>CM040117.1:211454002-212697721 GCA_022559845.1 Amorphophallus konjac | reverse complement strand
ATCTTCCCTTATAAAAGCCCCCCTAGGGAGCTCAATGGAAAAAGATGCATGCTAGGACCTACGACCTAACTGCTGCACCCTCGGAGTTCCTCCGCATGCACCCAACAAGGGTCGTACACAGAAAGCGAGGAACTAAGTGCGCGTGTGGTTGGCTTGTTGATCAGCTCGTACACGCCGAGGGTATGTCACACGTACTCCCCTCACGCGGCGTCTAGCCCTCTCACACAAGTCCACGCCCATCGCGTATAAGGCGTTATGACAACGGCGAACACACCTGCATCCCTGGTCCGCCCACGTATGACAACCCCTGGTGACTATGCATACGCTATGATGCAGCACCTACCTCCAACACAGAACTACGTGCCCACTGCTCATCACGAGCTAGCCGCCGATCGCTCTGACCGATGACTCGAGTTAGCCGGACCTTGGCCCGGGAGTAATATTCCCGGGGCCGGCCTCGACTCACCAACATGACGACACTCGCCTTCCGAGGCCCGGACCCGACCGCTCACCTTGAGCCGCGTCCAACCTCCTTCAGACGCCAGCCCACGGTGCCCCTGCCACCTAGGCGGTCTCGATCCCCTCATGGGGAGCCTCTGTAAAACACGCATATATCCGCCTTATCTAGCATTGACCCGGGGACCGACCCACGCGTCGGAATTGTTATGCGGCTTGCGCCCATTGTACTTCGGCCTCCTCGGCCCATTTGTAAAGCCCATGTGGCTCTCATATAGCATGAAACCAGTTGAACACATGTACCTACTCAGGTCTCAACCTCTTCACGGTGCCCAATTCCTTCAGTCACAACGGTGCCTCCGACACCCGACTGCTAGTCACATCGGGCCCCGAGCATGACCATCAAGGTCTCCCGGCGCCCACCTCCTTCAGTCACAACGGTGCCATCGGTACCCGACTGTCAGCTACTCCAGTCACATCGGGGCCCGCGGCACCCGATCACTCAACAACTCCAGTCACAACGGTGCCCCCGGCACCCGACTGCCAACTACTCCAGTCACATCGGGGCCCGCGGCACCCGATCACTCAACAACTCCAGTAACAATGGTGCCCCCGGCACCCGATTGCCAACTATTCCAATCACATCGGGGCCCGCGACACCCGATCACTCAACAACTCCAGTCACAACGGTGCCCCCGGCACCGTACTGCCAACTACTCCAACCACATCGGGGACCGCAGCACCCGATCACTGAACGACTCCAGTCACATCGGGGCCCGTGGCACCCGATCACTCAACAACTCCAATCACAACGGTGCCTCCGGCACCTGACTGCCAGTCACACCGGGCCCCGAGCACGACCATCGAGGTCTCCTGGCGCCCACCTCCTTCAGTCACAATGGTGCCCCCGATCACCCGACTGCCAGTCACACCGGGCCCCGAGCACGACCATCGAGGTCTCCCGACGCTCGCCTCCGTCAGTCACAACGGTGCCCCCGGCACCCGACTGCCAACTACTTCAGTCACATCGGGGCCCGTGGCACCCGATCACTCAACCACTCCAGTCACAACGGTGCCCCCGGCACCCGATCACTCAACAACTCCAGTCACAACGGTGCCCCCAGCACCCAACTACCAATCACACCGGGCCCCGAGCACGACCATCGAGGTTTCCCGACGCCCGCCTCCTCCAGTCACAATGGTGCCCCCGACACCCGACTACCAACCACTCCAGTCACATCGGGGCCCGCGACACCAGACCACTCAACTTCCCCCGCACAACGGTGCCCACGGCACCCCTACTGCCCCGACCTCGACACTGTCTCATGTCGAGAATACATTATGACGCCCCTCGGGCGCCATCCTGCTAAGTCACAGGTCTTCTGACGGACACTATGTACCGATACGGAACTACCCACACAATAACACAATGACCCGGGGACCGTCATGAATGATGGAATTGTCTCGTGGCTTGCAAGCACTTGCAATCGGGCTCTCATGCCCCCATATAAATGCCTTTCAAGGCATATAGGTCATGTAATCTAGTCAGGGAGCGGATCCCCCTCCTCGCTGAAACCAATCTCTCTGCCCCCAGTTATCCCTGTTGTGTTGTTGTTGCCATGTCGCTGTTGCACAGACTAAGCCCTCCCGACGTCGCGGCTCCCAGGATCCCTGACTCTCTCTTCGGCAGTAGAAACAAAGGTATTCGGATTCAATCCGATGTAAAATAAACACCGGTTGCTTGCGACCGATGGGGAAAGACGTCCAGTACACAAATCCCCATAATCTCCTGCGCACTCGCACCCGTGGAACCCCTTCTAACCATGTGTCACGCAATCTCTCGAGCCACATGCCGCGTCCTAGCGACGCTTCCCCGGTCAATCCTTGGTTCCATAGGTGATTGTCGAGAAATCGACTGGCACGCCCAGATTCCACCCAGCCATCCCTGTCCCAGTCTCCCAGAATGATGAACCATACTCCATCCCTTCCAGCGCATTCATATCGTTCTCTCTGCCTTCTTCTCAATACCCCCGGAATCCCCGCGTGTCCAGTCAACTCATCTCGGCCTTCTATAAAAGGTGAGTGTGCGCCCCCGCCGCGAGGACAAAACACAAGTGACTCCCCGCGCTCGTAAAATAGTAGACATCGTCTAATAGTGCGGCAGATTCACTGTAGTAGCTCGGCTTCTTGTCTCCAAATGTCTCTTCACATAACGGGCCCACAGCGCAGAGGGCCTAGCCCTTCTTGGACAAATATTTGGCGCAGTCTCTACAACTTGGCCCTTGATGTCCATAGCATCCCTCAAAAATCCAGGTGCAAAGAGCAGCAACTCCTTTGGTAAACCAACAAGGGTAGCATTGAGGAGACTTGCTTGTGTAGTGATACTCTTGTCATAACAAATCTCTTGTACAAGTCCCCTTGATAGATTCATAATGTCGACCCATGGGGGTTTACCCTTTGGCATGAAGAGCTTCAGCATGCTTGTTGATGAGACTGCATGCCCCTTGCATGGAAGCCCCTGTGGAGATGAGACAGTGGCATCGCTGAGAGCTTCCATCAACCACTGGTCGGAATTGTCTTGAAGTGCGGGATTTAATACAACCCTGGCAACAACATGTGTAAGCACCAAATGTGTAGCATGCCCCTTCTTTCGACCAGTTATCTGAACAAAGACCAAGCGAGGGGTGATCAAAACATCCATAGTGGTTTTCTTAATAGACAGCATGACGGCCATCGACCTTGCTTTCATGGTAACTGGTATCAAATCTTGAGAGCCCTTCTCATTCGTCATCTTTGGAGGTTTAACTGCTTCATGAATTCCCTTAATAAGAACTCAGACCGGCATGCGGCTGACATAGTCACGAGTCTTGAATGGCATTGTTGGGCCCAAGTTTTTCTCTTCTTGCCCTTGAGAACTGACTCTTGAACATTTGTTGAAGGGTACACACCCGCTCTGAAGGGTGATCGAGGAAAGCGGAATGGAGATGGTAGGTTTAATGGATAATGAAGTGGTGAGCTTTGCCCCTTGACCGGAGGTCGATGGGGTTCGCTCAAGTGTAGAGGCGGGTGGACCTTGCTCAGGCTCGGGGGTAGGTTTTGATGGAGGGTGGATTTGCAGTGGTTGGATTGGTATGATGTAAGTGATTGGTTTTGGTGGATAGTTGGCACACGATGGAGACGGAGGCTTAGAGGGTTCAATGGTGGGAGGGTTGGTGGAGTTAGAAGATGCATAGGTAGTGGAGGTCAAAGGTTTGGCGGTTGGAGGGTGGGTAATAGCTGGTTTAGGGATGAAACGCCTTAGTTGAGTTGGTGGAGGAGAAGGTTTCGATAATGGAAGGTCAAGAGGAGAAGGTTGTGTGGAAGGCTGCGGGTGTGCCGAGGTGAGTATCCACTCATTATCGAAACACCAAGTGATTTGGGAGAAAGGGGTGACGGTGATAGACCCAGCCTAAGCAAGGGGTTGGTGTTTTGGAGGAGGAAGTTGTTGTCGGTGAGGTAATGGTCGGAGGAGCCTTGGAACAGGTGTGATTTGTGACATAACAACATCAGTTGGCTTGGAAGCATTGTGAATTGTATGTGGACACCGAGGCAGAGGTATAGTGGATGGTGGATGAGGGTGATATGGATGATTTTGTGGATGTGGGGGTGTTGTGCCATATGAATGAACAAGATGGGTAGGCGGTGGATGGATGGCGTCCACTTATTCATTTGCTTCGAATGCAGCAAGACTAGTTTGTTCAAAAGTGTTTATAAAATAAGAGTCTTTAAATTGGGTCTGAACATAATGGGCCCGCTCATATAACTCTTCAATGCTATCAATCTTGTTCATGGCCAAAATATGCCAGAACCTAGGCATAGAATTGGAAATCATGATCTTAACCTGTTCTAATTCTGACAAGGTGTCTATTAATCGCTCAGCCATAGCTCTCCACCTATCAGCGAATTGAATAAAATCTTCATTGGGCCTCATCTTTTCAGCCAATAAATCAGTGATGAAAACAGATGGGCCAACACGGTCCCTATATCATTGGAGAATTTTACTTTTAACAATTTCAAAATTAGCTGCTTCATTTGGCTCAAAGGAATAGAACCACTCCAAGGTAGGGCCATCCAAGGATTTTCTAAATAAATAACCAAGGGCTCTCTTGTCGTCTTGCCAATAAGTTGAATCATACATGAAGTCCTTGATATGTACGAAGGGGTTGCTCGTTCCACTATAAGTTTGGAACTTGGACACTTGTGAAGGAGGAATATAATATGAGGGAGCAACTGTCGCAACATCTTGTGCATCTATCATCTTCTTCAATTGACTCTCCATATGATTAATTTTGTCGAGGAGGACTTAGGTGGAAGAGTCAATTTGAGAAGTAGAGGGTCGCCCCTAGGACCTCAATGGAGCTTGAGAGGGAGGCCTCGAGGAATAATATGGGTTGCAGGGAGGATATACAACCGGGCCAATGAGACTTAAAAGATGATGAGTGGGAGGCGGATGACCCATTGGACCTTTAGTAGAAGGTACATGACGGCCATATAGGGATTGGGCCGGATGAGGAGGAGAAGGAGGAGAAGGATTAGATCGGACATTTAAGCGGGCGGCTAAAGTATCCAACAGGGAAGAAAGATTGGTGGGTGGGGAAGGCTTCCCAAGAGTAGCCTGATTAGAAGAGAGATTACGAACTTGGTTAATGTCCATGGCATGGACATAACCATAGGACGTTGATGCACGAGAAGGACCCTCATAAGAGTGGTGATGAGAGGCATAAGGTTGAGGACTATATGGAACATCGTATTGACCATCCTCATAATCATTAAAAGCATGATTAGACACTCCACTAAAACATGACATCATGCCAATCAGATCAACAACAAGACTTTCAAACAAGATGCACATGTTGTCAAATAATTAAGGATGACCGTGTTTAGTTTTATGTGGTTCCTTGTTTTGAGTTAAATGATCTTAGATGAATTCACTCAAACAAGGGTGGGACCCTAGTTTCAATATGGTTTACTTCAATGCCAACAAGGGTCTCACAATTCACCATGTGGGATATATAGATAACTGCGGGGAACTTCAAAGGTACAACCGACCTAGTGATCGAAGAGAGAATCCTTTGACGTCGGGGATTTACGGAGGCCTTGGTTAAGGAGCTTCCGATCCGATGAGAGGAATACTCAATCGGAGGGTCCTTCCTTTGTCAAGAAAACGTGAGGGATCCTATATGTGTAGAGAGAGGAGGCCTCTCAACCAAAATTCCCTAGGTGCATCGGAGTGTGTGCAAATTCTAAGCTAAATCTAGAGGATGATAAGAAGAATAATATGGCAAAATGAATGTAGAATAATATACAAGTGTAGAAGATGCAACCAGAGGAGAACAACCAGAAACCCGCTAAGTGATATGACCAAAGAGGTCTCGGGTAAGGACTCACCTGAACGTGGTGCCCATAGGGAACGCGACAATAACACGGTCTCAGAAATGACAGTGTTCCATCAGAGACTCAAAATGACTCAGAATTAAATGGAGAAACAGGATAAACGAAGGGCAATAACGATAGAGAGAGACACAATTAACGCGGTCAGAGATGGGGCCATGTTACGTGACGTGGTCTAAGCATATGCCGCCATGATGACAGAGCAGAGAACCGCCAGAACTAAAAGAAAATCATGCACACGCATATGAAATTAATAACATGCAGAAGAACAAACGCAATGGGCACAAAGAGTCCCACCGTGATAGCCAAAAGATGTAGATCATAAAATCAACCACCCCAAAATAAAACATCAAAAATATGAAGATGATAGTGGTGATAATAAGAAAGATAAGGGGGTGGGGCGCATGCGATAAAAGATAGATAAACAAGATCTGTGATCGCCATCGAAGCCTATAACGTGCCAAATAGTATATGACTAAAAAGGGGGGACGCTACTTACCTCGGAAATAGAAATAAGGCCGGAGGGCCTGGTTATTAACGCGGTCACCTTAAGGGCCGCTTTCTATGGAATGCGGTCTTGACCTACACCACGTTAACATAACTGAAGCGGGATGTACAAATCCATTCCTTCCTTGCTCCAAGGCCGGCCAAGGTTCAAGGGCCTCACGTTTTCTTCTTATGCCTGCAAAATAACGAAACAAACCAAAAGAAAACCCATTAGAACGTGATTAAATGTAGGATCTATCCCTATTTTTCAATAAAAATATGCAAAAGGTGGGCTAGATCACTTGGGGGTTTGGTGGTTTTAAACCCCTATGAGAGGGCAAAATTAGGTTTGATGATATGTGTGTGAATGTTGAACGTGATTTTGAAATCAATATGATGCATGCAAAGGTTTGTACGAAGATTTATGAAGAAATAAAAGGACAATAGATAAAACTATGATAAAGAATGAAAATTTATAATTCTAACTTCCCGGTTGATGGGAGTACGAGATCAAAGGTGGTGGGGACACCGGGCTCACTTCTCGGAGCCGACGCCGCACCGCTCCAACTACACCAAGCTTATGGCTCGGAGATCCGACTTCCTGAAGACTCGGCGTATTTGTGTGTATTGAGTGATACATGTATTTGTACGTATTTGTGTGTATTCGTCTTATTAGACTGGTCAAATAACATGTGTGTATTTTATGTATTTTATTTGATTAAAACCCACAAGTCAAAAGTGGGTGGGTGGGCTTTGTCTTGTTAGGATAGGGTATGTTGTGACTCTGTGATTTTGATGATAGCAACACTATGAGTCACCATATGCTTCACCATATGTTTGTGTTTGCATGAAAGATTGAATGATATGATTGCATGCTCAGTCCTCTAGCACGTTGCATTGCATGTCAAGATGTGTTTAAATGAATGTTCTGCTTTGGGCATATGAATGCGTTGTTTGCATGATCATGTCTATGCAGCCACAACCAGTGTTCTTCATGCATATACAATATCTGCACAGCCTTTGCTGCATGATATTCATGCATCAGTTCAAAGTCTGTACATCGTTTAGTGCATTACATGCATTCATCAAGAGTCTGTACACTCGGTGTCTGCATCTCATGGATCTCAAAGTCTATACACTACCTCGCTGCATTACCCAGCGTCTCATGTTGTGTCTCAACATACCTAGCGTCTTTGTGCATGCATCGTTTCTCAAGTCTGTACAACGTCTAGCGTCTCATTTAGCATCTCACCCATCATCTTTGTGCATGCATCATTTCTCAAGTCTGTACAACGTCTAGCGTCTCACTTAGTGTCTCACCCATCGTCTTTGTGCATGCATCGTTTCTCTCTGTACAACGTCTAGCGTCTCACTTAGCGTCTCTGTGCATCATTTCTCAAAGTCTGTACAGCTGTGGTCGCAAGACCAAGTCTGTACATCGTCTTGTGCATGCAGCATTTCCAAGTCTGTACATTGCATCATGTGCTTCAAGCATTTCCAAGTCTGTACATTGCATACTTCTTCCTTATGCATCTGTACACATCTCAAGACAAAGTTTGTACATTCGCCACCATGCATTCAAGTCTACATGTTCTGCTGCATACAGAGGGTAGTCTCATGCATACGCATTGTTTGTGCATTGTGCTGTCATGTTTTAACACTAGGCATTGCAAAGTCTGTACATGGCTCTGCGCATTAGATACAAAGTCTGTACATTCATAAAGGCATGCCTGTGTATTCAATCTCGATGTTCATACATTCCTATATGCATATGCATCCTTCAAGATAAAGTCTGTACAGAGTTTAGCCTAGACTACATACACCAAGTCTATACATTGCCTTGCAGTATGCACGCACACAAAGTCTGCACATTCCTAGTTGATAAGTCCATACACTCGTTGTTGGCAAGTCTATACATCGCATAGCATGCACGCGTTCAAAGTCTGTACACTCTTTACCATGCACTCATAGTCTATACATTCTTTGATGTTATGCTCGTGCATCACTTTAACAAATCTATACATCGTCTTGTTGTAGGCACAGCAAGTCTATACATCATCTGGTCGTCTGCACGCAAAGTCTGTACATTGCAAGTCGGAACATTGCTGCTTGATATGAAGTATGTACAGCCTGTGTTCTGTTGATCGACTAAAGTTACTCTGTCATTAAATTGGCAGATGTTTGGGCACGTGATCTGAGGTTGGCACCTAGCACGTGATCCGAGGTTATCTCTGGACAAAGGGGGCACAAGCCCTGCACACGCCCTATCTCTGAGGATCTATAAATACGAAGCTTCTTCCTCAGAAGAAGAGAGGGTGCTAAGAGATCGTGAGAGAAGTAGAAGAAGAGAGCAGCAGAGAGGCAGTGAGAGAGCAGAAGAAGAAAAAGAAAAAGAGAAAGAGAGATAGAGAGCTCGTGAAGAAGAAGAGAAGCTTCATTGTCATCACTAGACTTTGGATCAGATCCAATTCAGTTTGCTCCTACGAGAGCTACATTGTGCATTTTATTTTCCAGCTTTCAGTCGTTGTGTTTTTATCATTTATTGTTTTTCTTTTTAACTGATCACGTTTGTTCTTCCGATTCTCTGGTTTGAGGTCGGGTTCCTCCTGTGGTCTCAGGAGAAGGGAGATTAGTTCTCCGGTTTACTGGTGACTGTGTGTCATCAGTGGTTCCCTCTGGTGTGGAGGAAGAGAGGTCCGTGACCTCTGGTTTGCAAGTGACTAGGTGTCACTTGTGGTTCCCTCTGGGTTTCAGAGGAAGGGAGACTTGGGTCTCCGGTTGCAAGTGGCTGGTGTCGCTTCTGGGTTCCCTCTGGGTTTCAGAGGAAGAGAGACTTCGGTCTCTGGTTGCTAGTGACTGTGTGTCACTAGTGGTTTCCCTCCGATCTGGAGGAAGAGGGGAGGTTGTTCCCCTGGTCAAGCTGTTAGGCAGCACCTGTTTGCAGACTGAGTCTGCGGTTCTAGCTTTTGCTAGTGGAAGCCTCACTCCGGTTTGGAGTGAGGGGTGGACGTAGGTCTGTGGACCGAACCACCTAAAAATCCTGGTGTTCTATGGTTTGATTTTGCGTTCTACTCCATATCTTCTATCACCCTTCGCAGGATGCTTCATGAGCGCTATATGGTTAATGGTTGTCTCACTTGACTCGTTTGTTAGCCTACAGCGTTATTTGGGTTGTTTAGTGAGATTGCGTGCCTTCACTCTTATTTGTTGTTATCATCTTCTTCCTTGAGTTAAGGTTGAGTGGTTGACCAGGTTGGTCACTGAGTGTTGCTTAGTTGGTTTTGTTTTTATTTCCGCAATATTTTTTAACGGGAATTCATTCACCCCCCTCTGAATCCGGGCCTTGCACCCTATCAATTGGTATCAGAGCGGGTTGATGTGCATTGGATTCATCGATCCACAGCAGATCCTGTATCTTTCGTGGTGCATTTCAGAGTGGGTTTCTGGTGCTCGATGTTTTGCTTCACTGACTTAGTGCCTTGCTTTGCTCATCTGGTCGCGGTGCATTCTTGTCGATTGTCTTGTGCGATGTTGTTTATTATCTGTTGTAATGGCTAATCCGCCAATTTTCAAAGGTAATGATCTTGATCTATGGCTGGAGAACTTACATCGGTATGTTAGATCGACTGATTCTAAACTTTGGAAAGTAATGGTCCACGGTCCACACAAATTATCAAAAGATAAATCTAGATGGACTGATAAGGATAGACTGAAAGACTCTGTCAACTCGAGAGCATTAGATTTAATAAAAGCATCACTTGACAGAGCTCTAATTTCATGTGTTTCTTCTTGCAGGTCTGCCAAGGAGATTTTGGAGGAACTAAAGCTCACCAGGAATCGCAACACATATCTGATGGTTGACGATAATGTACAACAAGAAGAAAATGAAGAAGAAGACGAAGATTATGTGGAGGATACTTCGTCACAGGTAAACTCTGACACTGATAATTTTTCTCTGGAAAGTATGATTGCGTTGAATGAGCATTTATTGAACAAATATGATAAACTTAAATCTGAGAAGAGAAAATTGAGAAAAGAAATGATGTATGAAATCAGAAGTATGAAAGTGGAAAATGAAAATCTAAAGTCAGATATGAACAGAAAAGAAAATGAAATGAAACACTTGAAGTCTGAGAATGAGAGTTTAAGGAATAGACTCATCAAAGAAAATGATTCTTGCAATGAATGTGATGTTCTCAGAGATTTGGTCAATGATACAGATCATGATGATAATTTGTAAAAGGAATTAATCAAATCCCTGAAAGAGGAAAATAAATTACTATTGGAAAAGAAAATTGAGGTTGAAGAAAGTAATGAAAAACTGGTGAGAAATTTAGAGCTTGTCAGTTCTGAATTGGAAAATATGAAATCTGAAAATGAAAAACTCAAAAACCAGTCTAAGGAATTTGAACACAAATCAATGAGTCTTGAAAAAGAAAACAGATTGATCTCTGAAAAATTGGAGGCTGATAGAGTAATAAATTTAGAGATTCAGAAAAATCTCAACAACCTTCAATCTGAGAAACAACAAGAAAAGTTTTATGAATGTTAGTCATCCTTAGATGATTGGATGTTTGATGATGATCTCCTAGAGAAAAATAGGAAATTGAAAGAGGAAATCAACAAGCTGAAACATCTAAACACCCAACTGTCAGATATGCTATTGACAATTGAAAAAGGCAAGTGTGTGAGCATGGATACTTCTGATAGGTTGGTGGATGCAGAACAAGAAATTGAGAGTCTAAAAACTATCAACCAAATGTTGAGTGGAAATGTCACTTGCTGTGAACAGAAGATAGCTGGATATGAGCTTACAATCACATCCCTTCAACAAGAAGTTGATGATCTTTACAAGTCCCTATCTGAAGCTGATAATGAAATAAAATTAAAACAGGAAGTTGAAAAACTCAAAAGTCTGAATGATGCCTTGCATCAACAAGTCATTTCTTGTGAAACAGATCTGCCCATATATGAAGTTGATATTGTTGTCTTAAATTCTGAGATTCAAGATTTGAAAATTTCTTTATCAAAATTTGTCAAAGGTAAGGACAATCTGAATAAGCTTCTTGGAAACAATGTTAATTCTCAAAGAGAGGGACTGGGTTACAGTCCGACAAACAAAAGGATAAATGGGAATAAAACTTCTATTGTGTTTGTAAAAGCTTCTGATCAAAACAAAACCCCTGCTCCTTCTGTTTTTCAATTCATCGCTCAGAAAAACCAAAAATCCACTGTCAGTCCCAAAACTATAGGACAAACTCAAAAATTGAAAAAGAATAAAAATCTACAGAAAAAGGACAAAGATACTCCGGTTGGTACAAAGAATGATGCACACAAGTCACATGATCTCTCACACACTCATATTAAAAAGGGGTCATGTTATTATTGTGGAAGATTTGGTCATATGATGCATAACTGCTATATCCTGAAATCTGATGAATTGAATGCTCATAATAGAATGAAGAAAATTAAAAATTCAGGAAATACACATATGCACTTTATTAAAAGCTCATCCAAGAATCAGTTTGCCCAGAAGAGGCAACTCAAATGTTCCCATTGTGGACGATCTGGTCATGCAAGCCATGATTGCTGGTTCTTGAAGAAGAATGAGTTCAAGGCTTCTAGAAGAACCACTGTTCCAAGGGGACCTTATGGTCATTTATCTGACAAGTCTGGTAATATGACTACTAAATTCTGGTCAGGTTTTCATAGAAGAAATTCTTTTGCTTGCTCTCACTGTGGAAAGCATGGCCATACAGTCAAGGACTGTTGGCACGCTCAAGGTGGAAAATTCAACTCTAAACATGTCAACCTTCCTACAAAAGAAAATACTTTTGGTGGAAATAATGTTGCTTTTAAGGAAAAATCGCTTGCTTGTTTTGAATGTGGAAGGTCAGGCCACCGAGCTTCCGACTACTGGATGGCAGGATATGGAAAACAATATGTTCATGCTAATAATAGAAAATTTCATGTTAATGCACAAAAATTCCATGCTAATAATTGTGTGCATAACAAGAAATCAAAGCATGTTGTTTCCTGTTATTATTGTGGGCAATTTGGGCACTCCATGAATGACTGTTGTTTAATGATATTTGATGACTCAAAAGCCCAAGGACTGTGGAAAGCACCCATCAAAGGTGCTATTAACCATGCAGGACCCAAGACTGTTTGGGTACCTGCCCATGCCAAATAGTGTGCTAACCTGCAGGTGTGCCTTGGAATGAACAAAGAGGGGTAAATAAACCAAGGCACTCAAAATGATAACCCCATGATCCTGCTCTCCATGTTAGTTCTGAACAATCTGTTTAAATTCCATCATCTGAAAATTGACTATTTGAGATGGTTAAGCATCTTGTTAATTTGATTTGTGGTTAATTGAAATTTTCTGAAATGGAATTGCTCAATCATGTTCATGGTAGCTCACTTATGTCTGAAGTGCATGGATTATATTTGAATGTCAAACTTGAAATCATGTGATGTACTTTCATTGCATATCATGCACTTAGTCAGGGGGAGCTCAATCATTTTTGATTAACCATACTGCTGCTCATGCTTTGTTGTATATATGTAGCATCTAGTCAGGGGGAGCTTTCCTGTTCCATCTCTTCATCTCTTGAACTCTCACTGTCTAGTTATCTGATCTACTTGCTACACTTAGGTGGTTCACCTAAATTCTCTGCTGTCTTCACTGATATAGCTGATCAGTCTGTATTCCAGACTCAGCTACTGTTTGTTGATAGACTCTCTTCTACCAGCCTATACTCACCCTTCACATTCTTTTTAGCTGATGTGACTGTTTTGTTTCTATTGTTGATAAGCTAGTCAGCTGTTTTTCTGATCTGATCTGAGGAACACAAGCTGCATCCCTTGCAATTCTGTCTGAGAATCAAGTAGAAATTCCTATCATATAGGTTTAAGAATAACCACTAAATCAGACTGATATAAAAATTATGTATTCTCATATTTGCACTTAAATGACTTGAAAATATCTGAATGGTAAGCTTTAATAAATTTTAACCACATATGTCATGAAAACCTTAGACTTACTCATCTGAAATCTGAATATTTGGAATCAAGGCTATCTTTGGTTGAGATACATAGAGTGAGTATTGTTCTTAAACATTAACTTGAAAAAGGTTGACTAAATGAAAAAATGTGTATACAGAGCAATGACTTGGACACTGAGAAACTGGGTTCTCCATCAATTGGTATCAATGAAATAAAGTAAACCTATGTCATGAAGTGCCATAGTTATCTCTGGTGAAAATTTATTGAAAAACCTGACAGAGCAATGGCATAGTTGTGTTGAGTAACTGGGGAGTCTGGCCTCTAATCAAGGTGTCTCCTCACGTAAAAAGGTATTTCTATTGCTAACCCTGGTCTCAATGTTGAGAGGCAATGACAGTTATCACACTGAATAACTGGGTCACTTCACCTGAGAAGTGTTGTGCCTCATGTAAAAAGGTGTTGATTGACTTAAATTGCTCAAGAAAAGTATAAAGTGCTTCAAATGAAAATATCTTGCAAATTATGTCAACTCATGCTCTTGTAAAAATGTTTAATCTCAATACTAATCTGTGTAACTCTCAAAGGAGTCATTGAAATCTTGTGTGTAAGATAAAGATGATTGGTCATCAGTGTTATCTGATTATTTGATTTATCTTTATTAAAACTTGAATTCAGATATAAGTATTGTGTTTAATTGACAAATTTGATTTACATCATAATTAAATCAGGTTGGTCATGTTGTCAATTCATAACCCTCTATGATAGGAGAGTCATTTCATGTTAAGACTTATTGTAGTGGTGCATGCCTTACAATTCCTCATGATTTGCTTCACCATCAGTTGATTGATTCCTTGAGATGTACTGTGCCTTGGCTGTTTCTCACCCCTACCATTGTCTACATTTACTTTCATATCATTAACTGTTTTATTCTTCCCACTGTTGGAATCTTCCATCTTGTTTCTATAACCTGTTCTGGCTCTGTGGACTTTTAGATTGCGTCATTGGATAACCAGAGTTCATTCCAGTACTCCAAGAGAGTTCTGGGTCATCTACATTTAAGGGGAGAGTAGTCAATCATTCATATTCATTTGGGGGAGAATAGCTCTAATGTGCCTTTGTGATTCTTATGCCTAAATGTTTTTAGTCAAAGGGGGAGTGTTTAATTCAATCATGTCAAAGGTTTGTATTTTCTCATATCAAACTATTTTCTTTTTGATGAAGTCAAAGGGGGAGAATAGTTTGACATGAGTCAGTGTTCCATCATCAAAAAGGGGGAGATTATTGTGACTCTGTGATTTTGATGATAGCAACACTATGAGTCACCATATGCTTCACCATATGTTTGTGTTTACATGAAAGATTGAATGATATGATTGCATGCTCAGTCCTCTAGCACGTTGCATTGCATGTCAAGATGTGTTTAAATGAATGTTCTGCTTTGGGCATATGAATGCGTTGTTTGCATGATCATGTCTATACAGCCACAACCAGTGTTCTTCATGCATATACAATATCTGCACAGCCTTTGCTGCATGATATTCATGCATCAGTTCAAAGTCTGTACATCGTTTAGTGCATTACATGCATTCATCAAGAGTCTGTACACTCGGTGTCTGCATCTCATGAATCTCAAAGTCTATACACTGCCTCGCTACATTACCCAGCGTCTCATGTTGTGTCTCAACATACCTAGCGTCTTTGTGCATGCATCGTTTCTCAAGTCTGTACAATGTCTAGCGTCTCATTTAGCGTCTCACCCATCGTCTTTGTGCATGCATCGTTTCTCAAGTCTGTACAACGTCTAGTGTCTCACTTAGCGTCTCACCCATCGTCTTTGTGCATGCATCGTTTCTCTCTGTACAACGTCTAGCGTCTCACTTAGCGTCTCTGTGCATCGTTTCTCAAAGTCTGTACAGCCGTGGTCGCAAGACCAAGTCTGTACATCGTCTTGTGCATGCAGCATTTCCAAGTCTGTACATTGCATCATGTGCTTCAAGCATTTCCAAGTCTGTACATTGCATACTTCTTCCTTATGCATCTGTACACATCTCAAGATAAAGTTTGTACATTCACCACCATGCATTCAAGTCTACATGTTCTGCTGCATACAGATGGTAGTGTCATGCATACGCATTGTTTGTGCATTGTGCTGTCATGCTTTAACACTAGGCATTGCAAAGTCAGTACATGGCTCTACGCATTAGATACAAAGTCTGTACATTCGTAAAGGCATGTATGCGTATTCAATCTCGATGTTCATACATTCCTATATGCATATGCATCCTTCAAGATAAAGTCTGTACAGAGTTTAGCCTAGACTACATACACCAAGTCTATACATTGCCTTGCAGCATGCACGCACACAAAGTCTACACATTCCTAACTGATAAGTCCATACACTCGTTGTTGGCAAGTCTATACATCGCATAGCATGCACGCGTTCAAAGTCTGTACACTCTTTACCATGCACTCATAGTCTATACATTCTTTGATGTTATGCTCGTGCATCACTTTAACAAATCTGTACATCGTCTTGTTGTAGGCACAGCAAGTCTATACATCGTCTGGTCGTCTGCACGCAAAGTCTGTACATTGCAAGTCGGAACATTGCTGCTTGATATGAAGTATGTACAGCCCGTGTTCTGTTGATCGACTGAAGTTACTCTGTCATTAAACTGGCAGATGTTTGGGCACGTGATCCGAGGTTGGCACCTGGCACGTGATCCGAGCTTATCTCTGGACAAAGGGGGCACAAGCCCTGCATACGCCCTATCTCTGAGGCTCTATAAATACGAAGCTTCTTCCTCAGAAGAAGAGAGGGTGCTAAGAGATCGTGAGAGAAGTAGAAGAAGAGAGTAGCAGAGAGGCAGTGAGAGAGCAGAGAGGCAGTCTCTGTGGACTTACAGGTATCAGACAGGCTAGTTTAAACCCGGCGTCCTCTAGGATCACGCGGATTTGCTTGACCCAACGTGATCAAAGGTTCAGAATAAATTAAACTATTATTCGGCTCTAGTAGAAGCTAATAATAAGTTTAATTTACTTCTAATTGAGAATTAGAAGTTAATGGGCCTTAAACTAGAGTGACTAAGAGCCTAGAGGATCATACACAATGGATTCTTGGGTGACGGATTATTATTGTACAAATGTATATATTAATTAACTTTAATTCTTTTTGGAAAGGAGTTTAAAAGAGGGCTTAACATATATGTACAATAATAAAAGGATATATATACGATTTCGATCCTTATGGGTTCTTTAAGAAATGGCCAAAATCCTATATATAGACATGTTACAAGAGCTTCCTCTCCTCTCTTTCGCTAATCAAGCATTAAGGCCATTAGAAGGAGGATTAGCTCCTCCCCCCTTTCCTCCCTCTTGCTCTCTCTCTCTCTCTCCAGAAGGTGAAAGGGTCGAGGAAGGTCGTGTCGGGGGGGTGCCGTCGCTGTGCAAGGATCCGTGTGGATCAGCTCTAGAGGCCATGCATCTGTGCGGCTCGGTATTCTACATCGGGCACTGCGGACAGCGTCGTTCCGCGCAAGGTATAAATACGCAACCCGTAGTTAGGTGTTGGGGCAATTAAAACGTCGATCAGAGCATGGATCTGAGATTCCATGAAGCCGGGATCGGGCAAATAAAATTTTTGTTATGCGTTGCCCGAGGATGTTGTGTGGAACCTTATAGTGGTATCAGAGCTAGGTTCGCGCTCTGGTCGGTGTTTTATCGCCGTACATAACCATATTTGTAGGGGAATTAAAATCTTCAATTATTAATTGTAGAAGGGGATGCTGGGCATCTCTGTTCTTCCAGGATGGTGGGCATCTCTGGAGCAAATTTTTTGTAAAAAATTTTTTTTTTGCTTTATTTGGTTTAATTTATGTGTGCCATCACATATATATGATATATATATAAATACACAATAAATTAATCTAATTTTTATCTCAATTAATTAATTGTGTTATCTCAATAGTAAGATTCAAATGTTAACTTTTATTTAACTTTTTGAATTTACTGAGGTGAGATAATTACTATTTACCTTGAGATAAATTGGTAATAATTGAAGTTACTTCAATAAATTTTAATTTTTGAATTTTAATTATTAGATAATTAGTAAATTCAAAATTTAAATTTTATTAAAGTTAAATGTATAAAATTCAAATATTTAAATTTTTAATTATTAGATAATTATTAAATTCAATTTTTGAATTTTAGAATATTGATAATTGAGGATAATTACATTATTTAAATTTACTTTCAAATAAAAATTATTGGATAATTAGTTTGAATTTAAATTTAAATGATTATCATGTTTAAATTTGTAATTTAAATTTGATTATTGGATAATTAAATTTAAATTTAAATTTAAATAATTATCTTAATTATCTGACTTATTTGAATTAGATTCAAATATGCATGTCCCTGTTATAAATGATGGTTCTTTACGTGATTTACTTTATTTACCTTGCATTGGCTTGCTTATACGTTTAATTTTAGTTAATCCTGGTTCGATTTTTAAAATTAAACAAAGCTAGCCTATTTTTGTTAGCACATCCCATTTTTAAATCCAAAAGTAAGGATTATTTTCAAAAAATAACCCTTGAATGATTTTGAATGAATGGGTTGGCAAGTGATCAAGGACTTAGTTAATATAATTAATTGGGGTCTGCGAACCTTCTTTCTCTCTCTGTTAAAATTTCAATGTACTTCTATCTCCCTTTACAGTTGTACTCGTCCTAAGGGCTGTTGGAATTTGAGTCACATATAATTTAAATTTTTCCGGACTACGTGCCGTGTAAAAGTTTTAATTAATGCGGCGTCGGAGTTTGAAAGAGCGGAGCACACCCGACGAGGATGATCCAGCTGCTTCGGAAGTGAGTCGGATGTCTTAGTTACATTAGGAATAAAGTCCATGAGCACTTGCGATTTAATTTCTGCATTGGATGCATTTATTTTATGCAAACTACTAGGTACGGTAAATATATTGGATATATTTATATTACCACCTAGGGTGAGATCAAGATAAAATCAAATTCCCTCACGATTACATTTTAGATCAAGTAAGTGTGGCTCTAGGAGTGGTCGTGGCCCTCCATCATTATGGAGTGAATGAACGTATTCATTTCATTGATTTGTTGTGCTTTCCACAAGGTCCATGAGTTTGGAGGCAGGATAAAAAACTCCAAGGCTCGGCCTCAATAGGGTGAGGAATTCAACTCGGCCTTGTTGTGCTTTCCACAAGGGTCGGGTCATGAACTCATTGCTGTGAGCGACGTCAGGCAGAATACCAGAGGAGGCGAAGCGGAGCGCGCGAGGGGCTCGTTTTGCTGCGACACAAAAAAAAGGAGAGAGAGGAGAGACCACCACGGGAGATTACTCCGGTGGGGCGTTGTTGACACCTTGAAAATGAACAAGGGTGGAAGCATAATTGAAAAGAGGTCGGACCAACAGTGAAAGACCATTGATGAAGCCCGTCAACCATTCACCCGGCTAAAACCCTTGTCGGCCAAGCTGATGCCCGGTGCCGATGTCACTCAGACGGCAGCACTGGTAAAGCAGCAGTCACTCGACTGATGAGACCTTCTAGCCCACTCTAATGCTAGCTGTACTACTGCTTCGTCCAAGAATCCACGGATGATATGTCAGGGTAAGTCAGATGTCGGCTTACCGACAGATGCAATATGAGATAAAGATGAAGATGGTACCGGCAGATGAAGATTGTAAAGGCTTTTGCAAAGTCAGAACAGAAGAAGAATCGTCTCCACAGATTACACACCCGGCTGAAGTCTTTCCAGACTAAAGCTGATGTCCGAGCTCGTCACCATTCAAGTGACGATATCGATAAGATAATACCCGGTTTTGTCACCGTTCAGATGGTAATACTGATGAAATCCCTGTCTACGGACTGATGAAACCCTTGTCTACGGACTGATGAAAACCGTAATAATGACACAAGCTGTGTCACCGATGGAAGACCCTTTTGGGTGAGGATGCCCTTGAAAGACCCAAATGGGCCTGTGAAAGTGGCTAAAGTACTTTAATTGGGCCTGCAATATTGGCGCCGAGAGTCACTTGCCGAAGCCCAAAAGGTGGCGCCGAGAAGCTGAAGGCAGGCGCGCCGGGAAGCCCAAAGGGCGCGCCGTGATGAAGCCTGCCGAGAAGGGGGGAAACGGTTATAAAAACCCCTGTCTTCGAACAAAAAAAAAAGGAGAAAAAAGAGAGGGATCGGAGAAGAGAAGAAGAAAAAAGAAAGAGAAGAAAAGAATCGAGAGGGAGTCCTGCCAAGAGAGAGAGCCCCCCTCGGCCGATCGAAGAGAAGAAGCAGAAGAGAGGAAGAAGCAGACAAGCTTCAGGTGGGCTGCTCCGGGGAGGGAGAGGAGTCAATGCTCCGCCCTCCCCATGCTGTCTTTTCTTTCTATTGATGTAATCTAGCGAGTTTTCTTCTCGATTTATCAAACGTAGCTAGCGAGTTTTAGGTCTCGAGCTCCGTCTCTCTCTCTATTTTGCATTTCTCTTTTACAATCAGTGTAAGGCTTCGAGCAATGCAATGAAATATCAACGTGACCCATTTGGGGATCTTCTGATTGAAATGTCTGTTCCCCTCTGATTGAGATATCTGCTCTTCGTTCCTCCGTGTATGCTTATCGTTATGCGAAATGTCTAATGATTCATACGAATCTTCTCTTCAGAGGCATGGGAACAGAACCCCTACCCTTATCTAATGGGTTACTGGGTTCTGTCACCTTCCCCCTTCTGTCTCGAGAGCAGATCCATCGCACCCTTTCGAGCTTTCTCACAAGGCCCCTTAAGGCTCCTCTTTGTGCCGTTCAGGACCAGAGACATCAATCTCTTGGATTCCTGAACTGCCGGCTATACGAGAGGACATGCCGATTCTACAGACCGCTGCTATCCCTCCGATTCTAGCGAATGACGATCTCGATCTCTCGACCCTCCATTCTAACCCCTTGGATGACTAGGGTCTGGAGTTTCGATGCTAAAGGTTCCTCAGTCACCGGTTTTTAGATGCTATTGGGTTCGTCCAGGGGATCAGAGACAGTCATCTCTTGATCCCCAGACGGCCGGCGGCAGAAATAAATAAAGTCTTCAGAAATCCAGACGATGGTCTCGTTCCCCATCGATTCTACCCTCCAGATCCCCCTTGGCCCTTTCTCAGGAAGCATCCATGAAATCCCCCCTCCTGCACTTCAAATTCGGCTTCAATCGCAGCCAGAAAGCTCAGGAATCCCAGAAGCAGAGTATCGTTTGAGCTCTGTAAACCCTGAAACCCTGTAGCAATTCCACCTTCTCGGCGTACAAAATTCCCGCCGAGAACTATCCCGCCGAGAGGCCGTCTCTTCTTTCCCCTTCAGCTAAACGACAAACCATGGCCCTGCCATTCAAACCCTTCGTGCACACCTCCCAGCCCACAGGCTCTCGGCGCCAGGCTCCCGGCGCGGCCAGGAGCGCGCCGGGAAGCCACCCGCCGAGATCCCCCTTTTTTGCTAAGGAGGCCACGCCGAGACCCCTTTTTTAAGCCAGTAGACCTATGCCGAGAAGCCCCCCCCTTTTGGCCAACTAAAGCCAACGCCGGGAGCCTCTCCCTTTGTGGCCAACTAAAGCCACCGCCGAGACCCTTCATCTCGGCCAAATGAAGTCCAGTCAGAGGCCCATCTCTGCACTACCAGTTGTCAGCCTTCTGATCTCTTCACATATATGTCCCGGCGATGTTCAGAGACCGTCATTAATGCCTTGAGAAGACACATTATTGGGGAAGACCTCCCCTACAGTCCTCATTCCCGATCCGGATTTCACCCTCATGAACCCAAAGGGGCATGTCGTTACATGAGTTCTGAGGGGTTTCGAGAGGATATTAATCGATGGTATAAAAGCAAGCGATGTCCCGGGGCCCGGGGCCCATCCTCGTTCGGTCGTCATCCCGGCACTCCGTGGATGATGACCTATCCTCTCTTGGCATAATCCAAGTTGAGGGGACATGCTGCCGAAATTTACACATACCTTGTCAGGTAGCTGTGATGTTCTCTCTCTCAACCCCGTTGGCCCACGGAGCTATGTCCCTACATGCTCTCCGACGGTCCTTCGAAGGGGGATATAGATGCGCCACCGCACCCACATGGAGCGTGTCATATCACGCCAGCACCTACTCGGATTCTGGGTCAATTATGCCCGATCTTTTACGGATCCCACCCTGCCGCTGCATGGGTGGTTTCCTATTCCCCGCTTGGCATGGTCCAAGATGGTGGGAATATGCCGTCGAATTTATCCCAAAAATAACAAACTCCTGCTTTGTCAAAATCCATTTAACGTCTTACAAGAGAACGAATTCCGTCTTTTGAGCACGCGGCTTTACCGCTGTCATCCTCCTATCTTTAGCGTTTAATCAAGGGTTGTCCTCCTTAGGGGGGGACGTAATTAACGTCATAGCCTTTATGGTATGACGGACTTCTGGTCCAGACACGATCACTCACAATCGACTGACCAAGTCAGATCGAGCGCACAATGAAATCGTCACACATGTGACTGGCACGCCAATAAATCAAATAATAAACCAAATAAATAAATAAATAAACAATAAAAAATCCGCGTTCCCACAAGTCTGGCACGCCCGGTGGGACCAAGTCTCCCTTCATCTTTACGCTAAAGTAGGAGGCCCAGCGGGCCCCCCTCAAACCTCTGATTCCGTCCACTTTCCTCATTTTCAGGAATCTACAATGACGGCTGGAATCATGTCTGTCTGCTTCGACCAGCAACCGATTGACATGCATGTGCGAGAGGGCTACCTGGCGGTACCTCTTACATTCGGATCAATGCCGCCTGCTGTCGGGCTGCCCAACTGCCTGGGCCTCGTCTTCACCGACCTTCTGCAGGTCGACAACGATGAGCAAGGCACTGCCGCAAGTGCCCCGACGCAGACCACTGATGAGAAAGCTAGCTTACTGAAGAAGACAGCTTCCACCGTTGTCTCCTGCTATGTCCATCATGTCCAAAGGAAGGACATGGTCCCCGCTACTGCCCAGAAGGGGAAAAGAACCAACCGGAGAAGCCGGTGTGCCGCTGCTAACCGTCATCTTTCCAATTCCGGGAAGACGATGATGATGGGTGATATTAGGGCGAACCTTGACGGCCGCCCCAGGGAGATCCGTCCAGACAGGATTATCCCGACCATCCCGACCAACAACAAGTTCCAAGTTCTGGCCACCAGGAGGGCCAGCCGGGAAGCTGATGAAAGGAAGACGCTGGCGCCCAAGCCAGCAAGATACAAACAGGTCTGGCGGCCGAAGAAGATACAGAGCTGGGTCCCAGCTCGAGACAGAGAGAATCTTGCTGATGTCACTATTGCCCGCTTCAGAGCAGGGGGCAGAAGGGAAGAGAGAAAAGACAAAAGAAATGCTACTGCTGTCTACCCCAGGACCCGGGGGAGGAGAGATGAGACTGAGGGTCAAGGAAGGAATATGACTGCTGCTTGCCCCATGATGAGGGGTAGAAGGTATGAAAAGAAGGAGGACTTTACTGCCACCCGCTCCGGGGCCGGGGGTAGAAGATGGCAAAGAAAGAACCATGATGCTGCTGCCAACTACTGCCAAGTTGGCGATGTGAGAAGAAGGGAACCAATCACTGTGGTTGCTGCAAGAAGACCAAGGGCCTGTGCCAGACAGGCTGATATCTTCAGATACTCCAGAACCGAGCATTTGAATGCTCAGGTGGCGAGACTGGCTTATCAGCAAAAGAGCCAGGACAGATTGATACTCCAACCCGAGCCACAAAGGCACAAGCCGAAGGAGATGAAGCAAGTGGTCCAAGACTACTTCCATTACTTAGGGAACTCTGCCCTAAGTCAACAAAGATTGTCCCGTGCTTTGGGCACCGTGGATGAACAAGAAGGAGAAGCCCTTCAAGAAATGATGTTCGGAGCCTCCTCCTCCTATTCAAATGATTATGAAGGAGGCCGCGAGGCCGGATATGATGAAGAAGACCTATACAGAGAGGAAGCTGAAGAAAGAGTATCGGTCTTCGACCGACTCAAATACCCTGACCAGGCAAAAAGAAAAGTTTGCAAGCAGAAAGGAAGAATGCAAATCTTCGCCTGTAACATGGCTGGAATCGCCAGGGGGCAGGATATGCTACCAACTCAG
This sequence comes from Amorphophallus konjac, assembly GCA_022559845.1. Lineage (NCBI taxonomy): Eukaryota > Viridiplantae > Streptophyta > Magnoliopsida > Alismatales > Araceae > Amorphophallus > Amorphophallus konjac. Next base: position 212,674,196 of record CM040117.1, on the reverse strand, counting down.
CCAGATGAACTGCTCAGGCTGGCTACCAGACCAGGCCCCGTCACAAGAAGAGGCCAGGCTGCAAAAGATAAGATGAAGAATGACGAGGAAACCCGAAAGATCACCACCATGACAGTCAATGTGGTGACAACAGAAGAAGAAGACAATCCCTTCGTTGATGATGCTGAAGGGACTTCAGAAGATATACATATCCCATCGACTCTGGATCCCATGATCCAGATGATGTTCAGAAGATATCAACAGGAGATCAGTACTCTCAGAAGATAGCTAAACGAGAGGCATGAAGCCACACCGATCTCCAAGCAAGCCGAACCTGTAGGGCAGACTTCCAGCTCAGCAGAAATGGCTGTCCCGACTAATCCTCTTCCAGCTGATAAGGGTAAAGCTCCAAGCCAGCCTGTTCTACAGCAGACAGTGGCTCAGCCCTCTATATCTCAGACGCAGCCTGTCGCGCCCATCTTGCGCGCAACTGTGATGACGACTCCTCACAGCCAGCAACAAGCTCATTTCTTCCCAGAGGAGATAGATCCAGCCATAGCCCACAAGCTGATGATTGAGAAAATTGTGGAGATGAAGCTGTCGGAGAAGACTGGTGACGATGGCAGCACCTACGATGTGTACAAGGTGCCGTATCCGCCCCAGTATGCGGCTAAAAGATTGCCTCCGGGCGTCAGTAAGCCGCCAAAATTTGAGAAGTTCAATGGCCAAGGCTCCCCCAGGGAGCACATAGCTTACTACACCACAATTATGGGTGATTTGGCAGCCGACGAAGCTTATCTGCTCAAATTCTTTGGCTCATCCCTCACTGGGTTAGCCTTTGAATGGTATTCGAGCCTGCCAGCTGGGTCGGTGGTTGACTGGCCTGATATGCAGAGAAAGTTCCGTGACAGATTTCATGTCACAGAAAGAGAGATCACTATAGCAGAACTGTATGCAACCAAGCAGAAACAGGATGAGACAGCACTGGATTACATCAAAAGGTGGAGGAACTTGGCTATGAAATGCAGAAGACCTCCCCATCAAGAAGATGCAGTGCAGATATGTAAACAAAGCCTCAGGAGAGAGGTGCTAGAAAAGATGATCGGTGCAGATGTTAGAACATTTGACCGACTGAATAATATAGTAGCGAAAGTCGAGACGTTCTTGTCCAAGCGTCCGACCGCCAATGCTCCCACTATGCCGAAGGGAAAATCAATGATCGACGGCCATCACACTCTGAGGCCAACGCCGTCGATTTTAGAACCTTTGAGCAACAGAAAGGGAAAAAGGAAGCAGATGAAGCTCCCCCGCCTGAGGGTGCGACAGAAAGAAAGGATAAAGTCTCTCTGAGAGACAGAATGAGAAGGGCTTACTCTTTTCCCAAAGATAAGACATCAGCATTATTTAACTGGGCATATAAGTTCAACAAGGTAACATTGCCTGAACCGAAGAGACCCGCAGATGCGGAAAAGAAAGATGATCCGCTGTTCTGTCCATTTCACCGTGCGCTGGGGCACGCGATTGAGGACTGTTATGTCTTCAAAGATATCATGGAAGGAATGGTTAAGAAGGGTGAGCTGCAGCTGGGAGATTACCAGGTGAAGCCGCCTCGTCCACATGAGCCTCCGCCCTGGAGGCTGGCTGCCAATATGATCTCAGTCTACCAACAGCTGCCCAAGGAAGCCGCTGAAGAATGCACCAGGCATACCTATGAAGCTTGCTTCCTCACCCCACAGAAGGATCAGGAGGGATGGCAGATGATACCCATAAAGAGCAGAAAGAAGACTCCCGCAGCCAGTACCAGCGGAGCAGTTATCCGGGGTGTCACCCCAAGGCCCGAGCCGCCTCCAATAAAGCCAGTATGGCGTACAGCTGAGACCGGACCAGTCATCCGGATCCCTACTCACAACCGGAGGAGACAAACTCCCCTCCCTGCACATAAAGAAGTAAGTCCTGCAGCCAGGCGTCTACAACAGTATATCAATGAGCTCGACGAATATGAGCAAAAAGAGCCCAAGCACCTGTTGGTGAAAGACTGTATACTCTGGGAACAGCTCGAGGAATTGAAAATTGAAGAGCAGCCAGAGGCAGAACAAAGAAAAGATGAGACTGAGCCCTTCTGGGGGCAGGAGCCAGCAAAGCCAAATTCCCAGAAGAAGAAGAGACGACCCAAGTCCAAAAAGAGAATAAAGTCACGACAGTACAATGTAACACCCTGTCGGTACTCTTTTCCTTGCCCGGGGAGAATGACGAGGATGAAGCATCAAATGCCCCGCTAGAAGCCAACCATGCTGAGGCCTCAACCTCGGCCCATGCAACACGTTCTGGGAGAAAATGGGGGCGCCCACCACCAGCTAACCATAACATCATGTTCAGAGGGGAGCAGCCCTATCAAATCCCGGAACCAGAGATGCGAGGCGTCCAGGTTCCTCCCCCTGCCAGTTTATACCAGGAGGGAAGAAAAGCAGATGAAGCCCCCTCATTCCTGGAATTTCTGTCCAGTCTGGAGAACGAACAGTCAGTGCAGGTTATGCCAGCTACAAACAACAAGTGCCAGCAGTCGGCAGATAGAAAGCAGAAGCAGCATGAAGAAGATGAAAGATGTAACCCTTTAGCAAAGCCAAGGGCCGTTGCTACAGAAGAAACATCCCAGGGAATCGACCTAGAGGACGAAACTGGCGCCGGGCATCAAAGGCCACAGGCACCACATGAACCTCCAAGACCCCGTTGGGTGGAGGAGATGAGGCTATCCAATGTCCGGGTGGGTAGCCGGATCATGAAAATGCTGAAGAAGCTCCCTACCAGGTTCTCCATCTGGGAAATCCTCTCTCTGAGTGAAGAGGCTCGCCAAGCCATCATTGATGCCTTGCAGTCGCCGGCACAATATGAAGCACTCTTGACAGAAGTGAATTCTGGGCCCTCGATCACGTTCACAGAAGATGATATGCTGATCCCAAATTCCGGCCATAACAGACCGCTATATATGAGGGGTTCCCTGAACTGTCAGCCGATAAGCAGGATACTGATAGATCCCGGGGCTGCTGTAAATATTCTCCCATACCGCATCTACCAGAAATACTACTTTGATCTGCAGCTCACCAAGGTCAGAGACATGAAGATTGCAGGATTCAACCAGAAGTGTGAGACACCCCTTGGGGTAGCCGATTTCAACCTCACATTGGGAGACCTCACTACCGTGGTACGATTCTATGTGATCGACTCCAATACCACGTATAAAGCCCTGCTGGGGAGACCGTGGCTGCATGAATATCAAATAGTGCCATCCACGCTACATCAGTGCATCAAATACTGCCATGAAGGAAAAGAAGAGAGGGTGTTTGCAGATCTGCATCCTTTCGAAGTGTTCGAGTGTCAAATGCTCGATGCATCCTACTACACCGAGGTATCGCGAAAGTGCGAAAGTAAAGAGGCTGTGATCAGCCAGAAAAAGCCCGCTACAGAGGCAAGGGATTGGTCTCCACCGCCACCAAAGGGCTATGTTAAGAAGCATAATGTATCTCATATCTCTTATGCCGGTGACTTTGCTCGGGTTACCCCTCCTAGCGTCCACCCGGATGATGCCGATGAAGAAATGAAACAAAAGTACACTCAGGTGGAGGTGCCGCAGGGTTTATTTAAACCCATCGTCAGTCTTGAGTACCAAACGGTGCTACCACTGAAGACTATAGAAATCCCTCGCTTCTGCGAGCCCCCTATTATATTCTACACCGGGGAGCCAGTCGAAGAAGATGATCAAGACTGTATGGCCCCTGAAGAAGCAGCAAACCGATGGTACCGATTACAGGCTTGGATTACACTACCCAAAGGGTTTCACAAATGTTCTCCAAGATGCAAATGCCATCAATGCAGCCTGCTGCTCAGAAGAAGGCATTCAAGGAGTTATGGGATCCACCTCGGACAACAAAGAACTGAGGAAGATCACTCAGCACCCAGGATTGGGTTATACCCTCCAAGAATACTATGAGGCTGAGGTAGACGTCATATCTGTCTCCTACCAGCATGAAGACCCTCCCAAGGTGGGATATGACAAATACCCCTCAGAAGATGAAGAAATCATTTATCAATCCATAATAAACAATGAGGCCCCAGGCAGCCTATCAGAAACAGAAACACCTGATGAGACAAAGAAAGCTTGGTACTGGGAGGACTTATCTTCCAATGAGGATCTGTTCCAGGCTGAAGCAAAATTTGATACGGGAACCCCGGATGAAGATCAAATAGCCAGAGAGCTGCAAGAGTGTTTGGAGTTCGGGCGCATCCTAGAAGAATTCCGGGCTCTACAGAATGGTGACCTTTCAGGCGAGCCCACATCAGAAGAGCCTCTAAGAACGGAAGAGTCTACTCCTGGATTTCCTGGTGAACCAGCCTCGTCCTTGGGACAGGCTGAACAGAGTCCAGTAATATTGGCCCTATATGATGCACCAGCATCCGATGATGACCAGTATGATGAAACAAAGGAGCATGAGACTGAGAAGATTATATCCCGGGAGGCTTTATTGATTTGCAAGAAGCCCCGCCCGAAGTCGAAGACGGAGGCCAAGCCACCGTCGATGAGCTGATAGAAATAAATTTGGGGTCCGCAGATGAACCAAGGCCGACATTCCTCAGCGCACTGCTGGAGCCAGATGTCAGGGAACAATATATACAGTTCTTGAAAGAATTCTGAGACTGTTTTGCATGGACATATGATGAAATGCCGGGACTGAGCTCTGATGTGGCACAGCACCGATTGGCAATAAACCCAGAGGCTAACCCTGTAAAGCAGCCTTCCAGGAGAATGCGTCCTGAATTGATAAACCAGATCAACAAAGAAGTTGACAAGCTGATTGATGTAGGCTTTGTCGAAGAAAACCAGTATACTACATGGCTGGCTAATATAGTGCCCGTAAAGAAGAAGAATGGGCAGATTAGAATATGTGTTGATTTCCGGGACCTTAATAAGGCTTGTCCGAAAGATGATTTCCCAGTGCCAATCACTGAGGTGATGATCGATGCAACTACTGGCCATGAGGCCCTATCATTTATGGATGGGTCATCTGGATACAACCAGATCTGGATTGCTGAAGAAGACAGAGTGCACACTGCATTCCGCACTCCGAAGGGAATATTTCACTACAAAAGGATGCCGTTCGGCCTCAAGAATGCCGGCGCTACTTACCAAAGGGCTATGACAAAGATCTTTGATGACCTGCTCTTCCAAAAGGTAGAGTGCTACATTGATGATCTGGTGGTAAAAACCAGCAGAAGAGAAGATCATTTGCAAGACCTGAGGATAGTATTCCAGAGGTTGCGCAGATATGAACTCAAGATGAATCCTATGAAGTGCGCCTTTGGCGTGTCCAGTGGGAAATTCCTCGGATTTATTGTCCGACATAGGGGTATTGAAATTGATCCATCCAAAATTAAAGCTATCCAGGAGCTCCCTCCACCAAGGAACCTGCACGAGCTGAGATCTCTGCAAGGGCGTCTGGCCTATATCCGACGATTTATATCAAATCTGTCGGGAAGATGCCACCCCTTTCACAAGCTCATGATGAAAGATGTACCGTTCCTCTGGGACGATGGGTGTCAGGAGGCCTTTGAGAAGCTAAAAGAATATCTCAAGACCCCTCCAGTGCTGGGGGCACCAATTAAAGGCAGGCCCTTGATACTGTATATCGCAGCCACATACTGTTCCCTGGGGGCAATGCTGGCACAAGTAAATGAAGAAGGCAAAGAGCAAGCCCTGTACTACCTAAGTCGGAGGCTGATTAGAACCGAAGAAAGCTACAGTTATATAGAAAAGACATGCTTGGCACTAGTCTTTGCTGTTAAGAAACTCCGACACTATATGTTGTCACATGAAGTCAGATTGATATCTGCAGCAGATCCACTCAAATACATATTGACTCAGCCGGTACTGAAAGGCCGGTTGGGCAAATGGGCAGTGATTCTGATGGAATTCGATATTACCTATATACCCCGAAGGGCGATAAAAGGACAGGCCGTGGCTGATTTCTTCGCGGAGCATCCTGTGCCAGAGAATGATATGTTGGGGACCGAATTACCCGATGATGAGACACTCGAGGCCTGTCAAGCTCAGCCAGTTATGTGGCAACTGTTCTTTGATGGAGCATCCAGAACGGAGACAGATTCTGATGGAAAGACCAGGATACGGGCTGGAGCCGGTATTGTGCTGAAATCACCAGAAGAGGAGGTTGTGCATACTTCCTGTTCTATAAACAAGCCATGCACCAACAATGAAGCCGAGTATGAAGCTCTGATAATCGGACTCAATATCAGCCTCAACATGGGTATCCAAATGCTTCAGGTATTCGGGGATTCAATGTTGGTGATAAAGCAAATCCAAGGGGAGTTCGAAGTGCGAAAGCCGGAACTAAATCCCTACCACCAAAAGGCTGTGAGCCTCATGGCGAAATTCTATCATATTGAACTCAAACATGTGGGCCGTGGACATAATGCCCAGGCCGATGCACTGGCGAAACTGGCCAGCTCACTAGCAGTCCCGCCAAATGAAACATTGAACATTGTTGTTATGAACCGGCGGCAAGTCCCCAGTATGCTAGAAGGGTGCCCCGAAGAAGAAGAAGTCGCCACTATCAGCGCAGTACAAGCGTCTGATTGGAGACAGCACTTGCTACAGTGGTTTCTGCACCAACAGCTGCCACAGAAAAGGGAGGAAAAGATGAAACTCCTGAGGATCAAAGATTCCTATGAATTCAGAAACGGAACTTTATTCCGAATAATGGCGGATGCACGCAAAAAGATTCTACTCCGCTGCCTGTCCACTGAAGAAGCTTGGCAAGCGATGAAAGAAATACACGCTGGGACAGCAGGCGCCCACCAGGCTGGCCCCAAGATGAAGATAGAAATCAAGAAGCTGGGCTACTATTGGCCTACCATGTTTGAAGACTGCTGTAAATTTGCAAAGTCATGCCAAAAGTGTCAGGAGCATGCTACTGTGCCTAGAAGGCCACCTGCAACTCTGCACCCTACAATCCCTAGCTGGCCTTTTGCACAATGGGGAACTGATGTAGTCGGGCCATTGCCAACTTCCTCGGCCGGACATAAGTACATACTGGCCATAACAGATTACTTCTCCCGATGGGCGGAAGCTATAGCATTAAGAGAAGTGACTGGTGAGCTGGTCTCCAGATTCATCAAGCAAAACATTATCTTCCGGTTCGGGATCCCCAACCGAATAATATCTGATAATGGAAGTCATTTCAGAAATCAGAAAATCTATCGGCTTACCGAGAAGTATAAGATTGAATGGAGAACCTCCACTCCCTACAATCCACAGGCAAACGGGTTGGCAGAAGCTTTTAATAAGACCTTGTGTACATTGCTGGCCAAAGTTGTCAGTTCCAACAAGAAGGATTGGGAAGAGAAAATGTATGAAGCTTTATGGGCATATCGCACCGTCTTCAAAACACCTACAGGGTGCTCACCATACTCATTGGTGTACGGCTCAGAGGCAGTGGTCCCGCTGGAGCTGGAAGTCCCGTCACTCAGAGTGGCAGTCCAATATGACCTAGCCCATGGCGAACAGACCAATACTGAAAGAAGGTTAGAAGAACTGGCTGAATTGGAAGGAAGCGCCTCCAAGCTCAGAAGAATATCCAAATGTATCAGGCCCGCATGGCCGCTGCATTCAATAAACTCGTAAAAGGACGAGAATTCAAGAAAGGTGACCTCGTCATGGTCAAGAAAAAAGAAGTCATGGCGTCCAACCCAAAAGGAAAGCTAAATGCTAATTGGGAAGGTCCTTATGTGATACAAAGGGTCTACGAAGGAGGGGCCTATGTGGTTGTCAACCATCGAGGGGAGATCCAGTTCTCGCCGCTCAACGGTAAACACCTCAAGCTATATCATGCTGCACAACCAATATTCCCCGAGTAATCGGGCAGATACTACTCTTCCTTGGTCTAGTGGCGTCCCGCCCTAGCCGAGATACACCCTTTTCTTGGTTTAGTGGCAATCCACCCTAACCAAGCTACCTTTCCCTTGGTCTAGTGGCACTCCGCCCTGGTCGAGATACACCATTTCCTTGGTTTAGCGGCGCTCCGCCCTAACCAAGCTACCCTTCTTTCTTAGTCTAGTGGCACTCCGCCCTAACCAAGCCATCCCTCATCATGATCTGATGTCGTTCCAACTTGTCACCCTCCCAAAAAGAGGGGAAGAGAGACCAAAAGAATAAAAATAAAAAAAATAAAAAAAGATGGGGTTAAAAATAGAGATACCCCGCCGGTCTTGTTCAGGTTTTCTGAGCAAGGGCAAAAAATGGCTAAAACCCAGCTGTGGTGAAAACCCGAAAGGGCACTTCAGGCAAAATCGGGTACCCCGCCACGTGAAAACCTGAAAGGGCGCGTGGGCAAAAGCAAGAGGGGGCTAGCCCCGGCGAAAACCCGAAAGGGCGCTTGAGTCAGTAATGTGGTGATCCTAAAGAAACCTCACCTCCCGCCATAAACTTCTCGTCGATCGACCGGCACCTTGCCCGATCAACAATCTAACCCACCCAGTACAGACCCTACGTCTGTCCTGATAAAACCCTCATACCTTGCCAAAGTCCCACCATGGTGAAACCTGCGTCGATCGGTTGGCGCACTGCCCGGTCAATGATGAAACTTATCCGGCTTAGACCTTACGTCTATCCCGATGAAACCTATGAAATCTTTGCATTGGTATAAACCAAATACCGATGATGAAACCTGCTTTGATCGATTGGCGCACTGCCCGGTCAATGATGAAACCTATCCGGCTTAGGCCTTACGTCTATCCCGATGAAACCTATGAAATCTTTGCATTGGTATAAACCCAATACCGATGATGAAACCTGCTGTTGATCGATTGGCGCACTGCCCGAGCAACGATAAAACCAGCCCAGTGTAGACCTTACGTCTATTCTGATAAGATTCATGAGGTCCTTGCATTGGTATAAACCCAATACCGATGATGAAACCCACCTTTGATCGATGGGCACCCTGCCCGATCGACAAAGAAACCCGTCCTATTAAACTTGCATGTCTTTCGAAGTCCCACCATGGTGAAGTCTACTGTTGATCGATTGGCGCACTGCCTGATCAATGATGAAAACCTATCCAGTTTAGACCCTACGTCTATCCTGATGAAACATATGAAATCCTTGCATTGGTATAAACCCAATACCGATGATGAAACCTGCTGTTGGTCGATTGGCACCCTGCCCGATCAATGATGAAAACCTATCCAGTTTAGACCCTACGTCTATCCTGATGAAACATATGAAATCCTTGCATTGGTATAAACCCAATACCGATGATGAAGCCTACCATTGGTCGATCGGCACCTTGCCCGATCAATGATAAAACCTATCCGGCTTAGACCTTACGTCTATCCCGATGAAACCTATGAAATCCTTGCATTGGTATAAACCCAATACCAATGATGAAACCTGCTGTTGATCGATTGGCGCACTGCCCGGTCAATGATGAAACCTATCCGGCTTAGACCTTACGTCTATCCCGATGAAACCTATGAAATCTTTGCATTGGTATAAACCCAATACCGATGATGAAACCTGCTGTTGATCGATTGGCACACTGCCCGAGCAATGATAAAACCAGCCCAGTGTAGACCTTACGTCTATTCTGATAAGATTCATGAGGTCCTTGCATTGGTATAAACCCAATACCGATGATGAAACCCACCTTTGATCGATGGGCACCCTGCCCGATCGACAAAGAAACCCGTCCTATTAAACTTGCATGTCTTTCGAAGTCCCACCATGGTGAAGTCTACTGTTGATCGATTGGCGCACTGCCCGATCAATGATGAAAACCTATCCAGTTTAGACCCTACGTCTATCCTGATGAAACATATGAAATCCTTGCATTGGTATAAACCCAATACCGATGATGAAACCTGCTGTTGGTCGATTGGCACCCTGCCCGATCAATGATGAAGACCTATCCAGTTTAGACCCTACGTCTATCCTGATGAAACATATGAAATCCTTGCATTGGTATAAACCCAATACCGATGATGAAGCCTACCATTGGTCGATCGGCACCTTGCCCGATCAATGATAAAACCTATCCGGCTTAGACCTTACGTCTATCCCGATGAAACCTATGAAATCCTTACATTGGTATAAACCCAATACCAATGATGAAACCTGCTGTTGATCGATTGGCGCACTGCCCGGTCAATGATGAAACCTATCCGGCTTAGACCTTACGTCTATCCCGATGAAGCCTATGAAATCCTTGCATCAGTATATACCCAATACCGATGATAAGAGCAGTCACTAATGAAGCAGCACATCGCATGATCCGTGCTGAAGTCCCAATTCAAGAAATATATATACGTATATATAAATAAATAAATAAAAATAGGGTTAAAAATAGAGATACCCCGCCAGGCTTGTTCGGATATCCCGGACAAGGGCAAAAATGGCCAAAACCCAGCTGTGGTGAAAACCCGAAAGGGCACTGCAGGCAAAATCGGGTACCCCGCCGCGTGAAAACCCGAAAGGGCGCGTGGGCAAAAGCAAGAGGGGGCTGGCTCCGGTGAAAACCCGAAAGGGCGCTTGGGTCAGTAATGTGGTAATTCGAAGTTCCATGCCAACCGACACGCTACCTTTACCTCCCCTTCACTGATGAAACCTTCCGTCGGTCAGTTGGCTCCATTCCCCACCGATGATAAAACCCTTCCGGGGTAGACCTTACGTTTACCCTGATGAAATCTATATACCCTCTTTCAAACGTCCCACCGACAATGAAACCCATCACCATTCTGATGAAGCCTGTCCAGCTCAGACCTCACGTCTGTCCTGATGAAGCCTACGCATTTCTTGGCAAGCCCCACCTGCTGTTGATCGATTGGCGCACTGCCCGATCAATGATAAAACCTGTTGGAATAGACCTTACGTCTGTCCTGACGAGACCTACACCTTTACATACGTCCCACCGTTGATCGACCGGCACTTTGCCCGATCAATGATGAAACCCTATCCAGTTTAGACCTTTCGTCTATTCTGATGAAACTTATAAATCCCTTTGCGTCGATATAAACCTAATATCGATGATGAAACCAACTGTTGATCGATTGGCACCTTGCCCGATCAATGATGAAACCCTATCCAGTTTAGACCTTTCGTCTATTCTGATGAAACTTATAAATCCCTTTGCATCGATATAAACCCAATATCGATGATGAAACCAACTGTTGATCGATCGGCACTTCGCCCGATCAATGATGAAACCCTATCCAGTTTAGACCTTTCGCCTATTCTGATGAAACTTATAAATCCCTTAGCGTCGATATAAACCCAATATCGATGATGAAACCAACTGTTGATCGATCGGCACTTTGCCCGATCAATGATGAAACCCTATCCAGTTTAGACCTTTCGTCTATTCTGATGAAACTTATAAATCCCTTTGCGTCGATATAAACCCAATATCGATGATGAAACCAACTGTTGATCGATTGGCACCTTGCCCGATCAATGATGAAACCCTATCCAGTTTAGACATTTCGTCTATTCTGATGAAACTTATAAATCCCTTTGCGTCGATATGAACCCAATATCGATGATGAAACCAACTGTTGATCGATTGGCACCTTGCCCGATCAATGATGAAACCCTATCCAGTTTAGACCTTACGTCTATTCTGAAATCCCCCTTGCATCGATATAAGCTCAATATCGATGATGAAGTCAACCGTTGGCTGATCGGTACATCGCCCAGGCCAATGATAAACCTGTCCAGTTCGTACTTTATGTCCGTTCTGATGAAAGCCCCATATCCTTTTTCAAATGTCCCACCTGCGATAGTCTCTACCCAGCCTAGACCATACGTCTACTCTGATGAGACCCCCTCACTTACATTCCGGCAAATCGTCTCCCTTACGGCACACATGGCCAATAGGACGTTTGCTGCCACCAACCAAAATTCGGTTAAAGCACCCCTTGGGATGCCGTCACGCGGTGGAGCGGGTTCCCCATCCTTTCTCTGAAGGGGTGGACGCTCTCCTGCCAGGTACGAGCCATTCACATGAGGGATCGCTGAAACCACTACCCCGCTTCCCAAAACAATGAAACCACATAAAAAAAAATTGGATACACATGAAGACAAAAAAATTCCTTGTCATTGAGAAGAAGAGGGATACACAAAGGGCCCCGAGGGGACATTGTATCACAAAAGAAAACAAAAAAGGGGGAAAAGGAATGAAGGAATGATTCATGGCCGCCGGAACATGTCTTCAAATGCCAGGAGACCCACATAAGGAGCAGCTCCTAGCTCACGAAGGCACGCCTCCTCCTCTTGAAGCCTCGCGGACATGTCCTGGATAGACATTACTCGTCCCTCCAACGAGGCTACCTCCTCCTCGGACCGCGGTCGGGTAAAGGATAATTGCTGCAATTCGGCCCGAAGCTCAGAGAGCTCCGTCTCCAAGATGGCCATCCGGTCCCGCACAGCTTCTTCCCGCTGAATAGCACCTTGTAGCTCGGCTCGGCGTTCATCAAGCATAAGCGTCAGCTTTCCCAGCTCAGATTTATATTCTGACCTCTGCAGCTTCAACGCCGTTAGCTTATCAACCATAGTCCGTGCTAGGAAGTCTCTCCGATGCACGAATTTCAGTAGAAGCAGCACCGCTGAACCCATGTGTCCAAAGAGCAGCCCATGGCCTGCAAGCCAGCAGTGAAGCGGTTGGCGATTTCCTTCAGTTGTAGATACGTCAAGCCAGGCTGGGATTCTACCAGCTGACGTAGCATGTCCAGGTGCTGCCAGACAAAGTTGTCAGAGGAAGCGAAGCCGAAGGAGGCGGAGGGGACGACTTCAAAGGTCACCTCGCCATCAATATCTTCCCACAATGCAACGTCCGGCTGAGAGGATGAAGACGGCAGATCTACTGTAAGGGCTGGCCAGTCCTTTTCTGTGCTCTCCTGCTGAGTTGAAGATTCCTCCCCTATCACTGTAGCGGAAGCTATAGCTTGAACATCCGCAGGGGGAGAATCGATGAAGGATGGAGCTGCCTCTTCATGAGTCTCTTGAATAGGGGCTTCATCTTCGGCTGCTCTTTCTGGTGACAGGGAAGGAGCTGCTATAGTCGGAGAAGGCAGAGGTCCAGTCTCTATAGCCACTATGGCAGGGACTGCTGACTCGGGCGCAATTGACATTACTGCAGCCGGTATAAAAGCAGAGCTTCTGGATGGATCGGCTTCGGCTCTGAAATCTGAAGCCCTGATAGGAATGCAACTATCTCCTGAGGCCCTTAAATCCAACGATGATAAATCTATCGAAGACTGTATCCGCATTGGCACAGGGCGAATGACCTCAGGGACCCCCATGCAAGTTAAAGGCAGAAAAGGGACAATAGCCCAGTTTGTAGAAGAAGTGTCCGTGATAGCCGCGGTTGTGTCTGAGCTAGCAGTGGCAATACCCTAAGACCGAAGCAAAGCAACTTTCAGCACTAGATGAAAGAAACAGATGAAGCAACAAACATGAAAAGGAACCCACCCTTGAAGCGGGGTCCACATCCTCGAAGTGGGGTGAAAGAGAAGGAAGCTCCGTAGTCGGAGTGATAAATGGTGGAGTTATGTCAATCTCGGTGTCGAGCCCGGCGAACTCCTCTTGCAACTCCTCCTCGCACCAGCAGCTTAGCAGGCTGAAAAGGCAGAACACCTTTTGCAAATACAAGTGGGGCCTCTGATTCAGGAGCATCCCCCTCACTGTCGCTGAAGGTCGCTTCCTCCTCATCAGAGGCAGTCTTAGAACTGCCTGAGGATATTTCCACACTAGCTATACGCTGTGGGGCCACCTCTAAAGCATGTCGAGATGTAGACCGGGTAATTATGCGCCTGGCCGGAACAGTACGCTGCTTTGACTGAGCCTTGTGACCCTCCTGTGGTTGAAACAATTCTTCTGTCACCATAGCTTCAGTCTGCTCCTCTCCTGCCACTGCTGCAAAAAAGAGACCTCTGAGAAATATAACAAAGAAAAACAATGCAGGTATGAAACAGATGAGAAAATACACTTACCCCCTACCTCACTAGCCGGCGTGGGAGAAGGCAACCTGGTCTCCACCACGGGAGGTGCTACAACTGGCTCTTGGGCTGTGCAAAAGGAAGGGGTCAGATTCAAGGACTTCTTTGAAATCCAGCGAAAGAGAATGAGGAATGTAATTGCAGGCTATTGATGTTACCCTGAAACGATGTCTCAGCAGCCGCCCTTTGAGACTCGAACTCATCAAAGGAGGGAATATCAGGGAGAGGGGTCCCGGTGTCCATAGCCACCGAAGCCGACTGTTGAGCGTAAGCCTTCTTGGCCTTCCTGGCCTTCCCAACTGCAGCCTTAACTACAGAAGCCTTTCTCTTCTTGCCAGGAGGCAGGGGAGTGGTAGTCGGTGCTGCTGCAGGGATTTCAAAATAAGTAGGCTTCTCAGCCTGCGCAATGATTTTTCTATAAAGCCCATGTCGCTTTATATCAGGCCTGTCTGTTGAAGATGTTAGAGAGGTAATGTGATCAGTGGATGCAAAGTGTAAATACTGAGCAGAAATCACTGCAATCAGGAAAGAAGAGATCATACCTGCTGGGCCGTCGTAAAAGATAGAGAGCGGCCAGTACAGATAAGCTACCTCCTTGGAGCGTGAAGCAGCCTCCTTGATAAGCCAGCATACATCACCAAGTACCTGGCACTTCTCCACTAAAGCTGCCAAGTCACTATGACCATGAAGGTCAAGACACCGAAACAAGTCGAGGTGGTCCATACCCCAGCCGTCGACATAATGAAAAGAGATAAACAACGGCTTGTTCAATATGCCGGCTATTGGGTTTTCTACAGATAACCCGTGTAAATTCAGCAAAATAAACAACCAGGACGTCTGCTTGTAGTATGTCTGGGTCCTATCTTCCCGGCGCACAAACGTCCTATATGGGTGAAATCTATCTGTCGGACCCCTCCAAGAAACTACTGTCGGGAGCGGCTCTTCGACAGGAAATGGATATTGTTGCGCCTCCAAGCGAGCGCCCCCTACATGGCTCAGATGTTTCAAACTCTGCATGAAAGTGTCCTCGTTGATAGCAGCGAAGACAGGAGCAGGCGGGTCAGAATTCTTTTCCTTCAAAGCCCGATGCTGGGCCAGATAGTTCTCAGCCTCCCTCTGGTGCTGTGAATAAAGCTTTCTCAAGTGGGCCTCGGGGATGTCAAATACTGGCCCGGGCTGTTGTTTCAGAAAGGAACGCTCAGCCACGTCCCAGAATGCACCTCTACTATCCTGTAGAAGCTGGTTCGAATGTTCCACCATTTGATATATTCTGATGTTACCCGGGGAACACGGTTGGAAACTGTGGGAACTCTGAAAACTGCACCGTCCTGGCGATGGTAGAAATCCCACCACAACCGGCCATCGCCGACAATGGAGGACCCATGCTTAGCCCGACTGTCCAGGGGAAATTGAGCAACCGTTGTGGGGATATGCTGGTCATAACCAAAGTTCCGCCCAAAGCGGAATGGATAGTATGGTTCCAGAAGGAGCAGGCCACCCTTTCTGAAAACTAAGACGCTAGGCCGAATGGCCATGGCCCATCTCACCAGCTCCGGTTCCAGGATTGGCCGGGCAGTGTTAACCCCTGAGACAGGATGGATATATGTCTCCACCTCTTCCAGCTTGCACTCTCTCTGAGGATCAATCAAAGGAGCTGAGCCTGCCGCCAGGCTCCAGAAATGAATGCTGCCAGGGGCATCCACCGGCACCTTTATCAGTCGGCCCCTTATTTTGAACAGCTGATCATAAAAAGGACCAGGTTCAGCACTGGCAAACTCAATCATTCTGGGCATCACTGTATCTGCCTGCAAAGTTCTGGGAGCCAACTCAGGAAATAAACTGCAGACCCAGGCGTTGAAGAAATGAAAGGACCCACAGTCCTCAAAGAACGGGGAGTCCGATGCTTGTACAGATCCCCCAAAGACTTGTATATCAGACACAGGGCCACTGGGCAGAGCGACAGCCTCATTCCCCATGCCATCTGACAGGCCGGATATATAGCTTCTGGCCGGATGATTGTCTCGTCCCCTTGAGGGAGAGCGAAAGTGCACAGCCAGAATGTGAAATAAGCCGCACAGTGTGTGATGGGGTCTACGCCTGCTGGGTTGGGACCACCGCTGCCTGCACGGCGCAATGAAGATGGCAGCGCCGACTTATAACGGGGAGCCCTTACCTGCTTGCTAGCAGTCGGACCCATGGAAGGAAAGTCTGAATATTTCAGCGGGCCGTCAAAGAAGTACTGAATCCACTGCCCTACCCGGATCCGCAGCTTGCCGCCCTTCTCCCGGGGATGATAACCTTTGGAGGACCCTCTACTGTATACCAGACAAATGGAGCGATATGCCTTCATCAGATACCGGTATGAGAAGCCGATGGAATATCTGCCTTCACCATCAGAGCTATCCTTCTCAGAATCTGCCAAGCAGACTTCTTCATACGGCTCGCCGTCAATAGGCAGTCCGGAAAGCTATGACAGACTCCAGAGGTCAAGAGATGTCTCACCCTCTGCTGTATAGAATATGTTGAATAAGGGGCAGAAGACCTTGAACATCCCACAGCATAACCCTCGGGATATAGGGTACCAAAATCGGGAAGCAAAAACACTATGATATACCCCGGCTCTGATCAGTAGCGGGGCATATTCCTTCAGAACAAATTCAGTAAATTCCACGGCTCCTACCCGAAATAGGTGGGCGTCAGTGATTTTGGTATCCCCAAACCAACCAGCGGCCAATTGATACTTGAACTGAATGGCCGAACAATTCAGCACAAAGGGCTCCTCGCGGTACCCCCACTTCACTGGCGCCAGGAAGAGACCATAGCCGGGCTTCTCCCTACTGACTCGGCCGCTGGCATTATCCCACCGAGCAGGTGTGAACTCCGGGGCCCGGGTCAACATTTTCTTTTCCGGCTCCAGCTCCGATAGGCCAAGGACTGCATCCCAGTCACGCTTCTCCCCGGGAAGATATATAGCCTTTCCGTGATGCACCGAATCTTTCAGGCTCTCTCTCTCAGCTAGAATTGCGGCTTCAACTGTACGGGCTATTCGGTAGTTCCGCATTCCGCCCACGGTGAAAGTCCGGATGAACGGCATCAAATGTCGGTCCTTCGGGAGATCTGGCCGATAGCTATCATCCCGCCTGAAGCATGTCTCGGTCGCCGTGGAGTATACCCGGGCCATCGACACTGTGTCAGTTTCAGAGTCAGACGACTCGTCAACTGAAGCTATCCTATCATATCCGAAATCCAGGCTGTGCACATTCAGCCAATTTACTGTGGCCCAAGATATGTCTGGCTGAGCCGATGAGCTAGCACCAACAGCTCCGGAAGATGCAGCATCAGAACTGGAAGCCATTGCAGTGCCTGCAGTCGGAGAAAAAGTGTGAATTAAAAGCCAGTCTTATAAAGATTGTAACATGAGACCCTATGAAAATTTCGGCAGCACCTCCCCTTATTCGGGGTCTGTCCAAGAAGAATAGGGAATCA
Organism: Amorphophallus konjac; assembly: GCA_022559845.1. Classification (NCBI taxonomy): domain Eukaryota; kingdom Viridiplantae; phylum Streptophyta; class Magnoliopsida; order Alismatales; family Araceae; genus Amorphophallus; species Amorphophallus konjac. The sequence goes on along the minus strand of CM040117.1, from coordinate 212,656,676 downwards.
CCAACCAAGAGGGGGTGATCCCGAAAGAAAAAGGGATTAAATCCCAAATAACGTCCTACCTGGGCGAAACCCAACTAAACGGGAACGGCCGAGACAAGGAACTCGCCACCGTCGAGACAAAAAAAATAGAAATGAAGAAAGAGAAAGAAGATGTAGAAATGAAGAGAAAACCCTTTCGGGGGGGTTAAATAAGAGAAAGGGGGAGAGGCTTCTCGGCGCGAAACAATGCGCGCCGAGAGCCCCCCACGCCGAGAACCCCAGGCGGCCAAAGGGCGCGCCGAGATCCCCTCACGCTGAGAACTCCAGGCGGCCAAAGGGCGCGCCGAGAAGGCTCGCGCCGAGAAAGCTCGTGCCGAGAAGCCTATGGCCCCGTGCCAAGAAGCTCCAAATTACTGAAAATAAATAAAATAAGAAGATATGAAAGATGATAATGTGAAACGGAATAAGGTGTGCAAAATATTGTTGCAACAAGATGATCAGGGATCTGAGAACCGGCTTGAAGACAAATTGAGGAAGATCCCTCGAATGATGAAAGACACCTGCAAGCCCCGTGCCGCCTATTCTGCGCTTACGCCGCCTGCAGGTGGGGGGCATTTGTTGACACCTTGAAAATGAACAAGGGTGAAGCATAATTGAAAAGAGGTCGGACCATCAGATGAAAGACCATTGATGAAGCTCGTCAACCATTCACCCGGCTAAAACCCTTGTCGCCAAGCTGATGCCCGGTGCCGATGTCACTCAGACGGCAGCACTGGTAAAGCAGCAGTCACTCGACTGATGAGACCTTCTAGCCCACTCTAATGCTAGTTGTACTACTGCTTCGTCCAAGAATCCACGGACGATATGTCAGGATAAGTCAGATGTCGGCTTACCGACAGATGTAATATGAGATAAAGATGAAGCTGGTACCGGCAGATGAAGATTGTAAAGGCTTTTGCAAAGTCAGAACAGAAGAAGAATCGTCTCCACAGATTACACACCCGGCTGAAGTCTTTCCAGACTAAAGCTGATGTCCGAGCTCGTCACCATTCAAGTGACGATATCGATAAGATAATACCCGGTTTTGTCACCGTTCAGATGGTAATACTGATGAAACCCCTGTCTACGGACTGATGAAACCCCTGTCTACGGACTGATGAAAACCGTAATAATGACACAAGCTGTGTCACCGATGGAAGACCCTTTTGGGTGAGGATGCCCTTGAAAGACCCAAATGGGCCTGTGAAAGTGGCTAAAGTACTTTAATTGGGCCTGCAATATTGGCGCCGAGAGTCACTTGCCGAAGCCCAAAAGGTGGCGCCGAGAAGCTGAAGGCAGGCGCGTCGGGAAGCCCAAAGGGCGCGCCGTGATGAAGCCTGCCGAGAAGGGGGGAAACGGTTATAAAAACCCCTGTCTTCGAACAAGAAAAAAGGAGAAAAAAGAGAGGGATCGGAGAAGAAAGAAGAAGATAGAGAAAGAAAAAAAGAATCGAGAGGGAGTCCTGCCAAGAGAGAGCCCTCCTCGGCCGAGAGAAGAGAAGAAGCAGAAGAGAGGAAGAAGCAGACAAGCTTCAGGTGGGCTGCTCCGGGGAGGGAGAGGAGTCAATGCTCCGCCCTCCCCATGCTGTCTTTTCTTTCTATTGATGTAATCTAGCGAGTTTTCTTCTCGATTTATCAAACGTAGCTAGCGAGTTTTAGGTCTCGAGCTCCGTCTCTCTCTCTATTTTGCATTTCTCTTTTACAATCAGTGTAAGGCTTCGAGCAATGCAATGAAATATCAACGGGACCCATTTGGGGATCTTCTGATTGAAATGTCTGTTCCCCTCTGATTGAGATATCTGCTCTTCGTTCCTCCGTGTATGCTTATCGTTATGCGAAGTGTCTAATGATTCATACGAATCTTCTCTTCAGAGGCATGGGAACAGAACCCCTACCCTTATCTAATGGGTTACTGGGTTCTGTCACCTTCCCCCTTTCTGTCTCGAGAGCAGATCCATCGCACCCTTTCGAGCTTTCTCACAAGGCCCCTTAAGGCTCCTCTTCGTGCCGTTCAGGACCAGAGACATCAATCTCTTGGATTCCTGAACTGCCGGCTATACGAGAGGACATGCCGATTCTACATACCGCTGCTATCCCTCCGATTCTAGCGAATGACGATCTCGATCTCTCGACCCTCCATTCTAACCCCTTGGATGACTAGGGTCTGGAGTTTTGATGCTAAAGGTTCCTCAGTCACCGATTTTTAGATGCTATTGGGTTCGTCCAGGGGATCAGAGACAGTCATCTCTTGATCCCCAGATGGCCGACGGCAGAAATAAATAAAGTCTTCAGAAATCCAGACGATGGTCTCGTTCCCCATCGATTCTACTCTCCAGATCCCCCTTGGCCCTTTCTCAGGAAGCATCCATGAAATCCCCCCTCCTGCACTTCAAATTCGGCTTCAATCGCAGCCAGGAAGCTCAGGAATCCCAGAAGCAGAGTATCGTTTGAGCTCTGTAAACCCTGAAACCCTGTAGCAATTCCACCTTCTCGGCGTACAAAATTCCCTGCCGAGAACTATCCCGCCGAGAGGCCGTCTCTTCTTTCCCCTTCAGCTAAACGACAAACCATGGCCCTGCCATTCAAACCCTTCGTGCACACCTCCCAGCCCACAGGCTCTCGGCGCCAGGCTCCCGGCGCGGCCAGGAGCGCGCCGGGAAGCCACCCGCCGAGATCCCCTTTTTTTTGCTAAGGAGGCCCGCCGAGACCCCTTTTTTAAGCCAGTAGACCCATGCCGAGAAGCCCCCCCTTTTGGCCAACTAAAGCCAACGCCGGGAGCCTCTCCCTTTTGGCCAACTAAAGCCACCGCCGAGACCCTTCATCTTGGCCAAATGAAGTCCAGTCAGAGGCCCATCTCTGCACTACCAGTTGTCAGCCTTCTGATCTCTTCACATATATGTCCCGGGATGTTCAGAGACCGTCATTAATGCCTTGAGAAGACACATTATTGGGGAAGACCTCCCCTACAGTCCTCATTCCCGATCCGGATTTCACCCTCATGAACCCAAAGGGCCATGTCGTTACATGAGTTCTGAGGGGTTTCGAGAGGATATTAATCGATGGTATAAAGGCAAGCGCTGTCCCAGGGCCCGGTGCCCATCCTCGTTCGGTCGTCATCCCGGCACTCCGTGGATGATGACCTATCCTCTCTTGGCATAATCCAAGTTGAGGGGACATGCTGCCGAAATTTACACATACCTTGCCAGGTAGCTGTGATGTTCTCTCTCTCAACCCCGTCGGCCCACGGAGCTATGTCCCTACATGCTCTCCGATGGTCCTTCGAAGGGGGATATAGATGCGCCACCGCACCCACATGGAGCGTGTCATATCACGCCAGCACTTACTCGGATTCTGGGTCAATTATGCCCGATCTTTTACGGATCCCACCCTGCCGCTGCATGGGTGGTTTCCTATTCCCCGCTTGGCATGGTCCAAGATGGTGGGAATATGCCGTTGAATTTATCCCAAAAATAACAAACTCCTGCTTTGTCAAAATCCATTTAACGTCTTACAAGAGAACGAATTCCGTCTTTTGAGCACGCGGCTTTACCGCTGTCATCCTCCTATCTTTAGCATTTAATCAAGGGTTGTCCTCCTTAGGGGGGGACGTAATTAACGTCATAGCCTTTATGGTATGACGGACTTCTGGTCCAGATACGATCACTCACAATCGACTGACCAAGTCAGATCGAGCGCACAATGAAATCGTCACACATGTGACTGGCACGCCAATAAATCAAATAATAAACCAAATAAATAAATAAATAAATAAGCAATAAAAAATCCACGTTCCCACAGGCGTGCGGGACAGATGCAATGTAATAAGATATGGGGATTAAACGGCCATAGCGGGAAATGACTCTCCGCGACCTCGGGGGATGAGAAAAGTGTAGAATTTAAGTGACAGAAATTTAAACGGCCATTGCGGGAAATGACTCGCCGCGGCCTCGAGAATATAACAGATATGAGAAGCACAAAATGTAAGTGACAGAAACTTAAACGGCCATTGCGGGAAATGACTCGCCGCGGCCTCGAGAATATAACAGATATAAGAATAACACAGAATATTAGTGATGAAAATTTAAACGGCCATTGCGGGAAATGACTCACCGCGGCCTCGAGAATATAGCAGATATAAGAACAGCACAGAATATAAGTGACGGAAATTTAAACGGCCATTGCGGGAAATGACTCTCCGCGGCCTCGAGAATATAGCAGATATAAGAACAGCACAGAATATAAGTGACGGAAATTTAAATGGCCATTGCGGGAAATGACTCTCCGCGGCCTCGAGAATATGATGTGATCGCCAGGGGCCGGAGACCCCAAAATAAAGAAAGTGATCGCGCTTACCTCAAAAGCGGGAGATGGTGGGTTGCTTCTTCCTCTCCCTTCGGCCGGCCGATGGAGAGGGCTTTCCTTGGTTACCCTTGTAAAAGAAGAAACAGACAAATAATATGTGGATCAGAAAAGATGGCAGTGTAGTATTAGTCCCTTGATGAAGAATAATGAAATCGTGACAAGACACACACCTGGTTGGTGTTGTTTTTAAACCCCTCTCAGACACGAGTAGGAGGAAAATGCTATGATGAATGGGGGATCGTGCAAATGTGCATAAAAATGGATCTCCCTTATGAAAGGAGATGACGGATGACGGGATGATGCATGCGATAGAAATGACAAAAGAGAAGGGGAGAGAATGGCTTATTGAAGGTGCCGATGGCGGGATCCGGCGGAGCTTCAGCAGCGTGGGGACGACGTGGAAGCAGAACGGATGGAGCTATCCTTCCTCTCGCCAGCGCGGGCACCCGAGAAGCCGACAGAACCTCCCCCTGCAAAAGACCCACGGGTTAGAAATGGGATCCGGCAGAGTCTCTCCTTCCTCTGTCGGATCTGAAGCCCCTTCCCTTAGAGTAAGGAGGTCCCCTATCTATAGAAGAAAAGCTGATTAGGGCGTCCAGTCTCTTGGACGCCTCACTGTTGAGGCGTCCAGGAGCCTGGACGCCTCAATAAATATTTTTTTTATTTTTTTTATTTTTTATCTTAATATATTCATTGAGGCGTCCAGGCTCTTGGACGCCTCAATGATGAGACGTCCGGGGCCCTGGACGCGCCCATTTTCGCCCACCGAATCGCCGCCGAAAGCCGTAGATAGTGGAGAAAGCGTGTGGTTTTGGCGTGTGACTGTGACTTACGAAGGGCGCGTCTAATTGACACGACGTTTTTATCTTTTGGATTTTTTCGAAACATCAAATCGAGCAGCGGATCGGCACCGTCCGTGTGTCTAAGCAGTGAGGCGTCCAAGCACCTGCACGCCTCAAAGGATAGGCCTGCAAGTGAGGCGTCCAGGCTCCTGGACACCTCAATGGGACACAGTGAGGCGTCTAAGCAGCTTGACACGTCAAAGATTTTTACGAAAAAAATTCAAAAAAATGTAAAAAAAATCATAAAATAGGAAATCACTAGAGTAATTAAAAATGTGAAGGCCACCTTAGGGTATCATAGTGTAATATGAGATTTACTCACAGTAATGTCAAGAACGGCGTGTCTACAGCTACCCCGCCTTGACGTCTGCTTTGCAAGGGAGTGACACGTAGTGGAATGCCGTTGAAGTGAAGTGGAATGGAGTGAGAATGGACTGAAAAGTTGATGCCAAGGTGTGATGAGACACGCTTTGAACGTTATGACTTGGAATGTTTTCAGAGTTTTCAATGAGACGACATTGAAGAAGGTCTTCTGAATTCAACAATTACTTGGACGAAAATTAAACAAGGAAGGGGAAAATGTGCGCTCAGGCACGAGTAAAAAAGGGACCAACTTCTCTGTGCGGAAGTACCCGGGTTCTAAACCTGCAGGTTTCACCTTTGGGGAGCGGTTACCAGCCAATGTGGAAGTGCTGCGGCCAAGGTGTGTCAAATGGAGTAAAAGTAAAGGAATATTTGAGGATCAATCCAAACAAGGGTCTCTTTCGAAAGAACAGCGTAGGGCCATCTCAAGGAAGTTCAATGTTTCATTCGGAGTGGAATATGTCATATTTGTAAGAACTGGAGCACAGTGGTCTTCACAATCGAATTACTTAAAATGATCTTCCGCAATGGAATCAAAGTCCTACATGAATGCATGCTGAGTTTAAAAGAAAACTTAAAACAAATTAAAATAGAAAATAGCTAAGGATAATATTGTCAAGTTGTTAAGAATGGGTCAGGATACCGATCCGGTGAGCTGATACTGAGTCGGGGCCCGTTTATCCACGCACCAACTCATCGAATGAAACCATCGTCCCCTTACTTTCGCAACTTAACGGCCTATCCGTACAACCCAAATTCCTCTGAAATTATCATTATTTTTGTTGAAGGGGAACTTAAATTCCAGATCCGTTTAGGTCGTAAGGTCCTTGACATGTTCTAATAGCATAAATATCATATAATACAATGCATGACATGGTGGGACTAGTTACTGGATGGTGGCACATGATGGGACGGTGGCATCCATTAGTGAAACCTGCACTGATCAACATGATTAAAAGCAGCAGAGTTGCACCACAGTACAAGGGAGATCAAGACAAAATGCCTTTTACTGAATTCAATGACGACGACTTGACATTGATGCGACGTCTCTTGGCCTTTACCCCATTCCCTTCCTATAAGTACCCCCCTTAGGCTAGTTCAGCCAAATGCACCAAGGAGAGCTTTGAAAACTCAAGAGGAGGAGGAGAGGAGAATCTAGGGATTTCCAGGATGGAAGGAGAGTCTTCCCGCCCTGTGAAGAGGAGTAGGCCTAGCAGTGACTTTAGGCGACTCTCTGACCTTGAAGGTCATCTGAGTGGGATGATCCGGTCGCATATGGTGAGTTGACTCATTTCAAATTTCATGTACGACTTCTCCCTCACTTCTTCCTTCTTTTGTTTTCTTCCTTTTTCCAGCCGTACCCTCTCTTCCCAGGTCCGAGGAAATTCTCGAAACTGCCGTGGCTTTCGAAGCTGACTTCCAACATTACCATCGGCATGAGGGCCATAATCACTAGGTGGCACCTTCAGGGGCTCCTAGTTCATGCCAAACATTACGAGAAGATTCGTATGGACTGGGCGGCTATGGGCGCGCTGGTGGAGATCTGGCATCCTCAAACTCACACCTTCATCTTCCCTTCTTTCGAGGCGACCATCCTTCTCGAGGAGGTAGAACTCCTACTCGGGTTAAAAAGGTTCAAAAGTGATGGCAGGATAAAGATTACGCGAATGCTGAAGAGGGTGACTTCCGAGGAGGTCCGTGGAAGCTTCATGCCGTCTAGTGCCGTTAGAAACATCCAGACTCGGAAGGGAGTCAACTTGCAGAAGCTCGCGGAATGGGTCATGGATGCCCTGAGAGGATCGCCAGACGATGATCGTTTGGAAGAAATTATGAAGGGATTCACAATCTGTTTGACGGGTGCCCTCTTATTTTTCTCATACCGATAACATAGTGGAGGAAGATGAACTGAGTGACATTTGCGGTATTTGGAATGGCAAAAGGGTGGGACCTGCCGTTCTTGCTTACCTCTACAGTGGCCTTACTACTTCCAGCATGGGTAAGCCTCCTTTTGGTTGCGCGCTTCTTCTGAATTGCTGGGTTGATTTACATTTCAAATTTGATCACCGTGAGGGGATGCCCACTACCTCGAGGATCTTTCAACAAAGCCCCCTTTACCACATAGCCGATGTGTTAGGCTTTGGTGGTCACATAGTGAACCGCGTTCCATGGCTAAGGAAGCGCGAAGACTGGAGGTCTCACTTCAGAACTATGACGCAAGGCTTCTTCACTTGTGCACCGGCATGTCTACTCCCGCGCGAACTCCTTACGAGGTCTTCCCCCGAAGCTGAACTTCAACTTATTGGCGTGACTGAGTTTATTCTTTGCAACGCGCATCCGTGCTGCATTCAAATTGGCCTTCCCCGCCACTTGTTCCCACTGTTATCTGGCACTGCTCCTCTAAGGAAGAGAGAGTTGGGCGCGGAAGATGATGCAAAGGAGGTGAAGGCCATCAAAGTGTCGTGGAATACGAGTGTTCCGGAAAAGGCATTAGTGCATGTCGAGGAAGAACGCGAGCTGTGGAGGGCTTATGTAACCGAACTGGGGAAGTTAAGGCCTGAAGTGTCTAAGCCCCTGATGTAATTCACTTTGCTGTTAAAATAAATGCAAAGTTATTGTGTGCAAATGCTTACTTTCTCTTTTTTCATTTTATTTTCTTTTATTTTTCTTTTTTATTATTTTTATTATTTTATTATTTTTTTGTTTTGTTTTGTTTTGTTTTATTTATTTATTTTTTGACGTCTAGGCGCGAAGACGCGTTCTAACCTTGAATTCAAATTTAAATCATCGAGAACCGCGGGACGGCCTTTCTTCCTCGTTTCGCCCACAAACAACTTCTCCTCTCGTCGAGATTTTCTTGCCTAGCTTCATCTTCATCCACTCTTGCTCCATGGAGTACGGTGGGCCAAACTGTGGTGAAGGGAGAGGGGGGAGGAACCCCTCGCCCGATGAGGGTCGTGCAGGAGCACGAAGAGGCGGCCACGGAAGAGGAAGGGCCTCTTCTGGCACTCGAGGGACCCGAAGACATGGAGGGAGGCGAGCATGGCTTGGTAAACTCCTTGATTTCCACTCCTTTTAGTTTGGTAGCGAATAAGTAGAGAGGGAGAAGAGGGCTCGGCGAGCGTTGCACTTGAATGATGAACGCGTCTTCGACAGGAGACGCATTTTTCTTTTAATGATGTGGCCCTTTCTGTTTGATGCGCAGGGTATGACAAGGATCCAGGGCTTGGCTGATGAATGGGTGAGTGCGGATGAGCCAAACTGCATCGGGGGAGAAAAATGCAGCAAGGCAAAACTTGAAGACTGGCGCATATGTCTCCCTGCTCAGTTCCCAGACGGGCAGCGAGGTGACGTGCCTGTGCAGGGGAGTGCCGACTACCTGCGACAGTGCAGGGAGTGCCATGTGGGGCCCCTTCAGCTCGGGAGATGGACAGAGGTGAAAGTAGAGCCCCTTTTTTTTTTTACCCAGGGCTTAGCCGATAGCTGTTGTTTGCCTATTCCAACGTGCCCAGCAGGCAGCGATGGCAGGGATGGCCGGCGGATCGTCTTCCAGCTCTCAAGCTCCTTTTCTGGAGATCGCCTCCCTCCGAGAGCAACTTGCCAGTGCAGTGGCTCGCGTGACCCGGGCTGAAGAGGAGTGTGATGCTTGGGCTGCAACCATAGCAGAGCTGCGGCGTCATGATGAAGATATCCGTCTCCAGACATCCTGAAGTTAAGGGTCCTCCTCCAGGTGGCGAGGAGGGAGGCAGAGAGAGAGAGAGAGAGGAGAGGGAGAAAGAGAGGGAGGAAAGAAGGGCCGAGCGACAGCAAGATCGGGATGAGAGGAAGGCCTTGGAGGCCCAGGTGAGGGAGCTCCAGCTAGGCCTTCAGGTTATGGGGCAGAGGTTAGGAGTGATGGAGACGTGCCATGAGAGAGCACGAGAGTTCGGGGCACAATTCCGCCAGTCTGGCCACCTTTCTATCGGTGGCCTCTTTGCCACACCAAGGGAGCAACAGCGAGCCGCTACTGTAGAGTAGGTATCATAGGGTGAGGCGAGTACGGCTTCACGGAGTTCCAGGAGACCCCTGAGGGACCCTCACCTTAGGGGAGAGGAGAGGGACGCCTAAAGGGATGAGCGTGAAGATGCTGGCGAGAATTAGCGAGCTAGTGGACCCGCCTCCTCTCTTGCAATTGTAGACACGCTAAAATTGACATTATTTTGAGTATATCTCGTATTGCTGTGTAATGCCCCATTTGACTCTCAAATTAGCTTGTTTGAGTGGTTTTTCCCACTTTTCTTGAATTTCTCCTATTTTCTCCCATTTTCTTCTTTATTTTTTCTGGATTTTTCTGGGCATTTATCTCAATTTTTTGAAATTAACGACCTGGGAGGCGTGTTTTTAAAAAAAACACGACCTGATCTGGGGCGTTTCTTTGAGAAAGGACGCCCGCACCTGAGGGCGTCAATTCTTGGTGTTTGACCGGCTTCCCCGTTTTAAAGACTTGAAATTAACGCCCTTCCCAGGGGCGTGTTTTTTAAAAGTGGCTTTGCCTGAGGCGTGTTTTACAATTTTTTAAATATGGGGAGTTTTTATTTCTAAAATTGGTTTTTTAAAATTAACGCCCTTTGCAGGGCGTGTTTTTAAAAGACGCCCTCTGGCAGGTCGTCAATTCTTGAATTGACGCCCTGGTCCAGGTCGTGTTTCATTTTTGTGCTCCGAACGAACGCAGCTTTCCCCAGAAGAGTCCTTGCCTTCTTCAGTCACCTTCCTCGATTGGGATTGGAGTCTTGCCTCCGTAGGACTCTTGCCCCTTCTTATCTTCTCTTCAACCTATTAATAGAGACTTTGGTCTCTGTTAACTAGGTTCGGTTCCCTTCCTTCCCCTCGGCTTTTCTTTTTCTTTCATTTTTTTTTCTTCTTGCAGGTTGCTGCTGTGGTTTGGCTGAGGGAGAAGCTGCACGCAAAGCATCTCTTCATCCTTCTGAAGCTTCCTTCCCCCTTGAATATCAAAGCCAACGCACAGGCTTTTTCTCTTATTTTTATTTCTTTTGTTTTCTTTGCATCGGTTCACACATGCATGCATGCATCGTTATTGTTAATCTCATATCTCTCAACCGTGTTGAGGTCTCCATAGTGCAACTCTTGCACACCTCCTCATTTTCATTTTACATTCATCATATTTTTCCTACCCTTTTTGCATAGGGGTTTAAGGGCCACCACCCTTAAGGTGTGTTCTTCATCATACTTTCATGCTTATATTTTTATTAAGGATTTGATGCTACACTCACCATATTTCTAATTCAATTTCTTTATTGGTGTTTGTGTCTTTTCTTTGCAAGGGTAATCAAATCGAGAAGAACTCTCTTCATCGGCCGGCCGATTGGAAGAGAAAGGAGCACTCACAATCCCCGCACTTTTAAAGGTATTTTTCGCGATCCCTCCCTTGATTATTATTGTTATATTTTTGAGGCCTTCGCGTCTCTGGCGATCACATCTCCATATTTACACCTCGTGCATGCTTATTCTTTTATATTTCTTAATTGTTTTAAGTGGATTTCTTAGAATCTACAAATTGGCGATCACGGTGGGACCCCTTTCGTTTTTCTTTTGATTACCCTTTCCCCTTGGGCACCCACGTGTGCCATCTCCCCTTTTGCACCCACGGTGCGTCTCCTTTTTGTGCCCCACGGGCACCCTCCATTGTGCATTGCACTCTCCCCATGTGATCTGTCAGTTTGATAGGTTTTTTTAGAATTTCCACTTGTCCAAAAAATTTTGATGAGCATGCTAATACCTTAATTCATATATTTGTTGATTGCTTGTGACTGTGAGTGTTTGATACTGCTGGCCGTGGAGTCTTTCTGGGAATTAACGCCTCTGTCAGAGGCGCGTTTTATTTTAACGCCCTAACCCAGGGTGTCTTATTCCTGTTTAACGCCTTCTGATAGGGCGCCTTCCATCATATCTGCTGCTTATGTGAATTCACGCCCTTCCCCAGGGCGTCTTTTTGTTGCTTAGCGCCTCACATCAAGGCGCGTGTTTACATTTGACGCCCTCACCCAGGGGCGTCCTTTTATATATAGCGCCTCACTCCAAGGCGCATTTTTCACTGCTTCTGGGCCTTCACCGCGATTCACGACAGCCACGCTGTCGTCTGTTTCTTGGTAGCGACCCCTGCCAGGGCGTCTTTTTCCTGTGGGTTTACAGACCCCTCCCGTGGGTGGCTTTTTCATGCTGATTCATGCTTATATTTGTTGATTGATTAAATTGCTGTGATTGGCTTGTTTACTCTGCATTCATTCATTTGCATTGGTTTGGGAGACCTCCTCTCTCTACACTAGGATTCCACACACCCTCTTGGTGAAGGAAGGACCCTCCATTGAGCACTCCGTCTCTTTGGATTGAAAATTCCTAAACCAAGCCTCCGTAAGTCCCCGCACCCGTGGATTCCCTCACGGACGCCGGGCAGGTTGTACCCTTTGAAGTCCCGGGTTTAGTTGGCCATACACGGTGAGAGAGTGTTCCTAGTTGGCACCGGAGTTGAAATCACATTTGAAACTAGGTTCCTCCCTTGTGTGAATCATAATTTTGTTAAAAATCCTTAATTCACCAAGGTTCAAACATAAGAAGTCAAAGGTAACCATCCCAACTTGTTTGCTATTTCTGTGAATTGTTTTGATTGCACATTGAATTATTTGGATTACCTTGATAAGAAAGTCAACATGTTCTACTCAATTAATGTTCATGAGGGTGATCCACCTAGCACATCTTATTCCCCTCAATTTCAACATGTTCATCATTCTCACCATAATTCTTTCAAAGGACCACGTCCTCATTCTTACGGTGTTGCCCGACCCATGGGCAATATCCAATCCCATGGTCCTTCAATCCAATCGCGAGCCACTACTCCTACGGGACCGTCTCGTCCCAATGATGAGAAGGTTTCCCAAATCATTCATGCATTAGATCATCTCACCCCTCAATAAATTCAAGCCCTTAAGGCCGCTGTTGAGGGTGCATCTCATTCATCTCATCCTCCCTCCAATCCTACTCGGGTGGTCCGACACCCACCTCCTTCTATTCCTCCTCCATCACGGCCCCAAGGCCCATCTACCCCTTGCAATCCGGCCCATCCGAGTTCTTCTATGGGTCGGCCCATTAATCCCCTTCCACGGCCTTTTTATACGGCCCCTCCTTCAAGGCCCTGCCAACCCCCTGTTGCTCAGGTCACACCCCTCCAGCAAGCTCTTATCGACAAAGTCGCTTCTTTGGAGGAACAATTAAAGAGGGTTGCGAGCCCGCGGCCCGTTCCTCCTACTCCCGTCAATCCTCTCCACGCCGCTCTGAATGACATTACAAAGATGGAGAGAGAGTGGAAGGATAGGAGGGATGACTATGGCATCGGCGATTCAAGCAAGCAAGAGCCGATAATTGAAGAGTTTGAAGCGGTATACGACGATGATGAAGCTGCGCAGGCACCCCTTCCGAGTTTCCTTCGTTTCCCTCTCCCCCCATTACTATTTGATGAACCCCCTGCTCAGGATGAAGCCACCATACCCAATCTAACCCCCGTTTATGAGACTAGTTGGTGTTACGATGATGGGTCGATACTCCAATCACCCGTGCCGGCACATCTGGAGTCTCCTCCTCCTAACACCGCTCGCCCCGTTCGGCGTTTTCTCCGCACCGAACCTCCATCAATTACACCTCCACCAACTATACCATTAACCTTCATGACACCAGCCTTCCCTTAGCCTTCCACTAAACCTCCACTCATTAAGCCATTTACCTCCACACCACCGCCCTCCACCGAGTCCACCATCGAACCTTCCCCAATTAGTCTCCCGTTACCGCCACCTCAACCCTCCATTACACCTGTAACCCCAGACCTGGCCACTCCCATTTCACCACTTAACCTATTACCCTTACCCATGGTTAATCCTGAGCAGGATCCACCCCTTTTTGCACTCAAGCCAATCCCGACTGCTTCCGAGCAAAAGGAAAAGCTCGATGTGTTTGAACCTCCACTTCCACTCACCTTTTCTCCAACACCTTCCATTATACCCCTGCTATCCATGGAGCCTTCTGCCTCCGCTTCACCTTCCCCTACCACTCGGAATGGGAGGCTTTCTACAAGCACTTGTGCCAAAGATAATCCGGAGCCGGGCAAGAAAGATTTGGCTATGGCTGCGCTATTCAAGATGCAAGAGTTCATTTGCCGGATGCCAATCCGGGTTATTGTGCCAAGCACGGCTGAAGAGGTCAAGCCGCCATTGCTCAGAGAATGTCAAGCATTGATGCTGTGTAAGGGCCGGGCAGGGCACCCCTTGTCCCAACTTCCGAAGCTTGAACTCATTCTTCTATACAAGGGGCGAATGCCCATTTTTGTCAACATTCTTTATATGCCGCAATCAATGGGCAACACGATGCTTCCTGTCCCAACTCTCCAACTCCCTCGCACTATTGCTTTTCACCCTCCAAGGGAGTTGTCATTCACCATTGAAGCTTCGGCATGGGCTATTTCTTACACACTTTCACTGCCATGGAGGGGCGGTTATCTTGGTGCTAAGGGGCCTTCCACTATTTTATCCACCTTCTATTCAACTCCATTCACATTATTGTCTATTACAATTTCTTCATGGGCCACTCCAAAGGTAAAAAGGAAGATCTCATCCTCTCACCCTTCACATTCTTCATATTCTTTGCATTTCATTGCATTCGTGCATTCACTGCATTCATCGCATCCATCCCATTGCACACATTTGCACCTTCTGCTTCCCGGGTTTCCAAACCCGTATCTTCCCCGTCTTCCGACGCCTCCGGATATCACGCATTTCCCACCCTATTCATCTTCATCCTCATTGCTCGGGCATTGTCCCCTTTCCAATCTCTTCTCAGGGCATCGCGCCCCTTTCCAACTCCTGCATCCGGACCCTCCGGATTTCTCCTTTATCCTGCTAGGGCATCGCGCCCCTTTTCATCTCGTTCTCCCAGAATTTCTGGACTTTCCCCTCGGGCATCGCGCCCCTTTCCGTCTTCTTCCTCCGGAACCTCCGGATCTTTCACCCCTCTCTTTATCCCTTGGGCATCGCGCCCCTTTCCGTCTTCTTCTTCCGGAACCTCCGAATCTTTCTCTTCTTGGACATCGCGTCCCTTTCCACCTCATTCATCCGGAGCCTCCGGATCCTCTATTTCTCTTTCCATGCCCAGGACATCGCGTCCCTTTCCGTCTTCTTCCTCCGGAACCTCCGGATCTTTCTCTTCTCCCAGGGCATCGCGCCCTTTTCTATCTTCTTCCTCCGGAACCTCTGGATTCTCCATCTTATTCTTTCTATCTTCCTTCGGGGCATTCCGACCCTTCTAATTCCATTCCTCCGGAACCTCCGGACCCTCCATCTTTCTTCCGATTCATCTTTCTGCTCCTTCATGATATCGCATCATTTGTCCTCTTCTTCCTTTTTCATCATCTTTTTCCCTATCTCTTCCCAGGGCATCGCGTCCCTCCTTTTGTTATCCCTCCGGAACCTCCGGACCCTCCATCTTTCTTCCGATTCATCTTTCTGCTCTTCCAGAACATCACCTCCTTCATTTTCTTCTTCCTTTTCCATCGTCTTTTTCCCTATTTCTTCCAAGGGCACCGCGTCCCTCGATATTTTATCCCTCCGGAGCCCCCGGATTCCTCCTATCAGGATTCTCCTCCACAACCTCCGGACCCTCCGGATCCGCCTCTTTCCATCTACCAATTTCTTTTTCTAATTCCTCCTGATCATGGGTCCAACCCAACTTCTTCCACATCCACTACCTTGGGCATCTGCCCATTCTCTCACTGCTTCCGAGGCTTTAGTCCTCACTCCTTTTTCTTGATATTTCACTTCTTCTGTAGACCTTTCATGTGATCAGGGTCTCCACACCTTAGTGAGGGAGTTCTAGCCCTTGCCTCTCTTCCTTTTTATCCTTATTCGTCTGAGTCTGGTCTGAGCACCACTCCTTCTTGTTAAGCCACTTTCAAACCCTTTGCTTCCAATCCTTTTTAACTGCCAAAGAGGACTATCCCACGATGATCAACCTTGCCTTTGACAGCTGCTTCTACAAAGGTTGCAAGGTAACATATTGGCGTAAGTACGCATTATTATGATATCATTATCTCACGCATGATTTTTAAAGTGAAATGCTTCTTAACAAGATTAAGAGTGGTAGTCAAGACCTTTATCCTAGGTCGAATCTTTATCTTAATTAAATCATTCTCAAAAGAGTCTTTAGGCTTGCTTTTGCAGCACCATTGGTTAATAAGAACTCTACGCTGGGAATTCGACATTCTCTCCCCGCTTGTTAAGAGTAACCCTTAGCTGGGCATTCCACACACTTCACGGCGTCCTTAGCTGGCTCCTTTGGTTAAACACCGTTGCTACTTTGGCCATGCCATGAGTATACCTGAAAGTCTTTTTCTCTTCTTTACTCGGCCGAATGCAGGGGCAAGAGGTTGACGGATGAGATGACCAACTTCGGTAATCCCCAATACGAGAGGAGTCTCAAATAGGGGCAGTCTTGACCCAAAATCAATATGAGTTTTCATATGAGTTTTCATGATATACATCTCGCCAAAAGGGCTATTATGAAAATCCAATCAAAATTTCGATAAAAGCAAAATTATGAGTTATGGCATGTCAAGAGTGGCAAAGTCCCCGCAGGGAAAACCCTGGTCGTATGCATGTCAAGGGTCTAAAAATCAAAGGCACAAAGCCCCGGCACAACAGACTACCTCTTTGAGGGTTAATACCTTGGAAAGAATTCAAGTCCCGACATCTCCCATCCTGCATAAAGTTTATCCTCCATTATTCTTCTCTTCTTCCTCTAAGACCGAATGTTTCTCGGGTATGGCCTTGGTAGGGGCACCGTTAACCATGGGCAGTTGGTTATAGGACGCCACCTTCAATGCACGCCCAGCTTTGGGCAATTTTAAGTAAAAAGGGAAGGAACGAGGACCCCTAGTCAGTGGTTTAAACACCCTTTGATGCTGCATTTGCTATGTCTAAACCAAAATCTGAAAAAAAAATTGAATATTGCAAAACCAAACAAAAAATCAGACATTTCTTCCAAAATCCATAAAAATTTTGAAATATTTTCCAAACTCCATAAAAATTTGAATATTTTCTCAAAACTCTATAAAAATTTGAATATTTTCTCAAAATCCATAAAAATTTGAATATCTTTTTCAAAACTCATAAAAATTTGCATATTTCAAAATCCAAAAAATTTGCATTGTATTTTTCTGATGGTGTTTTGCAGGAACAACTTTGCAAGGACCAAGAGCACGGGATGAGTCCTATCTCCACTCATTGCTATCAATCTATTGATTTCTCCCGATATTCTCATGACATGCCACCCTGGGCATTTTTGGTTATCATCTCCCTATATCATTCTGATTATTATTTTGATTATCATTCTGATTATTCATCTCCAGATTTTTCAATCAACTCCTGCTAATTTCTCTTGATCAATTCTGCCAATGGGCATTATCAGATCTTGATCATTCAACTCTAAGTCTTGATTAGCCAAGTTGGCATCCTCATAACAAAACAACAAACAATGATGCTTTGCGATATCATGATTCAACTCATAAATGGTTACTATGTTGTGACATGCTATTGATGCTTTGATTCATGCTATGCTTGCTACGCTTAAATGCCTTATTCATTGATTGTTATCTTTTATATCTTGGCTGATGAATCTTTGAGCGCAGGAAGAAGCTCTTGGTCCCACCGACTGGGCATCATTATTCAAGCCCTGCGGTGTTGCACATTATTTTGTCTCAGTTCCCCCATGCTCATTGCTATCACCATCTCCCTGTATGCATTTTACTATATGTTACATACGCTGCTATATGATTATATCAAGGACCTTGTGGCTTTGGTAAATCTGGAATTTGAGTTCCCCTTCATCAAAAACGATGACGATTCCAGAGGCATTTTAGTCATACGGATAGGCCGTTGAGCCGTCTGAGACTGGGGACGATGGTTCCCTTTTACAAGTTGGTACGCGGATAAACGGGCTTCGGTTTAGTATCAGCTCGCAGAATGGGTTTCTTGACTCAGTCCTGACAGTTTAGCAATATTATCTTTGATTATATTATATTTTCGTTTGATTTAATTTTTCCCTTTAAACCCAGCATGCATTCATGTAGGAATTTGAATCAATTGTTGAGAACTCATTCTGATAAGCTTTTTGAGGGTTAAAATTGATCTTAATCTTTCCAGATATGAGATATTCCATGCCGAATTGTGTCCTCAGTTCGTTTTGTCACTGTTTTGGGTCTTTTTCTTGAAAGCTCCTTGTTTAGATTTTTATCATCTTATTTTATTTCCTTTCCATTGATCCACCTTGGCTGCAGCACGTCCACATTGGCTGGTAACCGCTCCCCAATGGTGAAACCTGCAGGTTTGTGACCTGGGGTACTTCCACCGCGCTGGAAGTTGATCATTTATTTTATCTCCTTCGTGCACCGCGTGCACACTCCCCCTTTTATCCAAACATTGTTGATTTCATTGGATTTCCCGAGATTGCTTCATCTCGAGCTTTTGATTTCATTTTCATCAAGTGATGTTGATTGCGTGTCTCATCACACCTTGGCATCTACTTTTCAGTTTGCTATGCTACCTTGCAAAGCAGACGCCAAGGCGGGGCAGCTGTAGACACGCTAAAATTGACATTATTTTGAGTATATCTCGTATTGCTGTGTAATGCCCCATTTGACCCTCAAATTAGCTTGTTTGAGTGGTTTTTCCCACTTTTCTTGAATTTCTCCTATTTTCCCCCATTTTCTTCTTTATTTTTTCTGGATTTTTCTGGGCATTTATCTCAATTTTTTGAAATTAACGACCTAGGGGGCGTGTTTTTAAAAAAAACACGACCTGATCTGGGGCGTTTCTTTGAGAAAGGACGCCCGCACCTGAGGGCGTCAATTCTTGGTGTTTGACCGGCTTCCCCGTTTTAAAGACTTGAAATTAACGCCCTTCCCAGGGGCGTGTTTTTTAAAAGTGACTTTGCCTGAGGCGTGTTTTACAATTTTTTAAATATGCGGAGTTTTTATTTCTAAAATTGGTTTTTTAAAATTAACGCCCTTTGCAGGGCGTGTTTTTAAAAGACGCCCTCTGGCAGGTCGTCAATTCTTGAATTGACGCCCTAGTCCAGGTCGTGTTTCATTTTTGTGCTCCGAACGAACGCAGCTTTCCCCAGAAGAGTCCTTGCCTTCTTCAGTCACCTTCCTCGATTGGGATTGGAGTCTTGCCTCCGTAGGACTCTTGCCCCTTCTTATCTTCTCTTCAACCTATTAATAGAGACTTTGGTCTCTGTTAACTAGGTTCGGTTCCCTTCCTTCCCCTCGGCTTTTCTTTTTCTTTCGTTTTTTTTTCTTCTTGCAGGTTGCTGCTGTGGTTTGGCTGAGGAAGAAGCTGCACGCAAAGCATCTCTTCATCCTTCTGAAGCTTCCTTCCCCCTTGAATATCAAAGCCAACGCACAGGCTTTTTCTCTTATTTTTATTTCTTTTGTTTTCTTTGCATCGGTTCACACATGCATGCATGCATCGTTATTGTTAATCTCATATCTCTCAACCGTGTTGAGGTCTCCATAGTGCAACTCTTGCACACCTCCTCATTTTTATTTTACATTCATCATATTTTTCCTACCCTTTTTGCATAGGGGTTTAAGGGCCACCACCCTTAAGGTGTGTTCTTCATCATACTTTCATGCTCATATTTTTATTAAGGATTTGATGCTACACTCACCATATTTCTAATTCAATTTCTTTATTGGTGTTTGTGTCTTTTCTTTGCAAGGGTAATCAAATCGAGAAGAACTCTCTTCATCGGCCGGCCGATTGGAAGAGAAAGGAGCACTCACAATCCCCGCACTTTTAAAGGTATTTTTCGCGATCCCTCCCTTGATTATTATTGTTATATTTTTGAGGCCTTCGCGTCTCTGGCGATCACATCTCCATATTTGCACCTCGTGCATGCTTATTCTTTTATATTTCTTAATTGTTCTAAGTGGATTTTTTAGAATCTACAGCAATGTTCATGACTGTGATGTTTATGATAGTTTATATAGACTTATGAATGGAGTGATTTGATTTCCTGTTACTTTTTTGTTCTCTTGCGCGTTCCTTCTTCCTTACGTTTCTTCTCCTTTACCCTTTTCCCATGTGATGCGCTTGCCGAGACTCTGTCCGAAAACGGGAAATCATATCTCGCTCCGACCGTCTTTCACGCGAAAATGCGCCGCCGAAGTCAATAATAATGGCTCTAGCCCCTTCTCCTTGACGACCTCCACAACATTACAGGGCATCCCTAGGCTGCATAGGGAGCGAATGGTCACATCACACCAATTACCCTGCGCGAGTGGTGAAGTGACACATGGGACCGCGAGGAAGGTGCCCTATCACGAGGGTTATCGTTAACAGTGATGGAGGCAGTCTTGGCTCGCACTTCTCCCATTTCTATAAATACCTCCCTCATTCGTTCTCCCAGGGGCATCGAGAGCCAACTCGAAGAGTACAAGTTTCCACGAAGACGGAAGAACTAAGAGTTCTAAGGTTCAAAATGGAGAGCGAATCTTCCCACTCCTCGAAGAGAAGCAAGTCCAGCGGTAGCAGTTCCAGGAGACTCTCGGACCTCGAAGGGCATTTCAGTTAAAGGACACAATCGCAACTCGTAGGATGAGCTTTCTTGCCCCTTCTCTTGTTCTTTCTTCATTTCTCTCTTCTGACAAAACCCCTCTCCATTCGTTGTGCATGCGCAGAGTGCGATGAAATCACATATTTCATGGGAGTTAGTAGTGGCAGCATATAGAGGTCTCCCGGATTTTTAGAAGGCCAGGCTAGATGTGATGGGGCTTGGAGTCTTTCTCCGGATTGAGCCGATCAAGCTCGACCTCTCTCTCGTCCAAGCATTGCGTGAAAGGTGGGATCCAATGAGTCGTGCCTTCTTGATGCCTTGGGGGCACATGGTGCCCAGCTTGGAAGATGTGGTCCGAATTACGGACCTGAAAGTGGATGGTGAGGCGCTGACTGGCATCACGTACTCCGACTACAGGGAGGCTGCTCAAAGGTTGCTAGGAGTGGACCTAGATGATCGTAAGAACATGTCCGTAGCCAAGACGCCTATCATGAAAATATTTGGACTTACTGACATTCATTCCCATGATGATGAGTCCTTGGAATAGTTCATGGAGAGGACAGAAAGGGGATGCCGCGCCGTCTACTGTGTAGATGCGAGCAATTGGGAAAGGGCCAATATGGGTTTGAGGAGATTCCTCTTCTTCCTATTGGGGAGATTGCTACTGGGTTCGAAAGGAGACATCATCCATTGCCGCTTCTTAGAATTCCTCGTAGACCCTGAGAAAGTGGGGTGATATGCCTGGGGAGCAGCCATGCTGGCGCATCTATTTGCGGGTCTGTCTGAAAGAGCAGATCGAGAGACAACAGTGAGTGGTTTCACGCCGTTCATCCAGGTACCCCCTCCCTATCCTTTTTTTTCTTCCCTTCTTTTTTTTTGGTATGTTAAAGACACATGATGGTGCAGTTGTGGAGCTATTATTTCCTTCCAATGGGAAAGGCCCGTCATTGGCGCCTAACGGCGGTGCCGCTGGCAAGGCGGTGGCAGCCCCTCATGAGCCCAACCCCTCTATCCTACCAGTTGATGGTGATAAGACGCGAGTTGCAAGAGTTCCCCGCAGTGATGGTGGTTATTATTTTTTTGTTGATTTTTTTATATTTGATGATTTTTTTAAAATTTTTTTTTATTAAGAAGACGTGTGTGACCTGACCTAGGTGATCTGGAGACCTTATGCGGGCATGATCGACGTCGATCAGCCATGGGTCATGACGAGTCGTGCCCGGTTCGGGCGTGACCTCTGGATGCACTGTGTGAATGAAATTGAGCCACTTCGACTACGATTGGCCATGAGGACCTTAGGACTCGCCCAGGAATGGGTGGACATAATTACAACACCACGTGTTGGGAGGAAGATGCGTGGGCCGACGATCTCCGTTGATTGGCGAGTGCGGTTCCCCGAGCAATATGAAGACTGGCAACGGGGTGGCACACTCGTAGAGTCACGTGCTCAAGACAGCGAGGATTATCTACGCCTCTATAAGGCGATGTATGAAGAGCGACTCCAACCCGATGGGACTGTGGAGGTGAACACATTTTTAATTTTCTTTTCATTTTTCTTTTTTTTTAAAATATGTTAACTTATGCCTTGGCCATAGGGTGCTCGCGACACCATGATAGCGAACCTGCAAGCTCACCTGATAGGCACAGAGCGGCAGTGACATGATACTCGCGCCGCCTTGAGTTCTTCGGTAAGCCTACATACACACGATCATAGACCAAGGTTCCTGGTGCTTGACCCTCAATGCCACCTCATGCGTGTTGCAGCGCGCCCAGCTTGACGCGGTTTCTTCAGCCATGGGGGCGGATGGTGTCTCTTCCAGCTTATGGATCCCCAATTCCGAACTTGATTTACTCCATGAGCAGCTTGCCTGCGCTACGCAGTGGGCTGCGGAGGCAGAAGGAATGCTTTCCACACAGGTGAGAGTTTCACCATTGAATTTCACTTATTCGCGCCTCCACATATCTGAGATGATGGTTATGGCAGGCGAAAGAGGGGCAAGATGCACTTGCCCGTACTGCACAGGGGGAAGCCAGAATAGCGGAACTAGAGGAAGAGTTGCGGCATCGTCCAGACGATGGCTCTTCTCGAGACGCCGTGGAGCTAAGGATTACCCTTCAGTTGGAAAGGGAGGACAGAGAGAGAGAACGTGCGGAAAGGGAAAGAGACACCGAACGAAAGAGAGCTGACAGATTGGCTGAGAGGGAGGAGCGGAGGGCCATGGAGGCCCAACTGTTTGAACTCCGAACCAGCCTCGGTCTTGTTGAGCAATGGCTGAGAGATGGGGAAGAGCGCTATCGAAGAGCACGAGAGCGCGGCTTTCGTGTTGGTAGCTTTGTTGCCGCTCCTGTCGATCGACGGGGAGCAGAGACGGGAAGAGGGGTACCGAGCAGTAGAGGCACCGCCTTGCATGATTTAGCAACACCCTCCAGGGTTCCTCGCCTAGAGAGCGGAGAGAGGGGTAACTCTGAGAGAGAGGACGGAACTTAATGTACAACTTCTAGAAGGAAATAAAGGAAAGAATGTTCAGTTTCGTGTCTTCTGCCTTCATTCCTGCTTTTCAATCATGTACACATTGCTCAATGAAACAAGTCAGTTCTTCCGTTCTGACTTGGCCCCTTGCTCAAAGAGTGGGTGATCATTTTGAGACTAACCTTGATAACAAGTCAAGGGGCCAAGCCTTTATTAATTAAGGCAAGAGCAAAGATGATGAATGCAAAATACGGGCACATAAATGGGAACATAACGTAAAAATGTAGCACACAAATGAGATCACACTGATGCATTTTTTGTGTTGTTTGTTTATGCCTCCTTTTTTTTGAAATTTTTTTTGTTTTTTTGATTTTTTTTTTGAAAGACACTTGTTATTACAATCGGCATTGTTTTTGGACCAGGGGTGCTTAAATCGTTCTTAAGTATCCTAATACGGGGTTAACGTGCTCCAAGAGGATTCCCACTTTGGGACTCACCCGACGGCATCTTCCGAGGGCCACTTCATAATTTTTTTCTTTTTTTTTTTTGAGATTAATGCCTAGCGACCAATCTTATGGCACCTGACTCTTATGAAGACAGGGTTTCTTACTAACCCCCCAAGTATCTTGTGCGCACATCTAGATTGATTTGGGCCCCTAGACTCCTCAAATGATAATCCTGCCGGTTAAGACTTAACCTGATGACAAAACCGTCATGCCATGCTTAGGCTCCCAGTTGCTTCCGACCGCAAGGATACACCGAAGGAGTGTTCGAGGTAAAAGATTTGCCCGACCCGGGTCTATTTCCTCACAACTTTAGATGGTATAGGATGGAACACCTTGGAACCCCAACAGCCAACCGTGCGACGCTGACCCGGAATCAGACGCCGTCGCACCTATTGGTGACGCGCTTGCATTGACCTAAGCCCGAGGTTAAAGTAAGAAACCACCGAGGTAGTAGATGGAGGTCTTGACCGGCCAGAAACACTGAGACTCCTTCGTGGTGATGGCTTTTGCCTTTCGAAGTAGATAATTATATGTGTGTTTTGCTAAAACGAGGTCGCTTGCCTTAGCGGGGCACGCCTTTCAGGATTTCCATTGAGCTTTCATCTTTGAGGGGAGAAAGAAGAGTAGGGTGGGGGAAACCTTCTGAGAGGACTAACAAAATCGTTAATCCGACGAGCTAACCGGGACCTACTCGACCTTTCCCCTTTGGGTGACTTCGGACCAAGCCTCGAACAAGGTTGTGTTGCCCCCTTTGTGGAATTTAACTTTTATTTTGAGGGGTTTCGCTTATTGGAATCAAGCACGGCCACGACCAGGCTTTCATTTGACTTTAATTTATCTCTTCTTCTTTTTTGAGGGAGACACGATGATTTGATATGTGGGAATCCCTCTTGTATGCCTGCGGGGACACTGCCCTCTTCTCGTGCTCTGACTCGAGTTCGAGGAGATGAATCCTACTCTCACCTTCAGGGTATGGTATTTTGGTTCCCTTATGCTCAGCGTTTTAAGGGCGCCGGCTGTCTCATTGGGTCGAGGTAGAAGAGAACAAAGATTATGACTTTCCTGGAGACCTTCGAGCACAGCCCCACAATAAGCAATACGACCAATTTTTGGCAAAAACAGCTGTGTGCGTGCGTGCGTGCTGCCTTCTTTTAGTGGGCGTAAGCCGACATGACTGGACAGGAATCTCCGCGGTTCTGGCGAGCCAAGACCCGAGACCTACCGAGCCTTAATGGGTCCTAACCTACATGAAGGACAGATGCAAAGATTTGACTACATGATGAACACTAGGCACTCCCCCTTTTTTCCTTTTTTTCTTTTTTTTTGTGTTGGGCCTCCCTCGAGTTCCGCTTCGTTTGATCCCGAAAGCGAGGTGTGGGAGTATGCGCAGGTTAACCCTGAGTTAGACTATAAAGACCGAAGAGTGAATTTTCGGCTCCGATGGTCCTCGTACCATGCTATTTGTTACACTTATCTAAAGGTAGTATTTCTTAAGATAAAGCCCGTTCCAAGGGTGGGATAACTCGGTCCCTTCGGCATTGACTAACTTGTAGGCATTGCTAGGGTACACGGCTTGAACCACATATGGTCCTTCCCAATTGGGTTGGAGTTTAGAACGCGGCCCTCCAGGTTTGACAAAAATTCTTTTCACGACCATCTCGCCAATTTTGAATTTTCTCTCAATGACCTTCTTTTGGTAAAAGCGAGCGAGTCTATTTTGATAAACACGCGTATGCTCGGCAGCGGCCAGCCGCTTCTCGTCTAAGAGTTCCAACTGGACAAGGAGTGAATTACGACGTTCGTCGAGGGGAAATTCCTTGTCCAATTGTACCCTGAGAGAAGGGATCAGAGTCTCGTATGGGACTACCGCTTCCATCCCATAAGTAAGGGCAAACGGAGTCTGCCTGGTGGGGGTACGGATTGAGGTGCGATAGGCCCATAGAGCTTCGATAAGCTTTTCTGGCCAGTCTGAAAACTTACTAGACTCGCAGGTTTTCTTTATGATTTTGATCAATATTTTGTTGGTGGCCTCTGCTTGGCCATTACCTTGTGGGTAATAAGGTGATGAATGATGCAATGCGATTACGTACCTTTTGCAGAGGTCTTGAAGATCCTGAGAAATGAACTGTGGCCCATTATCGGTGACGATTGTGCTTGGGATGCCGAACCTGGTGAGGATGTTCTTCATGATGAACTTACAGACTATTGATGCTTTGATTTCCGCGTAAGCTTCGACTTCGACCCATTTGGTGAAGTACTCCGTCGCAGTGAGGATGAAAGATTTCTACTTGGTGAGGGAATTGGGATCACCTAGAAGACCAATGATGTCAAATGCCCACATGGAGAAAGGCCATGGGGAGGATATTGGATGAAGTGAGGAAGATGGTGAATGAATTTTATCGGCGTAGAGTTGACAGTTGACACACCTACGGACATAAACAGCACAATCCTCTTCCATAGTGGGCCAGTAAAAGCCTTGCCTAATGATCTTCTTAGCGAGCATTTGGCTATTTACATGGCCACCGCATACACCTGAGTGTGCTTCCTCTACGCATTTCCAGACCTCATCGTCATCAAGACACCTTAATAGAACACCAGTAAGGCCTCTCCTATAGAGTAGACCTCCAACCAATGTGTATTTCTGGGCCACCCTTCTTATGGCTTGCTTATCCTCTGTGGTGGCTCCTTCAGGGTAAGACTGATCTTTGCAATATTTGACGATTTTATAGAACCAAGGTTTCTCCTCGTCAGCCAGTTCTTCTTCAAATTCTGCCAACATGATTTCCCTCTTCTCAAGAATTTCTCCTTCCTGAATCTTCCGTAGGACTCTTTCTTTGATCTTTAAAAGGTAAGGGTCCTGAACGGCAGGGACGAGGTGCTTGTAGATGTTGATGAATTTAAACCATGCACCTAAAGGGAATTTGAAAGATGACGCCAAGGAGGCGAGGGCATCGGCCAGAATGTTCTGTTCGAGAGGAACATGGATAAAGATCAGCTTGGTGAATAATTTGGCATAAGCAGAGACCAGCTCTTGATAGGGCTTGAGCTTGGGATCAAGGGTGCGATATTTGGTAAGCACCTGGCGGAGAACAAGTTGACTATCACCCATGACTCGTAATTCGGTGATATAGAAAGAATGGGCTAGTTCCAGACCAGTTAGAAGAGCCTCATATTCAGTAATGTTATTGGTGACTGGGAATGTGAGATGAAATGCCTCCGGGATGATAACGCCCTCGGGCGTTAGAAGGACAATGCCAATACCCTTCCCTTGGGAATTCAGAGCTCCATCAAAATATAATGTCCATATTGGCTCGTCAGATTGGGTGATGGACATTAGTTCCTCATCTGGAAACTCTGATTGGACAGGATCGAACTTGGGGAGAGGATGATGAGCGAGATGCTCGGCTATAGCATATCCTTTAATCCTCTTTTGCTGAATGTAGGTGATGTCAAACTGAGATAGGAAACTCTGCCAGCGGGCTAGCCAATCGGTAAAGACGGATTTCTCCAGGAGAAATTTGATAGGGTTCATGCGGGCGATCAAATGGACCTCGTGAGCCAAGAAATAGTGTTTCAATTTCTGTACTACCCAAATAAGGGCAGCACAGGTTTTCTCCATGGCTGTATACTTCTGTTCACAAGAATTGAGAAGTTTAGACAAGTAATAGGTGGCCCGTTCCTTGCCTTCTTCATCGGCTTGTGCGAGGACGGCTCCCACGGAGTCATCCAAGACTGAGATGTAAAGGATCAGAGATTTTTTTGGTTTGGGTGGAATGAGAACGGGTGGACTAGCCAGATATTCCTTTAACCCTTCAAAAGCTTTTTGACACTTAGCATTCCAATGGAATTCTACTCCTGGCTTGGTCAACTCGTAGAAAGGTCTACACCTTTGTGAGTGCTGAGACACAAACCAACGGATGAATTGCAGCCTCCCAATTAAACCTCGGACTTCCCTAAAATTTTTGGGAGGCGGCATGTCCCTGATGGCCTTAGCTTTGTCGGGATCTATCTCGATCCCCCTTTTACTCACAATGAAACCCAGTAATTTGCCCGATGACACACCAAACACACACTTCTTCGGGTTCATTTTCAATTGGAACTCCCTTGATCTTTGCAACACCCTAGCCAAAACTTTCGGATGTTCCACCCTGGTTCTTGATTTCACCAATAAATCATCCACATACACCTCCAGATATATATGCATCATGTCATGAAATATGGCCATCATAGCTCTTTGGTAAGTAGCTCCAGCATTCTTTAATCCAAACGGCATGACCACGTAACAATATGTTCCCCAAGGTGTAGTGAATGACGTTTTCTCCTGATTCTCTTCTACCAAACGAATTTGATTATATCTCGAAAATCCATCCATAAATGAGAGGGTCTCATAACCTGCCGTGTTATCGATTAACACATCAATGTGAGGCAAGGGAAAATCATCCTTTGGACACGCGCGGTTAAGGTCCCGGAAGTCGATATAAATCCTGACTTTCCCATCCTTCTTCATGACCGGGACAATGTTCACCACCCATTGAGGATAAAGAACGACTCTAATGAACCTGGCTTTGTGGAGCTTGTCGACCTCTTCTTTCATTTTTAAAGCCATCTGAGGGTGGAAACGCCTTAACCTTTGTTTTACCGAGATGGACCCTAGTTTTAAAGTTAAGCGGTGTTCGACCAAGGTGGAATCCAAACCCGGCATATCCTCGTAGCCTCATGCAAACGTGTCCATATACTCTTTGAGAACCTCAATTAATGTCTCTTCTTCAGATGATGGTAAATTATCACTTTTGAGGACAATCCTAGGGTCTTCCTCGGTTCCCAAATTGATTTCTTTGGTGGACTCTTCTACGGCGGCTGGCAGCTCATCAAATCTCCTTATCCCACTAGCATATGCGCCGGCCGCGTCCTCATATTCTTCATCCTTGTCTCCAGTAGGGTATTGTTCATCGGTGATCTCATAAACCACATATCCTTCATCAATCGCACAATTGCCCTTACATTCTATCTCCGGTAGCTGGATGGGATTTTCTAGCAACTGAGGGATGGATAGAAGGGCTTGACACCTAGTGGCTAAATCTAGAAGGAATCGACGGGGGATCTGTCTACCCTTGAATTTTCTTTTGGGTACTACCCTTGATTTTATTATTCCTAGCTTTACTCACATTATTTACAGAAGGAGAAAAGGCGGAAGGGGATGGTGAAGAATGTACAGGGAAAGACCCCTTAGAGGAGGGGTAGAAAAGGTCGCTCATAGGACCTTGGATGGGTGGCCCGCAGGGCGGGACGCACTCGTGGGAGATGTAGGAGGTTTCCTCAATAATGATGTGTTGTTGAGGAGTTTGAAAATTGACGTTCTTTTTTCGTTTTCATTTTTGATGACAAAACAATGAAAAGAAATCGGAGGAGGGGGAAAGGTGATTATGGCTAAAGGATTGGGAGGCTCGTAGAGCAGATCATGATTGAAAACCTGGCGCGGGTTGAGAAATCCGCACAGGTAAGTAAGTAGAGAAGGGGACCTGGGAAGATCGTCAGACGACCGTCTGGCCCAGGAAGAAGATATCAGGGAAGGCTGAGGTAAGTGAATGGAGAAGACGACGGCTAATGAGCCGTCGATGGCAATGTTGATGACGGATGAAGATCTGTCGGTGACAGAGTCCTCTTGGCGAGGATGGTTTGGAACTTCGGCAACAGTAGTGATATTCCCTGGCATTTCAGAGATCAATGGCGGCCCTTCCAACTGTGGAGGTGAGAACATTCTTCCAAGTGTGATGGAAATATCTTATATGTCAAACCATTTGCTCCATTCGCATTCTAGATTTTTGATCTTGCCTCTCTTAGTGGCCCTTCAACATTTTTCAGCCAAGTATACAACGTGCGATCCTCCATGTGTTTCCTGTGGGTAATCTCCCATCTGAACAATGGGCCCCTTCTTGAAGTGAGAGGATAGGGTCCACGTGAGGGGTTTCCCATCTGCCTCGAGCGGTCCTTTAAAGCCTAGGCCAAACTTGTGGCCTAACCTTTTTTCCTTTGGCGACTTCAGCCTTCCTTGTAATTGCGCACCCAAGCCTTTGCCTTGTTGATAGCCGATATTCCTCATTATCTCCCATCCTTTAGAATGAGAAGGGAGACGTGACATCGGTACTGAAGGTGGCTTCTTTGGTGTTAGTGGAATGCGGGACGGGTCATACACATCCAGTAGTGATAATATGGGCCGATGAGACGGCCAAACAGATGGCAAAGAGATGTTAACAGCATCCACTCTATGAAGGACAGGCGTGCTGACCACTTTAATAATCCTCCCATTGTATGGGAACTTTAGGGATTGGTGGTTGGTGGAGGGTACAGCATCCATGACTTCGATATAGGGGCGACCCAGTATAGCCTTGGATGTGGGATCCATGTCGAGGACATGGAATTCTATAGGGACTGACGCATGGCCTAATTCTGCCTTCAGGATAATCATTCCATGTGGTGGCCTTTTGCTATTGTCATAAGCTGTGACTGTGATCGAGGAAGGTCTTATCTGTTCCTCACCGACTCCACATAACTGAAGGGTGCTCATGGAGATCACATTTATGGACGCACCCGTGTCCACCAAACATGGGTGTATGGACACTCCATTGATTTTTATCGAAACACACAATGCATATTTTCGAGCTTCCTTGGGGGCAAGCTCATGGTTGTGGAACACAATAGCCAGTTGTGTGTCTGTTGGCATCAGAACGGTCGAAATCTTCTCTACATGGAGGTCCTCATTTACCATGACCTTTTGAAGATATTCCATTAAGGTTGCCTGATGGGATGTGGATCTATGAAGCAGCTCAAGGATGGAGATCCGAGCAGGCATCTTGTCCAAGTGTTTCAACAAATCATACTGTGTTCCAGGGATGGATTTTTTTGGCTGTTCTCCATTATCCTTCTCTGATTGAGCCTGATCGGGATTCTGACTATTCTGAGAAAAAACTCTGTGGAAAATCCTTCCACTCCTGAGCACCATTGCCTGCGGCTTTTGTACCTCTATGGGGGTAGCTGCGGGTTTTAACATAGGTTTGAGGGGTAGCGGTGGAGGAATGGTTGATGAAGCCGAAGTAACAATGGGAGTAGGGATTCTGATGCGGGGTTTGTTCGGTGGAGGCATGGTGGAGGTAGAGGGGATATCATACGGGCTATGAAGGATAAGGGGTTTGGAAGGTGGAGGTGGAGGTAAAGTGGAAGTGGATAAGGCTTGAGGTGGGTAATGGTTTTGAGATGGATGGTGGGTGATGAGTGGTTTTGAAGGCATTGGTGGAGGTATGATGGAGATAGGCGGGGTTACGTATAGTTGACGGATGATGAGAGGTTTGGAAGGCATAGGGACAGATGTAGTAGAGGTGGATGGCAAAATGGAGGAGTGAGAGAAGATGAGAGGGTGTGAGGGCATAGTGAAGGGTGTTGGCTGATAGGTCATTGGTGAGTTAGTGGGAGGGGTGTGAATGAGAGGACGTAATGGCTGTGGAAATGATGAAGGCGGTACTATAGGTTGTAATGCGGGTTGATGAGAGAGAGGTGCTACCCGGGCAAGGCGAGGGGGTTGCATGACAATAGGGTTGGCGATAGCAAGAATATAGGTACTTTCTGGGTGCCACACCTGCTCTCTCCCGACTTCCGGGAAGGAGGAGATGGGGTTGACCTGGTGATTGGGCTGTTGGTGCTCCGGCAATGGATCCTGGATTATGCCCATGTTGGGCAGTTATTGTTGTGCCTGCTGAGGCTGTTCTTGTTGTTGTGGTTGTTGTTGTGGCTGCTGTTGTTGCTGGAACTGTGGCCTAGGAGGAGGTCTCCGGGCTTTGAGAGTGGTGATGTATCACTTCATTTCATCCCAGTCAATTCCGCCTTCATCATTCATATCGTAGATGTAATCTTTAAACTGAAAGCAGTTCTCTAGTGTGTGTCCTGGCTGCCTGTGATAGACACAGTATCTGGAGGTATCAACATTCAGGGGCCACGCGAGCCTTTCCCTGGGTAGGATGAGTGTGTTTGAGGCCATGAGGGCGCTGAAAATATCTGCCAAAATCTCTGGCAATGGTGGGTAATAGGCTCTCTTTGGACCAATTGGCCTCCTTTGTTGCTGTGGGGGGCCATAATTCCCTGGGGGTGGAACTTGGTGGTACTGAGGTGGCGGTTGTTGTTGCTGGGGTCGGGGTTGCTGCTGGGGTTGAAGTGGTTGAGGCATATTGTTCTGGGGTGGATTGTTTTGGGATGGAGGATGAGAGGGGAAAAGACCTTGTTGGAGGGGAAGTCGGGACATTTGTGGAGGCCTTGGGTTGAGTGCATAGTTGGCGTTGTTGACTGCACTCGCCTGCTCATTTGTCACAACCCCTTCTGTCGCTCCACCAGTGCCTATCTTTCTGACCACCTTGGGCTTCGGCGGCTCAAACATGTGCATAATGGGGGAGTCTTTTAACTAGGTCTGGATATACCAGGCTTTTTCATAGAGCTCTTCCATTGTGGTAAGCTTGTTCATGGCCAGGACGTGCCTGAACTGTGGGGTTGCATTGGACATAATCATTTTCACTTGTTCGGGCTCTGAGAGGGTATCTCTTATTCTTTCTGCCATGGACCTCCATCTGTCGGCATAGCGGACAAAATCTTCGTCAGGCTTCATTTTCTCGGCCACTAGGTCGGTAATGGAAAGAGAGGGACCGACCCTATCCCGATACTTTTGCAAGTTGCACCGTATCAAAGTTCTCGGCCTCGCCGGACTCCAAAGAATAGAACCACTCTAGCGCAGGACCATCCAATGATCTCCGAAAGAGGTATGCCAGGGATCTCTGGTCATTTTGCCAATAGGAGGATTCATACATGAAGTCCTTGAGGTGAATAAAGGGGTTGCCAGTGCCATTGTACCTGTGGTACGTAGGCATTTCGGAGGGAGGAAGATGGATCACCGGAAGGATTGACAAAGCAACCTCCGGGGTGGATTTCACGTCCACCATTTTCTTTAAATTTTGAAATTGTTCATCCATTCTATTAAACCTGTTGAGGAGCGATTGGGCAAGCTCCTCGGGAGGTGAAGGTGTCACTTACCACTGGGGAGGAAAATGTCTCCCGGAGACTTGAGGGGGAAACCCCGAATGAGAGGGAGCTGACGGGCAGCCGGCAGTTGGCCCTGGCTGGAGCGGTGTGTGGGGAACAGCATGGGTTTGAGATTGTGAAGGGAATTGGAACGAGGGTGGTTGTTGGCTCGCCTGCCCTTGAAGCGAGGGAGACTGGATGGCTTGCACCAGTGAAGGAGATGGGATGGCCTGCACTGACTCTTGGAGGGGTGTGATGGCTGGAGTTGACTCCTGGGGGGCGGGAGAAATGGATTTCCCTTTCAGAATGGCCTGGAAGGCCCGGAGCTGCTCAAAGGTATGCTCCGTGTTGGCGAGGACACCTAGCAAAGAGAAGATGTCCTGTGGTGGGGATGTCTCCCCTGCGGTAACCTGCACCTCACGTGAGGGCTCATAAGAAGGACTCGAGTCCATAGCATGGACTCGCGGCTCGACTAACTGACCACGACCAGGGTGGTTCTCTTCAAAAGACTCATGAGCCATGCTCAAAGTTTTTCCGGAACGCAAAAACATACACCAACAAGTAGATAGCAAAGATTATCAAACAAGTGAATGCCTTTACGCCCCTATTTTTTGTTTTGATTTTTGATAAAAAATTTTGTGTTTTTAACCAGATCTGAAGTTCACACAAAAATAAGGACCCTAGTTAGTTTTTGTTTCACCGCCGTGTCAACTAGGGTCTCTCGCCTCACCACGAATGGGTCGACTAACTCCGGAGAACTTCAATGGTACAACTAGCCCAGTGAACGAAGAGGGAATCCTTTACTGTCGGGGACTTGCGGAGGTCCCGGTGGAGGAGATTCTAGTCCGTCGAGAGGAATTCCCGAACGGAGAGTCCTTCCTTCACCGAGAGAGGGTGATCCTTAGAAAAAAATGAAAAAAAACTAGAAAATGGGTGGATGCATGCAATGAAGTGCGGAACATATATACAGAACATAAGAAAATAACAGAGATAACAAAGATATAATCAACATCCAATGAATCACAAGGGACTAGGGGCGAAGTGCACGAGGTGCACTAGGGATAAGAACTGAAAGTGCTATTATGAGTACAACTGGACCGCGCGAGGGCGCAAAGGTGGAGGAGCACACGGCGGTGCCGAAATTGCAAGGGTAACCGAGGGAAAGCAAAAGAGATCCCACCGTGATCGCCAATCTGTGAGCGACGTCACGCGGAATGCTGGAGGAGGCGAAGCGGAGCGCTCGAGGGGCTCGTTTTGCTGCGACACAAAAAAAGGAGAGAGAGGAGAGATACCACCACGGGAGATTGCTCTGGTGGGGCGTGCGGGACAGATGCAATGTAATAAGATATGGGGATTTTATGGCCATAGCGAGAAATGACTCTCCGCGACCTCAGGGGATGGGAAAAGTGTAGAATTTAAGTGACAGAAATTTAAACGGTCATTGCGGGAAATGACTCGCCGCGTCATCGAGAATATGAGCAGATATGAGAAGCATATAATGTAAGTGACAGAAACTTAAAAGGCCATTACGGGATATGACTTGTCGTGGTCTCGAGAATATAGCAGATATAAGAATAACACAGAATATTAGTGACGAAAATTTAAACGGCCATTGCGGGAAATGACTCGTCGCGGCCTCAAGAATATAGCAGATATAAGAACAGCACATAATATAAGTGACAAAAATTTAAACGGCCATTGCGGGAAATGACTCTTCGCGGCCTCAAGAATATAGCAGATATAAGAACAGCACTAAAATATAAGTGACGAAAATTTAAACGGCCATTGCGAAAAATGACTCTCCGTGGCCTCGAGAATATGATGTGATCGCCAGGGGCCGGAGACCCCAAAATAAAGAAAGTGATCGCGCCTACCTCAAAAGCGGGAGATGATGGGTTGCTTCTTCCTCTCCCTTCGGCCGGCCGATGGAGAGGGCTTTCCTTGGTTACCCTTGCAAAAGAAGAAACAGACAAATAACAGGTGGATCAGAAAAGATGGCAGTGTAGTATTAGTCCCTTGATGAAGAATAATGAAATCGTGGCAACACACACACCTGATTGGTGTTGTTTTTAAACCCCTCTCGGATACGAGTAGGAGGAAAATGCTATGATGAATGGGGGATCGTGCAAACGTGCATAAAAATGGATCTCCCTTATGAAAGGAGATGACGGATGACGGGATGATGCATGCGATAGAAATGACAAAAGAGAAGGGGAGAGAATGGCTTATTGAAGGTGCCGATGGCGGGATCTGGCGGAGCTTCGGCAGCGTGGGGACGACGTGGAAGCAGAACGGATGAAGCTAGCCTTCCTCTCGCGAGCGCGGGCACCCGAGAAGTCGGCAGAACCTCCCCATGTAAAAGATCCACGGGTTAGAAATGGGATCCAGCAGAGTCTCTCCTTCCTCTGTCGGATCTGAAGCCCCTTCCCTTTGAGGGAGGGGGTCCCCTATTTATAGAAGGAAAGCTGATTGGGGCGTCCAGTCTCTTGGATGCCTCACTGTTGAGGCGTTTAGGAGCCTGGACGCCTCAATAAATATTTTTTATATTTTTTATCTTAATATATTCATTGATGCGTCCAGGCTCTTGGACACCTCAATGATGAGGCGTCCGGGGCCCTGGACGCTGTAGACACGCTATTCCTGACGTCCCCTGAGAAAATCTCATATTACCACGCGACGCCCCGCAGCGGCTTTCGCATTTTGAATCACTTGAGTGTTTCCTATCTTTGAGTCTTCTCTCGTCTTCTGGGCGAGTAGCGTAACGCTCCTTCGGCATCCGGAAATCGCCTCGTTGTGGAAATCATGCGGCATTCGAACGGCATCAACATCAATCGCATGCATCAGAAGTTGCCGGGACCAGGAAAATGCCTAACGGACGACTGCCGACGCCCTTTTCGGGGGAATCCGGGGGTCATCATGGAGGCGTCCAGGCCCCTGGACGCCTCCATCAATACAAAATAATGACAAATATATATATATATAAGATTGAACAAAAAATATATATAATTTCATGGAGGCGTCCAGGCCCCTGGACGCCTCCATCAACCAGCTCACGGGCGACCCCCGGCCATCAACTGACCGTTGCTCAGTCTGTCGTTTGAAGAAAATCCAAGTTATGGAGGCGTCCAGGCCCCTGGACGCCTCCATCAACCATCTCACGAGCGACCCCGGGCCATCGACTGACCGTTGCTCAGCCTGTCGTTTGAATAAAATCCAAGTTATGGAGGCGTCCAGGCCCCTGGACGCCTCCATCAACCAGCTCACGGGCGACCCCCGGCCGTCAACTGACCATTGCTCAGTCTGTCGTTTGAAGAAAATCCAAGTTATGGAGGCGTCCAGGCCCCTGGACGCCTCCATCAACCAGCTCACGGGCGACCCTCGACCATCGACTGACCGTCGCTCAGTTTGTCGTTTGAAGAAAATCCAAGTTATGGAGGCATCCAGGCCTCTGGACGCCCCCATCCTCCCGACCTCGATAAATAGAGGCCTACCCCCCTCAGTTCAAGGGTCGAAAAAAGAGCGCCGAGAGGCTGCTGGATTCTATTCCTAACCCGTGGGTGTTTTGTAGGGGAGGTCCTGCCGGATCCTCGGGTGCCAGTGCTCGCAGGAGAGAGGCCGCCTTCGCCCGCCGCGCCACCTCGTCGTCCCTACGCTGTCGAAGCTCCGCCGGATCTCGCCATCGACCATCCAATAAGCCATTCTCTTCTCTTCTTTCCTAGTTATCTTGCATTCATCATATCATATCTCCTACCCCCCCCCCCTTTTTATGAGGGAGTCTTTTTCCGTTTCTACGTCGGAATAATTGCCATTCATCATAAGCATTTTCCTCCTACTCGTGTCCTAGAGGGGTTTAAAAGATAACACCAACCAGGTGTGTGTCTTGCCATCATTTCGTTACTTGCATCATTAGAATTTGAATACTGCACCTTCGTCTTTCTGATCCACCCGTTACTTGTTTGTCGTTGTTTTGCAAGGGTACCTGAGGAAAGCCCTCTCCGTCGGCCGGCCGAAGGGGGAGGAAGAAGCAACCTGCCATTTCCCGCTCTCGGGGATTCACAATCTTCGTGCTCAACACAAGGTACACGCGATCATTTCGTTTCTTTGAGGTAACCCCTCTGGCGATCACATCCCTTTAGCATCCTACGTATGCTGTTTCCTCATATTGGCACGTTTCATAATCCTTCTTAATTTTTAGTCACTCGATAGCCCGTAGTTTAGTTCGTTTTCTTCTCCTTGGGTGGATTCCTCGGCGTCCACAGATTGGCGATCACGGTGGGACCTACTTTTTGCTTTTTTGGGTTACCTTTGAACTCTCGGCACCCACGTGTGCCTCCCTTCTTTCGGCACCCGCGTGTGCCCCTCCCTAT
The DNA here is from genome assembly GCA_022559845.1 of Amorphophallus konjac. Classification (NCBI taxonomy): domain Eukaryota; kingdom Viridiplantae; phylum Streptophyta; class Magnoliopsida; order Alismatales; family Araceae; genus Amorphophallus; species Amorphophallus konjac. The sequence goes on along the minus strand of CM040117.1, from coordinate 212,620,043 downwards.
TGCGCCCACGTGCGCTACATCATTTCCCTCGTGCACCACGTGCACTCCCCCGGTCCTTTGTGATTACTTCAAGGTCTACGTTATCTCGGCACCCACGTGTGCCCCTCCACTCGGCACCCACGTGTGCTCCCTCCACTTGGCACCCTCGTGTGTCCCCCTTCTTATTGCCCCCAGGTGCGCTGTGTCATCCCCTTCGTGCACCACGTGCACGCCCCTTAGTCCCCTCTTTTGTCATTTTTAAGTCTGTGTTGTCTTGGAAAGTAGAACGGCTATATCTTCCTCTATCTGTTTATTGTTGTTATATTCTTGTTATATCACTGCTATACATCTGTTATATTTGTGTGCTTATCTCTGCTCCATCTGTGTGTTACATATCTTTTATCCAGCACCGCATTTCATGCATTTACCCCCTTTTCTTTCCCTTTTTTACTCTTTTCTAAGGATCACCCTCTCTCGGTGAAGGAAGGACTCTCCGTTCGGGAATTCCTCTCGACGGACTAGAATCTCCTCCACTGGGACCTCCGTAAGTCCCCGACATCGAAGAATCTTGATGGGGACATCAACGACAGCCCGCTCACATTGTGTTTGCATTTCCGTCCTTTTATATTTGTATGTATACCCTTGTGATATATGGGTACACAATAGTAGGTCTTAGTGGGTTTATTTGCAAAGGGACATTGGGTATTTTTGCAAAAGTGCATGTAGGCTCTGCAGGGGCCCCCTCCCTCCTCCTTATTGGTCCACTTGGACTCCCGGGCCCAAGGGGGCTGGTCCATGGTCCAACCTTGGACTTGGACCTAGATTTAATTAAAGAAGACAAATCAAATTTGTCCTCTTAAAGGGGGGGGGGGGGGGGGGGGGGGGGGGGGCGAACCATATAGTTTATTAGGCTTTTATTGTGGTTGTTCAAACCACATCCCAGCCCTTCACTCATCAACCCTTGATCCAAGGGTCTAGAATTAGTTAGAGACCTAGACTATATAATGTTGTATTTTCATGAGAAATTCAATGAAAAAAATCAAAATTTTGTTGCAAGGCTTGAAGCTTGGTGCGCCCCTCTCTCCTCCCTTACTGTTCTTCCTTCCCCAACCCCAGATCTAGAGTGGATTCTATCTCCTTCCTCCCCTCTCAACCTCCGGTGATCGTTTGTGCCGCCGCCGCCGCCGTTTCGTGCCGCCTTCGAGCCGCCACGGGATCGTCTTTGGTTTTCTATCCTGCTGGACAGAGGTGCAGTTCGTGAATTCCTGAAGCCCGCCATGAGCTCAGATCGATTTGAAATTTTGAGAGTTGGTTCCTATCTTCTATCCCATTCTCCACAAAAAAATCCAGATTCAAAAGCCACCGTTTCGTATTTTTACCATTTCGTTCAACTCTCAATCTCAGATCTGTTCTGTCACTATCTATAGTGACAGTAGCACTGAGTTCTCCACCTTCGACCACCATTTTGATTTTTTTTAGACCTTCCAATTTAACTGGGTGTTCTGACCATCGTCCCCTACCATCAAAATTTTTATTAAATTTTTATCATCCTTCTACCTATTTTTAAAAATTCATGTTCTACCGGAGCTATAGTACTTTCAGTCAGATCCTAGATCCGACGTTCGTCCAGTAAAAAACTCACAGAAAATCATAGACACATCCAAACGTGTCCAAACCAATTTCTCTGTCTTCCCAACTCAATTTTCCACAACTTTTCTGAATAACACAACCCCAGCTTCGAACGTCTACCTCGCAGTCAAAGGCACTCCACAGTCAAGTTCTCTGCAGGTCTGAGTCTTCGGTTACTGTACAATAGGACATTAAAAATTCCATAAGTCAAGATCCGAGCAGATCTAGGCCAGATCTTTAAACCTAGGTTGAAGAACTTCAAGCTAGCTTTCCAACGGCGCCCGTCTCGTGTCGATCAGACATCGGGGCTGATCGCAGCGCCCATTCTCGCCGGAGCGCGCGCCGAAATACAGAACCGGCAGATTTCCGATCGGGTTTTCCGACCGGTGCCGAACGGAGCCGTCGGGCCTCCGGCCGGCGAACCAGCGTGCCGCCATCCCAAGGAGCGACCCTCCGGACATCCACCACTACAGCGGTGCCACCGGGTCCCACACGGCCCCTCCGGACAGCACGTGGGCCCCACCGTCACGTGTTCGGGTGTTGCCAAATCAACTCGAGAAGCCGCCCGTCAACCCGAATTCGGTCCTCCCAAACCCCATTGTGTAGCCCTTTACCTCCCTACGTGGAGTGGGCAGCGAGTTGCATTTCTGTAATATCCGTGTATAATTGTTCCGGGAGTACGACTTCGGCCGGGTCCGTCGTCCCCACGCCGAGCGCGTGGAGGTATCGTCTTCGCTCCTACACTTGGCATTTCGCTTATTTCATATATGCTTGTTTATGCCACTGCTAGAAAGCATGATAGGGTAATTAGCTCGCTTTCTATTTATATCACCGCTACTGCGAGAGAGAGCGTTACCGTCCCGTGACCCGATCCGGGCACAAGTGAGAGCCGACCACCCTAGCTCACAGCCGATTTCTCAACCGCGCACATCCGACGCTTCCCTCGTTAAGGGGTAGTCACGAGCTCGTCGTGTCCGTGGTCTCGTCCCGCATCAATTTGGTATCAGAGCGAGATTGAGTCTAGGGTGTCAAAAAGAAAAAAAAAGAGTGTCATGTACGTCTAGTCATTAGTCATTGTCTAAGTCATGTTTAGGGTCATCATTGTTTTAAAACAAACAAAAAAAGTGTCTTTTTGCATCGCATCCCTTTACTCGGTATATCAAAAGGTGTTGTCCGAACGTTAGGCTACGCCTATCGGGAAGGCCGCACACTTGCGCGAGTGATCTTCGGATCGCTTATCTCCGTCACGTACCGAGTCTTGGTTGTGTCTAGGTTGTCGTCGAGTCACATTCCAACTTTGCATTACTTAGGGTCGTGTCTAGTGTTTTGTCCAAATGGCCTTGCATATCCATTCCTAGGGGACCCAACCCCATCTTGGCCACCATGGCCACATCCCGAGCCTATAGTCTAGATGAAGTGGGCGCAATGTTCCAAGCCATGCTGGGAAAAGTGCAAAGGTTTAGTACAAGCCTAGATCGGTTTAGTACTAGCCTAGATCGGTATATCAGGGTAGATTGGTTGTTCCCGGAACCACCCCAAGGACCCCTTCACCATGAGAGGGACATTCCTTCCTCACCTATGAGAGCTCCAATGTCATCACTCTCTATGTCCGAACATGATTCAGAACTATCTCATTTGGAGCCACCAAGGCCCGAGCCACCCGTATTTCTAACGGGTACACTATACATTGCCGAGCCGCTTTTTAGTTGGCTCAAGGATGGCTTAGTCCCACATCCCTTTCCATCCATGGACCCTACCCTACCTTTGGTGTCCGTCAACTCCTACCACACAACTTTTCGGTCTAGTCACCATATCGATACTTTGGATGACCTTATTATGGGATTAGATTCACAATGGGAGTTGACGCATCTTTTGGCCCAAGGCTTTGACCAACCCGCTAGTCTTAGCTTCACCCATCCGGCCTTAGGATCCATTACCTCCGTGTGCACTGTGGGGTGTGTCACCACGGAGATTCTTCTACTCCTCCCGATGCCGGCCGAGTCCGACTTCATTCCCTTTTGCCCAAGGGAGGAAGTTTATTTTCTTCACATGACCATCGTCCCATTCACTATGGCGGATGAAGGTGACCATTCACCTCTTCAAGAATTTCACGATTGGGACCATGTCATGTTGGAACCCACCACAAGGGGTCATACCTTCTTTGACCCTTTTGACCCCTTCACTATTAGGCTTCCCGAGTTACCACCCGTACTCCCCTTCTTCAAGGAAGCCCACTTTTACGCCCCTTCCCCTCGGGATGGGCCATCTACATCCACCAATCCCGACCCACCTACACCCGGCCCTTCTAAACCACCCGAGTCGCCCACATTCGAAAAGCCGTCCACGCATAACCACACCCGACGTATAGGTGTTCCCCATGCCATCCATTCCCAGTTGCACAACATGCATGCATGGCACATATTCGGGTGTCCTGGTCCGCCGTCACCCATGTACGGGTCAGACTAACATTAGGTGTGTCTAGGGTCAGAGTTGAATCAATGTGTTTTCTTGTGTGGTTTGTTTTGTGTGGTGTGTTTTGAGTCGAGTGTTTGTGTGGTTTGCATTCGTGTGTTAGTGCATGGTGAGTCTGCATGTGTCGTGTGTAAGCTCGTTGTCGTTCTCTTATGAGTAACAGGTGATTGGACTCACCCGATGAGTATGGGACCGGTTCTACATCTATACCCGGATCAGTCACCTATAGGGACTCAACGGTGATTCCTAGTGAGTCTTCGAGCTGTTTCCTTCCTTTTGAGAGTGCCCCTTCGGAGTGACCACCTTTAGCCATAGCAGTTCGCATATCGAGTATATATGGAATGAGCAGGTGCCGATCATTTGGAGTGGGGCGTACCCGCGTTACTTGGCACGGAGACAGATCCGCCTATGTACCTGAGCAGCAGCATCCCTTACTCGACGGGGTCGAGTTCCTCCCACCCGGGGAGAATTGATGGGGACATCAACGACAGCCCGCTCACATTATGTTTGCATTTCCGTCCTTTTATATTTGTATGTATACCCTTGTGATATATGGGTACACAATAGTAGGTCTTAGTGGGTTTATTTGCAAAGGGCCATTGGGTATTTTTGTAAAAGTGCATGTACGCCCTACAGGGGCCCCCTCCCTCCTCCTTATTGGTCCACTTGGACTCCTGGGCCCAAGGGGGCTAGTCCATGGTCCAACCTTGGACTTGGACCTAGATTTAATTAAAGAAGACAAATCAAATTTGTCCTCTTAAAGGGGGGGGCGAACCATATAGTTTATTAGGCTTTTATTGTGGTTGTTCAAACCACATCCCAGCCCTTCACTCATCAACCCTTGATCCAAGGGTCTAGAATTAGTTAGAGACCTAGACTATATAATGTTGTATTTTCATGAGAAATTCAATGAAAAAAATCAGAATTTTGTTGCAAGGCTTGAAGCTTGGTGCGCCCCTCTCTCCTCCCTTGCTGTTCTTCCTTCCCCAACCCTAGATCTAGAGTGGATTCTATCTCCTTCCTCCCCTCTCAACCTCTGGTGATCGTTTGTGCCGCCGCCGCCGCCGTTCGTGCCGCCTTCGAGCCGCCACGGGATCGTCTTCGGTTTTCTGTCCTGCTGGACAAAGGTGCAGTTCGTGAATTCCTGAAGCCAGCCATGAGCTCAGATCAATTTGAAATTTTGAGGGTTGGTTTCTATCTTCTAGCCCATTCTCCACAAAAAAATCCAGGTTCAAAAGCCACCGTTTCATATCTTTACCATTTCGTTCAACTCTCAATCTCAGATCTGTTCTGTCACTGTCTACAGTGACAGTAGCCCTGAGTTCTCCACCTTCGACCACCCTTTTGATTGTTTTTAGACCTCCCAATTTAACTGGGTGTTCTTTCCATCGTCCCCTACCACCAAATTTTTCCTAAATTTTTATCATCCTTCTACCTATTTTTAAACATTCATGTTCTACCGGAGCTACAGTACTTTCAGTCAGATCCCAAATCCGACCTTCGTCCAGTAAACAAATCACAGAAAATCATAGACACATCCAAACGTGTCCAAACCAATTTTTCTGTCTTCCCAACTCAATTTCCCACAACTTTGCTGAAGAACACAACCCCAGATTCGAACATCTACCTTGCGGTCAAAGGAAATCCACAGTCAAGTTCTCTGCAGGTCTGAGTCTTCGGTTACTGTACAACAGGAGATTGAAAATTCCATAAGTCAAGATCCGAGCAGATCCAGGCCAGATCTTTGGACCTAGGTTTAAGAACTTCAAGCTAGCTTTCCAACGGCGCCAGTCTCGTGTCGATCCGACATTGGGGCTGATCGCAGCGCCCATTCTCGCCGGAGCGCGCGCCGAAATACAGAACCCGTAGATTTCTGATCGGGTTTTCCGACCGGTGCCGAACGGAGCCGCCGGGCCTCCGGCCGGCGAACCAGCGTGCCGCCATCCCAAGGAGCGACCCTCCGGGCATCCACCACTACAGCGGTGCCACCGGGTCCCACACGGCCCCTCCGGACAGCACGTGGGCCCCACCGTCATGTGTTCGGGTGTTGCCGAATCAACGCGAGAAGCCGCCCGTCAACCCGAATTCGGTCCTCCCGGACCCCATTGTGTAGCCCTTTACCTCCCTACGTGGAGTGGGCAGCGAGTTGCATTTCTGTAATATCCATGTATAATTGTTCCGGGAGTACGACTTCGGCCGGGTCCGTCGTCCCCACGCCGAGCGCGTGGAGGTATCGTCTTCGCTCCTACACTTGGCATTTCGCTTATTTCATATATGCTTGTTTATGCCACTGCTAGAGAGCATGATAGAGTAATTAGCTCGCTTTCTATTTATATCACCGCTGCTGCGAGAGAGAGCGTTACCGTCCCGTGACCCGATCCGGGCACAAGTGAGAGCCGACCACCCTAGCTCACAGCCGGTTTCTCAACCGCGCACATCCGAAGCTTCCCTCGTTAAGGGGCAATCACGAGCTTGTCGTGTCTGTGGTCTCGTCCCGCATCAAATCTCCTCTTCGTTCACTGGGCCGGTTGTACCATTGAAGTTCCCCGGAGTTAGTCGACCCATTCGTGGTGAGACGAGAGCCCCTAACTGACACGGTGGTGAAAACAAAAATGAACTAGGGTCCTTATTTTGTGTGAACTTCGGATCTGGTTAAAAACACAAAAAAAAAAATCATCAAAATCAAAACACAAAAAAAGGGGCGTAAAGGCATCCACTTGTTTGATAATCTCTGCTATTTGCTTGCTAGTATATGTTTTTGCGTTCCGGGAAAACTGTGAGCATGGCTCACAAGACTTTTGAGGAGAACCACCCTGGTCGTGGTGAGTCAGTCGAGCCGCGAGTCCATGCTATGGACGCGGGTCCTTCCCATGAGCCCTCACGTGAGGCGCAGGTTACCACAGGGGACACATCCCCGCCAAAGGACATCTCCTCTTTGCTAGGTGTCCTCGCCAACACGGAGCTTACCTCTGAGCAGCTCCAGGCCTTCCAGGCAATTCTGAAGGGGAAATCTGTTTCCCCCGCTCCCCAAGAATCAACTCTCGCCATCGCACCTCTCCAAGAATTGGTGCGGGCCATTCCATCTCCTTCGTTGGCACAAGCCATCCAATCTCCCTCGCTTCAAGGTCAAGCGAGCCAACAACCACCCTCGTTCCAGTTCCCTTCACAATCTCAAACCCCTGTTGCTCCCCACATACCGCTTCAGCCGGGGCCAACTATCGGCGGCCCGGCAGCTCCCTCTCATTCAGGGTTTCCCCCTCAAGTCTCCGGGAGACATTTTCCTCCCCAGTGGCAAGTGCCACCCTCACCGCCCGAGGAGCTCGCCCAATCGCTCCTCAATAGGTTCAATAGGATGGACGAACAGTTTCAGAATTTGAAGAAAATGGTGGACGTGAAATCCACCCCGGAGGTTGCTTTGCCAATCCTTCCGGTCATCCATCTTCCTCCCTCCGAAATGTCCACGTATCGCAGGTACAATGGCACTGGCAACCCCTTCATTCACCTCAAGGATTTCATGTATGAGTCATCCTATTGGCAAAACGACCAGAGGTCCCTGGCATACCTCTTTCGGAGGTCATTGGACGGTCCTGCGCTAGAGTGGTTCTATTCTTTGGAGCCCCGCGAGGCCGAGAATTTTGAAACAATCCAGAGAAGGTTCTTGCAAAAGTATCGGGATAGGGTCGGTCCCTCTCTCTCCATTACCGACCTAGTGGCCGAAAAGATGAAGTCCGACGAGGATTTTGTCCGCTATGCTGATAGATGGAGGTCTCTGGCAGAAAGAATAAGAGATACCCTCTCGGAACCTGAACAAGTAAAGATGATCGTATCCAATGCGACCCCACAGTTCAGGCATGTCTTGGCCATGAATAAGCTCACCACCATGGAAGAGCTCTATGAAAGAGCCCGGTACATCCAAACCCAGTTAAAAGACTCCCCCATTATGAACATGTTTGAGCCGCCGAAGCCCAAGGTGGTCAGAAAGACAGGCGCTGGTGTCCCAGGCGGAGCAACAGAAGGGGTCGTAACAAATGAGCAAGTAAGTGCGGTCAACAACGCCAACTATGCAGTCAACCCAAGGCTTCCACAAATGCCCCGACTTCCCCTCCAACCAGGTCCCTTCCCCTCTCGTCCTCCACCCCAAAACGATCCACCTCAGAACAACATGCCTCAACTACTCCAACCCCAGCAACAACCTCGACCCCAGCAACAACAACCACCACTTCAATACAACCAAGTTCCACCCCTGGATATTATGGTCCCCCACAGCAACAAAGGAGGCCGATTGGTCCCAAGAGAGCCTATTACCCACCATTGCCAGAAACTCTGGCGGATATTTTCAACGCCCTCATGGCCTCAAACACACTCATCCTACCAAGGGAAAGGCCCGTGTGGCCCCCGAATGTTGATACCTCCAGATACTGCGTCTATCACAGGTAGCCAGGACACACAGTGGACAACTGCTTTCAGTTTAAAGATTACATCACGATACGAATGATGAAGGCGGGATTGATTGGGATGAAATGAGGCGATACGTCGCCACTCTCAAGGCTAGGAGACCTCCTCCTAGGCCACAGTTCTAGCAACAACAGCAGCAGTTACAACAACAGCCACAACAACAACCACAACAACAACAACAGCCTCAGCAGGCCCAACCACAACAGCCCAACATGGGCATAATCCAGAATCCATTACCGGAGCACCAACATCCCAATCATCAGGTCAACCCCATCTCCTCCTTCCCGGAAGTCGGGAGAGAGCAGGTGTGGCATCCAGAGAGTACCTCTATTCTTTCTACCGCCAACCCTATCATCATGCAACCCCCTCGCCTTGCCCGGGTAGCACCTCTCTCTCATCAACCCGCGTTAATACCGCCTTCACCATTCCCACTGCCATCACGCCCTCTCATTCGCACCCCAATGACCTATCAGCCAACACCCTTCATTACACCCTCACACCCTCTCATTTTCTCTCACTCCCCCACTTTACCATCCACCTCTACTGCATTTGCCCCTATGCCTTCTAAGCCCCTTATCACCCGTCCACCGTACGTAACCCCGCCTGTCTCTACCATACCACCGCCAATGCCCTCAAAACCACTCATCATCCACCATCCATCTCAACACCATTACCCGCTCCAAACCTTACCCACTTCCACTTTGCCTCCACCTCCACCTTCCAGACCCCTTATCCTTCATAACCCGTGCGATATCCCTTCTACCTCCACCATGCCTCCACCTAACAAACCCCTCATCAGAATCCCTGCTCCCATCATCACCCATGCTTCACCAACCATCCCTCCGCCACTACCCCTCAGACCTCTGTTAAAACCCACTGCTACCCCTATAGAGGTACAAAAGCCACAGGCAATGGTGCTCCGGAGTGGAAGGATTTTCCACAGGGTTTTCCCCCAGAACAGTCAGAATCCCGAGCAGTCTCAGCCAGAGAGAGACGATGGAGAACAACCGGAAAGATCTATCCCTGGAACACAGTATGATTTGTTGAAACACTTGGACAAGACGCCTGCTCGGATCTCCATCCTGGAGCTGCTTCAGAGATCCACATCCCATCAGGCAGCCTTAATGGAGTATCTTCAAAAGGTCATGGTGAATGAGGACCTCCCTGTAGAAAAGATTTCTGCCGTCCTGACCCCAACGGACACACAACCGGCCATCATGTTCCACAACTACGAGCTCGCTCCCAAGGAAGCTCGGAAATATGCATTGTGTGTTTCAATAAAAATTAATGGGGTATCCATAAACCCATGCCTTGTAGACACGGGTGCGTCCATAAATGTGATCTCCATGAGCACCCTTCAGTTGTGTGGGGTCGAACAGGAACAGATAAGACCTTCTTCAATCACAGTCACGGCTTATGACAATAGCAAAAGGCCGCCGCAAGGGATGATTATTCTAAGGACAGAGCTAGGTCCGATGTCAGTACCCACGGAATTCCATGTCCTCGACATGGACCCCACATTCAAGGCCATACTGGGTCGCCCTTACATTGAAGCCATAGATGATGTGCCTTCCACCAACCATCAGTGCTTGAAGTTTCCTTACAATGGAAGAATTATTAAAGTAGTCAGCACACCTGTCCTTCACACGGTGGATGCTATCAACACCTCTCTGCCCTCTGTTTGGCCGTCTCATCGGCCCATATTGTCATTGCTGGACGTGTGCGATTCATCTCACATTCCGCTAGCACCAAAGAAGCCGATCAAGGCAACAACGCCATATCTCCCTTTTCACTCCAAAGGTTGGGAGATTATGAGAAACATCGGCTATCAACAGGGCAAAGGTCTGGGTGCACAGCTACAAGGTAGGTTGAAACCACCAAAGGAGATTAGGCCGAACCGCAGGTTTGGCCTAGGCTTCAAAGGACCATTCAAGGCGGATTGGAAGCCCCTCACATGGACCCTATCAAACCACTTCAATAAAGGGCCCGTTATTCAGATGGGGGATTATCCACAGGAAGCACATGGGGGGTCGCATGTTGTGTATTCAGCCGAAAAATGTCCGAGGGTCACCAAAAGAGGCAAGATCAAAGACCCGGAATGCGAATGGGACAAATGGTTTGATATACGGGACGTTTCCGTTGCACTGGAAAGGATGTTCTCGTCTCCCCAGCTTGAAGGACCGCCATTGATCTCCGGAATGCCAGAAAATATCATTACTGTTGCCAAGGTCCCAAACTATCCTCGTCCTCGCCAGAAGGACCCTGTCACCAGCGGATCTTCATCCGCCATCACCATCACCACCGACGACTCATTAGCCGTCATCTTCTCCATTCACTCGTCGCAACCTTTGTTGCTGTCATCTTCCTGGGCCAGACGGTTGTCTGATGATCTTCCCAGATCCCCCTCTCTACTTACATACCTGCGCGGGTTTCTCAACCCGCGCCAGGTCTTCAATCATGATCTGCTCTACGAGCCTCCCAATCCTCTAGCCATAACCACTTTTTCCTCTCCCCCGATCTCTTTCCACTGTTTTGTCATCAAAAATGAAAACGAAAAAAAAACGTCAATTTCCAAACTCCTCAACAACACATCTTCGTTGAGGAAACTTCCTACATCTCCCACGGGTGCGCCCCGCCCTGCGGACCACCCGTCCAAGGTCCGATGAGCGACCTTTTCTACCCCTCCTCTGAGGGGTCTTCCCCTGTACATTCTTCACCATCCTCTTCATCTTTTTCTTCTTCTGTAAATAATGTCAGTCAATCTAGGAATAATAAGTCAAAGGTAGTACCTAGGAAGAAATCCAAGGGTAGGCAGATCCCTCGTCGATTCCTTCTGGATTTAGCCGCCAGGTGTCAGGCCCTTCTTGCCGTCCCTCAGTTGCTAGAAAATCCCATCCAGTTACCGGAAATAGAATGTGAGGGCAACTGCACAATTAATGAGGGGTATGGAGTCTACGAGATCACAGATGAAGAATACCCTACTGAAGATGAGGGTGAAGAATATGAGGATGCGGCTGGCGCGTATGCTAGTGGAATAAGGAGATTCGACGAGCCGTCAACCGCCGTAGAAGAGTCCACCAAAGAAGTCAACTTGGGAACTGAGGAAGACCCTAGGATCATCCTCATAAGTGATAATCTACCACCCTCTGAAGAAGAGGCATTAATTGAAGTTCTCAAGGAATATAAGGACACGTTTGCATGGAGCTACGAGGATATGCCGGGTCTGGATTCAACCCTGGTCGAACACCGTTTAACCCTAAAACCAGGGTCCGTCTCGGTAAAACAAAGGTTAAGGCGTTTCCACCCTCAAATGGCTTTGAAAATGAAAGAAGAAGTCGACAAGCTCCATAAAGCCAGGTTTATTAGAGTCGTCCTTTATCCTCAATGGGTGGCAAACATTGTCCCGGTCATGAAGAAAGATGGGAAAGTCAGGATTTGCATCGACTTCCGGGACCTTAACCGCGCGTGTCCAAAGGATGATTTTCCCTTGCCTCACATTGATGTGTTGATCGACAACACAGCGGGGTATGAGACCCTCTCATTCATGGATGGATTTTCAGGATATAATCAAATTCGTTTGGCAGAAGAGGATCAAGAGAAGACATCATTCACTACACCTTGGGGAACGTATTGTTACGTGGTCATGCCGTTTGGGTTAAAGAATGCTGGAGCTACTTACCAAAGAGCTATGATGGCCATATTTCACGACATGATGCACATATATCTGGAGGTGTATGTGGATGATCTATTGGTGAAATCAAGGACCAGGATGGAACATCCAAGGGTTTTGGCTAAGGTCTTGCAGAGATCAAGGGAGTTCCAATTGAAAATGAACCCGAAGAAGTGTGTGTTTGGCGTATCATCGGGTAAATTACTGGGCTTCATTGTGAGTAAAAGAGGGATCGAGATAGATCCCGACAAAGCTAAGGCCATCAGGGATATGCCACCTCCCAAGAATTTGAGGGAAGTCCGAGGTTTAATCGGGAGGTTGCAGTTTATTCGTCGATTTGTGTCTCAGCACTCACAAAGGTGTAGACCTTTCTATGAGTTGACCAAGCCAGGAGTAGAATTCCACTGGGATTCTAAATGCCAAAAAGCTTTTGAAGGGTTAAAGGAATATCTGGCTAGTCCACCCGTTCTCATTCCACCCAAACCAGAAAAACCTCTGATCCTCTACATCTCCGTCTTGGACGACTCCGTGGGAGCTGTCCTCGCACAAGTTGATGAAGAAGGCAAGGAACGGGCAACCTATTACTTGTCCAAACTTCTCAATCCCTGTGAGCAGAAGTACACAGTCATGGAGAAAACCTGTGCTGCCCTCGTTTGGGTGGTGCAGAAATTGAAGCACTACTTCTTGGCTCATGAGGTCCACTTGATTGCTCGCATGAACCCTATCAAGTTTCTTCTGGAGAAATCCGTCCTTACTGATAGGCTAGCACGCTGGCAAAGTTTTCTTTCCCAGTTCGACATCACCTACATCCAGCAAAAGGCAATTAAAGGCTATGCCATAGCCGAGCATCTCGCCCACCATCCTCTCCCCAAGTTTGACCCTGTCCAATCAGAGTTTCCAGATGAGGAACTAATGTCCATCGCCCAATCCGACAAGCCAATGTGGACATTATATTTTGATGGAGCTCTAAATTCCCAAGGGAAGGGTATCGGCATTGTCCTTCTAACGCCTGAAGGCGTTACCATCCTAGAGGCATTTCAGCTCGCGTTCCCAGTCACCAACAACATCGCTGAATACGAGGCTCTTCTAGCTGGCCTGGAACTAGCCCGTTCTTTCTATATCACTGAGTTGCGAGTCGTGGGTGATAGTCAACTCGTTCTCCGCCAGGTGCTTACCAAATATCGCACCCTCGATCCCAAGCTCAAACCCTATCAGGAGCTGGTCTCCGCCTATGCCAAATTGTTCACCAAGCTGATCTTTGTCCATGTTCCTCGCGAACAGAACATTCTGGCCGATGCCCTCGCCTCCTTGGCGTCATCCTTCAAATTTCCTTTAGGTGCATGGTTTAGATCCATCATTCTCTACAAGCGTCTTGTCCCTGCCGTTCAGGACCCTTACCTCTTAAAGATCAAGGAACGAGTCCTACAGAAGATCCAGAAGGGAGAAATCCTTGAGAAGAGGGAGATCATGCTGGCAGAAGTCGAAGAAGAGCTGGCTGACGATGAGAAACCATGGTTCTATGAAATTGTCAAATATTGTAAAGATCAGTCTTATCCTGAAGGAGCCACCACAGAAGATAAGAAAGCCATAAGAAGGGTGGCTCAGAAATACACATTGGTTGGAGGTCTACTCTATAGGAGGAGCCTTACTGGCGTTCTGTTAAGGTGTCTTGACGACAATGAGGTTTGGAAATGCGTAGAAGAAGCACACTCGGGTGTGTGCGGTGGCCACGTGAATAGCCAGATGCTCGCCAAGAAGATCATTAGGCAAGGCTTTTACTGGCCCACTATGGAAGAGGATTGTGCCGTCTATGTCCGTAGGTGTGTCAAGTGTCAACTTCACGCCGATAAAATCCATTCACCATCTTCCTCACTTCATCCAATATCCTCCCCATGGCCTTTCTCCATGTGGGCATTCGACATCATCGGTCCCCTAGGTGATCCCAATTCCCTCACCAAACAAAAATCTTTCATCCTTACTGCGACGGAATACTTCACCAAATGGGCCGAAGCCGAAGCTTACGCGGAAATCAAGGCGTCAACAGTCTGCAAGTTCATCATGAAGAACATCCTCGCCAGGTTCGGCGTCCCAAGCACAATCGTCACCGACAATGGGCCACAGTTCATTTCTCAGGACCTTCAGGACCTCTGCAAAAGGTACGCAATTGCATTGCATCATTCATCGCCTTATTACCCACAAGGTAATGGCCAAGCGGAGGCCACCAATAAAACATTGATCAAAATCATCAAGAAGACCTGCGAGTCCAGTAAGTTTTCAGACTGGCCAGAAAAGCTTATCGAAGCTCTATGGGCCTATCGCACTTCAATCCGTACCCCCACCGGGCAGACTCCGTTTGCCCTTACTTATGGTATGGAAGCGGTAGTCCCGTACGAGACTCTGATCCCTTCTCTCAGGGTACAATTGGACGAGGAATTTCCCCTCAACGACCGTCGTAATTCACTCCTCGCCCAATTGGAACTCTTGGATGAGAAGCGGCTGGCCGCTGCCGAGCATGCGCGTGTGTATCAAAATAGACTCGCTCGCTTTCACTAAAAGAAAGTCGTTGAGAGAAAATTCAAAATCGGTGAGATGGTCGTAAAACGAATTTTTGTCAAACCTGGAGGGCCGCGTTCTAAGCTCCAACCCAATTGGGAAGGATCATTTGTAATTCAAGCCGTGTACCCTGGCAACGCCTACAAGCTAGTCAACGCCGAAGGGACCGAGTTATCCCACCCTTGGAATGGGCTTTATCTTAAAAAGTACTACCCTTAGCTTAGTGTCAAAAAATAAAAAAAAATGACGAAAAGAAAGAAAACATCAAAAATAAAAAATATTGAAAATCACTAAAAATATGAAAAATTCCAAATGCCGATGCCTGGTGGTCACCATGTAGTTAAGTCCCTGCATCCAACCTTCATGTTAGGATAGGGCCCATTAAGGCTTGGTAGGCACCGGGTCTTGGTTTGCCAGAACCGTGGAGATCCCTGTCCGGCCACATCGGCCTATGCACGCTCAAAGGAAGCCAACATGTACTCACTTACGTATTTTATCCAAAAAAAAAAGTTGGTAGCATCACCGACAGTGGGGCTTCACCCAGAAGATCTCCGGAAGCTGTAATCTTTATTCTTTTCTCTTCGGCCAAATGAGACAGTCGGCGCCCTTAAAACGCTGAGCATGAGAAACCAAAACTCAAACCCCCAAGGGCAAGAGTAGGATCCATTTCCTCGAGCATCGATCAGAGCACGAGAAGAGGGCAGTGTCCCCGCAGGCATACGAAAGGGAGCTCACAAACGTCAAACAACTATATCTTCCTCGCAAAAAGAAACACAAAATCAAAATCAAGAGAAAAGCCTGGTCGTGACCGTGCCTGATGCGATAAATGAAACCCCTCAAAGCAAAAGTCTGAATCCACAAAAGGGGCCATAGAATGTAAATGCTCGGGGATTTGGTCCGAAGTTGTCCGAAAGGAAAGAGTTAAAGGGGCCCTTATTGGCTCTCCGGGTTAACGGTTTTGCCGATCCTCTCAGGAGGTTTATCCTCTACGCTCTTCCTTCTTCCTTTAAAAGTGAAAGCTCGACGGAATATCTGAAGGGCGAAACCCGCCAAGGTTTGCGACCTTATTTTAATACAAACATGTGGTTGCCTACTTTGAAAAGCAGAAGCTATCGCTGCGAAGGAGTCTTTGTGTTTTGGCTGGTCAAGACCCCTGTTTACCATCCGGCTGTCTTCTTGTTTAACCTTGGGCTTAGGCCAATGCAAGCGCGTCACCTCTGGGTGCGACGGCGTCTGATTCCGGGTCAGCATCACGCGGTTGTTCGTTAGGGTTCCAGGGTGTTCCATCATATACCATCTAGAGTTGTGAGGAAACAGACCCGGGTCGGGCAAATCATTTACCTCGAACACCTTTTGGGCGAATCCCTGTGGTCGGAAGCAACTGGGAGCCTAAGCATGGCATGGCGGTATTGTCATCAGGGTAAGTCTTAGCCGGCGGGATTATCATTCGATGGGTCTAGAGGCCCAAATCAACCTAGATGTGCACTTAGGATACCTGGGAGGTTAGTAAGAAACCCATGTTCTCATGAAGGTAAGGTGCCATTTGGGTGCTCATCAGGCGTTAGCGACAAAAAAAATGATAAAAAGAAAAAAAAAAGAGAAAACGTAGATATTTGGAAAACAAAAAAAATTAGAATGATAACAAAGACAAAAAAAAATGCCAGAAAAATAAAAAAAATCATTTCACATGATTGCATTTGTATGCAGCATTTCACTTTTAAATTTCGCTTGCATTAGTGTGCTTGTCTGTCACATTCATCGTTATCGCATCTTTCCCTTGCCTTCGTTAATAAAGGCTTGGCCCCTTGACCCATTATCAAGGACAGTTGAAGTGAACACCTGCTTATTGAGCAAGGGGCCAAGTCAGAACAGAGATACTGACCTGTTTGTTTCAATGATGCGTGCAGGGATTCAAGATAGCAAGAGTGAGATGAAAATCAAACAAAATCATACCTTTTATTCCATTCTTAAATAAGGAATTGTACATTAAGTTCCACCTTCTCTCTCTACATTACTTGTCCCGCCACCCTCCGGGCAAAACGCCCTCAAGGGTGCTACCCAACTACGAAAAGCGGTACTTCTACCGCTCTGTACACCTCTTCCCATTCCCACACCCCGGCGCTGATCCGTGGGAGCAGCAAAGGAGCTACTGACACGAAAGCCACGCTCTCGTGCTCTTCGGTAGCGCTCCTCACCATCTCTCAGCCATTATTCAGCGAGGCCAAGGCTAGTTCGGAGTTCGAACAACTGGGCCTCCATGACCCTTCGCTCCTCCCTTTCAGCCAATCTGTCGGCTCTCTCTCTTTCTCTGTCCCTCTCTTTCTCTGCCCGTTCTCTCTCACGGTCTTCCCTCTCCAATTGAAGGGTGATTCTCAGCTCCATGGCATCCCTGGAAGAATCGTCATCAGGACGACGCCGCAATTCCTCCTCCAGCTCTGCTATCCTAGCCTCTCTCTGTGCAGCATGGGCAAGTACCTCTCGCGTCTCCTTTTCCTGCCAGATATACTATCTCAGATATGTGGCAAGGTATAAATAAGGAGAACTCAACACTGAAACTCTTACATGTATAGAGAGCATTCCTTCTGCCTCCGCGGCACGCTGCGTAGTCCGAGCAAGTTGCTCATGAAGCAAATCAAGTTCTGAGGCGGGGATCCATAAGCTGGAAGAGACGCCGCCTCCTCCCATCGCTGACGAAGCCGCGTCGATCTGAGCGCGCTATAAACCACATGGGATGAAAATTAGCGGCCGAACGCCATCAATCTAGAGTCTTAATTAGGAGTGCGCATTGTCCATACACCTACCGAAGCGCTCAAGGCTCCACGGGTGTCGCCCAATTGTTGCTCCGTTTCTGCCAGGCGTGATCGCAAGTCCGCTATCATGGTATCACGGACATCCTGCAGCCATAGGAGTCAGCATCCACAGAGAGGAGAGGAGGAAAGGAGAAAAGAGAAAAAAGGAGACCCACCTCCACAAGTCCCCGGGGTTGGAGCCGCTCTGCGTACATTGCCTTATACAGACGCAGATATTCTTCACTATCATGCGCATGTGATTCCACGATTGTGCCACCTCGTTGCCAGTCTTCATATTGTTCCGAGAACCGCACGCGCCAATCAACGCAAGTTGCCTGTCCCCGTGTCTTTCTTCCAATGCGAGGTGGCGCAGTCGTATCCACCCATTCCTGGGCCAGCCCCAGGGTCCTCATAACCAATCGTAGCCGAAGCGGCTCGATTTCATTTAGGCAGTGTATCCACAATTCCCGTCCGAACCGGGCGCGACTTGTTAAAACCCATGGTTGATCGGCATCGACCATGCCTGAGTAGGGTCTCCAGTTTACCTAGGTGAGGTTGTACATACCCGTTTAGCTGGTTAGAAAAAATATATATATATATAACAAAAAATATAATAATAATAAAAAATATAATAAAAAATCCCACCATCGCTGCAGGAAATTCCTGTAGCTCGCGCCTTAGCACCATCAGCTGGTAGGTTACAGGCGCTGCACCCATGATCGGTTGCCACCGCCTGGCTAACGGCACCATCGCTGGTCGCCAATGCCGAGCTCTCCCCATTGGGAGGTAATAATAGCTCCACAGCTACATCATCATATGCCGTCAATGCCTCAAGTGGACTATTACAAATAAACACAAAAATATATAAAAAAAATAAAAAAAATACCTGGATAAGTGGTGTGAACCCACTCACAGTCATTTCACGATCTGCCTCTTGGGACAGGCCCGTAAACAAGTGCGCTAGCATGGCAGCTCCCCAGGCGTACTGTCCTACTCTTTCGAGGTCAGATAGCAGCCCTAGGAAACGACAATGGATGCCGTCTCCTTTCGAGCTCAGTATCAATCTCCCCAGGAAAAAGAGGAGAAATCTCCTCAAATCCATATTAGATCTCTCCCAATTGTCAAAATCTGTGCAATACACAGCACGACATCCCCTTCCATCCTCTCCATAAATTCTTCCGAGGACTCGTCGTCCCGTCGACGAGTATCAGTGAGCCCTAATGCCCCCATGATAGACGCCCTAGCTACTGATCTGTGCTTCCGACTGTCTAAGTCCAACCCCAGTAGCTTCTGGGCGCCTTCTCGGTAATCCGCATAGGTGACGCCGGTCACTACCTCACCATCCACTTTGAGGCTCGTGATTCGGACCACATCTTCTAGACTGGGCACCATGTGTCCCCATGGCATCAGGAATGCCCGACTTACTGGGTCCCATCTTTCGCACAAGGCTTGGATAAGGGCCAGGTCGAGTTGGATCGGCTCGATCCGAAGAAAGGCACCAAATCCCATCACGTCTAGCCTGGCCTTCTGAAAATCTGGGAGACCCCTGTATGCGGCCACTGCTAATTCCCATGAAATGTGTAATTTCATCACGCTATGCGCATGCACGAGGAATGGAGAAGGTTTTGTCAAAGGAAAGGAAGAAGGAAAGAAAGAAAGAAAGAAAGAATTGGAAAAAGGGGGGGCAGGAAAGCTCAGCTTACGAGTTACGACCGGGTCCGCTCGCTGAACTGCCCTTCGAGGTCCGAGAGTTTCCTGGAACTGCTACCACTGGATCTGCTTCTCTTCGAGGAGTGGGAAGATTCGCCTTCCATCCGAAATTCTGAGTTCCTCCTAGTACCCTTCAAGTTGGCCCTCGATGCCCCTCGAAGAACAAAAGAGGAAGGCATCTATATAAATGGGAGAAGGGTGGGCCAAGATTGCCTCCAGCGATAGCCCTCACAATAGGGCGCCTCCACTGCGGTCCCATGAGTCACTTCACCACCCGCACAAGGTGATGGATCGGACGGTGTAATATGATGACCTGCTCCCTGTGGCGCCCTGTCATAACGTGGAGGCCATCCGCAAAGTTTGAAAAATCATCCGGGGGAAGAGGCCTAAGCTGTCATCATTGACCTTGACGACAGATTCCCGTGAAAGAATAGTCGCAGCAAGATGCCATCCTCCTTCTAGGGCAGGATGTCGGCAGACACATCACATGAGAACAGTACAAAGGAGCGTAGGGAAGAAGGGACGCGCAAGAAAATAAACAAACAACAGAAAATCAAATCACTCATAAGTCTACATAAGCTGTCACAAACATTACAATCATAGAGAGGAGGCGAGTCCACTGACTCGCCAACTCTCGACATCATCTTCATGCTCATCCCTCTAGGCGTCCCTCTCCTCTCCCCCGAGGTGAGGATCCCTCGGAAGTCTCCTGGACCCCCGTGCAGCGCTCGCCTCGCCTCGTGGCACCTGCTCCACAGCAGGGGCTCGCTGCTCCTCCTCTGGCGTGGCGAGAAAGCCACCAGCAGAAAAGCGTCCGGACCGGCGAAGTAGCGCCCCTAACTCTCGCGCTCTCTCGTAGCGCGTCTCCATCGCTCCTAACCTCTGCGCCATAACCTGAAGGCCTAGCTGGAGCTCCCTCACTTGGGCCTCCAAGGCCTTCTTCTCGGCCTGGTCTCGTTGTCGCTCGGCCCTTCTCTCCTCTCTCTCTCTCTCTCTGCTTCCCACCTCGTCACCTCAAGAAGGACCCTTAACTCCAAAATGTCGGGAGAGGGCCTCCCCTCACCTCGACGCTGCAGGTCTGCCACAGCTGCGGCCCAGGCATCACGCTCCTCTTCAGCACGAACCGCGCGGGCCACCGCACTAGCAAGTTGCTCCTGGAGGGAGGCGATCTCTAGAAAAAGAGCCTGAGGATTGGAGGATTATCCGCCAGCCATCCCTACCACCGTTTCCTACTGAGTACATAAAAAATGGATAGGCAACGGTCGTTGGTTAAATTCTGGAATTTCATGACAAGAATAAAAATTTTGAGGCCCTATTGTCACCTCCGTCCGTCTCCCAAGCTGAGGAGCCCCCGCTCGGTCCCCCCTCCGCTGCTGCAGGAGGCCGCCACTGCCCTGCACCGGTGTGCTCCCTTATTTTCCAGGGGAATGTACATGCCGGTCCTCGAGCTTCGCCTTGCCGCGACTCTCCTTCCTGACACGGCTCGGCTCATCCGCGCTCGCCCACTCGTCAGCCAAGCCCGGGATTCTCACCGTACCCTGCATCAAAGAGGGAGGTCCCCCGTCAGTTAACGAGAACGCGTCCCCTGTCGAGGACGCGCCTATCATGTGAGTGCCGCCCTCGCCAAACCCCTTTCACTCCCACACCACTAGCTCCAAACTCAAAACAAGTCATAGAGGTGGGAACCGAAGCACTCACCCAGCCGCGTTCGCCTCCTTCCGTGCCATCGGGCCCCTCGGGTCCCACGAGTGCTCTAAAAGGCCCTTCCACTTCCGTCGACGCCTCTCCATGCTCGGGTGCATCCCTCCTCGGGCGAGGAGTCCCTCGCCCCTCTCTCCCCTCGCCACGATCTGGCCCACCGAACTCCATCGATCGAGAGAGGAAGAAGACGAAAAGGGGCGAGCAAATCTCGACAGGAGGCGGGCTCTTTTACAGGTAAGGCACGAAGAAAGAAAGGCCGTCTGGCGCTTTAAATTTGAATTCGAAGGATAAGACGCGTCCTCGCGCCAGGAGGCGCCAAAAAAAAAAGAGAGAGAGAAGAATGTTCTCTCCGTGCAAGGCATAGTTCCTTACCTTTTAGGGCAAGGTCTCGTGAAGCGTGCCTCGAAACAACTCGGTGCAAGAGAAGAAGCGTGGAAAATAGAAAGTGCATACGAAAAAAGGAACCGTTTCATTGCACATAAGCAAATAGTCAGTTATACATCATAAAGTGAGGAAGGTGGAGTGTACAAGCAACTCTCTAACTCTCGCTACCACCCTCCTGGTCATCTCTCTCCTCCCTCCTCTGACGGGGATCCCTAGGGGGCCTCCGCAAACTCTGAGAGGCGGTGCTCGCCTTGCCCTGTGGTGGCACGCCAGCCTCGAAGGCTCGGTGACGCTCCTCGACCGAAGAAACCAGAAACCTGCCCATGGAGAAAGAACCAGACTGACGAAGTCGTGTCCCGCGCTCCTTCGCCCTCTGATACCGCTCCTCGCTCTCCCGAAGCCTCACCTCCGCCGTGCCGAGACTCAATCGGAACTCCGTCAGCTGGGCCTCTAGAGCCCTCCACTCGTCCCGTTCTCGCAGTCACTCCGCCCTCCTGTCCTCCCTCTCTCTCTCTCTGTCCTCCCTCTCTCTCTCTCTGTCCTCTCTCTCCCTCTCCTCTCTCTCCCGCATCGCCTCTCTCCTCGACAGCTCGAGGGCAAAACGCAAATCCTCAGCCTCCCGTCACCGCTCCTCCTCCAGCTCCGCAATCCGGGCGTCACGCTCTGCCGCCCAGGCGTCGCGCTCCTGCTCGGCACGAACAGCACGGGCCAGGGCCTCTCGAATCTCGGCCACCTGCCAAAACCCACATGCACCGTAAGAGAGCAGTGAAAGAAGAAGAGCAACTGGAAAGAAGTCGGGGTCAAGCAGGACTCACTCGAGCCGCACGGTCACGCTCGGCCTCTTCAGCCCGGGCCACCGCATACGCCAACTGCTCCTAAAGGGCAGAAACCTCCGGAGGAGGGCCCCACGAACTGGAACCATCTCCACCAGCCACCCCGGTTGTCGCTGCCTGGTGGGCCCGCTGAAACACAAAGCAAACGACAGTCAGAGGCTAAGCATCAAAATCCAGGTCACAAAAAAATGCATTGCATAGACTCACCAAGATCTCCAACTCCTGTCGGATGGCCACCAACTGCCGCCTGGCATCTGCCAGCTGGGCCCGCATGTCGGCAATCATGTTATCACAAGCATCCTACATTGCATATAAATTAGTGGCACATGCATATACATATAAAAAGAGGAAACATTTTTCATTTCACGCTTACCCCTACCGCACCACCAAGGAAGAGACGCTCCCCGTACGTGGCTCGATACCGTCTCATGTAATCGGTGATGTCCGGTACATGGGACACCACTGGGACCCTGCCCTGCTGCCAGTCCTGGTACTGTGCAAGGAAGCGCGTACGCCAGTCCACGATCTTTGCCTTCCCCTTTGTCTTCCGCCCGATGCGGACCGGCTCGTCTACGTCAACCCACTCCTAGGCTAATCCCAACGTCCTCATAACCAGCCTAAGCCGGAGCGGCTCGATCTCGTTCAGGCAATGGACCCACACGTCCCGCCCAAAACGAGGACGACCCGCTACAACCCAAGGCTGGCCGGCATCGGCCATGCCCAGGTAGGGCCTCCACACCACCTACATCACCATACATGCATCATGTTAGTTGCTATTTCGCTCAATTGAGTCACATGCGTAAAAACACCAAAAAAAAAAATCATACGCATCATACCATAGCCTCGGGTTACTCGCTCAGCTCCCGACGAAGCGACGCCAGCTGGTAGCAATGGGGTGCCGCGACCATGACCGGCCTCCACTGTCGCGCCAGAGGCACGGCTCTCCTGTTCCCCTGTCTGGCTCTTCCCATCCTGAAGTAGTAGTAGCTCCACACCTGCATCCATCATACATCATTAGCCCGACTAATTACATATTTAGCTACGGTAAAATCCATAAATAAAATGTTTACCTGGAGAAAAGGTGCGAAGCCACTGACTGTCATCTCCCTCTCTGAGGTCTGGGAGAGATCGGCGATCAAATGGGCAAGCAGAGCCGCTCCCCATGCATAGTCCCCCACTCTGTCCAGATCCGCCAGGATCCCGAGGAAGCGGCAGTGGATGTCGTCACCCTTCGTCCCCAGCAGGAGGCGGCCCAGGAAGAAGAAGAGGAACCTCCGGAGGTCTAGATCCACCAGCTCCCGCTCGCTCGGGTCCTGGGTGAAAGCTGCATGAGCGTCTCCCTCCAGTCGTGCCAGAAACTCCGCTCCAGTCTCGCTAACCCGCTGGCGCGGGTCACCGAATCCGAGCGCCTCCATGATCTCCACTCGGCTGACTACCCTGCTGTCTCTGTCAGTCGCGCTCGTCTCTAGCCACAGCAGGTCCAAGGCACTCTCTCGGTAATCGGGGTAAGTGACCCCGCTAACTGCCTCTCCGTCAACTCGTAGCCCGGTGATCCGAGCCACGTCCTCCAGTGTCGGCACCATGTGCCCCCAGGGCATCAAAAACGCCCGGCTCGGCGGGTGCCACCGCTTCCTCAACGCCTGGATGAGACGAAGGTCGAGCCGGAAGGGCTCGATCCGCAGGAAAGCTCCAAAACCCATGGCGTCCACCCGCGCCCTTTGAAAGTCCGGCAGCCCATGGTACGCTGCCACCACCAGGGACCAGCTGATCCGGCTCTTCATCACGCCCTGCACACCACAAAAAAAAATAAAAAAAAAAGAAAAGAAAAGAAACACATCAACATCATGGATAACAATAAACAACAACACTGTACATAATATTTATTTATTTATTTATTATTATTTTAAATATATATATATATATATATATATTTAAAGGCGTCCACCCCCCTAGACGCTTTCATTTTTACTTCCTTTATTTTATCTTAGCAAAACAAAAACAAATAAAAAATAAAATGAAAATAATATATATTATCATGAAGGCGTCCAACTCAATGGACACCTCCTTATTTTTAATTTTATTTTATTATTTACGTAATAACCTAAAAAAATAATAAAAAAGAAAAGTTGGAGGCGTCCAAGCCCCTAGACGCCTCCTTCCCCCACTCACCGGCCTTCTCCACACCATCTCTTGCCCGCCTGTTTAGCCAATAAACCAACAAATTAGAGTTCTGAGGGGCTTACCGGGTCATGCTCATCCTCTCCGGCATCGCGAGCACCCGCAGGACCCTCCACGGCCAAAGGAGGCGCCTCCTGTTCCTCGGCAATCTCCTCTTCCGCGACAATCTCCTCTCCCACGGCAGCCTCCTCGGCATGATCCCCCGACCTCTTCGGACGACGAGCCCGTCGTTTCCGCCTCTCTCCACCCTGGCTCGGGCCTTCTTGCTCCATTGGGAACTGGAAATGGGTCGTTAGAATGAATAGTAGAAGAGAACAGGGGATGAGACCCCCTTTATATAGAAAATCACCAGGATTTGGGGCGTCCAGGCGCCTGGACGCCCCCACTTTTTTATTTTATTAAAAATTCAAAAAAACTTAGGGGCGTCCAAGCGCCTGGACGCCCCCACAACTGAAAAATAAAAAAAATTGAAAAAGAAAATATAGGGGCGTCCAGGCTCCTGGACGCCCCCACATCAAACAAAATAAAATAAAATAATAAAAAAATAAAAAGAAAAGATAGGGGCGTCCATGCCCCTGGACGCCCCCACAAAAAGAACAAATTTTTTTCAAAAATTTTTCAAAAAAATTTAGGGGCATCCAGACCCCTGGACGCCCCCATTTAAGCATATATATATATATATATATATATATATATATATATATATATATATATAACCATAATATGAATAAACCAGAACATAAAGGAGAAAACACAAAAAGCAAAAAGAAAAATAAAAATCATAAAAAATAATAATTCAGGGAACAATGGTCCAAAATGCCAAATGCCAGATTTTATTCCATCAGAAAACAGAGCGGGCTACATCAAGGGCTTAGGCACTCTAGGCCTCAACTTCCCCAGTTCGGTTACATAAGCTCTCCACAGCTCACATTCTTCCCCCACGTGCGCTAAGGCCTTTCCCGCAACACTTGTCTTCTAGGGTGCTTTAACGGCCTTCGCTTCCCTCGCGTCCGCTTCCGTGCCCAACTCCCTCTTCTTCAAAGGGACAATGCCGGTCAGCAGTGGGAACGAGTGGCGTGGAATGCCGATCTGGAGGCAGCACCGATGCGCGTTATAAAGGACAAACTCCGTCACGCCGATCAGTTGGAGTTCAGCTTCGGGAGAAGACCTCATGAGGAGTTCAAGTGAGAGTAGACATGCCGGTGCGCAAGTGAAGAAGCTTTGTGTCATGGTTCGAAAGTGAGACCGCCAGTCTTCCCGTTTCTTCAGCCACGGAACACGGTTCGCCACAGTGCCACCGAAGCCTAACACATCGGCTATGTGATAAAGGGGGCTTTGTTGGAAAAGCTTTGAAACAGTCGGCATCCCCTCACGGTGGTCGAATTTGAAGTGCAAATCGACCCAGCAACTCAGAACAAGTGCGCAACTAAAAGGAGGCCTACCCATGCTCGAGGCGGTAAGACCGCTGTAAAGGTAGGTAAGGACGGCGGGTCCCACCCTCTTTCCACTCCAGATCCCGCAGATAGCACTCAGTTGGGTTTCTTCCACTATGTTGTCGGTATAAGGGAACAAGAGAGCACCCGCCAGACAGATGGTGAACCCTCTCATAATTCCTTCCAAATGTTCATCATCTGGTGACCCTTTCAAGGCATCCATAACCCATACCGCGAGCCTTTGCAAGTCAATTCCCTTTTGAATGCGGACCTTTCTGACTGCGTCGGACGGCATGAAGCTTCCAAGGATGCTCTCGGAAGTCCCCCGGGTCAGCATCCGCATAGCCTTCACCTTCCCGTCACTCTTGAATTTCTTCAATCCGAGCAGAAGTTCCACCTCCTCGAGGAGAATGGTCGCCTCGAACGTCGGGAAGATGAAAGTGTGGGTCTGGGGATGCCAGATCTCCACTAATGCGCCCATAGCCGCCCAGTCCATACGAATTCTCTCGTAGTGTTTGGCGTGAATAAGGAGCCCTTGAAGATGCCACTTCGAGAGTATAGCCCTCATGCCAATGGAGATGTTGGAAGTTAGCTCTGAAAGCCATGGCAGTTTGGAAAACTTCCTCGGGCCCGGAAAGAGTGGATATGGCTGGAAAGAAGAAGAGAAGGGAAGGAAAGTGAGGAGAGAGTCCATGCATTAAATTTGAAATAAATCAACTTACCATATGCGACTGGATCGTCCCACTCAGATGACCCTCGAGGTCAGAAAGTCGCCTAATCTCACTGCTAGGCCTGCCCCTCTTCATAACGCGGGAAGACTCTCCTTCCATCCTGAAATCCCTAGACCCCCCTCTTCTCCTCCTCCTGAACTTTCAAAACTCCCCTTGGTACATTTGAATAAACTAGCCTAAGGGAGGTACTTATAGGAAAGGAGAGGTGCTACGGGACGGGACGTGTCACATGAGTGGTCAAGTCGTCAGTGTTTTATCCTTGTACTGTGGCACGATTCTGTTATATTTCTGCTGCTTTCTGATTATTTAATCTATGATGGTCTGTGCGGGTTTTACCAACGGACGTTTTTCGTTCTATCTTGTATACCATCCTTCAGTGTTTGGTCCCCCGTTTCATGCATCATACTATATGATATTTACGCTATTAGAACACGTCAAGGACCTTGCGACCCGAACGAATCTGGGATTTGAGTTCCCCTTCAACAAAAACAGTGATGATTCCAGAAGAATTTTGGTTGTATGGATAGGCCGTTAACTGGTGATAGCGTGGGAACGACGGTTCCATTCAATGAGTCGGTGCGTGGATAAACGGGCCCCAGCTCAGTATCAGCTCATTGGATCGGTATCCTGACCCATTCTTAACGAGTTGACAATATTATCCTTGGCTATTTTCTATTCTAGTTTGTTTTAAATTTTTCTTTAAACCCAGCAAGCATTCATATAGGACTTTGAGCCTATTGCGGAAGATCATTCAAGTGATTCGATTGCGAAAGCCGTAGTGCTTCAATTCTTACAGATATGAGATATTCCATTCTGAATGAAATACTGAGTTTCCTTGAAACGGCCCTACGCTGCCCTTCCAAACGAGACCCTTGTTTGGACAGACCCTCAGATATTCCTTTACTTTTTACCTTGTTTGACCCACCTTGGCCGCAGCACTTCCACATTGGCTGGTAACCGCTCCCCAAAGGTGAAACCTGGAGGTTTATGACCCAGGTACTTCCACACCGAGAAGTTGGTCTCCTTTATTTTCGTGCCTGAGCGCACGTCTCACCCTCCCTTATTTGATTTCCGTCCAAACAATCGTCAAATTTGAAAGACCTTCTTCAAGGTCGCCTCATTGAAACTACAGGAAAGATTCCAAACAGTCATGTCAAAAGCGTGTCTCATCACACCTTGGTATCAACTTATCAGTCCATTCCCACTCCATTTCACTCCACTTCGATATCATTCCATTACGTGTCACTCCCTTGCAAAGCAGATGCCAAGGCGGGGCAGCTGTAGACACGCTATTCCTGATGTCCCCTGAGAAAATCTCATATTACCACGCGACGCCCCGCAGCGGCTTTCGCATTTTGAATCACTTGAGTGTTTCCTATCTTTGAGTCTTCTCTCATCTTCTGGGCGAGTAGCGTAACGCTCCTTCGGCATCCAGAAACCGCCTCGTTGTGGAAATCATGCGGCATTCGAACGGCATCAACATCAATCGCATGCATCAGAAGTTGCCGGGACCAGGAAAATGCCTAACGGACGACTGTCGACGCCCTTTTCGGGGGAATCCGGGGGTCATCATGGAGGCGTCCAGGCCCCTGGACTCCTCCATCAATACAAAATAATGACAAAAAATATATATAATTTCATGGAGGCGTCCAGGCCCCTGGACGCCTCCATCAACCAGCTCACGGGTTTTTTGAAGAAAATCGAAGTTATGGAGGCGTCCATGCCCCTGGACGCCTCCATCAACCAGCTCACGGGCGACCCCCAGCCATCAACTGACCGTTGCTCAGTCTGTCGTTTGAAGAAAATCCAAGTTATGGAGGCGTCCAGGCCCCTGGACGACTCCATCAACCAGCTCACGGGCGACCCCGGGCCATCGACTGACCGTTGCTCAGCCTGTCGTTTGAATAAAATCCAAGTTATGGAGGCGTCCAGGCCCCTGGACGCCTCCATCAACCAGCTCACGGGCGACCCCCGGCCGTCGACTGACCGTTGCTCAGTCTGTCGTTTGAAGAAAATCCAAGTTATGGAGGCGTCTAGGCCCCTGGACGCCTCCATCAACCAGCTCACGGGCGACCCCCGACCATCGACTGACCTTCGCTCAGTTTGTCGTTTGAAGAAAATCCAAGTTATGGAGGCGTCCTGGCCTCTGGACGCCCCCATCCTCCCGACCTCTATAAATAGAGGCCTACCCCCCTCAGTTCAAGGGTCGAAAAAAGAGCGTCGAGAGGCTGCCGGATTCTATTCCTAACCCGTGGGTGTTTTGTAGGGGAGGTCCTGCCGGATCCTCGGGTGCCAGTGCTCGCAGGAGAGAGGCCGCCTTCGCCCGCCGCGCCACCTCGTCGTCCCTACGCTGCCGAAGCTTCGCCGGATCTCGCCATCGACCATTGTGGACGCACTTTTCGTTCGTTTATTACGCTCGTCCATTCGGGAATGGTTGATTCGTCTATTAAGTGCGTGGGCGTGCCAGTCACAAAGTGACAATTTATTCGGGCTCCGAAGAGCCCATGGTGCGCTCGATCTGACTCCGTCAGACGATTGTGTGGTTCGTGTCGGGACCAAAACACACCGCGCCATAAAGGTCACGGCGTCATTTACATCCCCCATACGAGGGAACACCCTTGATTAATCGCCAGGAGCCAGGGCCTCATGGCCAGAAGATTAATTGCATGGAAAGGCCTATTAGGGAGCATTGAAATCCCCGTATGAGGGTGAGAAGAAAGCATTCGCGGTCATGTCGGTCATGTGCTGACCATTTAATATTCGGACGAATGTTCGGCTCGGGAAAAGTGCGATCATCGCGGGAAAATCGGAGCATATGTATGCCGGGATATGGCAATTTATTGTTCAGAAGAACGGAAAACGTTCGGCTAAACCTCGGTCAGAGCGGTCAGAAACCAGTAAATCTGTTGGCCCGGTGCAAGAGCAAGCTGCGACCATACTGCGGTGGGCCCCCCGCGGTCGAAACAAGACTTGCATGAGCGTCATTAATATTTCCGATGCCAAGGGGCAACGAGGGAATATCCCTTGAATCGGCTGAAAAGCCCTGTGTCTAGGGAAGCGGACGTTCGAAACGTGTCGGTCATTCGGGAGACCGTTTAATATTCGGACGGGAGTCCGGCTTGAGAATATTGTAATCGTCGCGGGAGGACCTGGAACATATGCATGCCGGGATACGGCAAGTTTATTATTCTGAGACACCGAAAACATTCTGTTAAATCTCGGTTAGTGCAGCAGGAAACTAGCGAATTTATTGGCCCGGTGCGAGATCGCGTCAGGACCATACCGGGGGCGCCTCCCGCGGTCCAAACGGGGCTTGCGTGGGCATCATTAATGTTCTCGGTGCCGGGGGGCAACGGGGAAGAGTCCCGGGACTAGATTCCAAAACCGAAACGTGTTCGAAGGAAGCGAGCTATAGGCCGAGGGTGTGGGTCAGACAATGACCATAATCGGGACGAACCCGAGGTCCAAGCACAGCCCACAAAGGCCTTATTGATATTCCCATGTGTAGGGTCCAAGGAGGACGAGAGCTGTCTCGTTCTATTCCGATTTTGTCGGTCACTCACGGACCTTTTCATGTTCGGGCGAGGGCCCATGTTGAAAGTACGACGTGGATGGAAACGACCCCGTACAAATGTATGCCGAGTTTACGGTAATTTCAATGAAAGGGCGGGAACGAATCCCGATAGGGTGAATCCGATTTAACAGACTATCGGCCTGGAGCAATGCCGGCTCACGACCATGTCGGGGAGGGAGCCGCCGGCCATATTGGTTGCTCACGGGTCTTTTCATGTTCAGACACAGGTCCGTAATAGAAACGCGGCGAAAACCGAGGTGAACCCGTTCAAATGTCTGCCGAGCGTGCGGCAATTTTAGTAGTGGCTCGGAAGGGATCCGGCCTGAGAAACGAGTCCGGCTTAATCGGAATGTCAGCCCGAGGCGAGGTCGGGCCATGGCCATTTAGGGATAATTCCCAAGACTCAGGCCCAGCCCGTAAGGGCGGCATTGTTGTTCCTTCAGCACCGGGTCGCAGGGGAGACGGGGCTGCGATGTAGATTTTACCATTGTTTTATCATTATTTAAAATTTCATCATTATTATTCTTTAATTTGTGCGTATCTTTGAGTGAGTTCGTTATTACTATCTATTTATCATTTTTTTTCTTTTTATGATTTATTTATTTGTCATTGTTATTGTTAGGTTTGTTATTATTTTTGTTCATTTTATTGTCATTCATTTGCTTGTCGTGTTTCGTTAAGTTTGTTATTATTATCTATTTTGGTTATCTTTTATTTATTTATCATTCTTATCGAGTTTGTCATTATTATTCATTCATTTTTGTTATCGTTTATTTGTCTATTTGTTATTATTATTATTATTATTAAGCTTATTATTATTATTATTACTTATTTCTTTATTATTCTTATTCACTTATTCATCCCTTTTTTTAATTTGTTATTATTTATTGTTATTATTATCATTATTGTTTGTTATTATTTCTCCCTCTTCTTTTGAATTTACTATTATTATCATTATTTTATTTTTTTGTATCATTATTTGTTTATTTATTATGCTTTCTTTTAGCTTATTATCTTTATTATTATCATTATTTCTGGTGTACCGTTGGGTCAAGGGAATGTGCCGCTGAGGGCCAGGAAAGGCGCACCGCTGAGGGCCAGGGGAGCGTACCGCTGAGGGCCGAAGGAGCGTGCCGCTGAGGGCCAGGGGCATGCCGCTGAGGGCCAGGGGCGTGTGCCGTTGAGGGCCAGGAAAGGTGCACCGCTGAAGGCCGCCAGGGGAGCGTGCCGCTGAGGGCTGGGAGAGTGTGCCGGTGAAGGGGCAGGCTGGCGTGCGGCTAGGGGCCATGGAGGGTGTGCCGGTGAAGGGGCAGGCTGGCGTGCGGCTAGGGCCATGGAGGGTGTGCCGGCCAAAGGGGGGGGGGGGGGGCTGGATTGTGCCGACGAAGGGCGCCAAAAGAGCGTACCGGCGAAGGCCATGGGCGCGTGCCGGGGAAGGGTGGCTAGGCAGCGTGCCGCTGAGGGGTGGCAAGAGCGTACCGCTGAAGGGCCGAAGGAGTGTGCCGTTGAAGGGTTCACAGGAAGTGTACCGGGGAAGGCCCCAAGGAGGGTGTGTCGGCGAAGGCCTGGCCAGGCGTGCCGGCGAAGGGGCCAGAGGCGTGCCGGCGAAGGGCCTGGCCGAGTGTGCCGGTGAAGGGCGGCTAGAGGGTGTATCAGCGAAGGGCCTGGGGGCTGTGCCGGCAAAGAGCGTGTCGGCCAAGGGTGGCTGGAGGGTGTACCGGCAAGGGGCATGGGAGTCCGCTTCTTTGTTTCTCTTGAGGCTTTTCTTTTCTTCTTTTCTTTTCTCTCTTGATTTTATTAACTTTTGCATGGGTTTCTTCTTTTCTTCTCTTGATTAATTTCCATTCTTTTTTCCATGAGGACGAATGTTCAAGTTGCTTAGTTGTTGTTCGATTCGGCTCTCTTTGAGTTAATTGCGGTTCCCTTGTCTCGGTTAAAGCGTTTTACCGTTGTTCTCTCTCTCTCTTTTTTTATTTGTTTGTTGCTTTCTTTTAGTCCTTTTTAACGTGTGGTCGTTCCATTTGTTGGTTGCTTCCTTTTGTCTTTTTAATATGTTATCATTTCTAACAAAAATTCGGCAGCATCTCCCATTGACCCGAGCGTAAGGGAGATACAGGGAACTCGCCCACATGGAGTGGCGGAACCCGACAACTGGAGGTGGGCGCCCGAGAGCGGCAACACCTTTGATGAAACTTCGGAAAACCTCGGAGAAATCAACGAGTGGGAGACCTGACTAAGACAGACTGGGGGTGCACTGGGTAGGAGGAGATGGCAACCATGCCGAGCAAGAGGGGTTCAAGAAGGTGTGCCGGGCTGGCTAACACTGGGGGGTGTACCGGGATAGGCTCGAGTGAGGGCTGTGCCGGACTGGGCTCAGCCAGGGATTGCACCGGGTTAAGAGTGTGCCGGGCAGGAGTGATTGGGGTGTGCCAGGTAAGGATTGCTGAGGTTGTGCCGGGCAAGAGATTAGGGAGCGTGGATGCAATATTGGTAAGGTTCATGGGTTGGCAAACCAACGAGGAGAGGGTGTTGGCACACCGGGCTGGGTCTGAGCTAAAAGAGTGTGCCCAAAAGAAGGAGAAAGAGATCTAAGGGCACCACGAAGGAAGTATTGGCCCTGGGCACTCGAGGAGAGGGAAGGGTGAATCCTTCAGACCAAAATACGGATTTGGGGTTAAACCCCGCGAAGAAGCCATAAGAGGAAAGAGACCATGCACGAGGATCCTCCGGGAGTAGACCACTCGGGGCGGTATTACGATGAGGCAGTGCTCGTTGAATTAGATATGCCAGTATTGCGGAAGGAGACCATCAGGAGGGGCCAAACCGCCGGTAAAGAGGAAGAAACAAGCAACTTAAAAAAAATGAGAAAAGGGAGCGCCATGAGCATCTAACAAGCTTCCTTCTTTTATTCTCACCAGAAGAGCAACCCAAATGAGCTGATACATTGAGAGGAAAGAAAAGAACACACACAAAAAAGACAGAGAGGGCGAAAAAGCCAAGATGAACACGGTGGGGGGGGGGGGAGATGGAGCACCAGCTCCTCCCCTCCCATAGCTCATTCTCTTCTCTCTTATTTCTTTACTCCTTCGCACAGGCGGTGGCGGACGGGATAGCAGCAAGGGGACGGGGGCCTCTTCTCCCTTCTTCTCTTCTTCTCTTTTCCTTCTCCGATCGAACCCCAGCCTCTGTTGGGGGCTCCCCTCTGTTCTTTTTTTCGTCGGAGTGAGGGGTTCTTATACCCCTGGTCAGGCCGACGACTGTCGAGGACGGGAGTAGGTGGGGCGAGGACAGCCCAGCAAGGTCCAGGCATGGGCATGCCATGCTTTCGCCGCGCGCCGAGGGCTATGAGCGTTGACCGGGGTGGATGGGCCGAACGATGTGCCGCTGGGGGCTGAGGAAGGCGTGCCGCTGGAGAGCCTCGTAGGCGTGCCGCTGAAGAGCCCAGAGGGCGTGCATGCGGAGGAGGCTCCGCCTGTGTGTCGCTGACGGGGGCACGGGGTGTGCCGCTGAAGGGCCACCAAGGTGTGCCACTGGGGCTTCAAGGGTTGTGCCGCTGAGGGCACCCAGGACGGGGTGTGCCGTTGAGGGCCTCAGGACGTGCCGCTGAACGGCCAGGAGAGCATGCCGCTGAAGGGCTAAATGGGCAATTCTGAGCCCGTTGTGAGCACAAGTTGTGACCCATTTAATTTTCTTCGAGGCCCATGGATTGTGGGGCTCTTGGTGGTTGATTTCTCCTCACTGTCGTGACTCCGGAGACGGCTTCATGGCAGTGTGCATATTTGGGGAGTCCGGATGACCAGTCTCCCCGGGGCTTCTTCACTCGGTGTCGTTGTTGATGCTGGGCCGAGCAGGATATCGGTGTGTGCAATTTTTGGTGTCCACAACCATCCAATAAGTCATTCTCTCCTCTTCTTTCCTAGTTATCTTGCATTCATCATATCATATCTCCTACCCCCCCCCCTTTTTATGAGGGAGTCTTTTTCCATTTCTACGTCGGAATAATTGCCATTCATCATAAGCATTTTCCTCCTACTCGTGTCCGAGAGGGGTTTAAAAGACAACACCAACCAGGTGTGTGTCTTGCCATCATTTCGTTACTTGCGTCATTAGAACTTGAATATTGCACCTTCGTCTTTCTGATCCACCCGTTACTTGTTTGTCGTTGTTTTGCAAGGGTACCTGAGGAAAGCCCTCTCCGTCGGCCGGCCGAAGGGGGAGGAAGAAGCAACCTGCCATTTCCCGCTCTCGGGGATTCACAATCTCCGCGCTCAACATAAGGTACACGTGATCATTTCGTTTCTTTGAGGTAACCCCTCTGGCGATCACATCCCTTTAGCATCCTACGTATGCTCTTTCCTCATATTGGCACGTTTCATAATCCTTCTTAATTTTTAGTCGCTCGATAGCCCGTAGTTTAGTTCGTTTTCTTCTCCTTGGGTGGATTCCTCGGCGTCCACAGACGCGTCCATTTTCGCCCACTGAATCACCGCCGAAAGCTGTAGATAGTGGAGAAAGCGCGTAGTTTTGGCGCGTGACTGTGACTTACGAAGGGCGCGTCTAATTGACAAGAAGTTTTTATCTTTTTAATTTTTTTGAAATGTCAAATCGAGCGGTGGATCGGCACCGTCCGTGTGTCTAAGCAGTGAGGCGTCCAGGCACCTGGACGCCTCAAAGGATAGGCCTGCAAGTGAGGTGTCCAGGCTCCTAGACACCTCAATGAGACACAGTGAGGCGTCTAAGTAGCTTGACACGTCAAAGATTTTTGCGGAAAAATTTTAGAAAAATGTAAAAAAAATCATAAAAATAGGAAATCACCAGAGTAATTAAAAATGTGAAGGTCACATTGGGGTATCATAGTGTAATATGAGATTTACTCACGGTAATGTCAAGAACGACGTGTCTACAATTGCTATGTAGTAATGATGGTTAGATCTAACCGAGAATATCCTTTATTGTGCTTTCCACAAGGGGATGATTTCTCGGGGGCCGAATATCGGATATTGCATTAGATGCAAGTGCCTGTTGACTGCCCTTGAGATGGTGTATGGCTTGTTGTGCTTTCCACAAGGTCGTACATCAGTCTCGTTAGGATTCCGACCCACTAGGTTGATCTCGCTGATCTCCCGTTCTATATACTGAGGGTTATATAGTTCGATCAAAAAATAGTGGGACTAACTAAGATAGAAAATCACATCTAAGTTAGAATTTGAACACATGCTAAGTTATCTTTTATTTCTTATCCAGATTACAATGTCGTCGTCCAACCCCCTCCGCGGCATCTTGGATGCCAACAGACTGACTGAACTGAACTACTCGGATTGGCTGCGTAATCTACGCATAGTCCTCACCGCCGAAAAAATAGCTTACGTGTTGGACACGGTTCATTCTGAGCCAGCTCCCGATGCCGACGAGGGTGAGTTAA
The DNA here is from genome assembly GCA_022559845.1 of Amorphophallus konjac. NCBI lineage: Eukaryota > Viridiplantae > Streptophyta > Magnoliopsida > Alismatales > Araceae > Amorphophallus > Amorphophallus konjac. The sequence continues at coordinate 212,584,530 of CM040117.1, read as the reverse complement.
TGACTTATGCCAAATGGTCTGAAGACTCTTTCCTTGCCCAATGTTACATGTTGGCCTCTATGGCTCCCGAGCTGTAGAGGTAATTCGAAAAGACTGATTGTAGAAGCATACTTCTTAATCTACGCCAGCTCTTCGGGGAGCAGGGTAGGATTGAGAGGTATGACATCTCCAAGAAGCTTTTCAGGACACGGATGTCAGAGGGTGCTTCAGTACAGGCTCATGTACTGAAAATGATGAAGTGGATTGAGAGACTCAATACACTGGGGTTCAAGTTGGATCTTGAACTGTGCATTGATCTTATACTCCAGTCATTGCCCGATTCATTTTCTTCCTTCATCATAAACTTTAACATGAATAGAATTGATGCAACTCTCCCGGAGCTGCTCAACATGTTAAAGAGTGCTGAAGGAACTATGCAGAAAGATAAACCATCTTCTTCTGTAATGATTGTTGACCGGGCCAACAAGAAAAGGAAGGCCACCCAGATATCCACCAAAGGTGACAAAGGGAAGGGAAAGAAGAAGACCATGGGTAAGCAACTCGCCAAAGTTGACAAATGAAAGGCCAAGAAGAATGAAAAAGAAGACAAGTGTTTTCGATGCGGGGAAACAAGACATTGGAAAAGGAAATACAAGGTAATTCTAAATGAAGGTATTTTTATCATAGACCTTAATTTGTCATATATGGAATCCACATCATGGGTATTGAATACTGGATGTGCATCTCATATCTGTAATTATGTGCATGTGCTGGTAAATAGAAGGTGGCTGGGCAAAAAGGAGATTGAACTGAGGATGGGCAATGGAGCTTTAGTTACTTTCAAAGCTGTCGGGACTGCACGCCTCAGTTTACCTTCAGGAGTCATTCTAGAGTTGAATGATTGTTATTATGATCCTAATATTATTAAGAACATTATTTTAATCTCTGGTTTGTATAACATTAGATATACATTGGCTTTTAATAGCACTGGGTGCTCTATAATGAATAATGATTTGGTTATAGCCAATGGTTCATTAGTCAATGGTCATTATGTATTAGATACATGTGCTAATGTTATGCAAGCTTCCAATGCTAATGAAGTGAATTATGCATATCTATGGTATTGCAGGCTTTGTCATGTAGGTGAAAAAAGAGTCTCTCACCTACACTCAAATGTGTATTTGAATACATTCGAATACAAGCCATTTGATACCTGTGAGTCGTGTCTCATGGGGAAGATGACCAAGGCTCCTTTTAGTGGACATGGTGAGATGGCTGTTGACCTTCTCGAGCTCATACACTCGGATGTGTGTGGACCCATGTCCATAGAGGTAAAAGGGGGTCACCTCTATTTTATTTCTTTTATTGATGACTTCTCGAGATATGGCTATGTCTGTTTAATGAGGCATAAATCACAAGCCTTTGAGAAGTTTAAGGAATACAAGAATGAAGTAGAGAAACAGACTGGCAAGAGTATTAAGGCTCTTCGATCGGATCGAGGAGGTGAATATCTTAGCCATGAATTCACTTCTTATCTTAAAGACAATGGAATTATTTCTCAGTGGACTCCACCGTATACACCACAACATAATGGTGTATCCGAAAGGAGAAACATGACCTTGTTAGACATGGTCCGATCCATGATGTGTATGTCAGGACTACCCTTATCTCTGTGGGGCTATGCATTAGAGACTGTGACTTATTTATTGAATAGGATCTCAAGTAAATCTATTCCTTCTATACCATATGAGATATGGAAGGGCAGGAAACCTCGTGTAAAGAAGAACGATAGTGATAAGCTTGAGTCGAGAACCGATAAGTGTAGGTTTGTGGGATATCCAAAGGAGACGTTTGGATATTATTTCTATCACCCTTCTGAGCAAAGGGTCTTAGTGGCGAAGAGAGTTGTATTTCTGGAAGGAGAATATCTACTCCAAAAAAATAGTGAGAGCCAGATAGAATTGGACGAGGTCCAAGAATCACAACCCGTAGACACAGACTCATTAGATGAGACTGTATTGGTTGATCCTATTCAGAGTGAAACACTGACACTACGGAGATCTGGTAGACTACCGAGAGAACCTGAGAGATATGTTGGACATGTCTCAGAGGGGTCCTCTAAGGTATGTATCGATGAGGATGAAGATCCTCAATCGTACCAGGATGCAATCCGTAGTGCGGACTCCGAGAAATGGTAAGAGGCAATGGATTCAGAGATCCAGTCCATGTACACCAACAAAGTTTGGAACTTAGTTGATGTACCCGAAGGGATAGTCCCTATGGGCTGCAAATGAATTTTCAAAAGAAAAATCGGAGCAGATGGACAGATTGACACATACAAGGCTAGACTAGTGGCGAAAGGATATTGTCAAAGGCAAGGCATTGACTATGACGAGACATTTTCACCAGTAGCCATGGTTAAGTCAATCAGAATCCTTCTCGCCATTGTTGCATACCTGGATTATGGGATCTGGCAAATGGATGTGAAGATAGCTTTTCTTAATGAAAATCTGTCAGAAGAGGTGTACATGGTACAGCCTGAAGGATTCACCTCCAAGCTACATCCTAATAAGGTATGCAAACTTTAAATGTCCATTTATGCATTAAAGCGGACATCTCTAAGCTGGAACTTAAGATTTGATGAAGCTGTCAAATCTTTCAACTTCATTCGGAATAAAGATGAACCATGTGTTTACAAGAAGGTCAGTGGGAGCTCTGTGACCTTCTTGGTCCTTTATGTTGATGACATCTTACTCATTGGGAATGATGTAGGGATGTTGACATCAACTAAGTCTTGGTTGTACAAGACATTCTTCATGAAGGATTTGGGAGAAGCATCGTATGTGGTGGGCATAAGGATCTATCGAGATAGATCTAAAAGGATGCTAGGATTATCCCAATCCATGTACATAGACACTATCCTCAAAAGGTTTAGGATGGAATATTTCAAGAGAGATCTCATTCCCATGAGACAAGGAATTTATCTATCCAAGGGGATGAGTCCTAAAACTTCTGAGGAGGTGGCACACATGAATAAGGTACCCTATGCTTCGGCGATAGGGTCAATCATGTATGCAATGCTATGTACACGGCCTGATGTTGCCAATGCTTTGAGCATTGTCAGTAGATATTAGGTAAATCCAAGCGAAGAGCACTGGAAGGCAGTAGAGGGCATCCTTAAGTACTTGCGAAGGGCTAAGGATCTTTTTCTTCTTTATGGAGGAGAGGACCTACAGCTTAGAGCTTACACAGACTCTAGTTTCCAGTCAGATCCAGATGACTGTAAATCTATGTCAGGGTTTGTATTCATGTTGAATAGAGGGGCAGTCAGTTGGAGAAGCTCCAAGCAAGATACGACTGCAGACTCGACGACCGAGGTAGAATATATTGCTGCAGCTGAAGCTGCTAAGGAAGCCGTCTGGATGAAGAAATTCATCTTGGAACTTGGCGTAGTTCCCGAGATATCAGCTCTCATCCCATTATTTTGTTATAATAATGGGACCATCGCCCAGGCGAAGGAACCGAGATCTCACCAAAGGTCGAAGCATATTCTCAGGCGCTTCCACCTTATTCGAGAGATTGTTGATCGTGGAGATGTGGCGGTAGAGTGTGTACCGTCTGAAGACAACATAGCAAATCCACTAACTAAGCCTTTGACACAGACTGTATTTGAGCGCCATCGGGATAAGATGGGCCTCAAAGTTGTGGGCAATTGGCTGTAGTTCAAGTGGGAGATTGTTAGTATTGGTGTACTACATGCCAATTTCGGGTCGGGTAGGCCCAATAGTTGTACGATCTTGTTCATTATTAATAGAGTGGTATTTGAGCGTAAATATGTGATTGTGTATTACTTTACGATGTCCCTAGGATATGTGGTTGTAAAGTCAGCTCGAGATGAGATCTCGAACATGAGACTAACTTTACATGGACGCATACCTTAAACTGTTCCTGGTTAGAGGGTAATCACTCGGAGATTTTGATTACCTATTGAACCAGTACACATGATGTGTTAGTGACCAGTCTCATGGTCATTGGTGCGGGGCACCAACACATATGTGTATGTGTACGTCCTAGGAGGAAGTGCACTAAACTGATCCACTATTGGATCTTCAGATGGTTGATTATACCTAATGGCAACTGAAGATCCAACGGTCTCAGTAGTATCATTGGTCCTTTGACCTGAGACATTGATCGGATCTTACACAAGGAGTGGAATGGTTTAATTATTTGGGTAAGTGACTTTAACCATAAGTCATGAGTTGCCGAGTCATTAACCACTCTAGGATACGTGTGAAGATCATCAATGGTCAAGAGGGGATCGCTCACTATCGGGTATATATCAGACAGTTAATGGGTCATGACATTGACGCTCCGTTAAATCCCTGGCCAGGGTCGTGTGAGTTCGTTTAGAACGGACGTCATACACTTTAAGGATGTCATAGTCAAATGGCACGATCATGGGGTTTGACAGAAACCATACCCTCGATCGTACCAGACTCATAGAAGGAGCGAGGGATTATATCAATGCGGTAACTATGGACTTACAGGTACCAGACATGCTGGTTTAAACCCGGCGTCCTCTAGGATCACGCGGATTTACTTGACCCAACGTGATCAAAGGTTCAGAATAAATTAAACTATTATTCGGCTCTAGTAGAAGCTAATAATAAGTTTAATTTACTTCTAATTGAGAATTAGAAGTTAATGGGTCTTAAACTAGAGTGACTAAGGGCCTAGAAGATCACACACAATGGATTCTTGGGTGACGGATTATTATTGTATAAATGCATATATTAATTCCCTTTAATTCCTTTTGGAAAGGAGTTTAAAAGAGGGCTTAATATATATGTACAATAATAAAAGGATATATATACGATTTCGATCCTTATGGGTTCTTTAAGAAATGACCAAAATCCTATATATAGACATGTTACGAGAGCTTCCTCTCCTCTCTTTGGCTAATCAAGCATTAAGGCCATTAGAAGGAGGATTAGCTCCTCCCCCCTTTCCTCCCTCTTGCTCTCTCTCTCTCCAGAAGGTGAAAGGGTCGGGGAAGGTCGTGCCGGGAGGGTGCCGTCGCTGCGCAAGGATCCGTGTGGATCAGCTTTAGAGGCCGTGCATCTGTGCGGCTCGGTATTCTGCATCGGGCACTGCAGACAACATCATTCCGCGTAAGGTATAAATACGTAACCCGTACTTAGGGGTTGGGGCGATTAAAACGTCGATCAGAGCATGGATCTGGGATTCTATGAAACCGGGATCGGGCAAATAAAATTTTTGGTATCCGCTGCATTGCCCGAGGGTGCTATGTGGAACCTTACATTATTGCTATGGCTTTTTTCCTATATAAGGAGGCCAATGCTTGTGTGTTACGTATGAATGAAAGAATGAATGGAAGTTTGTTTTGTGTGAGAGCTCTCCCTCTTGCATTCCCCTTCCCTCTTTCTCCTTGTGAGTTTGAGTGTCGCCCAGTGTGAGATCGTCCTGCGTGAGGCCGAGCTGCGTGAGGTAGCAAGTTATCTGTTCCCATCCTGTTCGCGTCCCGGAGTTGCCGCCGATCCATTTCCACGTCGCCGCCACGTCAAACTTGGTATCAGAGCCCAACACGGTGCCTCCGTCGACTTCGACGACCCCGATATCGTCTCTCCTTCTCTCTGTCAATTGCTAGAAAAAAAAAAGGAGAATAGCTCACGGTTGATAGAGAGGAGAAAGAGTTTTGAAAAAAAAGAGTAGCAGGAAGATCTAGAGAGGAAAAAAAGAGATTAAAAAAATTAAAAAAAATCATGTTCTCTCTGTTTCTCTCTCTCTCATTCTCTCTCTCTCTCTCTCTTCCTCTCTCTTCCTCCCGAGTGTCCCTCTCTCTCCCGGTTTGTCTCATCTCTCTCTCTCTCTCTCTCACCTGCGAACAGGGCCGCGAGCACCTCCGCGCCACAGACACCGTCGCACGCCACCGCGCTCCGCCCCGAGCGTTCCACGCCTGCGCCCCCGCCCGTGCGTGCCGGCGTCCGAGCACCCGCGCCCGTGGCCGCCGACCGGCGCGTCTGCCTCCCTCCGGCCGCTCCTCCACCGTGAGCCCACCGTCGCGAGGGCGTTCTTGCACCGCCGCGGGACCTCCCGCTCCGCCTCCAGCCGCCCACGGGAGCTCCCGCGACCACCGGCCGTCCAACGCGTCAGGGCGCTCGACCCCCAACCGCCGCTGCTACCATCGCCAGCACCGCTCGCACCCGCCCAGACCGCTGCCCGAGCCAGCAGGCGCGCGCGTGCCCCGTACGTCCCTCAGCGCGCCCGAACCCGCACCGCAGCATGCCCACCGCCGCCGTGCGCGTTCCCCCTGGGGTCGCACCCACCCGGACCGCCTCCCGAGCCAGCAGGCGCGCGCGTGCCCGGCGCCCAGCTGGCCCTCGCCGCCCGCACCCAGTCAGCCTACGCCCGCCGCGTGACCCCAGCCCCACGGCGCCTGCGCCCACCCCCGCCGGCATGTTCACCCGGCGCCTGTGCGCCCACCCTCTCAGCGTCCGACGCCTGTGCGCCCGCCCCCGCCTGCCTGTGCGCTCACGCCCAGGCTGCGCCCACGCGCCCGCCATCCGCGAAACACCACCTGGCCACCGGGGTGAAGTGCGGACAGACTTGAGAAGGGTTGACAAGGGTTTGAAAAAAAAGTCAAAAAAAAAAAGAAATAGTAGGTAAAGTTTGAAAAAAAAAAGAGAGTGAAAGAGTCAAAAAAAAAGGGTAGGTGAAGATTGAAAAAAAGAGGAGTGTGAAAAAGTCATAAAAAGGAGGCTTGAAAAAAATGTGTTGAATATATATAATATATATATGGAATATATGATGCTATATATATCTCTATATATATATCTATATATATTATGTGATTAAAAAGGAGTTAAATATATATAAATATATATTTGAGATATATATAATCTTATATATATCTATATATATATTTATATCTTATAATTTATCACTTGTGGCACCCAAGTCCACAATCGGCGGCTTGCCAGGTGCCCGAGTCACCCGGTCACCGACACAAAGTCCGTAATTCACGGAGTGTGAGTGTCCGTAAGCCTCCCTGTGCGGAGAAAGTTGAAATAATTTGTTCCCCTGCGTGGGAAATTTTAAAGCGGTTTTGTAATAATAACAACCTCCCTGCGTGGAGTAAATTCTTTGTAACCGGTCAAGCTTCATCGACGCCGTGCGGGCACGCACGTCCCCGCTCGCCTTCGTCTCCGGTTGGAGCTTGACTTTTCAGTCAGCTAGGTACGTGCTCCAAACCACTTGCTTATTTAGTATCTTTTCAATTACCGCGCGACGAAGTGAGAGAGAGCCCGCTCCATGCAGCCAGTCCCCTGAGTGCATCGCTATGGACGAAAAGCGAGAGCTTGCTTGTACCCATCCTTAGGCCCTAGACTGCCGCATTAAGGCACCCTAATTGTCAGGAGGTAGTTCCACAACTACTTCGCCTACGGGCGAGCAACTCTCCCTAACCGGTCCCTTCAAGTTGACCCTTTGCCTATTAGCCAACAAAATTCGGGTCTATAGCTTGCTAATTATCGGTCCCAGGACTGCATCATTTAGGTCCAAGGTCGTGCATGCCACGTTGGTGTAGGAATTCATCCGGCCGTCTAGAGCGCCCTTCAACTCTACAATTCCACATGGATCAGAAGAGCGTGAATGCTATGTTGGCTCAGCTCGAGCATAATCTTCTAACCCATTTTGAAGAATCCATAGGCCAACTACGAGCAGAACTAGATGAGAGGATCCGAGCCTTAGAGGATCGACTGAAGGGAGAGGAAGGACGAGTGAATGGCCACGGCGATCCCGTAGCCAATCCTAGGGAGGAAAGAGAGCAAGTCTGCCAAAATCAGGCTCCCCAAGGTAGAGAACAAGAGGCCCGTGCGCCTCGGGAGAGAGACCACGACGATGAGGATATTATCCTCCGGAACGTCAAAATTGACGCTCCGAGTTTTGATGGGTCCCTAAACCCTGCCACATACCTTGATTGGGAGACCGGGATGGACCAATATTTTGATTGGCATAGCTGCATGACCCCTGCTACAAAGGTGAGGTTTATCAAAATGAAACTCCTAGGTCAAGCCAAGACATACTGGTGCAACATCGAGAATCTCCTAGCAAGGAGACGAGAGGAGCCCATAAGCACGTGGGAAGAAATGAAGGAGAAATTGAGGGAGAAGTATCTGCCACCCTCCTACCACCAGCGTCTATTAGACCAGTGGCAGAAACTCACCCAAGATGGAAAGTCCGTAGACGAGTACATCGCCAAATTTGATGACTTCTTCCTTCGGAATCGAGTCATGGAGGATGCATCTGTCACCCTCTCACGATTTAGGGCTGGCCTACATGAGAGCATACAGCGGGAGCTGTTCCTACGAGAAGTTAACACTCTCGCACATGCCTATCAGGTTGCTCGGGATGTCGAGCGGTTTCAAAGGGTGGCCCCACCTCGGGTCCCCACCTACCGCCAACCTGAGTCCCGAAACCCCATGGTCCGCTATTATGAGAGGCCTAGCCCCTCCATCTCCTATGTCCCTACCGCTACCCCTCTTCGGGACGTTGCCCCTACCGTTCCTTTCACGAGGAACCCCTTACCTGCACCCGCTACTGTGCCTAGGCTGGAGTATACTCCGCCAACTGAGAGGAGAGATGACAAGGGAAAGGGAGTCATCCCTAGCACCTCCCAACCAGTTCCTGTCTCGGGAGTTCGTTGCTTTAGGTGCCATAACCTAGGGCATATTACCTCCAACTGCCCCACCCGAGCCTTAGTCATCACCGACCCCCAGTCTGTGGAGCTTCCACCTCAGGAAGAGGAACCACTTGAGAGATATGAGCCTGACCCTGATCTCATTGCCCAATTTGAGGAATTAGATGCGGGGTTTGATAGCACGCATGTCGAGTACGTGCAAGTGGGAGATATTGCTGAGAGTTCTAGCCATGGACGGTTGGGTGTAGTTCGCTGCATCCTCGCACACCCACAGGAGGATGACTGGCGTCGAACCTCCATCTTCCAAACCTACATCATGGTCAACTCTCAACCCTACAAGGTGATCTTTGACAACGGGAGCTGTATCAATGCAGTCTCTTCAGACTTTATCTCCCGTCTAGTTCTACCAACACATCCTCATCCTAAGCCATACAACGTGGCTTGGGTCGATGACACTTCAATCCTAGTCACCACTACATGTGTCATTCCCATCCAGTTCCAGTCCTACCAAGGACAAATCCTATGCGATGTAGTGCCTATGAAGGTCGGGAGCATCATCCTAGGACGGTCATGGATCTACGATGTAGACCTTACTACATTCGGTCGGTCTAATCAGTGTTCCTTCTCCCACAATGGGAAGAGGATTCAGTTGTTCCCGACTCCCCCAAAAGTAGCCACGGGAAAGAGTCCTACCCCCACACCCACTGCATCCCCCAAAATTCAGGAGAATGCCCCAACCCCCACCAAAGGGAAACTTTTCATTCCCTCCTCTCCCACACCTGTCATATCCATCCCTAAGGCCCCTAAGGTTGATCATGACCCGATTAGGCGCCTTAACTTCATAGGTGTTCGTGAGATGACTAGAGAGGTTGCCGAGGGTGCCCCTGTTTGAGTTGTTATCGTCACCATTACTCCTGAGGAGTCCCAAGTCTCCATCCCACCTGAAGTCCAGGCAATCCTGCAGGACTTCCAAGATATCTTCCCGGAAGACTTGCCTTCAACACTCCCTCCCATGCGTGATGTTCAACACGCCATTGATTTTGTCCCTGGGTCCACCCTACCCAACCTTCCCCACTATAGATTAAACCCCAGGGAGCACTCTGAGCTCCAACGAATTGTTGATGACCTTATTCAAAAGGGCTTCCTCGGGGTGAGCAAGAGCCCATGTGCTGTTCCTGCCTTGCTCACACCAAAGAAAGATGGCACCTGGCGGATGTGTGTTGACAGCCGCGCCATCAACAAAATCACTGTCAAGTATAGATTTCCCCTTCCCCGTCTTGATGACATGCTTGACATGATGAGTGGAGCCACCATCTTCTCCAAGATTGATTTGAAAAGTGGCTACCACCAGGTCAGGATTCGACCAGGGGATGAGTAGAAAACAGCCTTCAAAACAAAATAAGGTCTGTACGAGTGGCTCGTCATGCCGTTTGGGCTATCCAATGTCCCTAGCACTTTCATGAGGCTTATGACGGAAGTCCTCCGTGTAGTGGTCACCTGCTCATCCAGTATCCTCTCAATGTGCTCGCGCGGTACTCTCGAGGGTGTGGGACGCACATGGGTGGGACTCTTTCCCGACTAGAGGATTTCCGACTGAGAATGTGATCAAAGTTGAGACCGCGATAATTATAGAAAGTGGTCACACGACTAACTGCGATCCAAGCTGACCAGTCAAATGATGCTCAGTCAAAAAGTCAAAAGGTTATATGAACGCGGTCTGAGTTGTGACCACGATCATTGAACGCGGTCACGATCCATGGCGTGTTCATGAGAAATTGAAAGAAATATCATCGGTTGGAAAGGGCGTTATTTTTAGAATAACGTCTTAACATTTGATGTTAATTAAAAATAATTTATTTTAAAAGAAATGGCGTCTATGTGAAAAGTCATTGATTAAGAATTTGCGTCAGTAGATCTAACGTAAATTCTTTTTAACGCGGTCGATGTTGAGAGCGCGATAATAACATGGTGGAATGTAAGACCGCATTAACCCTTGGCTGGTCAAGCTGTCGGGCCAACGTCCAGGGGACAGAGATTGAACTTAAGGGCTAAAGATGAATGGAAATATCTCACAAAGGACCAGAAAATCAACTAATTAATGACCAATTGGGGCATTAGCAAGGAGAACAAGAAAATAACTCAACTTGTGGTCCAAAAATAGGTGTCTACAGACTCCTGTGTTTTGATTCCTAACAAATAAACTTTAACTATAAGTTCTAGATGCTTAAGTATTCAGATACAGTAGGATACATGCGAATGTAATTGAGTGGCAATAATGGACCATTCACTCTCAAATATAGTATAAGGGAGAATATCCTATATATGAACTATACTCGGGAAAAATCTTTGTCCAAGATTAGATAGTTCACTGGAAAAGGAGTTCTCTAGTGGGACTTGGAGTACAGAGTTCATGAGGACATAACTAAGAAAGATTTGACAGTATGGCAGTATTTGACAGTATTTGACAGTATTTGACAGTATTTGATAGTTCATGAGTTCTCTAGTGGGACTTCGAGGTGTGTTTCGTGGACGGAACTCCGTCGTCCGTGGCCCATGAAGATGGTGGGAGAAATCGGACACTTGCGCGATTTGTTATCGTCACGAGGGTATTATTTCTGTTTCACTGTGATCCACGTATTGTAGAGATAATGATCGAATCCCTAATTCTAGAGAGTTAACGGGAATCACGTCCGAGCGATCAACGAGGCAACGGTAACAAAATATTTTTTGTTTCCATTATGTTCTTCCTGATCCCCACTCATATTCTTACACAAACTCTTATGCAATGCAAGAGAGAGAGAGAGAGAGAGAGAGAGAGAGAACAAAATGCATTGATCTTACTCATAGATCTTTTCAAAAAAGTTATACTTGTCTACAAGTTGATCATATCTTGATCTACAAAAGTGATACGAGGAACAAACAAGAAGTACACACATCAATGTAATATAATTCGAGAGACAAATAGAAGATGTGAAATTATATCTTTTGTTGGACTCCCACGTCACCGTTGTGAGGTAGAGACAAATGGAGAGCCGTTTCACAAAGAAAATTGCAAGCTTAGTTCGCAATAAGTATTACCCTTCTCATGATAAAATTGAGAATATTCTTCGTCTCCATAGTGATCACAGACGCGAGTCTTAATATAACATCGCTACTTCTTAGTATGGATATTTTCTTTTGGACATTTGATTTTTGTATGTAGCCGGACCATGTTTTAAATGTGTTATACGAGGCCTCAAAAAAAAAGTCAGACTATGGATGAGCTGCCTCCGACGACATGAAGCTTCTTACCAACCGGTAACAAATCACATGGATTCGTTGTTTAAATAAACCAGTAATGATTTGATTATTGCGAGAGGTTTGTGTATCCGGCGAGTTTGCACGAGAGGGGCCAAGGCAGGTGAAGCAGCCTCCCAAGTGGGCCCCATCTATTATAAATATGAATTATGAAGTTAATGGCCAGATGAAAGGGTCCCCCTGGGCAGAGGGGAATCACGACACGGCACGAACGGGGAAAAAAATAAATTAAAAGTCTTTTAGAGAGTATTTATCGACGAGTAATGATTAGTCCACACCGGCGCTAAATTACACACTCAAGATATACATTAACCTTAATTTTTTATTTTTTAACATTTTTATGATACGGGACTCAAGTCACGTTAACGTGTCGTATAAGGCACACTCACATCCGACAATTAAAAAAAATTAAATTAAAAAGACTGATTCTTGAAAATGTGGGTCCTATGCTATTCACTTGAACTAATTTTATTTTCTAGATTTTTTTAGATAGTAAGATAGACGTGTATCTTGTATGATAATTCACGAGGACGTGAGCTCCATCTCACAATTTTTTCTTAAACAAAAGAAAGTTTCTTGGTGCACACTTAAGAGGTGAAAATTAGGTCGGGTATGCACTACGTATTACTATTTCTCGATGGCATATGGGTCGGCCCGAGTTTAGGTGAAATCACAACACAACACAAATGGATAAAATGAAATAAATTAAAAGATTATCATAGAGTATTTCTGGAGAGTTTCTACTTAGGGTTGTCAATGGATCGAGCTCAGCTCGAGTTCAGTACAACCCGACCCAATTCTGACTTGTTAGTTTCTAAGTTTAGATCTGGCTCAAGCCCGAGTGATAATTTGTTAGACGAGACTAGACTAGACCCGGCTATTTCACTAAATTATAAGGCCCGACCGCGGGTCGACCTGAACCGACAAATTATATTAAAAAATCAATGAAAAATAATACATACAATGGTATAAAATTTACAATCGAACATTATAATTAAAAATATTTAGTAACATTTATATTAAAGAGATATAGGATACTTCTTCGTGAATAGCCAACGGTACGAACTCTCTCTCTCTTTTGGCACTTTGGCATAAATGTTTGTTCAAAATCTAAATGTTTGACATGCTATTCATGTCCATTCGTACCGACACGAAAAGCCCAAGCTCGACTCGATTATTTAATGTGTCTAGATTTTGAAACTTGACCAAAGATCGATGGACTAAAAAAGAGGTGGGGGTGCGGTCCAATCTACCAAAGCCCTCACCCCCATAGGGCTGGCCCGGTCCACTAATAACCTTAATTATTATAGTACTCTTTTTGAAAAAGGACTTCTCTAAAATTCCACCTTTTCTCTTGTATCTTTTAGAATTTTTATAAAGATCAGGCGGGGAAAGATCTAAGTTCGATGAAATCAGATGAACAGATCAAACAGTCGATTTCGATTATTTTTCCTCTGTAAATATATATTTTAATTTTGTTAACATTGAAGTCTCGCGATCAATGACACCTAAGAGGGGGGTGAATTGGGTGATTACAAATTTTAAGGAAACTTTTGGCCTTTTGAAATATATGTGATAACCGTTAATTAGAAATTTGAAAACTATTTAACAATTCTCTCAATCTCTCCGTTCCCACACGATCATATAACGAATAGAATCAAACCACACAAATAACACACAATGCACAGCGATTTTTAAGGTGGTTCGGATGCAACGACGGTAATCCTACGTCCACCCCTCACCAAACTCGGTGAGGTTTCACTCGGGGATAAATCCCCAAACGGAGACGACGCACCAAAACACACGTAGGACGACACCTGTACACACACACGGGGACGCGTCCCAACACACACACACACACACGGAGACGAGGTCTCCAACACGATCCAACAACCGAATCAACAACACACACACTTACTGCGACAGATGCAGCACTCACCACACGCAAACACTATGATATGAATAAAACCACACACACACGCAGATCTAGGAAGACCTACGCACACACGAATGGAACACCACGTCAACCACACACAAACGCGGATCCAGAACGATCCACACACATACATATATCTTCATATTACAAAGAACAAGATTTGAAAATCAAAACACCAAGATAAATAGAGCAGAGTTTAGAAATCTCCTGATTTGGTTTCCCCCAGAAAGTATGATGTAGAACTTGGAACAAAACATCTTGGTGAGTGTGTGTCGAACAGTGCTCTTCTCTCTAGAATTCTAGAGTGAGAAGCTCCCGGTTTTTCCTTTTCCCTGAGAGTTTTGCGGCGTCTCCTCCCGCCGACTATGGTCGGTGAGGGGGGGGATTATCCGGCTGGTGAGAGGGCTGAAGGCGCTGTTCCTGCAGATCCCGCTCGGAAATCATTTGCGCAGGTATTGTTGGATACCCGATCTCCGCCGAAGGTGTCTTTTAAGGTAAAGAACCCTGACTTCACAGAGCAGGGGGAGCCCGCGGTCTTTTTCTCTGCGGATGAAATTCAAGCTTCTTGTGAACACTTGCAATTTGCTGCTATAGCTAATTGCTCGTATGGTCGTCCATCGATTCCGGATATCCGAGCTTTCCTAATTCATACCATTCATATTAAACCTGACTGTGTGATTAGCCGCCTGAATGCTAGACATATCCTAATTCGTTTTACTTGTGAAGACGATTTGCTGAAAGTATTGATCCAAAAGAGTGTATATATTCGGGGGTTTCTCTTCCGGTTTTTTAGATGGACGAGAGAATTTCAGTTTAATTCAGATCCTTCTACGATCCCAGTTTGGATTGGTTTTCCCTCTTTGCCGGTTAATTTCTTCCATGAAGATATGCTTCGATCTATTGCCGGTAACATTGGTTATGTGCTCCGGGTTCATGATGCCTCGCTGGCCATGACAGATACTTCAGAGGCTCTGGTCTGTGTTGAACTGGATCTTAATATTCCAAGAAGGGAACGGATTTGGATTGGAGTAGAGAATGGAGGCTTTTGGCAACAGGTTAGTTACAATAGAGTACCACACTTCTGTTCTTTCTGTCATAAGATAGGGCATATAGATTATCAATGTAAGAAGAAATCGCGTATTGCGCCGGATCGCTTTTTGGATAAAGAAAATCAGCAAGGGAGTAAACAGAAGATCAGGCAAATTTACAGGCCTAGGGAAGCTCCTTTTGCGGGGAAACAAATCGTTGAGAATCAAAACCGATTCTCTTCTTTATCTCAGCTAGGTGATGGATGTGAAAGTGCAAATCCTGTTTTATGTGATAGAATTCATGATCCGGGACAAGGGCATTCGCAAGTTGCTTCTGAGAAAGTCATAGAAGCTCCTTCTTCGGTTGCAATAATTCAGCAGGTCAGCACGGTGGAAACTAACAACAATACTTTGCCCTCTTTTCAAGGTGTAGATGAGTACAATGGTACAAACAGGTTCAGTTTTATTTCCTCTGTATCTCAGAAAGAAAATTCCAGGATGATGTTTAAAGATAAATCTAGTCAGAAATTGTCTCAATCCCAAGTCCTTGCTGAGGAATGTGTTGCTTCTGGTGTGTTGTTTAGTGATACTCGTTTAACCAGGGCGAAGGCAAAAGCCATTGTTTCTCATTACACAATTTCAAGTATTGATGAATAACACTGCTTTGATCTGGAATGTTCGTGGTATAGGGAATAAAGCTACTGTTAATAGTCTGAAACAATTAGTTCAAGCACATAACATTTCCGTGGTGGCAATTTCTGAACCAAGGGTTCCCTTAAGTCAAGCATCTAATGTGGCTCGTAAAATTAGATTATCAAAGGTGATTGGTAATAGAGATAACACTTCTAAGATTTGGTTATTCCATAGTTGTCATCTAGAGTTGCAAGTGATAGAGAGACATGCTCAGTATTTGACTGTGGCCCATATCAAAAATAATAAAATCATTTCATTCCTTACAGTGGTTTATGCTTCCTGTGATATGATAATCCGAAGGGATCTTTTTGATTCTCTCATGCAATTCAGTCGCCAGGTCAATGTCCCTTGGTTAATTGGAGGAGATTTTAACTGTATTGCTTCTACCACTGAAAAAATGGGTGGTTCCTTTTCTTCTACCAATGCAATGACAGATTTTCAGGGATTTATGTCAGCTACAGGTTTTGCAGATGCAGGATTTACAGGATCTAAATTCACTTGGACCAATAATCAGGTTGGTCCTTCTCATATAAATGCAAGGTTGGATAGGGTATTATTAAATCCTTATTGGGTTCAATCTGGAACTTATTTGGCAGTTAAGCACTTGACCAGGGGTCCTTCAGATCATGCTCCTTTGCTGCTTTCGATGATTCCTGCTTCTCCTGCTCCTGGTCGGTTCATGTATCAGCAAATGTGGCATTCCCATGATGATTTTAAAAGATTTGTCAGGGATCAATGGAATATGACTTTTCATTTAGATTCTAATCCATTTTACAACCTTCAGTTAAAGCTTAGAACATTGAAGATAGCTTTGCGGCAGTGGAATAAAGATGTTTTTGGCAACATCAATCTGGCCAAAGAATCTGCTTCTGTTCAATTGGCTGAAAGTCAATCTTTGTTTGATAATAACCCCACCCTGGAAAATCGTCAAAAGTTACAACAGGCCAATGCTCTTATGAATTCTATTCTGGAGAAAGAAGAAATTTTTTGGTATCAAAAATCAAGAGTGAAATGGCTATCATATGGTGATAAAAATACTAGCTATTTCCATCAGTATGTCAAAGTTCGGAGACAACAAAACTATGTTCACAGGTTAAAGATAAATGATGCATGGGTTGAAGATCAAGAAACCATTCTTAATGGTGCTGTCCAATTTTTTCAAAATCTACTCAAGTCTGATCCTCATTATATAGATGAAGATTTACTGTCTCCTATTCCTCAGTTGATTTCGGATGATCAGAATAAAATGCTGTGTGCAGTGCCTCAAAAGGCTGAGATCCAATCTGCTGTATTTTCCCTTGCAGGGAACAGTTCCCCTGGTCCAGATGGCTTTAGTGGTATTTTTTATACACATTGCTGGGAAATAATAGAGGATGATGTTGTGAAGGCTGTTCAAAGCTTTTTTCAGGGCTGGGGTCTTCCTCAAGGAGTTACTTCTTCAATTCTATGTTTGATTCCTAAGCTAAAATCTCCATCTTCATTTACTGACTTTAGGCCCATCAGTTTGTGCAATTTCTCTTATAAAATTGTCTCTAAGGTGATATGTGACAGGATGAGGGATATTCTGCCCCTTATTATATCTTCTGAGCAGAGTGGATTTGTTCATGGTAGGCAAATTATTGAAAACTGCTCTCTCGCTCAGGAAATGTTTGCTGAATTACATAGGCCTATACGAGGCCATAATATGTTGGTAAAATTGGATATGGCCAAGGCCTATGACAGGGTAGAATGGGATTTTCTGTATGCAGTTCTTAAGAAATTTGGATTTTCAAGCAGATTTGTTTCCCTTTTAGCACAAATGGTTTCAAATTGCTGGTTTTCAATATCTTTGAATGGTGTTTCCCGTGGCTATTTTAAATCCTCTAGAGGGGTAAGACAAGGGGATCCCTTGGCTCCAGCTCTCTTTATTATTGCAGAAGAGGTCTTGAGTAGGGGTATCTCTTTATTGTTCAGCAGAGGAGTGTGTAAATATTACCATTTGCCTAGGGGGGTTCAGGAAATTACTCATTTGCTATTTGCTGACGATTCCATGGTATTTCTTAATGGTGGTCTGCCTTCCATCAACAATTTACTGCTTTTCTTGGCTGCATATGAAGATTCCTCTGGACAGAAAATCAATGCACAAAAGAGTTGCTTTGTAGTGTCAAAGCATATGCCTCGCAGCGCTATTGATAGAATTATTACCAAGACTGGATTTCAACATCGGATTGGTAGTATTTCTTATTTGGGCATTCCTCTTATATCAGGCCGTCAGAAAGTTATTCATTTCAAATTTTTGATTGACAAAATCCTTGCAAAATTAGAAGGTTGGCAAAGCAGTTTGTTGTCTCAAGCAGGCAGACTCACTCTTATTCGATCAGTATTGGACTCTTTCACTGTTTATAGTGCTAGTGCAACCTCCATTCCTCATTCTATTCTTAGACGCATTGAGAGTATCTGCTCTAATTTTTTTTGGCAGGGATATGAATCCACCCACAGAAAACATTGGATATCTTGGGATAAAATCTGCAGGCCAGTGGCTGAAGGAGGGCTTGGGATTAGGAACTTATATGAAATGAAAATCTCTCTTTATGTGAAGTTGCTTTGGAATTCCTTGTATAGCAATTCTCTATGGGCTAATTTCATCAGGAGCAAATATATTGCTGGTAAGCACATTTCTGACTGCAAAAAGCCTTTCCCTGTGGGTTTTCGTACTGTAGATTTTGAGAGAGCTCGGTCTGTGCTTCTTTCAAATTCTAGAAAGGTAGTAATGTCAGGTGCCTCCACCAATTTTCTGAAAGACAGCTGGCTGATAGATAAACCTCTGTTAGATACATTTAATTTGTCTATACATTCAGAGTTTGGAAAATGTTCAGTTCAGGAGGTTCTATCTGATCCGACTCATGGCATTTGGCAGCTCCCTATTTCTAGACATCTAATGGATACTGCTAGGAATTATATCTTATATCAGAGAGATGATATCCCTGTTTGGACCCTCACTAATTCTGGCCAATATAGCTCTAAATCCACTTATGTATTTTTGATGGATTCTGGCTCAAGGCAAAGTGGTCAAATTAGCAAGTTATGGAACTCTGCTTTTCCTATCAGAGCCTCACTGTTCTGTTGGAGACTTCTGAAGCAGGCAGTCCCGGTGGATTCTCAGGTTCAGAGTTGTGGAGTGCAATTAGCTTCTTCATGCGTTTGCTGTCGTGGCGCTCACTCGGTGGAGGACTTAGATCATCTGTTCATACATGGAGAGATTGCCAAGGTATTTTGGTCAGCTTTTTCCCCACTGCTTCCCTCCTCTTGGTCAGATATTCCACATATCAGAAATAGGCTGCACACTGCTTTGATAGATTCGGTTATGTGTTGTCCAAAGGATGTAGTTGCTCTTTTAGTTATGGAATTGGTTATCTGGCATATCTGGAAAATCCGATGTTCTATAAAGAATGATAATTCTTGGAGACCTTTAGATTATTTGGCAGAGCTGCTGGTTGAAGATCTTCAAATCCTCTTAAAGAGAATTCGATTCAAGCAGGAATTTGGAAGAGATTTCTACTCCAAGCTGCAGGCATTTGGTTTGGTGGCTAACAGCCCAAAGATTCTCTTTATTATTGTTCGATGGAAATATGCAGAGTTTGGTTATACCTTGAATGTCGATGGAGCTAGTAAGGGCAATCCGGGTCTGGCTGGTGGTGGAGGTTGTATCAGAGATCCAAGGGGTCAAGTTTGTTTGGGTTTCTCCTATTTTTATGGTTTCGGAACCAACACTGTTGCAGAAGGACGGGCCTTGCTGGACGGCCTTAGGCTTGCTCAATTACATAACATTTCGATTTCTGCAATTTACACAGATTCAATGGTTTTATTAATGTTGATTCAGTCCAAGCAATCTCCCCCTTGGTCTTTTCTTCCTTGGTGGGAGGCTTTAACAGAATTGATATCCCACTTTCACTGTCCAATTCGGCATGTTTATCGAGAAGGGAATCAATTAGCTGATGCTTTAGCAAATCATGCGGTTCATGTTGGGCATAATCAAGAGTTTGCTTTTCTTCAGGATCTTCCTCAGATGGCCAAAGGGTATGCAATTTCTGATGCCAATGGGCTTCCCAATTTTAGGAAAAGAATTGTTCAACAGGGTGCTGCGATGTGAGGGGTTCAAATTCTGATATTTCATATGAAGGAACTCTTCTGTAGCTGCCAGAGGGTATGCTTGCTATGACGGCATGAAGTAATGGCATCTCAGAGTTGTCAATATTGTGTGCTGCATTGACCTCATGGATGACAGACTTTGTCTTTTTCTTTTTTGTCTTTGAGGCATTTGCCTTCCAGAATTGTATATAGTCTGATCAAAATCAATAAAAGCAAGCATCTTGTAACTAAGGTGGAGTGGGTCCATTCCCTTCCTTTGGAAAGGGGGTGCACTCTCCCTTATGTTCCTTGATGACTTGGATTTATATATATAAAAAAAAACTTGGAACAATACTTCCTGCTTCACTTAAATGGCTTGGTTGATCTCCCTTGAATGCTTGCTTGCTTCTTCACTTCCTTGAAGGTTGCTAGCTTCAGATCTAACCTTGAATCACCTTGGGTTGATGGAGAGATTTAAGGATGCAGATTTGATCTCCCTTGAATGCTTGCTTACTTCTTTACTTCCTTGAAGGTTGCTAGCTTCAGATCTAACCTTGAATCCCTTGGAATGGATGAAGAACTCCAGCCTGAAGCACTGTTCACGGAGGTGCTACAGTACCCGTGAATCACCTCCTCTAGCCTCCCTTGATCTCTCTTGTTCCAATTGAAGCATTAGGGTTTTCCAACCCTTCTTGTGTATATTTTATAACCTTTGAATGATCCTTGGACAGCCTCCAGACCAGATCCACGTTTTGTGGATGATTCGGTGTCATTAGGATTAAAGAATTACAAGGAGAATGGCTCTTCTCGAAGTGGAAAACAAAGTCAACTTTTGTTGGCTCGGGGCTGGCGGTCGACCTGTGGAAGCTGGCGGTCGACCGCTACTGAGAAACCCTGTAGAAATTTGATCCCAGGAATTTTCGGTCGACCACTACCGGGCTGGCGGTCGATCGCCACTGAGAATCGTGCAGACAGTGGGTTGCTGGCAGGGGCGGTCGACCGCCCCTGAGCTGGCGGTCGACCGCCAGCTGGGCAGACCCCCGAGATTCCCAGTTCAGTCCGTTAACCCGTTAGCTCAACCGCTTAACTCCTTTAGCAGCCCGTTCTCATCTGTGGCATCGACTTTGATAGTCTTGAAGGTGTCAACTGAGTCTTTGACCTTGGGTTCTCTTAGTTATGCTTCTTTGTGCATCGATCATGGCTATGTAAAGTGTCGACTGGAATGACCTAGTCCTGCAAAGTTGAAGTGTTAGCCCAATGAAATACATCCAAATAACAATGACTTTAAGTAGATGTTTATTTCATACATTTGAGTTCTAGGGAATGCATTAGACTATTTGAGCATTTCTAAATTTTGTTCCTGGGGCTCCGCCCCCGGAAACCCCCGCAAGGGGCGCTGCCCCCTTGACCCCCGGGACCTGACCGGGCAGGTCGATCCCCGCGACCTGACCGCGCAGGTCGATCCGTGGGCGAGGGTGCACGATGGCCAGAAGGGTTTCATGTTTAATGTGCATGAATGAGGTGTATATATGAGATACACAAGGTGAGATTGATGCTAAGCATGAGATACACAAGGTGAGATCGATGCTAAGACAAGGTAAGAGTCTCACAAATAGTTCTTGACAGTAAATGACATATACCACATGTTTTGGATTGTAGAACAGCAAGGTGCTTATCCACACATTAGGTTCATCGGGTGACTACCATGAGATTATAAGTTTGATCCTGCAAGCAAGATAGTTAAGGTTAACACCATGCGTGTTCACATTGAAGAGGTTATGAAACCTCTTGCCTCTTGTAAAACTAACATATACAAATCAAACATCAAGACCATGTAACCATTTTCATTTGCCATATAAACCATACATAGACAACAGAAGCACGAGCAATCAACCACAAGTTTAGTTATCATCACTTAATCACACATTAAGTTTAGTTATCATCAAAACTATAACTTAACAATCACAATAATCATCAAAATCATAACTCAACAATCTCCCCCTTTTTGATGATGATAAACTTATTGATGATGACAAACTTAATGATAAACTTATTAATGATGATACAACAGAGTGGATACAACAGAATGGCACATATATTTGTCTCCCCTTGTCACACACAATCATCAATTTTTCTCCCCCTTTGACATAATCAAAAGGCGGGATAACGCAACTCTATCTCCCACAACAACAGTATCAAGCGAGCTGGAAGAAGCCAAATAAGGAAGAACAAGCTTAACTCCCTTTGAAACAGCAATAGCTCATCATATCAAACCAGAAGAAGCAAGGGCAAATCATGGACGAACAAAGTAATATGATTCTAATCAGAGGAAACCAAGTGGTGATTGTTCTCACAAATCAATATGATACCATCCAAAGCAAATACAGTCAAGCATGTATTGATACTAATTGAAGGTGGTGATTGGCCTCAAGAATATGAACCAGATGAGGAAGATGTGCACAGGATGAGGTGTTCAACATGATAGCATTCAAAATCTAGATCCCATGTCAGATTGTCACAACAAACAAGAGCAGGAGGGCATATCAAAAGGATTTTCTTTGATTTCAAATTTTTTGATTTTTGTATTTTCTGTTTAAATGCATGAAGCTATGCATATGCAGATGATGACTCATGAAGTGTACACAATGCAACCAAACAGTTACATATAGACATACATGCAATCTCCCCCGTACATATATAAGAAGGGAATGTGTATAAGAAAGATGCAAGAGAGTCATGTAAATCGGAATGCACATGTGTAGCACATAGGAGATTGTGCAAGCATATAGGAGATTCATGCAATTGCTAAAGCAGTCAATCAATTTTCTGAATACATAATGAATCAAATTTCCAGATGTGTAAGTGAGTAACATGAAAAAAGATAGTTACAATATGGATATTCAGATTTTCAGATTAACACAATGAGATATTTTATAGACTGCACTTCAATTTTGAGAACAACGTATTGGAGGCTACGTTCTACCACAATGAGTTTTCACCAACATTTTTCAACTCAACCAATATCACATGATAGTCAGAATTTCTCAAGAGTGATCAGATTCAAATAATTCATTTTTACACGAGTAGACGCATGGAGCTCATACCAGAATCTTCGGTTACTCAGAATACTGAATCATTTCACCTCATTTGAACAGAGATACTAGACAACACTTTTCAGATATGAACCACATCACGTCTCAGATGACATGTGCCCAGTTTACTCAGTGAGACCGAGCATTGCTCTATCTTTTATTTACATTTCAGATTTTTCAACAAAGACAGGTAGATAACTTTTTCCTCACTCTTCGACATGCATGCACCAAGTTTAACATCTCGAGAGTGTTGAAAAGAAATTCATATATCCTTATCTTTAACACTCATTTTCATATTTTGTGCATGAAGTGTGCGAATTTGATTCAGCATGTATATCGAAAATAGCATGAATACATAACAGTGCAACTCCCCCTAAATAGATGCACTTATGAAATATAGACTCCCCTAGAGTGTTCGACATGAAACACTCCAATAATGACTCAAATGCAGCATTATTTATCAAGAAGACGTAAGGCCATAGAAATGCCAAGGGATGGGGGTGAATAGCATATAATATCACACAAGCACACATTGGGAGTTTATGCAAATGCGCTATGACATGCATGCGAGTAATGCGATGTCAATTTGATACCAATTGAATGGACAATTTGATACCAATTGAATGGATGCCAACTGAATGAACGAAGTGCGACTAATACATGAGTTTCAATGCAATACAACATATGAGCATATGAGAATACGATGCAATGTGCAAAGTGATTCGGACTTATTTTTCATTTGCATGATCTAAAAGCACTTTATGCATTGAATTATGATGCATGCAACCTATAACTATGTGAGAATGGAATGCAAGATGAAAAATGACACTATATACAAGAGAGCAATTCAGATTTGAAAGATGAACATGGGACATTATTCATCATAAGTGGTTTATATACAAAGGTGCAGAAATCATTTGACATGCAGTGGAAACCATTTATTGTCAGAAATTATTAAGAACAGATTTTCAAAGGGTTTGAAATCAATCACAAGTCATTCAGGAGTTGACATTTCTATTGCAGAACTCTTCATTTCAACAAGGATCAATTTTAGAAATTTTGAAATAATTCATCATGAGCATATTGCATGTTTCAATTGGAGTTCACTCAGCCAATAGACCAAAAGTAGGGGCGAAGAAAAGAGGATAAACGATGATGAAATAAAGCCCAAATAGAACCAACGCAAAGCTAATACTTCCCTCTTCAGGCTAGGGTCGAAGAAGATGAAGACAATGCGGCATGGCTTCACCGTCGCCTCGGCGTCGCGCGGTTGACCGTTAGGGTTCCAAGGTGTTCCATTATATACCATCTAGAGTTGTGAGCAAATAGACCCAGGTCGGGCAAATTATTTACCTCGAACACTTTTTGGGTATATCCCCGTGGTCGAAAGCAACCGGGAGCCTAAGCGTGGCATGACGACATTGTCATCAGGGTAAGACTTAACCGGCAGGACTATCATTCGAGGAGTCTAGAGGCCTAAATCAACCTAGATGTGCGCTCAGGATACCTGGGAGGTAATTTAGAAGACCCATATCTCCATGTAGGTCAGGTGCCCATGGGTGGTCACCAGGCGTTCACAAAAACAACACAAAAACACAAAAAATCCATATATTCAAAAACACCACAAAAATCGCAAAATAAAACACAAAAAAATGTGTATAAAAGCCCAAAAACCAAAAAATATGTCTTGCATCCGCATGTGCATTCGCATGATCATATTTCCCTTTCTGTTTGCATTCTGCTTGCTTGCATGCGCATATCACGTTTACTTTCTTTGTCTCAATATTCTTAATAAGGTTTAGCCCAATGACCTTGCATCAAGAAAGGTACTATCTACTTTCGGCAGGGGGCTAAAATCATACTACACTAACCTTTTCCCTTTAAGTGTGGTTGAAATAGGTAAAAAGGGAAGACGGCGTCAAGCCAAACCAAGCTAAGTACAATGAAGAAAGCTCACTTCATTTTTAAATATGTCCATTACATTCTAGTAATACAGCATTCTAGGGGCATACCCCTAGTATACAAAAGCAGCTGCTACCCAGCTATCCCTCTCTCTGTCTCTATCTCTCTCCCTAACCCCCATCAGTGCGAGGTCGGCTACGCCGACTATTAGCCTCGTCTCCATCTCCTCTCCCCCTGTCTCGTAGCCTCGATGGCCGCAAAGCTCTCGAACCCGATGTAGTTGGCTGGATCGCTCCCTGCTCCGCAGGAGACTGCGACATGCCCATAAGCTCCTCTATCGTGAAATGCACATCTTCTATGGTCCGCAACGACTCGGGAGGAGTCGCGGTTCTGGCTCCCTCTCTTGGGGCACCTCTGCCATGATATCTCTGCAGCACTCTCCATCTCAAAGCCTCTACCTGATCGAGGGCTCGCTGCTCCCGGACCGCCATTGCCATCTCTCGGGCACGTGCCTCGGCCTCTCTCTCCTTCGCCTCGGCAAGGCGACCCTCGATCCTCTCGATGGAGCTCATCTCTCTAAGGCGACGTGTCAGCTCCTCTATACGGACATCCTGCTCCCGACGAACGGTCAGGGTAGCCGCTAACTCCTTCCTCTGCATAAAATGGACCGTCAAGTAAAATAGACAAAGATGTCAAAAAAGGGATTGCTCTCAACCAAGTTGTCCCGTTCTCACCGCCTCGGCTAGCTCGGCCTCTTGCTCTTCAACACGCTCAATGGCCCCTGCTAGGCGATCCTCCAGCTCCTCTTTGGCATCTACTCGAGATGAAGGGCCAGCCTCCCCACCTATTTTTGTCCTCATCCGGACATACGCCAACTCCCCTCGCTGGTAAGTCAGGGGCAAGTGGTCAGTCAGAATTCAACGGTTCCTAAAGAATTCAAATTAATCAAGCTAATTTTGGCTTACCATCTCCTGGATCTCGTGCTGCAAGTTCACAATTGTCTGGTTAAGGACGGCCAGCCGATCCTGGAGTATCTTCACAGCCTCGATCTCGGGCATCTGCACATCAAATCCACAAGTTTATAAAGCTTCAATGGCTAAATGCAAACATCACGTCTTGAAAGCTAAAGGATAACTCACCGCTCGGGTGTCAAGGCAAAGCCGTCCGGCATACCGATCCTGATAATCTATCAAGTAAACCTCGCTGCTCCTCACAGTCCAATCCTACTCTAGCGAGGGTCCCCTCTGCATCGCCTCTGCCTTTGCACGGTAGCGGGAGGCCCAATCCTGGTCACTCACCGAGGTCCGTCGGCATCCCCTGTCCAACTCGTGCTCAGCTGGAATCGCCACTGGCGGTTGATGCCACCCTAGTGTCCTTTGCACTGGACGAAGGAAGAGTGGCTCCCTCAGGTTCACACAAAATAACACGGTGTCTCTGTGGAACCAAGTCTGCCCCTCCTTCACCCATGGCTGAGGAGTGGTGTCTTCTATCGCATACGGCATCCAGATCACCTGCCACATTAAAATTGGAAGTTTCTTGGTTTAAGTTCATATAACAAATGCTGGAAAAAAAATCACAACTCTTTTAGACAAAACACCCACCTGGTGGGGAGGAAACTCATCCATAGTTGTCCGAAGATCAGAGAGTCGTGTGGCTACTAGGCGCCGGTCCCAAATCATTTCCCATCTTGCCATGAGTGGGACCACCTGGATTAGGGCTCGCGGGATCGTACCGCGACCTAGAGGGAATCAAGTGTACCCCCAAATCTTAAAACACAAGGAACAAGCAGTCAATCAACCAAATCTAGGATCAACAAGTGTAAAGGGGTAGACTCGTACCTGTAGGAAGGGTGTGAAGCCACCTAGGTTCCCCGAACCTGGGCGTACAAGATCCATATGGGCAAAGAGGTGCCCCAGCATCGCTCTTCCCCATGCAAGTCGGGGTCTCCGCTCGAGGTCCCGTATCAACAAAAGGTACTTAAGGTTCACCTTGTTCGAGGTAGTTGCGAACAGTAGTCTCCCAAAGAAATATAGGAAGAAAAGCCTCAGTTACTGCTGGTCACTCTTCCCTCGGGCTAGGAGCCTCTAGCTCACTCGTTATAAGTACGCATCCATGTCCTCTAGTGGCCCTCGTACCACTCTCGCTAGTCCCTTCGTGGCACTAATCCTTCCAAGGGGAAGGGTGGTCACTGGCTTCTTGGACCGGGCCAGCTGCAGCCCGAGCAAACTCTCAACCTCCTCTTGATAGTTCTTGAGCTCTTGACCCAACATCGGGTTCCCTGCTACTGGCAATCATGTCAAGTAGGCCACATCCTCAAGTGTGGGGATCATATGTCCCCACGACATCACAAAAGCTCTGCATTCATCCACCCATCTTTCACGTAGCGCCACCAGGAAGGTCGCGTATACAGGAAAGGGTCGAACTCTGAAGAACAGGCCAAAACCCATTCGATCAACCTTTCATCGTTGTTCAGGAGGCAAGGCGTGATACCAAGCCCACACTAAGTCCCATGATACCTGAGCTCTAATCCTTCGCCGGCCCTGCACACAATAGAAAGAAACCAAAGGCCCATTAGATCAATCCACCCCCATCAAATGTTTTGAAACTTCACTGCCCTGAGAGTAGGGTGGCCAAGGACTTGGTCACCTACCTCCCTGGGCGGCCAGAACACTAGCTGCCCAGTCCATCAGTGGACGGCCAGGACTCTGGCCGCCCAGGCCCATGGATAGCCAAGACCCTGGCCGCCCACTGGCCAATCCCACACAAACCCTTGTCCTGTCATTCCATCACTCTATCAAGGCTCCACCCACACCAAATCAACTGAACGGGCGATCATGGTCGTGGGACTTACCTGTCTACGCGGTCCTTCCTTCTCTTGGTTGGCTTCAACCCCATCCGAACAACCTTCTTCCTCCTCTTCCTCACCATCACCATCGTCGGTCGACCCCTCTTCAGGGGAAGCCGCGTCTCCTTCCCCTTCGCCTTCTCCACTCTCCTCAACACCTTGAGAGGAGGATGCCGAAGAGGATAGGCTTGCAGGAGCTTCCACTTCCTCTTGCTCTTCACTCTTGTTCGAGGACGGGGGATCCTCCACGATGTCATGCCGAGCTCGTCGCCGCCCCATTTCTCGATCCGGATGCTTGAGTGACCCTAGAACCTCACCCACGGTGGAGGAATCACTCTCCCTAGCTCTAGCCCTCGCAGGCTCCCCCAAACGTCAAAGACGATGGCCGTCCAAATGAGGAGGCCGGTCACCTCTTAAAGCCCTCTAAAGCAGAGGGCGGCCAAGGCATTGGCCGCCCAGCCTCAAGTGGAGGCGGCCACAACCCTGATCGCCCTCCTCCCTGGTCAGTGAAAAAAAAAAGGAAAATAAAAAGAACAAAAATGATTCAATTCCATTCCATTCCCCTAAAGTTCGCCCATTCCATTTCATTTTCATTCACTCATCCTCATAATCTTTAACCATTCATCATTCTAAAACAACGAAAACAAACAACAAATGGTTCATTTATTTCATCCACTAAAACAACCATGAAAATGTTGAACATCATTAATCAAGTGCGCCACCTCATGAAAAACTCATTCGCAGCCGGCCTAAAACTCCGCAGTAGTATACGTAACACTTCAGTTCATCCTTGTCTTCCTCTATGTCAACTTTAGCCTTCACTGCGGTGGCATGGCATCTCCACTTCTTCTCGATCCGTTGAAGCCTCCGTCTATCCGCATCGGTTCCCAGAAGGCGCTATGTGATCAATGCTCGCTTGGAAGCAGCCCATGGGACCCGTCTGGGCAATCCCACTTGGCAATGACAGCGATGTGCCTAGTATAGCACTAAATCCTCGGCTCCCGCTAGCCACAACTCCTGCTCTGGCGATCCCCGCACCTTGAATTCTTCGTGTCGATACATCATCGGCATGAACACAAATTCATCCCCAGGTAGGAAGTTCAAATAGTCACGCCAATCATCTCTGGTCTTCAGCAGCGCTGTCTTGCACACCACCTGATCCTCAGGACCGAAGATAGCCCTCGCTGGGTAGATCGCGCTCTTCTCAAAGATCCGGGAAGTAGTAGTCGCCCCGTCATCAAAATCAAAGCTCAAGTGGATCTCCATCCACATCTGCAGAAGATAGAGACTCCCCATGGCGCTGCTGCCCAGGCTCATCTGAGTGAGCCCACAATACATGTGAGCTAACACTGCCCGGGAGAGAGAATGCCCTGTCTACAGGAGAGTAAGTGGTCCCACGTACTCTCGCCTCAGCACGTCGCCAGACGTAGGGAAGAGCAACGCTCCGCCCAAGCACAACGTCACGCCACGCATCAGCCGATCTGCCTCCACTACTTTATCTTTCACATGGCTCAGGAGCCAACCTGCTAGGCGGTCGACCAAGATCCCATGCTGGTCTGTCATCCGACGAACTTCACGTTTATCTCTCACAATCTCTGCTAAGATCTCATCCCAGGGAGGGAGGTCGATCAGCTTGCCCACTTCCAGATCACTCCACTAGAAGATGAAATCAAGTTCTTCCACCAGCACTGAGGCCTCGAACTCAGGAAACACAAAAGTGTGGGTATCTGGATGCCACAGCTCAATCAGAGCGCCCAGGGACTCCTAATTCCACCTCATGCTGCTGAAGCGCTGGGCCATAATAACCAGGCAGAGGAGATGCCATTGATACATGAATACCCTCATGGCGGGCATGATCACTGCCATTAAGTCATGGAGCCAGCCATAGCGGCGGGCATGTCTTGCCCCAAGAAAAGTAGGCACGGGCTGCACCATTTAGAGGGAAGAAGAGAGATAGAAGTAGAAAATTAATAAACAGACCAAAATCCTACAAAATCAAGCAAGCTATATATCACACAAACCATACCTCGCCCCGCTTCACAAGGTTGCTCAGATGGCCGGGCATGTCAGAAAGAACACCTAGTTCGTAGTCTCCTGACGGACTGGGAGAGGATGCCATGCCTAATTTCCCCTCTAGAACTACCCTTCCATCTTCAAGCCTCTGTTTGATGATGGAGAAGGAACACCCCGGCTGGGGCTTTTGAAGGCTAAGACTCCCATCTGCCTCGGACTCCCGTCCTGTTTTGGGATAAGGGCAAGAGGGCGGCCAAGTCGATGGCCGTCCATCACAAATCTGGACGACCACATGTTTGGCCGCCCAGACACAGGGGGAAGCCATTGATCTGGCCGCCCTCGTCCCCCCACTTGTGAATGATACATCCCTTGTTATGTATGGTTCGAAAAGTTCATTAAATACAATACATTTTGTTCCATTATTATCATCATCTATGAACTTTACTAATGTGTGTTAATGCAGCTGCAGGTCTCCACAGCTATGAGATCAGAGGGCGACACGGCCTCATAACCTTTGCATTATAGGTAGATGCCGGAGGCTAATAGCTTCGGGCATATAAACTCCGAGTTCCTCTTTAATAAAAACTGTGAAGAGTTTATACTCCTTAAGTTATTCTATGGCCGCCTGCTGCCTAAACGTGGGATGACGGACTTCCCGGACTCTCGACTATGCTCAAGTACAATGTGGAACGATGGATCCCCACTAGGATCCTGACCACACCTGTCACTAGGCGTAGGATGACAGACTTCCTGAACTTTTGACCGATCGATTCGGAGACAGGCAAATAAACCCTCCGGCTTTGCATTAGACATGTCTTTTTCCCTTTAAATCGAGCATGCATCATATAGGCCCTTTTAGTCCTATTTGTCATTCGAAAATCATATATATATATATATATATACATGCATGATGAAACAACAAAAAATGCATGCATATCATTCTGGGAGCCATGATGCAAGAGTAGGGAAGCCGCGTTGCTTTGACCAACCCGTGGACCTTTGGCCCCCGCATTGATTTTCTAAGTTCCACGATTTTGCCAAATTTGTGTGAATAAGCGTACGTGATTCCACTCCGATTCAACCAGCAGAAAATGTGTTTTATGTAGACCGCTTTGAGTATTTTGTGGTTCGATGAGCCATTGATTCCCATATCCTGTTTTTTCCCTTATCCTTGTTTTAGGTCTTGTATCTCCTTGAGCCTGGATTGCGTTCGCCCCCTCAAGTCCCGCAGCGCTATGCTAGGGGGTCCCATGCGACCGCAGATACAAGCCCTCTTAGATTAATTGCCCTTCTTCCCCCTTGCCAATGGCTTATTTGATCACTTGATGCTCATGCGTTCCTACGTGAAGCTTGTTTTCCGCTCAAGAATCTCCTTGAGCGTGTTGCCCTCATTAGGCTTGTTTCTTTTCTGAAACACCCATTTATCAGTCCGTCGGGCTCCCTTGCAAAATGGGTGTTCTGGAGGGGCATTTGTAGACACCTAATTTCGGACATTATGTAGATCCCAGTGGACCTTCATGTGAATGACGTGCAATCGTTGCACATGGTTTATCGATGTTCCCTGATTTAAATTCCAGCCCGTAACACACCTTTTGTTATTGGGTCGTACCCATTAGGGGGCCCAAGCTCCAAGGGGCTGGGGGGCTAGAGCGATGGCTGCCCTCATCCCTGGGCGGCCAGAGTGTTGACTGCCTCCAGCCTTCTGGGTGGCCACTTATTTGGCCGCCCAGCCCTTGTAAAAGGCCAACTATTTGGCCCTCCTCCTGATTTTACCCGGTCAGAGAACGTGGCTCGTTTCCTGAGCACGATCTTTCCCTGTCCAACACGATCTCCCCACGATTTTTGAACTCCGATCTCAAAGACTAAACTTCCAGTCTCCGAGGGAGGGGGGAAGAGAAGAGGAGGGGATCGGAAGGAGAAGTGGGAGAGAGGCGATCGAGAGGGTGACGACAGAGAGGAGGAGAAGTTGTTATTTTCGGAGATCAGTGGGTAGAGAACGAAGAGACGGAGGAGACCTTCCTTCCCCTTCATTTCTGCACCCCTGGTTGGTATTCTTGGACTCTCATACTTCAGTCATTGCATCATGGCTCCATGGTAAGTGCATTCATCATACTATAGATTTCCTAGCTCCTTCCCTTCAGAGGTTTTCCCCCTAACAAACGGGAAGGTGGATGGTCGAAAGTCTCGGCCAGTCCCCCTTCCCACCACCCCAGGTAATCACGCCACCATTCTTCCGTGGTAATTGGTTTTATTTGGAGTAGATACTATAATTTCTCATACTAATGGCTGTTCCTTCATGTTTTCTTTCTTGAGCTTCATTGTCTACATGACTTTGGCATTGTGGAACTACACAGGGCTCCTTGCCCTTGGCCGGCCGAGGACGAGGAAGAGGGACCCCACCTTCTCCCTGTTTGCAACATCTCCCCACGATCTTCATCCCTGTGAGGTTCAGGTAAACACCTCTCGCGATCACGTATGACTTTATGCTATGAAACTGTTCTTTTGCAGGTACTAAGGTCTAGCTCGGAAGGTTGAGGAGACACCAACGCACGACACTCTCCAAACGACCATCCCCCGGAACCTACACCGACGAGCTGGCAACTATGAAGCTCCGCGCAGCACCCACGAACCTCGAGGAAGAACCGTCGCACCTGAAAAGTGGGGGTGAGCCTCCTGTCACCAGCTCAGTAGGGGTCCTGCGGAACTCCAACCGTAAACAACGGCGGTAACGAAAAGCAGCAACAACAGCAGGAACATCAAACTCGGTGGCTGATAAAACTCGGCACTACAGCTACTCCTACTGGAACGAAAACCAACGCCCCGATCCCACAGTCAGGGGAACACCGAACTAATGGGGAAACCTCCAACTACGCCACCATAAGAGACATCACGACAATGCTGTTGTGGACCTAGCACCGTCTAAGGAGAACCCTCGGTAACGCTCACCAGAACCCTGGACCTCTATCTCAGGAACATACCAAAAAACTACACGTAAAACCACGTCTCGCAAACGGGAAGTGAAAACTCAAGTCACAAGAAACTCAAGTCACAAGAAACTCTCGTCACGTGACGGGAGCACTGCTCACCAGAAGCAAAGCCGGATGCATCCACTGGCGTCTTACACCACGCCTCAGGTGTCTCTCTACAACGCCCCAGGCGGAGACCGAGATACCGTACAGTAACCAGGAACTCAAAACAAGGACTAGTTAGGGTCGCACTCATCAGCACGTGTCCGACTGCCCCCAACTACGTGTGCACACACAGATCATTTGCTCTAGGTCGGGTCCTCTAGCTGGTTTATCCCCCAGCCGGACTCAGGCTGCAAAGGCAAGGGGCCCTACGGTAACCATCTTAAAACCGTCTCTCTCGGATGTAGCGCTCAACCTACTCCCATGTGGGTCAGCACACGCGTGCCCACGTAAGCTACGATTAGTGGGAGGTCACTAAACGTGAATACTGAAAGCCACACACGCACCCATCGCAAGTAACGCAGAGTAACAGGTGGCACGACGCCACCAAACTCTGGATAGCCCACTAGACCTACTAAATCCAACGGTCCTTGAGTCACAAGACTCGGGTCAAAACCGTTGTACACAACGGCACATCGCCGTTAATCTATCCTAATCTCTATGTCTGAAATCACGATGACATGATTCCCGAGGCAGCTCACAAGCCACCGAGACCATTCCCTGAAAAAGGGAACTCAAGAGACCTCCATCCCCAGGCTGAGTGGTTGGACTCACAGTCCAAGGCCACACACATGGCCCACTCGGAAACCACGCTGTAACACCCCGGGTTTTTTAGATATTTCTCGGGTCTGGATCCGTGGATTTTGGATTGCTTTCGTGGGTCTCAGATTGAGTTTTGCGGTTCACGCGTGTTTTCGCCTATCGAACCTTCGAAACCCTGTGTATGGTGAACCGTTGCGTTCTCTGACTCCGGGATGTTACCACTGCATTGTGCATTTTCCGAGGATCGTGGGGAGTATTTTCCCCTATTTTTATATTTTTTGAATTTTTAAAACCTGAAATGGTTTTATATTTAAATCACCCTAACCCCCTCTCTCTCCCCATTCTCTCATTCTCTCCCTCTCTCTTCTCTTTCTCTCCCCCTCTCCTCCGGATGGCCGACAGAGGCGATGGCGGATGAGGTGGAGACGGCGTGGGGGTGAGGAGCACGAGGACGGGTCGAGGATCGAGGCGTGGTGGCGCGTTGAAGCTCGGGTGCGAGTTCGTGAACCGGCGGGGGTTTCGCGGACGGTTTTGCGTATAACGGCGATCTCGGCGCGTGAAATCTTCGGTGGAGGTAGGGGGATGGTTCCCTAGCTCGAGTACTTCATTTTTCGAGAGTTTTGTAGGTCGTGGTGAGCCGAGCGTGGTTTATTGCTCGTTTGGGGGAGAAATCGTGTTTTTAGGGCGTACGACGGTTTCGTCGAATTGATCGAGGTTTCCCCTCTTTCTTCCCTCCATTTTTGGGTTTTTGGGCCTAGGGGATGGTCCCCTATGTTTTCCCCCTTCGATTGGGATCGAATGGGGCGTGGAACCGGGCTCTAGGGTTGAGCTCGGTCGGTTTTTCACCGTAATCGGTCGACCGACGCGGGCGGTTCGGTTGACCGATCGGGCGTTCGCTGCTGAACTGGGCATTCTGCCCAGTTCGCTCAACCGAACTGGTTGGTCGATCGACCCCTGTGGGTTGGTCG
This sequence comes from Amorphophallus konjac, assembly GCA_022559845.1. Lineage (NCBI taxonomy): Eukaryota > Viridiplantae > Streptophyta > Magnoliopsida > Alismatales > Araceae > Amorphophallus > Amorphophallus konjac. The sequence continues at coordinate 212,550,220 of CM040117.1, read as the reverse complement.
ACCGAAATGCAGTGTTTGGCCCCGGTCGGTCTAGTTAAGACCCAATGACCGACCTATGGCCCCGTGAGTGTCCCAGACACCCCGTGGGTACCGCGACCGTATTTTCGGGTGTCCAGAGATTTTGTTTACCCTCGATTAACGTGCCCGTGGGTTTAAGGGTCCGGGTGACCCTCTTGTGTTCCGGTTGTGCTGTGTCGGCCCCCGGTCAACCCAGTTGTGACCCAGTGGTCGACCTTTGGTCTCGTAGGTGCCCCGGACACCCCATGGGTATTGTGACCGTGTTTTGGATGTCCGAAGATACCATGTTACCTCGGTTAACATGCCCATAAGTTTAGTGGATTCGGGTGACCCCACGTGTTACGGGCTTTCGCGCTTTCGCTAGATCGAGTCACCGTGTATCTGTATGAGTGCGGAGGGCTTTCCCCGCACGACGTGGATTCCTCCGAAAAGTGGTTTCCGAGTGGGTCTTGTATGTGGCCTTGGACTATGAGTCAAGTCACTCTGCCTGGGACTGGAGGTCTCTTGAGTTCCCCTTTTGAGGGAATGGTCTCGGCCGCTTGTGAGCTGCCTTGGGAATCATGTCACCGTGATTTCAGACCTAGGGATTAGGCTAGATTAACGGCGTTGTGCCGTTGTGTACAACGGTCTTGACCCGGGTCTTGTGACTCAAGGACCGTTGGATTTAGTATGTCTAGTGGACTATCCAGAGTCTGGTGACGTCGTGCCGCCTGTTACTCTGCCTTACTCGCGATGGGTACGTGTGTGGCTTTCCGTGTTCATGTTTAGTGACCTCCCACTAGTCGTAGCTTGCATGGACAAGCGTGTGCTGACCCACCTGGGAGTAGGTGGAGAGCTACACCTGAGAGAGACGATTTAGGATGGTTACCGTAGGGCCCCTTGCCTTTGCAGCCTGAGTCCAGATGGGGGAAAAACCAGCTAGAGGACCCGACCTAGAGCCGATGGTCTGTGTGTGCACACGTAGTTGGGGGCAGTCGGACACGTGCTGACGAGCGTGACCCCAACTAGTCCTTGTTTTGAGTTCTTGGTTACTGTACGGTGTCTCGGTCTCCGCCTGGGGCGTCGTAGAGAGACACCTGAGCCGCGGTGTAAGACATCAGTGGAGGCATCCGGCTTTGCTTCTGGTGGGCAGTGCTCCCGTCATGTGACATGAGTTTCTTGTGACTTGAGTTTCCGCTTCCCGTCTGCGAGACGTGGTTTTGCATGCAGTTTTTGAGTATGTTCTTGAGATAGAGGTCCAGGGTTCCGGTGAGCGTCATCGAGGGTTCTCCCTAGACGGTGTTAGGTCCACGACAGCGTTGTCATGATGTCTCTTCTGGTGGCGTAGCTGGAGGTTTCCCCGTTAGTTCGATGGTCCCCTGACTGTGGGATCGGGGCGCTGGTTTCCGTTCCAATAGGAGTAGCTGTAGTGCCAAGTTTTACCAGCCACCGAGTTTGTTGTTCATGCTGTTGTTGCTACTTTCCATTACCGCCATTATTTACGGTTGGGGTTCCGCGAGACCCCTATTGAGCCAGTGACAGGAGGCTCACCCCTACTTTTCAGGTGCGGCGGTTCTTCCTCGATGTTCGTGGGTGCTGCACGGAGGTTCTTAGTTGCCAACTCGCTGAGCCGAGTGTTCACTCGGTGTTGGGTACGCTTCTCAGCCTTAGACTGTACTTCTGTTGGACTAGACTCTGTTGTAGTTGTTTATTTATTTCTGTTAATTGTTGAATTGTCCTACTTTATTTCCTACTTCTTTGTACCTTCACACTCCTTTTTAGCCCTTCCGAGTCCCGGCTCGTGGGCGGCGGGCCAGGATTCGAATGGTATCGAGTTCCTTTCCCAATATCCGGATCTTGGGTCGTTAAACGAACCGACCATATTCTTCTCCGCTGAGGCGATTAAACTTTCATATGCTCCATTGGTTTATGTTGTTGTTGCGAGAATGTCACATGGAAGACTGACTTTTTAAAATGTCCACACTCATATTGCCAACAAGTTTTCTTTCCAACGAGGCTTCATTTTTAATGCACTGGACCCAAAGCATATTTTGATTCATTTTCAATCTATGATGATTATCTGCAAGTCCTTCTACGAGAATATATTTATGTCTAGGGCAAGTTGTTCTGGTTTTTTAAGTGGACAATGGACTTCTCGCTAGCGGATGATTCCCCTATCTTGCCAATGTGGATTGATTTCCCTGGTTTGCTGGCAAATCTTTACCTTGAGCCACTTCTTCGATCTATCGCGGAATATGTGGGACGTGGGCTGAAGATTGATCCATACACTAAGAACCTCTCAAATATGACTGTGGCTAGGGTATGTGTGGAGTTGGATATCTGCAAGCTTCACTGTAGTTAGATTTTCATCGGCTATCCATGGGGAGGGGGTTGGCAACCGATATGCTACCCAGAGTTGCCATCCTTTTTCTTCGCCTGTCACCATTTGGGGCATGGTGCATTTTCTTGGTCCTTTTATGGAGGTAAATAAGCCTGCTAAAGATCATGATCCCTTAGATGTGCTGAGCAGCAGCACGGATACAAAATTAGGCCATCATCATAGGTCTCAGAAGCACCTCATGTGTTGGCCTCCAGTTCATGTTGTCAATGGTGTTGATCAATGATTGCATGCACCAGCTGCTCCCCAATCCACGTCATCACTAGGCCACCCCCTACTTGCGCCACATCTTTTGGGTGACTCCTCCAACAATGCTAAGATGATGCAGCTTGTCTCTAGCGTTCCTGCATACGGCGATGCTCTGACATCGGCAACCTCGCTACCTCTGTCAACGGTGGTGCTGGATGATCCTCTGCTCATCCAAATGACACAGTGTGTTCCTTCCAAACTTGCACAATTGTTGCAGTCGATCATCTCCAATGGTCATGGTGATGATCTTCAACCATCTGTAATGTCGCTTATTGCACCCATGGTTGACGATGCCCTTATGTTGAAACCACCCATCTCATCGCCGGCTGTTGTTCCTGCCAACCCTAATAGGTTATTCCTGGAAGAGCACTCCACCATGGAATCCTCTCATGACCTTGCGATTAATGTGGCGTGAATTGAGGAAGGCTCCAATCTAACAGAGCTAATCCGGGAAGGCCCTTCTTCTATTGGGTCTCCAAATGGCGCTGCATCATCCAAGGAAGGGGGAGCCGGTCCTCTTGTGTTTGATACTGTCATGACCCAGGATTCGAGCATCGGAAAGGAATCGGTACAACCCGAATCCTAGTCCGCTACCCACGAGCCATGGCTCGGAAGGGTTAAGTTGACACTATGGAGATGTATCGGAATCTAAAATAAATACAAAATTTAAAGTGCATAAATTAAATTACATTTAATACAATTTATATAGTTTACAATCCATAGTACAATGTCCAAAAAGTACAGTTTGAAAGAAAGAAAAAATACACAGCCTTGGGGCATACCCCAGCTCAAGCACGCTGGCCACTAAACACTCCAGACGCTGCACCGGATCACCACAATCCAAGTGGAAACGCCGCACTTGAAAAAGAAAGGGTGAGTCTCATCTCATTGGCTCAGTAAGGGTCCCGCGGATCCCACCATAACAACAATAGTAAACAACGACAACAATAATAGAAGTGGCAGCAGCAGGAAAAGCAACAATAACAATAACAACAAGAGTAACCGCAGTAACAAGAGTAGTAACGACAACAGTGAGTGGAAACACGTCTCCTTAAGCTACTCCTATTCTCAGCGGGAAACCCTGGACCTCACGGTTGGAACTGCCAAACAAACGGTGATCTACGGCTATGCTACCAGGAAAAACCTACGACACCACTGTTGTGAAGGCCCACCCTCACTGACGGAAGCCATAGTTAAGACCACGCGGTCAACGACACAACCTCCACTCTCGGGAGGACTATGGCCTCAATGTCGGAGAAACCTCGGTCTCAAACCAAGAAGGGAGCCACGACTTCACCATCGTGTAAGCTCTACCTCAACTGCCGAGAGGGCCGTGACAACACTGTCGGTACCTCTACCTCGACCGACCGTCTCTCAAGTCTCACGCACGCGGCCCACACCCTATCCTCAAGTGGGGCGGAGACACACATGCACACCTCTCCCTAGGACTGGTAAGGATCCCTGCCTCTGCACCCAACGGCACGGTCGTGTCTTGCAACCTGACACGGGATACGCCCCTGCCTCCACTAGCGACATACACTTGTCCTAACCAAGGCGCCCTACGCACTAGGCCGTCATCGCCTCTGCTGAACGAGTGTTGCGCACACTAAGATGTCCTCACCTGATCCATCCATGAAATTCCCTCAAGGTAGTGCTACGGTAAAACAATAAACTCGTAGTCTCACGAAAATCATCGGAGTGAACACACACGTACTCAAAACTCGAGTGGAATACGACCTCAAGCTGTGACACAAGGTCAGACATAAACCAACCAAAGCCGGCCCAAGCAACTCACACCAACACGTCCCTTTAATCAGCACGCAAGGCTGGCTAAAGACTAAGGGACACCAACCCCAAGTGACTCACATAGATACACGGGGTGCTTATAAGAACACTCAACCATGCGGGTAAACCCTCCATAAAAAGACCAACCAAAAGCCCCCGAGTCACCAAGCCGTTGCGACCACGACTCTAGATGCCGCTGGCGTTAGACAACCCATTTCATGTTTATTTTTAACCATAAAATCATTATTTTATGTTTTCTGGGCGAACCATGGGTTTTAAGGCCGAAATGACCTTATTAGATTGGAGTTCAGTCGACCTTTCCATAGGATCGGTCGACCTCTCACCCGGAATTAGTCGACCGATGTTCTCAATGCAGAAACTACACAGGAATCGGTCAACCGCCCAAGGTCTTTGGTCGACCGAACAAGTGGGTCGGTTGACCAACATGTAGGCCGCCCCTCACATCCACTTCTCCCCAATCGATCGACCGTTTCCAAGGAAAGGTCGATCGATTCCTACAGAACACGAACGTGACCCATTCCGTGGGACCCCGTTCCACACCCAACTCACCCCATTGCGAGCAGGATATATGGGGAACTAATCCCCGGCCTCCAACACACCAAAGCCACACCTTTAAACCTGAAAAAATCACCAGATCGACAAGAAACGACGCTCGCCCTAAAACATGCTTTTCCACCTGGCATAAAGGAAGCCCTCTCGAACTCACTCGAATCGACTCGAAACTGCGAGAAATTAACACGCAAGGGTCAGGGATTCGTCCCCCTACCTCTCACGAAGATTCCACATGAAGGGGACATTGATCCGCGCCGAAAATCACCAAAACCCGCGGGCATTCCTCATTCCCTTCACGAACACGTTGCGCCCGCCGCCCATGATCTTTTCCTCATCCTCACCCCCCGTCGTCGCCATCGCCTTGCCACCTCAGCTCTCCACGCCAACCGTCGGCCGCCGGAGGTGGGAGAGTAAGAGAGGGGAAGAAACGAAGGAGAGAGAGAGTTTGAGAGAATGAGAAGGGGAGGGGGTTTGAGGGTTATTTATAAATTTTAATTTATGGGTTGAAAAATTCAGAAAGCTAAAAAATTATCAAAAATTAACCCTGTAATCCTCGAAAAATGCGTAACTCACTCGTTATGTCACAGAGCCCAAAAATAATTTATAATCTCATATTTGGGGTTCCGAAGATCCGATATTTAGAAAATTCTATTTTAATTTCAAAATACGATTCGGGACCCACGGAAACGCTCCAAAACTCACAGATACTAGATCCAAAAAACCTGGGTCATTACAACTATTGTGATCTCAGAAGATCACGCTCCAACGATGACGCCTCCATCTCTATTGGGATAGTCATCCAAGGAAGGGGGAGCCAGTCCTCCCATTTCTGCTGTTGTGATCTCGGAAGATCATGCGCCAACGATGACTCCTTCATCTCCAGTCGGGTCTCCAAAGATTAAATAATCCCGCAATCATCGGGTAATCTTTGGAGGACTCTTTTCACAAGGAATGCGCCATCCAAGCTTGCAGCAAATTCTTTGGCTTGTCGTCTTTTGAAGACTCCTACTTCGACATTTGAAGTTCCAATGTTGGGCCCGACCTACTCTACATATTTTCTTTGCTGTTAAAAGGACAAATTGATACATGCATGAATATCTTTTCTGTTAGTCCTAATGCACAAGGTGTGGTCTAGGCTGCCAATGCTCCAACCAGCCTCCAAGTCCTCTTCCCATTCCATCTGGAGCTGTTCAGGATCAAACTCTATCATTATCAAACTCTTCACCTGCAACGGTTAGCTCTTCCTCGTTATCTTTGGGCCGTTGGAAGTATATTTCCCGACCTATCCGTGAAGGTGGAGTTAGAATTTGTTTGCTTACATCTTGCGCTCGTTCCCCATAATCCATCAGCCCTCCCCGCACTATTCAGGCAGATGTTGACTTCTGATGCTTTCTTGCATAATTATTGGTATCAAATGTTTCGACGTCCAATTGACCCACTTTTCGCCAGTGGTGCTCTCAATGTCAATGCGGCCCCGCTTATTCATCAAGTCATGCCATATCAAGATTCATTTGAAGATCTTGTTGTTGCACACAAAGCTTGGGTTGAAAATTACTCGCCAAATGAGGACGATCAAGAGGAAGATGATGAAGATGAAAAAGAGGATTGTTGCCCTCGCCGCTTGGGTGTTCATCCTCGATCCCTGCTCTGGCGAAAAATTCATTGGGATCATTCCTCATTGTAAAAATATAATTTAGTACACTTGGCTTATGATCTTCTGTCTTTTTTATCGCATAGTCTCGTAAATTAGTTTATTTTTCTACTTCTTTGGGAAGACCTTTCCATTGTTGGAAGGGACAGACTCTTAAAACATGCTCGATTTAGATCGGAAAAATCGTACGGATTTTATGAAACCATGTGCTATGGCTCGAATCACAAGTTCGGGATCATCTAGGAAGGCGTGGGGCATGGAAACATGTCCCTATGACGATTTTTATCCTATTCATACAACAAATGCAAAATCCATAATCTTTTTCAGTATTGATGCTTTATCACACTGCCTTTCTTTTATAAAAAAAAATGAGAAAATGGTTTTTAAGGATTTCAAAAGAAAAAATAAAACGGGTTATTCCTCTCGTTGCATGTTACCATATGTTTTCTACTTTTTTACTATCAATAAAATTAGCGCTCTGATCTTTTTCCAAAAAAAGTGATTTATCTCTAAACTCACATTAAGAATGATTTTTTTAGGATTTTTGAGTGCATGTTCAATATATAAACATGTTTAGTTTTAACATGAATTTATTTTTCACCGTAAACTTAGAATGGTTAAAAATACGTCTATAAGCTCATGTGAATTTATCGTAAATTTAAAATCATTCTATTAATATATATTTTCATAAATTTAGTCTTAATTAATTTATTTAGGTCTCTCATACTCCACGTAGACTCGAGTAATTATATTATATTTTATATCATCCAAATTAAAATGAAATGAAATGCTCTGAATTAATTTTCGAACAGTAAAATATGAGTTAATAAAATATATGTTTTTAATAAATTCATTTACATTTATAGCAAAACATTGAAACCAATTTGGGGGGGGGGGGCGAGGGTGTCGAGGACAGGAGCAGGCCGCCGGTCCACGCTCAATGGGGCAGGCGATCGCCCAATGACCGTGTGGACCAGGCGAAGGGACATCAGGGATGTCTCTGGTATCGTGGCAATCTCAAACTCCGCCACGACAAAAGCGGATGCGCCGAGCAGCGCAGGCATCCCCACCTCCTGCCGACCGGGCAAAGACCCCGCGCTTTCAAACCCCGCCGTCCCAGCCCTCCAGAGTCCAGCCGACGCCCCTCAAATTTCTCGGACCGCCGGCGGATGTTGGAAGACGCTGCCCAATCCCAGTCGGCAGTCGCCATGCCCCACCAAGGGGCCAAGCAGCGCCACCACCCCTCCCTGGGTGGCCTTTCCCCCGTCTGCAGTGGGCCTACCGGTGGACCCGCGGGGCGCACGCCATGATCGCGACCTTTCGGGCTCCTCGTTCCTCTTCCCAGCCCACCCCCACTCGTGCGGGCCACCCCCACCCCTCCCGCCGTCGTCGTATTTTTTTCTCTCTCCTCTCGCATCCCTCCTCGTCCACTCCATCCTCGCCCCCCCTACTCCCCCCTCCTTCTCCTCCTCCTCCTCACCGTCTGCTTCCATGGCGGAGCTCGCCCAGACGGAAGTCTACGCCCCGGGGGGCGGCCACAACAAGACGCTGCAGCTGTGGAGGACGCTGCTCAACTGGGTGTCGTTCCTGTTCCAGATCCTGCTCCAGATCCTGAGGGGCACCCCGTCCTGGGCGCAGGTCCTCTCCTACGTCGGCCTCCGGCACACCCCGTTCCTCTGGTCGGCGTCGTCCTCCGCGTCGCCGGCGTTTCGGCCGCTCCCGGCCGAGGTCCCCACCGACACGCCGCCGCCGGCTGCTACGGCGCCGCTCCGCCTGCCCCAGGCCGCCGAGGCGGTTCAGAAGCTCACGGTACGTGGCCGCCTGCGGGCACCTTTGTTCCGCGTTCTAGTGTCCTGTTTGGCGTGGTTTTCATGGGTCCGTTTGTCGGATTGACTGGATTCTAGATCTTCCTTGCTGTTATCGGTTTCAAGGATTTGGCTTTTTTTTGCGTGCTCCACGATCTTATCCTGGACATTCTCGTTTCATTTACTGAATTAGGAAGTACTAGCAGGTTCTCACAGAAGTGTGAAGCTTGTACAAATGAGTGTTTGGGGTTGATCTATGCTGTAGATCTTTCCGGAAGTTTTTCTGGGATTTATGGTTCTCAATTCACGATATGGCGCATTTTTTAAGGTGTTAATCTGTGTAAGAATTTGGTGGCAACTCAAATCCATGGGAATGGCGTGGACTGTTGTAAATCTAGTTGCTAACCGACGCTCCTCCTCCCCTGCTGAAGTTAAAAAAGAATGGAAGGACTATAGAATCATATACTTTGCTTGCCGCTTTCTTTGTTTTTGGGGCTTGAAACCACTCTACAAAGTTGCAAAGCTTCGATGACTTAAGCTGCCTAAACTTCCGATTTCTATTTCCACTAATGCACACTTTATTCATGTCCAGGTTAGCCTTAGATCTCGTCAGAATGAAAAGAAATGTGTCTCGTGGTTTTTTGATGGTGCATTCTATAGTTACACTTGAAAAGCTGTTGCTGCTCAAGGTTGTTTGTGGCTTGTATACATAACCCAACCTCCTGTGAATGTTAAAATGGAGATTGGCAAAGTGGAAGGGCAGCCTTTTGTATATGGAGGGTCTATATATCTCTGTGAAGCAGTTCTTGTTGGTCTACTTATTTATTCAATAATCACTTAGGGTCTGAATCGATTCATTGAAAGCCTGAATCAATTTATTGTAGATTCTTGTGGTATGTGAGTGGGAAGCTACAGAGGGTGGCATGATGTTTGTTGGGAATGTGAGTAGAAGTGTAAAAAACGGAGGATTGGTGATGAACAACATTAGGGCACTTTAATATGGCTGCCTTGTGCAACTTCCTTGCAATGGAGCTCTCTATTGGAAGTGGTGAAATGGAGATTTATAGGGGGAGACAGACCTGGCATGTGATGTTTAGCTACGCACCTGTAGCGATCTCCTGTTGCCTTTTGTCTACACTCTTTCAAGGCCTTGTGGAGTGAGTGCCACTCCCTAGTTACATAAGCTTAAACTGTGTAAACCAAAATGATAGTTTTCTACTTTCCTAGAAACTCTTCTTTTCTAGTTACCTTAGCCAGGTATTTGCTACCTTGTGGAGGGTTTATGTCAAGCAGGTATTCAATCACAATAACGTTCCTAATAGGTTGTTTCAGAACTTATTTTTTCTGAGACTATTTTATTCTTAAAATTATTTCATTTAAAACTTTACTCAACTTTTAAAAATGCTATATTATAGCTTTGATCTGTTTGGTGACAATATAGCAGTTTTCAAAAAGTGGGTAGATGGAAAGATTTCTCTCTGCCACTCCATTCTGTTGAGGAATGTTCGCACATGAAGATTTATGAATGGTTCCTTCATCTTCTAGGAGCACGTTTAGAATGTTTTTGAAATACTTGGCATTGATAGTTCTAATCACTTTGACCTGCTTTCCTAAATGCGTCTGAACCATATTGCAAAAGACTCGAAAATTCTTGGAACTCCCTCCTAGGATTTCATGAGGTACACTCAAGTGTGATGAGAGTAATCATCGATGAAGTTGACAAAATATCCATAGATTGAACTAGAGAAGGTCTTCCATACATCAGAATGCACAAGATCAAATGAAGTGGAATTTTTATTCTGAGAACTGGGGAATTGAGTTCCACTATGTTTGCAAATTGACAAGTTTGCTGACTGAGAGACTCAACAACAATTTTGATGGAACAAAGAAGAGAATGGGACCCGTATTAACCTAAATGGAGATGCCATTGTGGAGATATGGCATCATGAAGTACACCAACTATCTGGTGATGTCACCATAAACAATTGCACCATGGCTTCACAGTGTTATCTCCATTGTCCTATATTGGCTCTCTATTTCTCATCCGGTTGAGAAGGCTGGACTACAGGTTTGCTTATACGAGGGCAAGCTCCGATAATCTAGGATGAAGATGAAGGAGAGTTTTTTTTTAAAGTGGTTTCATTATTATTATTATTATTATTTTGAAAGTGGGTAGATGAAGAAGAGTTGAAGAAAGGAGGAGGAAGAAATTGAGAAAGAGAAGAAGAAATGAAAATGTAGAAGAAGAAGCATAAAGGAAGGGAGTCAATATTGACCTGCCTGATGGGGAAGGTTTGGGGAGGGGAGGAGAAAAAGAAAGAGAGGGATGAAAAGGAGAACGAAGAGGGCAGATCTGGGGATGGGGAAGGCAGTGAGCCACATGTTTCAGAAGAAAAACAGCTCCAGAGGTGTTTTGTTTTTGGGAAAATTTGTGAAGGTTTGATCTCCCGTTTTGAAATTAGAAGTAAGCATGCCAATCAGGTTTAGAGCTTTGTTTTATTTTTAATTTTTGTTTTAAGAGAGAAAACATTCAAAAACATATCCAAACACTCTATAGATACTTGGATCCTTTAGTGGGTCTCAAGGTATTCAAAACTAGTACCGGTTTCAATACCATCTGCTACCGTACCTGTTCCCCCATTCCCCTCACCTCCCAGTTCCCTATTCCCCATGGTCACTGGAGAAGCCTTGGACTTGGCTGCTGTTGCTGGTCACCGCTGTCGGAAGGGTGTGCTGGTGAGCGGCAGCCCTATCGGTGGCGGCCGGAGGGCTACAAGGGCCAGGGGGGCAACAACCTAGTTTCTCACTTCCTCAGCGGCTCCAGCGCTACAGGGCGGGAAAACTGGGCAGGGAAGAAGCATAATATCGGGTCCAAAGGACCCGATACCATAATGTTTTGCGGATCCCGATAAAAATGAGGCTTCGGGTGTGACGGGGGTCGTTGGGCGGGTTTCTGGGCTGGGCGGGGCGGGTAGCGGTTTGGGTAAAATGTTAAATGGTTGCCTGGACACCCCAGACCCTACCCCCACCCCCACCCCCACAGTTCGAGGTTTCGAACCCTAGCTACCTCTCGGCCCGTTCTCACATCACCCCCTCTCACATCTCCTCGGATAGTGGCAAGCGGCAAACGACGGTGATCGGCGAACGGCGGCGATCTCTATACACTCTCTCCTCCCTCCAAACCTCAAATGGGTGAATTGTACCAGTCAATGCCGGTATCGGTATGTACCAGCTCGGTATGGCCTGTATTGGGCAGTGCTACATACCATGGTGGGTCTAACCTCCCCAAAACAGTGGGAGAAAGCTTATGAAATGATGATGATGATGTAGTATGATGAAATTTAAGATGATGCTAATCTAGTATGCTGACATTTCTTCATATTATTTATCTTGATCCTAATCTTGTGGCGGCACATTATGGTTTCATGTCAGAAGGGGAATAATGTGAGAGAGACAAAATCCTAAGAGATCAACATGCACGAGCCAGGTTGGGCCTTTCTCTTTTGGAAAAATCTCCTTGGCTATAAATTGGGCAGGCCAGCGCCTACTGCTCATGTTGGAGTAGTTTAATTTTGCCCAGCCAATATGAGGATCATTATACATGGTAACGGAAGAACACCAATAGACTCTGTGAATTCTGCTTTTAAATAGATTAGGTAATTTAGGTTTTAGGGATGGTGGCACTGGGAGCCCCACAATGGAGGTCTTTTGATGCGCAAAATCTGTGCAGAAGGGGAAACATTTGGTATATAATAATGAATAAAACTCTACATACATTCAACTGGTTCTTAGTTTATGGAAGTGACCATGCAAGCTGCTATTCTTTTGACTAGAGTTATTAGAATGGCAAAAGTTTTCTATGGGGTGGATGATCATAATTCTTCCATTGTTATTAGGATCGACAGACTAAGAGATTCAAACTAGGTTGGTTTCATGTTGTTTACATAGAGGGATTTATGGGATATTGATACATAATATTGTATCCCATTTTGTTATTTATCCATGAATTATGGTACTTTCCAATTTAAGGACAACATAGAACGTGTTAAATACTATATCATCCACCAATATCATAATGGTCTGATGCAATGAGCTTGAAATGTGTGCTTGGGGTCTGCCAGTTCCAATACTTTTTCTTGCTTATTGTTCTCCATCATATAATATGAGCCCAACATAGCTATTTGTCATACTATGCAATTGGTGCCACTTTTTATTATTTTTATTTTTTTATATTTTTCTTTGGTTGGTGGGGAGACGAAGAACTTATTAAGAAGAGTGTTATATAATTGAGGTTTTATAGCAATGCCGGGAGACATTGGGGTTTGATGTTTACCCCAAAAATTTGTTGCAATGTTCAAAGATGGCAAATTGTGAATAATTATGAAGTGAAAGAGGATGAAATTCACTTTCCCAAAAAGAAAGAGGGTGGAATTTTGCGGACTCTGATTGGAGATTAACCTGAGTGATGAAGTAAGAGAACTTACAGAGCTGTTCCAAGTAGTTAGAGAACATAATTCGAACCTGAAACTTGGGTTTCAATTAGTTGGAAGGATAATGGTTGTAGCCGCGGTGCATAGAAGGGCATTTTAGTCCCTTATTTTATGTTTTCTTTTAGTTAGTTAGTTATTAGGGTAGTGAAGTTGTTTATCCCTGGTATAAGGGATAATTTTGTCCTATTTGTATTTTTTGGTTTGAAACTACCCTAATTAATAAAATCGCTGGGTTGTGAAGACCGCAAGTCAGTTTTTCTGACTGCGGTTGCTCCCTCTCCATTCTTCTTCTTCTTCTCTTCCATGCGCTACCTGTTCTTTCTTGAAAATCAACATGGTACCAGAGAGTTCCTACAGCAGGATCGAATGGAGCACTGTTATTCAATTGTTTTTCAGTCTGCGGCCTGTTTAGGGACGTAAATCACCGTCTACATCAGGAGAACAGGCCTGGGTGCTGAGTGGCCCTTTCTTCTTCTTCTTGGAACCACCGGTTGGTGGTCTTCTAGGGTCCGACCAGTCTTCATAAGGGGTGCGCTTATATTTTGAAGTGTTTACGGGGTTCCGGGGACACATTATCTTGAGCGCTCTCCCTGGTTGGTGGTCCGAGAGTCTCTGACGATAACCGGCTCGAGGTTTTCTCTTCATCGCAGCAATGTCTACCACTTCCGAATCTACTTCTCATGCAGGAGGGGCTGAGTTCTCCACACCTCCAACGAGTTCTTCTCTCCCGATGGCAGCACCGGACCATCATTCTCATCAAATGACGACGGTACAGTTGAATTTCTCGAATTATTGTCTTTGGGCTATCTTGGCTCGTATTTTTCTTGGTGGAAAAGGCAAGTTGGGCTATATAGATGGTACTATTGCTGCTCCCCCACCTTTAGACTCCAAGCGACCTTCTTGGGATGTTGATAGTAGCTTTGTTATGGGGTGGATAATTAATTCTGTCAGTCCTGAGATTCAACACCTAATTATGTATGCTGCTACTGCCCTTGAGATGTGGGCTTTACTTCAAGAATTATATGGACAACGGAGTAACCTTGCCAGGACTTATTAGTTGACCAGTGAAATCTAGTCCCTTAAACAAGCTGGCTGATCTGTTGCTGCCTACTTTAGTGAGCTGAAGATCAAGTGGCTAGAACTTGATTCATATATGCAATACAAATGGACTTGCACTGCTGATCAAGCCCTTCACCTACAGCATGTTGAGTCCACCAAAGTTTTCCTATTTCTTGTTGGACTTGATGCTTACTATGACTTACTACGGGGACAGATTCTTTCTGCGGATAAGGTGCCTTCTCTAGAGTCAGTGTTCTCAAAGATTCTCAATGAAGAGAGCCGTCGTCAGGTGATGTCTGCACCATCCACAGTGATTTCTACTTCTTCTCCACATGGAAGTGAATTTGCAGCACTTGTTAACAAGGATACTTCATCCTCCTCTAGACCCAAAGGCAAGGGTACAAAGCACTACAATCACTGCAATCGTAACAATCATGACGTTGTTTTTTGTTGGGAACTCTATCCTGAGAAGAAGCCAGATAAATTTAAGACTGATACTGGTGGTAAGGGATGTTGTACTGCAAAAGGAAATGTTGTTGCATCTCAACCCACTGGTACTATACCCCGACGAATTCCTCTGAGGATAGCTCCACCATAGCCCAGACACCATCACTGTTTACTTCTGACATTGCTTGTCTGCAGAGGATCTTGTCTCAGTTTGGCCAGATGAGTACTTCTTCAGGTACTACCGGGACAGCAAGTGCTAGCACTACTCATATTCAGTCTAACTCTTGGGTCATTGACTCAGGGGCTACAGACCATATGGCTGGTATCTCTACTCACTTCACCTGTTATTCTTTGTCTTCTGGACAGGACAAAGTGACCATTGCTGATGGCACCCAAGCTACTATTGCCGGCAAGGGTTCCATTCGTCTTAATGGTCATGTAGTCCTTCCGTCTGCTCTTCACGTACCCTCTCTATCTATTAATCTTATGTCTGTGAGTAGTATCACTAAATCTCTCAATTGTTTTGTAACCTTCTTTCCTACCTATTGTGTGTTTTAGGACTTGAGGACCTAGCAGACGATTGGGAGTGGTCGTGAGGTGGATGGTCTCTATCACTTTGAGCCTGGAGTAATTATTGCTTTTTAGTCTTCTGTTTGTAGTAAAATAAATGGTACTTTTGCATCAAAACTATTGTTAGACGTGAATTCGCAAAAAATCATTCCTACAATTACATTAGTAGGCATCTCACTGTGTAAAATCTAAGGTTACGTTTTTTTAGATGTTTTCTCTCTCAAAATTTATTTTGATGAAAGAATGTGGACTAAATCATGTTTGGAGCATCTCTCCTAATTTTTATGGAGGGTGTTAACTCTTCATTAAATTTTTCCAAATAAAAAATAACTCTTTCCTTATTTTTTTTTTTCAAAAGAGCTATCTCTCTCATAACCACATCTTTCTCTCTCACACACATACGTCGCCCCTCTTTCTTTCCCTCCCATAACCACCTCTCTCTCTTACACACACACACGATTACCACCTATCTCTCTCTCTTCAACCACCTCATAATAAGGAAACTCCATACTTTCTTAAATATTATTTAGATTTTACCAAACATGTCAAAAGTTAAATTTTATAAATTCAAAAATTGTGATAAAAATCACAGTGAAATATTTTTTAAGGAGAAATAGTCTTAAGAAAAAAATTACACCCAAACACCCTATAATTGTGCAAAAATATCATCATCATGACCATACGTCACTGGCTGTGAGGTTAACCGTGATTAATTTTAACTGGATTTGTAAAAAGACCAAATCACTCTTAATTTAAAAAACATAAAAAACCCTCCCCCTCCACCAATGTCGTTGTCGAACCCCCTCTCCCTTTCCGGCGTCGGAGGGAGAGTGTGTGATACAAAGAGGGAGAGAGAGAGAGCAAGGGAGGAGGGACGTCAGAGAGGGCGACCCAGCACCAAGGATTTAGAGAGAGAGAGGCGAGGGATAGAGACGGGAGAGAGAGAGAGAGCGGTGGGGAGGGGGTGGGTGCGCGAGGAGGAGAAGGGGGAGAGAGAGACGAGGGGGAGGGTGTCAGAGGGGAGAAGGGGGAGAGAGAGAGAGACGAGGGGGATAGAGACGGGAGAGAGAGAGTGCGGCGGGGAGGGGGTGGGTGTGGGAAGCAGAGAAGGGAGAGAGCGAGTGGCGGGGAGGCGGAGGGTGCCGGAGGGGAGAAGGGAGAGAGAGAGATGAGAGGGATAAAGACGGGAGAGAGAGAACGGCGGGGAAGGGTTGGGTGCAGGAGGTGGAGAAGGGAGAGAGTTAGCGTCGGGGAGGGGGTGGGTGCGGGAGGCAGAGAAGGGAGAGAGAGAGAGATGAGATGGATAGAGACGAGATAGAGAGAGAGAGAATGACGGGGAGGGGTTAGGTGCGAGAGGCAGATAAAGGAGAGAGAGAGCGGCGGGGAGGGGGACGGTGTTGGAGGGGAGAAGGGAGAGAGAGAGATACAGAGAGAGAGGGCGGGGATGGGAGAGGAAGTCAGTCTGTGTGGGAGGCGACTTCGGGAGTGAAGTTGCTCTCACACGGAGCGACTCTCGCTCTCCCCTCCGATGCCCTCCTCTCCCTCCCCCTCCCCGCCGTTCTCTCTCTCTCTCTCCCGTCTCTGTCCCTCTCTCTCTTCTCCTCTCTGGCACCCTCCCCTTCTCCACTTCCCACACCCACCCCCGCCCCGCCGCTCTCTCTCTCTCCCGTCTCTTTCCCTCTCGTCTCTCTCTCTCTCTCTCTCTCTCTCCCTTCTCCCCTCCGGCACCCTCCCCCTTCTCATCGCTCTCTCTCTCCCTTCTCCTCCTCCCGTACCTACCCCTCCCCATCTCTCTCTCTCTCTCTAAATCCTTGGTGTCGGCGCCAGAGAGGGAGACCCTCCCCGGCGTCCCCCCTCTCCTGCTCTCTCTCTCTCTCTCTCTCTTTCTCTCTATATCACACACTCTCTCCCCCTATCTTATGTCTGCACCGGCGTCGGAGGGGGTTTCTCCCTCCACCGTCCCCCCTCTTCTCTCTCTCTCTAACTCACACACACAGAGTTAACCGAGGGTATATTGGTCATTTAACACTCAGATAATGAAAATATTGGCATATTTTTTGAATATTCTCTCTTTCGTCGACAAAAGTTAACTAAGATGGCATTTGTGCACAAATAGGATTTATATAATGATATGCCTGTGTTGCACCCGAAAATTGTCTTGAATTAAATCAAAGAATTGTTGCTATGCAACGTTCGACGAGAAGCACGACGTATCGTCGACACCGTCGGACTACGGAGTATCTCCGTAATTCAAGGTCTCTCGACCAGACAATATTATGGTCGACGTCACAGCAAGAAGATTGGCGAGGAAGATTCATGCGTATACCGGTCAGGGTAGCCGAGCAAGTGTATCACACGGCACAGACGGGCGCAAAGGTTCCTTCCTATGCGGCGACGAACGACCAGACAAACAAACAATGCTCCCTCTGCGGACGCGATGCTGCCACGCGGCGAAGGAGCGATCTCCCCGAGATATATAGCTCCACCACGGCTCTTCTCCAACCCGGGACGACGAAAACGGAGCGAAACGGCGCGAAGAGGAGCCAAGAAGCACGCCCGGGGGTCAAACGACCCCTCCCGGGTCAAAAGGGAGGCCGCGGCCCCGCTGGGACCCAGCGGGGTCGCGCGACCCCGCCGTGTCGCTCCCGTCCCAGGGCCGCACGACCCCGCATGGGTTCGCCCCCCTCCAGGGTCCGGGTTTCAAAAAAAAAAAAAACAAAAAAGGGGATTTTTTAACCCCCTCAGAGGGGTCATTTGGCCTTTTTTGGTGGCCAGAGGGGTCAAAATGACTTTTTGCCACCCCACCTTGACAGAATTGGGGCAAATTTGTTCGTTTGACCTTTATGGGCCCTCCCGCCTTCTATAAATAGACCCTAAGGGTCCAAGTGGAGAACATCTAAGAAAGAGATGGACAGGGGATCAACCTACGTACGTACGGAGCACTTCTCGCACTCGGAGCATCCCGCGTTTGGAGTTTGTTCGTTTGTTTCGACCCGTGTGGGGTAAGTCCCCGGGTCTTGTATTTATGCCCTACGGGGTATATTTACATTTACGCCCCTCAGTGGGCCATGTTTGTAATTATGCCCCTCAGCGGGCCATGTTTTGTAAGTCTTTACGTCCCGGACGATTAAGTCAGGTGGTTCTGTCCTTACGATGGCGGAATTACAAAAATGTCCTCCCCGGGACCGTAAGAGACAAAAGTCCTGTAATTTGCAATTATACCCTGCAATCTTTTGTAATTCGGGTTACGCCCCTACTTCCCGCATTGGTGCGGATCTTTGTACAGTCGACAATTCGCCGACAATCCTTGTACCCATTTGGGCCATAAATGCAATCTATGACTTCATATGTCTTCTTTATGCATTGACTGGGGAAAATTACAAGAAAACCCCCGACTTGTCAAAATTACACATATACCCCTCCTTCGGTCAAATTGACAGATGTGTGCCTTCTATGAAGCCCCTTGTCATTCCTTCGGTCCGGAAGTGTTGTCAGCTCAGTCCAGCACTCGGGTATCATCTCAAACCTAGGTCTAGGGTCTGGTAAAATTACCAAAATACCCATGTGACCTAAAAATGGCCTCAGAGCCCTTGAAACCCTCCAGAAACGGCTTCCATGCTTTGGGGAGTCAGGAACCCGATTCTACTTTCGTTCCAGCCCAGAAATTTCATAAATACCCCTGACTTGGGAAAATTACCAAAATACCTCTGGGTTGGTAAAATTATCGAAATACTCTCGGGGTCCAGAAAACTTCTCTCCACTTCAAAAATGCCTATGGCTTCCGCATATTTGCGTTTCTATTCCTAAATCTTAGGGTTTTGTTCAGGCCTAGCCCTAACTCCATTAACATATCGGTGGTAAATGAGTGGTCATGGAGAGTCTCTCGAGTGAGCCTGCCCTCCACATCGGAACCTTTATAGAAGACTTTGGAACTTCTTTGACAGTCAAACAAAGGTGTTCGGACGTTAGGCCGATGTTAATCAACACTGACTCCGGTCAGTGGGGAAAGGTCCAGCACTCGAACCCAAATCGTCTGATACGACGCGCACACACGGAATCACCTTCTACTCAGATGGGAGGGGATGTGTCTTTTCAAAAAGAACAAAAAATCTACCTTTTATGTACGATAAAAGTCGATTTAGATTTTTTCCGTGTCTCACAGACTGGCACGCCCGGTGGGACCTTTCCCGCCTTTCTTCTTTCTGTCAAAGAAAGTCTCTAAACCTTTTACAAGGTTCTGATTTCCCTCCTCTTCCTTTTACAGGACGGGAAGAGGAGGGCACATCTCTCTGTTCATTTGAGAGTTCTTTGTGCATCTGCACGCCACTCCTTTCGTGCTACGCACCACCACCAACACCAGCAACAGCGATGGCTGCCGTTACCTACGGCTTCGAGATCGTCGCCAATCACGCCAGGCTCGGATTCCTGGCAACCCCACTGGTCTTCGGCGACTTCCCACTTGTTGTCGGCTCGCCCTTTTTCTTGGGCGTGGTACCGGTGGCTGAAGCAAGTTCAGCCATGCCTGTAACAACTGTCGGGGGCGTCAGGCCCTCAGCCCCATCAACTGGCCGGGTCCGCCCGGTCAAGAAGACAGTCGCTGAGGGTGTCAAGCCCTCTACTGCAGCAACTGGCCGGGTCCGCTCGGTCAAGAAGACAACTGTCGGGGGTGTTAGCCCCTCGGCCCTAGCCACTGGCCGGGATAGTCCGGTCAACAAGGCTGCTACTGGGGGTGTCAGGCCCTCGGCTCCATCAACTGGCCAGGTTCATTCGGTCAAGAAGACTACTGAAGGCGTCAGGCCTTCCGCTTCAGTTGATCGGGTTCGCCCGGTCAAGAAGACAACCGTCGGGGGTGTTAGGCCCTCGGCCCCAGCAGCTGGCCGGGTCAGTCCGGTCCACAAGCTGACTATTGAGGGCGTCAAGCTCTCCGCTTCAAGTGGCCGGGTTCGCCCGATCAACAAGCCAGCCGTCGGGGGTGTCAGGCCCTCGGCTTCAACAATTGGTCGAGTCTGCTCGGCCAACAAGCCAGCTTCTGAGGGTGCCAGACCCTCTATTGCAGCAGTCGGCCTGCTTCGTCCGGCCAACTTTTCACAGACCAAGGGTGTCAGGCCCTTTGTCTCAGCAAACGACCGAGTTTTCTCGGTCAACCAGATTACTGTCGGTGCTGCTCCTGCTCAACGGGGGCAACGCCGTCGCCGTCACGGCCCTAACTCCACTGCGGCTACCCTTAGAGGTACCGCCCCTGCTCAACGGGGGCAACGTCACCGTCGTCAGGATGACGCCACGCCTATGGCAGGCACCACCACCGCCACCCCTGCTCAACGGGGGCAACGCTGTAGCCGCAAGGGTACAAAGCCCGAAGCGGCTGTCTCTCGCTCCGGCAAGACTGTAATTGTCGGAGACATCCGCATCCGGCTCGATGGAGGCGAGCCAATCGTGCCACGGGATCGTCATGTCCCGACCATTCCTACCTCCAACCGCTTCGAGCTCCTTCGGCAAGTTCGGGAGGACGGAGTGAAGAAGAAGAAGCCTGCCGTACCGGCGGCAACCCAGGGCCCTCTGCAACGGCCCAAGCCACGAGCTCCCCGTCCAAGGACAGGAGGCAACCCGATTGAGGAGCGCTGGCTCCATCTGAAGAAAATCTGGATCACCAAGGAGGAGGCCCGGATTATAAGGCGTGCCAGGGCGGAGGAGCCCTTCCGCATGTCAGAACTTCAGCGAATGCGAAGTCCGCCAAGCACTGAGGCCTCGACATCTGCGAGATTTACATCTCAACCCTTACGGGGGCAAAAGTGCTGAGGAGCCGGCAAGAAGGTGCGGCCGACCTCGCAGTAGGCCAGTTCCACGCACACGGAGGAGGATCGCTCTCCTCAAGCATCTATATCCCGAGTGTCTGTCTTTGACAGACTTGGGAGGCCGCCCAAGCCGGAGCGACAACCGCCCAAGAAAAAGCGGGTGGTCCAGGTGACCGATGACACCGTCAAAGTGTTCACCTGTTACGCCACCTCCGATGACAAACAACCCGAGAACACCTCGGGAGAGCTCGACCAACCCATCCAATATTTGAGGAGGTCAAGGCCGGTCTCCCGGATTCTAGCGCAGACACAACAGGCGCCGGTTGCCGGTACATCTCAGCCCGAGCCGGCACGGCAAGAAGAGCGCCAGGAAGACGTCCACAATGTTGATGAGGACAGTCACTCCCGACACGAAGAAGAACTGGGGGAAGAGCCACGGGCCCCCACAGTGGAAGAACTTCGACGGGAGAACCAAGAGCTCAAGAACCTGCTACAATCGCTCTTGCGCGAAAAGGAGGCTCCTGCCCCGCCTCACGTGGCACCCACTGGAACGGAGCAGCATCCTTCTCCCATTCCAGCAGCAGCCAACGCCTCTGTTCCTACTGCAAGATTCCCACTGGCGGTGGACTTTGAAGTCCCGCCGCATGGAGCCAATGCACGGTCATCTGCTACTCCTGCTACAGAAAGCCTCATGGCGCAGAAGCAAATGATTGAACGCATTGTAGAGGCGAAGTTTGCTCAACATGGGGAGGGAGTGGCCACCGTTGATTTGTACAGCGTGCCTTATCCCCTCCGCCATCAATTCAAGAAGCTTCCGCCTGATTGCCCGAAAGCCCCGAAACTCCAGAAGTTTAATGGGCAGGGCTCTCCACATGAACACCTGGCCTATTACATGACGGCCATGGGTGAATTAGCCCTGGAAGAGGCATATTTGCTGCAGTATTTCACCACATCCTTGACTGGCACCGCCTTCCAGTGGTATTCAAGGTTAAAGCCCAACTCAGTATCTGATTGGGCTGATATGCAGAAGAAGTTTGTCGACCGCTTCCAAATGGTCGAACGCAAAGTCTCCTTAGCAGAGCTTTGTTCCCTTCGACAGAAGAAGGGTGAAACAACATTAAACTTCATCAAGCGATGGAGGGACGTCAGCATGCGCTGCGATAATCCTCCGACGCCTGAAGATGCGATCACCATCTGCCGCAGGGGTCTCTCGGCAGAAGTCAGTGAAAAGCTTCTGGGCTCCAATATCAGAAGCTTTGACCAGTTGAACACGGTGGTGGCGGAAATTGAGATATTCTTTGCCGACCACCCTACACAAGCTTCTGCCAAAGGCAAATCCTCCAAAGACCGTCTGGCTAGCGGCAAGGAGGTAAATGCTTGTAGATTTCTCCCCGACCAATGGAGAAAAGGGAGAAGGAAAATCTAAAGGCAATGGCAAGAAGCCTGATGCCAAAGCAAGCACGTCTCGGTTAGCGGAGAACATGAAGACGCCTTATTCCTACAGGAAAGAGCATACTAAAATGCTCTTTGATCTATGCATGAAAGAGCAGCTCATCACCCTGCCGGATCCGCGGAAGCCCGCGGAGGTGGATAAAACAGATGATCCTACCTATTGTGTGTATCACCGAAGGTTGGGTCATACCATCGGGGATTGCTATATTTTCAAAAACATAGCAGAAGAGCTCATTCAAAAGGGCTTGGTAAACATGCTGGGCCATGCAGTCGACCCACCACAACCGCATGCTTGGGGTCGATCGAATCGGTCGGCTAACGTCGTCCACATGGTGGCGATGGTTTCGAGCTCCAACGCCTCCGAGGCCGGGCCTTCAAATCAGCAGTCCCACACTGGTCCCAGAGCCACTCCTCCCTCATTCCCTGAATGTTTAGCACTGCGGAGAACAATTCGGAAAATCCGAGGGGAAATCCGGCAATTGCAATTGGAACAGAGGCGTCTGCTGCAGTTCCTAGAGAGCATTGATCAGCAGTTGGCCACCTTCCCCTTTGGCCCATTTGCCAGGGGGTTAGCTCCAGCCCACATACGGGAGGCGGGTGTATCACCTACCGGCCGGGCTCCGCTCAGGGGTTGGCTCTCTGAAGAGTCCTCAGATTCATCTGAAGACGAGGAGGACTCACTGGAAGGCGAGGAGGCTCCACTTCAGGTCGAGCTCCCAGAGAAGTTATACTCCTTCCCTTGCGAGAAGACTCCAAACATCTTCTTCGCTTGCCAGCGGGCTGGACTCATAAGCCCGTCACCCATGGAGCAGACACCAGGTGCCGCCTTTCATGAGGGCTATTGCCCATATCATGAAGTTGTTGGCCATATTATCCACAACTGTGAGCCGTTCAAGGACCTCGTCGAGGACCTAATCAGGCGAGGGAAGATCATTATGGGGGCATCCTTGGTCAACCCACCACAGCCGCATGCACGGAGGACCCTTCATTTCTCCGTCAATGTTATCCATGCTGCAGCAGCCTTCCAGTTCCCTGAGCAGCAGGAGGAGGGAGCTAGTTCCCAGGGAGCCAGTTCCCAGTCTCCTAAATCCACACTCTGGTATCCAGGGTGGCGACCCTCTCACCAGTGTTCTTTCCCAAGGAGGACACTGAGAAGATTTTTGACAAACTTCTGGAGGATGGCTGGGTTCTGACACATGACCCGCCGTCTTATTACAATGAGACGGCCAAGAGTCACCCCCGCTGTTGTAAGTATCATGCAAGGGTGTCTCACCCTACTCGGCAATGCCCAGAGGTTCAGGACTTCATTGAAGCCCTCATCCAAAGAGGGGTTGTCGATACTCAGGGGAACTCCATGACAAGGTTGCGTCTTGCAGAGGCCGCCAGGGAGACTCTCCAGCAGGCTCGGCGAGAAACTGAGGCTTTCTCCCGATTAGCCCGACCAAGTGAGCTTGCGGAAAATGATGAATTCCCACTATTCACTAAAGGCAAGGCCATCTATAAAGGGCCTAAGGTCCAGAACCCAGGAAGTCAAGCCACGGGAGAGAGTTCCAAGGTCCGTCCCAGGTCCAGTCAGCCTGGCATCGTCATAAGAGAGAACTTTCGGCCAGATAACAAAAGCAAAGCCAAGGCGTCAGAGCCTTCAGCCAAAGCTCCTGCCAAGTCAGCAAGGCCATTAGTCGTGGAGAGGACTCAACCTCTTGAGCCCGCGAAGACCCCAATTAAGGCCTCTGTCAGCCCAGCGAGGCCGCCAATTGTAGAAAGGCCTCAGCAGCTCAAGCAAGCCCAGCCACCAGCCCAAGCAAAGTCGGTGGAACCGCAAAGCCCCCAGGGGCCCCACTGTGGACTGGCAGAGTTCCAGGAGTTACCTCCTGAAATAATTGCTCAGGCAATCAATGCCACCTTCCAAGCTCAGCCGGAGGAGGTTAATTGGATCAAGGTTGCCCCCAGAAAAAGTCGTGGCACTAAGGTTCCTAAGGAGCCAGCCCGGGGTAAGAAGCAAAATTCTGGGGGCAAGCGAGTCCCACTGCCGAAGCAAACTCCTCTCTCTTCTCAAGAGGCAGCACGCCAAAAGAAGCAAGAGAAGAACCGTAGGAAGAATCTGAAGAGGAGATTGAAGAAGCAAGCCGAGCAAGCAGCTGCTATGGAGGCTCCTAAGGAGCCAACTCCTCTGCAAAGACTTCAAAATCTCATAGATGAGCTGGAGGAGTACACTCCCCCTCATCCCACCAGGGTCGTCACTCTAGACGAATATATTCCCTGGGACAAGCTTGGGCGCAAAGCCCGTCTTCTGCAATGGCTCCGAGAAATGGTTCACCGTCTTGAAGAAGGTGAAGACTTCCCAATCCCGGAGGAGCTCTCCTTATTCTACAAAGATGAGGAGCTCACTGTCGAGATGCTCGAGGAAATGCTGCAAGAGCTCTCCTGCAACATGGTGGCGATCCCGCCGCCTGACAACATTTACTGTCCCACGGCTGATAGCACTGGAGGCAAGGCTCCTATGGCAACATATCAGCGTCGCTCGGCAAGAAATGGCCGGGGACGTGGACGAGGTCGTGGCCGAGGACGTGGACGTGAAGGCCCCCTGGCCCTCGACCGGGTCATAATATTCAGAGGGGAGAAGCCGGGTCCTGTCCCAGAAACTCGAGTTCGGGGAATCCCTTTCATCCTAGCCCCTCAGAGGGTTCAGGCCCCACCTTAACGGCTAAGCCGGGTGGCGTTCCTTTTACCATCACCTCCTCCGATGAAGAAGAGGAGCCAACCAAAGTGCGAGGAGGCGTCAGAGCAGGCCGGCCCCTCTAACAGGGTCGAGCCCGCGAGCCAGGCCGGTCCTTCTAATGAAGACCACCATGATGAGTCTTTGCCACCTCCGGAGGAAGTCTTGGCACCGCTGTTCCAAGAAGATGCGGAAGGGCAGAATGCGGAGGAGCGCCCTTCTAAGCGGGAGAAGCCTCGCCAGGCGCCGAAGACTCTGGCGGAGATCATCCCGCCATTTGACAAGACCCGTGCCAGGGCAGACCGCAAAATCATCCATCATATGAAGCGGTTCCCAACCAATGTCACTATTTGGGAAGCCATTGCCTGGAGCAAAGACCTCAGGGAGGCTCTTGTTAAGATACTCCAAGATCCAGAGGCATATGAAGCCCATGTTGTAGAGTTGCAAGCTCAGGCATATGAAGCACTCACAGCCAACATCTCCTTCACGGACAAAGACATGTTGTTGTCCTCTCCGTGTCACAATCGCCCCTTATATATGAGGGGGACGATCAATGGGCATGAGGTGAATCGCATCCTGGTTGACGCTGGAGCAGCCGTCAACATCATGCCTTTGAAGACTTTCAAGTCTCTATACTTGGCACCTTATTTGCAAAAGGTGATCGATGTTAAGATCTCGGGATTCAATCAGGGTTCCGAGGAGGCGCTTGGTCGGGTTGTGGTCAAGTTAGCTTTGGGCGATTTTGTCACCCAAGCGACATTCTATATCATCAACTCCAACACATCTTACAAGATGCTACTTGGAAGACCCTGGCTTCATGAGAACTGGGTCGTTCCTTCAACTCTGCATCAGTGCATTAAATATGCCAAGGAAGGGGAGCAACATACGGTCTTCGCAGACCAGGCCCCGTTCCACCCCAATGAGTGTCATCTGGCCGATGCTTCACTGTATTTTGGAAAGCTCACTTTAACAATCCCCGAGTCTTTAAAAGACAAAGGGAAGCAAAAGGTGGACCATGAAGTTGAGGAAGGGCAGCTCTTCACTGTCAACCAAGACATGGTAAAGCTACACAGGCTGAGCCTCAATGTCGCCTCCAAGCCAACTCAAACAGAAAGGTGGAATGTTGACTTTGAAGCCAACCTCATCAGCCGGGTCATAGACGGGAGTATCTCCTTACCGCCTAAGTGCCTTCAACTCTCGTCCCAACGGGAAGAGCATGAGGTGGAGCAGTTGAAGACCTTCACAGTCTCCTATCAACGAAGAAGGAGACGCAACAAGAGCAAGGGGAATAAGCCGATCATCTTTTACAAAGGTGACTTAGTCCCGCCGTGCCCTCCTGAAGATATTTTCGGCTGGGATACTCCCGCCGATGTGGTGCCAAAGCCAGTCCAGGAGATGGACGATATGCCGAAATACATCAGGGAAATGTGCAAAAAGCAGCACATCCCGCAAACTCTGGACCCTGCACGAGCGGCGTATTTCCATCAACTGTGGAACCCTCCGCAGGTCCGTGGGCAACCTCCCTTCTCCCGCAAAGATACAAGGGGCCTTGGCTATGACCAGGAGACGGACTTCGAGGTCCACTTTGCAGTCAACACTATAGGACTGCTACCTCTCCATCACGGGCAAGCAGAAGCTGAGCCTAAGATTGATGACTCTGTAAGGGCGTCCGGTGATGTGTCTGCCACACCATCACCTTCATTAGGAGTCAACAGGGACCACCCCTCAGAGGAAGGAGCAGCCCAGCCTGCTAACCATCGGCGAGACAAAGCAAGCTCTTCGGCTTCAAGCCACGAGCAAGAGTGCTTCGAAGAATTTGATGTCTATGAAGCCAACACTGATGATGAGGGAGACTTCGTCGACCTCCAACCAGCTCCACCAGAGCTTGAAGACGGTGGTCAAGCAACTGTGGACGAGTTGATTGAAATCAATCTCGGAAGCAAAAGTGACTATCGTCCCACCTTCATAAGTGCCCTCCTCAGTGAGGAAGAAAGGCAGTCGTATCGACAGCTTTTAGAAGAGTTCAGGGATTGTTTCGCCTGGACTTATAAAGAAATGCCCGGGCTCGACCCTTCTGTGGCTGAACATGAGCTGGCAATACTTTCAACAGTCAAGCCAGTCAAGCAAGCTCAAAGGCGTATGCGCCATGAGCTGGAGCTAAAGGTCAATGCTGAGGTTGACAAGATGCTCAACGTGGACTTCATAGAACCTTGCATGTACCCTGTATGGCTTGCCAATATAGTCCCTGTCAAGAAGAAGAACGGCCAAGTCCGAGTCTGCATCGACTTCAGGGATTTGAACAAAGCATGTCTAAAGGACGACTTCCCTGTCCCAATCACTGAGACAATGGTTGATATGACCACCGGTCACGAAGCCTTGTCTTTTATGGACGGGTCGTCGGGCTATAATCAAATCCGCATGGCCGTCAAAGGCAGACCATACGGCTTTCCGGTCTCCTAAGGGGATCTTCAACTACAAAAGGATGCCGTTCGGTCTGAAGAATGCCGGCGCAACCTACCAAAGGGCAATGACCAAGATCTTTGACGAGATGCTACATGACCTTGTCGAATGCTATGTCGATGATTTGGTCGTCAAGACAAAGAAGCGGGAGGATCACTTAGCTGACCTGCGTCGCGTCTTTGAAAGGCTTCGACAATACCAGCTCAAGATGAACCCAATGAAGTGCGCCTTCGGCGTCTCCAGCGGCAAATTCCTTGGCTTCATCGTCAGGTACCGAGGCATAGAAATTGACCCCGACAACATCAAGGCCATAAGAGGATTGCCTCCGCCCAAGAACTTGACAGAGCTCAGATCTCTTCAAGGAAGACTCGCCTATATTAGGCGGTTTATTTCTAACCTTTCCGGAAGATGCCTCCCTTTCGGCAAATTGATGAAGAAAGGAGCACCCTTCGTATGGGACGAAGACTGTCAGAAAGCCTTCGAGCAAATCAAGGAGTATTTACTGACTCCTCCTGTCTTAGGGGCACCTGTCAGAGGGAAACCCCTTATTCTCTACATTGCCGCCATGGATGCCTGTTTAGGGGCTCTGCTAGCCCAGATCAATGAAGAGGGCAAGGAGCAGCCGCTGTATTACCTCAGCCGAAAATTGATCGGGCCTGAGCATCGGTATGCCCCTATGGAAAAGGTGTGCCTAGCTCTGGTGTTTGCTGTCAAGAAGCTAAGGCACTATCTCCTAGCCCACCGGGTGGACCTCATCTCAAAATATGATCCACTCAAATTTCTGCTTAGCCAGCCTGTCCTTTCTGGTAGGCTTGGTAAATGGGCACTTATCCTCATGGAGTTCGACATCACCTTCGTCTCACGCAAGGCGATCAAGGGACAAGGGATGGCGGAGTTCTTAACAGCGCACCCTGTGCCGGAAGATTCGCCACTCAACTTTGAGCTACCCGACGAAGAGGTGTTAGTGCCTTCTCAAGAAGCCGGGGAGCATTCTGAAAAAGTCCCACCACAGATGGAGCCAGGCGTCCTCACCCTTGATCTCCCACATTGGGAGTTATATTTTGATGGTGCCTCTCGGACAATCAAAAGGGTCGGCTGCCTCACAGACTATGTCTCAGGCGCGGGGATCGTTTTTGTATCTCCACAAGGCGGCATTCTTCACAACTCTTGCGCTCTCATGAAGTCGCTAACCAATAATGAGGCCGAATATGAAGCATTGATCATTGGGCTTCAACTGGCACTAGAGATGGACATCAAGTGCATCAAAGTCTACGGGGATTCTCAACTCGTCATTCGACAGGTCCTGGGTGTCTACGACGTCCGGAAGAAAGAGCTCATCCCCTACCATGCAGCCGTCATGAGGCTCAAGGAAAAATTTTACCTATTTGAAATAGGCCATGTCCCCAGAGGCAGCAACTCCCAGGCTGATGCTCTTGCAAAATTGGCAGCGGCCTTAAAACTCCCGCCTGAAGGAGAGTTAAATATCACTGTCAGACACCGAAGGCTCATGCCAAGTGTGCTCGACGAAGAATCCGGCCTCACTGTTTATGAGGTTGACAACATTCAAGAGGAGAATGCTCCCGAAGAAGAAGATTGGCGCGAGCCAATTATAAAAATAAAGAATGGCTGGCTCCTTCCTGATCGGGCTCAGAGGGTGCAACTGCTATGCAGGGCGACATCCTACCAGCTGATTGACGGCATGCTCTTCAGGCTCGTCCATGAAAAGGACCGATCGGTCCTCTTCCGTTGTCTGTCATCTAAGGAGGCCAAGACTGTCATGCATGAGGTTCACTCTGGATTGTGTGGAGCTCACCAGGCAGGAGCTAAGATGAGAATAGTATCAAGCTCAAAGGGTTCTACTGGCCCACCATGTACGAAGATTGCAATCAATATGCTCGTACATGTCACCAATGCCAAGCATTTGGCCCAGTCCCTCGGCGGCCACCTAACCCGCTCCATCCAACAGCGCCTACTTGGCCGTTCGCGGAATGGGGTATGGACATTGTGGGACCATTCCCACCATCGTCCCAGGGGCACAAGTTCATACTTGCTGCCACCGATTACTTCTCCAGATGGGCGGAAGCCATTCCACTACGGGAAGTAACAGGAGAGATAGTTGCCCGCTTTGTGAGGCACTACGTCATATATAGATTCGGCACCCCCAGCCGGATTATATCCGATAATGGGACGCCATTCAGGAACAAGACTGTTTATGCTTTGGCGGCCAAGTTCCATATTGACTGGAGGACGTCATCAGTGTACAACTCCCAAGCCAATGGGTTGGCCGAGGCCTTCAATAAAACCCTTTGCAAGTTGCTGTCCAAGATAGTAGGCGGTCGCAAACGGGATTGGGGCGAGAAGATCCACGAAGCCCTATGGGCTTATCGGACTATTTATAAAACCCCTACGGGATGTTCCCCATTCTCCCTGGTCTACGGAGCTGAAGCAGTGATCCCTGTGGAGATCGAGTTGGCATCTTACCGCGTTGCTGTGCACGCCGGATTGCCAGGCCAAGACCAGTCTGAAATAGAAAGGAGGCTTGAAGAGTTGTCCAACCTTGAAGGTGAAAGACTCAAAGCCTACAAACACTTACAAGTGTATCAAGCCCGCATGATACGCGCCTATGATAAGTTGGTCAAGCAAAGGGCGTTCAAGAAAGGCGACCTCGTCATGATTAAGGAAAAGGAGATTCTCGCGGGAAGATCCAGCTGTAAACTCCAGCCTAATTGGCGTGGGCCTTACGTCATCCAGAAGGTCTACGAAGGAGGGGCCTATACGGTCCTTGACCACAAGGGAGACAATCCCTTCCCTCCTCTCAATGGCAAGCATATGAAGCTCTACCATGCGCCACCGCAGGAGTTTCCACAGCAGTCTTCACAGGACAGTACCTCTCCTCAGTGAAGGTTTAAAAAAAAAAGAAGAAAAAAAAGGGGGGTTAAAAATACTGATACCCTGGCGGACTCAGTCCGCCTTCAACGGTTGGCTGAGGGTAAAAAGGCCACAGACCCGGTCGAGGTGAAAACCCGAAAGGGCGTCTCGGGCAAAAATGGGCAACCCCTCGGTGTGATAACCCGAAAGGGCGCACCGGAAAAAGCTAAAGGGGGCCAGCCTCGGCGAAAACCTGAAAGGGCGGTGAGGTTGGTAATGCGAAAAAAAAAATCCTCTCTCTGCTCATTCTAAGGGTGGTTCTAAGTCAATGACTCCACCCCATCATGACCAAAACATCATATTGATGTCATGGCTACGCCTTACATGTCATCCTATGACACCTAGTCCCACCGATATTCTGAGGTTGTCATACTCTGTCCCATCGGGCTCGGCCTATGCATGCCCCTTTCGGGCTGCCGACCCATTCCGCCTATCGGCTTCCGGATTTAGCTCATACGTCTCTTCTGAGCAGTGGAACCCACTTATTCTTTTATCCCACCGGGATTGACCTCAGTATGCTCTCTCGGGCTGCCAACTCATCATGCCTTTCGGCTCATCTAACCTTCTTGGGATTGGTTTCAGGAAGCCCTCTCGGGCTACCAACCCATCATGCCTTTCGGCTCGTTTTTCCTCCTGGGATTGGTCTCAGTATGCTCTCTCGGGCTGTCAACCCATCATGCCTTTTGGCTCACTTTTCCCTTCTGGGATTGGTCTCAGTATGCCCTCTCGGGTTGCCAACCCACCATGCCTTCGGCTCACCTTTCCTTTTGGAATTGGCCTCGGTATGCTCTCTCGGGCTACCAATCCATCATGCCTTCTGGCACATGTCCCATCGGGTCTGGCCTCAGCATGTCCTCTTGGGCTGCCAACCCACCTCTTTGGCTATCGGCTTTCAGGTTTGACTCTCACGTCCCACTAGGGCTGTCAAACCTATTTTTGTCCCATCGGGAACGGCCTTAGCATGCCCTCTCGGGCTGCCAACCCACCTCTTTGCCTATCGGCTTTCGGGTTTGACTCTCACGTCCCACTAGGGCTGTCAAACCTATCTTTGTCCCATCGGGAATGGCCTCAGTATGCCCTCTCGGGCTGCCAATCCATCTCGCCTATCGGCTCTCGGATTTGACTCTCACGTCCCACTAGGGCTGTCAAATCCACCCTTTTTCTTCTTCTGGGCCTGACCTCTGCATGCCCGTTTCGGGCTGTCAACCCATCTCGCCTCTTGGCTTTAGACTTGACTCATATATCCCACCGGGATCGTCAAGTTTACTCCTTTGTCCCCACGGGCTTGGCCTCTGCATGCCCTCGTCAGGCTGCCAACCCTATTTGCCTATCGGCTCACGGATTTGACTTATACATCCCACCCGGGCTGTCAAATCCCTTCCTATCATCGTTTCGGGTCTGGCCTATGTATGCTCTTTCGGGCTGTCAACCCATCCCGCCTATCGGCCTCCAGGTTTAACCCGCATGTCCCTTTCGGACTGTTAAACCTCCTCCTTTATTGTTCTAACCGGGCTTGGCTCATGCATATCCCCTTTCGGGTTACTAACCGGGTCAACCTTCGGTTTTGGATTTGGCTAATTGCGTCCCACTAGGGCAGCCGAACCTATCCATTTGTCCCACCTCTGTGGCACACACGTCCCTACGGGAGTGCCACCTTCTCCTCGCCTTTTGGCATTATACAAAAAAAAGAGAAAAAAAACGGGGTTTAAAATATTGAGACCCCAGCGGACTTAGTTGTTTCTGTTAGAAGAGCAATCAAGGGCAAAAAGGCTTTAACCCGGCTAAGGTGAAAACCCGAAAGGGCACCCCTCAGTGTGAAAACCCGAAAGGGCGCACTGGAAAAAATGGGTACCCCTCAGTGTGAAAACCCGAAAGGGCGCACTGGAAAAAATTAAAGGGGGCCAGTCCTAGCGAAAATCCGAAAGGGCGGTAGGGCTGGTAAAGTGATAAAAAAATATATACAAAAAGAGACATACTTGCAAGAGGATGGAAGCAAAAATAGCTATGCTAAGTTCTGTCCTTCATTCACTAATGTCATCAAGGGAGCCCAAGACAAGCCCTCGGGGGTAACTCAAACAAAAATGGGGCGTGAGAGCCCTATGTACAAGAGAATGCTAGAGCTCGTCAACCACTGTGCTCATCCCTCCGCAACTCTGCAAGGCGGGTCTCCCTCTGGAAGATGTCCTCCTGAAGCTCATCAGATCGGCGACGGCAGGTCTCCACCTCTGCCTGGACAACACGATGCTCATCGGCAGCCTCCTAAAGCTCTCTCTGTAATTCCTCCACTTGGAGAGAGGTCCTCTGGCTACGCCCCTCGACACTCGCAAGGTGGAGGTCAGTCTTCGCCTGGGCCGCTCGAAGTCCACGTAGCTCCTCCTCTCGCTGGATCTGCTGCTGGGTCTTTTGCCTCCGCTCCTGTGCAAGATGGAGGCGGGTAAACTCACGCCACAAGCCTTCCAGCTTCGTGGCCCATGCATCCCGGGGAAGACTCAACCCATGGTAGCTCCTGGTAAACACTGCCAGGTCAGCCCTCAAAGTCTCCACGGTCGGCAGTGGATCAGCCTGGATCAACTGATCAAGACCCTGCAGGAGCTGGTCAGCCATAGCGGCATGCAATGCCGTCCCAAGTGCAGGGGCGTCAATCCACTCAACTCCAAGAGCTGGGAAGTCTACTGGTACCCCTGGGGCTCCCTCCTCAGAAGCTGCAAAGAAAGAAGGAGGTGGAATGAGTGCTTGTTCATAGCCAAATGGACATGCACGAATGACTATAAAAAGGCACAACATGGTCATATACCTGATGCTGCCGCAGACTCCTGCCCTTTCTCAACAGCTAGGGAAGAATCAGTAACAGAAGCTGAGCCTGGTCCGCCAGGCAAGACGTTTGTGTCCCCACCCTCTGCAGTTAAGCAATAGCATGTAAGTGCTTATCTATAAAGTGGCACGCACAAGATGTCAAAGTTCAGAGGACAGCTATGTACCTGTCTCAATAGCAGCCCCTTCTTCAGCTATGCTGGGAAAGGCAGACTCTGTACCAGGAGCCCTTTGGGAGCAAGATTGCTCGATCTCAGAAGTCAGCCCTGCCTCCTGAACCTCCTCTCGCGAGGAGGCCTCAACCATCGGCTCGCAGAAAGAGAAGCTACATGGCAAAAACAGGAGAGGGGTCAGTGCCGCAAACAGAATGCATATATCATTTGCTGTGTTCGTTGTCAGAAACGAGCAGTACCTGTAGCATGGGTGTCTACTGGTGAGGCACTCTCCCCTGGAGTCTGCAGGCCCTCTGGTGCGCCCTGAGAAGCTTCCCCTGCTGGAGCTATCTCACCAGGGTGGGATGTGCTTTCTTCAATGGCCTGGCCTGGCGCTGCCCACATAGCAGATGCATTAATCAGCTTGGCAAAAGCAGATGCAAAATGGTAAAGAGGTCTATCATTAGCCTCTAACATCTCTTACCTGAAGGATCAGCTATGCCGTCCTCAGCTATGCTGTCCTCACCAATATCAACATCGGAGGAGCCCACTGGCGTAGGATCTCCCGGTGCTGTGGTGTCAACACCTGCCACCTTCATGGCCTTTGTGCCTGTCGAGGCACTGCCGCCCGTCAGAAGGTCCACAAATGAGCCAGATTCCAAAAGTTGTGAGAACTCCTCCATGGACCTGGCCAAGTCCACTCCTGTGGGACAAGCAATTATATGAGTCAAGCAAATCTTTATAAGAAGGACTCAATTAAACAGAATGTATGTCGTTGCATTCACCTCCGGTATCTTTTAATTCTCCTTCTTCTCGAGAGTCACTCTCACTGGATGAAGAGCTGGAGGTCGTAGCGTTGGAAGTAGGGCTCGAGCTCCCATCAGGGAGAGAGTCTGTGGCCGCAGAACTCCCGCTCTTAGTAGTGGATCTACTCCCAGAAGCGGATCCGGCCCCGGAGGAAGAGCCGACATCACCTACTGCTGATGGACCAGGTGGAATAATCTCAGGAACCCCTGCACAACCAACAAAACACTAAGGGGTTATTGCTGTTCAAATCTTCATGTATCAATGGAGAAAACAAGGCTGAGCATGCTACCTGGATCCTGACCTCCTGTGCTCCCCGCTGTAAGAGGCGAGGGAGAGTTAGCCCTCACCGGCATATAATCGTCTGAGGGAGACATTAGCTCTTTGAAGCTGAAAGTAACGTCTGGCACGGACTCATCCAGCGGCATGTCATCTCCCGCTGGAGGGGGAGAGAAGCTCATATCAACCCTAGCTTCCGGGGGAGCTGCATTTAATGAAGCAAGCATGTGTTTATAGCACTATATATATATGCTCAGAAATGACCAGTATCTGAGAGAGCTACTTACTGGACACAACCTCAATTGCAGGGGTTTCAACCTCAAGTCGAGGACGGGATGCTGACCTCACATCCCCCTCCTCAGGAACCTCGGTCCGAGGTCTCTTGGCGGCAGCAGAATCCCTCCCAATCTCAGCATCAGGAGGATCCCTCAGTGGTACGGCACTGGCTACCATAATAGCCCCACCTGCAAGTGTCACGGGAATATATAAATGCATGCCCCAGAATATAAAGACACGTGTATATTAAAGTCAGGAAGGACATGAATTACTTGTAGCCGCTATGGGCTCCGCCGGCTTTAATACTATTTGCTCCGGCTTCACTCGGAGGGCGCGTGCAACTGCCTTTACAACCTCATAAATGGCAAGTGGAGCCGTCGCCAACTCGAGGCTAGAAAGGTACTCCAGGGGACTTGCACAGCCCACTGCATTGATCACATGGGCCCTCCCCCCTGTAAAGGTACTGCCTCCCAGTGCTCCGTCAGGTATCGGCTGGGACAACTGGAACTTTTTCCTCACCCCACAAGATGCCTGCAAATCCTCCCACCAAGAATAGGCCTTTGAGGGGCCTGAGGCTACACCTGTGGTGGAGGAAGAAGGGACTCCGAGAGCCGATGCTGTCCTACTCTTCAAGGGCTTCAAAGCCCTATTATACTAGCTCCTTTCAACCGTAGGTGTCCAGCCTTTTGCTCGCCATCGCTCTTCAATGTCACTCACAATTCGGGCAATCTCCGAAAAATGAGACCTGAGGAAAGCTGGGTCGACACACAAAGGAGGCAGATCCTCCCGCCCCAAACGCTGCTGCTCAGCGGTACGAATGGCATCTCGGCACTCCCGAAAGAGGTTGCTGGCTTTGAACCACCAGCGAGCATAATAAATGTCGAAGTAGCCTCTGCGCTCCTGCTCTGGGACCGGGTAACCTGACCCTGCCTCGCGACAAAAGAAGTCCTGCCAAGCTGCCGCGACCAAGTGCATATCTCTGTGCCTGTATAACCGGAGGGGCAAAGAAAACTCTCCACTGGAGGGGATAGCCTGATCATACCCAAAGTTTCTGGCGAACCGATGTCTGTAGTAAGGCTCAAGTATCGCCGTGCTGGAGCGTCGATAGACAAGAACACTGGGTCGGATGCTGACGACCCACTCTGCTAAGCCCTGCGGGGAAGGTAAAGAATGGGTGGAAACCCGGCTGACAATAGCGTCCCCCTCCTGTCCAGCAAAAGGGCGGTGAAGATAGGAAAAGTAGTCAAGGGCTATGCCCTCTCCTCTCTTCACCGGAACAAAAGACAAGGCCCGCCTGGCCCCTACTAGCTGTGCAACTGGATCCTGGGATGGCTGCCCGGTAAACTAGAAAATCAACGGTGCTGCTGGATTCTCAACCGGAGTCCTCCTGGACAACTCTGGAAACAGTAGCCCTGTCCAAGCACTCAAATAATGAGTGGGCATCAATATGCCTTTCTCCCGCGGCGATGAGTGGGAAGACAAAGCCCCAAGCGAATGAAAAATATTCGCCAAGGCTCCTTGTGCGATGGCGAGTCTCTGTCCACAGGCAAGCATGCAGGCTAGATAGATCACCTCCACCCGCAGGACTCTCTTCTCTCCATGAGGGACTACAAAGCTGGAAAGCCAGTACGCCAGATAAGCCGCCAGATAAGTAATATGATGCAGCCCCCATGAATTCCATCCTTGTGTCGGCGCAGGCAGGTGGCGGGGATGTGGAGGAACGTCCACCCTGACCTCTCGGTACTCATCCCAAGTGGTGCCGGACTGTGCAAACTCCTCATGGAAACAGTAAGGGCCGCTGTAGAAGTGGCTCACCCAGGCATTTAGTGTCACTCGTGGTGTACGTGGGGGCCGATTAGTGCCTACTCGAGCTAAGTCCCTCCAGGTCTTCATCAAGAACCTGAAGCAATAAGGCAGAGTATAGTGCCCTGCCCCGTCAGTGGAGCTGAGGTGCAAGTCATCCGGCGATAGCTCCTCATAAGGCCTTCCGCAGATCGGAAGACCAGAAATCCTCTGGAAAGCCCAGAGGTCCAGTGAAGTCTCCCCGCCAGCTGTGACGAAAGTGTTCCACCGGCGGCTGAATCTCTCTACCAGAGCATGTAGTAGGCCAGTGTGACAAGGATAGGAGTACAGGGCGGCAGTCACTGCATGACGAATCCCCACCCTATCCAACAAAGACCGGTAAACCAACAGAATGCCCCAGAGCCACTCTGTCGCGCCCCGGTGATAACTGTGAGAGGGAATGACGGACCACTTCCCATACCAGCTGGGAGTCTTCAAAGCCAAAACCCTCTCCAACATGTAATCATGGATGTACTCCTCCTGTGCAAAGCTAATTCCGGTGGGTGCCAGAAAGAGGCCATCTATAACCTGATCCACGGCTTTGTGCTGCCCATGCAAATGCCAAACCGCTGGAGACATCGGTGTAGCTCGGACGGTGAAACTCTCATGCCGTTGAAAAGAGTCCAGACTCTACCTGTTCGGGTACTGCCGTTGCCGAGTAAAGCCCTCCGGGTAACTCGGATAAGTCAGGGAGCACAATCCCTGCATGCCGTCTCGCCCTACTAGTATCGCCCTTTCAAGGCGACGCCTCTCCTCTGGAAGTGACGGATCGTCGGCCTCCATGCCGACAGGGGCAAAACCCTGGAGAAAACTGTAAAGGTGGCGGTCCAGGGGATAATGACGCGGGTAGCCTCCGGTGCGGTCATATGTGTAAAGACCGCCTTGCCTCGCGATCCGAGACACGTCCACAAGACCTTCAGCTGCTCCAGCACTCTCTGTTGGGCCCTCGGCGACCCATGAATAGCCAAGGTCTAACTCGTTGACATTGCCATCATCAATGGTACGAGGAGGGAAAGACGGCATCTGCCGGTCTGTGCGCTCAACCCCGCAGTCGTCAGCGCCTCTAGCACGGGACCTCCTCGACTGACTCCCACTCCCACTGCTGCGAGCCATGGCTGATAGCATAAAGAGGAGAAATAAAAAAGTGGAGAAAGCGACATGCTAAAATATGCAACGGCTACGCCGACATTGTTCAATCCCTTCAAAGGGCACGGGCCATACGCCCCCGCCTCCGGCCGTGACGGACGTCCCGTGGGGGGCATTTGTTGCACCCGAAAATTGTCTTGAATTAAATCAAAGAATTGTTGCTATGCAACGTTCGACGAGAAGCACGACGTATCGTCGGACTACGGAGTATCTCCGTAATTCAAGGTCTCTCGCCCAGACAATATTATGGTCGACGTCACAGCAAGAAGATTGGCGAGGAAGATTCATGCGTATACCGGTCAGGGTAGCCGAGCAAGTGTATCACACGGCACAGACGGGCGCAAAGGTTCCTCCCTATGCGGCGACGAACGACCAGACAAACAAACAATGCTTCCTCTGCGGACGCGATGCTGCCACGCGGCGAAGGAGCGATCTCCCCGAGATATATAGCTCCACCACGACTCTTCTCCAACCCGGGACGACGAAAACGGAACGAAACGGCGCGAAGAGGAGCCAAGAAGCACGCCCGGGGGTCAAACGACCCCTCCGGGTCAAAAGGGAGGCCGCGGCCCTGCTGGGACCCAACGGGGTCGCGTGACCCCGCTGGGACCCAGCGGGGTCGCGCGACCCTGCCGGGTGGCCCACCCGAGGGGTCGCGCGACCCCGCCGGGTCGCGCTCGTCACGGGGCCCCGCGACCCCGCCTGGGTCCGCCCCCCTCCGGGGTCCGAGTTTCAAAAAAAAAATAAAAAAAGGGATTTTTTAACCCCCTCAGAGGGGTCATTTGGCCTTTTTTGGTGGCTAGAGAGGTCAAAATGGCTTTTTGTCACCCCACCTTGACAGAATTGGGGCAAATTTGTTCGTTTGACCCCTCTGGGCCCTCCCGCCTTCTATAAATAGACCCTAGGGGTCCAAGTGGAGAACATCTAAGAAAGAGATGGACAGGGGATCAACCTACGTACGTACGGAGCACTTCTCGCACTCGGAGCATCCCGCGTTTGGAGTTTGTTCGTTTGTTTCGACCCGTGTAGGGTAAGTCCCCGGGTCTTGTATTTATGCCACTACGGGGTATATTTACATTTACGCCTCTCAGTGGGCCATGTTTGTAATTATGCCCCCTCAGCGGGCCATGTTTTGTAAGTCTTTACGTCCCGGGACGATTAAGTCAGGTGGTTCTGTCCTTACGACGGCGGAATTACAAAAATGTCCTCCCGGGACCGTAAGAGACGAAAGTCTTGTAATTTGCACTTATACCTTGCAATCTTTTGTAATTCAGGCTACGCCCCTACTTCCCGCGTTGGTGCGGATCTTTGTACAGTCGACAATTCGCCGACAATCCTTGTACCAATTTGGGCCATAAATGCAATCTATGACTTCATATGTCTTCTTTATGCATTGACTGGGAAAAATTACAAGACAACCCCCGACTTGTCAAAATTGCACATATACCCCTCCTTCGGCCAAATTGACAGATGTGTGCCTTCTATGAAGCCCCTTGTCATTCCTTCGGTCCGGAAGTGCTGTCAGCTCAGTCCAGCACTCGGGTATCATCTCAAACCTAGGTCTAGGGTCTGGTAAAATTACCAAAATACCCATGTGACCTAAAAATGGCCTCAGAGCCCTTGAAACCTTCCAGAAACGGCTTCCATGCCTTGGGGAGTCAGGAACCCGATTATACTTCCGTTCCAGCCCAGAAATTTCATAAATACCCCTGACCTGGAAAAATTACCAAAATATCCCTGGGTTGGTAAAATTATCGAAATACCCTCGGGGTCCAGAAAATTTCTCTCCACTTCAAAAATGCCTATGGCTTCCGCATATTTGCGTTTCTATTCCTAAATCTTAGGGTTTTGTTCAGGCCTAGCCCTAACTCCATTAACATGTGAGTGGTCATGGAGTCTCTCGAGTGAGCCTGCCCTCCACATCAGAACCTTTATAGAATACTTTGGAACTTCTTTGACAGTCAAACAAAGGTGTTCGGATGTTAGGCCGATGTAAATCAACACTGACTCCGGTCAGTGGGAAAGGTCCAGCACTCGAACCCAAATCGTCTGATACAACGCGCACACACGGAATCACCTTCTACTCAGATGGGAGGGGATGTGTCTTTTCAAAAAGAACAAAAAATCTACCTTTTATCTACGATAAAAGTCGATTTAGATTTTTTCCGTGTCACAGCCTGCTAATACATTTCCAAGAGTATATTTTTGCAAATTTGCATCTACCAATGGTTTTGATGCAAAAAACCCTAAAATAAATCAACTGGCTAGAGATGTCTA
The DNA here is from genome assembly GCA_022559845.1 of Amorphophallus konjac. Classification (NCBI taxonomy): domain Eukaryota; kingdom Viridiplantae; phylum Streptophyta; class Magnoliopsida; order Alismatales; family Araceae; genus Amorphophallus; species Amorphophallus konjac. The sequence continues at coordinate 212,510,261 of CM040117.1, read as the reverse complement.
CTTGCGGCATTCCCGATTTGGTCATCTAGGTTTTAGGTCACTTAGGCTTCTATTTCCTCATTTATTTGGTTCAACCTTATTGGAGTCTCTCCAGTGTCAAGTCTGTCAACTCGCTAAATATTGTAGAACTATTTTTTCCAGTTTCTATAAAAAGAAGTTCAACACCATTTGACATTGTTCATTCTGATGTTTTCGGGTCCTTCTCCAGTTCCCTCTATAATAGTCATCGCTATTTTATCAATTTTATTGATGATTATTATCATTTTTGTTGGCTCTATTTTTTGCGTTCTCGAGAGGAGGTTCCTCGGATTGTACCAGTGTTTTGCAAAATGGTGAAAACTCAGTTTGACAGGAAAGTGAAAATTTTCCCGGTCTGATAATGCTCGAGAATACTTTGAAAAAAAATGAATATTTTTATGGGAGATAAAGGAATGATTCATGAATCATCATGTGCCTACACCTCTCAACAAAATGGTGTGGTTGAACGAAAAAATAGACATATTCTTGAAGTATCTCGGGCACTTATTTTCCACCAAGATCTTCCTAAATTTTTTTGAGGGACAACAGTTCTTCATGCCTCTTATCTTATAAATCTAAAGCAATTTTGTACACTGGACAACCAAATTCCTTCTCTCAATCTGAGCTCTTGTTCTCTTTGCCACCTTGTGTCTTTGGATGTTTCTGTTTCATTCATTGTCTCATGTCTGGTGGCACTAAACTTGATCCTCGGGCTTTTCGAGGAATTTTCTTGGGAGTGTCTTCTACCCAAAAGGACTATAAGTGTTTGGATCCTCTTCCTGGGAAGAAGTATAGTCTTAAGGATGTTACATTTTTTGAAAATCACTCCTATTATATCTCCACTCTGGCTCAGGGGGAGGATACTCCCACTCTATCTTCTATTCCACTGTCTTTGGTATCTCCTTTGGTGTCTGAGTTGCCTTCAAGTGCTACAAATCCTCCGGTTCAACAGTATTCCCGAGACACCTGATGCAAGAAGGGACCTTCCACTGAGTTACCATCCTCAACATCGGCTGGGTCCACTTGTCCTCTCTTTGACTCCGACCTTCCCATTTCACTTCGGAAGGGTTCCAAAGCCTCTACTCATCATCCTATTTCTAATTTTGTTTATCACCTACTTACTACTCTTTCTTATGGTGCATGCAATGAAGGAGGAACTTACAGCTCTTCGTGCAAATGGTACCTGGACTGTGGTGGATCTTCCCAAGGGACATATTTTGGTTGGTTCAAAATGGATCTACACTATTAAATTTCATGCAGATGGTTCTATTGAACGCTATAAGGCGAGGCTAGTTGCTCGTGGTTTCGCTGAGACCTATGGCATAAATTATTCAGAGACTTTTACCCCTGTCGCTCATTTTAAATTTGTGCAGGTGGTGTTACCTCTTGCGGTTCACTTTTCTTGGCCTATTTATTAGCTGGATGTCAAAAATATCTTCTTGAACGATGATTTGCAAATATGGGGTATATAACTTGATGTAAGGGGGAGAGTATGTAAGCTGAATAAAGCTCTTTATAGGCTAAACCAATCACCCAGGGCATGGTTTGATAGGTTCTGCAAAGTTATGATGAGTTTTGGCTATTCTCAAGGCAATTCTGATTACACTCTTTTTACTAAATGGCATGGTGGCAATGTTGTTGTCTTGCTAGTTTATGTGGATGATATGATCATCATAGGTGATAAAGAATAGGAAATTGAAAAGCTGAAACAAAATTTTGCGCAAGACTTTGATATTAAAGACTTGGGGAAGCTTAGATATTTCCTCGATATTGAAGTTGCTCATTCCCAGTAGAGTATTTATATTTATCAGAGGAAATATGCTCTAGACTTGTTAGAGGAGGCGTGAAAACTTGGTTGCAAATTGGCTAACACTCCAGTTGAAGTCAATCATGGTCTGAATGACGTGGATGGTGATCTCTTGTCTGAGTCAGAAAGAGGGAAGTATCAGAGACTAGTTGGTCGTCTTCTTTATCTGGGACTCACTCGTCCTGACTTACATATGCTATCAATGTAGTCAGCCAGTATATGCATGCACCTAGAGTACCACATATGAAGGCTTTTGAAAGGATACTTCGGTACATCAAGTCTTGTCCTGGGAAAGTACTTTTATTTTCAAGGCATTATAATTTGTTGATTGAAAGTTACTCGGATGCTGACTGGGCAAGTTCTAAAGATGACAGGGGATCTACTACTGGGTACTGCTTGTTTTTGGGAGGCAATCTGATTTCGTGGAGAAGTAAGAAACAAACCGTATGTACAAGGTCTAATGCTGAAGCAGAGTATCGAGCCATGGCCAACTATGTTACAGAGATGGTATGACTGAGATTATTCCTAATGGACCTTGGTATTCAGATTTTCCTACCAATGAAGCTCTACGGTGACAACAAGGCTGCTATCAACATTGCAAATAATCCTGTCCAGCATGATTGAACAAAACATATTGAGATTGATCGCCATTTCATCAGGGAAAAACTTGACTCTGGAGACATTTGTCTGCCATATGTGAAGTCATAAGATCAGGTTGCAAATATTTTTACAAAAGGACAATCCGTTGCTTAGTTTTAAAGTTGTTTAAGCAAGCTGAGTATGCTTGATATCTATACTCAGCTTGAGGGGAGTGTAGCCGCGGTGCATAGAAGGGCATTTTAGTCCCTTATTTTATGTTTTCTTTTAGTTAGTTGATTATTAGGGTAGTCAAGTTGTTTATCCCTTGTATAAGAGTAATTTTGTCCTATTTATATTTTTTTGGTTTAGAACTACCCTAATTAATAGAATCGCTGGGTTGTGGAGGCCGCAAGTCATTTTTTCTGACTGTGATTGTTTCATCTCCATTCTTCCTCTTCCTCTCTTTCATGCGCTACCTGTTCTTTCTTGAAAATCAACAATGGTGATTTTTTGCTTATTTTGCAAATTCAATGTGCAAATTCATATGTTTATCCCTGGAAATAACATAGGTTGTTAGTAATGGATGTCACTATCCCTAAATTCAAAAGAAAGATCATTATAAATAATTATTCCAAGATTAAATGGTGGAATTTAAAAGGTAAAAGTTTAGAAACATTTAAAAATCATCTATTAAAGGAAAATATTTGGAATTTAGAACAAGAAACTAATGTAATGTGGAATAATGTTACAAATTGTATAACGAGGGTTGCAAAACAACTCTAAGGCGAATCTAAAGGTAAAAAGAATTTAGAAAAAGAGACTTGGTGGTGGAGTGAGGAAATCCAAAATATCATTAGAGTAAAAAAGGAATGCTTTAAAGTTTGGTAAACTAACAAAAATGATCAAATCCTAGAAGCCTATAAAATCGCTAAAAAGAGAGCTAAGAAAATAGTTAGCGAAGCTAAATCAAAGGCATTTGAAGATTTATATAATAAATTAGGAACCCGAGAGGGTGAAAAGGACATATTTAAACTTGCTAAATTAAGAGAAAGAAAATTAGAGATTTAGATCATGTTCGGTGCGTTAAAGGTGAAGATCAAAGGGTTTTAACTAAGGATCTTGAGATTAAAGGGAGGAGGCATAGCTATTTTTAGAAGTTACTTAATAGAGATTCCATCAATGATTTATCTTTAGAAGGTACCCAAGAGTCCATAATATTTCATAAATATCAATATTTCAGGCATATTAAGATGTCAGAAGTGGAGGATGCTTTAAGAAAAATGAAAGTGGGTAAGGCCTTAGGACTAGATGGCTTACCTATTGAAGTATGGAAAGGCCTAGGAGATATTGGTATTCAGTGGCTAACTAATTTTTTTAATAAAATTTTAAAGGAACGGAGAATGCCAGAAGTTTGGAGAAAAAGTGTTGTAGTTCCTTTCTATAAAAACAAAGGAGATATTCAAAGTTGTAACAATTATCGTGGAATTAAGCTTATGAGTCATACTATGAAACTTTGGGAAAGAGTAATTGAAAAACGCCTCCGATGTATGACTACTGTATCGGAAAATCAATTTGGTTTTATGCCAAATAGATATACTACAGAAGTTATTTTCTTACTACGGCAGCTAATGGAGAAGTATAGAGAGATGAGAAAAGATTTGTATATAGTTTTTCTTGATTTAGAGAAGGCGTACGATCGAGTACCGAGAGAATTGATTTAGTGGACATTAAGAAAGAAATGAATCTCTCAAGGATATGTTGATTTGATTAAGGATATGTACGACGGCGTTATTACTAGTGTTTGAACTATTGCTGGGGAGACTGGTGAATTTCCCGTTTCTATAGGTTTGCATCAAGATTCTGCATTAAGTCCGTATTTCTTTGCCTTAGTTATGGATGAAGTAACTAAACAATTGCATGAGGATATCCCTTGGTGTATGCTTTTTGCAGATGATATTGTTTTAATTGATGAGAGTATTGATGTTCTAAATGCTAAGTTAGAGCATTGGAGATTTGCCTTGGAGTCTAAAGGTTTCAAAATTAGTAGGAGTAAGTCAGAGTTTATGCACTGTAATTTTAGTAATGGGAGAGTGGTTCAGGAAGACATGGTTCTAATTGATGGACATAACATTCAGAATAGTAGTAGCTTTCGATACTTAGGGTCTATCATACAAGAGAATGGGGAGATTTATGATGACGTTACACATAGGATTAAGGCAGGCTGGTTAAGATGGAGAAGTGCATCAGGTGTCCTTTGTGATCGTCGTATGCCTGTGAAACTCAAAGGGAGGTTTTATAGAACGGCTGTGAGACCTGCTTTGTTATATGGTACCGAGTGTTGGGCAATACGAAAGGAACACATCCACAAAATGTGTGTAGCAGAGATGAGGATGTTGAGATGGATGCGTGGCAAGACTAAGAAAGACAAGATTAGGAATGAGCGTATCTGTAAGGACTTAGGGATAGCTCCAATTGATAGTAAAATGAGAGAAAATAGACTCAGGTGGTTTGGACATGTGTGTCGTCGCCCTAACTCAGCGTCGGTTAAAAGATGTGACCAAATCTTAGTGGATGCTAGTAAAAGAGCTCGGGGAAGGCCTAAAATGAGATGGTGCGATGTTATTAGGAAGGACATTAGTTTCTTGGGTTTAAATACGAATATTGCACTTGATAGAAATCTTTGGCGGAACAGATTCATGTAGCCGACCCCAATTAATTGGGATAAGGCTCTTATGATGATGATGATGATGTGGTGGTCAAGTGCCCATTTAGCATAACTTTCTTTCTCTAGTGCTTCCTAGAGAGAGAAGCTCTAGGTTTTGGGGGCTCGATGTGGTGGCTGGAGGGCTCTCGTAGGGCAACCCTTTCCCACCAGGGGAATCGTGGAGGGGGCCGACACCTTCCCACTCCCTCTCAGTGTCAGTTCGATGGGGTTTGTTCTCGTGTAGGAGGAAAGGCCTCACTCTCCAGTTCTGTAGGACGAATGGGGGACGATAGGCTCTAGTGGCTGGAGGGCCTATCGGGGGCATCCTCTGCAAAGCCGCCTTCGCGGAGGTCATTCGAGGGAGGACGCCACTTGCGACGGCAATGGACAACTGCTTAGAGGTGTGCAACCTATCGGGGAGGCTGGTCAGAGGCCAGTTGGAATGGCTCCGCCTGTGCCTGTGGATCTTGCTGATCGAAGGTGAAGTGGACGGGGAAGGGATCAAGTCCTTGCTAGAAGTGCGTGGATCCAGTGACGTTAAATGAGATGTCTGCTCGGCAATGGAGGAAGGTGTCTTAGTTGTAGGAGGGAGGATCCTCCGACTACACTGGTGGGCTTGTAGGAAGGGGACCTACCCTAACCCCTAGACCTCTCAGGTTGAGAGTTAGATTTCTAGGTCTGTCGATCTACCTATGTGAGGAGGAGAGGATTGGCAGAATCGTTGGAAGTTTTGGCAGGTTGGAGGCCGGCTGCTGAGGCTTTTCCTAGTCGACAACGTCAGTAGGGTTGAGGCATATCTTTGGGTCTCTAGCCCCCAATCCATCTCCTCGACGGTGTCCTTCGTTGTTGGGCATGAGGACTTCATCATTCGGGTGATGGTCTTGCTAGAGCTGGAAGAATGGAGGCGGCGGCGGTGGCGGTGGCGGTCGGACACCCTAGGGCATCCACCAGGGTGTTGCGAGGAAGATGACCGGGGGGGGGGGCAGGATGAAGTGCCCCGATTCAAATTTGAATCGGGGTTGGCGGTGATCTGGGCCGGGCGTTTCGATCGGGCTGGTGGGCCATGATTCCAATGACGATGTGGAGTGGGTGGGCCAGGCTTCTAGTGGGCCGTTGGGCCCAGCTATTGCATCGCCCTTACTCGTGCAATCGACCTAGTCTCGACGAACTATCCTGTGCATCTTCCCTGCATGTTTTCTACTCTAAAGGAAATGGCTTTGGCGAGGAGCGAGGGACCTATGCCTGGGGGAAGGAGCTCAGCTACCCTCGGATGGTGGTCTCCCCTATAAGGGCTACTAATGAGACGGCCGCTGGTGGGTGAAGGGGCTACCCTTCTCAAGTGATTTCCACAAAGGTAGTTTGAGAGTGGAAGCTCTGCCTCGGTAGTTGGTTCTGGCAGGAGGCGCGGTCGAGAGCCTGCGATTGGCCAGTCCTAATCGACGCGAGGGCAACGGGAGCGGTCGCATGGGCCGGCCCAGATTCTTGCGCAGTCCTTGACAAAGTCGATCGGCCGACGTTCCGCCATTGGCTAACCTTGGCTGCAATAGGAAACTATGGCAGCCCACACAGGAACTTAGAGAGTCCTCGGACCTCTTCATTGGCCGTAGGGAGCCGCGATCAACTGGTCCAATCTCCTCTCCCGATTATTGTCGACGCCACTCATCTTGGAGGCGGGAGGTAGCGATGGGGCCTACACTGACAAGACAATACTAGAGTAGGACCTAAACGGGCCGGAGATCAAATCACTTACGACAGCGGAAGAAGAGGAAATGGTCCCGTGTACACTTGTCTCAGAGGAGGGAGAGTCCGAAGAAGAGCAGGCAAAGGAGGGCAGTAGGTTGGGAAAGGAGGAGGTGAGGGAGCTGATCGGGGTGGTGGAGAAGATGATAAGTCTCACATGAGGGATTTGGTGGACAAGATGGGCTTCTCGTTTGAGGGGGTGGATAAGGATATCAGGGGGTTGTTTGTCAAGGTCTAGAAGAGGTGGCATATCGCACTGGCAAGGGCGGCGAAGTTGGGGAAATTACAAAAGTGGGCTTTGAGGGAGAGGGGGGGAGAGTGAGGAGGAGGGAGAGGAGCAAGAGGGTATCTTATCTTTATGAGGATTCTTTCATGGAATGTGAGGGAACTGGGTGGGGGTGAGAAGAGAAGGGCGGCGAAGGAGTTTGTTAGCAGATGCAAGATTGATATCTTGTGCCTCTAAGAGACCAAGTGTGAAGATGACGGGGAAGGGTAAATGAGGGAGATTGGGAGTGGCAGGCTTTCGAAGGGAGTGGCCTCCGCGGCAGAGGGGAGGCCAGGATGCATTATGATTTTGTGGAACCCGTTTGAGATGGAGAAAGTGGAGGCAGATAGGCAGGTTGTCTGGGGGCTATCTCCCTTCACTTTCGTTGCGGAAGGATGGCTTCTCTTGTGATTTCTCGAGAGTATATGTCCCCCAATCGAGAGAAGGGAAGAAAGCCCTGTGGGAGGAGTTGCTTGTATATCATCGTAGTTCGGGCCGACCATGGTGTTTAGGGGGTGACTTTAATGCAGTGATGACGACTAGATTGGGTAGATCTGGACGTGTATCTCTTTATCCTCTTTCTCAGTTCTGGTGAATGGACAGCCCACTTTTTATTTTCTTAATGGCAGAGGCCTTCGCTAGGGAGATCTTTTGTCACCCCTCTTATTTGTCCTTGTTGCTCATATTTTGAGCAAGATGTGGATGAGGGCTGAAAGGGCAGGTACCATTAGAGACTTCCAGGCTGGACATCACAGTTTAAGCTTTACCCACCTGCAGTATGTTGACAACACCATTCTTTTCTGGCAGACGAGGAGAGACAAGTCTTTGATGTTAGGCTAATGCTAGAGATTTTGCAAGAGGTTAGTGGGCTGAAGGTGAACTATAACAAAAGGATTATAGCTGGGGTAAACATGGAGGAGAGGTCACTCAGGAGAACAACATTCATATTAGGCTGTCAGATAGGAGAATTTTCTTTCTCCTACTTAGGTCTTCCTTTGTCCCCTAGGGCCCTCCACTATGGGGATTAGGAGTTGATAGTACAGAGACATGAGTGTAGGCTTGTAGGCTGGAAGGTTAGGCTCCTTTCCTATTGGGCGTGAATGGTGTTATGTAATTTTTTGCTTGACATTCTTTCTATCTACTATCTCTCTATTGTTAGGATCTCCAAAACAATCGCCAAGAAGTTGGAGTCTATTCAAGTTAGATTTTTCTGGCACACCAACAATGATAGGGGTAGGGATTGGCTTGACATCTCCTAGGGTAGAGTATGCAGAAGTAAAGAAGCAGCAGGAATGGGGTTCAAGAACATTAGGGACTTGAACTTGGCACTACTTTGTAGATGGTTGTGGAGACTTGGAGGGGAAGAAAATGGGCTTTGGCTACATATTATCAGCCAGAGATATTATAGCAGGTCCAGAGTGTGGGATATGATACTAGCCTCCTTGCACAATGTCTCACCGATTTGGAGAGGCATCATCCAATGTAGTGATATCATCAGATTCAGTGTTCGTGTCAGATTAGGTAATGGACAAAGGAGTCTGTTCTGGAAGGACAGGTGGTATAGGGATTTCTCACTTGAAGAGGCCTATCCAAGGCTTTTTGCTATTGCAGCTGCACCCTTGTTTTCCGTGGCACAATATTTTGATAGCCAGTTATCTAGGGGCACCTGGGTGTCTACCTTTGGGAGGAATCTATCGTAAGAGGAGACGGACCAGCTGGAGAGTCTATTGTCGTTTCTCTTTCACTTCAAGTTGGGGGATAGTGGTGATAACAGGTGGGTGTGGAGGTGGGAGAAGGAGCAAGGATTCTCAGTTAGGTCGGCCTACTCTCTCATTTTAGATGGGGTTATGGGTCACCATTTTGCTCTGCATGTTTGGAACCCCAAGATCTCGTTGAAGGTGAAGCTGTTGATATGGAGAATCACACATGGCCAGTTACCCACTTGTGATGGGATTGCATCCTTCTTTCAGGACATGGACAAATTGTGCAGCTTGTGTGGGAAGGTGGAGGACCTCAACCACCTCTTTACGGGTTACTCCTTTTCTAAGGAGGTATCGACTAGGATCGGTGCCAAAATTTATCACCCTTTAGGCCATTTTGAGAGTGTGCAGCATCTACCCCTCAATTGGCATAAGAGGTGGGTCCTGAAAGGGGACAGAATTATTTGGTGTCTCATCCTTCACTCTACTTAATGGGCTTTGTGGGGTGAAAGGAACAGAAGAATTTTCAAGGGGAAGCAAGAGTGGAGGAGAGTATTGTTTCTTTTGTGGGTGAGAGAGTTTGTGAGTGGGCCAAACATCTTTGTAAAGTGGAGTCACATAACTCCTCACTTTTCCTTTTGTTGGTGGGTAGGTAGGGATTGCTCTCTTGGCAAGGAATTGTTGTACGGGGATTCTTTTGGGAGCTGACTGTTTACACTTGTAAATCCTTTTTTCTTTTTATTTAATGCAATAGTGGTACTACGCACTTAAAAAAGAAAGGTGCCCATTTAGCATGGAGATCTGAAGGGTCTGAGCTGGGATTGCTCAAATCATACTGATATTCCATTCTTTAGGATGATGGGAAAAGGAGTCAGGTTGTAGTGATTCAGTCACAAGCGAGGAAGTAAGAGAGGGCTATATGTAGGAAAAGGCTACATACGTGAAGGAGCAAAAAGGCCAAGGCATGGAGCCACCACCATGTCTGAGAGCCAAAACAAGGATGCACTGGATTAGTCCCATATCAGGCAGCAAAATAACTTCATGGGGTTTGCATCTATAACTTTTGAGGCTTTTTGTTTTTTGGACAAAACTATACAGGCTGAGTCTGAAGTGGGCAATACATTGCAAAAGCTTGACTGATCGTGATAAATGGTATCAGAGTAGGACCTGCAGAGTATTATATGGGTATAGTTGGGAGATGAATCGGGCGAAGACTGGTGGGCCTATAATGGCTTATTCATGAGTTGGGTAGTAGGAAAGGTGAATCATAGGAAAGGGCTACCTGTGCATAGAGGATTAGAGGTATAAACACAATGATGCAGAACCACCATTGTGTTTGATGGCTGGGGTAAGGATGAAACTGAACTGGTCCCATATGGAAAGAAAAATTACCAAGCTATATATGTGGGCTTGGATCGCCAACTTGTGAAGTGCCTTTAAGGGAAAAAAAGTGTGCCCTGAGCCTAAAGCAAATAATCCATCGCAAGGGTTGAATTGGGTCATGAACAGTTTGGTGCCACAAAAAGTCGACGGACATTCTTTGTGGGCAGCATATTGGAACATATGGAAAGCAAAAAGTGACAATGTATTTGATCCATTAGTGGTTCCTACCAAAAAATTTACAAACATGATTAATGGTTATGTGCATAATTGGGCAATGGTAGGTTGCTGATTGCACAGAGAACGTGAATTGAGGAGCTGAACCTTCTCTGCGCAATTAAATAATTGATGCTGGATCCCTTTGGTTGGGTGGGGGGGGGTTCCTATTTAGGCCTACCGCCTACCATGGGTAGCATGGGATTGTGTTTTTTTTTTCTTTTCAAAATTTCTTTTTTGGTTGGCCGACTTTCATTCCTTTTCCCTCTTATAATGGTGAAGTGGGTGTTTCCCCGATGTTATGTTTCAGCCCCACCTTTTCTTAAAGAATAAAAAATGCTAGCAGCTTTATCACAAAATGGCCGGAGTTGGAATGGTCCAATAATTAAGCTGCTGCAGTTGATGTTGCAAATGTAATATTTTTCAGAATGTGGGTGTTTCCCCAATGTTATGTTTCAGTCCCACCTTTTCTTAAAGAATAAAAAAATGCTAGCTGTTTTATCACAAAATGGCGGGAGTTGGAATGGTCCAATAATTAAGCTGCCGTAGTTGATGTTGCAAATGAAATATTTTCCAGAATGTGGATTCCAAAGTGGGATGCTCTCCAACAAATTTATTTTGGCATAGGGAGAGAGAGAGAGAGAGAGAGAGAGAGAGTCTGGTGTAGTTGATGCTGCAAATGAAATATTTTCCAGAGTGTGGATTCCAAAGTGGGATGCTCTCCAACAACTTTATTTTGGCAGAGAGAGAGAGAGAGAATCATTTTTTGATTTCATTTGTATAATGATATTATTAGTGACAACAAGTCAACAGCCCCTTTTTTGCTTTAAAAAAGCAATTTCTTAAGAAAAAAGTATACTTTTCACATTGGTCTTTTTTGCTTTACATGTCTGACCTCCCACACTTCGGACCCGAGACTGGCTGATGGTAGCATTTTGTGTAACAAGATATATGCAGTTTCTGTGGATTAAGGTTGCCATAATATTCACATGAATCCCTGAACACAATAATGTTCTTCTGGTCCTGGTTATTAACTATAAGTTATTAAAGTATGCAGGTGGTGCTGGACTTGGATGAAACTCTAGTTTGTGCCTATGAGACATCTAGCTTGCCTGCTGTTGTTCGTAACCAAGCCATTGAAGCAGGTTTAAAGTGTTTTGAGCTGGAATGCATATCTGTCGACAAGGTCTTTCTCAGTATTTACCCCTTTTTGGTTGTTTATGTTTATTAAGTAATAATAACTTATTTGAAATTAAAATGCCTGCTGTGAAGGAGTGTGAAGGAAGACAAAAAGTGAACCATGTCACGGTATTTGAACGCCCCGGTCTTCATGAATTTTTACAGCAGACCAGTGAATTTGCTGATCTCGTTCTTTTCACTGCTGGCCTTGAAGGTCTGGTCTATCCTCGGCTGGCTGTGGGTTTCTTTGGTTTCTATCTGCTGTCTCACTGTATGGCTTCTGCCTTTTCTTTTACAGGTTATGCTAGACCACTAGTTGATAGAATAGATGTTGAAAATAGATTTGGTCTTCGTCTCTATCGGCCTGCAACAGTTAGCACGTAAGACGTCTCAGATTTTTTTTTAATCAAGCACATGTGCAGTTTTTTTGTTGAATAGGATCAAACATGTGGCTAATTTGGTCAAATATCTATCTTGACATGCTCTGGTTAATCTGGGATGTTTATGTGTGTGTGTATATATATATCTAATGATCCAGCATACAATTCTTAGGTCTTTCCTTTGCAAAATTCTTAGTTTACACGATCTTTTAGAGCTGTTTTTTAGCTGTTGTAAATAAAAACAAGTTTGACCTCCATTTTTGTGCTGGTAGGGTTGAGATTTTTTTGATTCTACAGACTAAATTTTCTGACGTAATAAAATATCCTTTGATGATCTCCGTCAGTAATGCTACTTTTCATTTTGTTGGAAGCACTGGAAGGGTGGAAATTCTTGGATCCTAAAACTGGTGTTCTGAACTGAGCCATAAACTATAATGTATTACACAGGAGAAGCCTACTTGGTTGATATCTCAAATTGAAGACAAGCTACATAGAGTGAAAAGAAACATGAGTTCCCCTTCATAAACATGAGTTCTCCTTTATGCCATTGACTCTAATATAATAGTTATCTCACCTTTCTCTAAGGTATCTTAGGAGCAGTTAATGGCCCAAACATATTATCCTCATATCTTGTTAATTTCTTATGACATGTTAGTTTGACAATTGGATTTTAAGGCTGTTCAGTTTTTTAAAGCTTGCTGCTGTGTCATGTTTCCCACGAATGGGCATTATGACATCATAGATTAGAAATTTTAAGCTCTATATTGTTAGTTCCACGTGGTATATATTAGATGTACATTGAAAAGCTAGAATATGGCTTGTCCATAGAGGCGACCATTTGATCATCATGTCACCCAATGACCCAGCTGTGTGCGGTGGGCGGGAGAGTAAGGCAGGATCTCTCTGTCCAGCGCATGGAAGGCAGGGTCTGATTGAGCAAATAGGCTGATCCAATGGATGACAGGCCGATCTTGAATTGGGTATGAATTGGACCCAGATTGGCCTATCCGACCAATATCGGTCCGATTCAGGTCCATTTCCCCCTTTTCTTTTCAAGTTCCCAAGGGAATCGGGTGAATCTGTCTGATATGACTGATTCTGGTTGGACTTTTTAATTTGGGGTGGTTTGGCCCCAGACTCAGACTGCCACCCTGTGATTCCGAGCTGAATCGACCTATGTCGATCTGGATCGGCCGATTCTACATTCTATGGTCCAATGGGCACGATCACATTCGCCCAAACAAGCAGCTTACTGTCTCATCATTTTTCCTTTTCAGGCGAATCCTCCCAGATTATTATTCATAATCAAATAGGGTATATCCATCTTTTATTGAAAGGAAAATCATGTCTCCTTCCAGCGGGACACATCAGAAAAAAGATTGTCTGGAGGAGGTTTCCAATTGGTAGATTTAGAATTAATCAAGTAACAATACAAAAAAATTCCCTGAACATTTTTAAAAACACTTTCAGAAGGGACCATGTGTTCAGAGAAGTTCTTGGCATAACTAGAAGACATTTTCTGATGCTTAGTATCTCTTGGAGGTGGTTGAGATGGATGTGTGGCAAGACTAAGAAAGACAAAATTAGGAATGAGGGCATCCGTAAGGACTTAGGGATAGCCCCAATTGATAGTAAAATGAGAGAAAATCGACTCAGGTGGTTTGGTCATGTGCTTCGTCGCCCTAACTCAGCACCGGTTAAAAGATGTAACCGCATCTTAGTGGATGCTAGTAAAAGAGCTCGGGGAAGGCCTAAAATGAGATGGTGTGATGTTATTAGGAAGGACATTAGTTTCTTGGGTTTAAATATGAATATAGCACTTGATAGAAATCTTTGGCGGAACATGATTCATGTAGCCGACCCCAAATAATTGAGATAAGGCTCTGATGATGATGATGATGCTGAGTATCTCTTGGAGGTATCATGTCCATCCAGAAATTAGTCAATCTGGTATCAAAAATCATAGCTTGGATCCCTCTTGATAACAAGAAGTCAGTTTGAAATCTGGAACCAAGACCTGTCATGAAAAGGCCTGGTTTGAAAGAAAACATAACTACAGTGACCAACGATCATCACTGGAAGGGCCATCCAATCCCCAAAGCAAGTCTCACTCAAACACGAATGCTTCAGTGGAAAAGTGTCCGGCTATTGGTATCCATATATTACATTTTTGGTGGAAACATGATCTGGTACTAAGGAGCACATCTTTCTGTTGAAATATTGAACATCTGCTGTGTTTGTGACATTGGGAATGAGCTCTTATTTTATGTAATACTAATGATTCAATGAAATATAGCCCATCTTCTCTTGGCATAATGCATTTTAAGCTATGAAGCTTCTATTTGATCCGAACAAGGGTTTAAATTTAAGGGATGCATGTGAGGGAAGTATTCGTCAGAAATATGATATAAGTAGCCTCGTTGCAACTTGCAGGTTTAAGTCAAACTTTGCTTGCATGCTTTAACAGGTGAGCCGTGGACCAGAAGAAATTCCAGACATAATGCACTAAGTCTTTCGAAATGATGTCACTTTTTCCCTTGTCTGATCTTTTTTATGAAATCAATTGTTTTTTTAGTGTGGATTGGTTTCACATAATAGCTTTTATTTTTTAATTTTTATTGTTCACATAGACGCTGGGCACTGTACCATTGCTTATGCTTCTTGAGGTTCTTACTTACTGAAACTTTCAACTTGTTTTCTTGAATCAGTGAATACCGTGAGCATGTGAAGGACCTTTCTTGTCTGTCAGCGGATTTCTGTCGAACTGTTATTGTTGATAACAATCCATTCAGTTTCTTGTTGCAACCACTGAATGGTATACCTTGCGTTCCCTTTTCTGCTGGACAGCCTTACGATGAGCAGGTATATGTTTGGACCTTTAATTAGCTTGCCCAAAAGTATAGGAAAGGTTAAAATCTTTTAGTGATCTGACCTTTCACATAATCTGAGATTTCATCTTTTCCGTTTTCTGATTATATGTTTATTTCAGCTCATAGGGGTCATTCTCCCGCTTCTGAAACACCTCTCTCTCCAGAACGATGTGCGGCCTGTCCTGTATGAGAGATTTCACATGCCCGAGTGGTTCAAAAAGCATGGGATTCCTGCATCTCAATGGACATCATGATAATCACCAATTAATATCTGAAATCCATTAGTCATGGAGACACCTGCTTAGGGGAGATTGAAGTTAGATGATCAAAATTGGCTAATTCACAGGGCATCCTTGTATATCATCACTCCGTAGCTGCTCAAGCAGAACCCGGGATTCAGTAGAGGGCGACCTTGCTGAAACAGGAAATGATTTCATCTGGCCCGGGCTTCCAGATTGGACTACTGCCGAATGGTTTTATTTTTCCAGTGGGTACTGGCAATGTATGTATCAAACAATATTCAACTTTGATTTTTTTTTGGTAATTGTTTATATATCTGTAGCATTCATCACTGTTGCTAGGGATCTTCCTGTAATGTACGTGTCTTGAAATCGGCCGATTGAATGGAAAGAACTTTTAGTTCAGTGTTATCTAACTTTGGTTCTCTCTGGCTGACCACTGATACATGTACACTTGCACTCACATGTTAGGGCCAGAGCCAAGAGCAGGCCTTTTGTTTCCACAGTGGGGTGATATGCAGGTGGAGGAATATTTCCATCACCCATTTGACACGAGTTTAAACTGAAAGTTGCTTCGAGTGAGAGGGGAAGGCGAAAGGTCCAGTGCGTAGAGAAGATTGGCAGTCCCATACCTGATGCCCACGGTTATAATGTGAAAATTGCCGTTGGAGTCAAACCTTGGACCGATGTTAATTCTCCCAAATTCTGAATTTTTAGCACGGGTCTGGTAAAGGGTTGTCCTCAATTTGACCCGAGAACATCTCTGAACCAGTTTGGTAATGGGGATTTCTAGCTTCCGGATAACTTATCAAAAAGTTCATTGCCATCTGGCTGTCATGTTTAACATACGCAAGACTGTTTTCTCATAATGGGAATGAGTTTGGTTGGTCTTTCTTTTTGGAAGTAATAACATTCTCATTCTAATACAAAACTGCAATTCAAATTCAAGCACGTTAAAATTAAACCTAAATTCGCAAACTCAATCACTTACATTCAGCTGAGCTCAAACTCGTTCATGCTACTTAAGGGGCACGATGGAGAGTAGATCGAGTGTCGATTCCCCTCTCACACATTGGGGGAGAGAGAGACTTCAATCCGCGACCTCTCATTAAGGGAGGTAGATATCCACTGAGCTACGTGCTCGAGACTGTTGCCAACTTATCATCACCATTTATATCCTAACAAATAAGTTGTTGGAATGTTTTTTTTTTTTTGTAGTGGCCTCCTCATTAGCCTCTTCCTCCTCTCCCACTCAGGAGTCCACACACTCACTCTCACCCCACTTGCGGCCTCACCTTTATCCCTCGCCTTGTCTTCCTTTCTCGAGTAAACCACTCGGGCACAAGACGACTGTGAGTACGATGCGAAACGGAAGCACGATGGGTGTGATGAATGTTGAGCTCAATTTGCTTGGAAATTTAACTTTTCCTTGGCCAGGTCGAGGCCTTTGCCTGAACATTATAAAAAAAGTTAAATTTATGTGATTAGAGAGTAACAAACTTAAATTATTTAATTTAGCAATTTGATTTTACGATCGGTCGAGGATGAGAAGAGCAGAAGATCTGGTATAAAAAATGTCAATGTAACATTTTTCTCTCGACATTATTTTTTTTTTATGGTAGGAAGACTAATAAATTCTAGGTTCACATCTCTCTAGAATTAAATATGAATCACATAAACACTATTCAGGATCTCCCTACTATAAGATAAAATTCTTTACCGTTCGATCCACTCGAGGTCCTCTTCTATTGACATTGTTAGACATGGTATATTTTTTTCTCTAACAAAATCCTGTGCTATTTGTCTAGTTGCTATTAACTGCTAAATAGTTGAAACATGCAAATCAAAATCTAGATTAGGGAGCCTATGATTATATTACATATTTATGAATTAGCCCTGCCAATCTAAAAATTTGTTCATACCTTTTTGGAATCTCAAGTTATTTAATTAAATGCCTCGTATGAGTAGACCTGTAAACGGTCGGATACGGAGCGGATAGTGTGATATCCGAATTCGTATCCAATTAATAATCGAATTATCCGATTAGTAATCGAATAATCCGTCGGATACTTTATTCGGATAACGATCGGATAAATACGAATTCGAATTCGGTTCAAATTTTAAACGGATAATTACTAGACCTACTTGGGGTGAGTTGTGTTAGCCGTGCGAGAGCATCATATATTATTTTCTCAAAAAAATAAAGAAAGAGTGAAAGTTTTTTTTATTTTGAGAGATGTTATCAAAAGATTAGACTTCGTCTTAAAAAACAGGAGATAACTTACGAAGTGAGTGTAAGTGAATTTCTTATTTTTAAATTATATTTTGAGACCAAAAAATATAAAAAAGAATAATCAAACAATATATTAAGATTTAAGCTAATTATATATAGAATATGTATATCATTAGATTTTTATCTAAGAGTTCATATTCGGTCGGATAATATCCGACACGGATATCTCATATTTGAATTCGTATCCGATTAATAATCGGATATCCGATATCCGATTAAACGAATACGAATTCGATTCGAATTTTAAACGGATAATTACCAGGCCTACATATAAGTATGAAAAAAATCATGCAATTCAAGGTTTGCCGTATCGGTCACGGCCCGGTATGAGACGGCACGGTCGGTACAGCACTGTATCGGTATGATCTGATGGAGATATTTTTCTAATTTTTAAAAAATTAATTTTTTTGTAAGTTTTCAAAAATAAAATTATAATACTAGTTCATTTAAGTTGTAAAATAATAGATTCATCCGAAGAATAATAAAATATATTGTTCCTTTTTTTAACATACATTCGTACTAAGCTACATATAATTAATTTTACTCTTCCAACTATTATTAAGATGCAAACGTGATTACTTACACATTATTAGTAAATTTATTATGTAATAATAAAAATACATAATTTTACACACATAACTAAATATAATTATATATATTCAATTATTAATATCTTATTTATTATAAGAGCTTATTACACCTCTCAATTTAACAACATATTTGAAGAGACAAAAAATATAAGTTAAAGTGAACATATACATAATTAACTTTACTCATTGTATCATTTAACTCCACTCATAAAGTACAAAATGTGGAAGGTCACTCATCTGACTTATCTGTGAATCATGTATCACAATCATAATCAGATACACGAGACTCATGACCCGTATAATCTAACTCTTTCCTAGTGGTGGGAGGTACACGTGGGTGACTCTGAAAATATGTAGCCATATGAATAAATAATGGGTCATGTGCAACAGTCAAAGGTACATAAAATCCTCTAAAAAAAGCTCTAATTACATTTATACATACATGTCTATCATCTACTACCAGTGGGACTAGTGCTGGTGGCGGTCGAACTCTATACGTGGAGGAAGATCCTCATTGGCCCGGTACTGGTGCCGGGTGAGCACAGTTTAGTTTGGTTTGGTTTGATTTAAAGAGATTTTTTTTCAAACCAAACTAAATCGAATTAAGGGTTCAACCCGAACCGAACCAAATCGAATTACTTTGAAACCAAACCAAACCAAACTGAATTAATTCAGTTTTGTTCGGTTTGGTTCAGTTTGAACCATATTGATATCCCCTTTTAAAAATTAGATTAGATTCAAAAGGGTGTAAAAAAAGATAAGGTAAAATAAATTTTATCAAATAAAGTAAATATTAAAGAAATAACATCAAAGTTACAACTTACAAGAGAAAGCTCCATGATATTTCCACATAAAAACTAAAAACTTAAATGAAAGGTGATTTGAAACTTACTTTGTAACATTAGATTTAGAAATCTCATCGGGATGGCTAGGGTTGGACTTTTGGAATTATGTTTAATAATTATATTTACACCTATATTAAATTGACAAAAATATTCTTAAAGTTGAGTTAGACTTTTAGAATTATGGCTAATGGTTATATATACACTTATATTAACTTGACAAAAATATTCTTAAATTCGGGTTATTCGGTTCGGTTCGATTTCCTGAAAATCAAAATTAAAGCAAAACAAATTTTTGAATACGGTTCGGTACGAACCCAAACCAAAATTTTTTAAATTTCAACCCAAACCAAACCAAATCAAATCTATCGGTTCGGTTTGATTTTCAGGTTGAACCTGAATAATGCTCACCTCTAGCTGGTGGTGGGGGAACCGTAGAAGTGGAAGACGATGTCCCGGCTCTGCTACGAGAAACATATCATTCCTGTAATTGTATCCGAAAGTAATCTCGGACATCATCTGGAACTAAGGAGCATGCATAGCAATCTCGTCTCACTCCCGCGAGGTGCTATGCAAATATGTGTGTGCCGGTGATGCGATCTTGGAAATATGTACAGTGCACATGTCAATCACCCTCAATAGTGTACTCGTGCTCCCATGCAGGGTGGCGTCGTCCGTCCATGATGACCTGCAAGTGTTGAACAGTTTTGCATTAGTCTTCAAGGACAACTACAAAAGTCAAGACATGAAGAAATAAATGATTAATTTATAGTTACGTATAAATATATGAAAATGATACATACTCCTAATCATATGGGCCCAAACTTGGTCACAACCCATCTCCAAACAATTTCATGTTATGCGTGCTCCGCAGATAGGACAAGTAGTATGCATATTCTATGAAACTTGCATAGTTCTCCAAGTACATGCATACATAATATTCATACTCTTGGGAACCCTATAAATACACGACTGGCAGTGGTTGCACAGTTGAGAGTTGACCATGTCCTTTGGTATATTACTGCATTGAAGGATAGGCATGAGGGTATGGGTACGATGGGAAGAATGAACTACTGCTCTCTAAATTATCATGATATCTGGGCTGATGTTGGCATGATCATCCATATTCACTGCCAAATCCCTGAGAGTCATGTGTGCTCATCCTCTCAAAATCAGATAACATGTCTTAATAGTTGCCACTGTTTGCAATATAATTTCCATAATAGAGATCCCAATAATCAGCTCCCTGCCTCACCCTTGACGATAGAGCACCGTGGTCATCATCCCGTATGGCATGTGTGAAGTGCTGCTTCTCTGTGCATACCATGTCTTTTTGACGACCACGTTTGTAGCCCCCATGACCTTTGTCTTGACTACTGCTATCCTCTTGGCCACCAACACTAGTATCCCCACGATGACTTCGTTGACCACCACGAGAACCGTGACCACTATGGGATGAAGAATCTGTCGGTGTATTGTCATCATCGGAGTCATGACTCCCATTGATGCAGGGTTCTATGGATAGCTCAGGAGAGTCGTCATCTGCATTACGATCTAATGTCTCCAAGTCTTCAATGTCCATCGGATTTATTGGTGGTTGCTTGTCCTTTTTGCTTCTGAATAATGTGGTCCATGATTATTTCTTCTTCTGTGGAGCAGATGGTGACTTTTCTGCTGCATGTTCTCTCTCTCTAGATGCCTGACAAGTGGAGGTCATGTCTGATAAGAACTTCAAGTAATTTCGTACTGTGTAACTCAATAGGTATGAGTAAGCTGAGACGATTGAGTGGGTGCCCCAGACGCCGAGCGCCATAGCGTAGCAGACTGAGATAGTTGTTTGGATGCTACCAAAGACTACAAAATTGAAAGGTCAACAAATACAATTAGCAATGAAATATAGTTTAACACATAAATCTTCTCATCCAATATAATTTCACCTTTCTAAATGACAAACTCCTCCTAGCCTCTCTAGAAATAGATGTCCTTATGTGTTCTATAGATACTGAATGTTGCGGTGCAGCAACTCGAGATCACTGTTCATGTGTCGGATCGACCTGTAATTTTTTTCTTACCTCATAATACATAAATATATGCCTACGCTCTCTAATCAAATATGCGATTCAATATGTATGTGTTATTTCACCTAAGAGGCTGGTGGACGTGGGTCTGCTGGAGGCCGCATCAATCGCTCCCTTACTACATCATCATACACATATGATGTGTCTCCGCCCCCAATGATGAGGTCTTCATCCAGTCCTGCCACTAACTCGTCTCCAACCATTTGCACATTAACGTCATGTCCCTCCCCCCACTGCCAGCTACATAGTTGTTGCGAGAAAAGTATTAGGCCGTGGTGTCTCTCCTGGCTCTTTGGCCTCCTCATTAAGTTCTGTCTCACCACGCTAGGTTGTTGTTCTTGCAACCCATGAAACTATAATGTCATCATCATCTCACAAGTACACAACATATGTTGGGTGTCTCCCTCTCATCTTCTTGCATCCATTTGCACATGCTTAACCTTTATCTTCATGTTGTTATGAACATATATCATTTTGTCCAGCCTTGTGTGTTAACCTATTCCTTAGCTTGGTATGTAGGAAGGAGAATGTTGACCAATTCCACTCGCACCCACTCGAGGAGGATTTTTAGGATACAACTTTCATTGCAATCTTTCTCAATGTCGATGCGTTGGTGCCGTAATTGAGCCACCACTCAGCTGTTAGTAAGGCAGATGATGAAAATTATAAAAATTAGATGCAATAATTACTTGTCGAACCATAGAATATGCATTATACAAGTAAATTACCTGCATCAAGTCTTTCACGACTGGCAATATCATTAGGTGTCGTAAATGAACTAATTGCCTCTCTAAATATTTTCATTTGCATTTATAGATAAAAAATAGTTACATAATTATTTTCATGTCACATATGATGGTGAAGTATCCAAATATACCTCATTTAATGCATCAACAACATCTATTGGGCTGCGAGACAGTCAGTCCACCATAATGTTGACAGATTCTATCAAAGTATCATCATAAGCGAGACCGCGAGCATACTGAAAGGCCGGGTGTAGGTAGTATGCTGCAATGACCTCAGAATAAAAACAAGTTTGTCATAAAACTGGGGATACCGACATTAGGGTCAAGTATGTTTACCTGCCATTTGAAGATCACATCTCATCTGCCTATCCCATCTGTCCTTCACAATTTCTAAGATCGTGGGTCCATATTTTTTGGATGTTGCAAGAATCTTCCACTTTGCAGCTACAATTTTAATGTACACCAACCCCATGGTTGGTACTTTATCTCCGTCCACACACCTCAATACCTCATACATTAGTTGTATCAATGAAACTAATATCTTGACTCTGTCCCAAAAGTTATTGGTGTTGACAATCCCTTCGACTTCTGCTGTAACGACCCGAGAATCCGATTACCAGGAAGGCCCGATAACCCAAGACTCGCACCGCCACCCACGAGTCCGAAGACTCGGAAGGGTTAGAAGGATGGTGTGGAAACTACACAAGTATCACAAATAATTGTAGAATTAAACAGTTATATAAATAAGCAGGAAATGAATTAACGTTTTACATGGTCCACAATATAACAACAGTAGTCCACAACTAGTACAGAGACAAGAAAAGAAAGTACAGCTACACGGGGCATACCCCAGCTCTGACCTCTGGCACTAACGCTGGGCACCTGAACCGCGCTAAGCCTCAGACGAACTCCCCTGAAGCCTCGCCTCGCCTGAAACACGGTGAAAACACGCAGGGAATGAGTCTCGGAATAAGACTCAGTAGGAATCACTCGAACCCTACCTCGCAAACAGAGAAACCGCTACGCTAGCAGTAAGCGAGTACCTCAAAAAGGGAAACTCTGCCATCTACAAAGCACCGGTCTCACGGCACGAAAGCCGACACACGTGCCACGACGAAACAACCGGAACACAACGGCCAACACGGCAGAAACCCGAAGGTCGAAGTCGTAACGACTGACAGTCTGACACTCCCGACTCGACATGAGTACCTCCCACTAGAAGCACAACCGGTAGCGTCCCCTGACGACTTACACCGCACCGCAGGTGAACTGCCTGACATGGTAGCGCCTACCAGAGGCACGGACACCGAACAAGTACCACAAACAAGTGACTAGCTGGGGTCACGCTCGTCAGCGTGTGTCCAACTGCCCCCAACCACGTGTGCACACACAGACCGCGCGTCCCTGGTCTGGCCCTCTGACTGGTTTTCCCCTTAGCCGGACTCTGGCTACAGACGTGGGGCCTGACGGAAACCAGTCTAAAAACCGTCTCTAAGGGTCGGCCCGTACACGACTCCCTGGTGAGACCAGCACCGCGTACTGGTGGGCTACGACTAGTGGAGGGTCACTGAAGGAGTAGACTCTCAAGTCAACGGAAAACCACGTCCGCATCCGATGACGTACGGGGACCACCCCACGTACCGGCACCGTCGCACGGCGACCACGGACGGAACAGAAACGGGGTTGCAAACCACCGGGGCAACCCAGTGCTTGACGGTCTACCCTAGACGCGTCACAGGACTCTGACGGTCTAGGCGGGACCGTCACAGACGCCTGACGGTCTAGGCTGGACCGTCACAGGACCCTGACGGTCCAACGCAGGCCGTCACACTCCCAGTGTAAAACAGAGTGTAACGCACCTGCCCTGGTGCGTTACAGACTGTGACGCGCCTATGCAGGTGCGTCACAGGGAAAAACAAAGGCAAGCTGTGACGCATGCCACTCGGTGCGTCACAGCATGTGACGGTCCACACCTGGAGCGTCACACACATGTAACGGTCCAGCCCTGGAGCGTCACATTGCCTGGGGGTTGAATAACCCTGACGCACCCACGCTGGGCCGTCACAAGGCTGTGACGCGCCAGCCCTGGTGCGTCACACGCCTTGACCCCCAACGGTCAAACCAACGGTCGGATGCCAACGGTCGGGACGCTCTGACGGCCCAACCCAGGCGCGTCACACGCCTGTGGCGGTCTATCGTGGGACCGTCACACTCCCAGACCCCAGTTGGCTAAACAAGGGCTGTGACGCACCCGCCCAGGCGCGTCACACGGTGTGACGGTCACTAGAAGGACCGCCACACCCACCCGACGGCGAAACGGCGGGGAAAGCCCAAAAAACCCAACCACGCCCCCATGTCTCCACCGGAGAGGGGGAAATCAAAGGGAAAGACCCCTGGGGACCCCTAGCATGATACTAGGCCATCAAAACGTAAAATCGCGGGCTAAAACCATAGATCGGGCGAGCTCTCCCCAAATCATGGAAAACCCAAACCCGCTCAAACATGCCCCTCTCGGCCTCCCCTCGGCCTAAATCACGGAAATGAACGGCGGGGAGCTAGGGAACGTCACCCTACCTCAATGGAGCGAATGCTCCGCCGAATCGATGCCGAGATCACGAAGAACGCTTTGAAAACCCTCGTCCCTTCACGGTTCCCCACAAGCTTTACGCCGCCACGATCGCCTCGCCGTCGCCCACGCCGTCACGCCGTCGCCCCACGCCGTCTGCAGCCGGAGGGGACGTCGCCGCAGCCGAACGAGAGAGAGAGAGAGGGAGGGGCGGTGCTCACGGTGGGGGAGAAAGAAGGAAGAGGAAGAAGAAGAAGAAGAGAGTGGGGAGAGAGAGAGAGAAATGAGAGTATTTATATAAAATCTGGAAATTCCAAAAAAATACCAAAAAATAGAAAATTACATTTCCGGGATCCTCGGAACGCACCGATCGCAACGGTACCACTCGTGCCCAGGTGAACGACCCGGTTCACCCGCAGCGAGGTTCCGAAGGAATTACCGAAACACACACCGGTAATAGGAAAACACGCGCGGAAAAACCGCGGAACGCTTCCGGGCCTCCGAAACAACTCCGGATCGCGCCGATCCGAACACGAAAGATGCCCGAAACGAAATTTCAGACACAATGGAGTCGAACACTCCGAGAAACCAGATCCGAGACCCACGAAGAAGGATCCAAAAGGTCCGGGATATTACAGCCCTCCCCCCTTAAAGGAATTTCATCCTCGAAATTAAGGACAACCCTAAGGGGAAAAAAGAGGAAGACTCACTCAAACAAGTAAGGGAACTGCCGACGCATCTCATCCTCACGCTCCCAAGAAGCCTCACCACCAGAGTGCCGCTGCCACACCACCTTTACCAACGGGATGACCTTGTTCCGCAGGCGCTGCTCTCGCCTATCCTCAACGCGGACAGGAAACTCTGGGAGAGAAAGGTCTGGAGTCACCTCGGGCCAAACAGAATCCTCAAGAACATGAGAGTCATCGGGATATACCTCCGCAACATCGAGACGTGGAACACGTCATGCACCGATGCCAACTCAGGGGGTAACTGCAACTGATAAGCCACCTCAGCGACGCGCTCCACAACGGGAAACGGACCAACATAGCGGGGACTCAGCTTCCCACGCCGTCCAAAACGCATCACCCCCTTCATCGGAGAAACTCTCAAAAATACCCGATCGCCCACGGCGAACGCGAGGGGTTGCCGCCTCCAGTCAGCATAGCTCTTCTGCCGACTCTGGGCCGCCAACATGTTCTGACGAACCACGTGCACAATATCCACACACTGCTGCACCAACTCCGGTCCCGTCAAAACACGCTCACCAACCTCAAACCAGTCAAGTGGAGTCCGACACGGACGCCCATACAACACCTCATAAGGAGCCATGCCGATGCTCGAATGATAGCTGTTGTTGTAGGCAAACTCCACCAACGGTAGGTGGTGAATACAACTCCCCTGCCACTCCAGGCAGCATGATCTCAGCATATCCTCCAAAGTCTGGATGGTCCTCTCAGACTGTCCATCTGACTGAGGATGATACGCCGAGCTAAAAGCCAATTCCGTGCCAAGAGCTCGCTGGAAACTCCTCCAGAATCCAGACGTGAAGCGCGGATCCCGATCCGACACGATGGAGATGGGATTGAGATGGAAATCCCATGCAACGGAACGATCCGCTCCACATAAAGATGAGCTAACTTGGGCATACTCCAGCTGACCTTGACCGGTAACAACCGAGTCACCCTCGTCAGCCAATCCACCAGCAACCAAATACTATCCTGCCCACTCGGAGTCCTCGGCAAACCCACCACAAAATCCGTGGTCACGTGGTCCCACTTCCACGCGGGAACATCCAAGGGCTGAAGAGTACCTCCTAGTAGCTGATGCTCCGCCTTCAGCTGCTGACAGGTCAGTCACCTGGCCACAAATTCGGTAACATCTCTCTTCATGCCAGGCCACCAGAACTACCTCCGCAAGTTCCGATACATCTTCGTCGCACCCGGGTGTACGGCGTACCTGCTCCCATGAGCCTCGCGCAACACCGCACGCCGAACCCGCTCCTCGGCTGGGACGTACAGCCTGCCACGAAACCTCGCAGCACCGTCCTCGCCGAGTTCCACATCAGCTAAGGCCAAAATCTGGGGCAACTCAGGGTCCGCATGCTGAGCCTCTGTCACCTGACGGCGGATAGCTGGCGTGACAGTCAGACTCACAAGCACTGCTAACCCTGGCTCTTGGGGAATCTTGAGCCTGAATGAAACTTCAGGCACTTGTTCCCAGAGCCTCCACTTCCTCAACATCAAGGCACTGACCGCGACCTTCCGACTCAAAGTATCGGCGACGACATTCATCCTGCCCGGCTGATAAGACATGGTGAAGTCATAATCCTTCAAAAACTCCATCCAACGCCTCTGCCTGAGGTTAAGGTCCCTCTGCGTGAAAACATACCTCAAACTCTGATGGTCAGTGAACACCTCGAACTTATCACCGTACAGATAATGCCTCCAGATCTTCAACGCGAAGATCACAGCCGCCAACTCAAGGTCATGGGTAGGGTAGTTCTCCTCGTGGGGCTTCAGCTGCCGAGATGCATATGCCACCACTCTACCATGCTGCATCAACACAGCGCCCAATCCAACGCCGGAAGCATATGTACACACCACAAAACCTCCCGATCCAGAAGGCAAAACCAACACCAGAGCCGAGGTGAGCAATCTCTTCAGTTCCCTGAAACTCTGCTCATACTCATGAGTCCAGACGAAAGGCACATCCTTCCGCGTAAGCCTGGTCATCGGGGCCGCAATGCGAGAAAAATCATGGATAAATCGTCGATAATAACCCGCAAGCCCCAAGAAGCTCCGGATCTCCGTCATCGACCTCGGCCTCGGCCACTGCATTACTGCCTCGACCTTGGCAGGGTCCACAGAAATACCATCACCAGAAATCACGTGTCCCAAAAAGTGCACCTTACGAAGCCAAAACTCGCACTTACTGAGCTTCGCATACAACTGATGATCTCGCAACGTCTGCAGCACCACACCCAAATGGTACGTGTGCTCCTCGGCAGACCGCGAATAGACAAGGATGTCGTCCACAAATACGACCATGAACTGGTCCAGATACGGACGAAACACCCTCTGCATCAAGTCCATGAAGGCTGCGAGGGCATTGGTGAGCCCAAACGACATCACCAGGAACTCATAATGCCCGTACCTCGAACTGAACGCAGTCTTCTCCACATCGGACTCGCGAATTCTCAGCTGATAGTAACCAGACCGTAAATCAATCCACGAGAACACTCGAGCAGACTGAAGCTGGTCGAACAAATCATCAATCCGCGGCAACGGATACTTGTTCTTAATGGTCACCTCATTCAGCTGCCGGTAGTCAATGCACAGCCGCAAACTACCGTCCTTCTTCTTCACGAACAACACTGGCGCACCCCAAGGGGAAAAGCTGAGACGAATATATCCCTTGGCCAGCAACTCTTGCAACTGCGCCCGCAACTCCCTCAACTCAGCGGGGGCCATACGGTAGGGGGCCTTCGCCAAAGGTCCCGTACCCGGCACAACCTCGATCACAAAATCGATCTCCCGCTGGGGAGGCAATTCAGGTAAGTCCTCCGGGAAAACATCGGGAAACTCGTACACCACCGGAATGTCCTCGACATCCGGACGCGGCTGGTCTACCAAGACCACAGAAGCGAGAAAACCCTGACAACCCGCATCAAGCAAACGACGAGCTCGAATCGCCGAAATAAGGAATCGAGAAGAGGAAGACCTGATACCTTGGAAATAGAAGGTGGGTCCACGAAGTCGCCGAAAATAAACTCTCTTCGAGCCACAATCCACCAACGCATGATGTGTCTCGAGCCAATCCATGCCCAAAATCACATCAAAGTCATGAAGCGGCAACGCATAGAGCCTATCCGGTAAACTCCGCCCTTCCACCCACACGGGAACCTCATCGAAGCAATACGGAGTGATCATAAAATCACCCGAAGGCAACTCCACTGCCAAATCACAGGACAACTGGGTCACCGGCTCCTCGATACTCAGCGCGAAATCCTCCGAGATAAACGAATGAGACGCGCCAGAATCAAACAAAACCCGAGCCGCACGACCCAAAATCTGAACGGTACCGTCCACGAGCTGCGACGCCACTGCCTCTGCCCTGGTCATGTGTGTAATCTGGCCCCGAGCTCTCTGCCTGCCTCCTACACTAGCTGACCTGGGTAGCGGCGGATACTGTCCCTATTGCTGCTGCTGTGGCCTCTGCTGCTGCTGAGGAAACGGCTGCTGCTGCCTCTGAGGACAGTCACGCGTCATATGCCCTGGCTGGTCACACCGAAAATAGATAATCGGCGCCGTGCACTGCCTGCCCGGATGGAACTCGCTACACCGTGGACACGGCCCTCGTGATCCACCCACTGATCCCTGACGCTGAAACGGGACCGACTGCTGTACACTTCCCGATGAAGCCTGCCCCTGACCCTTGGACTTCTTCTTAGAGAAACCCTTCTTGAGAAACTTCTTGACCTTCGAGTCGAAAGACACGGATCCTGTCACTGATGCTGCCGGTGCCGGCGCTCCTAGACCACCCGACACATGCTGGAAGGAACCTTGCTGCTGGGTAGCCGACTGCTGGCTGCGACCTGACAAAGACTGTCCCTGGCTAATCGGTCCTCGAGTCCTCTGCATATCCATCTCCAAAGAAGCCGCAACGCGAGATGCTGTCTCCAAATCGGTGGCAGCGTTCACGATCAAATGGTGCCTCAGCTCTTGCCTCAGGCCCTGAACAAACTACGCGGTCTTCACCCTCTCATGCTCCATGATATGAGATGCATACCGACCCAGTTCAACAAATCGGGCCCTGTACTGCAACACGAACATGGCGCCCTGAACCAGCTCCAAAAACTGACGCATCCGCTGCGTAGCAATATACTCTGGACAGTACGTACGCTCAAAAGCACTGACGAAGTCGCTCCACGCAATCTGCTCAAGGGGACGCGACTGAAAAGACGTCTTCCACTCGGAAGACCACCACGCTCGAGCCGTACCCTGCAACTGGTTGTAGGCCAACATCACTCTGTCCTCTGCAGCACACCGCGCGGAACTGAACACCCGCTCCATCTCGTCGAGCCAATCACGAGCCACATCAGGGTCTGGCTGACCGCCATAGTAAGGGGGATGGAACTGCATTAAATCTCTCACTGCTCGGCCTGGCCCACCCCTGGTCGACGAGCCCTCACCAGTCTCTCCGCCGAACTGCTGCGACATAAGCTGGTACATGCCACGAAAGAAATCCTCGGCCCCCGAAAACCACGCAGTATCCACTGCCTCGGTGGCCGCAGGTGGCACTCTGCTCTGCTCCCCCTGCTCCTGCTGAACCTCCGGCTGGATCTCCTGACCTCCACCCGACTGCCCCTACTGAGAGCGAGTCGCCCGCCTCGGCGCCATACCCTCACCTGGAGCAAAGACAGAAAGCACGGAACAGCAAGGTTAAGAAGAACTCACGATGCCCAATGCCAGCGTCAACTGTACTTCATCGCTGTGGACTAGTGGACCACTACAATCACATATGATTCCCGTATAATTCCACAACCGCGCTCTGATACCAGCTGTAACGACCCGAGAATCCGATTACCGGGAAGGCCCGATAACCCGAGACTCGCACCGCCACCCACGAGTCCGAAGACTCGAAAGGGTTAGAAGGATGGTGTGGAAACTACACAAGTATCACAAATAATTATAGAATTAAACAGTTATATAAATAAGCAGGAAATGAATTAACGTTTTACATGGTCCACAATATAACAACAGTAGTCCACAACTAGTACAGAGACAAGAAAAGAAAGTACAGCTACAAGGGGCATACCCCGGCTCTGACCTCTGGCACTAACGCTGGGCACCTGAACCGTGTTGAGCCTCAGACGAAATCCCCTGAAGCCTCGCCTCGCCTGAAACACGGTGAAAACACGCAGGGAATGAGTCTCGGAACAAGACTCAGTAGGGATCACTCGAACCCTACCTCGCAAACGGAGAAACCGCTACGCTAGCAGTAAGCGAGTACCTCAAAAAGGGAAACCCTGCCATCTACAAAGCAGCGGTCTTACAACACGAAAATTGACACACGTGCCACGACGAAACAACCGGAACACAACGGCCAACACGGCAGAAACCCGAAGGTCGAAGTCGTAACGACTGACAGTCTGACACTCCCGACTCGACAGGAGTACCTCCCACTAGAAGCACAGCCGGTAGCGTCCCCTGACGACTTACACCGCACCGCAGGTGAACTGCCTGACATGGTAGCGCCTACCAGAGGCACGGACACCGAACAAGTACCACAAACAAGTGACTAGCTGGGGTCACACTCGTCAGCGTGTGTCCAACTGCCCCCAACCACATGTGCACACACAGACCGCGCGTCCCTGGTCTGGCCCTCTGACTGGTTTTCCCCTTAGCCGGACTCTGGCTGCAGACGTGGGGCCCGACGGAAACCAGTCTAAAAACCGTCTCTAAGGGTCGACCCGTACACCACTCCTGGTGAGACCAGCACCGCGTACTGGTGGGCTACGACTAGTGGAGGGTCACTGAAGGAGTAGACTCTCAAGTCAATGAAAAACCACGTCCGCATCCGACGACGTACGGGGACCACCCCACGTACCGGCACCGTCGCACGGCGACCACGGTCGGAACAAAAACGGGGTTGCAAACCACCTGGGGCAACCCAGTGCCTGATGGTCTACCCTAGACACGTCACAGGACTCTGACGGTCTGGGCGGGACCGTCACAGACGCCTGACGGTCTAGGCTGGACCGTCACAGGACCCTGACGGTCCAACGCAGGCCGTCACACTCCCAGTGTAAAACAGAGTGTAACGCACCTGCCCTGGTGCGTTACAGACTGTGACGCGCCTATGCAGGTGCGTCACAGGGAAAAATAAAGGCAAGCTGTGACGCATGCCACTCGGTGCATCACAGCATGTGACGGTCCACACCTGGAGCGTCACACACATGTAACGGTCCAGCCCTGGAGCGTCACATTGCCTGGGGGTTGAATAACCCTGACGCACCCACGCTAGGCCGTCACAAGGCTATGACGCGCCAGCCCTGGTGCGTCACACGCCTTGACCCCCAACGGTCAAACCAACGGTCGGATGCCAACGGTCGGGACGCTCTAACGGCCCAACCCAGGCGCGTCACACGCCTGTGGCGGTATATCGTGGGACCGTCACACTCCCATACCCCAGTTGGCTAAACAAGGGCTGTGACGCACCCGCCCAGGCGCGTCACACGGTGTGACGGTCACTGGAAGGACCACCACACCTGCCCGACGGCGAAACGGCGGGGAAAGTCCAAAAAACCCAACCACGCCCCCATGCCTCCACCGGAGAGGGGGAAATCAAAGGGGAAGACCCCTGGGGACCCCTAGCATGATACTAGGCCATCAAAACATAAAATCGCGGGCTAAAACCATAGATCGGGCGAGCTCTCCCCAAATCATGGAAAATCCCAAACCCGCTCAAACATGTCCCTCTCGGCCTCCCCTCGGCCTATAAATCACGGAAATGAACGGCGGGGAGCTAGGGAACGTCACCCTACCTCAATGGAGCAAATGCTCCGCCGAATCGATGCCGAGATCACGAAGAACGCTTTGAAAACCCTCGTCCCTTCACGGTTCCCCATAAGCTTTACGCCGCCATAATCGCCTCGCCGTCGCCCACGCCGTCACGCCGTCGCCTCGCGCCGTCTGCAGCCGGAGGGGACGTCGCTGCGGCCGAACGAGAGAGAGAGAGAGAGAGGGAGGGGCGGTGCTCACGGTGGGGGAGAAAGAAGGAAGAAGAAGAAGAAGAAGAGAGTGGGGAGAGACAGAGAGAGAAATGAAAGTATTTATAGAAAATCCTGAAATTTCAAAAAATAGGATATTACATTTTCGGGATCCTCGGAACGCACCGATCACAACGGTACCACTCGTGCTCAGGTGAATGACCCGGTTCACCCGCAGCGAGGTTCTGAAGGAATTACCGAAACACACACCGGTAATCAGAAAACACGCGCGGAAAAGCCGCGAAATGCTTCCGGGCCTCCGAAACAACTCCGGATCGCGCCGATCCGAACACGAAAGATGCCCGAAACGAAATTTTGGACACAACGGAGCCGGACACTCCGAGAAACCAGATCCGCGACCCACGAAGAAGGATCCGAAAGGTCCGGGATATTACATCTGCTCCTTCACGTGAAGCGGAAAAAGAGGAACTCAGCCAAGTCTCACCCCTAAACATTTATTTCAACCCATCCTTGTACTTCATGAGACTCTGCAAGGTGATGTAGTTAGTGGCAAATCGTGTGATGCCAGGCCTCAACAGTTTGTCACCACAATACTCTCTCATCAATGCCAATACAAGTTTATGGTTGTAGATGTATTTCGTGACTTTTTGTGTCACCTCGACCATAGACTTGACTACACGAAACTGACCAATCTCTTTCAACATCAAGTTTACACAGTGTTCTGTACAGGGGGTCCAAAAAAAGTATCGTCTGGTTCTCATCAGCACCTGTCCAACCTTCTTATAGTTTAAGCCATTATTTGTGAGCACTTAAATAATGTAGTCCTCCTCGATCCCGTTCACCACTTCCTCCATCAAGGATAAAATATATTGATAATTGTAGACATGACCCGACGCATCTACTGACCTATGAAAGAATACATGTCTGTCACAATAAACAAGGAAGTTGATCAAGCTACGTTTAGTGGTGTCTGACCATCCATCACACATTAGTGTGACACCGTATTACTCCATTTCTGTTTGAAAGAGTCTACATAACTCTTGATCTCAACAACTTGTTCATTAAGGTATATGATGGCTAACTCTCTTGCTGTAGGTGGTTGCGCATGTAACCCAAACACTTGTGCTTTTTGGAACATTGGCTTATAGTAAGATCTGTTGGCTGTATTAAAAGGCAATCATGTTAGGTGCAAGGTGGGATCTAGAGGGGGGGTGAATACATCCCTCTACAAAAGTTATGCTCAATTAAAAAACACACCCTATTCAGATTAGAAGGAAACCAATACTACAGACTAAGCAACCTACTGATGATCAGATCTAGGCATAAGAGCGAACGAAAACATCTCACAGTAATACACGAACTGGAGTATGCTTCAAGTTAAGCACACAACATTTGACACTGAGTATGATCGAACCAATAAATGAGATAATGGTTCATACAGAACTAATCTCGAGCACTTACCACATAAAGAAAGTTGCAATGCTGAACAAAGGAAAGTCAGCTCACTGACCAACCTGCGAAGGGAGATAGAAGATAAGGAATGTACGCACAAGCCAAACCACTGGACAGTCAATTTTAAAGTGGTTCGATCTGTCACTCGTAGATCTTCGTCCACCCATCATTCAAACCGAGTGAGGCTTCCCTTGCAAATGCAAGAACATGGAGAGCACTCTGCTACAACCGCTATCGAATAGCTTGACCCGAGGGAAACAAGTCCCTCACTCCCTGATCTCGCACCTCACAAGACTAGACCCACTGCCAAGGCAGTGACTGGAGGAACCAATCCTCCCTTCCTCTGATACCACAGAGGGAACCGTGAATAGCACCCAGCTGCTCACAAACCCAGAGGATTCAATCCTCTCTTCCTCCGAAATCTCAGAGGTAACAAATGCTGATACACAGCTTCCCCGACCCCCATAACAGGGTATCAGAATTACAAGTGGAAATAAAAAGAAAAATAATAAACGAAAGACAAAGAAAGAAGAGCAAACAAGATATAGCTTCGAGGAGAAGAATAGCTCTGGATCTGATCCACGAGCTAATGACTTCAGCAAATTTTAAATAAAAACTCCTGGCTGCACACTACGCTTATCTCATGAACTAGGATGTAGATCTGGAACTGGGCTCACGAACTCTCTCTCTCTTTCTCTTCTCCTTCTCATAATCTCTCTCTCAGATCTTCTTCGAACTGCTTGGCTCACTCTTCTCTATTTTCTTCTCTCACAGTCCTTTGGCAGCTCCTGTTGCAGTAAGCTTCTTCGAAGGAAGAAGACTCCATTATATAGAGCAGGAGCTCCAGAATTCTTCTGGATAAGAGAAACCAATTTTCCCATTTTCCCATTTGTCCACGTGACAGGAAGGAATATTCTTCTCCAGGAAAGTGTCAGGTAACCTTGGATCACGTGCTAATGATTGGCCTTAGAACTTGGGTGTGAAATTCACGTGGCAGACACAAGACTTCAGTTAGTTTAGCCTCACCAGTTATTTGTCAGCCTTGCTAGATATTTTTCACTTGTCGCTTATTTGTCTGCCTTACATATTCATTTGTCACCCTTAGCTGCATGAGCCGTCACCTTTATTATTATTTGTCTCCCCTGCTTGTCTTTTTTCACGATTGTTATCTATTTGTCACCATTGTGAGCCATTTTTTAGCCTTGCTCACCTATTTGTCACCGTTATCGCCCATTTGTCATCCTTATTTCCTTCAGCTGGCAAAAGACTTCTGGCGAGCTTTAACTTGACTGGCGTCGACTCTACTACCTCATTTCCATGCTTTTTGGCTCTGCTATCCATTTATCAGTGCTAACATCTATTTGTCAGCCCTGTCTGCCATTTTTCACCTTTGCTCGATATTTGTCATCCCTGTGAGCCATTTGTCATCGTTAACATCCACTTGTCAGTCATGTCTACCATTTTTAACTGGTATCACACATTTGTCACCCGTATGAGGTATTTTTCACCCTTGTTTGACCATTTGTCTCCCGTGCTAGCTTCTGCTGCTTGGCCTTGCTGCGTTGACTCTGCAATAGATAGAGTCGACTCCATCAGCTTGACTCCACCTTCATTTGGACATGTTTAGATGATCTTGAACTTGTTGTGCTTGAGGGTCTTCATGAGTCTTCTACACACTGTTAACCTCAGCCTGGCCAAGCCGACTTGTGCTTCTCCAAGTCGACTTGTGTCTTGAACTCACATGCATATCAGCAAGCTTTTAAATGCTTCATGACTCTTTCATCAACATAATTCTTTAAGTCGACTTCTGTCCTTTAAGTCGACTTCTGCCTTAATCAAGCTTCTTCTTGAACTAACTTCAGAATTCTTTGAGACCTGTTCAAGATATACTTCTACACATGATATCATCAAAATCATGTCATCATCAAGCAGCATAAAGACTCATAAATGAGTCATAGTTTGACATCATCAAAATCACAGGGACACAACAAATCCCGCGTGGTGCCACCATTTTGCAACGGCTTGTCCAAGTTTCTATTTTGGTCCCTTCTAGTCATGGGCATCATTCATCCTCATTTGCTTGACAAGTTCTCGAGATAGTGCACCATGTTTCACATCTTCAATGTTGATCGATTGTGTCATTTTTCTTTGTGAACTCAAGTCACCAGTGAAGAAACTCCTGATGTCCCATGGTTGTCAAGTAGTAGATGAACCACCACTAGCTGATGCTCCAGTCCTTGCTGCCTCGCAACTTCGCACTCTCGTCTCCTCTAGATGTCTTGCCTCATCTCTACTCAAACGTACTGCCTCACGAAATTACGCTTCATATAGATCATACACCATGGCATACACATTAGGCTGGTGAGTACCCGGTTGTTGTTCTTCATCGCTGGCTGTCCACATGCATTTCTTCCTCATCACTGCTGCATGCTCTTCCGCTGATCGCCACTTCATCTCTTTTCTTTTTTTTTCTTTCTATTACATCTCAACACTCTTCTCTCGTAGGTGTTTGGCCATTTTAAGTTTCACATCTCTAGGCACATGGGTACAGCCAGTAACCTCAGAGTATCCCGCACCTGCTCCTCCTGTCAGGCATTGTTTAAAAAGGCGGAGCCTCAAGGCACTAAGGCTTAAGCCTCAAGGTGAGGCACTAGAAAAACGCCTTGAGACATGCGCCTCATGTCTTTTATTTGAGGCTTACGCCTTTTTTTGATTGAGGTGGCACGCCTCACCGCCTTCACCGTCTCAAGATATTTAATTGAGACATGTGCATCACTTGAGAAGCTGATGTAATGAGGTGTTATAGGGTACTCTCAAGATTTACATTTCTTTTGTTATCCTTAAAACATAATTCAATACTTTTTTTCTTGGTAGGTACTTTTTTTTAACAGGGAGGGGATAGTCGAGCTCGAACTCGGGCCCTCCCTCATATGGGGAAGGGTGACGAACCAACTGCACTAGACAATTGGTTCATAATTTAGCACTTTTGAAATAACATGAATTTATCATTGAGTTGATATATCATTAACACATGAAAATCACTATTGTTTTTAGCATTTTTTATAGTTTTAAGATTATTTTCTTCTCTATTAAGGCTTTCGCATCGTTGTGCCTTAAGGCTTACGCCTTATGAGGCTTACAGAAAGCCCCTCACAACCGCCTCAAGACCTTTTAAACTATGCTGTCAGGTCCTTCTTCAACCGAGACACACCTCCTCCCATGTGTTCTATTTTATAGTAGTTGTAATGCCAACAACTATGGTTGCCATCCAACATAACTACATGTGACCATCCAATGTCATTTTGACGTTCCTTGGGAGTCATTAAGTGACCAAATATGTCCCATAAATTTAAGAATTACAAACTTCTGTGTAAAAAAGTAGCGAAATACAGTGTGATGACACAAGTATTAATTCTAAAATAGGACCGTCGAATAAATTTTACAAATGTAATTTAATTCTAAAATATGAAAATTAAATCTAAAACTTGGATCACCACCGCCGCCTCCTTCGCCCTCCCACCGGCGTCCACCTTCCCCGCGGCCTTCCTCCGCCCTCCCTCGGCCCTTCTCTGCCCTCCCATGGCCCTCCTCCGCCCTCCCATCACCTCCCACCACCATCCGCCTCCTCCTCCGGCTTCCCATCAGTTAGATCCCGCCCTCACACTGTAGATTTAGATATTAATCCACAATAAAAAAGAGAGAATTAATATTAATATGTGAAAAAAAAAGAAGAGGAAAAGGAGAAACAGGGGAAAGGGAGCATGCGTGGATGCTAGAGGCAAAGGTGATCACCAGAGACACGCGGGCCTCAAATGATATTAACAATAAATAAAGAGGAGGGATCACGAAGAATACTGATGTGACACAACCCCTTAGACTTAGATTGCAAGCAACGTAACGGACACGACAATGTCACATAAGCGGACTCACTCGCATTTGGCACACTCGGGTCCGTAGGTGGACCGGCGATGGGGAGAGGGTCCGAGGTTGGACCCGGAGGTTTCCAAGGGTATGGCTGGCTTGGGGAGGACCCCTAAGGGCCAGGTGTAATATCCCGGACCTTTCGGATCCTTCTTCGTGGGTCCCGGATCTGGTTTTCGGAGCGTCCGACTCTGTTGTGTCCGAAATTTCGTTTCAGACATCTTTCGTGTTCGGATCGGCGCGATCCGGAGTCGTTTCGGAGGCCCGGAGGCGTTCCGCGGCTTTTCCGCGCGTGTTTCCCGATTCCGGCGCTGGTTTCGGCTTTTCCTTCGGACGCTCGCTGCGGGTTAACTGGGCCGTTCACCCGGGCACGAGTGGTACCGTTGCGATCGGTGCGTTCCGAGGATTCCGGAAATATATTTTTCTATTTTTCGGTATTTTTCCAAAAATTCGGATTTTCTATAAAGCCTAATCCTTTTTCTTTTCTTTTTCCCTTTTCTCTTTCTTCTTCCTCTTCCTCTCTCTCGCGACCGTGAGCCCTCCTCTCTCTCCCTCTCTCCCATTCGGACGCGGCGAGCCCCTCTCCGGCTACGGACGGCGGCGGGGCGACGGCGCGGGCGTGAGGGCGGCGGTGAGACGATCTCGTGGGCGTGCGGCAAGCGTGGGGAGCGTGGGGAGTTCGTGAAGCTTGAAGCGTTCTTCACGATTCGTGCTTGATTCGGCGGAGCATTCGCTCCATTGAGGTAGGGTGACGTTCCTTAGCCTCATGCCGATCTTTTCCGTGATTTATAGGCCGCGGGGAGGCCGAGAGGGGATCGTTTGAGCGTTTTTGGGTTTTTCCATGATTTGGGGAGAGCTCGCCCGATCTATGGATTTGATGCATGATTTCGTGTTTTGATGGCCTAGAATCATGCTAGGGGTCCCCAGGGGTCTTCCCCTTTGTTTCCCCCCTCTCCTATGGAGGTATGGGGGCGTGGTTAGAATTTTTGGGCGTTTCTACCGTTTTCGGCCGCGGACTGAGAACGCGCTATACTCCAGTAGCGCGTTCTTGGAGGTCGCGCTGCCCCGACCGAGCGTGTTCATCGGAGAAGATGAACAGTTTGGCGGTTCGTGTCGCGCTATGGGGTCCTAGCGCGATCATCATTGTCGCGCTAGGAGGACCTAGCGCGATGGTCCCTGTCGCGCTAGGGTTCCCTAGCGCGATAGTCCGTGTCGCGCTATGGGGCCATAGCGCGACATCCCTTGCTGCGCTAGGGGACCCTAGCGCGACATGCCCTGTCGCGCTAGGTATCCCTAGCGCGATTTGGTTCGTTGTTGGGTGTTCCCCTTGGGCCGTGTGTGCGTCCCGGGCACCCCGTGGAGTTCCGTGACCGTGTCTTTGGTGTCCGGAAGTCCCGTTTGCCTCGGTCAGGCGTTTGACCGTGGGCAGTGCGTCTGTTTCTTTTCCGACCGTGGTCACCGTGCGACGGAGCTAGTACGTGGGGTGATTCCCACACGTTGTCGAGTTCGGACGTCGTTTTCCGTTGACTTGAGAGTCTACTCCTTTAGTGACCCTCCACTAGTCGTAGCCCACCAGTACGAGGTGCTGGTCTCACCTGGGAGTGGTGTACGGGCACCCACCTGTCGAGACGGTTTGTGGACCGGTTACCGTAGGCCCCTCGTCCCATCAGAGTCCAGTGCCAGGGGAAAATCGGTCAGAGGGCCAGACCTAGGACGCGTGGTCTGTGTGTGCACACGTGGTTGGGGGCGGTTGGACCCACGTCGACGGGCGTGACCCCAGCTAGTCACTTGTTTGTGGTTACTTGTACGGTGTTTGCGCCTCGGGTAGGATCTACCACGTCAGGCGGTTCACCTGCGGTGCGGTGTAAGACGTCAGGGGACGCTACCGGCTGTGCTTCTAGTGGGTGGTACTCCTGTCGAGTACGGAGTGACAGACTGTCAGTCGTGTGTTTCCGACCTTCGGGTTTTGGCGGTTCGACCGTTGAGTTTCGGTCTTCTCGTACCGTGGCACGTGTGTCGGTTTGCGTGCCGTAGGGTCTAGTTCTGTAGAGTACAGGGCTTTCCTTTCCGAGGTACTTTCCTACCGCTAGAGTAGTGGTTTCTCATTTTTCGAGGTAGGGTTCGAGTGATCCCTACTGAGTCTTGTTCCGAGACTCATTCCCTGCGTGTTTTCACCGTGTTTCAGGTGAGACGCCACCTTCGGGGAGCGCGTCAGGAGCGCAGCGTGGTGCGGGTGCCCAGAGGTAGTGCCAGAGGTCAGAGCCGGGGGATGCCCCGTGTAGCTGTACTTTTCTTTCTTGTCACTATACTAGTCGTGGACTACTGTTGCTGTTGTTGTTATTTTATTGTGGACCATGTAAATTGTTAATTTATTTCCTGCTTAATATTCTAACTGTTTATTCTCTGCAATTATTTGTGATACTTGTGTAGTCTCCACACCATCCTTTTAACCCTTCCGAGTCTTCGGGCTCGTGGGTGGCGGTGCGAGTCTCGGGTTATCGGGCCTTCCCGGTAATCGGATTCTCAGGTCGTTACAGCTGGTATCAGAGCGCAGTTGTGGAATTACATGAGAATCATAGGTAATTGTAGTGGTCCACTAGTCCACAACGATGATGTACATGTGACGCTGGCATTGGGCACCGTGTGTTTATTTTGACATTGCCGTTTCCGTGTTTTCTGTCTTGTGCTTCAGGAGCGAGGATGGCGCCGAGGAGGAGTTCTCGCTCTCAGCAGGGGCAGTCGGCTGGAGGTCAGGAGATTCAGCAGGGGGTCCAGAGGGACCAGGAGGAGCATAGCAGAGTTCCGGGAGCTACCGAGGCCGTGGATGCTGCGAGAGCTCCGGGGGCCGAGGATTTCTTTTCGTGGCATGTACCATCTCATGTCTCAGCAGTTCGGCGGAGAGGCCGGTGAGGGCTCGTCAGTCAGGGGTGGGCCGGGCCGAGCGGTGAGGGACTTCATGCAGTTCCATCCACCTTACTTTAGCGGCCAGGCAGACCCTGATGCGGCTCGTGATTGGCTCGATGAGATGGAGCGGGTGTTCAGTTCTGCGAAGAGTGCTGCCGAGGACAGAGTGGTGTTGGCCTACAACCAGTTGCAGGGTACGGCTCGGAGGTGGTGGTCTTCCGAGTGGAAGACGTCCTTTCAGCTGCGTCCACTTGAGCAGATCGAGTGGGATGACTTTGTCGGTGCTTTCGAGCGTACGTACTGTCCAGATATTGTTGCTACGCAGCGGATGCGGGAGTTTCTGGAGCTGGTGCAGGGTGACATGTCCGTGTTGCAGTACAGGGCCCGATTTGTCGAGCTGGGTCGGTACACACCTCATATCATGGAGCATGAGAGGGTGAGGACCACGCAGTTTGTACAGTGCTTGAGGCTGGAGCTGAGGCACCATTTGATCGCGAACGGGGCCACTGATCTAGAGACAGCGTCTCGTGTTGCGATTTCCTTGGAGATGGATATGCAGAGAACTCGAGGACCGATCAGCCAAGGGCAGTCCTTGTCCGGTCGCAGCCAGCAGTCGGCTACCCAGCAGCAGGGTTTCTTCCAGCATGCGTCGGGTGGTTCAGAAGTACCGGCATCGGCAGCTTCGGTGACAGGATCTGCGTCCTTTGGCTCGAAGGTCAAGAAGTTCCTCTCGAAGAATTTCCACAAGAAGAAGTCCAAGGATCAGGGGCAGGCTTCATCGGGCAGTGTACAGCAGTCGATTCCTTTGCAGCGTCAGGGATCAGTGGGTGGATCGCGATGACCTTGTCCACGGTGTGGTGGGACCCACCCAGGCAGGCAGTGCACGGCGCCGATCATCTATTTTCGGTGTGACCAGCCAGGGCACATGGCGCGTGACTGTCCTCAGAGGCCGCCGCAGCAGAGGCAGCAGCAGCAGCAGCAGGGACAGTATCCGCCGCTACCCAGGTCAGCCAGCGTGGGAGGCAGGCAGAGGGCTCGTGGCCAGATCACGCACTTGACCAGGGCAGAAGCAGTGGCGTCGCAGCTCGTGGAAGGTACCGTTCAGATTTTGGGTTGTGCGGCTCGGGTTCTGTTCGATTCTGGCGCGTCTCATTCGTTTATTTCGGAGGATTTCGCGTCGAGCGTCGAGGAGCCGGTGACCCAGTTGTCCTGTGATTTGGCAGTGGAGTTGCCTTCGGGTGACTTTATGGTCACTCCGTATTGCTTCGACCAGGTTCCGGTGTGGATCGATGGCTGGAGTATGCCAGGCAGGTTGTATGCGTTGCATCTTCGGGATTACGATGTGATTCTAGGCATGGATTGGCTCGAGACTCATGGAGCGGTGGTGGATTGTGGGATGAAGAGGGTCTATTTCCAGCATCCGAGCAAGAGGACCTTCTATTTCCAAGGTATCCGTTCCGCCTCTTCTCGATTCCTTATCTCTGCTATTCGAGCCCGTCGGTTGCTTGATTCCGGTTGTCAGGGTTTTCTCGCGTCCGTGGTTGTGTCGGACCGGATGGAGCCGGATGTCGAGGACATTACGGTGGTGTGCGAGTTTCCCGACGTTTTCCCTGAGGAGTTGCCTGGATTACCTCCCCAGCGGGAGATCGATTTCGTGATCGAAGTTGTGCCTGGTACGGGACCTTTGGCGAAGGCTCCCTACCGTATGGCCCCCGCTGAGTTGAGGGAGTTGCGGGCGCAGTTGCAGGAGCTGTTGGCCAAGGGGTATATTCATCCTAGCTTTTCCCCTTGGGGTGCGCCCGTGTTGTTCGTGAAGAAGAAGGACGGTAGTCTGCGGCTATGCATTGACTATCGGCAGCTGAATGAAGTGACCATTAAGAACAAGTATCCGTTGCCGCGGATTGATGATTTGTTCGACCAGCTGCAGTCTGCGCGAGTGTTCTCGTGAATTGATTTACGGTCCGGTTACTATCAGCTGAGAATTCGCGAGTCCGATGTGGAGAAGACTGCATTCAGTTCGAGGTACGGGCATTATGAGTTTCTGGTGATGCCGTTTGGGCTCACCAATGCCCCAACTGCCTTCATGGACTTGATGCAGAGGGTGTTTCATCCGTATTTGGACCAGTTCGTGGTCATCTTCGTGGATGACATCCTTGTTTATTCGCGGTCTGCTGAGGAGCACGCGTACCATTTGGGTGTGGTGCTGCAGACGTTGCGAGATCACCAGTTGTATGCGAAGCTCAGCAAGTGCGAGTTTTGGCTCAGCGAGGTGCACTTTCTGGGGCACGTGATTTCTGGTGATGGCATTTCCGTGGACCCCGCCAAGGTCGAGGCAGTAATGCAGTGGCCGAGGCCGAGGTCGGTGACGGAGATCCGGAGTTTCTTGGGGCTTGCGGGTTATTATCGTCGGTTTATCCAGGATTTTTTCCGCATTGCGACCCCGATGACGAGGCTCACGCGGAAGGATGTGCCTTTCGTTTGGTCCGAGGAGTGTGAGCAGAGCTTCAGTGAACTGAAGAGGTTGCTCACCTCGGCTCCGGTGTTGGTTTTACCTTCTGGATCGGGAGGTTTCGTGGTGTGTACAGATGCTTCCGGGGTTGGATTGGGTGCTGTTTTGATGCAGCATGGTAGAGTGGTGGCTTATGCATCTCGGCAGCTAAAGCCCCATGAGGAGAACTACCCTACCCATGACCTTGAATTGGCAGCAGTGATCTTCGCGCTGAAGATCTGGAGGCATTATCTGTACGGTGAGAAGTTCGAGGTGTTCACTGACCATCAGAGTTTGAGGTATGTGTTCTCGCAGAGAGATTTGAACCTCAGACAAAGGCGTTGGATGGAGTTCATGAAGGACTATGACTTCACCCTGTCTTATCAGCCAGGCAGGATGAATGTCGTCGCCGATGCCTTGAGTCGGAAGGTTGCGGTCAGTGCCTTGATGTTGAGGAGGTGGAG
Organism: Amorphophallus konjac; assembly: GCA_022559845.1. Taxonomy (NCBI): domain Eukaryota; kingdom Viridiplantae; phylum Streptophyta; class Magnoliopsida; order Alismatales; family Araceae; genus Amorphophallus; species Amorphophallus konjac. The sequence continues at coordinate 212,467,108 of CM040117.1, read as the reverse complement.
GCTCTGGGAACAAGTGCCCGAAGTATCTTTCAGGCTCAAGATTCCCCAGGAGCCAGGGTTGGCGGTGCTTGCGAGTCTGACTGTCACTCCTGCTATCCGTCGTCAGGTGACAGAGGCTCAGCATGCGGACCCTGAGTTGCCCCGGATTCTTGCGATGGCTGACGTAGAGCTCGGCGAGGACGGTGCTGCGAGGTTTCGTGGCAGGTTGTACGTCCCAGCGGAGGAGCAGGTTCGTCGTGCGGTGCTGCGTGAAGCTCATGGGGGCAGGTACACCGTACACCCGGGTGCGACGAAGATGTATCGGAACTTGCGGAGGCAGTTCTGGTGGCCTGGCATGAAGAGAGATGTTGCCGAATTTGTGGCCAGGTGCCTGATCTGTCAGCAGGTTAAGGCGGAGCATCAGCGACCAGGCGGTACTCTCCAGCCCTTGGATGTTCCTGCTTGGAAGTGGGACCATGTGACCACGGATTTTGTGGTGGGGTTGCCGAGGACCCCGAGCGGGCAGGACAGTATTTGGTTGCTGGTGGATCGGCTGACGAAGGTGACGCGGTTGTTACCGGTCAAAGTCAGCTGGGGCGTGTCCAGGTTGGCTCGTTTGTATGTGGAGCGGATCGTGCCGTTGCATGGGATTCCCATTTCGATCGTGTCGGATCGAGATCCGCGCTTCACTTCTGGATTCTGGAGGAGTTTCCAACGAGCTCTTGGCACGGAGTTGGCGTTTAGCTCGGCGTATCATCCTCAGTCAGATGGTCAGTCCGAGAGGACCATTCAGACTTTGGAGGATATGCTGAGATCCTGCTGCCTGGAGTGGCAGGGGAGTTGGATTCATCACCTACCGTTGGTGGAGTTTGCCTATAACAACAGCTATCATTCGAGCATCGGCATGGCTCCTTATGAGGCATTGTATGGGCGTCCTTGTCGGACTCCACTTGATTGGTTTGAGGTGGGTGAGCGTGTTTTGACGGGACCAGAATTGGTGCAGCAATGTGTGGATGTTGTGCACCTGGTTCGTCAGAACATGTTGGCGGCCCAGAGTCGGCAGAAGAGCTATGCTGACCGTAGGAGGCAGCCCCTCGAGTTCGCCGTGGGCGATCATGTGTTCTTGAGAGTTTCTCCGATGAAGGGGGTGATGCGTTTTGGACGGCGTGGGAAGCTGAGTCCCCGCTATATTGGTCCTTTCGCGATTGTGGAGCGCATCGGTGAGGTTGCTTACCGGTTGCAGTTACCTCCTGAGTTGGCGTCGGTGCATGACGTGTTCCACGTCTCGATGTTGCGGAAGTATATGCCCGATGACTCTCATGTACTCGAGTTTTCTGTTTGGCCTGAGGTGACTCCAGATCTTTCTCTCCTAGAGTTTCCGATCCGCGTGGAGGATAGGCGAGAGCAGCGCCTGCGGAACAAGGTCATTCCCTTGGTAAAGGTCGTGTGGCAGCGACACTCTGGTGGTGAGACTTCGTGGGAACGTGAGGACGAGATGCGTCAGCAGTTCCCGTACCTGTTTGAGTGAGTCTTCCTCTTCTTTCCCCTTGGGCTGTTCTCAATTTCGAGGATGAAATTCCTTAAGGGGGGAGGGCTGTAATATCCCGGACCTTTCGGATCCTTCTTCGTGGGTCCCGGATCTGGTTTTCGGAGCGTCCGGCTCTGTTGTGTCCGAAATTTCGTTTCAGACATCTTTCGTGTTCGGATCGGCGCGATCCGGAGTCGTTTCGGAGGCCCGGAGGCGTTCCGCGGCTTTTCCGCGCGTGTTTCCCGATTCCGGCGCGGGTTTCGGCTTTTCCTTCGGACGCTCGCTGCGGGTTAACTGGGCCGTTCACCCGGGCACGAGTGGTACCGTTGCGATCGGTGCGTTCCGAGGATTCCGGAAACGTATTTTTCTATTTTTCGGTATTTTTCCGAAAATTCGAATTTTCTATAAAGCCTAATCCTTTTTCTTTTCTTTTTCCCTTTTCTCTTTCTTCTTCCTCTTCCTCTCTCTCGCGACCGTGAGCCCTCCTCTCTCTCCCTCTCTCCCATTCGGACGCGACGAGCCCCTCTCCGGCTACGGACGGCGGCGGGGCGATGGCGCGGGCGTGAGGGCGGCGGTGAGACGATCTCGTGGGCGTGCGGCAAGCGTAGGGAGCGTGGGGAGTTCGTGAAGCTTGAAGCGTTCTTCACGATTCGTGCTTGATTCGGCGGAGCATTCGCTCCATTAAGGTAGGGTGACGTTCCTTAGCCTCATGCCGATCTTTTCCGTGATTTATAGGCCGCGGGGAGGCCGAGAGGGGATCGTTTGAGCGTTTTTGGGTTTTTCCATGATTTGGGGAGAGCTCGCCCGATCTATGGATTTGATGCATGATTTCGTGTTTTGATGGCCTAGAATCATGCTAGGGGTCCCCAGGGGTCTTCCCCTTTGTTTTCCCCCTCTCCTATGGAGGTATGGGGGCGTGGTTAGAATTTTTGGGCGTTTCTACCATTTTCGGCCGCGGACTGGGAACGCGCTATACTCCAGTAGCGCGTTCTTGGAGGTCGCGCTGCCCCGACCGAGCGTGTTCATCGGAGAAGATGAACAGTTTGGCGGTTCGTGTCGCGCTATGGGGTCCTAGCGCGATCATCATTGTCGCGCTAGGAGGACCTAGCGCGATGGTCCCTGTCGCGCTAGGGTTCCCTAGCGCGATAGTCCGTGTCGCGCTATGGGGCCATAGCGCGACATCCCTTGCTGCGCTAGGGGACCCTAGCGCGACATGCCCTGTCGCGCTAGGTATCCCTAGCGCGATTTGGTTCGTTGTTGGGTGTTCCCCTTGGGCCGTGTGTGCATCCCGGGCACCCCGTGGAGTTCCGTGACCGTGTCTTTGGTGTCCGGAAGTCCCGTTTGCCTCGGTCAGGCGTTTGACCGTGGGCAGTGCGTCTGTTTCTTTTCCGACCGTGGTCACCGTGCGACGGAGCTAGTACGTGGGGTGATTCCCACACGTTGTCGGGTTCGGACGTCGTTTTCCGTTGACTTGAGAGTCTACTCCTTTAGTGACCCTCCACTGGTCGTAGCCCACCAGTACGAGGTGCTGGTCTCACCTGGGAGTGGTGTACGGGCACCCACCTGTCGAGACGGTTTGTGGACCGGTTACCGTAGGCCCCTCGTCCCATCAGAGTCCAGTGCCCGGGGAAAATCGGTCAGAGGGCCAGACCTAGGACGCGTGGTCTGTGTGTGCACACGTGGTTGGGGGCGGTTGGACCCACGTCGACGGGCGTGACCCCAGCTAGTCACTTGTTTATGGTTACTTGTACGGTGTTTGCGCCTCGGGTAGGATCTACCACGTCAGGCGGTTCACCTGCGGTGCGGTGTAAGACGTCAGGGGATGCTACCGGCTGTGCTTCTAGTGGGTGGTACTCCTGTCGAGTACGGAGTGACAGACTGTCAGTCGTGTGTTTCCGACCTTCGGATTTTGGCGATTCGACCGTTGAATTTTGGTCTTCTCGTACCGTGGCACGTGTGTCGATTTGCGTGCCGTAGGGTCTAGTTATGTAGAGTACAGGGCTTTCCTTTCCGAGGTACTTTCCTACCGCTAGAGTAGTGGTTTCTCATTTTTCGAGGTAGGGTTCGAGTGATCCCTACTGAGTCTTGTTCCGAGACTCATTCCCTGCGTGTTTTCACCGTGTTTCAGGTGAGACGCCACCTTCGGGGAGCGCGTCAGGAGCGCAGCGTGGTGCGGGTGCCCAGAGGTAGTGCTAGAGGTCAGAGCCGGGGGATGCCCCGTGTAGCTGTACTTTTCTTTCTTGTCACTGTACTAGTCGTGGACTACTGTTGCTGTTGTTGTTATTTTATTGTGGACCATGTAAATTGTTAATTTATTTCCTGCTTAATATTTTAACTGTTTATTTTCTGCAATTATTTGTGATACTTGTGTAGTCTCCACACCATCCTTTTAACCCTTCCGAGTCTTCGGGCTCGTGGGTGGCGGTGCGAGTCTCGGGTTATCGGGCCTTCCCGGTAATCGGATTCTCGGGTCGTTACACCAGGGGTTTCCCAAATTCATGGGCAGTCAGCACGCCGAGGGCATGGGTAAATTGGTCTCGCTCCCAACTCACCCGCGGTGGACACTCACATAGTAGCAATTTGAGTCCGAGCACTCCTCACCGACCGACGGCACACTAGAAGCAATACTAATCAAGCACAAATAATCCAGCATAGGAGTGTGACCAGGAGCTCACCTGATCGGTGTGAAGACACCGATCTCGGCCGGAGACGAGGGCGAGCGAGGAAGCGTGGGCTTACCCGCACGCCGCGCCGAAGAAGCTTCAACCTGAAATTTTAATTAACATGCACTACGCCCCTTGCAAGGGGGTTGGACTAGGGGTGGGGATTAGTTTTACAACCAAAACGTACCTCCACGCAGGGAGGGGCGGTCAGCCGGCCAAGCGGGGTGGGAAAAACTACGCTAGGCGCCGAAGCGGAGGAAGATCGTCGGTTCTGTCCACTCTTAGGAATAGGAAACAGACTATCACTATCGGTGCCTCTGCAGACTCCCCCGAACTCCGATTGCGACGAAACTAGTGGCAAAACCTTCTTAGTTGACCCGGGAGGACGTCCAATTTTTGGGGGAATTTTTGAATGACGGCGTTGGTCAGGGCAGAGACACGAACATGGTCTTTGTTTACTGGTTCTGGTAGCTTCTGCACCTCCATAGCAAGAAGATGAGGCCGCCATTGATGCTCCCGAGCTCTGATTCAGGCGTGGCTGGAGTCGTTGGATTCGTGGTTGAGTCCTCTTCGATCGGAGACTAGTGGGACCACCGGAGGAGGTCGGAGCCGATGGTGACGACCCGAACAGTGCCTGGGTATCAGACTAGTTCCAGAAAAAACTGATCAGCACACCGGAGGGAGAAAATTTGGAACTCACAGCTTCAGATGCCAAACGGAGTGCCGCTTCTTCGAGGTGACATGAGACTTGTAGTAGAAGATCACAGCTGAGCCCCGCTTCAAGAACTTCAGGGAAATAGCCGTGGGAGCCTCTGCAAGCTGCTTCAGGTTGACTGTCAGGAAGAAGATGCGCAGTCCGGCGATGACGGCTCCTCCGGGCAGCCACGAAATCAGACGAAGGCAAGACCACCACCGTTGCGAAGAGGACTGGGAGACGCTTCCAACGGTGCCTCTTGTGCTTCCGGGGACGCCAGGATGAAGTTGAGGCCGGCTCTGCAAGCTGCTGGTTCTCTGCAAGGTGGAGGGGGAGGGGAGATGGGGGATGCTCTTCGAGGAATGGAGGGGGAGGATGGGGGGGGGGGGCGACCCTAGGGTGGGAGGGCAGGAGAGGGGCGACCCAAAGGGGCTGGGGAAGAAGGGGAGAGAGGTGGGAAATGCAAATTTGGCCTAGGGAGGGGTGGGCTCATCCTTGGGAAGGTGGAGACTTGGTTGGGAAGGGAAAGTGGGTAGTTGGGAGTTGGATGGTGGAGCTAGGATTGGGTGGGGATCTCTTGGGGTTGGGGTCGAGTAAAGAGAGGGGTGTGGAGAGTTGGAGTATCTTTAATGGAGGGGGAAAGAGAGAGAAAGTAGGTGGGAGGGTGAGGAGAGAGAGGGGGGCGGCCCCCTTAGAGAGAGAGAGAGGGGGGGGGTTGTGGACGTCAAAAAAGAAAGAGAAGAAGAAGAGAAGAAAAGGAATGTTCCTGCGGCACAGACGTCTCGACATCTCAAGAGCAAGTCGAAGACGGGAAGGCCGAATAAACTCCATACCACCTCCAAGCAGGACGAATATATCCCCGGTGCTCCGTCACCCAACAAAGAAGCCCCTAGGGCAGAAGGGATAGCCCCGGCTCCCCAGTCGGCAGTGCCGAAGGCCGAATCAAAAGAAACTCGGGAATTCGAACGCATGATCGGCTTGCACCGAAAATCACTCAAAGCCCTGAACCGGGACTCGGAGGCTCACAACTAAAGTAACACGGGAGGGCAAGTGTCCGGCCAAATCGTCGCTAAGCTTGGAAGAAACCCTTCGACACTTAAATCGGCGCGGCCGTGCCTACATTGCCCTAAACCGGCGCGCCCCTCCCTTGGCCATTAAACTGGCGCCCCCCTATGGACCACTTAAACCGGCGCGCCCCTCTAAGGGGCCTTAAACCGGCGCGCCCCTCCTTCCCTTGTTAAACCGGCACGCTCCTCTTTTGGTCCTAAATCGGCGCGCTCACCCCCCGTGCGTTTTAACCAAGGGTGTCGTCCCATCTTCAGTGCGATCCCCTATTTCCGGGTGCGAACAAAGAGAACTTACCTGAAATGGCCGAACAGTCTGCACCTGACCGGCGTGCAACTGCCTGAGCCCTTCTTGCTCCCAGGAATGGAAGGCTTCGAGCCCTACACCGAACATCGCTTCTTTGTTGGTCACCGTCGGCCAATCTCGTGGAGGCAGCTTGCCTACTCTATCAACCCCTCCTCCTGCAAGCCACTCGAGAGCTTCAGACGCGGAGAGGACGAGAAGAATGGAATGAAAGGGAAGGGGGATTCATAGACTTCTACCCCCACCTCCATATATATGACAAACCCGTCAGAAGAGAGAAGAGGCTGGCTGCTGGATGGCTGGGCGGTTGGTCAAAGGTGAGAGCTTCTGAGAAGAGGAGCCCAGCCGAAGAGAAGAAAGGCTTCATCCCCGCGCCGGAGAGGTGAGGTGAAGAGAGGGGAGTGAGAGTGAGAGGTGAGTCAGAGGGGAAAGAGCCTGTGCTCTCTTCCCCTCCTCCGTCGATGTATTCTCTCCCCCCTGCAATGTATTTCATTTTTATCTCCAGATGAACCTCCTCTGCGTTAAAAACCTTCCCCCGTTTGTGTGGATGAATAAAAAGAAATGTCCTTTTGCGAGCTTCATGTTCTTTGTTTAGACTCTGCCTCCCTTCTCCACTTTCTATTCATCCAGGGTCTTTGAAGCCTGCCTCTCCGTGGCATGGCCTTCAAAGGAATCCACATGATGGATGAACATTCATAGCCCTCTTGTGGCATACATTCGTCCCGTTCATGAAACCATCGCCCATGAGCTGCTAGAACCCCTTGAAGGCCAGTCCTCGGGGCTTCTACGTTCGACTATGGGACACCGGACTACCGTTAGGCCACTCCGAGTTTTTGGGATCGTCCCAGAGTACTCCGTTTGACAATCCCTTATTTCGCCCCAGCAAACCTCAGTCCGGGGGAGGTGCTGCCCAATTTTTGCCAGGCGAAGAACCCATGAGAAAAAATGAATCAAACTAAACTCTTTGAGGGCCAGAGCTGCATGTGCTTGAAGCCTCTGAATCAAACTGAACCTCTGAACAAACCAGGCCCCTTCATGTCTGAAACCCTGGACCCTTGAGTTCCTGCAACAAACTCTTCTAATAAAACACTCGAATCTTCATGCTAATCCACCTTAATAAATAATTAAAACACTTAATCTTCTTCTCCACAAACTTAACCCACCAATTGAACGAACAAACCAATCATCAAATCAATCTACGAAAAAAAAGAAAGAACAAAAAGAAGCAAACAGAATAAAAGAAAACCTCTTTGGAGCTAGTCCGGCATGGTTCTAATCCGACGCGGGCTAATCCGACGCGCTACCCCCCCCCCCCCCCCCCCCCCGCGCCGGTTTTGCCCCACACTCAAAATGACTTTCAAAATCATGGGATGAATAGTGCGCACCCCCTTACCATTCACCTTGTTAATCCGGCGCGCCATTCTTCTTGAACCTAATCCGATGCGCCCCCTGTGTATCCACCTAATCTGGCGTGCCTCCCATGAAGACCCCTTAAACCGCCCCCCCCCTTGCTTCCTTAAACCGGCGCGCCTAAAAAAAAAGGTGATCCGCGTGCGAGGGCGCACGATGGCGAATTCGGGCTCCACACTTAACAATTCGCTCTCCCGAACTGTGCGTGAACAGAAAAACAACGATGCCCCATGGTGTCGGACGTGGACCTCGGGGATCCCGATATGGCCATAGTCCGCAACCACCTTGGGCCAATAGATCATCAGCTTGATCCACTTCTATCGGGATCCAATCCCGCAATCCCATCAAACTTGCCGCACCTACGACAGACATCCGTACGGTTTTATCGTCATCCTCGACGCTACTAATACGGACTTCGTCCGAATAATGAATGGTCCGCTAGTGACCGACACATATATACCGGGATCTAATCCCGCACTTGCATTAAACTTGCCGTACTCATGGCAGACATTCGTATGGTTTTGTCGCCGTCTCCTACGCTATTAATACGGACTTTCGTTCGAATAAAGAATGGTCCACAAGCGACCGATATACACATATATGTGAACGTTTACACCCCAATGCGGGGTTTGTTTAGACACAATCCGAGATTCTGCTCCCGCTTTCATTATTATGATTTTCGGGCCATAGGGCCCCTTTTCCTGTCAATCAATCAAAGGTTTTCCCTTCTCCGAGGGGATGTAATTAACGTCGTAGCCTTTATGGTACGGCGGGTTCTCAGTCCTGACACGAACTACACAATTGTATAATTAGTCGGATCGAGTGCACAATAAATCGTCACATTGGTGACTGGCATGCCCACGCACTTAATAAGCCCAATAAACAAATAAACAACGATCTTAATAAAAAAGTGCGTCCACAGGGGTTGGAGCTTCTCACTCCACTCTATGGCTTCTCACCAAAGAATTGTAAATTTCTGGAACTCAATATTCATCCTTCATTCATTCATTAACTAAAAATGGAGAGAGTGGGGTCCTATTTATAGGGATCCCACAATTTATAATAAGTCCCTGTTGTTAGGAACAATGACAAACAACCAAGGGGGAAGGGGGCGCCCCTGGGCCTAGCCCATAGAATTGGGCCCATTAACTAATCTAATCAACCCTATGACACTTAACTTAGGTAGATGACTCATTAACCTAGATACTGGACTCAAATAAAAGGAAAATTATAATGATATGACTCAACTAAAATATGAAAATTATATGCCAAGACTCAAAAAAATGTGACGGACACAATGGAGTACTGCCAGTGAGCAATCGGAGCTGTGGAAAAATGTGAAGGGCGAGAGATGCCCCCATCATACCCCCGGGGTGCGAAGAACTCGACTCCGTCGAGTATTGGTCCACCGGGGAAGTGGTCCTCCAAAGCAGCTCTGGACGACCCACGACCTCCAAACTCAACCCTGTGTCCGCAACCAGGGGACGATCCTTCATCCTCTCAAGGTGGCTCGGGCACACCCTCTTGCCGGTGATGGAACCATGCTTGCCTAGTATTGCCTCCGTGTGCACACGTCGGGCTCTCAGGCTGATATGTGGTGGCTCTCCGAGTGTCTCTCTCACAAGGGTAGGGGTAGGCCCGAAACTCTCACTAGGATCCACCGCGGTGCCCATATAGTGTGCCGGACCCGCCACGTGGGAAATGGGGTGAATCCCAAAACCCATTAGAAAGCCCAACCCATAAGTCGGGTTGCCAAGGACACTCGGAATTAGGTAAGGTCCAAGTCCTCGTGCCCTCAAGTTGGAGGTGTCCCTAGGGTAGAGCCACTCCAAAGTCACCATCGCCAAGTTGCCAATGTTCTTGTCTCTGTGTGCATAGCAGTTTCCTCCTTGACTGCTTGGTTTCCCTAGCAGCTGAATGATGGATCGCTTATGCCCAGAGTGTCGTTTCCCGTCGTTTCAATTTCTGTATATCTTGGCTTGACCTTGTGGGTTGTCGTTCCCGTGGACATCTTTTGATGTCCTATGAGGGCTAAGACCGTGTTAGGAGGTTGCCAAGAGTTTTCTTGCTTGAAGTAGGATTTTATTTCCTACTGTAGAATCATCATTGTTGGGTTTCCGGTCAACCCGGGGTGACCCAGTGGTTGACAGGCGACCTTGAGTGTCTCAGCGGTTCTGTCCAGTTCGAGACGTGGTTCTAGATGTCTCGAGGTATCATTTTACCTCGGTTTGCATGTCCAGGCGTGCTGAGGGTCTTGGTGTTCCCTCAAGTCTCCGTGTGTCATTTTCTACGGTTGTTTCTTCTGGCTTAGGAATAGACCGATTGGCGGCTTGTTCGCTTTGTACGACGATCTTGACTCCGAGTCATGAGACTCAAGGATCATCGTGTTTTCAGGTCTAGTTGCCTTATCCTGAGTCCGGTGGCAGTCTGGTATGCTACCTCGTGTCCTGTGCTTTGTAGTACGTACGATAGTGCTTTTTTGCATGTCTGTACTCCGGCACTCGTGTTTTAGAGTCTGTGTCTTGTGAGCCTCCACTAGTCGTAGCATGATGGCACGTTACAGCGTGTTGTCCCACCTGGGAGTGGTGGTAAGACAGTTCCCAATATACGGTTTGTAAGCTAGTTTCCTTGAGCCCCTGCTGTACTGTAGCGTCCTGCTGGGTGGGGAAAACTAGCTAGAGGCCTGACTCTCCAGCAAGAGTTGGTGTGTGCACACGTGGTCAGGGGCTTTGGACTGACACCGACGGGCGTTACCCTGTCTAGTCACTCGTTACTATAGTTCATGTTCTGGTTTATTGTTTTAGTCTCTGTCATGGTTTGGGCGGCATAGTAGACGAGACGCTTGTAGGCGCAGCATAAGACGTCAGTGGACGCAGCTGGCTGTTCTTCTAGTGAGGGGGTGCTTCCGTCACGTGGCATGTGACTCTTGCATTTCTCGTGCGTCGTGACCTCTCCGGGTTAGCCATCTTGTGGTCTTGCCCGAGGTCAATGTTGTGTCTTGTGCACGACGTTCTAGTCATGTGTGTGTGGTCGTATCTAGAAGAGCGTGCACGGTAATCGAGTCGTGTATGCTTTAGGCCGTCTGTGTCTGTCTAGTTCCTTTCTAGACTTGTTGTCTGGTCTCGTAGGCCTTCATCTTGGGCCTCGTGCTTATCGACAGATCGGCAACTCCTGACTTCGTCAGCTCAGAGTTGACTCATCTGTTGTTGTTGTTGTTTGGAGTAGCTTAGGGGGGCCGAGGTTAGTTCGGCAGCCGTGTTTTGTTCAGTACAACTTTTCCCTTTTCTTTTAGCTGATCTACTCCTTCCGTTCCGATTTTCTTTTACAGCTTTGTAGTTTAGTTTTTATGCTTTACTACACCTGTTGTTTTGTTGTTCCGTGTTACTGCGTGTTTTTCAGTGGGGATCTGCGTGACCCCTACTGGGCCAGTGACACGAGGCTCACCCCTACTTTTCAGGTGGGTGGCGTCGTTCTGCTTCCGCGGTTCCTGGTGTGGCGAGTTCATGGTTGCCAGCGGTACCTGCGTCGGACTTCCCTCGACCTCAGTGTACGTCTTTCTTTTCTGTTGGACAGTACTGCTTGTCTTTCCTTTGGACTGGACTCTGGTATAATTGTTAACTTTAACTGTTAATTAAAAAGTAATTTTATTTCCGCTACTTTAGCAAATCGATCTAATGAAATTTAATTGCTTACTGTTATATCTCTGTGGCTTCAATGTACTGCACGACAATCCTTTTTCCCTTCGGAGCTTTACAGCTCTTGGGAGGCTTCACGGGTTCCAAGTGGTATCGGGTCTGCTCGGTTGTCCTATCGGGTATATCCGATATCCGGGATCCTGGTCGTCACAGGTGGTATCAGAGCATTGTTGCATGAAGTATATGGGAATCTGAGATATACAGTTTCCAGAGTCCTGAAAGTCCAGTACAGTCTTTCACTGGCTTAGGTTTTGTGATTCTTTGTCGCTTCGTTTTCCGTGTGTTGTCTTGTGCGTGCTATGTCAGCACTGTACGAGATGGTTTTGCTCTCGTCAAGATGCAACGGGATGCTCTTTTTCGTCGTGGTGTTTGTCTCGATCATGCTGTACTTAGCAGAGTTCACCGATAGGCTTGAATCTGCAGTGCATTGTTCGAGATTTTTTCGTGGTTTGTTCAGGTGGCTGGTGACTTTTTCGAGTTGGTGTGATGGCCGTACACGTTCGTACGTTGTTTTGGTCATCCCAGCTTAAGTTTGTGCAGCTCCTGAGGTGTTTCGCTTCTGTCGAAGTGCTCGACTAGATTCCCTTGATTGAGAAGATGCTCAGGCGACCTAGGATTTTCCTTCCTGGTGAGCTTCTGTTGGTTGAGCTTGATTCTTCTCGTCCGATTTGGTGGAGTCTTTTTGAGGTAATCCTTGGAATTGCTACCTTGGTGAGACCTTTGTCATGTGTCTACTTAAGTGTGGACAATATTTATTCTGAGCCTGATCTACTCTTTGTTCTACGGTTCCTTGGCTTTGGACCCAATCTTGGTGTTAAGAGCTATCGCGTGCCGTATTTGTCGTGCCGTGTCTAGCAGGCCGACGTGTTGTGAAAGGCTCCCTTATTCTTTCAGGACGTAAGGTAAGCTGAGATTAGCCTTTTCCTTGGGCCTTGTGCTGAAGCTGGTACTCCTCTTCATTGCACTTAGGCTATTTTGTGATCGGTTGTTCGTAGGATCAGTACTCGTGGCGTGTTATATTACGATTTTCATGAATTACGATGGTGCCGAGTGTGTGCTGAGATGCGGATACCAAAATATTTCTGATGCCTATGTGTGTTGTATGAGTGCGCAGCGGAAGCGTGTGGGCTGATAACCCACAGGTCAAGGATCGTTGGTTGTAAGATTCAGACCAGTCGAGAGAATTATTTTTCTCGATGTGACTTCATCTTGGCTTCCTGTGCCTTGATGTGGACACTTGCCGTGTCGTTGCTGGAGTCATTCTGGTGTTGGCATTGGCATTTGCGAGTATTGGAAAATCTTTCGGCATTTCTACTGGTTGAGTACCCTTTGCTATGCAATTCTTTCTTGGGTATTGTGCTCTCGGGACGTGATCATGGTCCTTGAGATGCGTTTCCCAAGATTGTCATTTTCGTCGTCGTGGGTCTTTTCTTGGTGAACGTGCTCGATGCATGACTCGTCCCTTATGGTCGTGCGTTCAGCTATCGTTGTGCCTTGATGTGACCTAGCTTGCAGTGGTGTTCCGTGGTTCTGTGTTCAGTACGGAGCCGGAATCCTGCATGTGCTGCTGTTGTCGTTTGATCGTTGTTTCTCTATGATTTTGTCTGTCTGTCTTGGCACTGTGTGGACTAGGTCTTGTCGGTTAGCCTTGCTGTACTCTTCTCTCCCGGTAGAGTTAGCTTGCGACTCGATCAGATGTAATGTCTGACTGAGGACTGACTTGATTGTGCTTGTGGTCCGGTGTTGTCGTTGGCGTCCTGTGTGCCAGGCTTTCGTGGTTGCCTTTCACACTAGAGCCGATGATGTTGTCGAGCTGTCAGCTGAGAGGACTATGCTTCCTTGTTTAAGCTGATACTCGCTGTGTCTGTCGTTTTTGTTTTTTTTCCCAATATCTGTTATCGTGGCATGTGTCGTGTCTCCTTTCCTACGAGACGTAAGCGATGTTGCCTTGTTTCGGAGGTGTCAGAATTGTGTTCACTTGTGCCATGCTCGATCCAGAGCGTGTGCCTGTGATTGTGGTCTGACTATGTCCCTTTGAATTGTGTTTTTCGAGATTCGCACTGTTTCAAGTTATGTCTTGGGGTTGTTCTTCCCTACTTCTCCTTTGCTAGTCCTTAAATTTCGAGGATGAAATTTCTTAAAGGAGGGGAGGATGTAATACCCTGGATTCTTATCGGATCTTTATTAGGTCTTGTTACATCCCTAAGGTTTTGATGATGTCTCACACTATAAATCAATCTATTTTTTTTACTCCTTACATCAATCTATTACATAGTGCATCTACTTGTTTCAAAGAAGGGGGTCTGGAGTAATAACCTTAAGGTCCGTGCATTTCATGTCATTGCATCTCACCTCTTGAGGTCGGTGCAATCGCCGTCTGATATGGACCGCTAGATCCTGTCTCCTCATCTCAGTGCAAGTACGTCTCGGTGCAAGCATTGCCTTGTGCTTCTCTTTATCAATTCGGGGGCAAGTCTCTGGCTCACTCACAAACACTGAAGCTCGTCCTTTCCATCTCGGTGCATTACGTGTCTAGACATAAAAGGGCTCAGTACACTTCGTTGTATTCCATTGCAGCATTTTTATTATTATTCATGCATATCTTGTTTGTGCGTCCTTGAGTGTCTCACCCTTCAGACTCGGTGCAAGCTCTGTCTTGCATTCGTTTTGATCGTACGTATTTTTTTTCTTTCGGTGCAATTCTCACAAATCCAACTCGGTGCATCTACTGTGTTACACAGTTATTGCAAGAATCCGAGCATATCCTTGATTCTTTATTTTGACTCGGTACAAAGTCTTGTCTTGTGCCTGTTGGTTCCAAGTCTGTGCATATGGGGTCAATCACATTAGTAAGTCAATTCAAGGTTGACTTGAATATCTCTACTCAGTGCATGTTATGTCTACCCATCCGGTGCAACATTTGCTTCATGTCTTATATTATCGGTGCATCTCTCCCAGTTCGTGCGTTTAGCATTCATATGCCAAGTGCATGGTCACCCTTCTTACCAGTATTCGAAATGCACTCTTCTGTTTGTCTGTCAAGTATTTCTCCTTTGAGAAGAATAAGAATGGCTCGTGATCCCAGGATGGAGGAGATGGCAGGATCGTGACACATGGAGAAAAGTGATATGAGATTCTGCCACGTGGACTAAGACCTTTGAGCGGGAATAATGGAAGGCACACGCCAGTCCCCTGTTGCTCTATAAAAGTGAATGGGGAGAACAGAAGAGGATAACGAAGAAAAGAAAAAAAAAGGGAAAAAGGAACGAGAACAGAAAAGAGAGAAGAAGGAGAAGGAGTGCTAGCAGAAGAGAAAGAAAAATTTCTGAGAGGGAGAAGTGCTCGTGAATAGGAAGATCTACTTCTACGGAAGCTACATTATCTTTGTTTTTACAGAATACTCTCGTTTGCCGATCGCTGTGTTTTCAAGTTTTTGTTTAATCATTTTCATTCCATATTGTTACCCTCCACTGTTCGGAGGAAGGGAGAGGTTCTCAAGTTCCCTCCATTGTCCTGGAGGAAGAGAGGTTCAATCCTCTGGTTGTGTGAGTTACACGGGAGTAACTGCACAGGATTCCCTTTGCTACGTGCAAAGGAAGGGAGATCGTTCTCCGGTGTTCCTCTTCTGATTGATCAGAAGATTGAGGAGGCTGTTCCTCGGTACAAGCTGTTTGGCAGCGGTTGTTGCGGACTGAGTCTGCTGTGTGCGACTCTAGTGCAAGGAAGCCTTACTCGACTGAGTAAGGGGTGGATGTAGATTGCAGATAGCAATTGAACCACCTAAAAACTCGCTGTTTCTTTTGTGGTTTGGCTGTTCTCATGTGCTGCACTCCAACTTCTTGAGACTTAGCCTCTTTGTGGTTGCCTTCTCGATATAAGTCATTCTCATACCATCTTTGTTAATCTTCGTTGTCTGTTTACGAGGCCGTTGTCTCTTTAGTTTGAAGAGCCAAGAATTTGTGGCTGTGTTTATCGAATTGGGGA
Source organism: Amorphophallus konjac (assembly GCA_022559845.1). NCBI lineage: Eukaryota > Viridiplantae > Streptophyta > Magnoliopsida > Alismatales > Araceae > Amorphophallus > Amorphophallus konjac. The sequence goes on along the minus strand of CM040117.1, from coordinate 212,451,787 downwards.
GTGATCTATTCATCCCCCCCTTCTATCTCACTCTCCGCTGTGCGTATCATTTGGTATCAGAGCAGGTTTTCACCATGTGGGCCAACGGTCTGGCTAACCATAATGGTCCTCAAAGCTTTATGGCTGAGGGACAATCTATCACTCGTCCTCCGTTCTTTGATGGTAACAATTATCTATTCTGGAAGAACAGGATGGAGGTATTCATCAGGGCGCAAAGCCACAAGTTGAGGAGGGTGATCACTACAGGGCCATACGAGCTACCACCGAACGAGGATGCGTGGATAGATGATCAAGTCAAGCAATCGTCGCTCAACTAGACAGCCCTGAACATCATCCAGTGTGCTGTACACCCAGACGAATACACTCGCATCTCAGCATCTAAGACGGCCAAGAAGATGTGGGACGAGCTGGAATTAATCTACGAAGGTACAGCTCAAGTGAGAGCAATAAAGGTAAATCTCCTAACCTCTGAATATGAGATGTTTAAAATGAAACCAGAGGAGACCATAACTGAGATGTATGCCAGATTGACTCTGATCACGAATAGTCTTAAGGGGCTTGGAAAATAGATGGCTGAGAGAGACGTAGTCAGGAAGATACTTAGATCTCTAACCCCCCCATGGCATACTAAAGCCACTGTGATAGAAGAGTCAAGGATCTGACGACTACGACAGTCACCAAACTCATAGGATCCCTTATGACGTATGAAATGAACCTTAAAAGGAATGGTGAGGGAAGTGACATAAAGAACAAGAATATTGCCCTCAGGGCGTCCCGCAGCAAGGGAAGTAGCTGTAGCGAGAGGAGTAGTTGCGAGTCTGATGGATTGTCAGATCTCGACCAAGAGGAGCAAGCAATGCTTACTCGCCAATTCAGAAAATTCTTAAGGTCTAAGGGAAAGACCTTTAGGAGAAAGAAGTTATACCCTTCTGGTAAGAACTTTGATTCCGGCAATGACAAAGATAGGAGTAATAAGAGAATTACATGCTTTCATTGCAGGAAACCCGGACACATGAAAGGGGACTGCCCTGATCTTCAGAAGAAAGGTCCCAACCCTCAGAAGAAGAGCTCGAAAGTGCAGAAGAAGAAGCCATAGGCAATGGTCTGCACCTGGAGCGATGAAGAAGAGGATCCGAAAGACAATTCCTCAGAGGAGGATGAAGAAGGACTTTGCCTGATGGCTAACAATGAAGAGGAGGTAACAAATATTTTTGAGAATTTCTCTATCGATGACTGGGAAGACGCCTATGCAGAACTGTTAGATAAGTTCAATTCACTTAGTAAAGAGCATAGGATTCTGAAGAGAAAGTTCAATACCAATGTTGAAGAACAAACGCAAATCTGTAAGGAAAATCAGAAACTAAAAGAAGAACTAGAAGAAATGACTTCTCTGAAAAAGGAAAATGAAAAGCAAACTCTTGAGAACCAGGAAGTTCACACACAGCTCAACCAACTCAAGATTAAATTTGAAGACTGCCTGAATGAAAAAAATGTGATCACAGAGAAGTATGAAGCTGTTAAGAAAGTCAACTCTGAACTCTTGAAAAATTATGAATTTATGCAAAGAGAGTTAGAGGACAAACAAAAAGTTTTAGAAAAATTTGTTCAAGGAAAAACGAATCTGGATTCTATACTGGGTACAAGGGTTAATTTCAACAAGGAGGGTTTAGGCTATGACCCATCCAACAAGAGACCATTTCAGTTTAAGACTACCACCTTCTGCCCAGAAAAGGGAAAAGAAAAGCTGGACACACCATCCAGCTCAAACAGAAACCAGAATGTTCAAAGTCCAAAAGAAAATTTAACAAACAATGCTGGACGATCATCCAAAATAGGAATGAATTTTGTGAAGAACTTCACTAAGCCCATTCGCCAGAACATAAGTAGCAGCTGGACCAAGGAAATGAATCAGAATAAAAGTTGGAACTACTATAAAAGAATGGGTCCTGATAAGCGTTACTGGAGAAACAACACTCATCCTCATAAATTTGTTAATCAACAATCTCACAGGAGATACCCTGGGGATGAGAAACCTAATAACTAGAATAGATTTCATTTCTCCAGACCATCTGGACATATCTCCACTCACAACTTCAATAGACCAGAAATTAAGGTGCAAGAGAAAACCAAGTTGAGACAATTCTGGATTCCTAAACATCTGCTTAGAAATTTGAATGATGTCTTTGGACCCAACTCATCTTGGGTTCCGAACTACTTTGCTTGAGTTTGCTTGTGTAGGTGTGCCTGGTAGCTGAGAATAACAAATGGTATCTCGACAGTGGCTGCTCCAGGCACATGACAGGAGACCGATCCAAGTTCAACAAGTTAGAAATGAAGGTAGGGGGTCTGGTCAAATTTGGAGGAAAGAACAGAGGTAAGATCATTGGGGTCGGCACTGTTGGTAAGTCTTCCACTAACTCCATTGAGAAAGTTTTACTTGTGGAAGGTCTTCAACACAATCTGATTACCATAAGTCAATTATGTGATAAGGGTCATAGGGTTATGTTTGACAATAGTTCATGCAAAATTTTTGAAATAAACTCTGACAGCATTAAATTTGTAGCCAACAGGACCAATAATGTCTACATGGTAGACTTAGATGTTGAGTCTGATTCTAATCTATGCTTGTCGGCCAATTCTGAAAGTGACGCTTTTGAATGGCATAGACGGTTAGGCCATGCTAGTTTTTCTACCTTAAATAAATTGGTCAAGCATGATTTAGTTAGAGGCTTGCCTAGAATCAAGTTCAGTTCTATTTCAAAAGTATGTGATGCATGTGCTCTAGGCAAACAGACCCGAATGTCTTTCAAGCTAAGATCTGAGCCATTGTCGTCTAGACCAATGGAACTTCTTCATATGGACCTTTTTGGTCCTACTAGAACTCAGAGTCTTAATGGAAGCAGATTTGGTTATGTGGTCATTGATGACCACTCCAGATTTTCATGGATCTTTTTTTTAGCCAACAAAAATGATACTTTTCAAAAATTTAAACAATTTTTTAATAAAGTCAAACAAGAAGGAAAACATAGAATTTGCTCAATTCAATCTGACCATGGAGGTGAATTTGAGAACTCCATGTTTTCTGAACTTTGTGAAAGAGAGGGACTAATACACAAGTCATTTGGATTAAACACCAGCTTCAGGACTATCAAGTAGACTTGGGTGCACACCTATTTACTGTGATAATACCAGTGCCATCAACCTAGCCAAGAATCCTGTTTTTCACTCCCGCACCAAACACATAGAAATAAGGCATCATTTCATAAGAGATGAGGTTTCTAAGAACAACTTTGAACTGATTCACGTAGGCACTGCTAATCAAATTGCTGACATTTTCACCAAGCCTCTGGACAATGACAAATTCACCACATTTAGGAGAGAACTAGGCCTGTACAAATTATCTTAATTGTTTTTCTCCTGATATTGAATTGATCTATCTTGGTAAAATGCTCTGTGAAAAGTTTGTTCTTATTGTGAGGGGGAGCTTCGTGTATCTACTGATTAATTTCTTTGAGTGCTTCGGTTAAGGGGGAGCTGGCTAAGTAGTGCGTTCGATTGACTCAAAAAGACTGACCAGATGAGTGTTTTTGCTAGTTCTCATGATTGAATGAGTGCAGTTTTCTCAGTCAGTAGAATCCCATTCATATCTTAAATCCATAAGTGTGTGTTACTAAAGTCCTGCTAGAATCTTCCCTCTAGTAGTTCATCCGAGATTTGGAGTAAGTGGTCAAAGTATATCTTCCTACATTGTCCATGATTTCAGGTCAGGCTCTAACCTGCATGTCTTGATATTTGCTCAGAACAACTTGAAATCTAGATCTCAAGATTCATCACAAAGAAACAGTCCTTCTGGTATTATTTTCAATCATTTCCTCTCCACATCATAAGGGATCAACTAAATGAACAAAGGTCTATGGGCTATTCACTGAGAAACTGGGAGCTTCATCAATGAAGTGAAGTAACTCCTATGTCATGAGGTGTTCTATTTAAAAAAAAATTTTTTTTTGTGCAAATTGACCTTAATGTCTCTGATCATCATAGAGCAATGGTGACATGGTGGTGAGTAACTGGGGACTCTGGCCTCTGATCAAGGTGTTTCCCCATGCAAAAAGTCACAGTTACTAACTCTGTTCTTCAAAACGAAGAAGTAATGAGGTACTCACACTGAGTAACTGGGGATTCCGGCCTTTGATCAAGGTGTCTCTCTAATGTCAAAAGTGTGAATTACCAAACTACTCATTGATCTTTTGCAAAACTCTAATCTATCCCTTATCTCTGTGCAAGGTCTGGAATGCTTGTCCTCAATACTATAAGAACACCTTCTCTGATTTTGTCTCTTGTTGTCTACAGAGTACAGTTGTTTTAATCAGAAATCTTGCTATGCTTGTTCACCCATGCTCTACATCATATACCATGTATGTGGATAAACTTTTCCCCCATACCTATTCTCTATTGATTACCAGAGTTCAAGAATCTTCACTTGAGTTTAGCACCTCACTTATTCTCTTAAGACATGCTGTTGGGTCTTTCTACACTAAGAAGTCACTACACTTCTTCCTCGTGTCTCCAGCAATTTCCTACATCTCTCATTTTCTTTTGATGATGTCAAAGGGGGAGAGAGGTCATTGGGTCATCATTGGGTCATACAATACTGTCATGCAATAGCCGAGAATTTTCTGCAAGAAATTGTTGGGAAGAGAGGCTATGGTTACGAGGAGAGAGAGGTCATGCAATATTCCAGTGATCATTCACGCTGTTGGGGAGTAGTTGTGTTGGAGGTAAGCTGAGGTTCAGAAGTTGTGCTTGATTTGTCTGCATGCGCTTGCTTTGGATATTTTTTGCTTTGGATATTTTTATTTCTTTTAAGCTATTTTTAACTGATGGTATTAATGCCTTGATATTGCTTGATTCACAGTGTTGCCATCATCAAAAAGGGGGAAATTGTTACATCCCTAAGGTTTTGATGATGTCTCACACTATAAATCAATCTATTTTTTTTACTCCTTACATCAATCTATTACACAGTGCATCTACTTGTTTCAAAGAAGGGGGTCTGGAGTAATAACCTTAAGGTCCGTGCATTTCATGTCATTGCATCTCACCTCTTGAGGTCGGTGCAAGCTCTAGTCGGTGCAATCGCCGTCTGATATGGACCGCTAGATCCTGTCTCCTCATCTCAGTGCAAGTATGTCTCGGTGCAAGCATTGCCTTGTGCTTCTCTTTATCAATTCGGGGGCAAGTCTCTGGCTCACTCACAAACACTGAAGCCCGTCCTTTCCATCTCGGTGCATTACGTGTCTAGACATAAAAGGGCTCAGTACACTTCGTTGTATTCCATTGCAACATTTTTTGTTATTATTCATGCATATCTTGTTTGTGCGTCCTTGAGTGTCTCACCCTTCAGACTCGGTGCAAGCTCTGTCTTGCATTCGTTTTGATCGTACGTATTTTTTTTCTTCTTTCGGTGCAATTCTCACAAATCCAACTCGGTGCATCTACTGTGTTACACAGTTATTGCAAGAATCCGAGCATATCCTTGATTCTTTATTTTGACTCGGTACAAAGTCTTGTCTTGTGCCTGTTGGTTCCAAGTCTGTGCATATGGGGTCAATCACATTAGTAAGTCAATTCAAGGTTGACTTGAATATCTCTACTCAGTGCATGTTATGTCTACCCATCTGGTGCAACATTTGCTTCATGTCTTATATTATCGGTGCATCTCTCCCAGTTCGTGGGTTTAGCATTCATATGCCAAGTGCATGGTCACCCTTCTTACCAGTATTCAAAATGCACTCTTCTGTTTGTCTGTCAGGTATTTCTCCTTCGAGAAGAATAAGAATGGCTCGTGATTCCAGGATGGAGGAGATGGCAGGATCGTGACACATGGAGAAAAGCGATCTGAGATTCTGCCACGTGGCTAAGACCTTTGAGCGGGAATAATGGAAGGCACACGCCAGTCCCCTGTTGCTCTATAAAAGCGAATGGGGAGAACAGAAGAGGATAACGAAGAAAAGAAAAAAAAAGGGAAAAAGGAACGAGAACAGAAAAGAGAGAAGAAGGAGAAGGAGAGCTAGAAGACGAGAAAGAAAAATTTCTAAGAGGGAGAAGTGCTCGTGAATAGGAAGATCTGCTTCTACGGAAGCTACATTGTCTTTGTTTTTACAGAATACTCTCGTTTGCCGATCGCTGTGTTTTCAAGTTTTTGTTTAATCATTTTCATTCCATATTGTTACCCTCCACTGTTCGGAGGAAGGGAGAGGTTCTCAAGTTCCCTCCATTGTCCTGGAGGAAGAGAGGTTCAATCCTCTGGTTGTGTGAGTTACACGGGAGTAACTGCACAGGATTCCCTTTGCTACGTGCAAAGGAAGGGAGATCGTTCTCCGGTGTTCCTCTTCTGATTGATCAGAAGATTGAGGAGGCTGTTCCTCGGTACAAGCTGTTTGGCAGCTGTTGTTGCAGACTGAGTCTGCTGTGTGCGACTCTAGTGCAAGGAAGCCTTACTCGACTGAGTAAGGGGTGGATGTAGATTGCAGATAGCAATCGAACCACCTAAAAACTTCTTGAGACTTAGCCTCTTTGTGGTTGCCTTCTCGATATAAGTCCTTCTCATACCATCTTCGTTAATCTTCGTTGTCTGTTTACGAGGCCGTTGTCTCTATAGTTTGAAGAGCCAAGAATTTGTGGCTGTGTTTATCGAATTGGGGAGTGATCTATTCATCCCCCCCTTCTATCTCACTCTCCGCTGCGCGTATCAGGTTTTTCGGATCTTCTTCGGAGAGTTTCAGATCACTTTTGTGGGTCCCGAGTTGAGTTTAACGATCCGTGTGGGTTTTTCTCTCGTACTAGTTAGGGAACCCTGCGGTGAGTTTATTTCTTAATTCACCGAATCGTGGACGCCGCAGTTGCGATGTACTCTTCGAGATGATCATTTTGACTATTTTTACGTAATTTTCTGAATTAGTCCATTTTCGGGCTAATTATTGAATTTTTGGAAATTAAGAAAAATCCTAATTTCCTTTCTATTTAACCCTCACCCACCTCTCCTCCCTCATTTCTCTCATCTCTTTCTCTCTCTCGTTCTCTCTCGTTTCTAGGCCATTCGTTGCGGGGCGCGCACCGTTGCGGAGCTGGTCGAGGCGAGGACGCGATGGAGTGATCGGGACGCGGGATAGAGCGACGATTTGAGCGTGGCATGGCGCGATCCCTCGGTGGATTCCGAGATCGGCGCGGTTCATGTTTTGGCATTTTCGGCGCGGTTTAGTCGCTTCGGTGCATGGTTTCTTCGGTGGAGGTAGGGAGACGGATCACCACTTTCTCCTACATGTTTTCCCTGCTATTGCACGTCGTTTGGTGCAGAAATGGCCAAGTTTGGGCTCGTTTAGCCTAAACCGGGGTTTCGTGGGTTTTGTAGGGTTCGCCGGAAAACGGCGATGGTTTATTAGATTGGTTGGTATCAATCGAATCCTTGGAATGTCAGCGTTCCAGATCCGCTGATTTCGTGTCGTTTGGGTGTCATTTGGGGCCGGTACGAGTCCGGGAACCCCGGTGACTCATTTAGGGTCGATTCGTTGAAATCTCCCGTTTCTCGCTGTTTCTTGGTCGATTCGACTCCCGTTGGAGTCTAAAGGTTGTATGTCGTCGTTCTGCAACGTTATGGATGTATCCCCTTCGTTTTGGAACAAACGGGGCGTGGATTCGGGTTTTAGGGCACGGTCTGACTGGTTTCCCGCCGTGACCGGTCGACCGCCACGGGGTGGCCGGTCGATCGGCCGGCGTTCGTGCCAGCGGGCAGGCAGACCTTTCGGTCCGGTCGATCGATCGCCCAAGGCCGGTCGACTGACCCTGTTAGGTCGACCGCCCCTAGGGGTCAAGTCGACCGAAATGCAGTATTTTTCACCGTTTTGAGTCCCGGTCGGTCCCGTTGAGACCCAATGACCGACCTATGGCCTCGTGAATGTCCCGGACACCCTGTGGGTTCCGTTCCCGTGTTTCTGGGGTGTTGGGAGGTGCCGTGTTACCTCGATCAATGTGCCCGAAGGCATGCGTATTTCAAGCTTTGTGTTACGCTCGATCGAGTCACCGTGAGTCGGTGTGAGTGCGGTGGGGTTCCCCCGCATGTGAGTGGCCTTCCTTGAGTTCCCGTCTTGAGGGAATGGTCTCGGTGGTCTGTGGTCTGCCTCGGTATTCATGTTACCGTGGTTTTAGACCTAGTTATGATTTAAGTCGGTTGGCCTTGGCGGCCCAACCTTCATGCGTTTCTTCGCTGTAGCGCGCCTTCCTTAGGCTGCTACGAGTCGTTTGTCTTAGGTCAGTATCTTAGGGCGGTTGGTATGGCGGTTGTCTCTTGGACCGCCTAGTTCGTGTAGCGTGTCTGTCATCGACCGCTTGGTGGTTCGTTGGGCAGGTCAGCTAGAGTTGACTGAGTCTAGTGGTCCGTCCTTGACCGCTACAGTCGCCTCGTGGCCCTACCCCTGACCGCCAATGTTCTTGTCTCTGTGTGCATAGCAGTTTCCTCCTTGACTGCTTGGTTTCCCTAGCAGCTGAATGATGGATCGCTTATGCCCAGAGTGTCATTTCCTGTCGTTTTGATTTATGTATATCTTGGCTTGACCTTGTGGTTTGCCGTTCTCGTGGATATCTTTTGATGTCATATGAGGGCTAAGACCGTGTTAGGAGGTTGCCAGGAGTTTTCTTACTTGAAGTAGGATTTTCTTTCCTACTGTAGAATCATCATTGTCGGGGTTCCGGTCAACCCGGGGTGACCCAGTGGTTGACAGGCGACCTTGAGTGTCTCGGCGGTTCTGTCCAGTTCGAGACGTGGTTCTGGATGCCTCGTGGTATCATTTTACCTCGGTTTGCATGTCCAGGCATGCTGAGGGTCTTGGTGTTCCCTCATGTCTCCGTGTGTCATTTTCTACGGTTGTTTCTTCTGGCTTAGGAATAGACCGATTGGCAGCTTGTTTCGCTTTGTACGATGCTCTTGACTCCGAGTCGTGAGACTCAAGGATCGTTGTGTTTTTAGGTCTAGTTGCCTTGTCCTGAGTCTGGTGGCAGTCTGGTATGCTACCTCGTGTCCTGTGCTTCGTAGTACGTACGATCGTGCTTCTTTGTCTGTCTGTACTCTGGCACTCATGTTTTGGAGTCTGTGTCTTGTGAGCCTCCACTAGTCATAGCCTGACGGCACGTTACGGCGTGTTGTCCCACCTGGGAGTGGTGGTAAGGCAGTTCCCGATATACGGTTTGTAAGCTAGTTTCCTTGGGCCCCCTCTATACTGTAGCATCCTGCTGGGTGGGGAAAACTAGCTAGAGGCATGACTCTCCAGTAAGAGTCGGTGTGTGCACACGTGGTCAGGGGCTTTGGACTGACGCCGATGGGCGTTACCCTGTATAGTTACTCGTTACTGTAGTTCATGTTCTGGTTCAGTGTTTTAGTCTCTGTCGTTGTTACGTCCCGAGCCTTTATTACAACGGAAGACTAACTCGAGGAGTGCGAATAGCCGGCATGGTAAGCCTCTTGCAAGCAAGAACGATCAGAGCGCAAGACAATCACACATAAAGATGCAATTGCACAATATTTTCTCAACTTAAACTTTATTCCATTAATAACCGAATATTCAAATACAATCACTAATCATACTAGACTCAAGAAAATAGAAAATTACATAGACTCAATCTAAACAATGTAGACTCTCCTAAGTCTTCACTCATTCTTTAATCACTCTCGGATCCGCTACTTGAATACTCCGAATCTGATCCCGACTCACTTCCATCTCCTGAAAAGATTAGAAATAGGTAATGAGCACACTTGCCCAGTAGGTATCTTCGCATCAACATGAAGGCACTATTAAAGTAGTTAACATTTTTGCTCTAGAGAATAAGGTAAAATCATGCGAATGCGATCAATCATGCGATTAAACCAAAGTAACAAGATATTCATGTAGGATAGAATGAGTAAGCAAAAATGTAACAATTATGAACAAGGATGTAGCATGGCCTTTCATGAACAAGAATGTAACGAGAATGTACTAGCAATACCACATAGTAATCATCCAAACATCCTTTGCTTATGAGCAAGTAGTTGGTGAATTTCTGTGGAATATCATGTAACAAGCAAGAAAGTCATGTATCGTCGTGCCGTGGAATTTCACTTATTTATCGGGAAAGTACTCCCAGCGCAATGCGACGCCAGTAGCATTATACCCCATGGTTTATAATAGTATGTTTCTGACAATCAGTAGAGGGGACTAGCATAGAGTCCTTGAACACAATCAGTGCTCGATCGCATCTTCAAGTATAAATCAAGCTATTTCCACATTCCAATAAAGTACGGCCAATAAAGTAACAAGTTCAATAAATTCATGACAATAGAAATCAATAAATGAATGCTTCAACTTGGACATGAGAGATCAAGAATGACTTAAGACAATGTTATGCTTATGGAAATAATTCGGTAGCATAACGGTACATTCATTATCATTCATGATTTAAATTAAGTTTCTTTGGACAATATGACAAGTCTTAGACCATCAATAATCCATCTAGGAACTTTAGAATATCAACCCTTGGGTCAAACCTCGAGTTAAAGAATTAAGAACTGTGACGGTCTTTCACTGGGCCGTTACATAACGTGACGCTCCAATATTGGGCCGTTATAATGATCTGAATCCAGAAATAATAAAATAGACTCAGTAAATGTGACGGTCGTCTATTGGGCCATTATATCAGCCTGACGGTCCAATCTTAGATCCGTTACATTGCTAGAACCAGAAAACAATCGATAGTGCTTTCTAACAATTGGGCTTTCATGGTACAACCAACTCGGCGTCCTAGTGAGATTCCCAGGCTCGCAGAGAATTACGGAGGCCTTGAAATAAGATTTCCTAGTCCATTGGAAAGAATATCCAATAGAGAGGTCATCAAGTTCAAGAATATGTTTCTATTGTGCAAGAGTGTGAACTAATGGACATATACCGGGATATATGCCATGTACTTAAAGAATTGACTCTATAGACAAGAAGAATATGTGTGTCGATATAAATCCATGATAAAACTTCATCAATATCTTTTCTAAATCAAAGTTTAAATACAAAACTATAGTGCTTTGGCATGAAATTAACATCTACTTGAAAATAACTCTAAGTACCATAAATCATGCAATTTCTAATATGAATCATTTAATAAACTCAAGATCATGAAAACAGGTTAAAACTTAGATAACTAGGCTTATTCATAAGTAAATTTGACTATCTTCAGTCCTGTCTTGGGTTGACAGAAACAGAAATCTGACGGTCTAACATGGGTGCGTTACCTTTCTGTGACGGTTTATCGTGGGGCCGTTACAATGTTGTAACGCTCCAATTAAGGTGCGTCAGAGACAACAGAGAATTTTAAATATCACAGAGGGTGTGACGGCTTGTCGTGAGGCCGTTACAATCATGTGGCGGTCTAAGAGTGATCCGTCAGAGCACTACTGACAGTAAATAGAACAAGAAGATTCTAAAGTTTTAACTCACATCATGTCTGGAAATCATATATAAACTTCCACATGATAGAACGAAGGCTAAACTAACAATATGCATAGGATTTTCTGTGAATTGACAAGAAGATTCCATTTTAACTTAGTTAGGGCTAAGAACATGCTTGCATGACATACAAATGTATAGATTCTAGTAAAACATGAAATTCTCTACATATAAATTATGAAATCGAGCAAATCAAGAGGGCTTTTACTCCTAACAATGTATTTTTGCCGTTCATGAGATAACATACCTTTTAAACTGGGCTTTAAACTTCTAATTTGCATCTTCAAGGGTCATCCTAGTTCTTCTCTCCTTGTGATTTTTCAGCAACTTCATGTTGCCCTAACTCTCCAACCTCTTGACCTCGTTTAGACGTCCTAATTCCTTGATCTTCAGCAGTCCTTTGCTCCGAATCCTGAGTTGCTATGACAGAATCAACGACTTTAGAAGCCTTTATCTCCTTGGTTACTTGATCTCCTAATATGAGATTTTGAGGGTAGTTAGTCTAAAGTATTAGGAATAAAACATTCTGAAGAACTTACCCGAGATTCTATCTCCTTACCTTGATTCTTCACGAGCCAAAAGTAAGGGTCGCTCAGTTCAGAACTGGGTTCTATTTATAGAGTTTTGGCTAGGGTTTGAGGATTAGATCGATTCTAGAGTCCTTGATTGGCCAGAACCTAATCCCTAAGAGTCCTTAGTAACCTTATACATTCTCCTAATTAGGTCTCTTGCAGATAGGATCCCAAGGTTCCAATCTTTTGCAAGTTCTTCCTCTCACGGAACTGACAGGGTGTAACGGTCGAGGGTAGGCGCGTTACATGACTGTGGCGGTCGCACGATAGACCGCTACATCTTATGTGCGCAGAATTCAAAAAAAATCAAACTCTTTTGTTTGTTTATCTATATAATTATCCATAAAAATAGTATTTATCCTAGAAATTCATGAATAGGCTAATTATCCTTCTAGAATATGGGCCAAACTTATTGGGCTTGGTCCTTAAACCTATTGGCTTCAAGTATCAAAGTTGGATTAGTTATTTAACATAATTGGGCCTTATAATCTATTAATTATTTATTAAATCAAATTTTCTCTTTATAAATCCTAATAAATTCTAGAAAATTTTCATAAATAATCTAGAAATTACTTATATAAATTTTGGGGCTCTACACCCTCCCCCACTTAGAAGAATTTGATCCCCAAATTCAATATATGGATTGTGGAGAGTGTACTTACAATTGAACAGTTCTGGGAATCTTTTCCGCATGGCTTCTTCCGTTCCCATGTTGCTTCGGTCGGCCATGATTCCTTCCATTGAATTTTGGCCATATGAATGACTTTATTCCTTAGTTGACGCACTTCTCGATCCAGAATCTTTATTGGTTTCTGCTCGTATGTCATATCCTTCTGAATCTCCAAATTATCAAGAGTAATGACATGAAAAGGATCATATACATATTTCTTCAACATAGAGACGTGAAATACGTCATGAACTCCAGCTAACTGTGGTGGTAAAGCTAGTTGATAAGCAACTTCGCTGACCCTTTCGAGAATTTCAAATGGGCTAATGAATCTTGGAGTTAGTTTTCCTTTAATGCCAAATCTTCGAATACCATGGCCTGGAGAAACTTTCAGATATACGTGATCTCCCACCTGAAACTCCAAGTCCCGTCTTCGATTATCAGCATAAGATTTCTGCCTATCCTACTCCATCTTCATTCTTTCTTGAATGAGCTTGATCTTCTCTGTAGAATCCCTGATAAGGTCGGGGCCTAGGAATTGCTTTTCCCCTATTTCGTTCTAACATATTGGTGATCTACAGCTTTTTCCATATAAAGCTTCAAAGGGCGCAATTTGTATGCTGGCCTGATAACTGTTGTTATATGAAAATTCTACCAGAGGCAAGTGATCATGCCAACTTCCTCCAAAATCAATTGCACAGGCCCTGAGCATATCTTCTACCACCTGATTTGTTCTTTCAGTCTGACCTTCAGTTTGTGGGTGAAATACTGTGCTAAAATTCAATCTAGTCCCTATTGAATGTTGTAGACCTTTCCAGAATTGTGATGTGAATCGAGGATCGCTATCAGATATAATAGTGACAGGGACACCATGTAATTTGACAATTTCTTTCATGTATAATGCTGCTAGAATATCCACTGACCATCGACTTTTTATTGGTATGAAATGTGCGGATTTAGTCAATCAGTCTATGATTGCCCATATTCCGTCGTGTCCACCTCTTGTCTTTGGCAATCCTATAATGAAGTCCATCCCTATACTCTCTCATTTCCATTCAGGAATATTCAAGGGATGTAATTTACCTGCGGGTCTAAAATGTTCTGCCTTGACTTGTTGACAAGTGTGACAGCGAGACACGAAATCAGCTATTTCTCTCTTCATTTTGGGCCACCAGAAATTTCTTTTGAGATCTTGATACATTTTAGTACCACCTGGATGAATGGTGTACTTGAATTTACGTGCTTCTTCTTGGATCAATTTCTTTGTATCCTCATGATATGGTACACATATTCGGCCCTTGAATAATAATCTTCCGTCATTGAAAATAGAGAAATCCGACCTTTGTTCAATATTGGCTTTAATTTCCAGTAATACCGGATCATCATTTTGCAACTTGACTAGATCCTCAATTAATGTAGGTTGAGCTCGGATACTAACTATGAAACAATCCTCTTCCTTCGTGTCAATATCTAAGTTTAATTGAGCAAATTGAGGGATAAGGTTAGTCATACTGATCATAAGACTTGATAGCTTTCCCATCGGTTTTCTGCTGAGTGTATCTGCTACCGCATTAGCCTTGCCAGGATGATATTGAATAGCAAAATCAAAGTCCTTGAGATATTCTAACCACCTTCTCTGCTTCATATTAAGCTCCTTTTGAGAGAATAAGTATTTCAAGCTTTTGTGGTCTGAGTAGACCGTAAACTTTTCTCCATAGAGATAATGACGCCAAACTTTTAAGGCGAAAATAACAGCTGTCAATTCTAAGTCATGCACAGGATAATTTTCCTCGTGACGTTTCAATTGTCTTGAAGAATAACATATTACCTGTTCATTCTGCATGAGAACGCATCCCAAGCCAATGCCAGACGCATCCGTATATACTTTGAATCCACCACCTTCCACCGGCAGTGATAGAATAGGAGCCGTAGTAAGATGATTTTTAAGATTTTGAAAGCTCTTTTCACATTCCTTTCACTAGACAAAAGGATTTTCTTTTCTAGTAAGTCTAGTTAAAGAAACCGCAATTTTTGAAAAGTCCTTAATGAATCTTCTATAATAACCAGCCAGACTCAGAAAACTTCTTACTTCTGATACAGTCGTTGGCCGGCTCCAATTTCTGACAGCTTCGACTTTCGAAGGATCCACAGTGATACCTTCCTTTGAAATAATATGGCCTAGGAATGAGACTTCCTTGAGCCAGAATTCACACTTGTTAAGCTTGGCATAGAGCTTGTGTTCTCTAAGTGTTTGCAAAGCTATCCTCAAATGTTCTTCATGTTCCTCCTTTGTCTTGGAATATACCAGGATGTCATCAATGAAGACAACGATGAACTGGTCCAGATATGGTTGAAAAATATTGTTCATAAGTTGCATAAATGCGGCTGGGGTATTTGTTAACCCAAACGGCATTACCACGAATTCATAGTGGCCATAACGACTTCGAAAAGCCGATTTATAAATGTCTTCTTCTTTAATTCTAAGCTGATGATAACCTGACCTAGGATCTATCTTGGAGAAATATTCTGCTCCCAAAAGTTGATCGAAGAGCTCATCAATACACCGCAACGGATATTTATTCTTGATTATGAGTTGACTCAGTCGCCAGTAGTCTATACACAGCCTGAGAGAGCCATTCTTCTTCTTGACAAAAAGAACCGGCGCACCCCAGGGGATGTGCTAGGTCTGATGAAACCCTTATCTAGTAGTTCCTGCAACTACCTTTTTAGTTCCTTGAGTTCCGTAGGGGACATACTGTAAAGGGCTATAGAAACAGGTGCTGCTCCTGGAATGAGTTCGATGGTGAAGTTTACTTCCCTCTCTGGTGGTATACTGGGTAATTCGGATGGGAATACATCTGGGAACTCATTTACAATAGGAATGTCTGCTATGATGATTTCCTTGGACTCGGTAATAATGACAGAAGCAAGAAAAGCTTCACATCCTTGCGAGATGAGTTTGCAAGCGTGAAGAGAAGTTATGATAGTGGGATGCTTCCTATACTTGGTGCCAAGGAAGGAAAGTCTTGGAAGACCGAGCTTTCGAAAGGATATAATCCTATTTCGACAGTTAATATCGGCATTGTGATCTATGAGCCAATCTACCCCTAGAATGGCATCATAACCTTTCATGTCAAGGCATACTAGGTTTGCGGGAAGATTGTGACCTTCTACTATTACCTCACTATCAGGATAATACTCGGTAAGCTTTGTTCTAGAACCTAAGGGTGTAGTAATAGCAAGATCTGAAGGTAAAGGAACTGATACAATGGGTAATATTTTTGCAAAAGTAATGGAGATAAAAGAATGAGAGGCACCAGTATCAAATAGCACAAATGCAGGACGAGAACATATTTGAAGTGTACCTTCCATAAGTCCGCCATCCTTGGGTGCTTCTTCTTCTTCTAGAACAACATTGAGGCAAGCATGCCCCCTGCGTCCACTACCAGATGACTGATCCTTCATAAGGGGGCAATCTGGCATACGATGCTCCCTGCTTCCACAGCATAAACAAGCGCCAAGATGCTTCCAGCACTCTTCAGCCGAATGGCCAAACTTTTCACAAAAAGTGCAAGCCGTGGCGACTTGTTCCTCCTCCTTAATCTTCTTATTCTTCTGGGAACTTCCACCATTCCCGCTCCTGGATCGCTTCTTATTATCACGACTTTTGTGGGGTTCCGTGATGCTGAATTTCTCCTTCTTATAACGCCGATCAGATCTTCGGCTGGATTCTTCTCCCTTTCCTTTCAATTTCTCGACCTTCTCTAAGGTCCTTTCGCATAAATACGCTCGCTGAACCATTTCTGCATAGGTGCGGATGTTTTGGGTCCCGAGCTATTGGATGAAACCGGGTCGTAACCCGTCCATAAATCGATTGGCCTTCAATAGATCGGTACTGATTAAATGTGGTGCATAAGGCGCTATCCTGGAGAATTGAAGTTCATATTCCGCAACCGTCATCATTCTTTGACGACGAGAGGCGAACTCCATAGCCTTTCTTTCTTTCACATGCTTAGAAAAATACTTAGCACGGAACAAAGTGAGAAAACCATCCCATGTATGAGGTGCATCGGCCAGAGGTGTCGGAACCGACTTCCACCATGTGCGAGCATCCTTGTTGAGCTGGAAAGTTGCAAGACGCACCTTTTCCTGATCGGTGCATTGGATGACATCAAATATACGGTTCATCTCGTCAATCCAGTTCTCTACTTCGTCCGGATTGGAAGAACCATAGAAACACGAAGGGTTTAAACTCTGGAAATTGCGATGTAAGTCGCCAGCTCTTGCCCCTGCGCCACCTTGCGCCATGGTTTGTAATGCCTGAGTAAGGCCGGCAACCTTTTGTTGCATGCCATCCCAATCTACGCGATGCACCATCGTAATAATGAGGTACCTAAGAGAAATATAACAACTTGTTATTTCTCATGGAATTGGGAGAAAATAATCTTAAAGCTAATTAACTAACTTATCCCGGGCTCTACCTAATTCTCACATGGGTATGAAAATTTCTTCCTTAGTTCATAGGTAGGGGTCCTTAAACCTTGGACTTATCCTATGACATAATTCTTCTCCCTAAGTCCTGAGACTTAGGCTCTGATACCAACTTAACTGTCATGTCCCGAGCCTTTATTACAGCGGAAGACTAACTCGGGGACCGCAAACAGTCGGCATGGTAAGTCTCTTGCAAGCAAGAATGATCGGAGCGTAAGATAATCACACATAAAGATGTAATTGCACAATATTTTCTCAACTTAAACTTTATTCCATTAATAACCGAATATTCAAATACAATCACTAATCATACTAGACTCAAGAAAATAGAAAATTACATAGACTCAATCTAAACAATGTAGACTCTCCTAAGTCTTCACTCATTCTTTAATCACTCTCGGATCCGCTACTTGAATACTCCGAATCCGATCCCGACTCACTTCCATCTCCTGAAAAGATTAGAAATAGGTAATGGGCACACTTGCCCAGTAGATATCTCCGCATCAACATGAAGGCACTATTAAAGTAGTTAACATTTTTGCTCTAGAGAATAAGGTAAAATCATGCGAATGCGATCAATCATGCGATTAAACCAAAGTAACAAGATATTCATGTAGGATAGAACGAGTAAGCAAGAATGTAACAATTATAAACAAGGATGTAGCATGACCTTTCATGAACAAGAATGTACCGAGAATGTACTAGCAATACCACATAGTCATCATCCAAACATCCTTTGCTTATGAGTAAGTAGTTGGTGAATTTCTGTGGCATATCATGTAACAAGCAAGAAAGTCATGTATCGTCGTGCCATGGAATTTCACTTATTTATCGAGAAAGTACTCCCAGCGTAATGCGACGCCAGTAGCATCATACCCCATGGTTTATAATAGTATGTCTCCGACAATCAGTTGAGGGGACTAGCATAGAGTCCTTGAACACAATCAGTGCTCGATCGCATCTTCAAGTATAAATCAAGCTATTTCCACATTCCAATAAAGTATGGCCAATAAAGTAACAAGTTCAATAAATTCATGACAATAGAAATCAATAAATGAATGCTTCAACTTGGACATGAGAGATCAAGAATGACTTAAGACAATGTTATGCTTATGGAAATAATTCGGTAGCATAACGGTACATTCATTATCATTCATGATTTAAATTAAGTTTCTTTGGACAATATGACAAGTCTTAGACCATCAATAATCCATCTAGGAACTTTAGAATATCAACCCTTGGGTCAAACCTCGAGTTAAAGAATTAAGAACTGTGACGGTCTTTCACTGGGCCGTTACATAACATGACGCTCCAATATTGGGCCGTTATAATGATCTGAATCCAGAAATAATAAAATAGACTCAGTAAATGTGACGGTCGTCTATTGGGCCATTATATCAGCCTGACGGTCCAATCTTAGATCCGTTACATTGCTAGAACCAGAAAACAATCGATAGTGCTTTCTAACAATTGGGCTTTCATGGTACAACCAACTCGGCGTCCTAGTGGGATTCGCAGGCTCGCAGAGAATTACGGAGGCCTTGAAATAAGATTTCCTAGTCCATTGGAAAGAATATCAAATAGAGAGGTCATCAAGTTCAAGAATATGTTTCTATTATGCAAGAGTGTGAACTAATGGACATATACCGGGATATATGCCATGTACTTAAAGAATTGACTCTATAGACAAGAAGAATATGTGTGTCGATATAAATCCATGATAAAACTTCATCAATATCTTTTCTAAATCAAAGTTTAAATACAAAACTATAGTGCTTTGGCATGAAATTAACATCTACTTGAAAATAACTCTAAGTACCATAAATCATGCAATTTCTAATATGAATCATTTAATAAACTCAAGATCATGAAAACAGGTTAAAACTTAGATAACTAGGCTTATTCATAAGTAAATTTGACTATCTTCAGTCCTGTCTTGGGTTGACAGAAACAGAAATCTGACGGTCTAACATGGGTGCGTTACCTTTCTGTGACGGTTTATCGTGGGGCCGTTACAATGTTGTAACGCTCCAGTTTAGGTGCGTCAGAGACAACAGAGAATTTTAAATACCACAGAGGGTGTGACGGCTTGTCGTGAGGCCGTTACAATCATGTGGCGGTCTAAGAGTGATCCGTCAGAGCACTGCTGACAGTAAATAGAACAAGAAGATTCTAAAGTTTTAACTCACATCATGTCTGGAAATCATATATAAACTTCCACATGATAGAACGAAGGCTAACTAACAATATGCATAGGATTTTCTGAGAATTGACAAGAAGATTCCATTTTAACTTAGTTAGGGCTAAGAACATGCTTGCATGACATACAAATGTATAGATTCTAGTAAAACATGAAATTCTCTACATATAAATTATGAAATCGAGCAAATCAAGAGGGCTTTTACTCCTAACAATGTGTTTTTGCCGTTCATGAGATAACCTACCTTTTAAACTGGGCTTTAAACTTCTAATTTGGATCTTCAAGGGTCATCCTAGTTCTTCTCTCCTTGTGATTTTTCAGCAACTTCACGTTGCCCTAACTCTCCAACCTCTTGACCTCGTTTAGACGTCCTAATTCCTTGATCTTCAGCAGTCCTTTGCTCCGAATCCTGAGTTGCTATGACAGAATCAACGACTTTAGAAGCCTTTATCTCCTTGGTTACTTGATCTCCTAACATGAGATTTTGAGAGTAGTTAGTCTAAAGTATTAGGAATAAAACATTCTGAAGAACTTACCCGAGATTCTATCTCCTTACCTTGATTCTTCACGAGCCAAAAGTAAGGGTCGCTCAGTTCAGAACTGGGTTCTATTTATAGAGTTTTGGCTAGGGTTTGAGGATTAGATCGACTCTAGAGTCCTTGGTTGGCCAGAACCTAATCCCTAAGAGTCCTTAGTAACCTTATACATTCTCCTAATTAGGTCTCTTGCAGATAGGATCCCAAGGTTCCAATCTTTTTGCAAGTTCTTCCTCTCACGGAACTGACAGGGTGTAACGGTCGAGGGTAGGCGCGTTACATGACTGTGGCGGTCGCACGATAGACCGCTACATCTTATGTGCGTAGAATTAAAAAAAAAAAACAAACTCTTTTGTTTGTTTATCTATATAATTATCCATAAAAATAGTATTTATCCTAGAAATTCATGAATAGGCTAATTATCCTTCTAGAATATGGGCCAAACTTATTGGGCTTGGTCCTTAAACCTATTGGCTTCAAGTATCAAAGTTGGATTAGTTATTTAACATAATTGGGCCTTATAATCTATTAATTCATTTATTAAATCAAATTTGCCCTTTATAAATCCTAATAAATTCTAGAAAATTTCATAAATAATCTAGAAATTACTTATATAAATTTTGGGGCTCTACACCCTCCCCCACTTAGAAGAATTTGATCCCCAAATTCAATATATGGATTGTGGAGAGTGTACTTACAATTGAATAGTTCCGAGAATCTTTTCCGCATGGCTTCTTCCGTTTCCCATGTTGTTTCAGTCGGCCATGATTCCTTCCATTGAATTTTGATCATATGAATGACTTTATTCCTTAGTTGACACACTTCTCGATCCAGAATCTTTATTGGTTTCTGCTCGTATGTCATATCCTTCGGAATCTCCAAATTATCATGAGTAATGACATGAAGAGGTTCATATACATATTTCTTCAACATAGAGACGTGAAATACGTCATGAACTCTAGCTAACTGTGGTGGTAAAGCCAGTCGATAAGCAACTTCATCGACCCTTTCGAGAATTTCAAATGGGCCAATGAATCTTGGAGTTAGTTTTCCTTTAATGCCAAATCTTCGAATATCACGGCCTGGAGAAACTTTCAGATATACGTGATCTCCCACCTGAAACTCCAAGTCGCGTCTTCGATTATCAGCATAATATTTCTGCCTATCCTGCGCCATCTTCATTCTTTCTTGAATGAGCTTGATCTTCTCTGTAGAATCCCTGATAAGGTCGGGGCCTAAGAATTGCTTTTCCCCTCTTTCGTTGTGACACAACCCCTTAGACTTAGATTACAAGCAACGTAACGGACACGACAATGTCACACAAGTAGACTCACTCGCATTTGGCACACTCGGGTCGTAGGTGGATCGGCGATGGGGAGAGGGTCTGAGGTTGGACTCGGAGGTTTCCAAGGGTATGGCTGGCTTGGGGAGGACCCCTAAGGGCCAGGGGTTGCCCAAATTCACGGGCGGTCATCACGTAGAGGGCGTGGGTAAATTGGTCTCGCTCACAACTCACCCGCGGTGGACACTCACATAGTAGCAATTTGAGTCCGAGCACTCCTCACCGACCGACGACACACTAGAAGCAATACTAATCAAGCACAAATAATCCAGCATAGGAGTGTGATCAGGAGCTCACCTGATCGGTGTGAAGAAATCGATCCCGGCCGGAGACGAGGGCAAGCGAGGACGCGTGGGCTTACCCACACGCCGCGCCGAAGAAGCTTCAACCTGAAATTTTAATTAACATGCACTACGCCCCTTGCAAGGGGGTTGGACTAGGGGTGGGGATTAGTTTTACAACCAACACGTACCTACACGCAGGGAAAGGCGGTCAGCCGGCCAGGCGGGGTGGGGAAAACTACGCTAGAAGCCGAAGTGGAGGAAGATCGTCGGTTCTGTCCGCTCTCAGGAATAGGAAACAGACTATCACTATCGGTGCCGCTGCAGACTCCCCCGAACTCCGATTGCGACGAAACTAGTGGCAAAACCTTTTTAGTTGACCCGGGTGGACGTCCAATTTTTGGGGGAATTTCTGAATGACGGCGTTGGTCAGGGCTAAGGCACGAACAAGGTCAATGTTTGCTGGTTCTGGTAGCTTCTGCACCTCCGTAGTAGGAAGATGAGGCAGCCACGGATGCTCCCAAGCTCTGATTCAGGCGTGGCTAGAGTCGTTGGATTTGTGGTTGAGTCCTCTTCGATCGAAGACTAGAGGGATCACCGGAGGAGGTTGGAGCCGATGGCGAGGACCCAAATAGTTTCGGGGTATCAGACTGGTTCCAGAGGAAACTGATCAGCGCACCGGAGGGAGAAAATTTGGAACTCATAGCTTCGGATGTCGAACTGAGTGTCGCTTCTTCGAGGTGACAGGAGCCTTGTAGTAGAAGATCACAGCCAAGCCCCGCTTCAAGAACTTTAGGGAAATAGCCGTGGGAGCCTCTGCAAGCTGCTTCAGGTTGACTGTCAGGAAGAAGATGTGTAGTACGGCGAGGATGGCTCCTCCAGGCAGCCACGAAATCAGACGAAGGTGAGACCACCACCGTTGCGAAGAGGACTGGGAGACGCTTCCAACGGTGCCTCTTGTGCTTCCGGGGACGCAGGGATGAAGTTGAGGCCGGCTCTGCAAGCTGCTGGTTCTATGCAAGGTGGAGGGGGAGGGGAGATGGGGGATGCTCTTTGAGGAATGGAGGGGGAGGATGGGGGGGGCGACCCTAGGGTGGGAGGGCTGGAGAGGGGCGACCCAAAGGGGCTGGGGAAGAAGGGGAGAGAGGTGGGAAATTCAAATTTAGCCTAGGGAGGGGTGGGCTCAGTCTTGGGAAGGTGCAGGCTTGCTTGGGAAGGGAAAGTGGGTAGTTAGGAGTTGGATGGTGGAGCTAGGATTGGGTGGGGATCTCTTGGGGTTGGGGTCGAGTAAAGAGAGGGGTGTGGGGAGTTGGAGTATCTTTAATGGAGGGGGAATGAGAGAGAAAGTAGGTGGGAGGGTGAGGATAGAGAGAGGGGGGCGGCCCCCTTAGAGAGAGAGAGAGGGGGGGTTGGAGCTTCTCACTCCACTCTATGGCTTCTCACCAAAGAATTGTAAATTTCTGGAACTCAATATTCATCCTTCATTCATTCATTCATTCATTAACTAAAAATGGAGAGAGTGGGGTCCTATTTATAGGGATCCCACAATTTACAATAAGTCCCTGTTGTTAGGAACAATGACAAATAACTAAGGGGGAAGGGGGCGCCCCTGGGCCTAGCTCATAGAATTGGACCCATTAACTAATCTAATCAACCCTATGACACTTAACTTAGGTCGATGACTCATTAACCTAGATACTGGACTCAAATAAAAGGAAAATTATAATGATATGACTCAAATAAAATATAAAATTACATGCCAAGACTCAGAAAAATGTGACGGACACAATGGAGTACTGCCAGTGAGCAATCAGAGCTGTGGAAAAATGTGAAGGGCGAGAGATGCCCCCATCATACCCCCGGGGTGCGAAGAACTCGACTCCGTCGAGTATGGATCCACCGGGGAAGTGGTCCTCCAAAGCAGCTCCGGGCGAGCCACGACCTCCGAACTCAACCCTGTGTCTGCAACCAGGGGACGGTCCTTCATCCTCTCAAGGTGGCTCGGGCACACCCTCTTACCAGTGATGGAACCATGCTTGCCTAGTATTGCCTCCGTGTGCACACGTCGGGCTCTAAGGCTGATATGTGGTGGCTCTCCGAGTGTGTCTCTCACAAGGGTAGGGGTAGACCCGAAACTCTCACTAGGATCCACCGCGGTGCCCATATAGTGTGTCGGACCCGCCACGTGGGAAATGGGGTGAATCCCAAAACCCATTAGAAAGCCCAACCCATAAGTCGGGTTGCCAAGGCCACTCGGAACTAGGTAAGGTCCAAGTCTTCGTGCCCTCAAGTTGGAGGTGACCCTAGGGTAGAGCCACTCCAAAGTCACCATCGCCAAGTTGCCAACTTGGAATTCAAAGTGGCATTTGCAAGGTTTTACCCGCTTCTTGTGATTCTCACCGCTTGTTGTTTGTTGCTTGCTTAAATGCTCATGCCAAGTACTACGATGTGGTGTGAGTGGGAGATGCATGATATGCAAAGGGGGGCCAGGACAACCATATTTTGACAAATCATGCAGTGATGCCATGGAGACTTTGAAGGGTGTGGGAGGGTCGGGGCATCCATAGGTGTCCCTCTCATGCGTGGGTGTGATGAGTGCCGGAGGACCCAGATGATTGTGAGTGTACCTTCTCTTCCAATCGGGCGGCCGATGAAGAGAGTTCTCCTTATTTTGATTACCCTCGCAAAATACACAAACAACAACCAACAAAGAAAGATCTTGATTAAAATACAAATGTGTGTAGCATCAAATTCTTAAGATAAACAACATAGAAAACATAGGTATGAACACACCTTGTTGGTGTTGGCCTTAAACTCCTATGCAAAAGGGTAGGAAAATAATGATGAATGATAGAGAGGGGGCGATGTGCAAGTGTTGCACTAAGGAGACTCTCAACGTGG
This sequence comes from Amorphophallus konjac, assembly GCA_022559845.1. Taxonomy (NCBI): domain Eukaryota; kingdom Viridiplantae; phylum Streptophyta; class Magnoliopsida; order Alismatales; family Araceae; genus Amorphophallus; species Amorphophallus konjac. The sequence goes on along the minus strand of CM040117.1, from coordinate 212,427,275 downwards.
TTGAGATAAAAAGAACAAATAGAAAAGAAAGAGGATATGATGCATGCAATGTAATTTAACTAAAAGATAATAAAGGAAAGGGGTAGGAAAAGCTTATTGTTTTTCTCCCAAGATTTTCAATGTAGCATCAATGAGGAAGAAGATCTCCAACGTGGCTTCAAGAGGAGGAAGCACTCCAAAGGATCAGCTTTGGGCTCATGGGAGTCTCCCTCTTGAGCCTCCGATCCAACAGCACCTCCCCTTGGATCAATTGAGCAGCCTTAAACCAAAGGGAGAGAGGGGTCGTATTTATAGAGTGAAAATTCGGAGTTTAATTCCATTAAAAATATTAAATCAAGTTTTAATTAGATTTAGAAGGAGATATTCCATGGACATGTGTCCTCTTAACCTTAGAAAAGAATAGGAACTATTCCCCAAGTGGAAAAGAAGCTCAAAAGGAGGAAAGAAGGAGGTTCTGCCAAGTTTAGAATTATGTAGGACTTGGCATCTCACACAGTGGTCGCTAATTAAAATAGCGTCCGCTCAAAAAGACGCCAATTCTGAGCCATTTTTAGAAAGATTAAAAATTTCAAAATTCGAAGGAAAATCTTGTCCACCATGGTTGACACAAATTAGAGATTTTATGAATTTTGGTCGGAATTAAAAATCACAAAAAAGGTAAGGAAGAATGCGTCCGGGGTACTGGACGCGCCATAAAATTGGCGTAAGTATGGACGGACGGCATTTCTTGAATATTTTGGAAAGTCGAATATTATCAAAAATCAGAAAAGTAAATCGTGTCCACCTAGACAGACGTAAATTTGGAATTTTGTGAATTTTGGTAATTATTAAAAAGGCCAAAATAGGAAAGGGAATTAACGTCAAGAAGATGGACGCCAATTAAGGAATTGGCGACTTTGTAAAGGGGCGTTAATTCTTCAAGAATACGAAGTTCACTCAAACTCGGAGAAAAGAAGATGGCGCATCCAGGGTAGCGGGCGCGGTTTAAAATAGGTGTCCAGAAAGCTGACGTGTTCAAGAAATTAGCACCCTTTTATAAAAGGAAAAAAGAATACGCGTCCGGCAAACAAGACATGTTCATGAATGGGCAACTTTCCAAACATACGTTAAATCGTGAAATAAATCAGGCCAAAAATTGTAGGAAAATGAATATGTTGTGTAGTGGACAGTGGATCTAGAGGGGAGGGGTGAATAGATCTGCCCCTCTTTTCGCAATACAACCCTCTATAAGCTAGTTAAAAATAATTGCAGTGGAATACAACTAGCTTAGCGATGTATAAAATGATTTGCTTAGAAATATGATTTCACAATATGGATATTGAACCTAAGCATGCATCATAAAACATATCAATCGCACAATCAAACCACAACACAAAGGATTTTAAGGTGGTTCGGACTGAATCCCCAGTCCTACGTCCACCCCTCACCAATCCGGTGAGGCTCCACTAGTGCCACGCACTGAACCGCAAATCGGAAAGACCTCCGATTGCCTTCCTACTAACCACAGGTAGGGACGTCAACACCGCAGATCGGACAACTTCCGATTGCCTTCCTACTAACCACCGGTAGGGACGATCTTCAGTTTCAATCATTTGTATGAAATGAAAAAGAACAAATATGAAAACACTCAATCATCAAACAAGATAGATAATATGCTCAAGAAGAAAAATCTTGTCTGAGATTGTTGGAGCTTGAGTTGGATGCGTCAATGGTATCTTCTTCTTTGAAAGATGATCTTCCTTGAGTTGATGAAGAAGACTATGGATGTAGCTTTGATCTTCCTTTTGATCTCCTTTAGTTGATGAAGAGTTTGATACAGTTTAGATCACCCTTGAGACCTTTGATTGCTTCTTGCTTCCTTGGAGGTTGAGATGGCTTCAGATCTAGGCTTGAATCCCTTGAATGGATGAAGAACTTCTTCTCGGAGTACTGTTCACAACTACAGTACTCGAACTCCTCTCACCCTTGTAGCCTCCTTTGATCTCCCTTGGATTCACAAATGATCAACTAGGGTTTCTAATCCTCTTGCATGTGTTTTATAACATTTGAATGGTCTTTAGACATCCCCCAGACAAGATCCACAATCTATGGAAGATTGGGTGACTTTTGGGTTAAACAAATACAAGGAAGGGGGCTGGTCTCGAGGTGGAAATCGAAGTCAAACATGGCTACATCGAGGCTGGCGGTCGACCGGAGGTAGGTGGCGATCGACCGCTACTGAAAAACCTGCAAACGGATGGTCCCTGAGAATTCCGGTCGACCGCTACTGGGCTGGCGGTCGACCACCACTGAAAGAACTGCAGACGGTGGGCAGCTAGCTGGGGCGGTCGACCGCCCCTGTGCTGGCGGTCGACCGCCAGCTGGGCAGACCCCGGGCTTTCCCGGGTCGATCTGTTTAACTGCTTTAGCTCCATCGCTTGACTCCTTTAGCAGCCCGTTCATGTCTGTGGCATCACCCTTGACGGTCTTGAAGATTTTTGTTGATCTGCGTGCGAGGGCGCAACATTGAGCTTTCACATTTGCCATATCCACTTCATTCCTTGGCAATTCATTGGCATATTTGTCATGAACAAAACATCACGTATGTCAGTCATATGAGAGTTAAAACAATAATGACTTATAGTGTTTAGCTATTATCAAAACCAAGAATATCAAATAACTCAAATGACCACAAGACGATGTCGAATGACCCAAACCACAGGAAGACTCAAATGATCACAGGGGCACAACAGAATACGCGTCCCCCATGGTGAATACGAATTTGGAAAGTGTGTCGACTCAACCATCTGGTGCGTCGACTCAAAAGAATTGGCGTCCGTTTGAACATGCGTTGATTCTTTGGGAAGGAAATTGACCATTGATCTGACGCTAATTCAGAATAGCTCTGAAAAATTTGAAGAAAAACCCAGGAAAAATCAGGAAAAAGAAAAAAAATAATATGAGAAAGATGATTAATCAAGAGATATGAGGAAAACCACTCAAATAAGTCGATTTGAGAGTCAAATCAGGGCAGCGTAATGCGATAGGAGATGTACTCAAAATGATGTTAATTTTGGCGTGTCTACAGCTATATGTCCCGCCTTGGCGTCTGCTTTGCAAGGGAGAGACACGGAATGGAATGAAATAGAATGAATGAAGTGTAATGGAATGGAATAAAGTGTAATGACATGGGAGCGAACTGAAAAGTAAATGTCAAGGTGTGATGAGACACGGGATCAACACCACCTGATAAGAATTGGTTCCAAAGATCGAAATGCAGCAATCTTGAGGAGGTTCAATGAAAGCAACAGTTATTTGGATAAAGGAGGGAGTGTGCACGCGGGCACGGGAGATAAAAGAGCGGTCAACTTCCAGCGCGGTAGAAGTACCCCAGGTCACAAACCTGTATGTTTCACCATTGGAGAGCGATTACCAGCCAATGTGAATGTGTTGCAGCCAATGTGGATCAAAGGGAAGGATTGAAATATGATGATAGAAATCCAAACAAAGGAGTTTTCAAGGAAGTAGCCGAAAATGGCTACAATGCGAACTGAGACACAATTCGACATGGAATATCTCATATCATTAAAAATTGGTAGCAATTGATTCTCAAAATCGAGTTATAAGAATGGTTTCCCAATGTTAATTCAAAGTCCTACATGAATACATGCTGGGTTTAAAAGAAAAACCAAACTAAAATAGAAAGCAATCAAGGATAATATTGTTAAGCTATCTAGACTTAGTTAAGACACCGATTTTGTGAGCTGATACTAAGCCGAAGCCCGTTTATCTGTGCACCAACTCGCAAAAGGGAACCATCGTCCCCACTCTTGGACGGCTCAACGGCCCATCCGTGAGACTAAGATTCTTCTGAAATTATCATCATTTTTGATGAAGGGGAACTCAAATTTTAGATTTATCAAAGCCACATGGTCCTTGACATAATCTAATAGCGTAGATAACATATAATAAAATGCATACAAGGGAGATGGTGAAGCAATAAGGCGTTGGGAACTGAGAAATGAGGCACAATCACCGTGAGACCTGGATGATGTCCGGACGGTGGCACCAAAGCTTCTTACTGCGCTCAAAATTTGGTTAGCCAAGAATATCATGAAAGATAAGTAATGAACTAAGGCATTTGAAGTATAGCATGAGTAGCATAGATTTAAGCCTTCAAACATGGACAACATCAAAGCGTGGAATGGCAGGCATAGCGTGAATAGCATCCTCATTGAACATCCAAAACATTGAAAGGGCATAGTGTTGAAAGGTATAGCATAGCAAAGTAAAGCATGTATATCATCAAAGCAAAGCAACGACACTTAAGACATGATATAGATTAAAGCTTGCAAGCATCATTGTTTGTTGTTAGTACGAGGATGACAATCTTGGCATATCACAAGGTTTGGAGTTTGAATGATCCAGTTTGCAGGAGTAACTTCAGAAAGACTTGCTCTTGAATTATTAGAGTGATGCCCAGGGCGGCAGGGATAATCATATAAAGCGAACATGAATTACTTTAGAAAGATGGAGAGATGATAATCGGTTGATACCCAGGGCGGACAAATCATGAAGATAGTGATGTGAAGAACATAGAGAAGAATCAAAAGATTGATATAAGTGGAAGGAGAGGATTCATCTCGTGCTCTTGGTCCTTCTTGCAAAAACGTCCCTTTAAAACACCATCGGTTAATGAAATACAATGCAATTTTTTAGATTTTGAAATATACAAATTTTTATGGGTTTTGAAAATATTCATTTTTATGGATTTTTGGAAATATTCATTTTTGGACTTTGGAAATATTTTTTTGGATTTTTGGAAAATGTTCATTTTTTTTGGATTTTGATAGATATTTGAATTTTTGTTTGGATTTTGAAAATATTCAACTTTTTTAGATTTTTATTGAGAAATATTCATTTTTTTTTGAAATGTTAGTTTAGACATTGCTAATGCAGCATCAAAGGTAATTCAAACCACTGGCTAGGGGTCCTTGTTCCTTCCCTTTCACTAAGAACTGCCCAAAGTAGGGCGTGCATTGAGGGTGACGCCCTATAGTCGGCTACCCTTGGATAACCGTGCCCCTACTAAGGCCATACCCGGGAAACACTCGATCTTAGCGGGAGAAGAGAAGAAAATTGGGGATAAGCTTGATACGAGTTAAGAAGATATCAAGTTTTGACTTCCTTCCATAGCACAACCCCTAGAGATTCGGTCTGTTGCGCCGAGACTTTGTGTCATATCATCGAACCTTAATTCTCTTTTAGGCACGCATACGACCGGGCTTTACTGCCCTCTTGCCATGCCATTATCTTTGGATAATTTTCTTTTCTTTCCTTTTGTGTCCTTTTTTCTTTTGTTTGATCATCATTTTTTTCTTGTCCTTTGGACTTTGAAAGATATTACAGTTGAGATCGAAATTTGAGAATAAGGTCTTAATAGACTGTCCCTATTTGAGACTTCCTCTTGTCAGGGTGTGCTTAGGTTAGTTGTCTTTGCCCAAAATACCTCTACCCTCACATTTTGGCCGAGTAAAGAAGAGAAGAAGACCTCGTGCCCTCGAGCATGGCCCAAGTAGCAACGGTGTTTACCAAAGGAGACGGCTAAGGACGCCGTGAAGAGTGTGCAGAGTTCCCAGCTAAGGGTTGCCCTTAATGAGCGGGGAGGGAATGCCGAACTCCCAACGCGGTGTTCTCATAACCAAAGGGTGCTGTAAAAGCAAGCCTAAAGACTCTTTTTTGGCATTGATATTAAACAAAGACCTAGGACTAAGCCTAGAATACCACTCTTAATCAAGTTAAGAAGCACTTCATGTTGAAAGCCGTGCGTGAAGATGAATGAGAATAATGATATCATAAAAATGCATACTTACGCAAATACGTTACCTTGCAATCTTGTAGAAGCATCTGTTGCCAGAGGCGATGTTGATCAACATGGGATTTGTCCTCATTTGATATATAAGAGTTACAAGAGGCAAGGATTAGAAGTGGCTTAATAAGAGGGAGTGGTGTGTAGACCATATGCAGACGAATAAGGAGAAAAGGAAAAGAGGTGAGGGCTAGAACTCCCTCACTAAGGTGCAGAGACCCTGATCACATGGAAGGTCTACAGAAGGAAAGGAAAATCAAGAAGTAGAGTGAGGACTAAAGTCTCTGAAACAATGAGAGAACGGGCAAATGCCCAAAGCAGTGGATGTGGAAGAAGTCGGGTCGGACCCAGGATTAGATGGAGTTAAAAGAAGAAATTGGTAAATCGAAAGTGGAGGATCCGGAGGGTCCGGAGGCAAAGGGGAATAATCATGATGGGAGTGAGAATCAGAAGGTTCCGGAGGAAGAAAATGGCAAGGGACGCGATGCCCTGTGAAAAGGTATGGAAAGAGGTGATTACATATGAGGAAAAGAACAAAGGACGCGATGTCCCGGAGGAGTAGAAGGATGAATCGGAAGGAAGGAAGGAAGTCTGGAGGTTCCGGAGGGAAAGAATCAGAAGAAGGGATGTGATTCCCTAGGAGAAGAGGTAAATCCGGCAATTCCGGGAGAAGAGAATGGGGAAGGGCGTGATGCCCAGAAAGGATAGGGGAATAGAAAGAAGGGTCTGGAGGTTCCAGAGGAATAAAGTGAGAAGGGGCGCGATGCCCTGGGAGGACAGAAAAATCTGGAGGTTCTGGAGTCAGAAAATAGGAAGGGAATGATGCCCGGGAAGGATAGGGGAATGGAATGAATCCGGAGGTTCCGGAGGAAGAGAATAAAAGGGGGCGTGATGTCCCGGGTGAAGAGGTAGAGAATAAGATGAAAAATCCAGAGGTTCTGAGGGAATCAAATAGGAGGGGACGCAATGTCCCGAGAGAAGAGATAGAGAATGAGAGGAGTAGTCCGGAGGTTCTAGAGGGATAGAATGAGTAGGGACGCGATGCCCTGGGTGAAGAGATAGAAAATCCAGAGGTTCCAGAGGGGGAAGATACCATGGGACACGATGCCCAAGGAAAAGGCATGGAGAATCCAGAAATTTCGGAGAGGAAGGTAAATCAGCAGGGAAAGGATCTGGAGACCCTGGGAGACGGGGAAGATACGGGTTTGGAAACCTGAGAAAGAAGGAATACAAATGAATGCAATGCAAGGAATGCAATGGATGCATGGAATGCAAGAGATGTAGAGAATGTGAAAAGCAAAAGGAGTGAGAGGATGGGAACCCCCTCCTCTCCCAACAGATGGTCCATAAGAAGAAATTAACGGTGAGTGGTAGGGTGAATGGAATAGAACGAAGGGTGAGTGGGTTGGTGGAAGGCCCTTCATTAAAAGAATGTTCGCCCCTCCAAGGTGCCCGGCCAATGAGCAACATAACCTTGATGATCTTGGCCTTAGCCCTTAATGGCATCAATTCTTGAGAACTCTTAATGGTGAGCATAGGAAAAGACGCGGCATTCTCAAAGATGCCCGACACAAGAACCCGAATTGGCATCCGGCAAACAAAATCTTGACTTTTGAACAGCATAGCCATGGCCAAATCCTTCTTGCCCGACTCTTGGATATTATCCTTGGCACATGAACTTGTAGTTATACACCCACTCCGAGGGGTGGAGGAAGGCGAGATGTAGGCGGTAGGCTCAATGGATAATGAAGGTTTAATGTAGGGTGTTAACGTAAGGGTAAGTGGAAGTGGAGACTTAAACACACCAAACTTCTCCCCTTGCTCGGAAGCGGACGGGGTTGGCTCGGGTGCAAAAAGGGGTGGACCCTGCTCAGGATTAACCACGGGTTTAGGTGAAGGGCTAAGTAGTGGAATAGTAATGGTTGGGTTCGGGGTTAAAAGGGTAGTGGAGGCCTTAGGTGGCAACAATGGAGGGTTAATTGGTTGAGAACAAGGTTTGGCGGGAGGTTCGGCGGAGGCCGGTGGCATGGTTGATGAAGGCATAATGGTTGGAGGGGAGTCATTGGAGGGCCCGCATGGCTTGGTGGAGGTTAACGGTGTGGTAGTTGGAGGTGTAGAAACGGGAGGTTTGGTGCACAAGAAGTGTCTAGTTTTAACGGAGCGAGATGTTTGAAGGGTAGGAGAAGGCTCATGATGCGCCGATGTGGGTGATTGGAGTATCGACCCATCGTTGTAACACCAATTGGTTTCATAAATGTGAGCAGGGACGGTGGCTTTGTCCTGAGAAGGGGCTTCATTGGGCAATGGAGGGAGAGGAAAACAGAGAAAACTCGGAGTGGGTGCCTCTTGAAACTCATCACATTCTTCACTTGCCGTCTCCAATTCTTCATGAGCATCAAATTCAAGTGGATGTCGTGGTGGAGGCGTATTGGTGGGTGGTGAAGAATAATGTAATGTCCCCGGATTTTTGGATATTATTGGGATCAGGATCCGTGGGTTTCAGATCGCTTTTGCGAGTCCCGGATTGAGTTTTTGTGGTTTACGCGTGTTTTTGTCTGTCAGACCTTCGGAATCCCGTGTAGGGTGAACCGTTGCATTCTCCGACTCCGGGACGTTACCAGCACGTTGTGCATTTTTCGAGGATTGTGGGGGATATTTTTCCCTATTTTTTTTATTTTCCAAAAATTATAAATTTTCTATATATTAAACCCTTTTTTCTCTCTCTCCCCATCTCTCATTTCTCACTCTCTCCCTCTCTCTTCTCTCTCACGTTCTCTCCTCTCCCCCTCTCTTCTCTCCGGGAGGCCGACGGAGATGGACGAGGGTGAGGTGGCGACGCTCGTCGGGCGAGGGGCGGCGTGGACAGGGCGAGGATCGAGGCGGTGGAGGCGCGGCGAAGCTCGACCGCGAGTTCGGGGCGCCGCGGCGTTCGTGCGGTGTTTTCTTGATGAATCGGCATCCTCGGTGCGCATAATCTTCGGTGGAGGTAGGGGGACGGATCCTTAACCCATGTACTTCATTTCCCGTGAGTTTGGTAGCCCGAGGGGCGTCGAGAGGGTTTATATTCCCGTCGGGGTTAAAATGTGTGATTTTGGGGTGTGAGCCAGATTTAGCGTTTTGATTACGTTTTTTGGGTTTAAATGGGTCCTCTCAGTGCTAGAGAGATTGGGGAATGATTTCCCCTTGTTTTCCCCTTCACATGGGTGTGAACGGGGCGTGGAATGGGGTTTTCCACCGGATTCGCTGTTTTCGTGCTCGGGTGGAGGTAGCGGTCCTTCCAGAGGCCGCCTCTTCCATGAGGCGGTCCGCTGAGGGCCGCTATCTGGCTACTATAGTGTCGGCCGATTTTGCGGTCTGGAGGTGACCTCCATTTGAAGTTGCGGTCTCGCAACTGACCGCCACTTGCCAGTGGCGGTCAGGCCAGGACCGCCACTTCGTGAGCTTTCCTCGTTGAGTCCCCGGGGTAGGCGGTCATGTGGGTGACCGTTTCTCTGAGTTACGGCCAGGGCATGGCCGCATTATGCCCGGTGGTCTCCGTTAGTAGCGGCCTTGTGCCTTACCGCTAAACGATGGAGGCGGTCAAGCCAGGACCGCCACTAGGGGTTGCGGTCTGGGGGAAGACCGCCCCTTTGTCCAAGTGTTCCTGGCGAGTTGCGGTCTAGAGTGGACCGCTACCTTGGAGTTGCGGTCCAAGGAGGACCGCCACTTGGAGGTGACGGTCAGGGGGATGACCGCCACTTGGGTTCCGTGATTTTCGAGTTCCGGCCGTGTCATTTTGGCTTCCGGTCGACCCGGTTGTGACCCAGTGGTCGACCTTTGGTCTCGTGGATGTCCCGGACACCCCGTGGGTTCCATGTCCGTATTTTGGGGTGTCTGGAAGTACCGTGTTACCTCGATTAGCATGCCCGAGGGTTTGGAGGGTCTGGGTGACCCCATGCGTTCCGAGCTTTCGTACTTTCGCTAGATCGAGTCACCGTGTGTCAGTATGAGTGCGGTGGGTTATTCCCGCACGTCATTGGCTTTCCGATAAGTGTTTTCCGAGTGGGCCGTGGGTTTGGTCGTGGATGTAAGGTTTTTCGCTTTTCCCTTGGATAGGGGATTGACTCGGTGGCTTGTGAGTTGCCTTTGGAATTGTGCTACCGTAGTTTCAGACCTAGGGATTAGGCTAGATTAACGGCGTTGTGTCGTCACGTGCAACGATCTTGACCCGAGTCGTGTGACTCAAGGACCGTTGGGTTTATTAGGTCTAGTGGACTGTCTAGAGTCTGGTGGCCCTGGGCCACCTGGTACTCCACGTTACTTGAGATGGGTGTGTGCGTGGCTTTCCGTGTTCACGTTTAGTGACCTCCCACTAGTCGTAGCCTTCTTGCAGCACGCATGTGCTGACCCACCCAGGAGTGGTGGAGCGGCTTACCCGAGAGAGACGGTTTTTAGGCTGGTTATTGTAGGGCCCCTTCGCGCAGCCTGAGTCTAAACTTTGGGGAAGAACCTGCTAGAGGATCTGACCTAGGGCGCATGGTCTGTGTATGCACACTTGGTTGGGGGTGTCGGACCCGCGCTGACGAGCGCGACCCCAGCTAGTCCTTGTTCGTGGTACTGCTTGTGTGTCTCAGTCTCCGCCTGGGGCGTCGTAGGGAGACACTGGGGTGCGGTGTAAGACGTCAGTGGACACATCCGGCCTTACTTCTAGTGGGCAGTGCTCCCATCACGTGACGTGAGTTTCTAGTGACTCGAGTTTCAGTTTCATGTCTGCGAGATTTGGTTTTACCCGTAGTTTCCGGGTGATTTCCCGAGGTAGAGGTCTAGGGGTTTCCGATGAGCGTCACCGAGGGTTTTCCCTAGACAGTGTAGGGTTCACGACGGCGAGGTCGTGATTATGTCTACCCAGACCGCGTGGTCTTGGGTTGGGCCTTTGTCTGTGAGACGGACCTCCACGTCAGGATCGTCATGGTGTGTTTTCTGGCAGTGTAGCCATAGGTATTTCCGTTAGACCAGTGTTTTCCCGACCATGAGATCGGGGTGCTGGTTTCCGTTCCAGTAGGAGTAGCTATAGCATCGAGTTTTACCGGCCACCGAGTCTGCTGTTCCTACTGTTGTTGCTGCTTTTCGCTACCACCGTTATTTATGGTTGGGGTTCCGCTGGACCCCTACTGAGCCAGTGATAGGAGGCTCACCCCTATTTTTAAAGTGCGGCGGTTCTTCCTCGAGGTTCGAGGGTGATGTGCGGTAGATCTTAGTTGCCAGCTTGCCGGGCCGAGTGTTCACTCGGTGTTGGGTACGTTTTCCTACCTTTGACTGTACTTCTGTTGACTGGTCTCTATTGTAGTTAGATTATTTGTTTCTGTTAAGTGTTGAATTATCCTGCTGTATTTCCTATTTCTTTGTACCTCTACACTCCTTTTATCCCTTCCGAGCCCTCCGGCTCGTGGGCGGCAGGCCATGATTCGAATGGTATCGGGTTCTTCCCGATATCCAGATCTTGGGTCGTTACATATAATGTTGTGGAGGGTTTGGTGAATGTGAATGCGGAGACGGAGGGCCATATGAATGAGTGGGGTGGTGGAGGGCAGACGGCGTCCACTTGATTATTGAAGCTTGATAGAACATCTTGCACACTCATGTTGTTGATGATATTATCATCTCTCCTTTCCTTCCAATTTCTCTCCATCTTAGTTATGTTGTTCATGAAAGTATGAAGGGGATTGATTTGAGGAGGAGGAGGGGGGGACGCGGGCTTGTGACCCTCTTTAGTTGTTCCTCCATTGAAACAATGTTATCAAGAAGAGCTTGTTGGAGGAGCGTGACTTGTGAAGTGGAGGGTTAGCATGGGGTCCTTTGAGGAGGGGCATATGATGGCCGTGGAGGGTGGAGAGGTTGACCCGCAAAAGGACCCTGACGGGCCGGGTTGCAAGAAACATGTGGACCTTGGGGCCGTGGCGGAGGAGTAATAGAAGGAGGCGGGTGATGGACCACCCGAGGAGGAGGATGGGTGTAAGAAGGAGGCAGGTGATGGGCCGCCCGAGAAGGAGGATGAATGGATGAAGGAGGCGGGTGATGGGCCACCCGTGAGGGAATAGAAGGAGGATGAGATGAGGAAGCTAAACCCTCAGCAATGGCCTTAAGGGCCTGGGCTTGTTGAGGGGTGAGATGCAAATCTTGGGAGACCTCTTTATTATGTGAAGGAGATAGTCCCTCGTGGGTAGTGACTCGCGGTTGATGCGAGGGATTATAAAATTGAGAATTGTCCATGGGACGGACAAAACCATGAGAATGAGGACGTTCATCCTCATGAATTGTAAGAATTATTAGACATGTTGACTTGGTTATTCAAGCGAAACATTATGCAAAGCAATCAAGATTCAATCAAAGAAAATTGCAAGGATAGCAAACAAGTGGGATGTTTACGCTTGATTTTGTTACTCCTTGATGTGAATTAGATGAGTTTTGACAAGGTTTATGTAGTTCACTCAAGGTAGGAACCTAGTTTTAATATGATTTACTCTAGTGCCAACTAGGTTGATCTTCTCACCACGTATAGGCCAACTAAACCCAGGAACTTCAAAAGGTACAACCAGCACAGTGATCAAAGAGGGAATCCTTCGATGTCGGGGACTTACGAAGGCCTTGGTTTAGGAATTTTCAATCCAATGGGAGGAGTTCTCAATTGGAGGGTCCTTCCTTCATCATGAGGGGGGGTAAAATCTCGTAAAAGGTGTGGGGAGAGGAGGTCTCCCAAGCCAAATGCCCTAAGAATGCAAAACTAATGCAAAAGAATAGAAGAACACATGTATGAATAGGAATATGAAAGAATAATTCAAAATAGATCACAGAATAAGGGAATTCTGTGAAAACAAACAAAATTGGCGACGGGGGGGCGCCAATTTTGAAATTCGCTTCCACTGTCCTGGATGCGGTTTTTTTTAGAAAACGGCTAGAAAGTTAGAAAAATGAAGAAAAACCAATGGAAAAGAGGAAAAACACTCACAAAATCACAACATAGCTCATGGCAATCAATAAGAATATGAAATAAAGCATGGCATGCTCAAATTCTTTTTTAAAGATAAGAAAAATGGAGTTTCCAAAATCTAAAAAATTAACAAGCACGTAGGGGAGGGGCTGTGCAAGGGATGAAAATAAAAAAAGAGTGCTACGTGGAGCACAAAAGGAGGTGCACCGTGAGTGCAAAAGGAAAAGGGCACATGCGGGTGCCAAGGGGAAAGGGAATCAAGAGAAAAATGATAGGAGTCCCACTGTGATGGCCAATTTGTAGATTTAGAAATTAATCCACTTGAAAAAAGATAGAATTAATGTTAATATGTGGAAAAGAAAGAAGAGGAAAAGGGGAAATAGGGGAAAGGGAGCATGCGTGGATGGTAGAGGGAAAGGTGATCGTCAGAGACACGCGGGCCTCAAATGATATTAACAATAAATAAAGAGGAGGGATCGCGAAGAATACCTTTTTGAAGCGGGGGAGATTGTGAGTGCACATTCTCTTCCAATCGGTCGGCCGATGAAGAGAGTTCTCCTTATTTTGATTACCCTTACAAAATACACAAACAACAACCAACAAAGAAAGATATTGATTAGAATAAAAAGGTGCGTAGCATCAAATTCTTAAGATAAACAACATGGAAAACATAGGTATGAACACACCTTGTTGGTGTTGGCCTTAAACCCCTATGCAAAAGGGTAGGAAAATAATGATGAATGATAGAGAGGGGGAGATGTGCAAGTGTTGCACTATGGAGACTCTCAACGTGGTTGAGTGTTGACACACGAAAAATAATAGCAAATAAAAATAGAATAAAATAATAGTAATAGTAATATAATAATAGTCATGCTGAAATGTCTTATCTCTATTGTTTCTTATTTTCCAGGAATAAAGAAGAGGACAGAGAAGCATAAAAGGGCTGGAGGTGCACAAACGGGCCAAAGAAATGCTTAAAGAAGCTAAAGAGGTTTAAAAGGGCTAAAAGAAGCTTAATGGGCCTGAAAGGATCGAAGATGGCCATGATATGCATGATACGGTAGCCTAATGTGAGCCGGCGGCCCGCGCGCGCTCCCAGCCGCCGTATCAACCCATCCTCCCTGCCGCCGTATCAGGAGGAATAGAACCCCTATAAAACCCCCCATTTTGGAGACTTGGAGAAGAAGTCAAACAAGAAAGAGAACGGGGGGAAAGAAAATAGAAAGAAGCCATCCGAAGGGCGAACGAAAGAGAGCCCAACAGAGAAAAAGAGAATAGAGATGGAGAGAGGAATCGACAGGGAGAAGAAGCCACCAAGAAGAAAAGAAGGGCGATCGCAAGGAAGCTACTGCTGCGAGGGAGATTTTACCACCGTGTAAGGCCCCTTCGGGCTACATTCCCCTTTCCCCTCTACGATTTGTAAATCTTCCCTTTCATTTTCATGTGATTGAATGAACGAATGTTGTAAAGTTTTCTCATGTGGGTGATCTCCCTTTTATCTTGTTTTCCCTTTCTTCGGTCCTCTGCATATAACTCCCGCATGGTTCTGCTGTGTCACGTCCCGAGCCTTTATTACAGCGGAAGACTAACTCGGGGAGCGCGAACAGCCGGCATGGTAAGTCTCTTGCAAGCAAGAACGACCAGAGCGCGAGACAAACACCCACATAAATGCAATTGCATAGAATTTAATCAAACTCCAACTTTATTTCATAAATGATCAAAGTATTCCTTTACAATAATCACCTTTCATTCTACTAGACTCAAGAAATAAGAAAATTACATTGACTCAATCTAAACATTATAGACTTCCTAAGTCTTCGCTCGTAGCTTTACAAGAATTTCACTCACTTCTGGACCCGCCACTAGTATAGCCCGAATCCGAATCTTGAACTACTTCCATCTCCTGAAAAATGTTGAAAAAAATAGGTAATGAGCACACTTGCCCAGTAGGTATCTTCGCATCAACATGAAGGCACTATTAAAGTGATTAACATTTTTGCTCTAAATACATAAGGTAAAATCATGCAATGCGATGATCATGCGATTAAATCAAAGTAACAAGACTATCATATAAGATGGAATGAGAACAAGAATGAACTAGTAAGAATAGGACAAGAACATGATATTGACCTTTCATGAACAAGAATATATCAAGAATGTACTAGCAAGCCACATATTCCTCACTTTAGCATCTTATGCTTATGAGCAAGTGCTTCGTGAATTTCTGTGGAATATCAAGCAAGAATGTCATGTCGTGTCGTGGATCTTCACTTATTTATAGAAATAGTACTCCCAGCGCAATGCGACGCCAGTAGCATCATACCCCATGGTTTATAAAATAGTATGTTTCCGGCAATCAGCCGAGGGGACTAGCATAGAGCCCTTGAACACAATCAGTGCTCGATCGCATCTTCAGGTATAAATTAAGCTACTTCCACGCATGTAACAGTAAAGTATGGCCAAGAATATAACAATTCCAAATAATGAAAATCAATGAATGAATGCTTCAATTCAAATATATGAGATCAAGAAATAGACTTAAACAATGTTATGCTCATGGAAATAAATCGACAGCATAACGGTACATTCTTTTACCTTTCCTTCATTTCATTAAGTCTTTTCAATCATTATGCTAAGTTCTAGACTATCCTTAGTCTATCTAGAACTTTAGAAATCAACCCTTGGGTCAAACCTTGGGTTAATCTATGCAAGCTGTGTGACGGTCATCTACTGGGCCGTTACATTCTGTAACGCGCCAGTATCGGGCCGTTACAGTGATCCGAGTCCAGAACAATAAAATAGACTTAGGGAAATGTGACGGTCATGCAATGGCCGTTACGTGCTTCTGACGGTCCAATGTAAGGCCGTTACATTACTAGATCCAGAAACAACGATAGTGTATTCTAGTTAATGGCTTTAATGATACAACTAACTCGGCGTCCTAGTGGGAATCCCAGGCTCGCGGAGAATTACGGAGGCCTTGAAATAAGATTTCTTAGTCCATTGGAAGGAATATCCAATAGAGAGGTCCTCATGTCCAAGATTGTGTTCCTATAGTGAAAAGTGTGAACTAATGACAACATACCGGAATATGTGCCATGTACTTAAAGAAATGACTCTATTGACAGAGAGTGATATGTATAATCAATGTGAAAATCATGGTGAAACTCCGTCAATACCACGTTAAAAGAGTCATGCTTTATAATACAAAACTATAGAATTGGGCTCATGAAACTAACATTACTTAAAATAACCATGAGACACCAATCATGCAATACCTAATCAGATAACCTTAAAACCACATGATCAGGTTAAAACTTAGGTAACTAGGCTTAACAATGAATACTATTGGTAAGTTATATTCTGTCTTAGGGTTGACAGAACACAGGCTCTGACGGTCTAGAAGTGGGGCGTTACAGTGATTGTGACGGTCAGAGAACAGCCGTTACATTAACGTAACGCGTCTGGACAGATGCGTCAGAGTTAACAGAGCAACCACATATACCACAGAGACTGTGACGGCTCATCGTAAGGCCGTTACATGAAGGTGACGGTCCTACTATGATGCGTCAGAGTATCTGCTAACAGGAAATCAGGTAAAACACAAGAGATCAACTCACATCATGTCTATAATTAAAACACCATGAATCTCTAGACATGATAACGTAGTGTAGGCCAACTACATGCATAGGTATCAATGAATTAGACAAGATACATCTTTTAGCATGTCCAATTAAGGCTAAGGGATGCATGTAATGCATAGGACTTGTAAAACATGAAATCAATGATCTATAATGCATAGAAATCACTTGAACCAGAGGGCTTTTAGTCCTATCAAGCTGTTTTTACCGTTCATGAGATAACCTACCTCTTAACTTAGGCTGTAGCTTCTGAATTGGTTTGAGAATCTTGCCCTAGTTTTCCTCCTTCTGTGACTTTTTCAGCAACTTCTTTAGGTTCTATCTCCACGACCTCTTGACCTAAAGATGTGAAATTTGGAGGGGAGTTAGTCTAAAGTATTGTAAACAAATACTTCTAAAGAACTTACCTGAGATAATGACTCCTTACCTTGATTCTTTACGTCCAAAAAGTAAGGGTCGCACAGTTCAGAACTATGCCCTATTTATAGAGTTTTTAGCTAGGGTTTGAAGATTAGATCGAGTTTAAAGTCCTTAATCTATCAAAACTTAATCTCTAAGAGTCCTTAGAGTCTTTATACATTGTTCCAATTAGGTCTCTTGTGGATAGGAACATCAAGTTTCAATCTTTTTACAAGTTCTTCTACTTACGGAATCTGCAGGCTGTGACGGTCTACCCCTGCCGCGTTACACGGCTGTGGTGGTCTTACGATAGACCGTTACAGTCGTCGTACCTAGAATTTTAAACTATTAAAACTCTTTTATTTACTTATCCATATATTTATCTATATAATTAGTATTTATCCTTAAAAATTCGTAGATAGGCTTAATAACCTTCTAGAATATGGGCCAAACTTAATGGGCCTGGTCTTAAAACCTTTTGGATTTTAATTAAGTGGGTTTGGTTAATTATTAACACTATTTGGCCTTATATTGTTTAATAAATTCAAATTAACCCATTTAATTACTAATAATGCCAGAAAATTATTAAATAAATTCTAGAATTTTCTTCCATAAATTCTGGGGCTCTACACCCTCCCCCACTTAGAAGAATTTGGTCCCCAAATTCAATACATGGATTGTGGAGAGTGTACTTACAGTCAAACAATTCTGAGAATCTTTTCTTCATAGCTGATTCGGTTTCCCATGTTACTTCATAAGGCCATGCTTTCTTCCATTGAATCTTAACCATAGGAATGACCTTATTTCTGAGTTGACGCACTTCTCGTTCCAGAATCTTTATTGGCGTTTGTCATAAGTGATAATATGGTCAGGATCGTATACATATTTCTTCAGCATGGAGACGTGAAATACGTCATGAACTCCTGCTAATTGTGGAGGTAAAGCCAATCTATAAGCCACTTCACCGACCCTTTCAAGAATTTCAAATGGGCCAATGAACCTTGGAGTTAGCTTTCCTTTAATGCCAAATCTTCGAATACCACGACCTGGAGAAACTTTTAAATATACATGATCTCCTACCTGAAACTCCAAGTCACGTCTTCGATTGTCGGCATAAGACTTTTGCCTATCTTGTGCCATTTTCATTCTCTCTTGAATGAGCTTGATTTTCTCCGTAGAATCCCTGACAAGGTCGGGGCCTAAAAATTGCTTTTCCCCTATTTCATTCCAACATATTGGAGATCGACAACTTTTCCCATATAGAGCTTCAAAAGGTGCCATTTGTATGCTTGCTTGATAGCTGTTATTATATGCAAATTCCACCAGAGACAAGTGATCATGCCAACTTCCTCCAAAATCAATGACACAAGCCCTGAGCATGTCTTCTACCACCTGATTTGTTCTTTCCGTCTGACCATCAGTTTGTGGATGAAAAGCTGTGCTAAAATTTAATCTGGTCCCTAGTGAATGTTGTAGACCTTTCCAGAACTGTGATGTGAATCGAGGATCTCTATCTGATACAATAGTGACGGGGACACCATGTAATTTGATAATTTCCTTTATGTACAATGCTGCTAGAATATCCACAGACCATCGACTCTTTATTGGTATGAAGTGTGCAGATTTAGTCAATCGATCTATGATTACCCATATGCCATCATGTCTACCTCTTGTCTTAGGTAAACCCATAATGAAGTCCATCCCTATGCTCTCCCATTTCCATTCGGGAATATTTAAGGGATGTAATTTACCTGCGGGTCTAAAATGTTCAGCTTTAACTTGTTGACAGGTTAGACAACGAGACACGAAAGTCAGCTATTTCCCTCTTCATATTGGGCCACCAAAAGTTTCTTTTGAGATCCTGATACATTTTTGTACCTCCTGGATGAATGGTGTACTTTGATTTTTGTGCTTCTTCTAGGATCAATTTCTTTATATCCTCATGGTCCGGTATACACATTCGGCCCTTGAATAGCAATCTTCCATCATTAGAAGTAGAAAAATTCGGACTTTGTTCAATATTGGCCTTAATTTCAGTAAAACTGGATCATCCTCTTGTAACTTGGCCAAATCCTTAATTGATGTAGGTTGAGCTCGGATATTTGCTACGAAGCAATCTTCTTCCTTAATGTCAACATCTAGATTCAATTGAGCAAATTGAGGAATAAGGTTAGTTACACTAATCATGAGACTTGATAGCATACCCATTGGTTTCCTGCTGAGTGCATCCGCTACAACATTTGCCTTGCCAGGGTGATATTGAATAGTGAAATCAAAGTCTTTGAGATATTCCAACCATCTCCTCTGCCTCATGTTAAGCTCTTTTTGAGAAAATAAATATTTCAAACTCTTATGGTCTGAATAGACCGTGAACTTTTCTCCATAAAGATAATGACGCCAAATTTTCAAGGCGAAGATAACTGCTGCCAATTCCAAATCATGTACAGGATAATTTTCTTCGTGATGTTTCAATTGTCTTGAGGAATAGCAAATCACATTTTCATTTTGCATAAGGACACACCCTAAGTCAATTCCAGATGCATCCGTATATACTTCAAATCCAGCACCCTCTGTTCGTAGTGACAAAACAGGGGCTAATGTAAGATGATTCTTAAGACTTTGGAAGCTCTTTTCACAGTCCTTCGACCAGACAAAAGGATTTTCTTTTCTAGTAAGTTTACTTAAAGGAACCGCGATCCTTGAGAAGTCCTTTATGAATCTCCTATAATAACCAGCTAGACCTTAAAAAGCTTCTGACTTCAGGTACAGTCGTTGGCCGACTCCAATCTCTGACAGCTTCTACCTTAAAAGGATCTACAGCAATACCTTCTTTTTGAAATAATGTGGCCTAGGAATGAGACTTCCTCGAGCCAGAATTCACACTTATTGAGTTTGGCATATAGCTTATGTTCTCTAAGTGTTTACAAAGTTATTTTCAAATGTTCTTCATGTTCTTCTTTTGTCTTTAAGTATATCAGGATATCATCGATGAAGACGACAATGAATCGATCCAGGTATGGCTGGAAGACACTGTTCATAAGTTTCATGAATGCTGCTGGGACATTAGTTAACCCAAATGACATTACCACGAATTCATAGTGGCCATAACGACTTCGAAAAGCCGATTTATAAATATCTTCTTCTTTAATTCTAAGTTGATGATAACCAGATCTGAGGTTAATATTAGAGAAGTACTCAGCTCCCGAAAGCTGGTCGAAGAGCTCATCAATACGCGGCAACGGATACTTATTCTTAATTGTAAGCTGATTCAGTCGCCGGTAATCGATACATAGCCTGAGGGAACCATCTTTCTTCTTGATAAATAGAACAGGCGCACCCCAAGGGGATGTGCTGGGTCTAATGAAACCCTTGTCTAGAAGTTCTTGTAACTGCTTCTTTAGTTCCTTGAGTTCTATGGGGGACATCCTGTAAGGAGCTATAGAAACAGGTGCCGCACCAGGAATGAGTTCAATGGTAAAGTTTACTTCCCTTTCGGGCGGTAAATTAGGTAGTTCAGATGGGAACACGTCTGGGAACTCATTTGCAATAGGAATATTGGCTAGGACAATCTCCTTAGATTCGGTAGTAATGACTGAAACAAGGAAAGCTTCGCATCCTTGCGAGATAAGCTTGCAAGCGTGAAGAGAAGATATAATGGTAGGATGCTTTTTGTATTTGATGCCAAGAAAAGAAAATCTTGGAAGATCGAACTTTCGAAAAGATATTATCCTATTTCGGCAATTGATATAAGCATCATGGTCTACAAGCAAATCTACCCCTAAAATGACATCATAACCTTTCATATCAATGCATACTAAGTTTGCGGGGAGATTGTGTCCTTCTACCACTACCTCACAATCAGGATAATGCTTGGTAAGCTTAGTTCCAGATCCTAAAGGTGTAGTAATAGCAAGATCTGAAGGTAAGGAAACTGATGCAATTGGTAAGGTTTTTGCAAAAGTGGTGGAGATAAAAGAATGAGAAGCACCAGTATCGAATAGCACGAATGCAGGGCGAGAACAGATTTGAAGAGTACCTTCCATAAGCCCATTATTTAAATCCCTGGGTGCTTCATCTTCATCTATAACCGCATTGAGGCGAGCCTGCCTCCTGCGTCCTTCATTAGCTGATTGCTCTTTCATAAGGGGGCAATCTGGCACACGATGCTCCCTACTTCCACAACGCAAACAAGCACCGAGGCGCTTCCAGCATTCTTCAGCCGAATGGCTGAATTTCTCGCAAAAGGTGCACACCACGGCAACTTGCTCCTTCTCTCCCTTAACCCTTTTATTATTCTTTTGGGAACTTCCACCGTTCCCGCTCCTTGATCTTTTCTTGTTATCACGCTTTTGTAGGGTTCCGTGATGCTAAACTTCTCCTTCTTAAAATGCCGATCTAAGCGCCGGCTGGATTCCTCTCCCTTTCCTTTCAACTTTTCGACCTTCTCTAAGGTCCTCTCGCATAGATATGCCCTCTGAACCATCTCCGTGTAAGTGCGGATATTTTGTGTCCCAAGTTGCTGAATGAACCCGGGCCGTAACCCGTCCATAAATCGATTTGCCTTTAATAATTCCGTGCTAATAAGGTGTGGTGCATATGGTGCTAGTCTTGAAAACTGCAGCTCATATTCTGCTACTAACATCATCCCTTGATGAAGGGAGGCAAACTCCACGGCCTTCCTTTCCTTCACATGTTCGGAGAAATACTTGGCACGAAATAAAGTGAGAAAACCATCCCACGTGTGAGGTGCATCGGCCGGAGGTGCCAGGACCGATTTCCACCAAGTACGGGCATCTTTATTTAATTGGAATGTTGCTAGACGGACCTTCTCCTGATCCGTGCATTGTATGACAGCAAATATCATATTCATCTCATCGATCCAATTTTCTGCCTCATCGGGATTTGAGGATCCATAAAACTGCGGAGGATTTAGACTCCGTAAGTTGCGATGTAGGCCACCAGCCCTTGCCCCTGCACCACCTTGTGCTATAGTTTGCAATGCCTGGGTGAGGCCGGCAACAGTTTGTTGCATACCGTCCCAATCTACACGATGAGCCATTTGTAAAAAAGGGTACCTGAGAGAGAAAATAACAACTTGTTATTTCTCATGAAATTGGAATAAGCATAGCAAATCTTAAAGCTAATTAGTTATCTTATCCCGGGCTCTACCCAATCCTCACATGGGTGTGGAATTTCTTCCTTAGTTCATAGGTATGGGTCCTTAAACCTTGGACTTATCCTATGACATAATTCTTTACCTTAAGTCCTGAGACTTAGGCTCTGATACCAACTTAACTGTCACGCCCTGAGCCTTTATTATAGCGGAAGACTAACTCGGGGAGCGCGAACAGCCGGCATGGTAAGCCTCTTGCAAGCAAGAACGACCAGAGCACGAGACAAACACCCACATAAATGTAATTGCACAGAATTTAATCAAACTCCAACTTTATTTCATAAATGATCAAAGTATTCCTTTACAATAATCACCTTTCATTCTACTAGACTCAAGAAATAAGAAAATTACATTGACTCAATCTAAACATTATAGACTTCCTAAGTCTTCGCTCGTAGCTTTACAAGAATTTCACTCACTTCTGGACCCGCCACTAGTATAGCCCGAATCCGAATCTGAACTACTTCCATCTCCTGAAAAATGTTAGAAAATAGGTAATGAGCACACTTGCCCAGTAGGTATCTTCGCATCAACATGAAGGCACTATTAAAGTGATTAATATTTTTGCTCTAAATACATAAGGTAAAATCATGCAATGCGATGATCATGCGATTAAATCAAAGTAACAAGACTATCATATAAGATGGAATGAGAACAAGAATGAACTAGTAAGAATAGGACAAGAACATGATATTGGCCTTTCATGAACAAGAATATATCGAGAATGTACTAGCAAGCCACATATTCCTCACTTTAGCATCTTATGCTTATGAGCAAGTGCTTCGTGAATTTCTGTGGAATATCAAGCAAGAATGTCATGTCGTGTCGTGGATCTTCACTTATTTATAGAAATAGTACTCCCAGCGCAATGCGACGCCAGTAGCATCATACCCCATGGTTTATAAAATAGTATGTTTCCGGCAATCAGCCGAGGGGACTAGCATAGAGCCCTTGAACACAATCAGTGCTCGATCGCATCTTCAGGTATAAATTAAGCTACTTCCACGCATGTAACAGTAAAGTATGGCCAAGAATATAACAATTCCAAATAATGAAAATCAATGAATGAATACTTCAATTCGAATATATGAGATCAAGAAATAGACTTAAACAATGTTATGCTCATGGAAATAAATCGACAGCATAACGGTACATTCTTTTACCTTTCCTTCATTTCATTAAGTCTTTTCAATCATTATGCTAAGTTCTAGACTATCCTTAGTCTATCTAGAACTTTAGAAATCAACCCTTGGGTCAAACCTTGGGTTAATC
The DNA here is from genome assembly GCA_022559845.1 of Amorphophallus konjac. Lineage (NCBI taxonomy): Eukaryota > Viridiplantae > Streptophyta > Magnoliopsida > Alismatales > Araceae > Amorphophallus > Amorphophallus konjac. Next base: position 212,403,975 of record CM040117.1, on the reverse strand, counting down.
TATGCAAGCTGTGTGACGGTCATCTACTGGGCCGTTACATTCTGTAACGCGCCAGTATCGGGCCGTTACAGTGATCCGAATCCAGAACAATAAAATAGATTTAGGGAAATGTGACGGTCATGCAATGGCCGTTACGGGCTTCTGACGGTCCAATGTAAGGCCGTTACATTACTAGATCCAGAAACAACGATAGTGTATTCTAGTTAATGGGCTTTAATGATACAACCAACTCGGCGTCCTAGTGGAAATCCCAAGCTCGCGGAGAATTACGGAGGCCTTGAAATAAGATTTCCTAGTCCATTGGAAGAATATCCAATAGAGAGGTCCTTATGTCCAAGATTATGTTCCTATAGTGAAAAGTGTGAACTAATGACAACATACCGGAATATGTGCCATGTACTTAAAGAAATGACTCTATTGACAGAGAGGGATATGTATAATCAATGTGAAAATCATGGTGAAACTCCATCAATACCACGTTAAAAGAGTCATGCTTTATAATACAAAACTATAGAATTGGGCTCATGAAACTAACATTACTTAAAATAACCATGAGACACCAATCATGCAATACCTAATCAGATAACCTTAAAACCACATGATCAGGTTAAAACTTAGGTAACTAGGCTTAACAATGAATACTATTGGTAAGTTATATTCTGTCTTAGGGTTGACAGAACACAGGCTCTGACGGTCTAGAAGTGGGGCGTTACAGTGATTGTGACGGTCAGAGAACAGCCGTTACATTAACGTAACGCGTCTGGACAGATGCGTCAGAGTTAACAGAGCAACCAGATATATCACAGAGACTGTGACGGCTCATCGTAAGGCCGTTACATGAAGGTGACGGTCCTACTATGATGCGTCAGAGTATCTGCTAACAGGAAATCAGGTAAAACACAAGGAGATCAACTCACATCATGTCTATAATTAAAACACCATGAATCTCTAGACATGATAACGTAGTGTAGGCCAACTACATGCATAGGTATCAATGAATTAGACAAGATACATCTTTTAGCATATCCAATTAAGGCTAAGGGATGCATGTAATGCATAGGACTTGTAAAACATGAAATCAATGATCTATAATGCATAGAAATCACTTGAACCAGAGGGCTTTTAGTCCTATCAAGCTGTTTTTGCCGTTCATGAGATAACCTACCTCTTAACTTAGGCTGTAGCTTCTGAATTGGTTTGAGAATCTTGCCCTAGTTTTCCTCCTTCTGTGACTTTTTCAGTAACTTCTTTAGGTTCTATCTCCACGACCTCTTGACCTAAAGATGTGAAATTTGGAGGGGAGTTAGTCTAAAGTATTGTAAACAAATACTTCTAAAGAACTTACCTGAGATAATGACTCCTTACCTTGATTCTTTACGTCCAAAAAGTAAGGGTCGCACAGTTCAGAACTATGCCCTATTTATAGAGTTTTTAGCTAGGGTTTGAAGATTAGATCGAGTTTAGAGTCCTTAATCTATCAAAACTTAATCTCTAAGAGTCCTTAGAGTCTTTATACATTGTTCCAATTAGGTCTCTTGTGGATAGGAACATCAAGTTCCAATCTTTTTACAAGTTCTTCTACTTACGGAATCTGCAGGCTGTGACGGTCTACCCCTACCGCGTTACACGGCTATGGCGGTCTTACGATAGACCGTTACAGTCGTCGTACCTAGAATTTTAAACTATTAAAACTCTTTTATTTACTTATCCATATATTTATCTATATAATTAGTATTTATCCTTAAAAATTCGTAGATAGGCTTAATAACCTTCTAGAATATGGGCCAAACTTAATGGGCCTGGTCTTAAAACCTTTTGGATTTTAATTAAGTGGGTTTGGTTAATTACTTAACACTATTTGGCCTTATATTGTTTAATAAATTCAAATTAACCCATTTAATTACTAATAATGCCAGAAAATTATTAAATAAATTCTAGAATTTTCTTCCATAAATTCTGGGGCTCTACATGCTGCTTTGTTAAGCGACCGCTTAACCCCTGAAGGTGCCAGAGATCTATCATCCTCTTGACATATTCTCTGATGGCCGATTTGCAGGGTACATATAGATTCCCATCAACCCCCGTATTTCGCTACCCACCGTGCTAATATCTAGTACACCAGCACAATCATCAATCTCCTGATGATGATTTTGTCTGGGCTACCGCTCTGTGAGTGTCGACCCTCCGAAGTGCCTGGAATTGGTCATGTTCTTTTGACACGGTTCCTGGCCATTTACCTTGTTTGTGGGAGGAATATCGAGCTCTGTATGAAATGAAGCCATGTACATATGCGTCCATATGCTGCCAGGTTCTCTGGGATGTCCAAATCAACCAGGCTCTCCCTCATCCATCCGGTGCTTCATTTTATGGCGCACTGCACCATTTAAAGATAAGGATTCAAACATGTTGTTCATACGCAACCTTCGGATGTTTCAATCGAATGATTTAACAATGTTTATTGCTGTTAAAATCACCTCATTCTGATCCCCTATTTTCTGGCGTTTTACTCTATTTTTTACGAGGTTGGAAAAACGATCCGGCGGCCAAACCTCTTAGCCGCCGGGTGGCACCGCCTAGCCGATGTTTCCCCCTCACATACTACCTCCCCTAGAGTGCCTGTGCCACCGAGGGGCACCCTGTCGCCACCATATCAACCCTTCCAGCCGCCGGGTGGCACCCCATTGCCACCAGATAAAATCCCTGGCCGCCGTCTCAACGCCAGGCCACCGTATACCTTTCTAGCCGTCGTATCATCATGGTCATTGTCTCCAGCCGCTCCGTATGAGGCCGTCGACTCTCTCCTTTCAACCCACACACACCTCGACCGCCAGTCCAGCCTCTCTACTCAGCCGCGTCAACCCCCCCTTCAAGGTAGTCGCTAGCCTATCTCCGCTGTGGCCGCCGTATACATCACTCTCACTTGGCTGCCGTCCCAGCTACCCCCACATGAGGCCGCCTGTAGATGGATTAATCTACCCCGCCCCCAAATCTATGCAACATATGAACATGCATGTAAACATGAGATTGCATGAAAAGCAAAGGGGCGATGAAGAAGAGGAACCTGACCGTGATCGCCACCAAGGTTCTACAGCCCCAAAAGGATGAAGAAAGGATGAAGATGGCGCCGTGTACCTTGGAAAATGATGAAGAAGACACGGCCTAAAGGGAAGCCGCTACAACGTGATCGCGCTTGGAAAGGGATGCGAAGAACGGATGTGGGTGCACCTCCTCGCCTTTCAGCCGGCTAGAAAGTAAGGGCCTCACGTTCTATCAACAATCTCCTGCAAAACAAAGCCACAACAAGAGATAAAACCCATTAGAATATGAAGTGTAGTATATGCCCCGAAGTGGTAAAATAGCATGAAAGAAATGGGGAGAACGCGTCAGGGGAGGGTTTTTAACCCCTATAAATGGGTGCAAATAGTAGGTGGGTGTGTTGTGCATGCATAGGATTTGAAATCACGAAAAATGATGGAGAGAATAGAGAGAAAAGTGATGTATAAAACGGAGAAAACACGTAGAAATGTGCAGAAACAGTGTGACTTATAATGATTTTGAAAAACTTGGAGAGAAGAACTAAGGAATGGAGTGATGAAAACGAGCCCAAAAAAATGGAAATGAAAGCTAATACTTCCCTCTTCAAAGTGGGGTCGAAGTTGTGAGTAGACAATCCGGCATGGCTTCGCCCAGAGTCGAGAAAGAGCCCCCCCTCGCGCACTGCGAACTGGGCCAAATTTATAGAGAATGCAGAAACTCGGAACTTTCTCCTTCGATTTCAGAGGATAGAGACCGCCAAATCTCGAGATCTATGGATCAATCTCGAGATAATTGTTAGGATAAGAGCTAGAAACAAACGGGACTCTATTTGGTGGAAGGATCTGGAAGATATTTGTGCTGGAAGGTGACCCCGCAGCCTAATCTGGAAGAATTTGTGTTACATGAAAATGCATAAAACCAGAAATTGTGCCCATGATTCCCGCGGATATACTCCACCAAAATTCGAGTTCTATGGCTTAAACTCGAGATAATAGTGGGGAGAAGAGATAGAAACAAACGGGAATCGATTTGGTGGAATATTCGAGAAGACAGAGCCCTTGGAAGGTGACCCCGGTGAGCATAAATCGACCAAAGAGTCCTGTGGTGAGAAAATCGGAGTTCAGGATCATCTGGACTCTCTATTAGAGAAACGGTCTATTGTGTGGCCGCCACTAGTAAGAAACGGTCATGGTATAACCGCCATTTGAATAGAAACGATCATGGGGTGACCGCCAGACAACTGGGGGCGACCGGGAGGCTTCTGGCACAAAAATTGAAGAAATGATCTTCCGGAGACTGCTATTTGATAGTAGTGGTCTCAAGAAGACCGTCATTTGATATTTTAAAAATAATAAAAATAAATTAAAAATTAAAAAAATTACTGTTCATGGCAGTCAACTGTTGGCCGCCACCCTCAAGGTAGCGGTCAACAGTTGACCGCTATCTTGGGGTGGCTGTCAGGCTCGTGCGACTTTGAAAATCAGAGACTATCTCAAAAACGGTGTAGAACTAGCGAACGTGGTAGAAGAAGAAATTGTATATAACAAAAGATTGAACAACTTTCATGAAGAGAGCAAGATGAGAAGACGAGCAGAAGAGGGAGGAAATGGGGAGAGAACAGAGAAAAATGCTGGGACTTGAAAACTGTGGAGAACTGGCTAATGGCATAGAAAACAAAATTGTAGAGCTTTAAAAAATGAACAACTTTAGTGAAGGACACTTAATGAATAGAGGAACATAAGGGGATGAAAATGGGCAACGTTCTGGACTGCACAGTGAAAGGGGCCGAATGCTTGATGGAAGTCGACCTAAATGGGCCGTAAGTCAACTTGGGAAGTCGGAAGCTGATTAAAATAAGTCCCAGGATCTAAGAAATCATGATCTTCGAAGTTCAAAGGCTAGGAAACAATGAAATGAGCTTGAAATCCATCCGAGGAAGGCTCCAAAATATCGGTTAATCGGGGCATCAAAACTGATGAATAAGAGAACTAACATAACTTGCGGGCTAAAAACGGGTGTCAACAGATATCCCTCCTTGATGTTCACTTTACAAGGGATTGAGCAAAAGTGACGCAGAGGTGAAATGGAAAGGAGATGGAGCGAAAGCGAAAGTGACGTGAAATGGAGATGAAGCAGAAATGAAGCGGAGAGAATTGAAAAGCAGGCATCAAGGCAAAAGACACCCGTCACAACCAACAAGCGACAGGAATTCTCCCGAAACGTCGAACTAACCTCAGGGAATGGATGAGACTGATGACACATGTCTGGAGAACTAAACTAAGGAAGGGAGGAAAGGAAACACGACCAACCTCATCGGGGACACAATCCACAGACAATGAGGGTATCGGAAGGAACACAGTTGAAAGCTGGAAAAGAGAAATAAAACTGAGATAAAATTCAGACAGGAATCACACTGGCCAACCAAACCAAGCGGGCAGATGAGAGAGATCGTTCAAATTCAGAGTGGAATGCAGATCTCTTATCCAAGAGAATTGAAGTGCAATTAACCATTGTTGAGGAGAAATTTTAAAAGAATCACGAGACGTGAATACTCAAAAATGACATGATGCATGTGGGGCTAAAATAAAGAAATCATCAAAACGAATGCAAAGATAGATTAAAATAGAAAGTACTCAAGAATACAATTGCTAGACTGAGTAAGACAGGGTCAAGAGTCTTCTTGCAACCACAATGTGCGAGACAGAGTCCATCGTCCCCCACCCGACTCAACCGAGCGGCTTATCTAACGATTAACCATATGTTCCTAGATCATCATCGTTTTTATTAAATGGGAACATCAGATCCCAGAACACACGGGCAACCAGCCGGTCCTTGAGAGGCTATAATAAAGTAGAAACCATATAGTAATGCAATAATGAGCAGGGATAAAAAGTCATACCTGACTTACCTGCCAAGCGAAACGGTATTTTTTTAGATTTTTGATATAAGACAACTACAAAATATCAATGATGAATTAAACATAACAAAGACAAATATGGATGAAACATAGTGAAAATAAACCAAACATAACATAACGAGGATGAACAGAACATAACAAACATAACAAACACCACAAGAACAAATGCCAAGCATGAGCGGGACTAAAGAGTATGGTGGGGCAAGACAACACCATAACACGGTGGGACAGCACACACGGTAGGACAAGATATGGTGGGACAAAGGCACGCAGGACGACAACACCACGGGGGCAACAACAACACATAGCATGGTAGGATAAGCCACACGCGAGACGATAACATAGTGGAACGAAAACATGACAGACACGGAGGGACAAAACAACACGTGTGAGACGACACAGAGGGACATAGACACGTGTGACAAGGACACGGTGGGATAAAAGACATGACAAATACGCTCTTCAATCAAAGTCCAAGATCAGAAGAAGCAGAACTACCAGGTTCATAATCGCGAGGCAAAGCCCTCTCATGAAGATATGATTAGATATGAAGCGAGGCAAGCAAAAGTTGAGAAGGCCATAAGCTTCAGAACAGATTGAGAGATAAGATTGAAGAAGAGAGAACATATCAAAGATATGGACAGGAGACAATGCAAATGATAAGGAGCAAGGAAAGCTTGAGTACCTGCAACATGCACATTGAACAAACGGATTATACATGTCCTCAAAACAAAGATATGTGAAAATAAAAGACACATATTTTTAGATTTTAAAATTTCTAATTTGGGGGGGGTGACTATCTGATTTTTTTAAAATTTTGACAATATTGGATTTTTTTAGATTTTTTTTGACATATCTATTTTTTTAGATTTTTATAATATTTGAATTTTTGAATTTTTAAAATATCTGATTTTTTTATTTTGAAAATATTTGATGTTTTTGGATTTTAAAATAAAGCTACTTGTAGCACCCAAAGACGGGCTCAAATTACCGGCCAAGGGTCGTCATCCCCCCCTCCCACTAAAGATTTCCCTTGAGCATGGCGTGCATTTGAGGGTGGCTCGTCACAATCAACCGCCTCTAAAGAACGATGCCCCTATTAAGGCCATACCCGGGATACAACCCAGTCTAAGAGGGAGAAGCAGAAGAAAAAAAAAGGAGATAAGCTTTATGCAGGATGGGAGACATCAGGATTCGACTTCCTTCCAGGGCACTACCCCTCAAAGAGTAGGTCTGTTGTGCCGGGGCTTTGTGTCTTTAACTTCATAATTTTGCATTGATTTTCATATATGATTTTGACATAGCCCTTATTGGCCAGATATTGAAATAAAGCTCACTTTTGATTTTGATACACACATGAAGCTACCCTACCCTTCTCCGTTTTACGCGAACCTCATCTCTTGTCTTAGGAGAAGCAGGCCCGGTTACTAGGATCAGAGATATTTTTCATTCATTTCTTTTTCTAAGACTGTCCCTATTTGAGACCTCTCCCGTATTGGGAAGCGCCTAGGTTGGTTATCTCATCCGTCAGCCGCTTGCCCCTGCACTTGCCCGAGCAGAGAAAAGAAAAGGCCTTCGTGCATACCCATGGTATGGCCAAAGTAGCAACGGTGTTGCTCTAGAGAGATCGGCTATAGCTCACCGTGAAGTGTGTGAAAAACCCATACTCAAGATCACCCTCAACAATCAGGGAAAGAAAGTAGACTCCTAGCATGGAGCTATCACCAGCCTGAGATGATGTATGTGAGCGTGTCACGTGGTGGAGAGAGAGGTTTCTCTCTTTTAAACGAAGAAAATGTGCGCTTTATTGTTGGGTAAAAAGGGGGGGTACAACCTGTTGAACATGTGTGCAACATGATTAATTTTATGGTTTTGATGATGTCTGCCTCTGTAGTCATTAATGAACTATACCTACATTTGATAATGTTAATATTCATACATTTCAGGTCATCATACTTCCAGTACACAGATATCAAGGCATATGACAATACAATATTGGTGGTCATTATACTTCCAGTGTAAAAGATCAAGAATGGCACACAAATCTAGGCAACTGGATACACAGAGATCAAGGCATATGACAATATTGGATGCACGAAAATCTAGCATGTTTCAAGCATAGAAATCAAGCTGAATAGCATCACACATAAGGTCATTGCATATTCTTCATATGGTCAGTGCATGTCTTGCCTTCTGGATGGTTCAAGGTCGGTGCAACTTCTTGATAGCATGCTACAAGATTATCCAAAGAATGGAGTGGAGATGGCAAATGTGAAAGCTCAATGTTGCGCCCTCGCACACGGATCGACCTGCGCGGTCAAGGTTGATACTACAGACATGAACATGCAGCTAAAGAACTTAAGCGGCAGAGCTAAAGAAGTTAACGGACCAACCCGGGAAAACCCGGGTTCTGCCCAGCTGGCGGTCGACCGCCAGCCCAGGGGCGGTCGAGCGCCCCAGCCAGCAGCCCACCGTATGCAGTTCTTTCAGTGGCGGTCGACCGCCAGCCCAGTAGCGGTCGATCGGAAATCCCAGGGAACATCCGTCTACAGCGTTTCTTAGTAGCGGTCGACCGCCAGAAGCCACAGGTCGACCGCCAGCCCCGAGCCATCAATGTTGACTTTATTTTTCCACTTCGAGAAGGGCCATTCCCCATGGATTTCTTTAATCCAAAAGTCACCTAATCACCCACAAAATGTGGATCTAGTCTGGGATGTGTTTATTGACCATCCAAAGAGATATAAAACCAACACAAGAGGGTTAGAAACCCTAGTTGATCATTTGGAGCAAAGAGAGATGAAGAGAGGCTAGAGGAGCTCCAAGGAAGAAGATGTACTGTAGCAGTGAACAGTACTCCATGCAGAAGTTCTACATCCAATCAAAGGGATTCAAGCCTACATCTGAAGCCCTCAATCTCCAAGGAAGAAGAGAAGCAAGCAAGCTCACAAAGGAGATCAAAAGGAAGATCAAAGCTACATCCAAACCTCTTCATCAACTCAAGAGAAGATCAAAGCTACATCCCATATCTTCTCCATCAACTCAACGGGATCAAAGCAACAGATTCAAGATCCAACAATCTCAGACAAGATCTAGTTCATTCTAGCATATCGTCATATCTTGTTTGAGCATTTTCATCTTGTTCTATTTTCATTTCATTCAATCTATTGAAACTGAAGATCATCCCTACCGGTGGTTAGTAGGAAGGCAATCGGGAGTTCTCCGATCTGCAGTGTAGCCGTCCCTGCCGGCTTTGTGTGTAGGAAGACAGAAAGAGCGTTTTCTATGTTCTGTGGTTTGGGGCGTGTCCCCGGTCAAGCTGTGAGTCAGCAGGGAAGCCTCACCGGGTTTTGGTGAGGGGTGGACGTATGTTGCGGGGTTGCAACCGAACCACCTTAAAAATCCCTGTGTTGTGGGTTGTTCATCGTATGCGATTGCTCTATATCTTCTACCCCCATTCACAGGTTCGTGTGCTTCCATACTTGGTTATCTTGTTTACACACTCAAGCACTCAGATTTGCACTTTCGATTTTATCTGTGGTTTAACTGAGCTTAGCACTTTGACTGCATCCCTTGGGCGTCCTGCTGAACCCTTGCACACAGGCGCCAAGGTGAAAGTATTGCTAAGTATTTCCCTTGCTTAGACTCGCATGCACCTTGGTTGATCACCACTACATTCACACACATATGCACTTTGAGTGATCAACATAGCACACACACACGCATGGTTGTTGCAAGCTATTTCATGCTCTAGTGTTATGCTTTATGATCCCTGCACTACAAGGCTTGTATCTCTCAAAGATCACAAATGTGCTTAAAGAAGAGTTGACGCTTCATCGCTTGTAATCCAAGTCTTTTCATTTGAGCCACTCTACTTAATTTCGCTGTGTATTGTGCCTAAGTAATTCATTCACTTTATAAGAGTGGTTCATGCTTTTGATAGCTAAGAGTTTTTAAATAGGCCAAAGCTTTTGATAGGATCTATTCAACCCCCCCTTCTAGATCCGACTACACCTTGCGGGACCCAACACAACCTAAAGAAACACTCTAATAGAACAGAGAAGACGGGGGTATAACACTACAACAGGATATTATTCAACACAATCATAACATCAATATGAATAAAAGCGAACCACCGCGAGACATTGGTCCTTGCGGGGTTTTTATAAGAAATATAGATAGTAATAAATATAAATATGTACAGAAACCACCGCGAGACATTGGTCTTTGCGGGATTTTTACTGTAATATAAGTATATATAACAAGAAATGAAAATGGGGTCAAATAAACCGCCGCAAGATGTCACTCTCCGCGGGGTTTTAAGGCGTTGATTGGAGGATGCTGAAATTAAACAGTTAGGGGTTAGGATATTAGAGTGCAAAAATTAAATTACTGAAATAAAACGGTAGCGGGAGGTGACCCACCGCGGCCAGTTTGGGTTAGAAGTTAGAGTACAAAAATTAGAATACAGAAATAAAACGGTAGCGGGAGATGACCCACCGCTACCAGTTAGGAGTTAGGGGTTAGATGTACAGAAAATAAAGTGCAGAAATAAAACGATAGCGGGAGGTGACCCACCGCTACCAGTTAGGAGTTAGAGGTTAGATGTACAGAAAATAAAGTGCGGAAATAAAACGATAGCGGGAGGTGACCCACCGCTACCAGTTAGGAGTTAGAGGTTAGATGTACAGAAAATAAAGTGTGAAAATAAAACGGTAGTGGGAAGTGACCCACCGCTACCAGTTAGGAGTTAGAGGTTAGATATATAGAAAAAAAAAGTGCGAAAATAAAATGATAGCGGGAGGTGACCCACCGCTACCAGTTAGCAGTTAGATGTTAGATGTACAGAAAATAAAGTGTGAATATAAAACGGTAGCGGGAGGTGACCCACCGCTACCAATTAGGAGTTAAAGGTTAGATGTTAGGAACCGCCGCGGGGAATAATCCTCCGCGCGGGTGAGGACAGAAACACAGAAACAACCGCTGCAGGAAGTAACTCTCCGCGGGTGTTATTAAAACAAAATAAAATTAAAAGGAAGCGCACGTTAGAATATCATGATCGCCAGGGGCTAGGGGGCCCCAAATTAAGAGATCGCTTCGCCTCAGAGAGGGGATGACGTGGACTACTTCTTCCTCTTCTTTCGATAGGCCGAAGAAGAGGGCATTTTAACTGGTTACCCCTACACAAAGAACAAACAAAGAAAAACAACTAAATGAGGATGACGATTGTGTAGTACCAATTCTTTAGAAAATGATACTGAAAATAACATAAACGAACACACATCTTGTTGGTGGTGTTTAAAACCTCTTTTAGAACTAAAGGGTGGGGGAATGATATGATGGAATGCACAACGAAATATTCTCAATGAGAGGATTGTATTACAAACAGAATAGTGAGTGATGCATGCAAAAGAACTAACAAACTGAACATAATGCAAAAGGAGATAAAAGCTTATTGGTAGGTGCCGATGACGGACTTTGGAAGAAGCATCAGTAACACGAGCACAGCACGACCAAGGGCCTTCAAAATAGATTTCAGAAATGGCTTAAATGGGAACACAAACACAGGTATATATGTATAAGGTGGGAAAAGGTATACATATATATATATAAGGTGAGAGAAGATAATTAGAAATATGAGTAAACAAATAAATAAAGAAAAACTAATGATATATGAAAAGATAGAAAGGGTGTTAGAGAGAGAAAGGGAGAAAGAGAGAGAGAGAAGGCTCTCCTTCTCTCTTTTTTTAGATTTTTTTATTAAGAAAGGAGATATAAGGAGATATAAGACTAAAAAGAAAACAAAAATAAATAGAATAAGAACAGAATAAGAAATATATATATGTGTGTAAATATGAGAGAGAAGGAGGTGGTGTTATATATATATGTATATATATATATATATATATCAACATAAAAATATAATATATCTTAAATATATATATATATATATAGTTAAAGAGGGAAAGGGGGTGTTATATACATCTTAAAAATATATAAAAGAAAATTATACTAATATATATATATATATTGAGGAGAAAAAAATTAGAGAGAAAGGGAGAGAGGAGAGAGGGTATGAGAGAGACAAAGAGAGAAGAGAAAGACGGAGAGCGAGGGAGGGAGAAAGAGGCGAGAGAGATCGAGAGAGAGAGAGGTGGGATGAGGGAGAGATCGAGATGGGGAGAGAGGAGAGAGAAGAGAGGGAGAGAGAGAGATGCGAGAGAGGGAGAGAGAGAGAGATGGGGAGAGAGGAGAGAGAGGGAGAGGGAAGAGAGAGGGATCGAAACAGGGAGAGAGGAGAGAGGAAAAATAATATAAAAAGAAAGAAAGTGAGAGGGAGAGAGGGGGGTGCGAGAGGAGAGAGAGAGATGCGGAGAGACGAGAGAGAGAGAAAGAGAGAGAGGGCGAGAGAAAGAGAGCGGAGAGAGGGGGAGAGAGTGCGTGAGGGGGGGGAGGTTGTGGCAACAGCGACCGGTGGTCGGCGGCGAGGCGGACGGCGGTCAGACGGTGGCCGGAGGGCGACGACACGGCCGGGACGGCGGGGTGCTCCGGCAGGGCTCACGACGGCATGGCGGGCTCGCAAGGTGGAGGAGAGGTTGACGGGTTAGCATGCATGAGGGGGTGATCGTCGGGCGAGGTGGTGTCGTGTATGAGAGGTGGGGACGAGGGCTGTGCAGCGACGGTGGGAAGATGGCGAGAGCAGCCGCGGGGTGGAGGAGATGGACGGCAAGGAAAGGGGAGGTCTTCGGCATCGACGGGTGTGGGAGATGGCAAAGAGAGGTGGCGCGGTGGGCTGCGAAGGGTGGAGTGGGTTGGCGGCAGGGTGCTGGGAGCTTAGCAGTGGCGACGTGGGATGGGTAAATGGCGAGAGGAGGGGTCGACGGCAGCGGGAGTGAAGTCGACGGAGGCGTGAGGAGGTGGTCGGCGATGGACGTGGCAGCAGTGGGCTTGACGAAGGCAGGCGGAGATGGGGGCTGCAGTGGTCGGAGGTGGGTTCGGCCGCGGCGGTGCAGGTGTGACGGTGGTCTCGCCGGAGGTGGGTGGAGGGAGAAGGCTGCGGAGGGGGGTGGCTGGTTAGAGAAGAGAGGGGGAGGACGGTGAAGGTGTCCGGCGTAGGAAGTGATGAAGAGAGATGGGGGGACTTCGCTGCGTAGGGGGGAGAGAAAGTGAGAAAAAGGTGGGGAGATGTCGATGGAGGTGGAGAGCGGCGACGTGAAGTTGTGAGGATGGGCTCGACGGGGAGAGTGCAGGATGCGAGAGTGAGAGAGAGTGTCAGAGGTTGCAGCTGGGAGAGATGCAGGTCGAGGGCGGATGTCGGGCAGGGGCGCAGCGAGGTGAGGTGGAGCGGACGGTGAGGTGAGGTGGCCGGCGGACGTGGGATTTAACGGTGAGGAGGGAATCGTCGACGGTGGCCGGAGGGAGGGTCGGAGAGGGCTTCGCGGTAAGGGGTGGTCGGACGTGGGGGGGTATATATATATTAAATTTTCTCTCTCTTTCTCTTTTTTTATAACTCAAAATTATGGAAATCACTCAAATAAATGGAAAGTGTAAGCTGCTTTGGGACATTACAGTATAATATGAGATTTTCTCACCGTAACGTCAGAAATGGCGTGTAATATCCTGGACCATTCGGATCCTTCTTCGTGGGTCCCGGATATGGTTTTCGGAGTGTCCAGCTTTGTTGTGTCCGAAATTTTGTTTCGGACATCTTTCGTGTTCGGATCGGCGCGATCCGGAGTCGTTTCGGAGGCCCGGAGGCGTTCCGCGGCTTTTCCGCGTGTGTTTTCCGATTCCCGGTGTGTGTTTCGGCTTTTTCTTCGGAAGCTCGCTGCAGGCGAACCGGGCGGTTCACCCGGGCACGAGTGGTACCGTTGCGATCGGTGCGTTTCGAGGATTCCGAAAATGTATTTTTCTATTTTTTGGTATTTTTCTAAAAATTCGGATTTTCTATAAAGCCCTAATTCCTTTTTCTTTTTCTTTTCTCCTTTCTCTTTCTTCTTCTTCCTCTTCCTCCGTTTCTTCCCACCGTGACACCCTCCTCTCTCCCTCTCTCCCATTCGGGCGCGGCGAACCCCTCTCCGGCTACGGACGGCGGCGGGGCGACGGCGCGGACGTGTGGGCGGCGGCGAGGCGAGCTCGTGGGCGTGCGGCGTGCGTGGGAAGCGTGGGGAGCTCGTGAAGTTTGAAGCGTTCTTCGCGGTTCGTGATTGATTCGGCGGAGCATTTGCTCCATTGAGGTAGGGTGACATTCCTTAGCCTCATGCCGATCTTTTCCGCGATTTATAGGCCGCGGGGAGGCCAAGAGGGGATCGTTTGAGCATTTTTGGGTTTTTCCATGATTTGGGGAGAGTTCGCCCGATCTATGGATTTGATGCATGATTTCGTGTTTTGATGGCCTAGAATCATGCTAGGGGTCCCCAGGGGTCTTCCCCCTTGATTTCCCCCTCTCCTATGGAGGCATGGGGGCGTGGTTAGAATTTTTGGGCGTTTCTACCGTTTTCGGCCGCGGACTGAGAACGCGCTATACTCCAGTAGCACGTTCTTGGAGGTCGCGCTGCCCCGACCGAGCGCGTTCATCGGAGAAGATGAACAGGAGGCGGTTCCTGTCGCGCTACGGGGTCCAAGCGCGATCAGCCTTGTCGCGCTAGGCATCCCTAGCGCGACATGCCTTGTCGCGCTAGCCGTCCCTAGCGCGACATTCCTTGTCGCGCTAGGAGGCCCTAGCGCGATGTCCCGTGTCGCGCTAGGTATCCCTAGCGCGATCTGGCTGTTGTTGGGTGTTCCCCTTGGGCCGTGTGTGCGTCCCGGGCACCCCGTGGAGTTCCGTGACCGCGTTTTTGGTATCCGGAGGTTCCGTTTGCCTTGGTCATGCGTTTGGCCGTGGGCGGTGAGTCTGTTTCTTTCCCGACCGTGGTCACCGTGCGACGGTGATGGTACGTGGGACAGCCCCCGTACTTCGTCAGGTTCGGACGTCGTTTTCCGTTGACTTGAGAGTCTACTCCTTTGTGACCCTCACTAGTCGTACCCTACTAGTACGCGTGTGCTAGTTGCACCAGGGAGTGGTGTACGGGCTTACCCTGAGGACGGTTTTAGACTGGTTACCGTCGGGCCCCTCGTCACATCAGAGTCCAGTGCCAGGGGAAAACCGGTCAGAGGGCCAGACCTAGGACGCGTGGTCTGTGTGTGCACACGTGGTTGGGGACTGTGGACGCACGTCGACGGGCGTGACCCCAGCTAGTCACTTGTTGTGAGTTACTTGTACGGTGTTTGCGCCTCGGGTAGGACCTACCACGTCAGGCGGTTCACCTGCGGTGCGGTGTAAGACGTCAGGGGACGCTACCGGCTGTGCTTCTAGTGGGTGGTACTCCTGTCGAGTACGGAGTGGCAGACTGTCAGTCGTGTGTTTCCGACCTTCGGGTTTTACGGTTCGACCGTTGGTTTCGGTCTTCTCGTACAGTGGCACGTGTGTCGATTTGCGTGCCGTAGGGTCTAGTTCTGTAGAGTGCAGGGCTTTCCTTCCCGAGGTACTTTCCTACCGCTAGAGTAGTGGTTTCTCGTTTTACGAGGTAGGGTTCGAGTGATCCCTACTGAGTCTTGTTCCGAGACTCATTCCCTGCGTGTTTTCACCGTGTTTCAGGTGAGACGCCACCTTCGGGGAGCGCGTCAGGAGCGCAGCGTGGTGCGGGTGCCCAGAGGTAGTGCCAGAGGTCAGAGCCGGGGTATGCCCCGTGTAGCTGTACTTTTCTTTCTTGTCACTGTACTAGTCGTGGACTGTTCTTGCTGTTGTTGTTATTTTATTGTGGACCATGTAAAATGTTAATTTATTTCCTGCTTAACATTATAACTGTTTAATTTCTGCAATTATTTGTGATACTTGTGTAGTCTCCACACCATCCTTTTAACCCTTCCGAGTCTTCGGGCTCGTGGGTGGCGGTGCGAGTCTCGGGTTATCGGGCCTTCCCGGTAATCGGATTCTCGGGTCGTTACAGCTGGTATCAGAGTGCGGTTGTGGAATTACATGAGAATCATAGGTAATTGTAGTGGTCCACTAGTCCACAACGATGATGTACAGGTGACGCTGGCATTGGGCACCGTGTGTTTATTTTGACCTTGCCGTTTTCGTGTTTTCTGTCTTTTGCTTCAGGAGCGAGTATGGCGCCGAGGAGGAGTTCTCGCTCTCAGCAGGGGCAGTCGGCTGGAGGTCAGGAGATCCAGCAGGGGGTCCAGAGGGACCAGGAGGAGCATAGCAGAGTTCCGGGAGCTACCGAGGCCGCGGATGCTGCGAGAGCTCCAGGGGCCGAGGATTTCTTCCGTGGCATGTACCATCTCATGTCTCAGCAGTTTGGCGGAGAGGCTGCTGAGGGCTCGTCAGCCAGGGGTGGGCCAGGCCGAGCGGTGAGGGACTTTATGCAGTTCCATCCGCCTTACTTTAGCGGCCAGGCAGACCCCGATGCGGCTCGTGATTGGCTCGATGAGATGGAGCGGGTGTTCAGTTCTGCGAAGAGTGCTGCCGAGGACAGAGTTGTGTTGGCCTACAACCAGTTGCAGGGTACGGCTCGGAGGTGGTGGTCTTCCGAGTGGAAGACGTCCTTTCAGCTTCGTCCACTTGAGCAGATCGAGTGGGATGACTTTGTCAGTGCTTTCGAGCGTACGTACTGTCCAGATGTTGTTGCCACGCAGCGGATGCGGGAGTTTCTGGAGCTGGTGCAGGGTGACATGTCTGTGTTGCAGTACAGGGCCCGATTTGTCGAGCTGGGTCGGTATGCACCTCACATCATGGAGCATGAGAGGGTGAGGACCGCGCAGTTTGTGCAGGGCTTGAGGCTGGAGCTGAGGCACCATTTGATCGCGAACGGGGCCACTGATCTAGAGACGGCGTCTCGTGTTGCGATTTCCTTGGAGATGGATATGCAGAGGACTCGAGGACCGATCAGCCAGGGGCAGTCTTTGTCAGGTCGCAGCCAGCAGTCGGCTACCCAGCAGCAGGGTTTCTTCCAGCATGCGTCGGGTGGTTCAGGAGTACCGGCATCGGCAGCTTCGGTGACAGGATCTGCGTCCTTTGGCTCGAAGGTCAAGAAGTTCCTCTCGAAGAATTTCCGGAAGAAGAAGTCCAAGGATCAGGGGCAGGCTTCATCGGGCAGTGTACAGCAGCCGATTCCTTTTCAGCGTCAGGGATCAGTGGGTGGATCGCGAGGACCTTGTCTACGGTGTGGTGGGACCCACCCCGGCAGGCAGTGCACGGCGCCGATTATCTATTTTCGGTGTGACCAGCCAGGGCATATGGCGCGTGACTGTCCCCAGAGACCGCCGCAGCAGCAGTTTCCTCAGCAGCAGTAGGTTCCCCAGCAGCAGAGGCAGCAGCAGCAGCAGCAGGGACAGTATCCGCCGCTACCCAGGTCAGCTAGCGTGGGAGGCAGGCAGAGGGCTCGAGGCCAGATCACGCACATGACCAGGGCAGAGGCAGTGGCGTCGCAGCTCGTGGAAGGTACCGTTCAGATTTTGGGTTGTGCGGCTCGAGTTTTATTTGATTCTGGCGTGTCTCATTCATTTATTTCGGAGGATTTCGCGTCGAGCGTCGAGGAGTCGGTGACCCAGTTGTCCTGTGATTTGGCAGTGGAGTTACCTTCGGGTGACTTTATGGTCACTCCGTATTGCTTCGACCAGGTTCCGGTGTGGATCGATGGGCGGAGTATGCCAGGCAGGTTGTATGCGTTGCATCTTCGGGATTACGACGTGATTCTAGGCATGGATTGGCTCGAGACTCATGGAGCGGTGGTGGATTGTGGAATGAAGAGGGTCTACTTCCAGCATCCGAGCAAGAGGACCTTCTATTTCCAAGGTATTCGTTCCGCCTCTTCTCGATTCCTTATCTCTGCTATTCGAGCCCGTCGGTTGCTTGATTCCGGTTGTCAGGATTTTCTCGCGTCAGTGGTTGTGTCTGATCGGATGGAGCCGGATGTCGAGGACATTGCGGTGGTGTGCGAGTTTCCTGACGTTTTTCCCGAGGAGTTGCCTGGATTACCTCCCCAGCGGGAGATCGATTTCGTGATCGAGGTTGTGCCTGGTACGGGACCTTTGGCGAAGGCTCCCTACCGTATGGCCGCCGCTGAGTTGAGAGAGTTGAGGGCGCAGTTGCAGGAACTGCCGGCCAAGGGGTATGTTCGTCCGAGCTTTTCCCCTTGGGGTGCGCCCGTGTTGTTTGTGAAGAAGAAGGACGGTAGTCTGCGGCTATGCATTGACTATCGGCAGCTGAATGATGTGACCATTAAGAACAAGTATCCGTTGCCGCGGATTGATGACTTGTTCGACCAGCTTCAGTCTGCGCGAGTGTTCTCGCGGATTGATTTGCGGTCCGGTTACTATCAGCTGAGAATTCGCGAGTCCGATGTGGAGAAGACTGCATTCAGTATGAGGTACGGGCATTATGAGTTCTTGGTGATGCCGTTTGGGCTCACCAATGCCCCTGCAGCCTTCATGGACTTGATGCAGAGGGTGTTTCATCCATATTTGGACCAGTTCGTGGTCATCTTTGTGGATGACATCCTTGTTTATTCGCAGTCTGCTGAGGAGCATGCGTACCATTTGGGTGTGGTGCTGCAGACGTTGCGAGATCACCAGTTGTACGCGAAGCTCAGCAAGTGCGAGTTTTGGCTCAGCGAGGTGCACTTTCTGGGGCACGTAATTTCTGGTGATGGTATTTCCGTGGATCCCGCCAAGGTCGAGGCTGTGATGCAGTGGCCGAGGCCGAGGTCGGTGACGGAGATCCGGAGTTTCTTGGGGCTTGCGGGATATTATCGCCGATTTATCCAAGATTTTTCTCGCATTGCGACCCCGATGACGAGGCTCACGCGGAAGGGTGTGCCTTTCGTTTGGTCCGAGGAGTGTGAGCAGAGCTTCAGTGAACTGAAGAGGTTGCTCACCTCGGCTCCGGTGTTGGTTTTACCTTCTGGATCGGGAGGTTTCGTGGTGTGTACAGATGCTTCCGGCGTTGGATTGGGTGCTGTTCTGATGCAGCATGGTAGAGTGGTGGCTTATGCATCTCGGCAGCTAAAGCCCCATGAGGAGAACTATCCTACCCATGACCTTAAGTTGGCGGCAGTGATCTTCGCGCTGAAGATCTAGAGGCATTATCTGTACGGCGAGAAGTTCGAGGTGTTCACTGACCATCAGAGTTTGAGGTATGTGTTCTCGCAGAGAGATCTGAACCTCAGACAAAAGCGTTGGATGGAGTTCATGAAGGACTATGACTTCGCCCTGTCTTATCAGCCGGGCAGGATGAATGTCGTTGCCGATGCCTTGAGTAGGAAGGTGGCAGTCAGTACCTTGATGTTGAGGAAGTGGAGGCTCTGGGAACAAGTGCTCGAAGTTTCTTTCAGGCTCAAGATTCCCCAGGAGCCAGGGTTGGCGGTGCTTGCGAGTCTATCTGTCACTCCTGCTATCCGTCGTCAGGTGACAGAGGCTCAGCATGCGGACCCTGAGTTGCCCCGGATTTTGGCTTTGGCTGACGTGGAACTTGGTGAGGACGGCGCTGCGAGGTTTCGTGGCAGGCTGTACGTTCCAGCCGAGGAGCAGGTTCGTCGTGCGGTGTTACGCGAGGCTCATGGGAGCAGGTACACTGTGCACCCGGGTGCGACGAAGATGTATCAGAACTTGCGGAGGCAGTTCTGGTGGCCTGGTATGAAGAGAGATGTCGCAGAGTTTGTGGCCAGGTGCCTGATCTGTCAGCAGGTGAAGACGGAGCATCAGCGACCAGGCGGTACTCTCCAGCCCTTGGATGTTCCTGCTTGGAAGTGGGACCATGTGACCACGGATTTTGTGGTGGGGTTGCCGAGGACCCCGAGTGGGCAGGACAGTATTTGGTTGCTGGTGGATCGGCTGACGAAGGTGACGCGGTTGTTACCGGTCAAGGTCAGCTGGAGCGTGTCCAGGTTGGCTCATCTCTATGTGGAGCGGATCGTGCCGTTGCATGGGATTCCCATTTAGATCGTGTCAGATCGGGATCCGCGCTTCACTTCTGGATTCTGGAGGAGTTTCCAGAGAGCTCTTGGTACGGAGTTGGCGTTTAGCTCGGCGTATCATCCACAGTCAGATGGTCAGTCTGAGAGGACCATTCAGACCTTGGAGGACATGCTGAGATCCTGCTGCCTGGAGTGGCAGGGGAGTTGGATTCATCACCTACCGTTGGTGGAGTTTGCCTATAACAACAGCTATCATTCGAGCATCGGCATGGCTCCTTATGAGGCATTGTATGGGCGTCCTTGTCGGACTCCACTTGATTGGTTTGAGGTGGGTGAGCGTGTTTTGACAGGACCGGAATTGGTGCAGCAATGTGTGGATGTTGTGCACCTGGTTAGTCAGAACATGTTGGCGGCCCAGAGTCGGCAGAAGAGCTATGCTGACCGTAGGCGGCAGCCCCTCGAGTTCGCCGTGGGCGATCATGTGTTCTTGAGAGTTTCTCCGATGAAGGGGGTGATGCGTTTTGGACGGCGTGGGAAGCTGAGTCCCCGCTATATTAGTCCTTTCGCGATTGTGGAGCGCATCGGTGAGGTTGCTTACCGGTTACAGTTACCCTCTGAGTTGGCGTCGGTGCATGACGTGTTCCACGTCTCGATGTTGCGGAAGTATATACCCGATGACTCTCATGTGCTCGAATTTTCTGTTTGGCCTGAGGTGACTCCAGATCTTTCTCTCCCAGAGTTTCCGATCCGCGTGGAGGATAGGCGAGAGCAGCGCCTGCGGAACAAGGTTATTCCCTTGGAAAAGGCCGTGTGGCAACGACACTCTGGTGGTGAGGCTTCGTGGGAATGTGAGGACGAGATGCGTCAGCAGTTCCCGTATCTGTTTGAGTGAGTCTTCCTCTTCTTTCCCCTTGGGTTGTTCTCAATTTCGAGGATGAAATTCCTTAAGGGGGGAGGGCTGTAATATCCCGAAACTTTCGGATCCTTCTTCGTGGGTCCCAGATATGGTTTTCAGAGTGTCCAGCTCTGTTGTGTCCGAAATTTCGTTTCGGACATCTTTCGTGTTCGGATCGGCGCGATCCAGAGTCGTTTCGGAGGCCCGGAGGCGTTCCGCGGCTTTTCCGCGTGTGTTTTCCGATTCCCGGTGTGTGTTTCGGCTTTTTCTTCGGAAGCTCACTGCAGGCGAACCGGGCGGTTCACCCGGGCACGAGTGGTACCGTTGCGATCGGTGCGTTTCGAGGATTCCGGAAATGTATTTTTCTATTTTTTGATATTTTTTCAAAAATTCGGATTTTCTATAAAGCCCTAATTCCTTTTTCTTTTTCTTTTCTCCTTTCTCTTTCTTCTTCTTCCTCTTCCTCCGTTTCTTCCCACCGTGACACCCTCCTCTCTCCCTCTCTCCCATTTGGGTGCAGCGAACCCCTCTCCGGCTACGGACGGCGGCGGGGCGACGGCGCGGACGTGTGGGCGGCGGCGAGGCGAGCTCGTGGGCGTGCGGCGTGCGTGGGAAGCGTGGGGAGCTCGTGAAGTTTGAAGTGTTCTTCGCGGTTCGTGATTGATTCGGCGGAGCATTTGCTCCATTGAGGTAGGGTGACATTCCTTAGCCTCATGCCGATCTTTTCCGCGATTTATAGGCCGCGGGGAGGCCGAGAGGGGATCGTTTGAGCGTTTTTGGGTTTTTCCATGATTTGGGGAGAGTTCGCTCGATCTATGGATTTGATGCATGATTTCGTGTTTTGATGGCCTAGAATCATGCTAGGGGTCCCCAGGGGTCTTCCCCCTTGATTTCCCCCTCTCCTATGCAGGCATGGGGGCGTGGTTAGAATTTTTGGGCGTTTCTACTGTTTTCGGCCGCGGACTGAGAACGCGCTATACTCCAGTAGCGCGTTCTTGGAGGTCGCGCTGCCCCGACCGAGCGCGTTCATCGGAGAAGATGAACAGGAGGCGGTTCCTGTCGCGCTACGGGGTCCAAGCGCGATCAGCCTTGTCGCGCTAGGCATCCCTAGCGCGACATGCCTTGTCGCGCTAGCCGTCCCTAGCGCGACATTCCTTGTCGCGCTAGGAGGCCCTAGCGCGATGTCTCGTGTCGCGCTAGGTATCCCTAGCGCGATCTGGCTGTTGTTGGGTGTTCCCCTTGGGCCGTGTGTGCGTCCCGGGCACCCCGTGGAGTTCCGTGACCGCGTTTTTGGTATCCAGAGGTTCCGTTTGCCTTGGTCATGCGTTTGGCCGTGGGCGGTGAGTCCGTTTCTTTCCCGACCGTGGTCACCGTGCGACGGTGATGGTACGTGGGACAGCCCCCGTACTTCGTCAGGTTCGGACGTCGTTTTCCGTTGACTTGAGAGTCTACTCCTTTGTGACCCTCCACTAGTCGTAGCCTACTAGTACGCGTGTGCTAGTTGCACCAGGGAGTGGTGTACGGGCTTACCCTGAGGACGGTTTTAGACTGGTTACCGTCGGGCCCCTCGTCACATCAGAGTCCAGTGCCAGGGGAAAACCGGTCAGAGGGCCAGACCTAGGACGCGTGGTCTGTGTGTGCACACGTGGTTGGGGACTGTGGACGCACGTCGACGGGTGTGACCCGAGCTAGTCACTTTTTGTGAGTTACTTGTACGGTGTTTGCGCCTCGGATAGGACCTACCACGTCAGGCGGTTCACCTGCGGTGCGGTGTAAGACGTCAGGGGACGCTACCGGCTGTGCTTCTAGTGGGTGGTACTCCTGTCGAGTACGGAGTGGCAGACTGTCAGTCGTGTGTTTCCGACCTTCGGGTTTTACGGTTCGACCGTTGGTTTCGGTCTTCTCGTACAGTGGCACGTGTGTCGATTTGCGTGCCGTAGGGTCTAGTTCTGTAGAGTGCAGGGCTTTCCTTCCCGAGGTACTTTCCTACCGCTAGAGTAGTGGTTTCTCGTTTTACGAGGTAGGGTTCGAGTGATCCCTATTAAGTCTTGTTCCGAGACTCATTCCCTGCGTGTTTTCACCGTGTTTCAGGTGAGATGCCACCTTCGGGGAGCGCGTCAGGAGCGCAGCGTGGTGCGGGTGCCCAGAGGTAGTGCCAGAGGTCAGAGCCGGGGTATGCCCCGTGTAGCTGTACTTTTCTTTCTTGTCACTGTACTAGTCGTGGACTGTTCTTGCTGTTGTTGTTATTTTATTGTGGACCATGTAAAATGTTAATTTATTTCCTGCTTAACATTATAACTGTTTAATTTCTGCAATTATTTGTGATACTTGTGTAGTCTCCACACCATCCTTTTAACCCTTCCGAGTCTTCGGGCTCGTGGGTGGCCGTGCGAGTCTCGGGTTATCGGGCCTTCCCGGTAATCGGATTCTCGGGTCGTTACATGGCGTGTCTACAGCTGCCCCATCTTGGCGTCTACTTTGTAAGGGAGGGACGTGTAATGGAATGAAATGAAGTGCATTGGAATGAAATGGAGTGGACTGAAAAGTAGATGCCAATGTGTGATGAGACACGCTTCTAACATCACATGATGAGAATCTTTCTCGAGTTTCAGCGAAGCAACCTTGGAGAGGGTCTTCCGAAATCAACGATTGTTTGGATGATAAACAAACAAGAAAAGACATAAGGTGCGCTTGGGCACGAACAAAAGGGGACCAACTTCACTATGTGGAAGTACCTGGGTCGTAAACCTCAGGTTTCACCATTGGGGAGCGGTTACCAGCCATTGTGGAAGTGCTGCAGCCAAGGTGGGTCCAAGAGAAATTGAAAAAGATGAATTGGAGACAAATCCAAACAATGGTTTCTTCCAGAAAATCAACCCAAGAGAACCTCGGGGAAACTCAGTACTCGACTCGGAATGGAATATCTCATATTTAAGCATTTAAGCACAGCGGCTCTCACAATCGAATTAAGTGAATGATTTTCCACAATGAACTCAAAGTCCTACATGAATGCATGATGGGTTTAAAAAGAAAAATTAAAACAAATGAAAATAGACGATAGCCAAGGATAATATTGTTAAGTTGCTAAGAACGGGTTAGGATACCGATCCGGTGAGCTGATACTGAGCCAGGGCCCGTTTATCCACGCACCGACTCACCGAACGGAACCATCGTCCCCATGCTATCATAACTCAACGGCCTATCCGTACGACCTAAACTCCTCCGAAATTATCACTATTTTTGTTGAAGGGGAACTCAGATTTCGGATTCGTTCAGGCCGTAAGGTCCTTGACAAACTCTAGTAGTGTAAATATCATATAATACAATGCAAGATAAAGTGCAGAGGTGATTTACAGTGGGGTGGTGATGATCCTCTTTTCTTTTTCTTTCTTTTTTTTTCTCTCTTTTTTTCTTCTTTTGAAACCTGCATTCATCAGTAAGCACAGTAAAATAGAAATATTTCATAAGAAATAATATTACACTCACCTGTACAGAATATCAACTAGTCACAACAATTCAGAAAAGCATGGGAGAAACATATAAGGCAGAATTCATCTGCCAAAGCATGTAGTGGCAACTCATTTTTTTGTTTGTTTTATTTTTTTCTCTTTTTTTTGTTTTGGATTCCTAGTGTTCAATCATCACTCGGCGTTTGTCCCCTTGCTTTCAGTGTGCCAGTAAGGTGGCAGTATGGATGGC
This sequence comes from Amorphophallus konjac, assembly GCA_022559845.1. Taxonomy (NCBI): domain Eukaryota; kingdom Viridiplantae; phylum Streptophyta; class Magnoliopsida; order Alismatales; family Araceae; genus Amorphophallus; species Amorphophallus konjac. The sequence goes on along the minus strand of CM040117.1, from coordinate 212,379,473 downwards.
TAGCGGAGCCTCTTCCAATTTTCGAGCTCCTCTTTCGGATGTCATGTCCTTCCAAGAGCAACTTCCCGGCACGGTGCCTTGTGCCGAAGAGGGCGAGCATGAGCTCGCAGCTCAAGTGAGCGTGATTTGGTTTGAGATTCAACTACACACTTCACTCAGTTATTATGACCTTGTGAGATGATTGGATCTAGAAGGCAGTAGAATTCCAGGGCGTGCTAGCTCGTGCAGTTTGAGCGGAGAAGGAGCTCGTTGCTCGGTCAGAGCGTGATGCCCAGACAACAAAGCTGGAGGAGGAGTGACGATGACACATCACTGAGGAGTTGCCCTGAGATGTCCTAGAGCTAAGGGTTTCTCTCCAGATGGCGAGGAGATGCAGGCAGAGAGGGAGAGGCAAAGCGGCATCATGATTGGGACGGGAGAAAGGCACTAGATGCCCAAGTGACGGAGCTCCGGGAGAAAGAAGATCCAGACGCGTCATTCCCTCAGGATCTCTGCAGATCAAAAGAGAGTTGGAGCTCACGGTGGAGGAGCTCCTGGAGCTGGTACAGTCTTTATCGGCAAAGTAGAGGGCAGCTCAGTCAGCGACCTCGGCTTCAAGAGCTTTACGGCCATCGGGGTCGCGAGGGAGGCTGGAGGACGGTGAGGAGTACTGCCAAAGAGGATGGAAATGCGTGGCGCGATAAAGCGATTGCTGCGTCACGGAGCTCTAAAAGGCTTCCCAGGGACTTCCATCTTAGGAGGGAGAAGAGAGGTGATCAAGAGGGTGACGAGGGTTAGTGAGTTGCTCCTACACCCACTCTCTCCTCATGGCAAGCACAAACCCTTATATAGATGTGTGAGTGAAATGACTTGGTTTGAACGCGGCTTGGTTGCCCTTGATGCGTTCCTTCTCCTCAACGCCTCTTCTCTACCACATGGGTTTCCTCGTGACATGCTCAGCGAGATTTCTCCTTAAAATATGGTGTAGTGCCTCATCGCGGCTATGATTTTCAAAGGGAATCTCCCACCGCCTTCAACAATGTCGACCCCTAGTCATCTTTTCCGCGTGGATGTCCCCCATTTTCTTTTTTTTTACGTTAAAAGTAGTCACAACGGGACAACAAACACGGGGAATCTTTAGACCATATTGGAGTGGCGGGTGAACAAATCACGCCTCCGAATCATTTACCCCACATGGCAAAGTGGCACGCAAGGGTACCGTGGCCATGATCTTCAAAGGAATCTACCACCAATTTCAAAAATGTCGACCCCTAGTCCTCTTTTCCCGCATGAATGTCCCCCATTTTCTTTTTTGCGCTAAAAATAGTCGCAACGGGACAACGAGCACGGGGAATCTTTAGACCGAATAGGAGTGGCGGGTCAACAAATCACGCCTCCGAATCAATAACCCCATATGGCGAAGTGATGCACGAAGGTGAAGGGAGGGTGCCTCGTTGCAAAGGCTATTGCTAGGGGTGATGATGATAGATCCAGACCGTCTCCCTTCCAATCCTATAAATACCTCCCCTTTCGCTCGACTTGGAAGCACCAAAGCCGTGAGAGCTGATTTGAAGAGTGAAAGTTTGTAAAAAGCGGCGGTAGTGAGAGTTGCTCAATTTTCAGGATGGAGGGTGACTCTAGTTTCAGGGCAAAAGGTGAGTCTTCTCGCTCCTCGAAGACGAGTAGATCTGGCAGCAATTCCATGAGACTTTCCGAAGTAGAGGGGCAGCTCAGTGAGAGGACCCAATCACAACTCGTAAGATTAACCTTCTCATCCCTTCCTTCATTTTTTTCTTCCTTTTCTTCCTTGGCAAAGCTCCCCTTTCTCACTTCTTGTGTATGTGCAGAGCATAATGAAATCGCACATTTCCTAGGAGCTAGTGGTTGCCACATATCGTGGTCTTCCATATTTCCAGAAGGCCAGGCTAGATGTGATGGGATTTGGGGCCTTTCTTCGGATCGAGCCCATCAAGCTCAACCTCGTCCTCATCCAAGCATTACGTGAAAGATGGGACCCAGTGAGTCGGGCATTCTTGATGCCCTGGGGGCACATGGTGCCTAGCCTGGAAGACGTGGTCCGAATCACGAGCCTCAGAGTGGATGGCGAGGCAGTGACCGGAGTCACCTATGCGGATTACCGTGAAGGTGCCCGGAAACTACTGGGGTTGGACCTAGATGGTCGAAAGAACCGGTCAGTAGCCAAGGCGTCCATCATGGAGGCGTTAGGGCTTACTGATACTCGTCCACGGGATGACGAGTCCTTGGAAGAATTCATGGAAAGGACAGAGAGAGGGTGCCGTGCTGTGTATTGCACAGATTTCGGCAATTGGGAGAGATCCAACATGGATTTGAGGAGATTTCTCCTCATTTTGCTGAAAAGATTACTACTGAGCTCAAAAGGAGGCAGCATCGACTGTCGCTTCCTGGAGTTGCTAGTAGACCTGGAGAGAGTAGGATAGTATGTCTGGGGAGCTGCCATGCTGGCGCATCTATTTACAGGTCTGTCCCAAGAGGCAGACTGAGAGGTGACTGTAAGTGGCTTCACACCATTTATCCAGGTGATTTTTGTTTTTGTTTTGATTCATTTTTTTTATTTGTGTTTTTTTTTGTAATAGTCCACTTAAGGCACTAATGGCATATAACAATGCAGCTATGGAGCTATTATTACCTTCCGATGGGGAGAGCTCGACATTGGCGACCAGTGACGGTGCCGTTAGCCAGACGGTGGCAACCCATCATGAGTACAGCACCTCTATCCTATCAACTGATGGTGTTAAGACGTGAGCTGCAGGAGTTCACTGCAGCGATGGTAGGATTCTTTTTTTTCTTTTTTATCATTTTTTTATTTTACTTTCGACCAGCTAAAAGGATATGTACAACCTAACCTAGGTGAACTGGAGGCCCTACTCAGGCATGGTCGATGTCGACCAGCCGTGGGTTATAACAAGCCGTGCCCGGTTCGGACGGGACCTTTGGACCCACTGCCTGAATGAAATCGAGCCGCTTCGACTACGATTAGTTATGAGGACCCTAGGGCTGGCCCAGGAATGGGTGGATACGACTGCGACACCTCGTGTTGGAAGAAAGACACGGGGACCGGCAACCTGCATTGATTGGCGTGTGCAGTTCCTCGAACAGTATGAAGACTAGCAACGAGGTGGCACAATCGTGGAGTCGCATGCGCAGGATAGTGGGGACTATCTGCGTCTGTATAAAGTAATGTATGCAGAGCGACTCCAACCCGGGAGACTTGTGGAGGTAGATCTCCTTTTCTTTTGTTCTTTTTCTTATTTTTTTGTTATTTTCATTCTTATTTATTATTATTTTTATGGAAATGCTGACTCCTATAGCATGGATGTAGGATGCCCGTGATATCATGATAGCGAACTTGCGAACTCGCTTGACAGAGACGGAGCAACAGTTGGGTGACACCCGTGGTGCCTTGAGTGCCTCAGTAAGTGTATATACAATGCACACTCCTAATTATGTCCCTAGATTCATGGTGCTCAGCCACTAATTATCACCTCATGTTGTTATAACGCGCCCAGATTGACGCAGCCTCATCAGCAATGGGAGCAGATGGCGTCTCTTCAAGCTTATGGATCCCTACCTCAGAGCTTGATTTGCTGCACGAGCAACTTGCTCGTGCCACGCAGCGTGCCGCGGAGGCAGAAGGAATGCTCTCTATACAGGTAAGGGTTTCACTGTTGAATTTTCCTTGTTCCTGCCTCGCCACATATCTGAGAGAGTATATCTGGCAGGAAAAAGAGACGTAAGAGGCACTTGCTCATGCCGTGCAGAGGGAGGCTAGAATAGTGGAGCTTGAAGAGGAACTGCGGGGTCATCCGGATGATGACTCTTCTAGGGACGCTGTGGAGCTGAGGATCACCCTTCAATTAGAGAGGGAAGATCGGGAGAGAGAATGAGCCGAGAAAGAAAGGGATAGAGAAAGAGAAAGAGCCGACAGATTGGCTGAGAAGGAGGAACGAAGGGCCATGGAGGCCCAGTTGTTTGAGCTCTGAACCAGCCTTGGTCTTGCTGAACAATGACTGAACGATGGTGAGGAGCGCTACCGAAGAGCACGAGAGCGTGGCTTTCGTGTTAGTAGCTTCTTTGCTGCCCCCGCAGATCAACGACGTGGTCTAGAGATGGGAAGAGGAGCACAAAGCGATAGAAGTACCGCTTTTTGTAGTTGGGTAGCACCCTCTTGGGCGTCTTGCCCGGAGAGCGGCGGGACGAGTAATGCAGAGAGAGAAGGTGGAACTTAATGTACAATTTTTTACTCTAGAATGGAATAAAAAGTTTGGTGTTTGATTTTTCACCTCTTTCTTGCTATCTCGAATCCCTGCACACATCACTAAAATAAACAAGTCAGAATTTCTGCTCTGACTTGGCCCCTTGCTCAATAAGCAGATGTTTGTTTTGACTGTCCTTGATAACGGGTCAAGGGGCCAAGCCTTTATTAATGAAGGCAAGGTAAAGATATGATGATGAATGCGACAAACAAACACACAGATGCAAACACAATTTAAAAGTGGAATGTTGCATACAAATGCGATCATGCGAGATGCAATTTTTTCTGTTTTTATTTTTCTTACGTTTTTTTATTGTTTTATTTTTCATCATTTTTTTGTTTCGCATATATATACATTTTTCTCTTTTACCCTTTTTTGTTTTTTTATTGTTATTATTTTTTGTTACTGACGCCTGGTAAGCACCCATATGGCACCTAACCTACATGAGAACATGGATTTCTTACTAACCTCCCAGGTATCCTTAGCGAACATCTAGGTTGATTTGGGCCTCTAGACTCCTCGAATGATAATCCCGCCGGCTAAGACTTATCTTGATGACAATACCGTCATGCCATGCTTAGGCTCCCAGTCGCTTCCGACTATAGGGATTCACCCAAAAAGTGTTTGAGGTAAATGATTTGCCCGACCCGGGTCTATTTCCTCACAACTTTAGATGGTATATGATGGAACACCCTGGAACCCTAACGGCCAACCGCGCGACGCTGACCCGGAATCAGACGCCGTCGCACCCGTAGGTGACGCGCTTGCATTGGCCTAAGCCCAAGGTTAGATAAGAAGATATCAAGATGGTAGACAGGGGTCTTGACCGGCCAGAAACACAAAGACTCCTTCACAACGATAGCTTTTGCTTTTCAAAGTAGACCACCATATGTGTGTGTTAAAACAAGGTCGCAGGCCTTGGCGGGTCTCACCCTTCAGAAATTCCATTTAGCTTTCATCTTCAGGGGAAGAAGGAAGAATGTAGGGAGGTAAACCTCCTGAGAGAACCGACAAAACCGTTAATCCGGCGAGCCAATAGGGGCTGATTTAACTCTTCCCTTTCGGGAAAGTTCCTTATCCAATTGTACGAGTACACCGGGACCAGAATCTCATATGGGACTACCGCCTCTATCCCCTAGGTAAGGGCGAACGGAGTTTGCCCGGTGGGGGTACGGATTGAAGTGCGATAGGCCCATAGAGCCTCAATAAGCTTTTCAGGCCAATCTGAGAATCTGCTAGACCCACATGTTTTCTTTATGATTTTGATCAGTGTTTTATTCGTGGCCTCTGCTTGGCCATTGCCTTGTGGATAATATGGTGATGAATGATGTAATGCAATTTTATACCTTTTGCAGAAGTCCTGAAGGTCCTGAGAAATGAATTGTGGAACATTGTCGGTGATGATCGTTCTTGGGATGTCAAACCTGGCAATTATGTTCTTCATAATGAACTTGCAAACATTTGGTGCCTTGATTTTCGTGTAAGCTTCAGCTTCGGCCCACTTGGTGAAGTACTCCGTTACAGTGAGAATGAAGGACTTTTGCTTAGTAAGGGAGTTAGGATCACCGAGAGGACCAATGATGTCGAATGCCCACATAGAGAAAGGCCATGGGGAGGATACTGGATGGAGAGAGGAATATGGGGAATGAATCTTATCGGTGTCAAGTTGACACTCGACACACCTACGGACATAGACAGCACAATCTTCCTCCATGGTGGGCCAGTAAAAGCCTTACCGAATGACCTTCTTAGCAAGCATTTGGCTATTCACATGGCCACCACACACACCTGAGTGTGCTTCCTCTACACATTTCCAGGCCTCATCGTCAGTCAGACACCTCAAAAGAACACCAGTAAGGCTTCTTTTGTATAGCAATCCTCCAACCAGTGTATATCTCTGGGCTACTCTTCTTATAGCCCTCTTATCTTCTACCGTGGTTTATCGTAAGGAATGGTGACGAAACAAACAAAATGAAAATGAGGACTAAACGAGAGATGCCTAAAAGGATTTACAAGATAAGAAAGGAATCAAAGAAAAAGGTGAGGACTAAAGCCTCGAAAGCAGTATGAGAACGGGGAGAGGCTCGAGGCAGTTGATGTGGAAGGAATAGGGTCAGACTCGGGATCGGGATCGGAGGAATCAAAAATTGATAAATCGAAAGAGGTGGATCCGGAGGGTCCGGACGTAAAGGAGTAGAATCATGGGGGAATGGATCCGGAGGTTCCGGAGGAAGAAGATGATGAGGGACACGATGCCCTGGGAAAAGGTATGGAAAAAGGTAACTCAAAGGGAGGAAAAGAACAAAGGACACAATGCCATGGAAGAACAAAAGGATAAATCGGAATAAGGAAAGGTCCGGAGACTTCGGACGGATATGAGAGGGAAGGGCGCGATGCCCTGGGAGAGATGGAGAACAAGATGAGAAACCCAGAGGTTCCGGAGGGGGACGAGAGATAGATAAAGACATGGAATTAAACAGGGGGCGTCCAGAGGTTCTGGACAGGGAGGAGATATGGGTAAGGCACGGAATTAAACATGGAGGGGTTCAAAGGCTCTGGACGGGGAGGAATATGAGGGTCGGATAAAGACAAGGAACTAAACAGAGAGGGGTCCGGAGGTTCTGGACGGGGGGAATAGGGGATAGATGAAGATAAAGAACTAAACAGAGGGGGTCCGGAGGTTCCGGACGATGAGGAATATGAGGGTCCTGGGACCCTAGAGAAGAGGGGGAGCTTGATTGCGTAGATTTGGATGATGAAAAGTGTCCCCTCAGCCAATGGATTGCCCATAAAAGGAAGCTGAATAATAGCACGAGCAGTGATGAAATGGGATATGAAGTGGATGGGCTACAGGATGGCCCCTCAACATGAGATTTCTCATCCTTAAGCTTCACTTTATGTCTTCCCTTCTTCTTGGTGGATACTCTCTTACAGCGCGGCCTCTCAACTTTCAACATAACTTCTTGGCCTCTTGGGTTCGCAGACGGCTGCCTGGGCGACGACTGCTGCTGTTGATGCTTGCTGCGAAGATCTAAAGTAACTTCATGCATGGCAGCCCAATCAATCCCCTTCTTGTCTTCCAAACCATAAACAAACTCCCGAAACTTGGGACAATCCTCAACCAAATGCCCATGCTGGCGGTGAAATTCACAATACTGAAGCATATTCCCGACCGCGGGTCGGCAAGGCACAACCGGAGGGAGTTGCAATGCGTGAGTGGCCATCAAAGCCCTAAAAATATCTGTAAAACACTCTGGCAATGGAGGAGGAGGAGCCCGCTTCGGGCAAGGAGGATGCAGAGGGATATGGGAAGGTAATGGAGATGGTTGTCTCAACGGGAGCGGAGGTTGCATAGGCAATGGTGCGTGGCTAGTGGTGGAGGGATTTGGTGATGTCATATGTAGAGTGAGGTGAGGGGGTATATAGATGGCATCCACCTGCTCGGGGTGTGGTGTTTCCTTGACCGGGGGTGGAGACACATGTGGGTATATGGGAGCGGAAGGCTGACTCATGGAAGGTTGACATGTAGGAGAGTACGGGTATGTAGGAGCGGAAGGTCGACTCGTGGAAAGATATGTGGCGGAAGGGTGGCTCACGGGGGCGTAGGGTTGGCTTGTGGAGGGTGAAGGTTGATATGTGGAAGTAGATGTGGATGGCGGGGTGTATGTAGAAGGCGGAGAAGACTCGGGGTCAATAGAACCTTGGAGTTGTTGGCGGATGAAGCGGGCTCGGCTATAAAGCTGTTGCCAGGAGGTAATATCATTAAGGGCTAAGATGAACCGATACTCGGGCGTTGCGTTAGAAATCAGCATCTTGATCAGCTCATGCTCCAGAATGTGCCCTGGGACTTGTGCGGCGAGGCGACGCCAGCGGTGGGCAAAGGTGCAGAAATCCTCTTCAGGCTTCATCTTCTCGTGGGTCAGATCCACAACAGAATACTTGGAACCAACCTAGTCCTGAAATTGCTGAAGAAATTCCTCTTGGACAGCTTGGAAATTCACAATCCGCTCTTACGGCAATGAAAAGAACCAATCCCGAGCCGGGTCCTCCAATGACAGACCAAATAAATATGTCATCAAACGTTGGTCATGTCGAAATTGGGCCGACTCATAAACAAACTCCTTTACGTGCACATACGGGTCACCGACTCCACCATAACGGCGATATGTGGGAACTTGTGAATGAGGCGGAAGCCGAAGACCTTGGAATGCAAATGGAGCACTCAAGGAGGATTTGGGATCAATTTGGTGTTGTAGTTCATCAAGTCGGCGTTGGGTTTGAGCAATCATCTCTTGGATGGGGAGAGATCGAGAAGGATGCAAGCCAGCCTGAGCAAGAGAGTGTGAATTTGGACCAGAATGATGATAATGGGCCGGATGAGGGGATCTGGACTGAGAGGAAGAAGGAAAGCCCATTCCAGGAGTGGAAGGATATGTGGGCCTGGAAGGATCATGAACATGGGACCCATTAGGCCAGCAGCAACATGGGTAGGGGAAGTGGGCCCATTAAGGTGGGAAGGCCCATTAGGAATAGAAGGACCATGAAGGGAATGGGGCCCATTAGGAGAATGAGGCCCATTAAGATAAGGAGACCCATTAAAGGAAGAAGGCCCACTAAAGGATGTAGGCCCATTGAAGGAAGAAGGCGGCTTGTAAAAGGATGGGGGCCCATTAGAGGAATAAGGCCCACTAAGAGAATGGGACCCATTAAAGGAAGGCGGGCCACTCACGGAAGATGGCCCCTTAAAAGAATGAGGCCCATTAGATGAATGAGGACCATTATGAGAATGAGGCCCCTTAAGATGATTAGCAATGAGTTTTTGGGCATGGGTCGGGTCCATTTGGCAAACAAGAGATGATAAGTGGGCCATGAGATTTGCTTGTGGGTCGGAAGGACCACGAGGAGATGGGCCCGCATAGAAGAGGAATCCACACGGGAATAAGAAGATGAAGAAGGAGGGTACAAGGGATTAGTGTGGTGCTCCATGAGGGCAAATGGAGACTTAATACAAGGAAAATCAGGGAAATACAATGAGGGAAGTAAGGGCTCGAAGATCAAGGAGGGGGACTGACTTAATAATGCAAAGGGAAAAAAGGGACCTAGGATAATGAGACTAGACAGTGGACACAAAAAATGGACTAGCCAAAATGGGCCTAACAACAAAACCTATATGGATGATGGGGGATGCAACACAAAACATCACAAATGGGCTTGGACAAGCCCAAACAACACAAACAATATGAAGGATTTCACCCAAGTCAAACAAGTTAATATGATGGGAAATATTTTATTGTCAAAGTTTTGGTGGGCCTCTAAATGTTTTAAATTAAGATTAATTCCCTCGAGATAGGTATCCTATAGGGAATAAGGTCCAAACTTTGGGTTGACTAAGGTTAACTCCCTCACAACGTATGCAAAATGTAAAACTATGGGGTGGAAAGGTACAACCGGTCTAGCGTCCATGTGAGAATCCACGGCTCACGGAGACTTACGGAGGTCCCAGATAAGATCACCTAGTCGAGCCCAAGGAATATGGGAGCGAGAGGATCACTTACCAAGGGGGAATGTAACTACAATATGACAATATGTATGATCCTATGCGCACTGGAGTACATGCAATTTCTAGCCTAAAACTAGCAAATCAAGGCAATAATAAAATTATGCAAACATAACAAAATGCATGAAAAATGCAAGACAATATGAAGAACAATAATGCAAGACCAGAAACAGGGACAACTGGGTACTAGAAGATAAGAGAAATCATAAAAGAACAACGTACCTTTGCATTTGCCCCGGGACCTACAAATGAATTTTATGCATAAAATGTAAAAATGAAGGCAATATTTAACTATGCAAATGGAGTCCAATGCATGCAAATGATATATGGATGTGAAGATAATACAAAAGACTATGCAATGGAACCAAAAACAGCACAAAAAGACCTTGGGAGGCAATTTAAATCAGCAAAGGAAATGGACCTGTGAATCTGTCCCGAATCTGCCTGCAAACCAGATGCAGAAAATGTAAAAAAGGAGGCAAGTTTTAAATATGCAAACGACGTCCAAATGATACAAATTTTATATGGATGTAAAGACAATACAAAGGATAATACAATGCAATAGAAATCAGCCCAATCCGATGTCAGGAGACAAAGTTATGCATGAATGAACATGGCCTCCTTGAGCAGTGCGCCTGTCCTGCCAGAACCAAGTAGAGGTCACTGGATTACCGTTTCTAGAATAGTAGCGGTCTACTGGAAGACCGCCAAGGTGTTGGGCAGCCCTGGAAGGCCGCTACTACTCCAGGGTGCTGGGGAGGTCCTGGGATGGCCGCTAACAGGGCTTGGCGGCCCTGCGAAAGACCGCTACTCCCGGATAGAATCGAAACTGAACAGAACAGTGGAAAAGTGAAAGGAATGCTACCCAAACATGCACAAACACCCACCCAACTCATAGGGGAGTAAGAATATAACGCGATGGGCATTAAGTGTCCCACCGTGATCGCCAAAAAATAGAGAGTTGTAGATGATTAATCTACCTCGCCCCCAAAGCTATGCAACATATGAACATGCATGTAAACATGAGATTGCATGAAAAGCAAAGGGGCAAAGAATAAGAGGAACCTGACCGTGATCGCCACCAAGGTTTTACAGCACCAAAAGGATGAAGAAAGGATGAAGACGGCGTCGTGTATCTTGGAAAATGAGGAAGAAGACACGGCCTAAAGGGAAGCCGCTACAACGTGATCGCGCTTGAAAAGGGACGCTGGGAACCGATGTGGGTGCACCTCCTCACCTTCCAGCCGGCTAGAAAGTAAGGGCCTCACGTTCTATCAACAATCTCCTGCAAAACAAAGCCACAACAAGAGATAAAATCTATTAGAATATGTAGTATATGTCCCGAAGTGGTAAAATAGCATGAAAGAAAGGGGGAGAATGCATTGGGGGAGGGTTTTTAACTCCTATAAACGGGAGCAAATAGTAGGTGGGTGTGTTGTGCATGCGTAGGATTTGAAATCACGAAAAATGATGGAGAGAATAAAGAGAAAAGTGATGTGCAAAATGGAGAAAAAACGCAGAAACGTACAGAAACAGTGCGACTTGTGATGATTTTAAAAAAGTAGGAGAGAAGAACTAAGGAATGGAGCGATGAAAACGAGCCCAAAGAGATGGAAATGAAAGCTAATACTTCCCTCTTTGAAGTGGGGTCAAAGTTGTAAGTAGACAATCCAGCATGACTTCGCCCCGAGTCGAGAAAGAGCCCCCCCTCGTGCACTACGAACTGGGCCAAATTTATAGAGAATGCAGAAACCCAGAACTTTCTCCTTCGATTTCAAAGGATAGAGACCCCCAAATCTCGAGATCTATAGATCAATCTCGAGATAATTGTTAGGATAAGAGCTAGAAACAAATGGGACTCTATTGGTGGAAGGATCTGGAAGATATTCGTGCTGGAAGGTGGCCCCGAAGTCTAATCTGAAAGAATGTGTTACACGAAAATGCATAAAACCAGAAATCGCGCACATGATTCCGCGGATATACTCCACCAAAATTCGAGTTCTATGGCTTAAACTCGAGATAATAGTTGGGAGAAGAGATAGAAACAAACGGGAATCGATTTTGTGGAATATTCGAGAAGATAGAGCCCTTGGAAGGTGACCCCGATGAGCATAAATCGACCAGAGAGTCCTGTGGCGAGAAAATCGGAGTTCAGGATCATCTGGACTCTCTGTTGGAGAAACAGTCTATCGCGCGGCTGCCACTAGTAAGAAACGGTCATGGTATAACCGCCATTTGAATAGAAACGGTCATGGGGTGACCGCCAGACAACTGGGGGCGACCGGGAGGCTTCTGGCACAAAAATTGAAGAAACGGTCTTCCGGAGACCGCTATTTGATAGTAGCGGTCTCAAGAAGAGCGACATTTGACATTTTAAAAATAATAAAAATTAAAAAATTAAAACAGTTACTGTTCATGGTGGTCAACTGTTGACCGCCACCCTCGAGGTAGCGGTCAACAGTTGACCGCTATCTTGGGGTGGCTGCCAAGCTCGCGCGACTTTGTAAACCAGAGACTATCTCAAAAATGGTGCAGAACTAGCGAACGTGGTAGAAGAAGAAATTGTAGATAACAAAAGATTGGACAACTTTCATGAAGAGAGCAAGATGAGAAGACGAGTAGAAGAGGGAGAAAATGGGGCGAGAATAGAGAAAAATGCTGAGACTTGAAAACTGTGGAGAACTAGCTAATGGCGTAGAATAAGAAATTATAGAGCTTTAAAAAAATGAACAACTTTGGTGAAGGACACTTAATGAATAGAGGAACATAAGGGGATGAAAATGGGCCGCGTTCAGGACTGCGCAGTGAAAGGGGCCGAATACTTGATGGAAGTCGACCTAAATGGGCCGTAAGTAGACTTGAAAAGCCGGAAGCTGATTAAAATAAGCCTCAGGGCTTTAAAAAATCATGATATTCGAAGTTCAAAGGTTAGGGAATAATGAAATAGGCTCGAAATCCATCCGAGGAAGGCTCTAAAACAACGGTTAATTCGGGACATCAAAAATGATGAATAAGAGAAATAACGTAACTTGCGAGCTAAAAATGGGTGTCAACACCGCCGTGCACCCCTTTCAGCTGGCTGCCATCCCATGCTCACTCCCTGCATGTTGCCGTATCACCTTTACCCATGCATGCAGCCGCATACAGCCGCCGGAATCCTACAGTTCTGAGGCAGCCGTCTCACCTTTGCCCACGGATGCAGCCACCGGAATCCTATCGTTCTGAGGCAGCCCTCTCACCTTTGCCCAGCATGCAGCCACTGGATCCCTTATAGCGTATCCTCTCCTTGACCTCCGTATGGTATTCTTGCCGCCGGTGCACACCTCATTAGCACGCCAGGCGAGCTCCGTTTCACCTGCAGGATCTCCCCATCTCACTTCTCACCCAACCGCTGGCCGCCGTATGGCTCCGCCTAGCGGCCATATTGCTCTCACAACCCACTGTGGCTACAGTACTCATGCCGTCGTCTCTCTCTCACATCCCTCTTCTTCTGGCCGCCGAGTGGCACACTGTCGCTACCATATCAAGCCCCCAGCCGCCGTACCATCTCCATCTCGCATGTTGCCGCCGCATGCATAAAACCAGCCGCTACTCCACCCATGCACTTATATTCCCAGCCACCAGCTCCGTTGGTTCTCCCTAGTTGCCATCGGAGTAGACGATCATGTCTTCCATGCCTATATATATACAGATATGTATGCCTACGTAGACGTCACTAGATCGCCCATGCTCCTCCGAGTCAGCGGCCATGCCATTCCTTCCCATCTCTTGCGCGCAAGATGGCCCTTTCCCGACCGTCGAATCATGCATTCCACGTGTAAGACCCCAGATTTTTAGATCTAATTTCGCGGGTCTCGATCGTGTCTGAGTGGGTTTTGAACCTTTATAATGGTTTCTCGGACCCCTTTGTCTGTGTTTCTAGATTGTTCTGGGTCCGTGGCGGCGCGTGGAGCATCCCGATATTTTTTTGGAATTTTTCGGAGTCCGGTGGAATTTTTCGGGGCTTTTTCAGAGTTTCCGCGATTTTATAAAAGATGAAAAGAAGGAAATAAATATAATGATAATAAATATATTATTTAACCCTAATCCCCTTTCTTCCCCCTCCATTTTCCCTTTTCCCCTCCCGTGTCTCATCTTCTTCCTCACGTTTCCCCCTCTTCCGCTCACTCTCCCTTCTCCCTCCGGTGGCTGATGGAGGCGACAACGGGCCCGTGGCGGTGCGACGACGGCGGCGTTCGGTGAGGATGAACCCGGAGGCGCGGCGAGGATGAACTCTAAGGTGGAGGCGGCGGCGTTCATGGAAGCTGGCCGCATGGGGATCGTCGTTTCGAGGTTTGGTGAGGCTTAAAGCTCAGATACCAGGTAGGGGGACGGTTCCCTACTCCTTCCGGCGCGATTCCTGCGATTCCATGCTCGGTGAGGCCGAGAGAGGGGGTTTATCTTGTTTTGGGGGTTAAAGCATGCCAGGGTTTGAGCAACAGTTTTTGGCCAATTGGAGGCCTTGATGTAAGGTTGGATGTGGCATTTCGATCGTAGCATAATCTGGGGATGATCCCCGTGTTTTCCCTTTCGTTTGGAACGAATTGGGCTTGGTTTGAGCTCCCGATCTCTGTTTTACGTAAAAATTGCAGAAAACGGCCACAGATGCGGCCATTGCGTCTAGGACTGGGCGGCCTTGGGTCTGGCCGCCCAGGTCTGCTGGGCGGCCAGGGGCTTGGCCGCCCAGGGTCTCAGGCGGCCAGTGGAGTGGTCGTCTTGTCGTTTCCCTCATTTTCTTGAAGCCTAGTCTGGGCGGCCAAGGGAGTGGCCGCCCATGCTCCTGGGAGGCCAGGGCAATGGCCGCCCAGGTCCCCTGAAGAGCCCAAGGTGGGCGGCCAAACATGTGGCCGCCCAGCTGGGCGGCCATCGGCTTGGCTACCCAATCCCCTGTGGGATTGAGCTCTGGGCAGCCAAGGAGATGGCCGCCCAGGACTTGGGTGCCCAGGGATGGGCGGCCAAAGTGTTGGCCGCCCAGCCCTGCTGGGTGGCCAAAGGTCTGGCAGCCCAGACCCCTGGGCGGCCAGGACCTTGGCCTTCCAGCCCCTTCAGCCCGGGTGCGTGTCGTTCAGCGGTCTCGATGTTCCGGGATGTCCGTGTGAGGGGTGGCCTTGCGGAATGTGTGTCTGCATGGTTCTGTGTGTTTTTCTGGTTCTGTCTTGGTGGTATGGGCCATCCCTGTCTGTCGTGGAGTGTGGACAGTCACCCATATGTCGGGTTGCTCGTATCGACTGTCCCCGCGAGAGTCCCGTGACTGCGGAGGATGTTCTCGCGTGAGGGCTGTGATCGCGGCTAGGTGTCTTGGGTAGGAGTTTTGGACCGTGGTCTGGTCTTCTGTGGACTGGCAGTCAAGGGTGGTTGTCTGTTTAGTGGTCCTTGGTTCTCGTGCTAGTGAGCTGCCTCGTGGTGGCTTGGTGTGGATCAGTGGTACTACGGTGGTCGACTAGAGGACCGACCAAGAGCAGATGGTTTGTGTGTGCACACGTGATCGGGGGCAGTGGACGAGTGCTGACGAGCACGACCCCAGCTAGTCCTTGTTCTGTGGTACTGTGTACCGTCTCTCGGTTCCTGCCTGAGCGTGAGTTGGGAGACGCTTGAGGCTGCGGTGTAAGTCATCGGAGGATGCTTCCGGTCTCGTGGTTAGTGGGTTAGTACTCCTGTCACCTGAGAGGTTTCAGTGTGGGTTCCGTTCGGCGTGGTTCCATTCTGGTGGTTCGGTCTGTTCCGCTTAGCATGGCTTTCCGGCCGTTGGGCTGGTATTGCCCCGTATGTGTGTGAGGGGCATGGTTCTTCCGCTGGTTCTAGTTCGGGATCGAGAGATTCTCCCGATGGTGTCGGTTCAATGTATGGCCGTGTGGCCTTGTCTGTTGTTCCGTCGGTTAGGACGGACTATCCGATTGTGGTTGTCGAAGTTGTTTTGAGGGAGTGTTCATGTGTGTTTCCCTTGGTTGACTGTCTGCTGGCTCTTGTCACTATCGTCGTGTCGTGCCGACGTTCTTACTCTGTTGCTTCCATTGTTGTTGTTCTTACTGCTTTCCCTTACAGTCGTTATTTCCGTTGATGCACTCTTGTTACCGTTTTCGTTGTGGTGGGGACCCGCGGGACCCCTACTGAGCCTATGAGATGAGGCTCACCCCCTGCTTTTCAAGTGCATCGTTCCCCTCGGAGCGGAGTGTGCTAGTTGGAGGTTCTTTAGTTGCCAACTCGACAGGCCGAGTGTTCACTCGACGTTGGGTAGGTTCTTTTCACTGTTGATTGTACTTGTGGACTGGACTCTGTATCTTATTTAATTGATATAAAATGTAATTTTATTCTTGCTAGAACTGTAGATTAGTTTGGTAGATTTTCTTTACTGCTATCGTTTAGAATTTCAATTCATATCCACACCAACCCTTTAGCCCTTCCGAGCTTCCCGTCTCGTAGGCGGCGGGACATGATCCGAATGATATCGGTGTTTCCCGATATCTGGATCTTGGATCGTTACACCTAGTTAGCGCGTCGGTTCACAACCCTATGTTACTGGCTGTCGTCTCACATCCTCTGGCCACCGCATCATACCCATTAGCACCCTAGCCGCCGGATCAAGCCCGTTTGGCCGCCGTTTGTACCCTTTCTCCTTTAAGTCCTTTAGTCTTGACCTCCTTTGCTAATCACCATTACCTCTCTTACAATTCTCATGACTGTCATGGGCGAAATTTGATTCCGGAATATCTGTGGGTGCTACAGTAACAAGGTCTTTACCCTTACATTATGTTTTACTTTTCGGATTTTCTGATAATTGATGTGCACAAAACTCGTTGTTAAAAGTCGTGTCATAATTTTAAAAATAATCGCACTCACTCACTAAAAAGATGTAAAATTCAAATAGAGTGGTAAGAACGGGTCGATCCCACGGAGAGGAATATTTTCAAATAAGCAAGTTGGAAGATCCTTATATTTGAAAATTCTGAATTTTGAGTGAGTTTATGCTAAATGAAAATAAAATTTCATGGAAATAAAACTATCTAAAGAATATGTGAAGGTTGATAATAGAATTTTGAAGGGAGTGGAATAGAAGAACTCAAGTGCAAAAGATTTGATTTTTATTGCTAAAAGGAAAGATTACAACTCTTTGGAAAATAAAAATTACAACTTGAAATAAAAGAATAAGGGAAGAAATAGAGTCAAGATAGTGAAGAATAGCGCCGCCCATGCCGTGCCGAGCCTTTGATTGGATCGCCCCACCTTAGAGAGGTACACCGTCTTTAGAGCACCGAAGAAGAATCTCTACAAATGGATGTTTAGATGAAAATAGAGGAGGAGAAGATAGAAGAATAGTGGAAAATGAAAATAAAAATAGAGTTAAAGGAGAACTGAAATAACTTTCAAATGGAGAAGAATTAGGAGATGAGAAAGAAGAGAAAGTTGAAGATCTTGAGGAGAGGAATATGTTTTGTGAAGTGTGCAGAGGGAGAAGAAGATCAGAGGAGGGTGAAAATAGGGGAGAAACAGAGAAAAATGCTACATAACGGGTGAACAGGATAGAACAGTGAAAAAGTGAAAATATCATAAAAACGGTGTAGAACTATAGGATGAGAAAGAAGAAGAAATTGAAGAACACTAAAAAACGAAGAACTTTTATGAAGAAAGTAATAGGAGAATAAGAGCATAAGGGGGAGAAAATAGGGAAGGAACGGAGAGATGTGCAGATGAACAGTAAAACGTAAAAAAGGAAACTTTGAAAACTAAGCGATAACTTGAAAACTAAGTAGAATTAGAAGAAGAGAAGAAGAAGAAGTTGTAGATTTATGAAAAAAGAAGAACTTTGCTGAAGATAATAAATTAAAAGGATGAATAAAAAGTAAGGAAAAAAGTCAAAATCTCCGGTTCGGTGGCTCTAGGGCGGGTTTTATAGTGTGTAGGGGACTTCCAATCATACAAATCCTTGGAGATAAAGCTCAAATCCGAGTTTGCAGCATCAAGATCTTGCTCAAAGTATGTCTCTTACCATGAATAAGGTCCTCCTTACATTAAACATGGAAGGATAACTTCATTTGAGCTCGTAGAGTTGCGGTTGGATTCAAACAGAAAGTGGCGACTAAAGTAGTGGTCGTTATATCCAGAACTCGTGACTTTTCAAACGGGCGCATATTCTTCATTTCCTTATTTTAACAGTTTCTTTGCTTTTCGTGAAGAAGAATGTGCAACTTTTTGAACGGTCGCTTCTTCATAAATGGACGCCTTTCGACATAGCCGTTGTTTCTTTCCCAAGGAATGGACGCCCGAGCGATCGGTCGCTGATTCTTTTATTTTTTTTCAACTCTCTTTTTTCTTTCTATTTTCGATCAAAAGGAATCGGCGCCCTTTTGCTCAACCGCTTATTCTTCTGTCTTCAAATTAACGCCCATTCAAAACGTCGTACATTCTTCTAATGAGCACCTCTTCAATTGGGCGCACTTTTAATTGGTGCCTTGAGCTTGATCGCAAATTCCTGAAAAATCAAAAAATTCATATAATCATTGTTTTTGATCTAAAAATGGTTATGCAATTTCTTAACTGAATATCACATTATCATTTTCACTCAAAAATGATGGTAAAATATATGCAGACTCAAATTAAGTGTGAGAATGGAGTTATTTATCCAAATTGCATAATTTTGTTCTTTTAATATTCAAAGATGATGTATGTGATGTAAATTATGATATAAATTATGATACTCATCACACACCCCAACTTACTCATTGCTAGTCTCTTAGCAATGTAAATAAATTAGAATTCAGGACTAACAAGAGTTTGTGAAGTACATACTTTAATATCTAGCTCTTCCTTTATAGAATCAACAAAGATTAGGAATCCGGAAACATTAATACATACTAGTCTTATGTTGAAATTGAGGTACATAATCAAGAATTCAAATCAAAGTTCAATAGTACTTGTGCATGTGTAAATATCAAATCCACAGTGTAGACAATTGCATCCCTCATTTACTATTCCAAGCAAGTGCCTTTCAACCCTACACCCCTTAATTATTAAGTATACCAACTTTTTATCTGCATGATTTCCTTGTCCCTTTGGGATCTTTTTTTTCTACACATATGATGATGCACTACCATTCACTATTTTACGCGAACCTCGACTCTTGTTTTAGGAGAAGTAGGCCCGATTACGTAGATCAAGTTCCCTTTTCCGTTTGACGCGAATCTCAACACTTGTTAGGTGAAGTAGGCCCGGTTACGAAGATTCGGGATATTTTTCATGATGTTTCTTTTTATTTTATTTTTTTATTTTATTGTGCTTTTGCACTTATTAGATAGATAACTTGGCAGAAAGTTATATTAAAAAGATCTCTTCTTCAAAAAGTGTAAAGTATCAGACAACATATCCAAAATAGCAGAAGGCTTGTCCCGCTTGTTTCACTAGCGTGCATAGTGATTTTCATTTCTTTTGAAGTGCTAAAGGACTTTAAATAGATTTTTACATTAGTTTTCCATGACTAAATCGAAGAAATTTTCCATCATCCTTCTCGCTAGTCTTTTATATTCCAGAATTACTTTCAATTTAAGCATGAATCAAGAAAACTTAATTGGGGACTTCATCTTTCTACTTGCATGTTCAATGCAAGACAACCTAAAATATATGCAGGACAATATGCAGGAACTCATGTCAGGTTGTATTATGTGTATCATGAAATAAAATTTGATCCGCACAAAATTTGTCGTTAAAAGTCATGCCACAATTTCAAAAATAACCGCACTCACTCACTAAAAAGATGTAAAATCTAAGTAGAGTGGTAAGAACGGGTCGATCCCACGGAGAGGAATATTTTCAATTAAGTTGGAAGATCCTTAAATTTGAAAATTTCGAATTTTGAGTGAGTTTATGCTAAAGGAAAATAAAATTTCATGGAAATAAACATATCTAAAGAATATGTGAATGTTGAGAACAGAATTTTGGAGGGAGTGGAATAGAAGAACTCAATTACAAAAGATTTGATTTTTATTGCTAAAAGGAAAGATTACAACTCTTTGGAAAATAAAAATTACACCTTGAAATAAAAGAATAAGGGAAGAAATAGAGTCAAGATAGTGAAGAATAGCGTCGCCCATGCCGTGCCGAGCCTTTGATTGGATCACCCCACCTTAGAGAGGTACGCAGCCTTTAGAGCACCGAAGAAGAATCTCTACCAAAGGGATGTTTAGATGAAAATAGAGGGGAAGATAGAAGAACAGTGGAAAATGAAAATAAAAACAGAGTTAAAGGAGAACTGAAATAACTTTCAAATGGAGAAGAATTAGGAGATGTGGAAGAAGAGAAAGTTGAAGATCTTGAGGAGAGGAAGAAGCTTCGTGAAGTGTGCAGAGGGATAAGAAGATCGGAGGAGGGTGAAAATAGGGGAGAAATAGAGAAAAATGCTACATAACGGGTGAACAGGATAGAACAGTGAAAAAGTGAAAATATCATAAAAATGGTGCAGAACTATAGGATGAGGAAGAAGAAGAAATTGAAGAAGACTAAAAAATAAAGAACTTTTATGAAGAAAGTAATAGGAGAATAAGAGTATAAGGGGGAGAAAATAGGGAAGGAACGGAGAGATGTGTAGATGAACAGTAAAACGTAAAAAAGGAAAGTTTGGAAACTAAGCTATAACTTGAAAACTAAGTAGAATTAGAAGAAAAGGAAGAAGAAGAAATTGAAAGGATGAATAGAAAGTAAGGAAAAATGTTAAGATCTTCGGTTCGGTGGCCCTAGGGCGGGTTTTATAGTGTGTAGGAGACTTCCAATCGTACAAATCCTTGGAGATAAAGCTCAAATCCGAGTTTGCAGCATCAAGATCTTGCTCAAAGTAGGTCTCTTGCCATGAATAGAGTCCTCCTTGCATCAAACATGGAAGGATAACTTCATTTGAGCTCGTAGAGTTGCTGTTTGATTCAAACAGAAAATGGCGACTAAAGCAGTGGTCGTTATATCCAGAACTAGCGACTTTTCAAACGGGCACATATTCTTCATTTCCTTATTTTAACAGTTTCTTCGCTTTTCGTGAAGAAGAATGGGCGACTTTTTGAACGGTCGCTTCTTCATAAATGGACGCCTTTCGATATAGCTGTTGTTTCTTTCCCAAGGAATGGACGCCCGAGCGATCGGTCGCTGATTCTTTTCTTTTTTTTTCAACTCTCTTTCTTTCTTTCTATTTTCGATCAAAAGGAATGGGCGCCCTTTTGCTCAGCCGCTTATTCTTCTGTCTTCAAATTAACGCCCATTCAAAACGTCGTACATTCTTCTAATGAGTGCCTCTTCAATTGGGCGCAATTTTAATTGGCGCCTTCAGCTTGGTCGCAAATTCCTAAAAATTCAAAAAATTGATATAATCATTGTTTTTTATCTAAAAATGATTATGCAATTTCTTAACCGAATCTCACATTATCATTTTCACTCTAAAATGATGGTAAAATATATCCAGACTCAAATTAAATGTGAGAATGGAGTTATTTATCCAAATTGCATGATTTTGTTCTTTTAATATTCAAAGATGATGTATGTGATGTAAATTATGATATAAATTGTGATACTCATCACACATCCCAACTTACTCATTGCTAGTCTCTTAGCAATGCAAACAAATTAGAATTCATGACTAACAAGAGTTTGTGAAGTCCATACTTTAATATCTAACTCTTCCTTTATAGAATCAACCAAAGATTAGGAATCCGGAAACATTAATACATACTAATCTTATGTTAGAAATTGAAGTACATAATCAAGAATTCAAATCAAAGTTCAATAGCCCTTGTGCATGTGTAAATACCAAATCCACAGTGTAGATAATTGCATCCCCCTTTTGCTATTCCAAGCAAGTGCCTTTCAACCCTACACCCCTTAATTATTAAGTATACCAACTTTTTGTCTGCCTTATTTCCTTATCTCTTTGGGATCTTTTTTTTCTACACACATGATGTTGCACTGCCCTTCACTATTTTACGCGAACCTCGACTCTTGCCTTTGAAGAAGTAGGCCCGATTACGTAGATCAAGGTTCTATTTTTCATTTGACGCAAACCTCAACGCTTGTTAGGTGAAGTAGGCCCGGTTACTAAGATTCGGGATATTTTTCATGATATTTTTTTATTTTTTTTTTTTTTTATTTTTCATTGTGCTTTTGCACTTACTTGATAGATAACTTGACAGAAAGTTATATTAAAAAGATCTCTTCTTTAAAAAGTGCAAAGTATCAGACAACATATCCAAAATAACAGAAGGCTTGTCCCGCTTGTTTTACTAGCGTGTAGAGTGATTTTCATTTCTTTTGAAGTGCTAAAGGACTTTAAATAGATTCTTACATCAGTTTTCCATGACTAGATCGAAGAAATTTTTCATCATCCTTCTCGCTAGCCTTTTCTATTCCAGAATTACTTTCAATTTAAGCATGAATCAAGAAAACTTAATTGGGGACTCCATCTTTCTACTTGCATGTTCAATGCAAGACAACCTAAAATATATGCAGGACAATATGCAGGAACTCATGTCAGGTTGTATTATATGTATCATGAAATAAAATTTGATCTGCACAAAACTCGTCGTTAAAAGTCGTGCCACAAATTTAAAAATAACTGCACTCACTCATTAAAAAGATTTAAAATCTAAGTAGAGTGGTAAGAATGAGTCGATCCCACGGAGAGGAATATTTTCAATTAAGCAAGTTGGAAGATCCTTATATTTGAAAAATCAGAATTTTGAGTGAGTTTTATGCTAAAGAAAAATAAAATTGCATGAAAATAAAATATTTAAAGAATATGAGAGGTTTGAGAATATAATTTTGGAGGGAGTGGAATAGAAGAACTCAATTGTAAAAGATTTAAATTTTTTATTGTAAAAAGGAAATATTACAACTCTATGGAAAATAAAATTTACAACTTGAAATAAAAGAATAAGGGAAGAAATAGAGCCAAGATAGCGAATAATAGCGTCACCCACGCCGTGCCGAGCCTTTGATTGGATCACCCCGCCTTAGAGGGTACGTCGCCTTTAGAGCACCGAAGAAGAATCTCCGCCAAAAAGATGTTTAGATGAGAATAGAGGAAGGGAAGATAGAAGAACAATGAAAAATAAATAAAAATAGAGTTAAAGGAGAATTGAAATAACTTTCAAACGAAGAAGAATTAGGAGATGAGGAAGAAGAGAAAATTGAAGATCTTGAGGAGAGGAAGAAGTTTCGTGAAGAGTGCAGAGGGAGAAGACATGAGGAAAAAGGTGAAAATGGAGGGAAAATAGAGAAAAATGTTACTTTACAGGTGAACATGATATAATAGTGAAAAAGTGTAAATATCATAAAAATGGTGCAGAACTAGAGTATGAGGAAGAAGAATAAATTGAATAACACTAAAAAATAAAGAACTTTTATGAAGAAAGTAAGAGGAGAATAAGAGCAGACGGGGGAGAAAATAGGGAAAGAACGGAGAGATGTGTAGATGAACGGTAAAACGTAAAAAAGGAAACTTTGAAAATTAAGTTCTAACTTGAAAACTAAGCAGAATTAGAAGAATAAGAAGTTGGAGATCTATGAAAAATGAAGAACTTTGCTGAAGACAATAAATCAAAGGGAAAAATAAAAAGTAAGAAAAAAGGTCAAGATCTCTGATTTGGTGGCTCTAGGGCGGGTTCTATTGTGTGTAGGGGACTTCCAATCGTACAAATCCTTGGAGATAAAGCTCAAATCCGGGTTTACAGCATCAAGATCTTGCTCAAAGTAGGTCTATTGCCATGGATAGAGTCCTCCTTGCATCAAACATGGAAGGGTAACTTCATTTGAGCTCGTAGAGTTCTGGTTGGATTCAAACAGTAAATGGCGACTAAAGCAGTGGTCGTTATATCCAGAACTGGCGACTTTTCAAACGGGCGCATATTCTTCATTTCCTTATTTTAACAGTTTCTTCGCTTTTCGTGAAGAAGAATGGGTGACTTTTTGAACGGTCGCTTCTTCATAAATGGACACCTTTCGACATAGCCGTTGTTTCTTTCCCAAGGAATGGACGCTCGAGCGATCGGTCGCTGATTCTTTTCTTTTTTTTCAACTCTGTTTTTTCTTTCTATTTTCGATCAAAAGGAATGGGCGCCCTTTTACTCAGCCGCTTATTCTTTTGTCTTCAAATTAACATCCATTCAAAATGTCGTACATTCTTCTAATGAGCGCCTCTTCAATTGGGCGTAATTTTAATTGGTGCCTTGAGCTTGGTCGCAAATTCTCAAAAATTCAGAAAATTCATACAATCACTATTTTTGATCCAAAAATGGTTATGCGATTTCTTAACTGAATCTCACATTATCATTTTCACTCAAAAAATGATGGTAAAATATATGCAGACTCAAATTAAGTGTGAGAATGGAGTTATTTATCCAAATTGTATAATTTTATTCTTTTAATGCGCAAAGATGATATATGTGATGTAAATTATGATATAAATTGTGATACTCATCACACCCCCCAACTTACTCATTGTTAGTCCCTTAACAATGCAAACAAATTAGAATTCAGGACTAACAAGAGTTTGTAAAGTCCATACTTTTATATCTAGCTCTTCCTTTATAGAATCAACCAAAGATTGGGAATCCGGAAACATTAATACATACTAGCCTTATGTTCGAAATTGAGGTACATGATCAAGAATTCAAATCAAAGTTCAATAGCACTTGTGCATGTGTAAATACCAAATCCACAGTGTAGATAATTGCATCCCCCATTTGCTATATCAAGCAAGTGCCTTTCAACGCTGCACCTCTTAATTATTAAGTATGTCAACTTTTTGTCTGCCTTATTTCCTTGTCCCTTTAGGATCTTTTTTTTCTACACACATGATGTTGTACTACGCTTCACTGTTTTACGCGAACCTCGACTCTTGCCTTAGGAGAAGCAAGCCCGGTTACGCAGATCACGGTTCACTTTTTCATGTGACACGAACATCAACACTTGTTAGGTGAAGTATGCCCGGTTACTAAGATTCCGGATACTTTTCATGGTGTTTCTTTTTTTTATTTTTTTATTTTATTTTTTCATTATACTTTTGCACTTATTTGATAGCTAACTTGGCAGAAAGCTATATTAAAAGATCTCTTTCTTAAGAAGTGCAGAGTATTAGACAACATACCCAAAATAGCAGAAGGCTTGTCCTGCTTATTTCACTAGCGTGCAGAGTGATTTTCATTTCTTTTGAAGTGCTAAAGGACTTTAAAGATATTCTTACATCAATTTTCCATGACTAGATCGAAGAAATTTTCATCATCATTCTCCCTAGTCTTTTCTATTCTAGAATTACTTTTAATTTAAGCATGATTCAAGAAAACTTAATTGGGGACTTCATCTTTCCACTTCATGTTCAATGCAAGACAACCTAAAAGATATGCAGGATGATATGATGGACAATATGCAGGAACTCATGTCAGGTTATACTATATGCATCATGGAATAAAATTTTCTCTCCCCCCCAACTTCATTGGCATTGTCCTCAATGGCATATGCAATAGAAAGCAATAGAACAATGTGACAGAGAATATAGTTGGGATGGAAGGATATAACCTGGTGCGCGGGACGAATTACTCCATCATTGATATGTGACGGCTCCTTCTCCACTTGACCTGACTACTGAAAATAAACTAAAGCAAAACATCAAAAAATATTAGGTTGTCTCCTAGAAGCGCTAAATTTTCCGTCTTCAGTGAGACACGTGCATAGAAGGTGCAAGCTCCATAACCAATGAGTCGAATTACGAATGAGCCACCACGTGATCTCATCTTCTTTCAAGTTCCACCATTTGCACCATGCAAAGATAAGATCATGAAAAAGTATATGTGGCCAAAAGATAAGTTGGTTATTAGCATGATTGATTTTTTCATGCAACGGATATGCTAATAATTCTTCTTCCGTTGGCGTCATGTAAAAATCAACATTCAGTATTTTTGGTTTGGCCTTTATAGCATACCATGATGAATCAAGTAGGCCAAACGGACCGCCCCGGTCAGAAAATGAAAGATGAATTATCATATCATCAATTATAAAATATTCCTCTTCAAACTTAAGGTTTTTATAAGTGTTGAAAATATGAATGCTGACCTTATTATCTTTCAAAAAATCTTCTACCACCTCAATTTTAGGAATTACATGAATATTGATTAGGTGAGAGTAGATCGAAGGGTGAGGGGCTCCTATCAAATGATTAGTGTCAAAGATATGAGCAATATCAAGAGTGAAAGAAGCATGCTCCTCAACACAATACTCGTGAGACTCAATAGGATCAGATAAATCGGCTAATTGTAGAATGTCTTCAATAAGATCAGATTCGCCGAAATCATGCAGAGGTAAAAGATCAATATCCTCCCCTTGATCAAAAGGTGTCCAATCAAGATGAAAGTCATGACAGGTCCCTGCCTCTTCCTTTACCCAAGAGAGATCATTGATAGCCTCACTCAATTCATTCTCCACTCGCACATCCTCTCCATCCTTCCTTTGGAACAAGGTATCCTCAAATTCAAGAATGGAAGCGAATGAGATTTGATCATGGACTAGCACATTACTTTCTTCTTCTTCACCCCCCAACTTGAGATCGTCAACTTCTTTTGAACCCTTCTCATAATGGCAATTAAGCCCACGCTCCTCGAACTCATCTTTTCAATCATCATCATGACTATAGCTAAGTCCCTCAAAAATTTCCTGGTAGGACTCCTCCATATTTCTCACATGATCTAAATCGAGAGTAATTTGAGTATTGTGTTCATGAAAAACCATGAGTTGATCATAAAAGCTTTTAGTATTGTCAAATTGTGGAAGTTGGTAATCAGAATTGGCATAGGAATAGCTAGGCAATTGATCTAATTCCATGCCATTGATGGTTTCAGCAAGTTTATCTAGTCGGGCTTGATTTTGGGCCATGATGAGATGAAATTGATTAATTCTCTCCTCCTGATTAAGAGTTGAGCGTGGAGAAGATAGAGTTGTAAGTTGAGAAGCAGAGTTCAAAGGATAAGAAGTTGAATAATGATCAACTTCATAGTGAGATAGGGAAGAGGATGTGGGTTGTCCTCCATAGTGGGTTTGATCATGAAAGTTATTTGAAGATGGAGCCCAATTTTGAAAGAATTGATCCGGAAGATTTTGGGCCAGGCCTTGATAAGAATCGCAAGAACTATTATGTTGTCCTCCCCAATAATAATCATAAGAAGGTATGGAGGTTCTTTGAGCATTTTGGGCTTGTTCTTGAGGGCGAGATGAATCATGAGGCCCATGAAAGAATCGAGTGGATTGGATATGATCTTGGTTAAAGGAATGAAGTTGGGCCCCCATGAGTGATGGACTTTCATTGTGGGCCGACCAAGAGTATGGACTTTTGCAATGGGTCGGGCCATTATAGGTGAATGATAAAGGTTGAGTTAGACCATTGACAACATAATGGGCCGATCTGGCCCACATGTCATTATGATCATGATAATAAGGTGGAATGAAGGAGTTTAAATTCATAGCCTAAAGAATAGATCAAGAAACATGGGCCAACAAGTCCACCTCAATTAATTTATGAGCCCACTAAAAGATTAGAATTTCCTCACCCATTTTTTTTATTTTTGAAGCAATGCAATCAATTAACAACTATGTGAATAATGCATGCAACATGATGCTTTTTTTTATTTTATTATTTTTATCCTTCTAAGGGCAAACTAACTTCGAGGTGCTTCTTGATACAACCGGCCCTGCGTCCATGAGGGAATCCACGAGTGCGGAGATTTATGAAGGTCTTGAAAAAGGAGATTCCAATCCAAAGAGACGGAGTGCTCAATGGAGGGTCTTTCCAATTCCAAGAGAGGTGTGTCTATATTACCCTTAAGAAGGGAGAAAGAGAAGAAGAGAATGATGATTTTTTTTTCTTTTTCAAATGATGCAAGAATAAGGAACAATGAATCAACTATATGGTACAATGCATGCAAGAGATATAACTAACATGAGAGCATGATGTCATGACAAGGAATTTTTTTTCTGTTTTCTATTTTCTGAATTTCTTTTTTAGAGAAATTTTTCTTTTATTTTTTTTCAAAAAGAGAGATGGATAAAAGATAAATAGCAACTAAAAATACTAAACAACATGCAACCTACTGAAGAATAAAGCCTAACCTCATGCTTTCTGAGTTTTTCCAGTTTTTTAATTTTTTAAGAATTTTTAAGAATTTTTTTTATTTATTTGAGATTTTTTATAAATTTTTAAAATAGGACTTGTACCTACGCTTACTGACCTTTGGCGACGCTTAATTCTCAGAATTTGTAGATTTCCAGAATTCCAGATTTACTGCTCCCTTTAGTGACAGATTCTAAACTTTCAGCGACGCTTTCTGACTTTCTGCAACAGTTGATTTTATGTAAATTTTATATCTGAATTTCTCGTTTTCTTTGATTTTTTAATTTTTTTTATTTTTTCTACAAAATAAAAATAGAAAAATCAATATACAAATATACAAATCAAACACAAGAATTTCTAACTATCAAAGATCGTTTTACTCCCCGACAACGGCGCCAAAAATTGATATGCACAAAACTCGTCGTTAAAAGCCGTGTCATAATTTCAAAAATAACTGCACTCGCTCACTAAAAATATGTAAAATCTAAGTAGAGTGGTAAGAACGGGTTGATCCCACGCAGAGGAATATTTTCAATTAAGCAAGTTGGAAGATCCTTATATTTGAAAATTCTGAATTTTGAGTGAGCTTATGCTAAAGGAAAATAAAATTTCATGGAAATAAACATATCTAAAGAATATGAGAAGGTTAAGAACAGAATTTTGGAGGGAGTGGAATAGAAGAACTCAATTGTAAAAGATTTGATTTTTATTTCTAAAAGGAAAGATTACAACTCTATGGAAAATAAAAATTACAACTTGAAATAAAAAAATAAGGGAAGAAATAGAGTCAAGATAGTGAAGAATAGCGCCGCCCACGTCGTGCCGAGCCTTTGATTAGATCGCCCCGCGTTGGAGCGCCTTTAGAGCACCGAAGAAGAATCTCCGCCAAAGGGATGTTTAGATGAAAATAGAGGAGGGGAACATAAAAGATCAGTGAAAAACGAAAATAAAAATAGAACTAAAGGAGAACTGAAATAACTTTCAAACGGAGAAGAATTAGGAGATGAGAAAGAAGATAAAGTTGAAGATCTTGAGGAGAGGAAGAAGTTTTGTGAAGAGTGCAGAGGGAGAAGAAGATTGGAAGAGGGTGAAACTAGGGGAGAAACAGAGAAAAATGCTATTTTACGGGTGAACAGGACAGAACAGTGAAAAAGTACAAATATCTTAAAAACAGTGCCGAACTAGAGGATGAGGAAGAAAAAGAAATTGAAGAACACTAAAAAACGAAGAACTTTTATGAAGAACGTAAGAGGATAATAGGAGCAGAAGGGGGAGAAATAGGGAAAGAATAGAGAGATGTGTAGATGAACAGTAAAATGTAAAAACGGAAACTTTGAAAACTAAGATATAACTTGAAAACTAAGCAGAATTAGAAGAATAGGAAGAATAAGAAATTGTATATCTATGAAAAATGAAAAACTTTGCTGAAGACAATAAATCGAAAGGAAGAACAGAAAGTAAGGAAAAAGGCTAAGATCTCCGATTCGGTGGCTCTAGGGCGAGTTTTATAGTGTGTAGGGGACTTCCAATCGTACAAATCCTTGGATATAAAGCTCAAATCCGAGTTTGCAGCATCAAGATCTTGCTCAAAGTAGGTATCTTGCCATGGATAGAGTCTTCCTTGCATCAAACATGGAAGGATAACTTCATTTGAGCTCGTAGAGTTCCGGTTGGATTCAAACAGTAAATGGCGACTAAAGTAGTGGTCGTTATATCCATAACTGGCGCCTTTTCAAACGGACGCATATTCTTCATTTCTTTATTTTAACAGTTTCTTCGCTTTTCGTGAAGAAGAATGAGCTACTTTTTGAATGGTCGCTTCTTCATAAATGGACGCCTTTCGACATAGCCGTTGTTTCTTTCCCAAGGAATGGATGCCCGAGCGATCGATCGCTGATTCTTTTCTTTTTTTTCAACTCTCTTTTTTTCTTTCTATTTTCGATCAAAAATGGACGTCCTTTTGCTCAGCCGCTTATTCTTCTGTCTTCAAATTAACGCCAATTCAAAACGTCGTACATTCTTCTAATGAGCGCCTCTTCAATTGGGCGCAATTTTAATTGGCGCCTTGAGCTTGGTCACAAATTCTTGAAAATTCAAAAAATTCATATAATCATCATTTTTGATCTAAAAATGGTTATGCAATTTCTTAACTGAATCTCACATTATCATTTTCACTCAAAAAATGATGGCAAAAAATATGCAGACTCAAATTAAGTGTGAGAATGGAGTTATTTATCCAAATTGCAAAATTTTGTTCTTTTAATGCTCAAAGATGATATATGTGATGTAAATTATGATATAAATTATGATACTCATCAATAAAGCCGTCGAGTCACGGGGATCCGCCCTATACTATGGCGTGCTCTCCGATGACTTCATTAGGGGAAAAGTGAATAAAACGCCTTAATGGAGAACAATGTCCCGCTCCTTCTCGGCCCTTTTGGCTCTCGGGCTTTGACATGCCCAGTTGTTACGGTCCCCGTCTCGGCTCTCCGTGAACGGTTTCCTATACATCCCTTGGCATATCCGGAGATAAGGGGAGATGCTGCCAAAATCAATTCAATGGGTTATTTTATGATATCGTATCGTACTTTTTAACTACCCCATCAAGTCACGGGGATCTGCCGCCTACTATGGCGTGCTCTCTGATGACCTCATTAGGGGAATAGTGAATAAATTGCCTCAACGGAGAACAGTGTTCCGTTGCTTCTCGGCCCTTGGGCTCTCGGGCTTCGGTATGCCCATGTATTACGGATCTCGTCCCGGCTCTCCGTGGACGGGTTTCCTATACATCCCTCAGCATATTCCGAGACAAGGGGAGATGCTGTCGGAATTAAATCGGGTGGTTGTGTCATGTCATGCCTTTCCGGATATTCCAATCATCCCACTAGAGCACGGGACTTCGTCATACATTACGACGTGAGCTCCGATGATATTGACGGGAAATAAAACATTGACTGCCTCAAAGGCAAATAGTGCCCCGAACCCTTTGTGTCCCTCGGTCCATGGTTGTGCCAGCTCTCCTTAGAGTATTCATGTACACACTGTGGTGCCGAAATGGGTCAAGAATAATCGGCAAAACATTCACTACCCATTATTGGGTCTGGATTATCATCTTGGTATACCCGGTAGTTTCGGAACCCGTCTTAACCCTTTGTGGGCGGGTCTTCTATATCTCTCCCCCGACATGTTCCGGGGCAGGAGGAGATGCTGTCGAAATTCCATTAGGAGTCATTGATTTAATTATGTATCATGTGTCTCAGCTTTTTCACTTAGTTTTCACCCTTCTATGGTAGTGGCAGCCTCACGGTTATCCATACCGAATTATGAGAGCAAAGCATCCCATAAAGAGAATAAATGAATGAACCAGTGACATCCCTTGGCATACATTGTCCCGATGACGTACGAACCCGGTGAAGTGTGGCCATACTGGTTTCCATGAACCTACATGCATGTGCTGCAATAATAAAGGTAGTTCAATAAATAAAATGGCAAGCACTGATCGAGAACCCAGCGAGTGATAGGGATTACTCAAAGGGCTAGCCCTCGGGTTCCCCACTCACCATATGGTGCGGGATTGCCGTCCAGGCATGACCATCTCGTCAGAGTTCATCTCGACTCTTCGTTGATGAACCTCCTATACCCTCCCCGATACTCTTCGGGACAGGAGAGGTGTTGCCGAAATTTTCTTTGAGTTTGTTGAATAAATATGTAAACAAATGATTAGATAAAGTAATAAATAATTAAATAACGTCAAAATCAACTTCTACCTTTAATCCTCGAATAAAAAGAATAAACCGCTACGCGTTCCGTATTCACTTGTGTGAACCCGTGCATGAGCACCCGCACCTGTCCGGCTCTCCAGTATATCAAATGGTGACTAGTCGAAAGTCGGGTTAGACCTGGCCAGAAACTATCACTAAGTGTGAGGTGGTCTTATGACCTAAGTTCTCCGCCACGTACCGAGAGACGATCTAATAAATATTACTACACTGCTTGCCTGCATGCACTATATCTCGATTTATAAGATGAGCACTACTTTCAAACATTTTCTTCGGCCCCGAGGGCCCTTCTACTCTGGCGATTAATCAAGGGTTTTCCTTCTTTCAGAAGGATGTAATTAACGTCATAGTCTTTATGGTATGGCAGACTTCGAGCTCCGACACGATCACCCACAATTATCTAATAAGTCAGACGAGCGCACAATAAACTTTGTCACGAATGTGACTGGCACGTCCTGCGCAATAAATAAATTGATAAATTAAATAAATCTAATAAACCCTGAAATAATAATTAATAAATTCAGTCCCCCACATTGAGATAAAAAGAACAAATAGAAAAGAAAGAGGATATGATGCATGCAATGTAATTTAACTAAAAGATAATAAAGGAAAGGGGTAGGAAAAGCTTATTGTTTTTCTCCCAAGATTTTCAATGTAGCATCAATGAGGAAGACGATCTCCAACGTGGCTTCAAGAGTAGGAAGAACTCCAAAGGATCAGCTTTGGGCGCATGGGAGTCTCCCTCTTGAGCCTCCGATCCAACAACACCTCCCCTTGGATCAATTGAGCAGCCTTAAACCAAAGGGAGAGAGGGGTCATATTTATAGATTGGAAATTCAGAGTTTAATTCTATTAAAAATATTAAATCAAGTTTTAATTAGATTTGGAAGGAGATATTCCATGGACATGTGTCCTCTCAACCTTGGAAAGGAATAGGAACCCTTTCCCAAGTGGAAAAGAAACTCAAAAGGAGGAAAGAATGAAGTTATGCCAAGTTCAGAATTCTGTAGGAATTGGCGTCTGACACAGTGGTCGCTAATTAAAATAGCGTTCGCTCAAAGAGACGCCAATTCTGAGCCATTTTTAGAAAGATTAAAAATTTTCAAAATTCGAAGGAAAATCGCGTCCACCATGATTGATGCAAATTAGAGATTTTACGAATTTTGGTCGAAATTAAAAATCACAAAAAAGGCAAGGAAGAACGCGTCCGGGGTACTAGACGCGCCTTAAAATTGGCGTCAGTATGGGCAGACATCATTTCTTGAATATTTTGGAAAGTCGAATATTACCAAAAAATGATAAAGTAAATCGCGTCCACCCAGACAGACGTGAATATGAAATTTATGAATTTTGGTAATTATTAAAAGGGTCAAAATAGGAAAGGGAATTAACGTCAAGAAGATGGACGCCAATTAAGGAATTGGCGACTTTGTAAAGGGGAGTTAATTCTTCAAGAATACGAAGTTGGCTCAAACTCAGAGAAAAGAAGAAGGCACGTCAGGGTAGCGGACGCGGTTTAAAATAGGCATCCAGAAAGTTGACGTGTTCAAGGAAATTAGCGCCCGTTTATAAAAGGAATAAAAGAATACATGTCTGGCAACCAAGACGCGTTCATGAATGGGCGACTTTCTAGACAGATGTTAAATCATGAAATAAATCAGGCCAAAAATAGTAGGAAAATGAATACGCATCCCCCATGGTGGACGCGAATTTGGAAAGTGCGTCCACTCTGCCATCTAGTGCGTCGACTCAAAAGAATTGACATCCGTTTGAATAGGAGTTGATTCTTTGGGAAGGAAATTGGCGTCCACTGATCTGACGCTAATTCAGAATAGCTCCGAAAAATTTAGAGAAAAACCCAGAAAAAAATCAAAAAAGGGAAAATATGATAAAGCTGATTAATCAAGAGATATGAGGAAAACCACTCAAATAAGTCGATTTGAGGGTCAAATTAGGGCATCGCAATGTGATATGATATGTACTCAAAATGATGTCAATTTTGGTGTCTCTATACCCACCACCGTCCGCCTCCTCCTCCGGCTTCCCATCAGCTAGATCCTGCCCTCCCACCAACGTCTGTAGCCTCCTCCGGCCTCCCACATGCCAGATCTGGCCGATGGGACGGCAGAGGAGGCAGTGATGGCCAGATCCCGCCCTCCCACTACCCCCACCGCCCTCCTCCGCATTCCCACCACCTCCAACCACCATCCGCCACCTCTTCCGACCTCTTACCGGCCAGATTTGGCCGGTGGGAGGGCGTAGGAGGTGGTGGTGGCGGTGGCCAGATCCCACCCTCCCACCGCCCCCGCCACCCGCCTCCACCTTCCCACCATCTCCCACGACCGTCCGCCGTCTCCTTCGCCCTCCCACCGGCCAGACCTTGCCGATGGGAGGGCAGAGGAGGCGGCGGTGGCCAAATCCCACCCTCCCACCTCCCCGCTGGTGTACCCCTATGTTATGATGATGTCCACACTATGACTCATCTATTCTTGAGGATCATGTGTTTTGATGATGTCATTCATATCATTGAGTTTCATATATTTGAATCTTGAGTTTCATAAGTTTTTCATGCTGTCAATTTCTTCTGTTAATGTTAATCCATGAATATCTATAAGTTTTGTGAAGATAGCTTCGATTTTTTTGATCAAAGAATGGCAAGGAGTGTGAAAATCAAGTAGCAAAGTCGACTTCGTGTTGAGCTGAAGTCGACTCTGTCAAGCAGAAAGTGTCGCAAGCCTACCGCTAACAAATGACCAGCTACAGGTGACAAATAGAAGATAAGGCTGGAAAATAGCATCACAAGGGTGAAAAATATCTTCTAAGGCTGATATATGGTCGACAGAGCAAGAGCAGTGAAAAGTGTTAAGGTTGTGTTGACGCAATAGGTCCGTGGAGTCGACGCAGGCACGTTCAAGCTCGCTAGACAGAATTGCCAAAGCAGTGGCGACGGTTGTTCGTGAATAAGGGTGACAAATAGATGGCTAGTGGTGAAAAATAAGCGATAAGACTGACATATACCACGGTATGGGTGAATAATAGACAACAAGGCTGTAAATGTTGAAAAGTATGAAGAAGAGTCGACTCTATGTGTCCTTGGAGTCGACTCCAGTTACAAGCATACTTACAAATGAATGGAGAGGATAAGAAGAAGAAGGCTGAAAAAGAAGAGTCAAAGCAGCACTCAAATAGAGTCGATTCCATGGGAGTTTTTGTGAAGAAAAAGAGGAATCTCTGTCAAATATGACTCAAGGTTTCAAATTGTCAACAAAGTTCACAAGAAGTCAAGTCAAAATCAACACAATCAACATGGTCAACTCAGCAAAGCAGCCAGGCAAGTCAAAGATGACCCAGTCAAAGTCAACACAAGGCAAGCCACAATGCGCTAGTTATGTTGACCTCAGTCAACCTCACTCCAAGTGAAGAATGGCTCGAATGGAGACTAAGTGTTGAGCAAGGCAGTCGAATGGATGTTAGGGCAGACAAAAGGCCAACAAGGCTGACAAATGAGCTTTAACGATGTAAAAGACAAACACAGGGGTGACAAATGGATTAAGGCGACGGTCAAGCCAAGAGGAAAAAAGAGCTAAGGCGACGGCTTATGCAAATAAGAGGGACAAATGGCTGGGTAAGTCTGACAAATGCTCGATAAGGGTGATAAATAGACTGGTAAGGCTAACAAATAGCCTGAAAGGCTTTTTATAGAAATCATGTGTCTATTACACGCCTGAGTTCGATGGCTCATGCCTTGGCATGAGATCCAAGGTACGATGTTAGAGGAATATTCTCTCTCTAGGACACGTGGACCAATGAGAAAAAGATGGAATCAAATCACTTTATCCAAAAGCATTTCCGGAGCCCCTGTTCTATAAAGGATGTCTTCCTTCAAAGGAGAAAAGGGGATTGCAGAAGAAGAAAGAGGAGAGCTGCTGTGAGGGATGTCAAGCGGAGAAAAGAAAAGAGAGAGAGAACTGCGTGAGAAGAGAAGAGAGCTCGTGAGAAGAAAAAGAAAGAAGAATGAGTAGCCATCTGTGAGAGAGACTGTGAGAAGAAGAGGATGAGAGAGCCCGTTAGTGGGAAGCTTGAGTGCAACTAGTGGTTCATTGGAGACCTATTTGTGTGTGGCCTCTGGATCAGATCCAAGCCATCTGTGCTCCTTGAGAGTTACATGTTTTTCCTTTTCTTCTTTCGTTTTCTGTCATGTTTTTTATTTTCTTCGTCAAGCTGTTAGTCAGCGGAGCAAGCTGTGAGGCTCAGCTGTATTGAGGATCGGTTCCTCGTTAAGCTGTGTATCAGCGGATAGCAAGCTGTGTTGCTCAGCGGTAGCAAGCTATGAAGCTCGGCGGGTTGATATTGGTTCCCCGAAGCTGTGGATCAGCGGTTGTAGGGATTTGTTCCCCGAAGCTGTGGATCAACGGTTCAAGCTGTGAGTCAGCGGAATCCTCACTCGGGTTGAGTGGGGGGTGAATGTAGGTCGGCTTGGTGCAGACTGAACCACCTAAAATCTCTTGTGCAGTGTGGTTTGTTTGTGAGCGTGTTCCTTATCTTCTAACCCCACTTCACAGGATGAGTTGTATGCTAAGTGTTCGAGATCTGTTTTGAGTGAACCGTTATTTGGTCAATTAGTTTCTCCATGGTAGAATTGCTTTTGTGGGAACCTGGGCTTCGGTGTTTGAATAGGTTTATTGCATTAAGTATTTGAGGTTGTTTCTGACCGAACCAAGTGAGCAGTGTAAACTGCTATTTAGTTCTTCTCAATTTGAATTGAGTAGGGCAAGATTTTATTTGAGCGTAATTTTTAAAAAGGGGATCTATTCACCCCCCGCTAAATCCAGTCCGTGCACCCAACAATTGGTATCGGAGTGGGTCTCTGATTGATCAGATCCAACGATCTGCAGAGAGGATCCTGCTATTTTGGTGCATTGTCATTTTTAGAGTATTGCTTTGAAATGCTTTTAATGGCTCACCCACCCGTGTTCAATGGTTCTAATTTCAAATCCTGGTTAGGCAATTTGGGTACATTTGTAGACTCGAGAAGTCCACACCTCTCGGACCTCATCTACAATGGTCCATGCAAATTACCTAAGGAAGAGTCCAAGTGGACTGATGCTCACAGATTGAAAAATAGTGATAATATTAGAGCTCTAAAGTTAATGCAAGCTGATGTTGAAACCAACATATTTCCTTCTATTTATGCATGCAGAACTGCTAAGGATATATTGGATAAATGCATGGCCATCCATGAGAAAAAGGAGGACAGATGCTTGATGGCTGATGGAAGTGATCACAACAGTGATCAAAATGAGAACGAGGATGAAGAGGTAACTTCTATCTTCGAAAACTTTTCTATTGAAGATTGGGAGCATGCTTACAATGTGTTGTTTGAATCACATGAAAAATAGCGAAAACAAAATAAAACTATGAAAAGGAAATTGAATGTTGTTGTGAACTCTGGTTCTGAAAATAAAGATGTTGAAATGTTGAAAATTGAAAATGACATCTTTAGAAAATAACTGAAAAATCTTGATATTGTTAGTTCAGAACTAGATCAAATGAAATCTGCAAATAGAGCTCTTAGAAAATTTATTGAAGAAAATGAAGAAAAATTCAAGAAACTTGAAGAGGAGAAAATTTTGATTGCTGAGAAATTTGAGGGTATTAGAGCAGTTAATGTGGAGCTGCAGAAGAACATTGAAAAGGCTGAAACTAAACAGAAATGGGAAGTCACTCCTGATGATCAGACCTTAATTGATGAATTAATTCAAAATGCTGATCTGATAAAAGAAAGTGAAAAGTTGAAGCAGCTGAACACTGCAGTGTCAGAGAGACTTCTTGTCTTGGAAAAAGGGAAATCTGTTTGTATAGATGAGCCTGAAAAATTGCACAATCTGGAAACATAAATTGAAGATTAGAAATCTAAAAATGAAGCCTTGAAAATTAGAGTTGCTGAGTGTGAGGAAGAAATGGCTAGTTATAAACTCAGCATCTCATCCCTCCAATATGAGAATAATGATCTTAATGATTCTTTGTCTAAATTTATTGAGGGAAAAGAAAATTTGGATAAGCTTCTAGGAAGTAAAGTGAACATTCAGAGAGAGGGGCTGGGTTACAACCCTGTAAATAAAAAGAGCTTTGGAAATAAACTTTATACATCATTTGTGTGTAGCTCTGGGCCAACGAGCACCTCAAATCCATAAATTTTTTAGTTCACAGCTCAAAAGAATTCTAAACAAGCTGCAAGTCAGAAAATTGTGAAACAAACTGAAAAATAGAAAAAGAAAAACAACCTGCATCGCACACAGAAAAAGAAATCTAGTAACATGCATGTTAAGAATTCAAATCACCGTGCTCACAAAACTTAGAATGCTAGTTGTTTCTATTGTGGAAAGCATGGTCACCTAATGCATGACTGTAGAGTAATGAAAGAGGATGATCTGAATTTCAATAGGATGCATGCTAGAAAATCTCCAATTATTTAGAACAAGAAAATTCATTACTTTTGTTGTGGTAAGGTAGGCCACATTGTTGTACACTATTGGTTTACCGGGGGAAGAAAAGATTCTTACTCTAAACTTGTTAATTTCCCTGCAAAGAAAAATATTTTTCAAAGAAATAAGTTTGTTTCAAACCATAGTCACATTGTGTGCTTCAATTGTGATAAGCATGGCCATACAGTCAAGGACTGTTGGCAGAAAAAAAAGGTTTTCATGATAGACATGATAACAGATTTGGTTATGATCAGAAATTCTATGCTCATGTTTTTATGCACAAAAAGAACACCAAGCTTGTTGTTTCATGTCATTACTGTGGAAAATTTGGGCACTCCATGGTTGATTGTCAATTGATGAAATTTGATGACCTCAATGCCCAAAAGTCATGGAGAGCACCCACCAAAGGTGCCACTAACCATTCAGGACCAAAGAATACTTGGGTACCTAGAAATTCAAAATAAAGATCTATTTTGCAGGTGTGCCTTGAAGAATGAAGGAGAAATAAACAAAGAGGTTCAATAAATTCAAGGCACATGAAGTTTGGTAAAAACCCAATTTCTGGTTTTATAGTTATATTTGTTAATTTTCATTTCCCTCTGGTCAATTGTAGTTCTAGTTAGATTAGATTCATGTGCTCAATGTTTCAATTTGTTGAATGATTAAGGGAGAGTCT
Source organism: Amorphophallus konjac (assembly GCA_022559845.1). Classification (NCBI taxonomy): domain Eukaryota; kingdom Viridiplantae; phylum Streptophyta; class Magnoliopsida; order Alismatales; family Araceae; genus Amorphophallus; species Amorphophallus konjac. The sequence goes on along the minus strand of CM040117.1, from coordinate 212,340,539 downwards.
AGTAAACTTGATTTGAGAAGTAAGTTTTTTTTGAATTGAAAATCTGTTGTACATGTCATCTTGCATTGTTATGCATAATTTGAAAATTCTGCATTGCATTTGTTATGCATGACCCTATGGTATATAAAATGGTATGTTGGGAGAAGGGCAGGTCATTTCTGTCTGGAAACTCACACTACGCGTGAGATGGTCCTCTGACCTAAGTTCTCCACCAGGTACCATGGGTCAAAATAGCATTTAGAGCAGTCTAGATTTTCATGGGAATAGTTCAATGATTCTCTGCATGGTCTTCATGATAGATATGATGCATCAGTGCATTTACATAGGGGGAGTAAGTGTCTCATTTGATTAGCATTTCCATTATGCATAGTTTGCATACAGTGAGGGGGAGTAAATGTGTCATCTGATTACTCACATGCATATCATGCAATTTAGATTTAGTTGCATATCATTGTTGAACTCATGCATATACTTAGGGGGAGTAAACTCCTACATTTGCTGAGGGGGAGTCATATCTGAAATTTCTTTGTTGTGGGGGAGTCTTATCTGAAAATTCTCAAGCCAACTTGTTGATTGCTCAAGTCGACTTCCCAGCTATATTCTGAAAATAAAATCTTCTGTTTGAAACTCAAGCCGACTTAAACAACCTTCCAAGTTGACTTCATCTGTTGTCTGCTCTTTGTTGTGCCCATTTCTGGTTGGAGTCACCTTTTGCATTACTGCTAAACTATATTCCTGCTGCCCTCTTGTCATGCTTGGAAATCATTCTGTCTGTTGATAATCCTTGAACATCCTTGAAATTGTTCTGTTGGTAAGTCACGCAAAATTCAGTAAGATTCCAATCTGTGAACCATGATCATAAATCTGAATTCACTTTAGATGAGGAATCTTCTTTTATGATGTCTTATGATTGTCCACAATAATTTGCTGGTTTGAGTTTAATGACTTCATTGAGTTTAAAAAAAATAAATGTCTTGAAAAGATGCTGTGTTTAGTTTTAATAGATCTTAACCATTGTTTGCATGAGTGCCATGATTAATTTTCTGAAATCTGAAAGTTCTAATGAAATGGCAACTTTGGTTGAAGTGCTTAGATTCAGTATTGTTTTTAAGCATCAGAGAATCTGAAAAATTTCTAAGGGTTAAATTTGACAGAGCAATGACAATGGTCTACTGAGAAACCATGTCCCTTGACCTTGAAGTTTTATAGACTGTGTCATGAAGTGCCACTATTAACTCTGCTGAAATTTATTGAAAAATCTGGCAGAGCTATGGCATATTCACTGAGAAATGTGTCTCACTCAACAATGAAATGAGTGAAGATATGTCATGAGGTGATAATGTTATCTCTGTTCAATTTGAGACATGATAGTCAGTTATACTGAGTTCTTAGGGACACTGGCATCTAAACAATGTGTGTCCTCTACATACAAAGTTGTACTAGACTTAATTACTCTTAAAAAAAAATTGTTGATGAACACAAGAAAAAATTTGAAAGTGAATACAAAAAGTGAGAATGAGAATTTGTTGAAACCAGGAGTGAATTCAGAAATTCTTGCATGCTTAACCTCAATACTAGTCTTCGTAGCTCCTAGAGGTGTCATTGACTTTGGATAAGTAAGATAAAAGAAGGATTAACAAGGCTATAATATGCAAATTTGGTTCATTTCTATTAACTTTTGATTGCAGAAATTTTTTCAAAGAAATTTAATTGCTAAACTCTAACCTCATTAGATTTGAACCATGCTATGAATAAGGATCACATCATACATTTGTTATAATGGAAGCCTCTGCATTTAAGCCATGTTTGATTTATGAGATTTGTATCAGGTTGAAATTTATCTTTATCTGCTTAGAACATCCTTGTCCATTTGAATTGGTAACAATTCTGCCTACTGTCAGTTGTGATTCTAATTCTATGTCACCGAGGGAGAAAGTCCCATCTGAATTCTTTCAGACATATTCTAATTCTATGCCTACTATCAGTTGTGTCCATCTACGTTGTGTGTCAAAGGGGGAGACAGTTCCAGCACTTTCATGTCTAAATCTATCTCCATATTCCATATGTGATCTCACACTATTTAATTTGATGATGTCAAAGGGGGAGAGTAGTTTGTGAGTCATAGTGTTGTCAAGTGTTGTCAGCATTGGAGGTGAGAGGTGATGTATATGCATATTCATGTGTCAAACTGATCATAATGACCCACAGTGTTGCCACCATTAAAAAGGGGGAAATTGTTGTGACCCTATATTTTGATGATGTCAACACTATGACTCATCTGTTCTTGAGGATCATGCGTTTTGATGATGTCATTCATATCATTGAGTTTCATATCTTTGAATCTTGAGTTTCATAAGTTTTTGATGCTGTCAATTTCTTCTGTTAATGTTAATCCATGAATATCTATAAGTTTTGTGAAGACAACTTCGATTTTTTTGATCAAAGAATGGCAAGGAGTGTGAAAATCAAGTAGTAAAGTCGACTTCATGTTGAGCTGAAGTCGACTCTGTCAAGCAGAAAGTGCCTCAAGCCTACCGCTAACAAATGACCAGCTACGGGTGACAAATAGAAGATGAGGCTGACAAATAGCATCACAAGGGTGAAAAATATCTTCTAAGGTTGATGTATGGTCGACAGAGCAAGAGCAGTGAAAAGTGTTAAGGCTACGTTGACGCAATTGGTCCGTGGAGTCGACACAGGCATGTTCAAGCTCGCTAGACAGAATTGCCAAAGCAGTGGTGATGGTTGTTCGTGAATAAAGGTGACAAATAGATGAGTAGTGGTGAAAAATAAGAGATAAGGCTGACATATACCACTATATGGGTGAATAATAGACAACAAGGTTGTAAGCGTTGAAAAGCATGAAGAAGAGTCGACTCTATGTGTCCTTGGAGTCGACTCCAGTTACAAGCATACTCACAAATGAATGGAGAGGCTAAGAAGAAGAAGGCTGAAAAAGAAGAGTAGAAGCAGAACTCAAATAGAGTCGACTCCATGGAAGTTTTTGTGAAGAAAAAGAGGAATCTCTGTCAAATATGACTCAAGGCTTCAAATTGTCAACAAAGTTCACAAAAAGTCAACAAGTCAACAAAATCAACATAGTCAACATGGTCAACTCAGCAAAGTAGCCAAGCAAGTCAAAGATGACCCAGTCAAAGTCAACACAAGGCAAGCCACAATGCGCTAGTTATGTTGACATCAGTCAACCTCACGCCAAGTGAAGAATGGCTCGAATGGAGACTAAGTGTTGAGCAAGGCAGTCGAATGGATGCTAAAGCAGACAAAAAGCCAACAAGGTTGACAAATGAGCTTTAATGGTGTAAAAGACAAACATAAGGGTGACAAATGGATTAAGGCGACGGTCAAGCCAAAAGGAAAAAAGAGCTAAGGTGATGGCTTATGCAAATAAAGGTGACAAATGGCTGGGTAAGTTTGACAAATACTCGATAAGGGTGATAAATAGACTGGTAAGAGTAACAAATAGCCTGAAAGGCTTTTTATAGAAATCATGTGTCTGCCACACGCTTGAGTTCGATGGCTCATGCCTTGGCACGTGATCCAAGGTACTATGTCAGAGGAACATTCTCTCTCCAGGACACATGGACCAATGAGAAAAAGATGGAATCAAATCACTTTATCCAAAAGTATTTCCGGAGCCCCTGTTCTATAAAGGATGTCTTCCTTCGAAGGAGAAAAGGGGATTGCAGAAGAAGAAAGAGGAGAGCTGCTGCGAGGGATGTCAAGCAGAGAAAAGAAAAGAGAGAGAGAACTGCGTGAGAAGAGAAGAGAGCTCGTGAGAAGAAAAAGAAAGAAAAATGAGCAGCCATCTGTGAGAGAGACTGTGAGAAGAAGAGGAGTAAGAAGAGGATGAGAGAGCCCGTGAGTGGGAAGCTTGAGTGCAACCAGTGGTCCATTGGAGACCTGTTTGTGTGTGGCCTCTGGATCAGATCCAAGCCATCTGTAACGACCCGAGAATCCGATTACCGGGAAGGCCCGATAACCCGAGACTCGCACCGCCACCCACGAGCCCGAAGACTCGGAAGGGTTAAAAGGATGGTGTGGAAACTACACAAGTATCACAAATAATTGCAGAAATTAAACAGTTACAATATTAAGCAGGAAATGAATTAACATTTTACATGGTCCACAATAAAATAACAACAACAACAGTAGTCCGTGACTAGTACAGTGACAAGAAAGGAAAGTACAGCTACACGGGGCATCCCCCGGCTCTGACCTCTGGCACTACCGCTGGGCACCCGCACCACGCTGCGCTCCTGACGCGCTCCCCGAAGGTGGCGTCTCACCTGAAACACGGTGAAAACACGCAGGGAATGAGTCTCGGAACAAGACTCAGTAGGGATCACTCGAACCCTACCCCGAAAAATGAGAAACCACTACTCTAGCGGTAGGAAAGTACCTCGGAAAGGAAAGCCCTGTACTCTACAGAACTAGGCCCTAACGGCACGTAAACCGACACACGTGCCACGGTACGAGAAGACCGAAACTCAACGGTCGAACCGTCAAAACCCGAAGGTCGGAAACACACGACTGACAGCCTGACACTCCGTACTCGACAGGAGTACCACCCACTAGAAGCACAGCCGGTAGCGTCCCCTGACGTCTTACACCGCACCGCAGGTGAACCACCTGACGTGGTAGGTCCTACCCGAGGCGCAAACACCGCACAAGTAACCACAACAAGTGACTAGCTGGGGTCACGCCCGTCGACGTGGGTCCAACCGCCCCCAACCACGTGTGCACACACAGACCACGCGTCCTAGGTCTGGCCCTCTGACCGGTTTTCCCCCGCAGCCGGACTCTGGCTAAGACGAGGAGCCTACGGAAACCGGTCCACAAACCGTCTCGAAAGGTGGGTGCCCGTACACCACTCCCAGGTGAGACCAGCACCTCGTACTGGTGGGCTACGACTAGTGGAGGGTCACTGAAGGAGTAGACTCTCAAGTCACGGAAAACAACGTCCAAGCCCGACAACAACATCTCCCGGTACACTCTGTACGACGAGAGACCCGCCGACGCAACCTGTACCCTTGAACGGTCCACAATGGGCCGCCCATGGAAGTACAGTCACACAGGGACCGCACAAGCATTCGAACGGTCAGATCAGGACCGTTCCACCCAGGGTCCAAACGACAGATAAACGGCCAACACAGGACCGTGCAACCAGATGTGTGGTCAACTCTTGACCGCACGTGGGTGAGGAACGGTCACCTCCTGGCCGCTCGTCTCCCAACGGTAAAAAGCCTGGACGGTTAGTCCTTAGCCGCACTTGGGGAAGAGCGGCTACGGCTTAGCCGTTCAGGTGTTGTGCGGTCAGGGCCAGACCGCACATCCAACCATAGCGCCAGGGGATGTACGGCCAGCACCTGGCCGTGCAAGGGGTTATGCGGTCAGCTCCTGGCCGCACATCCCAGAGCACTGCACAACGGTCACAACCGACGGTCAAAACCCTTAGGGTTGGGCGGTAGCTGTGGGGCCGCACATTAGGATATGCGGTCCCACGATAGACCGCCCAAGCCCACTGCGCGCCAAGCCTCACCCAAAGCGCGCCGAGCCGATGAACGGTCCGAACGGAACCGCATAGGGGTTGTGCAGCCACTGGTTCGACCGCACATCGCTCACCGGCGAGAAAATGGCGAACCTCACCGGAAACGCCCAATCGGCCTCAAAACGACCCCACGGAGGGGGAAATGGCGGGAGAAGAAACCCCAAGCCCCCTAGCATGCTCCTACGCCCTTAAACCGCGAAATCGGGGCTCAAAACGATGGATCGGACGAACTCACCCCGCGGCATGATCAACCCTTCCCGGCTCAAAATAAACCCCTCTCGACCTCGTCTCGAGCTGAAACTCACGGGGAAGGAAGACATGAGGCTAAGGAACGTCACCCTACCTCCGGTCCGCGACGAAACGCTCCGATCCGAGCTCGAAGTCGCGAAGAACGCCGTTAGAATCTCGCCTCCCCACGCTTCCCACGCTCGCCGTATGCCCGCACGATCGCCACCACGTCACCCACGTCCTCGCACCGTCGCACCGCCGCCGTCTGCAGCCGGAACGGGGGTCGGCACGGTCGAACGGGAGAGAAGGAGAGGGAGAGCCGGCCACGGTCGCGTGAGGGAGAGAGAGGAAGGAAGAAGAAGAAAAGAGAAAAGAAGAAAAAGAAAAGAAAAGAAAATGGGAATATATAGAAAATCTGATTTTCGGAAAAATACCGAAAATTAGAAAAATACATTTCCGGAATCCTCGGAACGCACCGACCGCAACGGTACCACTCGTGCCTCGGGGAACCGCCCGGTTCACCCGCAGCGAGCGTCCGAAGAAAAAGCCGAAACACACACCGGAAATCGGAAAACACGCGCGGAAAAGCCGCGGAACGCCTCCGGGCCTCCGGAACGACTCCGGATCGCGCCGATCCGAACACGAAAGATGTCCGAAACGAAATTTCGGACACAACGGAGCCGGACGCTCCGAAAACCAGATCCGGGACCCACGAAGAAGGATCCGAAAGGTCCGGGATATTACAGCCCTCCCCCCTTAAGGAATTTCGTCCTCGAAATTGAGAACAACCCAATGGGGAAAGAAGAGGAAGACTCACTCAAACAGGTGCGGGAACTGCTGACGCATCTCGTCCTCACGTTCCCACGAAGCCTCACCACCAGAGTGTCGTTGCCACACGACCTTTACCAAGGGAATGACCTTGTTCCGCAGGCGCTGCTCTCGCCTATCATCCACGCGGATCGGAAACTCTGGGAGAGAAAGATCTGGAGTCACCTCAGGCCAAACGGAAAACTCGAGCACATGAGAGTCATCGGGCATATACTTCCGCAACATCGAGACGTGGAACACGTCATGCACCGATGCCAACTCAGAGGGTAACTGCAACCGGTAAGCAACCTTACCAATGCGCTCCACAATCGCGAAAGGACCAATATAGCGGGGACTCAGCTTCCCACGCCGCCCAAAACGCATCACCCCCTTCATCGGAGAAACTCTCAAGAACACATGATCGCCCACGGCGAACTCGAGGGGCTGCCTCCTACGGTCAGCATAACTCTTCTGCCGACTCTGGGCCGCCAACATGTTCTGACGAACCAGGTGCACAACATCCACACATTGCTGCACCAACTCCGGTCCCGTCAAAACACGCTCACCCACCTCAAACCAATCAAGTGGAGTCCGACAAGGACGCCCATACAATGCCTCATAAGGAGCCATGCCGATGCTCGAATGAAAGCTGTTGTTATAGGCAAACTCCACCAACGGTAGGTGATGAATCCAACTCCCCTGCCACTCCAGGCAGCAGGATCTCAGCATGTCCTCCAAAGTCTGAATGGTCCTCTCAGACTGACCATCTGACTGTGGATGATACGCCGAGCTAAATGCCAACTCCGTGCCAAGAGCTCGCTGGAAACTCCTCCAGAATCCGGAAGTGAAGCGCGGATCCCGATCTGACACGATCGAAATGGGAACCCCATGCAACGGCACGATCCGCTCCACATAAAGACGAGCCAACTTAGGCACGCTCCAGCTGACTTTGACCGGTAGCAACCGCGTCACCTTCGTCAGCCGATCCACCAGCAACCAAATACTGTCCTGCCCAGTCGGGGTCCTGGGCAACCCCACCACAAAATCCGTGGTCACATGGTCCCACTTCCAAGCAGGAACATCCAAGGGCTGGAGAGTACCGCCTGGTCGCTGATGCTCTGCCTTCACCTGCTGACAGATCAGGCACCTGGCCACAAATTCGGCAACATCTCTCTTCATGCCAGGCCACTAGAACTGCCTCCGCAAGTTCCGATACATCTTCGTCGCACCCGGGTGCACAGTGTACCTGCTCCCATGAGCCTCGCGTAACACCGCACGACGAACCTGCTCCTCCGCTGGGACGTACAGCCTGCCACGAAACCTCACAGCACCGTCCTCGCCGAGCTCCACATCAGCCATCGCAAGAATCCGGGGCAACTCAGGGTCCGCATGCTGAGCCTCTGTCACCTGACGACGGATAGCAGGAGTGACAGTCAGACTCGCAAGCACTGCCAACCCTGGCTCCTGGGGAATCTTGAGCCTGAAAGATACTTCGGGCACCTGTTCCCAGAGCCTCCACTTCCTCAGCATCAAGGCACCAATCACGACCTTCCGACTCAAGGCATCGGCGACGACATTCATCCTGCCCGGCTGATAAGACAGGGTGAAGTCATAGTCCTTCATGAACTCCATCCAACGCCTTTGTCTGAGGTTCAGATCTCTCTGCGAGAACACATACCTCAAACTCTGATGGTCAGTGAACACCTCAAACTTCTCGCCATACAGATAATGCCTCCAGATCTTCAGCGCGAAGATCACTGCCGCCAACTCAAGATCATGGGTAGGGTAGTTCTCCTCATGGGGCTTTAGCTGCCGAGATGCATAAGCCACCACTCTACCATGCTGCATCAGAACAGCACCCAATCCGACGCCGGAAGCATCTGTACAAACCACGAAACCTCCCGATCCAGAAGGCAAAACCAACACCGGAGCCGAGGTGAGCAATCTCTTCAGTTCCCTGAAACACTGCTCACACTCCTCGGACCAGACGAAAGGAACATCCTTCCGTGTGAGCCTAGTCATCGGGGTCGCAATACGGGAAAAATCCTGGATAAAACGACGATAATAACCCGCAAGCCCCAAGAAACTCCGGATCTCTGTCACCGACCTCGGCCTCGGCCATTGCATCACAGCCTCGACCTTGGCGGGATCCACGGAAATGCCATCACCAGAAATCACATGCCCCAGAAAGTGCACCTCGCTGAGCCAAAACTCGCACTTGCTGAGCTTCGCAAACAACTGGTGATCTCGCAACGTCTGCAGCACCACACCCAATTGGTACGCATGCTCCTCAGCAGACCGCGAATAAACAAGGATGTCATCCACGAAAATGACCACGAACTGGTCCAAATACGGGTGGAACACCCTCTGCATCAAGTCCATGAAGGCTGCTGGGGCATTGGTGAGCCCGAACGGCATCACCAGAAACTCATAATGCCCGTACCTCGTACTGAACGCAGTCTTCTCCACATCGGACTCGCGAATTCTCAGCTGATAGTAACCGGACCGCAAATCAATCCGCGAGAACACTCGCGCAGACTGCAGCTGGTCGAACAAGTCATCAATCCGCGGCAACGGATACTTGTTCTTAATGGTCACTTCATTCAGCTGTCGATAGTCAATGCACAACCGCAGACTACCGTCCTTCTTCTTTACGAACAACACGGGCGCACCCCAAGGGGAAAAGCTCGGACGAATATACCCCTTGGCCAACAGTTCCTGCAACTGTGCCCTCAGCTCCCTCAACTCAGCGGGGGCCATACGGTAGGGAGCCTTCGCCAAAGGTCCCGTACCAGGCACAACCTCGATCACGAAATCGATCTCCCGCTGGGGAGGTAATCCAGGCAACTCCTCAGGAAAAACATCGGGAAACTCGCATACCACCGCAATGTCCTCGACATCCGGCTCCATCCGGTCAGACACAACCACTGACGCGAGAAAACCCTGACAACCTGAGTCAAGCAATCGACGGGCTCGAATAGCAGAGATAAGAAATCGAGAAGAGGTGGAACGGATACCTTGGAAATAGAAGGTCCTCTTGCTCGGATGTTGGAAGTAGACCCTCTTCATTCCACAATCCACCACCGCTCTATGAGTCTCGAGCCAATCCATGCCTAGAATCACGTCGTAATCCCGAAGCTGCAACGCATACAACCTGCCTGGCATACTCCGTCCATCGATCCACACCGGAACCTGGTCGAAGCAATACGGAGTGACCATAAAGTCACCCGAAGGCAACTCCACAGCCAAATCACAGGACAACTGGGTCACCGGCTCCTCGACGCTCGACGCGAAATCCTCCGAAATGAACGAATGAGACGCGCCAGAATCAAATAAAACCCGAGCCGCACAACCCAAAATCTGAACGGTACCTTCCACGAGCTGCGACGCCACTGCCTCTGCCCTGGTCAAGTGCGTGATCTGGCCACGAGCTCTCTGCCTGCCTCCCACACTAGCTGACCTGGGTAGCGGCGGATACTGTCCCTGCTGCTGCTGCTGCTGGGGAACCTGCTGCTGCGGCGGCCTCTGAGGACAGTCACGCGCCATATGCCCTGGCTGGTCACACCGAAAACAGATGATCGGCGCCGTGCACTGCCTGCCTGGGTGGGTCCCACCACACCGTGGACAAGGTCCTCGCGATCCACCCACCGATCCCTGACGCTGCAAAGAGAACGGCTGCTGTACACTGCCCGATGAAGCCTGCCCCTGATCCTTGGACTTCTTACGGAAGTTCTTTTTCAAGAACTTCTTGACCTTCGAGCCAAAGGACGCAGATCCTGTCACTGAAGCTGTCGATGCCGGTACTCCTGAACCACCCGACGCAGACTGAAAGAAACCCTGCTGCTGAGTAGCCGACTGCTGGCTGTGACCTGACACAGACTGCCCCTGGCTAATCGGTCCTCGAGTCCTCTGCATATCCATCTCCAAGGAAATCGCAACACAAGACGCCGTCTCGAGATCAGTGGCCCCATTCGCGATCAGATGGTGCCTCAGCTCCAACCTCAAGCCCTGCACAAACTGCGAGGTCCTCACCCTCTCATGCTCCATGATATGAGGTGCATACCGACCCAGCTCGACAAATCGGGCCCTGTACTGCAACACGGACATGTCACCCTGCACCAGCTCCAGAAACTCCCGCATCCGCTGCGTAGCAACAACGTCTGGACAGTACGTACGCTCGAAAGCACTGACAAAGTCATCCCACTCGATCTGCTCAAGTGGACGAAGCTGAAAGGACGTCTTCCACTCAGAAGACCACCACCTCCGAGCCGTACCCTGCAACTGGTTGTAGGCTAACACCACTCTGTCCTCGGCAGCACTCTTCGCGGAACTGAACACCCGCTCCATCTCATCAAGCCAATCACGAGCCGCATCAGGGTCTGCCTGGCCGCTAAAGTAAGGTGGATGGAACTGCATGAAATCCCTCACTGCTCGGCCTGGCCCACCCCTGACTGACGAGCCCTCACCGGCCTCTCCGCCGAACTGCTGAGCCATGAGATGGTACATGCCACGGAGAAAACCCTCGGCCCCCGGAACTCTCGCAGCATCCGCGGCCTCGGTAGCTCCCGGAACTCTGCTATGCTCCTCCTGGTCCCTCTGCTGGACCTCCTGCTGGATCTCCTGACCTCCAGCCGACTGCCCCTGCTGAGAGCGAGAACTCCTCCTCGGCGCCATCCTCGCTCCTGAAGCACAAGACGGAAAACTCAGGAACGGAAGGTCAGAATTAAAACACGCGGTGCCCAATGCCAGCGTCACCTGCACATCATTGTCATGGACTAGTGGACCACTACAATTACCTATGATTCCCATGTAATTCCACAACCGCGCTCTGATACCAGCTGTAACGACCCGAGAATCCGATTACCGGGAAGGCCCGATAACCCGAGACTCGCACCGCCACCCACGAGCCCGAAGACTCGGAAGGGTTAAAAGGATGGTGTGGAAACTACACAAGTATCACAAATAATTGCAGAAATTAAACAGTTACAATATTAAGCAGGAAATGAATTAACATTTTACATGGTCCACAATAAAATAACAACAACAACAGTAGTCCGTGACTAGTACAGTGACAAGAAAGGAAAGTACAGCTACACGGGGCATCCCCCGGCTCTGACCTCTGGCACTACCGCTGGGCACCCGCACCACGCTGCGCTCCTGACGCGCTCCCCGAAGGTGGCGTCTCACCTGAAACACGGTGAAAACACGCAGGGAATGAGTCTCGGAATAAGACTCAGTAGGGATCACTCGAACCCTACCCCGAAAAACGAGAAACCACTACTCTAGCGGTAGGAAAGTACCTCGGAAAGGAAAGCCCTGTACTCTACAGAACTAGGCCCTAACGGCACGCAAACCGACACACGTGCCACGGTACGAGAAGACCGAAACTCAACGGTCGAACCGTCAAAACCCGAAGGTCGGAAACACACGACTGACAGCCTGACACTCCGTACTCGACAGGAGTACCACCCACTAGAAGCACAGCCGGTAGCGTCCCCTGACGTCTTACACCGCACCGCAGGTGAACCGCCTGACGTGGTAGGTCCTACCCGAGGCGCAAACACCGCACAAGTAACCACAACAAGTGACTAGCTGGGGTCACGCCCGTCGACGTGGGTCCAACCGCCCCCAACCACGTGTGCACACACAGACCACGCGTCCTAGGTCTGGCCCTCTGACCGGTTTTCCCCCGCAGCCGGACTCTGGCTAAGACGAGGAGCCTACGGAAACCGGTCCACAAACCGTCTCGAAAGGTGGGTGCCCGTACACCACTCCCAGGTGAGACCAGCACCTCGTACTGGTGGGCTACGACTAGTGGAGGGTCACTGAAGGAGTAGACTCTCAAGTCACGGAAAACAACGTCCAAGCCCGACAACAACATCTCCCGGTACACTCTGTACGACGAGAGACCCGCCGACGCAACCTGTACCCTTGAACGGTCCACAATGGGCCGCCCATGGAAGTACGGTCACACAGGGACCGCACAAGCATTCGAACGGTCAGATCAGGACCGTTCCACCCAGGGTCCAAACGACAGATAAACGGCCAACACAGGACCGTGCAACCAGATGTGTGGTCAACTCTTGACCGCACGTGGGTGAGGAACGGTCACCTCCTGGCCGCTCGTCTCCCAACGGTAAAAAGCCTGGACGGTTAGTCCTTAGCCGCACTTGGGGAAGAGCGGCTACGGCTTAGCCGTTCAGGTGTTGTGCGGTCAGGGCCAGACCGCACATCCAACCATAGCGCCAGGGGATGTACGGCCAGCACCTGGCCGTGCAAGGGGTTATGCGGTCAGCTCCTGGCCGCACATCCCAGAGCACTGCACAACGGTCACAACCGACGGTCAAAACCCTTAGGGTTGGGCGGTAGCTGTGGGGCCGCACATTAGGATATGCGGTCCCACGATAGACCGCCCAAGCCCACTGCGCGCCAAGCCTCACCCAAAGCGCGCCGAGCCGATGAACGGTCTGAACGGAACCGCATAGGGGTTGTGCGGCCACTGGTTCGACCGCACATCGCTCACCGGCGAGAAAATGGCGAACCTCACCGGAAACGCCCAATCGGCCTCAAAACGACCCCACGGAGGGGGAAATGGCGGGAGAAGAAACCCCAAGCCCCCTAGCATGCTCCTACGCCCTTAAACCGCGAAATCGGGGCTCAAAACGATGGATCGGACGAACTCACCCCGCGGCATGATCAACCCTTCCCGGCTCAAAATAAACCCCTCTCGACCTCGTCTCGAGCTGAAACTCACGGGGAAGGAAGACATGAGGCTAAGGAACGTCACCCTACCTCCGGTCCGCGACGAAACGCTCCGATCCGAGCTCGAAGTCGCGAAGAACGCCGTTAGAATCTCGCCTCCCCACGCTTCCCACGCTCGCCGTATGCCCGCACGATCGCCACCACGTCACCCACGTCCTCGCGCCGTCGCACCGCCGCCGTCTGCAGCCGGAACGGGGGTCGGCACGGTCGAACGGGAGAGAAGGAGAGGGAGAGCCGGCCACGGTCGCGTGAGGGAGAGAGAGGAAGGAAGAAGAAGAAAAGAGAAAAGAAGAAAAAGAAAAGAAAAGAAAATGGGAATATATAGAAAATCCGATTTTCGGAAAAATACCGAAAATTAGAAAAAATACATTTCCGGAATCCTCGGAACGCACCGATCGCAACGGTACCACTCGTGCCTCGGGGAACCGCCCGGTTCACCCGCAGCGAGCGTCCGAAGAAAAAGCCGAAACACACACCGGAAATCGGAAAACACGCGCGGAAAAGCCGCGGAACGCCTCCGGGCCTCCGGAACGACTCCGGATCGCGCCGATCCGAACACGAAAGATGTCCGAAACGAAATTTCGGACACAACGGAGCCGGACGCTCCGAAAACCAGATCCGGGACCCACGAAGAAGGATCCGAAAGGTCCGGGATATTACACCATCTATGCTCCTTGAGAGTTACATGTTTTTCCTTTTCTTCTTTTATTTTCTGTCATGTTTTTTGTTTTCTTCGTCAAGCTGTTAGTCAGCGGAGCAAGCTGTGAGGCTCAGCTGTATTGAGGATCGGTTCCTCGTTAAGCTGTGTATCAGCGGATAGCAAGCTGTGTTGCTCAGCGGTAGCAAGCTGTGAAGCTCGGCGGGTTTAGATTGGTTCCCTGAAGCTGTGGATCAGCGATTTTAGGGATTTGCTCCCCGAAGCTGTGGATCAGCGGTTGTAGGGATTTGTTCCCCGAAGCTGTGGATCAACAGTTCAAGCTGTGAGTCAGCGGAATCCTCACTCGGGTTGAGTGGGGGGTGGATGTAGATCTGCTTGGTGTAGACTGAACCACCTAAAAATCCCTTGTGCAGTGTGGTTTGTTTGTGAGCATGTTCCTTATCTTCTAACCTCGCTTCACAGGATGGGTTGTGTGCTAAGTGTTCGAGATCTATTTTGAATGAACTGTTATTTGGTCAATTAGTTTCTCCATAGTAGAATTGCTTTTGTGAGCACATGGGCTTCGGTGTCTGAATAGGTTTATTGCATTAAGTATTTGAGGTTGTTTCTGACCGAACCAAGTGAGCAGTGTAAACTGCTATTTACTTCGTCCTCAATTTGAATTGAGTAGGGCAAGATTTTATTTGAGCGTAATTTTTAAAAAGGGGATCTATTCACCCCCCTCTAGATCCAGTCTGTGCACCCAACACCCGCTGCCCTCCTCCTCCCTCCTCCTCCTTCCCACTACCTCCCACTGCCGTCCCCCGCCTCCACCGGCTCCCCATCAGCCATATCTGGCAGATGGAAGGACGGCGGTGGCCAGATCCCGCCGTCCACCGCCCCGCCACCATCCACTGCCCTCCCACCGCCGTCCACCGATCACACGATCCACCGCCCTCCCATCACGGTCCACTGCTCCCTCCGCCCTCCTACCGGCCGCCGCCGCCGCCCTCCTCCTCTCTACAAAACAAAGGAAACAAAAAAAAACCTCGCCGGAGGCTTCCGATCGCTGGTCCCCGCCGCCTGAATGTCTGCTTGTCGACCTTCCCACCGCCGCCCACAGTCGCTACGCTCGATGCCTCCACCCCCCCCTCATGGCTGGCTTAAAAGGCCGAACAAACACGAGCCAGACGGCCCGCACGTACCAGGCCAGTCCCACGACGAACCGATTTGGTACATAACGGGACACACGATCTCGTGTTGTCCAATGGGAATCGGCGGCGTGCCACGTGTCAGCTGTCCAGCCCGCCTAGTGGCATAGTCCTGTATGTACAGTTCGTCCCGTACCGGATCGATTTGTAAAATCCTACTCAAGTATATATGAAAGGGTCCCTACAGAGCGGTGTTTATTAGATAAATGTGTAACTGGAAAGACGTATAAATCAGTATCTAAATTGAAGGAGTTTACCCATTAATATGAAAGATGGAAAAGGTTAAAAATTAAAAATCTCTTATACTAAGTACTTGCTGCAATTGCACTTTTGACGTTGTTGCTAATAGCGGGTGATGCTAAATATTTGATTATATGAGATCAGTTTTGATATTTATCTATCATAAGGTTTTATGGTTATACTCGGGGTTTGTCGGCCCGGTCGTATTGACCGTATCAATATTTTGTCGATATGATATGGTATTACATCGTACCACACCGTACCGGTGTATGTCAGGAAGTGTTACTTTATAAATATTTAATATAATAAAACATGATAAAAATTATATGTAACATAGTTGGTTAGAGTGTCCGTGATCTTAACATGAGGTCAAAGATTTGAATCTCATTTCCATCATATTTTTACTTCGATTTACGAAGATAACGAAGAAAAATGAAAGCCTTACATCTCGTGGGTTTCAAACTCGAAATTTTACGTTTCTAAAAAATACTTTTAACCAAATCATTTATGAAAATACGTATGATATAAAATAAAATATATAATATTTATAAGAACATGAGTAGCGTATCAATTGCATACTACGTATTGGTCTACCGATCATCGACTGGTACGATTCGATATATGTAGTACGGATCGTATCGTACTGATTTGTCAAATCTTGATTACACTAAACAAATTATTACAAGTAATCGTTAACATGTTGTATATTTGTGAAAAAAACCTTCAAACAGTACGTATATACAAACAATCCCGTAATGTTTACTGCACACGTGAAGATTAATATTATGGGGAAGATTTTAGTTGTACTCATTGTATAAGATTATTTCGCAAACATATCATTCTAAGGGTTTAGTTTCGTAAAATAAAGGGGAATCAAATTTTATCTTACCAATTGTGTCAACTATATTAGTCTTTGATCGATACTATTTGATACGATACGATCCTATATTATATCGTTGCGTGTCAAGAAGGGGGAATAATCTAATTCATATATATCTACCATAATAAAAGTACAATAAAATTCATTGTGAACTTTTAATTCAGTTCGTTATTAGAGTGTTGTTAAATATGTACAATTCTCATGTTCTAGCCTTGCACTTGTCATTTTTCATTAATTTTTCTATTCTTTGATTTTTTTTAAGAAGGTCTTAACAATGCCATTTTAATTAAAGTAAAATAAATTTTAAATAACAAACACTACAATTTATAAAGTTCTATGCTTAATTTTTTAGTGAATCCTAAATCCTAATTGCAACTTTTTGCTCAAAACCATTTCCTCCCTCACCCATTTATTATTATTATTATTTTCACAAACCTTAAAATCTCTCATCATCTCTCTCCACAAATTAGGATTTTGTATGTCGCCATCTGCACTCTCCATCTCTTCTCCCCACTGTTGATGTCGGCTAATTCTTCCTTGCCGTGGTCGATGTGGGTTATTTTTTCATTAAATCGTTAAGTTACCATAAATTTTAATAATATAGACGAACTAAGTTGGTTAAAGTGTTCAGTTATATATTTGAGGTTACACCTTCGAGGCTTGTATGGGCCATTTTTATTTTTTTATTTTTTATTTTTTAATCTTGAAAAAAAATCTTTCACTTAACATAAACGATTTGTTCACTTTAAAATTTTGATTAACAATCTTAAGCACTCTTTTTTAAATATATTTTTAGATAACTATAATATATGTAATTAATATAATCTAATAAAAATATATAAAAATGAGTTGAGGATGAATAGTGTTGAGATATTGTCACATTTAAATTATTTTAAATTATATTAATTAAATATATTATAATTATTTAAGAATTATATTTTAAAAAATCATTAAGACTATTAATTAAAATTAAAAAAATGAAAATTATTAAAAAATTTCAAAATTAGAAAAGAATAATAAAAAACTAACAAGAAAAAAATAATGATTGCATGTTTCGAATCGACAGACCTCACAAGTATAACTCATCACTCCCAACCAACTAAATTAATAGTTCACATTGTTATAAAATATAAAAAACATATTTAAACATATATAGTACTGAATCGTTTGCGTCCCACACACCGACCATATCGATCACATGATGGCACGGTTCGATACGCACAGTAAGTAAAGTACGTACGGAATTAGTATATAAAATCATGAGGAAGATTATTATATATCCTTATATCCTTAAAATCTTCTAATATTACCTCTATACCCTTATCTTTATGTATTTACTGCAATACTCCTCGCAAGAAAAATGCTTAACCTATACTTTGACTTTGGTTAACTCTCTCTCATGTGAGATTGTTGGTATCGAAACAGAGAACTAGGGAGGGGTAAGGTGGAGGTGGGGGACGGGGAGATGGAGAAGAGAGGAGGTGGTGGCGGCGGCCGCTCATAGCACGTACCCATGACGTTGGCTCCCCCTCCGAGAGAGCAAGGACAGTCAAAGAGAGTGATAGAGAGGGGGGAGAGTGATAGAGGGCCACAATGGCCCTCTCTTACTCCAGCAAGAGAGAGAGAGAGGGCGACCCTCTCTAGTGTTGACGAGAGAGAGAGAGTGGGGAGAGAGTGAGAGAGCGCCGCGACAACCCTCTCTGGCACCAACGAGGCAAAGATAGTGAGAGAGAGAGAGAGAGAGAGCGAGGAGAGAGTGAGGGGAGAGAGGGGTAAATTTGTTATTTCACAAGAATGGTTATCACGAGAGTTAGAAGATTTAAGAGATATTGAGATAAATATCATAAAGATAGGCATATGGAAGTAAATATTAGAAGCTATAAGGGCTATATAAGCAATATATCCAAAGACAAATGCTTAGTGCCCATCTAGACTGGTAGTAATGCTTAGTTGGAATACCCGTCTCGCTTGTCGTTGGTCTACGTATAAAACGAGCCACGTCGATTACACAGCTGAAGTTCGCACATTTTCAAGGTAAACTGTTAGCCCACGCCAGCCATCATTACGTCAAACTGGACTTCAAAAGGAAAAAAAAATTGCTTGATTTACCCTTTCCCACCATGTTTTGGGCCTTCCAAAAGGCTATCGTCCCCCATTCGTCTATTGTCTTGACCACGATCCTTGTGCTATCCTTCATCTGTAAGCGCTATCCCATCTCGACCACGAGCGCTCTCCTCTCCCTCGCGGTGCCATTGAGCACAGGTTCTACGCTCATCTGCGATGATGAAAGAAGGGAAGAAGATGGTAGGAAAGCTCGACGCTATGGAAACATCTACATCTACAGTTGTTGTAATGGAGAAAGGGAAAAAGTCAGAAGCTAATGCCGCATCATCTGTAATGCCAGCCTTGCAGCTAATTAGGCCATTATGTTACCCCTTCATGATGTTGTACACACCGTCACTCCTGCCTTACAAGCCTATGTATGTTGCAGCACATACAAATCACACTCAACAGATAGTAAATCAGAGCCCTAACATGCCTCACGAGGAAGATAGCATTCTAGTGACCATGTAACGAATAATCAGGTACAAGAAATAGAAGCTCATAGTCATGATGTAGACGCTACCATCGACAATACAATTAATATCATCTTCATTAAGTATATGTCTAGCACCACTGTTTGTAAACAATCATATCAATGCGTCCTTCCGATACTTTTGGTAGGGAATGAGGAATATTTGTCAACTCCAAGAAAAAAAGATTTTGAGATATTGAAGGATGGTGGCATAGAATCTAATGCATCGCAATGCAAGGAATATGTTACCATTGTTTAGCTTTTTATCACCCATAACTAGTTATTTGTCATCCTTACTTAGCTATTTGTCACCCTTAACTAACTATTTGCCACTATTGTTTAACTATTTGTCACCTGTCACCCTTACTCAGTTGTCACCCTTAACTAGCTATTTGTCACCCTTGTTTAGCTATTTTATCGCCCTTGCTTAGCCACCCTTGTTTAGCTATTTGTCACGTCGCCCTTTCTCAGATTTTTGTCACTCTTTTTTAGCTATTTATCGCCCTTATTTAGCTATTTGTCACCCATAACTAGCTATTTGTCACCCTCGTTTAGCTATTTGTCAATCTTAACTAGTTATTTATTATCGTTGTTCAGTTATTTGTCACCATTAACAACACATGGTTCTTGGCAAATGCTGGTGGAGCAGATAAGTCATTCAAAGGAAGAAGATACAAGCTGTACCAATTGAACCTTTTAATGGCATGATGTTCAATACCATTTCAGAAGCAAAAATTTTCTACAACAGTTATGCAAACATATAGGATTCGACATCGCAATTACAGACAGTAGAAAAAAGAATGACGTGTGCATCTACAAGAAGTTCAGTTGTCATCGGAGTGGAGAATCTAGAAGGGCAGAAAATGTAGTCAGTCACAGAGATTCATCTAAGGTTGGATGTAAGGCATCGGTGAGGGTTAGACAACAGAATGATACAAAGAACAACATAATGTATGATGTAATTCTCGAGCATAATCACTGTCTTCACTCTATAGCTGCTATTTACTTAAGATCGCATCGAAAAAATTGCACGCTAGAGAAAGCTGGAATTCTGAACATGCGTAGTGTTGGCATATTCATGTCAAACATTGTGTCGACGCTGGCAAAAGGGAAGGGGGCATCCGACAGTTGGATTGGATAGAGAAGGACTGTCGGAACTTTCTTGATAAAGAGAGGCAAACACATTTGAAGGAGGGTGATACAAAAACAATGATAACACACTTTCAAACAATGCAAGTTAAGGATCCCGCATTCTTTTACAGTATAGCTGTGAATGACAAAAGTTCCTTAAGGAACATGTTTTGGATTGATAGTAGGTCAAGGACGTCCTGCACATAATTTTTTGATGTGATATGTTTCGATATGGCCTATTTGACGAACACGTATCAAATATCGTTTGCCCTATTGGTGGAGTAAATCATCATAGTCAGTCTATCCTTCTAGGTTGTGCACTACTAAGCAATGAGAAAATCAATAGCTTTATATGGTTGTTTAATTGTTGGATAGAAGTCAATGGTGACATTCATCCCAAGGCAATCATCATAGATCAGGATAAGGCCAAGAAGGTAGCGATTGTCGAGGTATTTCCAAACACATGACATCGATTTGACTTTGGCATATATTGAAGAAAGTACCAGAACAGATTGGCCACTTATGCATCTCCAATCCAAATTTTATGAATGATCTTGATATTTATATTTATAATTCAATCTCCATGCATAAATTTGAAGAAAAGTGGGATAACTTGATGACCAAGTATGAAAGAGCAAAGGAAAATGAGTGGTTGCAAGGGTTGTATGAATGTCCTACAATGTGAGCTCATGTTTCCTTGAAAGACACATTTTTCGCTAGTAGATCATTACCTCCTATTTACATCATTTCCCATCAACGAATATATAAAGAATTTTTGTTTCATATTGACTGTAATACTCATTTTATAGGAATGTCTATGTCTCAATGTAGTGAGAGTATCAACCACTTCTTTGATATATTTGTGACAACAAAGACAACACTTTCTGAATTTGTTTTAAAGTACATAGCGACACTTGAACGTAGATTTGATGCAGCAAATCAATCAGACCTAAAGTCGTCAGATGCTGATACATACTTGAAGACTTCTTCCCCATTCGAGAAATAAGCCGCTGCCATAAACACAAGGTACATTTTTCAAAAATTCCAACAAGAGTTGATAGAGGGAGCTACGTGTCAATTACAACGGATCGGTGAGGATGAATCATCTTTGACTTTAAGAGTGAAGTCTTTTGAACGTGCCAAACTGAAAGGTATATCAAAAGACATGCAGAAAGTGTACTACGTGATGTATAATAACGCACAAAAAGAAGTGGAATGCTTATGCCGTTGCCTTGAATTTAAGGGGGTACTTACGCTGACATGCTATATATATTGGAATTGCAATATGTCAGCATTAATTGCATACCAGAAAAATATTTCTTGTAGCAGTGGCGAAAGGATATGCGTTATAGACATGCATGTCAGAAATTTAATGTTCAAAATGAAGACAAAAAATCTTCCTTGTCAAGGTGTACAAATTTAATATATCATTTTATGAAGGTGGCTGAGGTAGCCTCTTGCTCAGAGAAAGCGTGTGATACTACATTAGCACAAATCCCCTATCTACTGGGCAAGGTGATGGAAACCATCAAAGGTGGGTCAGTGGACTCTACAACGAGAAGTTCAAATGAAACATTATCCCATTGTCATGTGTAAGATTCACCAACAGCGTCAACAAAAGGAAGAAAATGGGAGAAGCGGATACCATCTGTAATATCCCGGACCCTTCGGATCCTTCTTCTTGGGTCCCGGATTTATTTTCTCGAAGAATTTACTGTGGTTGTGCCTGGAATTATTTTTCGGACATTTTTCGGATTCGGATCCGTGCGTTTCGGATTAGTTTCGGAGGTCCCGGAACGTGTTCCGCGGTTTCCCATGTTTTTCCCTGACATGACCTACGGAACCCCATAGCGGGTGAACCGGGCCGTTCACCTACTGAGGGATGGTACCCTGGCGATCAGCGTGTTCCGAGGATCGTGTGGGTATATTTTTCTATTTTTTCATATTTTTTAAAAAATTCAGATTTTCTATATAACCCCATTTCTTTTTCTTTTCTCCTTTCTCTTTCTTCTTCTTCTTCCTCCCTTCTCTCCCGTGCGCACGCGACCGTGACCGCCTCCCCTCTTCCGGTGACGGCCCCGACGACCTCCCCTCCGGTTGCGGACGGCGGTGGGCGATGGCGTGGCGGCGAGGGTGGTGGCGTGGCGATCCCAGCGGCGTTCGGTGAGACCGTGGGAGCTCGTGAAGTTTCAAGCGAGTTTTTGAGGATCGGCGGCGATCCGCCGCGTTTCGGACGAATCCGAGGTAGGGTGATGATCCTTAACTCGGCATTTTTCTTCCCCGTGATTTATAGGCCGAGGCGAGGTCGAGAGAGGGCTATTTTGTGCCGGGAAGGGAAAATCATGTTTTGGGGCTTGAGTGGCCGATCTAGCGTTTTAATCTGCCATTTTGTGGTTTGTGGGCATCAAAAACTGTATTGGGGGCTTGGGAACAAGTTTCCCTTTTTTTTCCCCTTCACCCGGGGGTGAATGAGACGTGGAATGATGATTTTGGGGTTTTCCCGCCGTTCTCGGTTTTTTGGAACTCTGGCGGTCCTTCCAGAGACCGCCACTTCCTTTTGGCAGTCCCCATACGACCTTTTTTGACGTCCCGTGTGTGGGGTGGGCCTGGCGGCCGAATGATAAACCGTCAGGGCCATGTGGCGGCCGATGAGCCGACCGCCAGCCGAGTTGGCCGGCGTGGCCTTCGAGGCATTTTTGACCTTTGGAGGTTTTGGGAGTCTGGCGGCCGAAGGTACGACTGCCATGTACCCATTGGCGGCCCTATATAGGACCGTTTTCGCCTCCGTAACCCAGAGGGTGGCAGTCTATACTGAGACCGCTACATCCCTGTGGCGGCCTAAAGCTGAACCGCTAGCCCTTGTGGCGGCCCAAAGGTGGACCGCCAACGGTTTATGCCCAACCGGAGTTACGTTTTGCCGATTCGAGTCCCGGGTGAGTGACCTCGATCCGCGTGCTGACCCGTGGTCTGACTGATGCTGGGCATCATGTAGGGGCCACATGTTAGGGTGCCGTGGGGTCCCGGGAGGTGGTGTTCTCGGCTTGTATCACCGTGAGTTGATGTCGGTGCGAGGAGCGGCCCTTGTACTTTGTCCGGTATGGACGTTGCTTTCTGTTGGCTAGAGAGTCTATACCTTCAGTGACCCTCCACTAATCGTAGCCTTCCGACACGTGTGTGGTCCCACCAGGGAGTGGTGGCGAGACTACCCGAGAGACGATTTTAGGTTGGTTACCGTGGGCCTCCTTCTGTGGCGGCTCGAGTCTGGGCCGGGAGGACGAACCAGCTAGAGGGCCTGACGTCGCACAGTCAGTTAGTGTGTGCACACGTGGTCGAGGACTTCG
Organism: Amorphophallus konjac; assembly: GCA_022559845.1. Lineage (NCBI taxonomy): Eukaryota > Viridiplantae > Streptophyta > Magnoliopsida > Alismatales > Araceae > Amorphophallus > Amorphophallus konjac. Next base: position 212,317,158 of record CM040117.1, on the reverse strand, counting down.
GACGCGTGCTGACGAGCACGACCCTGGCTGTACCGACCCGAGAATCTGATTACCGGGAAGGCCCGATAACCCGAGACTCGAACTGCCACCCACGAGCCCGAAGACTCGGAAGGGTTAAAAGGATGGTGTGGAGACAACACAAGTGTCACAAATAATTACAGAAATTAAACCGTTAATATGATTAAGTAGGAAATAAATTAACATTTTACATGATACATGGTCCATAAGATATAATAAAATAACAACAGTAGTCCACAACTAGTACAGAGACAAGAAAGAAAAGTACAGCTACACGGGACATACCCCGGCTCTGACCTCTGGCACTAATGCTGGGCACCTGAACCCCGATGAGTCTCAGCCATGCTCCTCTGAGGCCGCGCCTCGCCTGAAACACGGTGAAAACACGCAGGGAATGAGTCTCGGAACAAGACTCAGTAGGGATCACTCGAACCCTACCTCGCGAAACGGGAAACCACTACGCTAGCGGTTAAGTGAGTACCTCAGAAGTAACAGCCCTGCAACTACAACACCGGTCTCGCGGCATGAAAATTGAGACACCCGCCGCGGCAAAACAACCGGAACTCAACGGTCAACCCGACCAAAATCCGAAGGTCGAAGTCACAAGACTGACAGCCTGTCACTCCCAAATCGACAGGAGTACCTCCCACTAGAAGCACCGTCAGTTTCGTCCCCTGACGACTTACACCACACCACAGGTGAACTGCCTGACGTGGTAGCGCTTACCAGAGGCACGGACACCGCACAAGTAACCACAAAGCAAGTGACTAGCTGGGGTCACGCTCATCAGCGTGTGTCCAACTGCCCCCAACCACGTGTGCACACACAGACCATGCGTCCTAGGTCTGGCCTCTAACTGGTTTTCCCCTTAGCCGGACTCTAGCTACAGACATGGGGCCCGACGGAAACCAGTCTAAAAACCGTCCTCAGGGTAGCCTCTCCACCACTCCCCGGTGGGACCACACGCGTATAAGTAGGCTACGACTAGTGAGGGTCACTAAAGGAGTAGACTCTCAAGTCAACGAAAAACAACGTCCGAACCCGACAAAGTACGGGGACCGTCCCACGTACCAACACCGTCGCACGGTGACCACGGTCGAAAAAGAAACGGGACTGCAAACCACCCGGTGCAATCCAGAGCCCGGCGGTCCAACACTGATGCGCCACAGGCTCTGACGGTCTATCGCTGGGCCGTCATAGCTGTCTGATGGCCCAACACAGGTGCGCCAGACCCTCGGTGCAAAAACGAATGCGACGCGCCTACCCTGGTGCGTCACAGGCCCTGACACACCCAACCCAGTGCGTCACAAGGCGCGAGGAAACCAACTATGACGCGTGCTGCTCGATGCATCACAGGATGTAACAGACATCCCCTGGTGCGTTACAGGTTGGGAACGTGTCAGCTCTGACGCTCCCACACAGGGGGGTTACAAGGCTCTGACGCGCCAGCCCTGGTGCGTCACAGTCCTTGACCCCCAACGGTCAAAATCCAACGGTCGAATGCCAACGGTCGGATCGTCACCTGACGGTCCTACCTGGGCGCGTCACAACGCCCTGGCGGTCTATCATGGGACCGTCACACCCACGGACCACCCAGTTGGCCAAAACAGAACTGTGACGCGCCCACCCTGGTGCATCACAGGATGTGACGGTCTCTGGAAGGACCGTCACATCGTCCCGGCGGCAAAACGGCGTGAAACGCCCAAAAACACTAGCCACGCCCCCATGCCTTCATAGGAGACGGGGAAAACAAGGGGGAAGCCCCGTAGGGACCCCTAGCATGCTTCTAAGCCATCAAAACGCCGAATCGCGGCCTAAAAACATAGATCGGGCGAACTCTCCCCAAATCATGGAAAACCCAAACCCGGCATGAAACCCTGTCTCTCGGCCTCCCCTCGGCCTACAAATCACGGGAAAGGAACGCAAGAGGCTAGGGAACGTCACCCTACCTCGATCTCGCCTCGAGACGCGCTAGATCGTCCACAAATCGCGAAGAACGCTTTAGAACCCCCGTTCCTCCTCACGCTTCCCACGAATGCCGCACGCCGCTACGATTGTCCCACCGTCGCCGTCGTCGCCACGCCGTCGCCTAGCCGCCGTTTGCTGCTGAGGAAGGCGCCGCCGCGAGCTCCTCGGACGAAGAGAGAGAGAGGGAGGGGCGCGGTCGCTCACGGGAGGAAGAAGGATAAAGAAGAAGAAGAAAGAAGAGAAAAAGGAAAATAGAAAATAGGGGTGGTATTTATAGAAAATCCAGAAAATCTAAAAAATACCAAAAAATTAAAAATTACATTTCCGCGATCCTCGGAACGCACCGATCGCAACGGTACCAATCTCGCCTACGTGAACGACCCGGTTCACTCGCGACGAGGTTCTGAAGGATTTGCCGAAACACCCACTGGGAATCAGAAAACACACGAGGAAAAGTGGCGGACGCACTCCGAGCCTCTGAAACAACTCCGGATTGCGCCGATCCGAACACGAAAGATGTCTGAAACGTAATTTTAGACACAACGGAGCCGGACACTCCGAAAAAGTAGATCCGGGACCCAAAAGAAGGATCCGAAAGGTCCGAGATATTACACTGACTAAACCCTTGTTAGTGTTACTTGTGAATATCTCAGTTTCCGCCTGGGGCGAGTAGGGAGACACGGCGGCGCGGTGTAAGTCGTCAGGGGATGCATCCGGCTGTGCTTCTGGTGGACGGTACTCTTGTCTTTGTGTGGTAGTGACTCTTGAGTTTTTGACGAGTTGTCTCAGTTTTCGTGCCGTGCGTTCGGTACTAGACGTAGTGGTAGCTTGTAGTTACTTTCCGCGTACTTTCTCGGTTTGCGAGGTGGGGACCGGATGATCCCTACTGAGCCTTTTGTTTTAAGTTCATTCCCTGCGTGTTTTCACAGTGTTTCAGGTGAGACGAGGCTTTAGGGGAGGGCTTCCGAGGCTTCACGTGGTTCAGGTGCCCAGGGTTAGTTGCCAGTTGCCAGGCCGGGGTATGTCCCGCGTAGTTGTACTTTCTTTTCTGCGTTGTACTAGTTGTGGACTACTTTTATATTTTAGACTACTATTATTATTGTGTACCATGTAATTTAATTAATGTCATTTATTGCTTCCTGCTTAATTCATTTAATCTGCGTAGCTATGTAATTATTTTAGATTCTTGTGTATCTCTACACCATCCCTTTTAACCCTTCCGAGTCTTCTGGCTCGTGGGTGACGGTTCAAGATTCGGGTTATCGAGTCTTCCCAGTGTTCGGATCTCGGGTCGTTACAGCTGGTATCAGAGAACGGTTGTAGATATATATAAGAATTGTAAATAGTTGCAGTGGTCCGCTAGTCCACAATGATGATGTACAGTTGGCACTGGCTTAGGGCATCGTGTGTATTATTGATTTCACTGTTTTCCGTGTCTTCTGTCTTTTTGTAGTACGCGAGTATGGCGCCGAGGCGGAGGACTCGCTCTCAGTAGGGACAGTCGACAGAGGAGCAGGAGCAGCAGAGCATAGTGCCACCACCTGCCACTGAGGCAGGGGATGTAGCGAGAGTTCTAGGGGCAGAGGATTTCTTTCGGAGCATGGTTCAGTTCATGTCTCAGCAGTTTGACGGTGATGCTGGTGAGGGCTCGTCGTCCAGGGGTGGACCTAGTCGTGCTGTGAGGGACTTTTTGCAGTTTCATCCTCCCTATTACGATGGCCAGCCAGATCTCGATGTGGCCAAGAGATGGCTTGATGAGATGGAGAGAGTGTTCAGTTCCATGCGCTGTGCCGAGGAGGACATGGTGATGTTGGCCTTTAACCAGTTGTAGGGTACGGCTCGAGATTGGTGGTCTTCAGAGTCGAAGATATCCTTTCAGTCTCGTTCACTTCAGTAGATCGTGTGGAAGGACTTTGTTATGATTTTCGAGCGTACCTACTGCCCATCCTATGTTGGTACGTAGAAGATGCGTCAATTTTTTGAGCTGGTTCAGGGTGACATGTCTATGTTGCAGTACAAGGCTCGGTTTGTTGAGTTGGGCCGTTATGCTCCCCATATCTTGGAGCATGAGGGAGTGAAGACTGAGCAGTTTGTTCAGGGTTTGAGGCAGGACCTGAGGCACCTTTTGATGGCGAACGCGGCTACCGATTTGGAGACAGCTTCCCGTGTGGCGGCATCATTGGAGCTGGATATGCAGAAGATCCGAGGACAGGTTGGCCAGGGGCAGTCCCAGTCAGGACGTATCCAGCAGGTGGCTACCCAGCAGCAGGGCACCTTTCAGCATGTGACGGGTAGTTCAGGAGCATCAGTGCCGGCGGCGTCAGCGACGGGATCTGCAACTTTTGGCTCGAAGGTTAAGAGGTTCTTCAAGAAGAACTTTGGGAAGAAGCGTAAGGATTAGAGACAGGCATCTTCGGGCAGTGTGCAGCAGCCGATTCCCTATCAGCGTCAGGAATTAGTGGGTGGATCGCGGGGACCGTGTCCCCGATGTGGCGAGTCGCATCCAGGCAGGCAGTGCACAGCGCCAGTGATTTGTTTCAGGTGTGACCAGTCAGGGCACATGGCGCGTGATTATCCCCAGAGACCGCAGCAGCAGTAGTGCCCCCAACAGTAGAGGCCACAGCAGCAGCAGGGGTAGTATCCGCCACTACTCAGGTCAGCGAGTGTGGGGGGCAGGCAGAGGTCCCGAGGCCAGATTACACACCTGACCAGGGCAGAGGTAGAGGCGTCACAGCTCGTGGAAGGTACCGTTATGATTTTGGGTTGTGCGGCTTGGGTTTTGTTTGATTCTGGCACGTTGCATTCGTTTATTTCGGAGGATTTTGCGTTGAGTATTGAGGAGCCAGTGACCCAGTTGTCTTGTGATTTGACAGTGGAGTTGCCTTCTGGTGATTTCATGGTCACTCCGTATTATTTCGAGGAGCTTCTTGTGTGGGTGGAAGGGCGGAGTTTGCCGGCCAGACTTTATGCGTTGCCACTTCAGGACTTTGATGTGATTTTGGGCATGGATTGGCTCGAGGCCCATCATGCCTTGGTGGATTGTGGCTCGAAGAAGGTTTATTTCCGACGGCTTCGTGGACCTACCTTCTATTTCCAAGGTATTAGGTCTTCCTGTTCCCGCTTTCTTATTTCGGCTATTAGGGCTCGTCGTTTGCTTGATGCGGGTTGTCAGGGTTTTCTCGCTTCTGTGATCGCGGTGGACCAGTCGGAGCCGAATGTGGAGAACATTCCGATGGTGTGTGAGTTTCTCGATATTTTTCTCGAGGACCTACCTGGATTACCTCCCCAGCGGGAGATTGATTTTGTGATTGAGATTGTGCCTGGTACGGGACCTTTGTCGAAGGCTCCTTACCGTATGGCTCCCGCTGAGTTGAGAGAGTTGAGGGTGCAGTTGTAGGAGTTGCTCGCCAAGGGGTACATTCGTCCTAGTTTTTTCCCATGGGGTGCGCCAGTGTTGTTTGTGAAGAAGAAGGATGGTAGTCTGAGGTTGTGTATTGACTACCGGTAGCTGAATGATGTGACCGTTAAGAACAAGTATCCGTTTCCACGGATTGATGACTTGTTTGACCAGCTTCAGTCTGCTCGAGTGTTCTCGCGGATTGATTTCCGGTTCGCTTATTATCAGTTGCGGATTCGAGAGTCTGACGTGGAGAAGACTGTGTTCAGCTCGAGATATGGGCATTATGAGTTTCTGGTGATGCCGTTTGGGCTCACCAATGCCCCCGTAGCATTCATGGATTTGATGTAGAGGGTGTTCCGTCCCTACTTGGACCAGTTCGTGGTCGTGTTCATGGATGATATCCTTGTTTATTCGCAGTCTACAGAGGAGCATGCGTATCATTTGAGGGTTGTGTTGCAGACTTTGCGAGATCAGTAGTTGTATGCTAAGCTCATCAAATGTGAGTTTTGGTTTCATGAGGTGCACTTTTTGGGGCACGTGATTTCTGGTGATGGTATTTCCGTGGATCCAGCCAAGGTCGAGGCAGTGATGCAGTGGCTAAGGTGGTGTGGCAGCAGCACCTGCGGAACAAGATTATTCCTCTGGTTAAGGTGGTGTGGCAGTGGCACTCTGGTGGTGAGGCGTCGTGGGACCGTGAGGACGAGATGCGCCAGCAGTTCCCTTATCTGTTCGAGTAAGCCTCCTTTTCTTTCCCCTGTGCTTCATTTTAAATTTTGAGGATGTTATTTAAGGGGGGAGGGCTGTAATATCCCGGACCCTTCGGATACTTCTTCTTGGGTCTTGGATTTATTTTCTCGAATAATTTACTGTGGTTGTGCCCGGAATTATTTTTCGGACATTTTTCGGGTTCAGATCCGTGCGTTTCGGATCAGTTTCGGAGGTCCCGAAACGTGTTCTGCGGTTTCCCGTGTTTTTCCCTGACATGACCTACGGAACCCCGTAGCGGGTGAACCGGGCCGTTCACCTACTCAGGGATGGTACCATGGCGATCAGCGTATTCCGAGGATCGCGGGGGTATATGTTTCTATTTTTTCATATTTTTCAAAAAATTCAGATTTTCTATATAACCCCATTTCTTTTTCTTTTCTCCTTTCTCTTTCTTCTTCTTCTTCCTCCCTTCTCTCCCGTGCGCACGCGACCGTGACCGGCCCCCCTCTTCCAGCGACGGACCCGACGACCTCCCCTCCGACTGCGGACGGCGGTGGGCGACGGCGTGGCGGCGAGGGTGGTGGCGTGGCGATCCCGGCGGCGTTCAGTGAGACCGTGGGAGCTCGTGAAGTTTCAAGCGAGTTTTTGAGGATCGGTGGCAATCCGCCGCGTTTCGGACGAATCCGAGGTAGGGTGATGATCCTTGGCTGGGCATTTTTCTTCCCCGTGATTTCTAGGCCGAGACGAGGTCGAGAGAGGGCTATTTTGTGCCGGGAAGGTAAAATCATGTTTTGGGGCTTGAGTGGCCGATCTAGCGTTTTAATCCGCCATTTTGTGGTTTGTGGGCATCAAAGGATGCATTGAGGGCTTGGAAACAAGTTTCCCTTTTGTTTCCCCTTCACTCGGGGGTGAATGGGGCGTGGAATGGTGATTTTGGAGTTTTCCCGCCGTTCTCGGTTTTCTGGAACTCTGGCGGTCCTTCCAGAGACCACCACTTCCTTTTGGCGGTTCCCATGCGACCGTTTTTGACGTCCCGTGTGTGGGGTGGGCCTGGCGGCCGAACGATAAACCGCCAGAGCCATGTGGCAGTCGATGAGCCGACCGTCAGCCGAGTTAGCCGGCGTGGCCTTCAAGGCATTTTTGATCGTTGGATTTTTGACCGTTGGAGGTTTTGGGAGTCTGGCAGCCGAAAGTACGACCGCCATGTACCCATTGGCGGCCCTATATAGGACCGTTTTCGCCTCCGTAACCCAGAGGGTGGCGGTCTATACTGAGACCGCTACATCCCTATGGTGGCCTAAAGCTGAACCGCTAGCCCTTGTGGCGGCCCAAAGGTGGACCGCCAGCGATTTATGCCCAACCGGAGTTATGTTTTGTCGATTCGAGTCCCAGGTGAGTGGACCTCGATCCACGTGTTGACCCGTGGTCTGACTGATGCTGGGCATCATGTAGGGGCCACATGTTAGGGTGCCGTGGGGTCCCGGGAGGTGGTGTTCTCGGCTTGTGTCACCGTGAGTCGGTGTCGGCGAGGAGTGACCCTTGTACTTTGTCCGGTTTAGACGTTGCTTTCTGTTGGCTAGAGAGTCTATACCTTCAGTGACCCTCCACTAGTCGTAGCCTTCCGACACGCGTGTGGTCCCACCAGGGAGTGGTGGCGAGGCTACCGGAGAGACGGTTTTAGGCTGGTTACCGTGGGCCTCCTACTGTGGCGGCTCGAGTCCGGGCCGGGAGGACGAACCAGCTAGAGGGCCTGACGTTGCGCAGTCAGTCAGTGTGTGCACACGTGGTCGTGGACTTCAGACGCGTGCTGACGAGCACGACCCTGACTAGACCCTTGTTAGTGTTACTTGTGAGTGTCTCAGTTTCCACCTGGGGCGAGTAGGGAGACACGGCGGCGCGGTGTAAGTCGTCAGGGGACGCATCCGGCTGTGCTTCTAGTGGGCGGTACTCCTGTCTTTGTGTGGTAGTGACTCTTGAGTTTTTGATGAGTTATCTCGATTTTCGTGCCGTGCGTTCGGTACTAGACGTAGTGGTAGCTTGTAATTACTTTCCGCGTAATTTCTCGATTTGCGAGGTGGGGACCGGATGATCCCTACTGAGCCTTTTGTTTTAAGGCTCATTCCCTGCGTGTTTTCACCGTGTTTCAGGTGAGACGAGGCTTCAGGGGAGCGCTTCCGAGGCTCCACGTGGTTCATGTGCCCAAGGTTAGTTGCCAGTTGCCAGGTCGGGGTATGCCCCGCGTAGTTGTACTTTCTTTTCTACACTGTACTAGTTGTGGACTACTGTTATATTTTAGACTGCTGTTATTATTGTGGACCATGTAATTTAATTAATGTCATTTATTGCTTCCTGCTTAATTCATTTAATCTGCGTAGCTCTGCAATTATTTTAGATTCTTGTGTATCTCCACACCATCCCTTTTAACCCTTTAGAGTCTTCTGGCTCGTGGGTGGCGGTTCGAGATTCGGGTTATCGGGCCTTCCCGGTGTTCGGATCTCGGGTCGTTACACCATCTGCCCAACAGAAGTTGAGGAAAAAGAGCAGAATTAATAGACATAAAAGTGCAGTCAATCACCAATTGTCTAAGATACATGATATTAGTCATGGGAATAATGTAATTATATGAATTCACGCTATTTGTCTCCCTTGCTTAGCTATTTGTCACCCTTATTACGCTATTTGTCACCCTTATTAATATAGTCACAGCTTGCACATAGTTGCTGAACTTATAACTGTAATCACTTAGTCGCTGGAACAATGAGCTACGTTCACTTAGGTGCAGTAGAAATGGAACCCTTAAACACTTATTTGTCACTCTTATCCACCTATTTATCATCCTTAAACACATATTTGTCACCCTTGTCTCATTATGTCATCATGTCCCATTATTTGTCCACCTCAAAAAGCTGTTTGCCACTCTTGTCCACTCATTTGTCTCCCTTATCCACCTATTTGTCACCCTTAAACACCTATATGTCACCCTTGTCTCATTGCCACCCTGTCACGTTGTCACTGTTATCCAGTCACCCTTAAATACATATTTGTCACCCTTGTCCACCTATTTGTCTCCATTATCCACCTATTTGTCATCCTTAAACATATATTTGTCACCCTTGTCCCATTTTCAGCTTGTCTCATTGTCACTCTTATTCAGTCACCCTTAAACACATATTTGTCACCTTTGTCCACCTATTTGTCTCTCTTATCCACCTATTTGTCACCCTTAAACACCTATCTGTCACCCTTGTCCCATTGTCAGCCTGTCCCGTTGTCACTCATTCAGTCACCCGTAAACACCTATTTGTCATCATTGTCCACCTATTTGTCTCCCTTATCCACCTATTTGTCACCCTTAAACACATATATGTCACCCTTGTCCCATTGTTAGCCTATCCCATTGTCAATCTTATCTAGTCACCCTTAAACACCTATTTGTCACCATTATCCACCTATTTGACTCCCTTATCCACCTATATTGTAGCCCTTAAACACCTATTTGTCACCTTTATACACCTATTTGTCACCCTTGTGAATGTCGCCCCCTAAACACTTGTCACCCTTGTACACCTATTTGTCAACCATATACAACTATTTGTCGACCTTAATTAGTTATTTGTCACCGTTAAACACCTATTTGTGACCCTTATTATCACATATTGATTGATAAGTGAAGACACCCAGACTTTGTGTATACACTTTATTAAATAAACACATATTTGTCATGACAGCTATGCTATAAATTGAGTTTTGAGACATGAAATTGCACATCGTTTCCTATTTCCAAACGTAATGAGTTTAGCCGCAAATCAGGCTCTAAACATATTATAATCATCCTCATCAAATATTCATGATTCTAACCCCTTCCATAATAACACATCAATATATTACACTACATAAATTGTGTTGTTGAGGTTGTTATCTGCCTATTGGGAACATTCGTTGCCGAACACAAGTTTCCATTTATCAACTCTCTCGAATGACACATATTCCTTCAGTAATCGTTGTACAATTGCATCCTGCAATTGAAATATTTGACATTATTAGTTCATAATTAATAGATACATTATAAATATCCTAAATACAAATACATGGATAAGAAAAAGTAATCATTTTCTTGTAGTGGCATCGTGGGTGGCAATGTCTCTCATGGAATTGTACGAGACAAATCGACGATTCTCTATGTCAACAACAAATATATAACAATGACTTATTAAGTGTAACACAAAGAATATATCTTTATTCTCATGCTGTTCTTCTAATTCATCATTCTCGTAGCAGCATTGCAACAATTCGATGGCTTTTTCATCGTCAGCCACTGTCTTGTTGTTGATGTGGTTGACTACAATGGTGGGAAAATAAACCCACCGATGAAAGATCCTCTTTCATTGCGTCTTGAGTGGAGGAGGTGGATCGTGGCATCGATCACCCATAAACAATCATCAACATCTTAGCAGTAGAAACACAAGTTTGATGTTGGGAGAGACGTGAAATTGCACAATTAATGAAAGAAATTACATTATCATCCGTCATCTGACTGTATAATAGATGAATGACATGATGCCTTTTCAAAACTATCATGTTCATTAATTCAAATAAAGGGGGCACTACATTGGGAAAAAATGATGGTAGTCAGAGTAGGGCGAATCATGATAATTACACAAGTTAAAAGAATATAACTTACTCAATATCCCCTGAGGCACAATCAACAATAAATCCATTTACAGTATTGGTATCCTTTGGGTTCAGCTGCCCATTGCAAATCCAATCAGTATGTATAAGTTTTGCGGCTGGGTCGACTTCATCTCCCATCTACATTAATGCCAATATACGAATGTTAGATTTAATTTTGTAAGAGGTAGGATCAATGTAGACTCACCTTCTTCTTCCCTTTAGTTATTTTCTTTGTAGGGGCCCTTGATTTTCTCACAGGCTTCTCAACCCATTAGTAAGGGGACTGAGAAAAGACACCCAGATGATGATCGCCACACTCCTTCATCGCCTTGATCAAGGAGCTTGGATCAATGTCTTCAGGTCCCACCTCCTCTACATGAGTGCTTGGCTATTCGACGGGCATTGGAGGACGGACATCGGCGGCAATGATGTCCAAAGTGGGATGCATATGTTCCTTAACATGTATGTCCCCTTGTACATCCTGTCCAGGGGTTACTTCAGGTGGCACAGTAGGAGGTGCCTCCCTAGTCGGAAATAACCCCCTTATTTTCTCAAGTAGTCATTGTTGCACCTTCAAGTTAGTGATGAGTGCTTCCCACCTTCGGTCTTGGTCTTTTATTGTAGCTGCAATATCCTGCAGCATAGACATAGAGAGAGCTAATGAGGACATCTCATTACCGGGTCGGGTTGTCACCTGACCACCGTAGACCATGTCTCTTTTGCTTGGCCCAATAATGAGCTATTTGATTACCTGCATTTCAAACCGCATGACATCAGTTATTCATTAATGTCGAATGACAAAGAAGAAGTTTTTAGTACTCATAATACATGTTGGCCTTGCAGGGATCCAATAGAAAATTTTAATTTCCTCTCCACGAATGGCCCTTACCTAAATAGTCAAAGAAATGTCACCCGCATTATTGGATGCCGCACATGCGTGTGCTAAAAAAACCAGACATGCAATATGGAATACATCAACTTATTTTACAATTCAATAGAATTAATGATTGACACATTAGTACAGAACAAAAAAAAAACGTATAGCAAGTGCGGCAACACAGCCATATATAAATGAATGGGCTTGGGATGCATCCCCAGCTCTTCTCTTAGAACGGCCAATTGTACCTAACCTTCGATTCTGGACCGCCGATGCTAATTGCTCAAAATTGTGCATTGTTACTTATTGCACATTGGCTGCCCAATTGTAATGTGAAACTCTTTCAATGTCATCTAAGTATGACACCATCTGTTGTGGATAAGAATGCGCTGACCATGGACAAAGGAAGGTGAACAATAGGAGTATAATCTACAATCGAACAGTGTCGGCCACATCCTGCTCTTCATTGTAATGAACTATTTGTTGGATAGGAGAGCGCACTTTCTTTCGGTCAAATGCGGTTGCGACCCAAATCGACAGTGCAACTTGGACTTATGTTTGAAGGTTCCATAATATTGAACCGGTTGACCAGTGCAAGGCAATCATAATATTATGATCACATCCTCTATCGTGAATGAGACCTCCTTACTACACATATAGAAGTTATTGCCTTCGCTGTGGGCGCAAATTATCTCCTCCAATATAATCATGTTGAAGGTAACATGAGAAGAATTGTTAACAAATGGACTAAAGGGCGTGGCCCTCATCAATGACTTATGGCATTCTCGAAATGCTAACTTGTCCTGATCCTCCGTGTAGATATCCATGGAACACTTGGCCGTGGTGACCTTCCTATTCACTGCATTAAAAAAAAAGTGTAAACACGAAATCCAGTTAATTGACTGATCAAGAAATACAAGAACTATTAAGATGAAGACAAGAGTGACAAATAGAGTGTGGCAAATAGGTGTTTAAGGGTGACAAATATATGAACATAGGTGATAAATAAGTATTTAAAGGTGACAAACAGATGTTTAAAGGTAACAAATAGGTGGATAAGGGAGACAAATAGGTGGACAAGAGTGACAAATCGGTGTTTAAGGGTGATTGGATAAGAGTGACAATGGGACATGATGACAATGAGACAAGGGTGACAAATAGGTGTTTAAGGGCAACAAATAAGGGTGAGAAATAGGTGTTTAAAGATGACTAGATAAGAGTGACAACGAGACAGACTGACAATGGGATAAGGGTGACATATCGGTGTTTAAGGGTGATGAATAGGTGGATAAGGGAGACAAATAGGTGGACAAGGGTGACAAATAGATGTTTAAGGGTGACTGGATAAGAGTGACAACAGGACATGCTAATGATGGAACAATGGTGACAAATAGGTATTTAAGGGTGACAAATATGTGGATAAGGGAGACCAATAGGTGGACAAGAGTTACAAATATGTGTTTAAGGGTGACTAGATAAGAGTGACATTGGGACAGACTGATAATGGGACAATGGTGACAAATAAGTGTTTAAGGGTGACAAATAGGTAGATAATGGAGATAAATAGGTGGACAATGGTGACAAAGAGGTGTTTAAGGGTGACTGGATAACAGTGACAACAGGACAGACTGACAATGAGACAAGCGTGACATATAGGTGTTTAAAGGTGACAAATAGGTGGATAAGGGTGACAAATATGTAGACAAGGTGGCAAATAGGTATTTAAGGATGACTGAATAAGAGTGACAATGGGACATGTTGACAATGAGACAAGGGTGACATATAGGTGTTTAAGGTGACAAATATGTGGATAAGAGGGACAAATAGGTGGACAAGTGTGACAAACAGTTTTTTTAGGTGGACAAATAACGGGACATGGTGACATAATGAGGCAAGGGTGACAAATATGTGTTTAAGGTTGACAAATAGATAAATAAGGGTGATAAATAGCTGTATAAGGGTGACAAATAACCGGACAGGGTGACAATGGGATGAGGGTGAGAAATGTTTTAACAACGGTAACAAATAGACATTTATAGGTGACAAATAGATATTTAAGGGTGACAAATAAGTGGATAAGTGTGACAAATAATTATGTAAGGGCACATAAGTGGACATGGTGATAATAACACAAGGCTGACAAATGTATCAACAAGGGTGATAAATAGGTATTTAAGGGTGCCAAATAGATGGATAAGTGTCATAAGTAGTTATATAATGGTAACGAATAGTTGTTTAAGGGTGAAAAATAACCACATAAGAGTGACAAACAATGGAATAATGGTGATAAATAGATATTTGAGGGTGACAAATAGCTCTCTAAGGATTTTTTATAAAGGAACAAGGGTGACATAAATCTATTTAAGGGTGACAAATAGGTGGATAAGGGAGACAAATAGCTATGTATGGGAGATATAGACCTCCCGTACCTTTAAATGGTCGTATGGAAGCAGAGGCCTATATACTTGTGGAGGTCGCGCATGTGTGTCTTCTTCTGCTGTAGAAACCCTAGGTTTCTCAGATGCCATGGTCGGGGTCCCTTCATCCCGTATATGGCGGAGGAAGTGTCGCACGGTTCTCTCATTCGGCTCCATTAATGTGAATGATGACAGAGAGCTCGTGGATGAGGGTGATCGCAGATGAGGGTGATGATAGATAGCTCACAGTGATCGAGGCAGGAGATGAATATGATAGCAGAATGATCGCGGTCGAGGCAAGTGGCCCAAATCATGACGGGAAGGGTAGATCGGGTAATTTTTTTCTTTTTGAAGTCTAGTTCGACGTAATGATGGAGATTTGGCGTGGGTAGACAGTTTGCTTTAGAAATACGTGAATTTCACCCATGTAACTGACGTGACTCATTTTCTACATGGATCAATGACATACGAGATGGGTGTTCCAAGTAAGTATTACTAATGGTCTCGATGGGCACTTAGAATTTCTCGTATTAAAAAATGTATCTTCTAACCTTTATAGTTTGAAAACGTTATACTTCAGTAGCAGGACTTGCCACTTGGAAGTTGGAAACGAAAACGTTCCGGATCACCGCGAGTCACCGGAACGAAATCCTAGGTTTAGGAAAACCAGTAACGGCAGCCTATCGGAACCCATAAGCACGGGCCGCGGCGATCGCACCGCCGGCGAAGCTCCTCTGAGTCCACGGCGCCCGTCTTCCCTGTCGAGCAGAGGAGATGGAGGATATCGCCTGCTTTGCTTAACCGGGTTACATCCCTCTACCCGTCTCCGGGCGCGTCGCCCGCAGAGAAGCCCTAGGGTTTAACGAGGGGTTCGGTGGCTGGGAGGGGATGGTCGGCCTGATGGCGGTCAGCTGGGGAGAGAGGGCGGCGGGGCTCCTCGACGCGGTGAAGAAGTCTGCCCCTGTAGCTTCGAAGATGGAGCAGCTGCGGCAGCTGAAGGACGTGATCCTGCAGCGGGACCCCTTCTTGCTGCCCGAGTACGCGCTGCAGCTCGCGGAGTTGCAGGTTGGGCAGCCCAGCCCCGTCCGCAGGTTCCTGGCCGAGTAAGCGTCGCACCTTCCTCTCGTCTTTGGTTCCTCAGCGTCCCCCCCACTCTTTTTCACGATGTTCTTTTTTTTTTCCTTGTTAAACTTTCGACTTCATTCATAAAACCTTGCTTTTCCCTTCGCGTCCAACGTCTTATCGAATGAAGTGCTCGAGCGCTTACAATTCGATGCCATAGAGTCTACCGTTTAGGTAGAATCTTACAGTCAGTCCGGTACATGTGATCAATGGCTCGCTTGGGAATGTGAAGTTAAAAAGGTCGAGCTGACTTTCTCGCTGTCTAAAAAGACATGGATCGTGAGAAAACCTAGAATGGGGCTGGGTGGTGCTTCTACGTCGATGGCAGATCACATATTCATCCAAATGCTCACCGCTACGTGACAAGACTCTCGATTTCAAGTGTATTTTTGTTCGACCATTCAAGGATATATGGTGACAGATGCGGTCTGTTCTACCAATGTGGATACTGTGAGCTTTGGATTGAATAGGTGATCCGCTCCCACTTACATGCACCAGATCATCCACGTGGGGATCGAGGCACATAAAAAGTCAGAAAATGAATCATTAGAATCAAAATCTCATTTTTTTTGAAAGTGGAATCAAAATCTCATTTGGGTGCAAAAACTATTATCTAGATTTCTGGGCCTTTATCCATGTTTTGTCCTTGGATATTCCATAGATTTTGTTCAAATTAGCATCTGCAAAAGCAACTTAAAGTAAAGTCAGGTTTGGAGAGAGAGCTACCCATAGCTTTGGATGTGCATTTTGTTTTTCTCCGGGGGCAGTGCCCGTGTTGCTTCCGAGTGCATGGCTAGAAGAGTTGGTAAGAGCATGAAAAAGTGAATTAGAAATAGATAAGATATGGTAACTAAAGAGTATTATGATATACGACAAGGTTAAGGCAATTAGGCAGACTTGTCGGCAAAAAGAAAATTGTAGAGGGCTGTGTCTGCTGTTTTATTCTGGATTTTCGATAGATAGTGGCAACGGCTGCCCAAGAATGAAAAAAATTGTGATATCTGCTGGTCAGTGTGTTGATAGGATGTCCATTCAGTCTATACTTGTTCTTGGGATCCACCAACAAAAGGGTGCCCATGTGGTCCTTGTGGATTCCAAAATCATATAAGGACTCAAAAATCAAGAATAAAGCAAGCTGAAGTGAAAGCAATGCCTTCACATATTTCATATTTGTATCCCATTTGGGACAAGTACCAATATTAAATGGTTGCTACTTTGAGGATTAGATTGCCCCTTGGGTGATAGCTTGTTGTTATCAGCATTGGACTCGGAGACATGGTTTGCTTCCAATCCTGGCACCGGGTTCTTCTCAAGATATCCAGAGAATCGAACATCCTCGTAAGTTCCTGAACTTATGTTATCTCCTTTTTAAGTAGTTCCCTTGAGCTAAAAAGAGACGAGTTCTTTAATCTGGAGCTGAAAGAGAACAATAAGCTTTAGCTTTTGGGTTAATTAATTGATCTCAACCAGGTTGAGCTCTGTTTTAGGCCATATCTTCTGAGGAAATACTCAACTACGTCCTCACCACCGGCATAGATCAATGACTTTCTTCCCTTCTACATCTTTTTAGACTTTTACAGCTTTGTTTTGAACTTCATT
Organism: Amorphophallus konjac; assembly: GCA_022559845.1. Lineage (NCBI taxonomy): Eukaryota > Viridiplantae > Streptophyta > Magnoliopsida > Alismatales > Araceae > Amorphophallus > Amorphophallus konjac. Next base: position 212,300,378 of record CM040117.1, on the reverse strand, counting down.
TTAACCATACCTTGTATCTTATCATCCACCATTAACCTGGTCATTCTAACTGATCTTATCACTTGATTCTATATAAATTTCAGCCATACATTTGTTCTGATTGTAAATATTTATAATTTATCCTTTCTGGTTTAGATAATCGCCCCATAAATGTCTCAAGTCTTTACTAACTGTTGAATATGAAAAGAAGCTATTTTTGCTTGCTTATATCTTCCGTGTAATTAGTTACTATCTGGATGTCTGTCTTTTTGTTGCACAACTAATTACTATTTTGAATGTCTACGTGTAATATATTAATTTTTCCATTTATCTATACACAGTGGCAAGAAAAAATCATTCCACATGCAGAAGATGCAGTCAGCATAACTAACTGTCATGATACAACTATTCTAATGTCATGTGGTGAAAGAAACCTGGATAGATTTTCTGTAAGTAAAATAGGATAGAAACACCATCTTCATTGGGATCCTCAAGATTCTGTGAGGAGAAAAGAACGTCTTCCTCATAGTAAGGGGTCAGGACACTAGAACAGAAAATGCAAAACAATAAACAATAGCATTAAGAAAAATAGGGAGAAATACAAGATTATGGGAAAGAACAAATCAGTTATCTAGTACATTTATGGCGGGAAACAATTTGTTTGAAGGAAAGGAAATGATGTCCAAGTAGGTTGAACAAGATTCACAAAATTTGTAGTGAAACCATAGTGGAATGAGCCAGTAAAAGTAGTTAAAACATGCACAATATACCAACTAAAACTATGGAAGGGAGAAGAGCAACATGCACAAAATTTGTAGTGAAACCATAGTGCAACGAGCCAGTAAAAGTAGTTAAAACACGAAGGTTACCAACGAGTTCTGTAACAGTCAGATTAGCAAACAAACGTTGTAATATTTGTAGGCATGCGCGTCATATGCAAATACTGCAGCAGACATGTAGAACTGTCCGTCACTTTATTAACATTCCAGTTTTATGAGACATAATTTGGCAACTTGATTCATTGATTCTCAAACCACAAAGCATGAGATAATAGCTAATAGACTCTGGAATATGTCTATAAATACTTTTCCCCCCCTTAACCCCTTGGGAGGAAACACCTATAATCTTGTTAACCAGGAAAAAGAAGACCTGTAGAAGGGCCAATAACACGTATTCAGTGTTCCTCCTCAGTTTTGTCAGAGTCTCCTAAATAATCCACATCATTGTTGCATGCTTTTTAAATTCTTTCTGTAACTTTTGACATTATTCCTGCTCCTGGTTATTGCATTTCTTGGTCACTTGTCTACAGGTGTTAAATGCGGCTGTAAATGTAATGATACTATATGGAACTACAGAACATAAAGATACTATTTCCATCCATTTTCTGTATGTTATTATGCATTAAATAGGCAGCAGAATGTTGACATCTGTTGTTTTACTTTGGAGATGAATCCATTTTCTGGGTTAATCCTAGTTTACGGTATATAAAGTAACTGGACTACTGTCATCATTATCATCAGAGCCTTATCCCAATTATGTGGGGTCGGCTACATAAATCCTGTTCCGCCAAAGATTTCTATCAAGTGTTATATTCATATTTAAACCTAAGAAACTAATGTCCTTCCTAATAACATCGCACCATCTCATTTTAGGCCTTCCCCGAGTTCTTTTACTAGCATCTACTAAGATTCGGTCACATCTTTTAACCGGCGCTGAGTTAGAGTGACGAAGCACATGTCCAAATCACCCGAGTTTATTTTCTCGCATTTTACTATCAATTGGGGCTATCCCCAAGTCCTTACGAATATGGTCATTCTAATCTTGTCTTTCTTGGTCTTACTACACATCCATCTCAACATCCTCATCTCTACTACACACATTTTGTGAATGTGTTCCTTTCGTATTGCCCAACACTCGGTACCATATAATAAAGTATGTCTCACAGCCGTTCTATAAAACTTCCCTTTTAGTTTCACAGGCATACGGCGATCACAAAGGACTTCTGATGCGCTTCTCTATTTTAACCAGCCTGCCTTAATCCTTTGTATAACATCGTCATAAATCTCCCCATTCTCTTATATGATAGAGCTTAAGTATCGAAAGTTACTACTCTTCGGAATGTTTTGTCCATCAATTAAAACCATGTCTTCCTATACCACTCTCCCATTACTAAAATTACAATGTATAAACTCTGACTTGCTCCTACTAATTTTAAAACCTTTAGACTCCAAGACATGCCTCCAACGCTATAACTTAACATTTAAAGTATCAATACTCTCATCAATTAAGACAATATCATCTGCAAATTGATGAGACTGTAAGTTTTATGAGGGGGGGCGGTTTTGGCAAAGGGTCTTCTTTCCAATCTTTCATCATTGTTTGAGTGAATCATCATTGTCATTCCAATGAAATTGGAACAAATGACATGAATATGCTTACCAACTCTCTTTTGTCTGGGACACTATATAATTGCCTTTATTGTTATCTCTTTTTGCACTTTGTTTTCCTATTATCCTCGTGGAATCTTGACAAGGCCTACTTTTCTTTTTATGACTGCAGAGCAATTAGTGAAATTGGCATGAAGAATATGGATTTGTTACCTGAAATTGTTCCCACTCTAATATACCTTCTGAAGGATGACACTCCAGCTGTTGCTCGTCAAGCCATCACCAGTGGAACTTCTTTATTTCGTAATGTTCTAGAAAAGCTAGTGATTCAGGCAAGTTTAGAAAGGCATTTATTATTCAGCATTAGACGAATAGTACCTGCTTATACTGTTCTTTAATGTCTTCTTTGGAGTTGTCTAATGGCTATTCTTTTACTTTTGTTCACACTTCTTGTTTATTACCAATGAATTGTGAACTGTTGGCTTCGAAGAATGAACTTCCCCTCTAATTATAGCTCGTACTTTAAATGTGTACTGCATATGATTGTAATACCCTTTCTGAAAAGTGCTCATCTTTCCTTGGGAAGAAGAACCGCCAGTTTTTTTGTGTGGCTGGACTTGGAGTTGAAGTCATAGTCGAGGTGCCACTTTGGTTCTTTTTTGAACTTTAATTGCGTGATCTAATTGTGAGAATGGACTATGATGTGATATTGCGAGTCCCTTATCAGGAGAAAATTGAAGGAATACCAGCTATGTTGTGGGCAATTTGGAAAGATAGGAACAACAGAATCTTTAGCAACTTTCCAAGAAAACAGAATATTTAGAGACAAGTTCAGACAACCAGCAGAGATTGTTAAGAGCTGTTATCATTTTTTTCATGAATGGTATTTCTGCAGTACTAGAGGGAGGGAATTGGACTCCTTGACCTTGGAGGGAATTGGACTCCTTGATCTTGGAAAGGTTGTATTGCTGGAAATTTTTTTCCTTGTAACCATGGGTTAAGGGTGTAGTAGGGGCAGAGGGTGGATCAACTATCTTCCAACTTGGTAGCCTCTGTTCCACCCTGATTGTTTTTTTGTGCTTATTGCTCTACCAATGGATTGTGGCCTCTGACTTTAAAAAAGTAGAAGAAAGTAAAGAGGATGAACAAGAGAATTGGCATGAAGGATCTTCTTTTTGACTGAGGTTGTTCACTGAGGAAAGTAGACTTGAAGGGGAAAAGGTTCCCATTTCCTAATAGGTTAGCACTCATTATGTATGGCATTGATAGTGTAGTGAGTTGAAGATGCTTGGTTTCGTGCCTTAGGTGTGGAAGCATTTGTCACAGATAGAGAATTTTCATATAAGCCATTGGGAACGCATATGGTCAGATTGGTGTGTAAACTGCAAAATGAAGAGAAGGTCCTAAAGGCATGGGGTGCTGGGAAGGCTCTATCTGGTAAGGAGGCCAAAGATAGGATCCTAGAGCAGCTTGAAGGCCTGGACTGCTTGGAGGTGGCAGGGCTGCTAGATGAATATCATAGGCAGCACAGGGAGCAACTCAGGGCAGAGTTTGATGAGATTCTCACTAGGGAAGAAATTTATTGGAAGCAGAGATCTAGAGAAAGATGGGTCAATGAGGGTGACAGGAACACTGTTTATTTCCAGAGGATCACCTTTGGGAGGAGGAGGACCAACTCTATTGCAAGTATCATAGTTGGAGATCAACTTTTTCACCAGAGATGAGGACATCAAGAAGCAGGCCAGGATTTCTATGCTAAACTCTTCACTGAGGATGTCATGACTAGACCTGTGGTAGTGGAAGACCTTCTCCCTTGCCTCAATACTGAGGAAACTGGACAACTCTCCCGCCCTTTCTTGGAAGAGGAAATACATAAGGCTGTTTTCTCACTTGCTGGAGACAAAGTCCCAAGGCCAGATGGATTCCTCTTGATTTTTTTTTTTCAAAAGTGCTGGGACATCATCAAGACAGACCTCTTGACTGCAGTATGAGAGTTTCAGGAGGGGAAGGCACACTTGACTACCTGAGGGCTATCAATAAAGCCCTCTTAGTCCTAATCCCTAAGAAACAAGTGGTACAGTGCCTAATGGACGTTAAACCTCTCAGCCCACTCAATAGGGCACACAAAATCATTGCCAAGCTCTTAGCCATGAGGCTTAACCAAGTGATTGATAGGGTGATCACCGGCTACCAAGGGGCCTTCATCAGGGGACGTCACATCCAGGAGAACTTTTTGGTAGCCTATGAAGTTATGCATGCCATGAAGAACCAGAGAAAGAAAGGGGTTGTCCTGAAGCTGGATTTTGAGAAAACATATGACAGAGTTTGCTGGCATTGCTTATTCCAAGTGCTGGGGAGGATGGGCTTTGATGGGTAGTGGATTTGTTGGATACATGCCTGTGTATCGTTAGCTACCTTTGCTGTCCTAATCAGTGGTGAGACTTCCCCATACTTCCATAGTGGTTGAGGTCTGCGCCAGAGAGACCCCTTGTCCCCATTGCCTTTTGTTTTGATAGCACATATTCTGAGGATGCGGCTGGGAGTTGAGGCACAGGGTTTGATTTTAGGTTTCTAGGTTGGGGCAGGAGATACTCAATTGTGTGACACTTGCAGTATGTTGATGATACTATATTGTTTCTTGCTGAGGGCGAGAGATAGTTCTATGTCACTGGGCTGATGTCGGAGTTGTTAAAGGAAGTCAGTGGTCTAAAGGTGAATTTTATTAAGAGTCAGATTGTTAGAGTCAACATGGAAGATAGGGCCATCAGGAAAGCAGAGTTCATGTTGGGATGTTGGGTAGGAAGCTTTCCACTTGCTTTCCTGGGGCTCCCTCTGTCCCCAGGGGCCCTACACTACAAGGATTGGCAGGTGATGGTGCAAAGATATGAATCAAGACTGGCTGGGTGGAAGGCGAGGCTCCTCCCCTATGGGGGGGGATTGGTGCTTTGTAAATCATTCCTGGATAAACCATCAGTACATTTTCTTAACATCTTCTGAATTTCGAAGATAGTGACTAAGAAGTTAAAATCTATTCAGGTTAGATTCTTTTGGCTACAGAGTGGGGAGAGGCAAAGGGGGTGACATGATATTGTATGGGGTAGAGTATGTAAGAGCAAGGAGATGGGAGGAGTGGGTATCAAGAATATCAATGGCTTCAGTATGGCTTTACTGCTGTGTAAATAGTTGTGGAAGCTTGGATCAGAGGAGGAAGAAATATGGCCACAGGTCATCAGACATAAGATAGTATGGGAGAAGCAAGGACTGGGATGTCTTATCACCTTACCGGCATAACATCTCTCTCATCTGGAGAGGTATCTTGCAGTGTAGGGACATCATGGTTGCAAGCATCCGTGTAAAGCTGGGGAGTAGTCAAAAGTGTCGGTTCTAGAAGGATTGGTGGTGTGGTGATCACTTAGGATATGTGTCCGCAGCTTTCTGCCATCTATTCAGAACCTTTGGTCGTGGTCTCACATATGTTTGACACACACCACTCAAGAGGAGTCTGGGCACTGTCCTTCAGGAGGCATCTCAAGGAGGAAATGGACCAGCTACAGAGGCTATTATCTTTGCTTTTGGAGGATGCACCAGTGCAAAGCAGGAATGACCAGCGGTATTGAAGATGGGTGTTTTTCAGTTAGATCAGCATACAGGATTATCTCCGATGGTGGAGTGCGGCACCTCTTTGCTTCGCAGATTTGGACTCCCAAAGCCCAAAAGTGAAGCTTCTAATCTGGCAGGCTCACAACTTGTGATAGATCAGCTCCTTTTCTCATGGATCTCAACCCCCTCTGCTGCTTGTGCTGAGTGGATGCGGAGACCCTTGATCCTATTCACTGGCTGCTCTTACACAGGATATTTGGTCCAACATCACACCAAGGGCCCAGTGTGTGCCTAGAATGGCTGAGAGTGTGCAGTAATTGCTTGGGGAATGGCATAGAAGATGGATGTTGAAGGGTGATAGAACCATCTGGTGGCTAATCCTTCATCCTATCCTATGGGTACTGTGGGGAGAAAGGAATAACAAAATCTTCAAAAAAGAAGAGATGCTGATAGGGCAGTCTCTTTTATTTGTGAGGGGGTGAGAGAATGGGTGAGCCTTCTGTGTAATATAGACTCACATAGCTCTTCACATTTTGTCTTTTTGGGGGGCTAGAGGGTGCCACACTGTCTTAGTGTGATAACTCTTTGTACAGGGATTTTTGGGCAGACGCTTTGCTATACTTGTATATCCCTTGTTTTCTTTAATACAATTGTGGTACCAACTACTTTCAAAAAAATATAAGCCATTGGGAATGAATATAGGGTCTCTAATCTACTGGCGTCTCAACAGTCAATGAGGAAGCCCAAGGTTTAGAGATTGAAGTACCTTCTGCCGCAGAAATTACATAACAATATGGAAGAGAGAATATTGCTTAGCCTTAGCAGCAGCCGGTCAAAGTTGTCAATGCTAGATCTTGGTCTTAGGAGGAGATGTTCTATAATTTCTGGAATTATGATATCGCATTGCTGCTCTTTTCTCGTTTTGAAATGGCCTGTTCAGAGGCTTCCCAATTACTGCTCTAGGAAACCTGAGAGAAGAGGATGAGCCGGCTTTGACTGGTTTTGGTGAGGCCTCTTTATTGCTTCTTATCAGGTCTGCTGATTTGTTATCCCTTCAGGAGTTGGACCCAGGATGGGTAGTGAAGTCAGACCTGACTCACCTGCTTCAAGCTTGTCCTGCCTTTCTCCAGTTTTGTCTAACTGGATTCAGCCTGGTCTGCCTCTTTTGCTTAGCCAGCTAGTCAAATCTTTTGAATGGTTTTTATTTGGTTTAGGGTTTTTATTGGGTCTTGAAAGGTTTCCCAAGGCCAAGTGATATGTTCTCCTACATTCCACAGTGCTTTGTGTGAGGGTTGTGCTCGTCAACGAAGACAATGTGAGCCTGTTGTTGCACCCGTAATTTTCTCGAAATACTTCGAGAATTTCATTCCGAAACAACCGACGGAAAAGATACGGTGTACCGTCGATGTCGTCGGACCGCGGAGTACCTCCGTGATTTAGGGTCTATCGGCCCGATCATATTATCACAAGTGGCATCGCGGCAATGGAAGTTAAGAGGAAGACATGCATGCACGCCTGTCAAAGCAGGCCGAGCAAGTGCATCACACGGCACGGACGGGCGCGAAGATTCCTCCCCACGCAGCGCCACCACGGCTTCTTCTCAACTCAGGTTGACAGAAACGGAGCAAAACGGCGCGAAGAGGGGCCAAAACGCATGCCCGAGGGTCAAACGACCCCTCCCGGACGCGAGAGGGGGCCGCGGCCACCCCGCCGGGGTCGGCGGGGGTTGCGCGACCCCGCCAAGGAGCTCCGGGGGCCGCGCGACCCCGCCAGGGACCTCCGGGGTCGCGCGACCCCGCCAGGGAGGACCTTCGGGCCGCGCGACCCCGCCGAGGGGGACCTCCGGGGCCGCGCGACCCCGCCAAGGGGGCCTCCGGGGTCGCGCGACTCCCCCATTCTCTCCGGTTCCAACGGGGTCATTTAACCCCTTTTGGTGGCCAGAGGGGTCAAAATGGCTTTTTGCCACCCCACCTTGACAGAATTGGGGCAAATTTGTTCATTTGACCTCTCTGGGCCCTCCCGCCTTCTATAATTAGACCCCCAAGGGTCCAAGTGGAGAAGATCTACATCGAGGATCTACGATCTACAACATCCACAACCAAGCTTCCGGAGGAGTTTGTTTTGTTTGTCTTCGCCTGTGAGGGGTAAGTCCCCGGGTCTTGTACTTGTGCCCCTACGGGTATATTGGCAATTACGCCCCTCAGCGGGTCATGTTTGTAATTATGCCCCTCAGCGGGCTATGTTTGTAAGTCTTTACATCTCGGGACGACTAAGTCATATGGTTCTGTCCCTACAACGGTGGAATTACAAAAATATCCTCCCCGGGACCGTAAAAGACCAAAGTCCTATAATTTGCAGTTATACCCTGCAATCTTTTGTAATCGGGACTACGTCCCTACCTCCCGCTTTAATGCGGATTTTTGTACAGTCGACAACTCGCCGACAATCCTTGTACTCATTTGGACTATAAAAGCACTCGACATATCTTATGCAGGGTTTGCCGACCCGTCCGACCCGGCCGACCCGGTCTCGGCGCGGGACGGGTCGGTCGGCAGGTCGCACAGCGACCCGGTCCGCCCCATTGGGCTCTCGACGGTCCGCCCCATTGGGCTCTCGACGCGTGTTTTTTTTTTTTTTTAAATTTTTAATAAATTTATTTTGAAAGATTAAATGTGATATATATTTAAAAATATTAGAATGTAGAGTTTTTTTATGATAATAGATCCATACTAAATTACACATAATTAATTATATAAAAATTACATATTACACCGCTTAATTAAACATCCTATTATATATAATACATAAAAATTTATTTCAATTACTAAATATGTAAAAGTAAACAGTGACATAATAATGACATTCATTCATGAAGTATAAAATACAAAAATTCACTAATCCTCGTCATCTGTGAAGTCCGAATCCCAAAACTCACTCATCCTCCTCATCTGTGTAGCCCGAATCCCAAAACTCACTAATCCTCATCACCAGTGAAGCCCGAATCCCAAAACTCACTAATCCTCGTCATCAGTGAAGCCTGAATCCCAAAACTCATCATCAGATACATGAGACTGATCACCCGTATAATCTAACTCTATCCTAGTGGGTGGAGGTACATGTGGGTGGGACTAAAAATATGTAATCATCTGCACAAATGATGGGTCGTGTGCTGCGGTGGAGGGTACATGAAAATCTGTAAAAAAAGTCCTCACTACATCTATAGCTTCAATTCTATCATGTGCGACTGGTGCTGGTGCTGGTGCTGCTCGAACTCTGGACGTGGAGGAAGATCCTGCCCCGCCGTGTGCTCGTGGTGGATGTACCCGGGGCGTAGAAGATGTCCTGGGTGTGTTACGAGAATCGTATCTATCCTGTAACTGTGTCCGAAAGGAATGTCGGACATCTCCCGGAACTCGGTCGCATGCACGAACATCGCGTCCCACTCCCGCAAGGTGCTCCGCAAACCTGTGTATGCCGGTGACGCGATGTTCGCAGTATCTACAGTGCACATGTCCATCACCCTCAACAGAGTATCCATGCTCCCACGCAGGGTGACGCCGTCCGTCCATGATGACCTGCAAATGATGTAAAAGTTTACATTAGTGATTTCAATGATAAGTACAGAACTCTATATATGAAGAAATCTACAATTAATTATTAGTTAGTTATAAATATAACCAAATGATACATACTAATTAAGAGTATGGACCCAAACTGGGCCAGTGCCCATCTCCAAACAATTTGACATTAAACGTGGTACGCAGATAGGACAGATAGTCTTCATAGCGCATTGAACCTGAATAGTTCTCCCAGTACATGCGTACGTAGTATTCATACTGCTGCGAACCTTGTGCGTACACGACCTCTACTGACGCAGCTGCGGCATAAGGATATTGATACGATGGGAAAAATGAACTACTGTTATCTGAGTCGCCATGATACATCGGCTGTTGCGGCCATGACCGTCCATACGAGCTTCCAGATCCCTGGGAGTCATGTGTGCTCATGCTCTCAAAATCAGACAACATGCCTTGATAGCTGGTACTGTCTGCAACCGAACTTCCATAGTAGGGATCCCAATGATCAACTGCCCGTCCCTGCCGTGGAGCACCGTGGTCCTCATCTTGCGTGGCATGTGTGAAGTGCTGCTCCTCTGTCCATGCGGCATGTTGACGGCCCCCACGACCTCTACTATGACCACTGTTGTACTCTCTGCCACCAGCACTAGTATCCTCACCACGACTCCGTTGACCACCTTCACCACCGCCACCTCCATGGGATGAAGACCCTGTCGGTGTACTATCATCATCGGAGTCATGACTCCCACTGATGCGGGGCTCAACAGAGGGCTCGGGAGTGTCGTCATCTGCATTGGGATCTAATGTCTCCATGTCTGCAATATCTATCGGATTTAATGGTGGTCCCTTGTCCTTCTTGCTGGTGAATAATGTGGTCCATGATGATTTTTTCTTCAGTGGAGCAGGGGGCGGCTTACCTGCTGCATGTTGTCTCCCTCTAGATGCCTGAGAAGCAGAAGCCTGCTTAGATAATTTTTCAACTTACTTTCTATTGTGTCAGACTGAAAATATGTATACCTGAGACGACTGATTGGGTGCTTTAGATGTTGAGCGTCGTGGCGCAGCAGACTGAGATGGTTGTTTCGATGCTACCGAAGACTACACAATTGAAAGAAGAATATATTCAATAACCAATGAATTACATATTAACAAATGTAGAAATGACAATATAATTTCACCTCTCTAAATGAGGAACTCCCCCTAGCCTCTCTTGAAGTGGATAACCTTCTTGGTTCCGCAGATATTGAATGCCGCGGTGCAGCAACTCGGGACCACTGTTCTCCCGCAATGTTGTCATTTGTCGGACCGACCTGCAACCATAGGGTCATCATCATACATCAATATATGACTACGCTATCTAATGAAATTTGCGATTCGATTTTCATGTTTTAATTCACCTGAGGTGGCTCTTGACGCTCAATTGATGGAGGTTGCATCAATCGCTCCCATGCTGTATCATCGTACGCATACGATGTGTCTCCACCCCCAATGACGAGGTCTTCATCTAAATTAACTTCATCATCACGTCCCGTTGCTGACTCGTCACCACCCAAATGCACATGGGTGTCATCTCCCTCCCCCACTGACTCTTGTACAGCTGATGCGAGAAAAGTATTAGGCCGTGGTGTCTCGCCAGGTTCTTCAGCCTCCTCGTCCAATTCTGTCTCACCACGCTCGGTTGTGGCTCTTGCAACCCATGCTACCATAGGGTCATCATCGTCTCGCAAGTACACAACATCCGTTGGGTCGTAATCTCCCTCTCCTCTCCTTGTATCCATTTGCACATGCCGGACCTTTAGCCTCATGTTGTAATGAACATACACCATTTTGTCTAGCCTGCGGTGTGTCAGCCTATTCCTCAGTTTAGTATGCAAGAAGGAGAACGTCGACCAATTCCGCTCACACCCACTCGACGAGGATGTTTGCGATAGAACTCTCATTGCGATCTTCCTTAATACGGGTGCACTTGTGCCGTAATTTAGCCACCACTCAGCTGTGTTTAAGACATATCACGTACAATATAATAATTAGATGTAAAAATTACTTCTCGAGATATAGAAGGTACATTGTGAAGACACATTACCTGGGTCGAGTCTGTCATGACTGGCCATGGCATTAGGTGGCGCAAATGAACCAATTGCCTCTCTAAATGTTTTCATCTGCATTATCAAAAAATATGAAGTGTATATTTCATTTAATATTGTCAATGTTAAAATATCCAAGTATACCTCATTCAATGCATCAGCAGCATCTGTTGGGATGAAAGACAATCGGTCTACCACAATGTTGACCGATTCTATCAACGTATCGTCATAAGCAAGGCCCCGAGCATATTGGAAGGTCGGATGTAGATAGTACGCTGCAATCGTAAGACAATGAATTACATATTAGTATCAACTGAAAATCACAGCTCATTGATTGGACGAGAATGTAAGTGTTTACCTGCCATGTGAAGATCGCGGCTCATTTGTCTGTCCCATCTGTCCTCCACAATCTCTAGAATGGTGGGTCCATATTTTTTGGACGTTGTAAGGATCTTCCGCTTGGCAGCTTCTATTTTGCTGTACACCAACCCCATGGTTGGTACTCTATCCCCATCCACACATCGCAGTACCTCATACAGTGGCTCTATCAATGACACTAATACCTTCACTCTATCCAAAAAATTCGAGGTGTTGACAATCCCCTCGACCTCCGCCCCTTCACGTGAAACAACAAAAGAGGAACTCAGCCAGGTCTCACCTCTAAACATTTGCTTCAACCCATCCTTGTGCTTCAGTAGGCTCTGCAATGCGATGTAGTTGGTGGCAAATCGTGTGATGCCAGGCCTCAACAGTTCGCCGCCACAATGCTCCCTCATCCATGCCAATACAAGTGTGTGGTTGTAGATATATTTCGTGATTTTTTGTGCCACCTCGACCACAGATTTTACCATACGAAGCTGTCCAATCTCCTTCAGCATCAGATCTACACAATGTGCTGCACAAGGGGTCCAGAAAATGTGCCGTTTTTTCTTCATTAGCTCCTCCCCAGCCTTCTTATAGTTCGACCCATTATCAGTCACCACTTGCACAATGTACTCCTCCCCAATCTCAGTCACCACTTGCTCCATCAATGACAAAATATATGTGTGACTGTGAATTTGACCAGACGCATCCACTGATTTATGAAAGAATACCTGTCTGTCACAATAAACAAGGAAGTTGATCAGGCTAGATTTTGTGGTACCTTACCATCCATCACACATCAGTGTGACTCCGTACTTTGTCCATTTCTGCTTGAATGAGTCAATGTAACTCTTGATCTCAGCAACTTGTTCATCAAGATATACGCCAGCCAATTCTCTCGCTGTAGGTGGCTGCACGTGTAGCCCAAGGACCTGTGCTTCCTGAAACATTGGCTTGTAGTAAGGGCTATTAGCTGCATTGAAAGGCAGACCCGCGTGGTGCCACCATTTTGCAACAGCCTGACCAAGTTTCCATTTAGGTCCCTTCTGGCCATATGCATCGTCCATCATCGTTTGCTTGCCATGCTCTCGGGATAGTGTACCGGGCTCCACATCTTCAATGTTGATCGATTGTGTCCTTTTTCTTTGTGTCCCCGAGTCACCAGTCAATAAACTCCTTATGCCTCGTGGTTGTCGAGTCGTAGATGAACCACCACTCCCTGATGCTCCGGTCGTCGCCGCCTCGCGACTACGGACTCTAGTCTCCTCGGGATGTCTTGACTCTTCCCTGCTCTGACGTACTGCCTCACGAAACTCGGCTTCGTATGGATCGTTCACAGTGACATACACATTAGCATGCTCAGTACGTGCTTGTTCGTCTTCGTCACTGGGTGTCCATGCACATTCCTCCTCGTTGCTGCCGCTTGCTATTCCGCTCACTGCCGCTTGATCCCTTTTCTTCTTTTTTTTCCTTTTCTTGCATCTCAGCTCTCTTCTCCCGCAGGTGCCTAGCCATTGCAAGTTTCACATCTCTAGGCACATGGGTACACCCAGCAACCTCAGAGTATCCTGCCCCGGCTCCTCCTGCCAAATGCTTCTTCAACCGAGACACCCCTCCTCCCCGGTGTTCTATTTTACAATAGTTACAACGCCAACACCTACGGTTGCCATCCAACAAAACTCCGTGTGACCACCCAATATCATTTGTTCGTTCCTTAGGAGCCATAGAGTGCTATCTCCTAAAATTAAGAAATTCAAATTATGAAAATATATTATTTCCCATCTACAATTAACAGTGAACATAATTTCATTATTTGCGTACTATGCAAGACTAAATTCAATATTTAATACATCTGAATATAATTTAGTTCAAAATAATATCATTATTTCTATAACATACATATAAGGTTAATATTTATAATTAATACATATACATTAACTTTAAAATTATTTATCACTAATTAGATATTTAAAATTACATCTCTAATTAAATTACATGACACATATAAATTATAAACATCTCTAAATAATTTACATTATACATATAAATTAATTTTATAATTTTTTATAAAATATTCAACACTAAATTTATATTTACATTAAATTAAATTACATTATGCAATTAAATTAACTAATATACATTATGCATTTAAAAATATTTTACATCTACAACTAATAATGATATTAATATCAGTATTTCTACAACATGCATGAATTGAATAACACATCAAAAAATAAATTTATTTCTACAACATGAATTAAATATTATTTATATTAATTCTACAAAATGAATTAAATATTACATCATCAAAATGATATTTATACAACATCAATTAAACAAAAATTATATTATTTATATAACATGAATTAAATAATACATTAATAATAATATTAAATAATATAATAAAATATTTTCCTATATTTTTTAGATTAAAAAAACCAAAAAAATTAAACAACCCTCCCCCCCTCACCCTCCCCGCCCCCCACCGGAGGTGGCGGCGGCGGTGCAGACGCCCCCTCTCACCCTCCCCCTCTCACGGTGCAGACTCCCCCCCTCCTCACCCTCCCCGCCCCCCCACCGGCGACAGTGCTCTCACGGTGCCAGAGCGACGCCCCCCCTCCCCCTCTCACGGTGCCAGTGCGACGCCCGCAGACGCCCCCCTCCCCCTCTCACGGTGCCAGTGCGACGCCCGTAGACGCCCCCCTCCCCTCTCACGGTGCCCACGCCTCCCCCACCTCCCTCCTCGTGGCCAGATCCGGCGGCGGTGCCAGTGCAGAGCCCCCCCCCTCACCGTCCCCCACCCCCGCGGTGGCAGACGGCCCCGCTTCCCCCTCTCACGGTGCCCACGCCCCCCCTCCCTCCCCGCCCCCCCCACCGGCGGCGGTGCCAGTGCAGACGCCCCCCCCTCACCCTCCCCCACCCCCCCTCCTCACCCTAAAACAAAAAATTAGGGCACCTACCTCTGATCGCCGGTCGTCGCCGCCGCCCGGTGCCGTCCGCCGCCGTCCGCCGCCGCTCTGCACCGCCCACACCCGCCGGCCACCGCCTTCAAGCCGCTGCGGATGCCAGACCCGCCCGCACCCCGGCCCACTAAATGGGCGACCCGGCACGTACGCGCCGTCCCGCACGAACCACACCGGGCCCGCCTCGACCCGCTCCGGTACGCGGCGGGACGCACGGGACCATGCGGTCCAGTGCGTCCCGTCCACGACCCCCGGCCCGTGCGACCTGGCGCCCGCTTGGGTCGGGTCGGGTCGTGCGGGTCGGTGCGGGTCGGGGCGGGACGACAAACCTTGATCTTATGTATGTCCTCGGGGGGAAATTATACGAAAGCCCTTCGACTTGTGGAAATTGTGTATATGTCCCTCCTTTCGCGATGTCAACACAGATAAGTCTTCTGTGAAGCCCTTTACTACTCTTTTGGCCCAAGAACGTTGTCAGCTTTGTCCGACACTCGGGGTGCCACCTCAACTCAGGTCCGTGCAAAGTTTGGTAAAATTACCGAAATGCCCTTATGACCTAGAAATAGCCTCAGAGCCCTTAAAATCCTCCAGAAATGGCCTCAATGCCTTGGGAAGTCAGGAATCCAGTCCTACTTCCATTCCAGCCCAGAAATTTCAGCAATACCCTGGCCTGGGAAAATTACTAAAATACCCCTGCGGTGGTAAAATTACCGAAATACCCTCGGGGTCTAGAAAACTTCTCTCTACTTCAAAAATGCCTATGGCTTCCGCATATTTGTGTTTCTATTCCTAAATCTTAGGGTTTTATTCAGGCCTAGCCCTAACTCTATTAATATGTTGGTGGTAAATGAGTGGTCATGGAGTCTCTCGAGTGAGCCTGCCCTCCACATCAGAACCCCTATAGAAGGTTTTGGGATTTCTTTGACAGTTAAACAAAGGTGTTCGGACGTTAGACCGATGTAAATCAACACTGACTCTGGTCAGTGGGGAGAGGTCCAGCACCCGAACCCAAATCGTCTGATACGATGCGCACCCACGGAATAACCCTCTCTATGCAGAGGAATGTCTCTTTTCAAAAAGAACATTTTTTTTTCGTACGTGAAAATATTCCGTGTCTCACAGACTGGCACTCCCGGTGGGACCTTTCCCGCCTTTCTTCTTTCTGTCAAAGAAAGTCCCTAAACCTTCTTTAAGGTTCCGATTGCCTCTCTTCCTCTTAAAGGACGGGAAGAGGAGGGTATACGTCTCTCTACTCATCTGAGAGCTACTCGCGCTTCTGCGCCCTTCTCCGTTCGTGCTACGCACCACCACCACCAACACCAGCAGCAGCGATGGCAGCCGTCACCTACGGCCCCCAAGTCGTTGCCGACCATGCCAGGTTTGGATACCTGGCAACTCCGATCGTCTTCGGCGACTTCCCAGCGATCGTCGACTCGCCCTTCTTCTTGGGCGTGGTGCCAGTGGCTGAAGTCAGTTCAGCCACCCCTGCAGTACCAACCGTCGAGGGTGTTAGGCCCCCGGCCCCAGCAACTGGCCGAGCCCACTCAGTTAAGAAGACTACTGGGGGTGTCAGGCCCTCGGCTCCATTAAATGGCCGGGTTCATTCGGCCATGAAGACTACTGAGGGCGTCAGGCCTTCCGCTTTAGCTGGCCGGGTTCGCTCGGTCAACAAGCCAACAGTCGGGGGTGTCAGGCCCTCGGCTCCATCAACTGGCCGGGTTCATTCGGCCAGGAAGACTACTGAGGGCGTCAGGCCTTCCGCTTCAGCTGATCGGGTTCGCCCGGTCGAGAAGACAACCGTAGGGGGTGTTAGGCCCTCGGCCCCAGCAGCTGACCGGGTCGGTCCGGTCCACAAGCCGACTATTGAGGGCGTCAAGCCCTCCGCTTCAACCGGCCGGGTTCGCCCGGTCAACAAGCCAGCCGTGGGGGGTGTCAGGCCCTCGGCTTCAACAATCGGTCGAGTCTGCTCGGCCAACAAGCCAGCTTCTGAGGGTGCCAGACCCTCTATTTCAGCAGTCGGTCGGCTTCGTCCGGCCAACTCTTCACAGACCAAGGGTGTCAGGCCCTCTGTCTCAGCAAATGATCGAGTTTTCTCGGTCAACCAGATTACCATCGGCACCACCCCTGCTCAACGGGGGCAACGCCGTCGTCGTAACGGCCCCAACTCCAATGCGGCCACCCTCAGAGGTGCTGTCCCAGCTCAACGGGGGCAACACCGCCGCCGTCAGGATGACGCCATGCCTATGGCGGGCGCCACCACTGCCGCCCCTGCCCAACGGGTGCAACGCCATAGCCGCAAGGGTGCAAAGCCCGAAGCGGCTGTCTCTCGCTCCGGCAAAACTGTAATCGTCGGAGATATTCGCATCCGGCTCGATGGAGACGAGCCGATCCTACCACGGGATTGTCATGTCCCGACTATTCCTACCTCCAACCGCTTCGAGCCCCTCCGGCAAGTCCGGGAGGACGGAGCGAAGAAGAAGAAGTCTGCCGTACCGGCGGCAACCCAGGGCCCTCTCCAACGGCCCAAGCCTCGAGCTCCCCGGTCTAAGACAGGGGGCAACCAAGTGGAGGAGCGCCAGCTCCATCTGAAGAAGATCTGGGTCACCAAGGAGGAGGCCCGGATTATAAGGCGTGCCAGGGCGGAGGAGCCCTTCCGCATGTCAGAACTTCAGGAAATGCAGAGTCCGCCAAGCACTGAGGCCTCGACGTCTACGAGATTTACATCTCAACCCCTACGGGGGCAAAAGCGCCGAGGAGCCAGTAAGAAGGTGCGACCGACCTCCCCGTGGGCTAGTTCTACGCACACGGAGGAGGATCGCTCCCCTCAAGCATCTACATCCCGAGTATCTGTCTTTGACAGACTGGGGATGCCGCCCAAGCCGGAGCGACAATCGCCCAAGAAAAAACGGGTGGTCCAGGTGATCGATGACACCGTCAAAGTGTTCACCTGTTACGCCACCTCCGGCGACAAACAGCCCGAGAACACCTCGGGAGAGCTTGACCAACCCATCCAATATTTGAGGAGGTCAAGGTCGGTCTTCCGGATTCTAGCGCAGACGCAGCAGGCGTCGGCTGCCGGTACATCTCAACACGAGCCGGCACGGCAAGAAGAGCGCCAGGAAGACGTCCACAATGTTGATGAGGACAGTCACTCCCGGCACGAAGAAGAGCTGGGGGAAGAGCCACGGGCCCCCACATTGGAAGAGCTTCGACGGGAGAACCAAGAGCTCAAGAAACTGCTACAGTCGCTCTTGCGCGAAAAGGAGATTTCTGCCCCGCCTCAGGCGGCACCAGCTTGAACGGATCAGCAGCCTTCTCCCATTCCAGCAGCAGCCAATGCCTCTGTCACCGCTGCAAGACTCCCACTGGCGGTGGATTTCGAAGTCCCGCCGCATGAAGCCAATGCGCGGTCATCTGCTACTCCTGCCGCAGAAAGTCTCATGGCGCAGAAGCAAATGATTGAACGCATTGTAGAGGCGAAGTTTGCTCAACATGGGGAGGGAGCGGCCACCGTTGATTTGTACAGTGTGCCTTATCCCCTCCGCCATCAATTCAAGAAGCTTCCGCCGGATTGCCCAAAGGCCCCGAAACTCCAGAAGTTCAACGGGCAGGGTTCTCCGCATGAACACCTGGCCTACTATATGACGGCCATGGGTGAATTAGCCCTGGAAGATGCATATTTGCTGCGGTATTTCGCCACGTCCTTGACTGGCACCGCCTTCCAGTGGTATTCATGGTTAAAGCCCAGCTCAGTATCTGATTGGGCTGATATGCAGAAGAAGTTTGTCGACCGCTTCCAAATGGTCGAACGCAAAGTCTCCCTAGCAGAACTTTGTTCCCTTCGACAGAAGAAGGGTGAAACAGCATTGGACTTCATCAAGCGATGGAGGGACGTAAGCATGCGCTGTGATAACCCTCCGACGCCGGAAGACGTAATCACCATCTGCCGCAGGGGTCTCTCGGCAGAAGTCAGTGAGAAGCTTCTGGGCTCAAACATCAGAAGCTTCGACCAGCTGAATACGGTGGTGGCGGAGATCGAAATGTTCTTCACTGACCACCCAGCACAAGCCTCTGCAAAAGGCAAATCCTCCAAAGACCGTCTGGCTAGCGGCAAGGAGGTAAATGCTGTAGATTTCTCCTCGACCAATGGAGAAAAGGGAGAAGGAAAATCTAAAGGCAATGGCAAGAAGCCTGATGCCAAAGCAAATGCGTCTCTCTTAGCGGAGCGCATGAAGACGCCCTATTCTTCAGAAAGGAGCATACTAAGATGCTCTTTGATCTATGTATGAAGGAGCAGCTCGTCACTCTGCCAGATCCGCGGAAGCCCGCGGAGGTGGATAAGACAGATGATCCTACCTATTGTGTGTATCACCGAAGGTTGGGTCATACTATCGGGGACTGCTATGTCTTCAAGAATATAGCAGAAGAGCTCATTCAAAAGGGCTTGGTAAATATGCTGGGCCATGCAGTCGACCCACCCCAGCCTCATGCCTGGAGCCGATTGAACCGGTCGGCTAATGTGGTTCATATGGTGGCGATGGCCTCAAGCTCCAATGCCTCCGAAGCCGGGCCCTCAAGTCAATAGCCCAATGGTGGTCCTAGAGCCACTCCTCCATTCCCAGAATGTTTAGCACTGCGGAGGACTATTCGGAAGATCCGAGGGGAAGTCTGGCAATTGCAACTAGAACAGAGGCGTCTGTTGCAGTTCCTGGAGAGCATTGATCAGCAGTTGACCACCTTCCCCTTTGGCCCATTTGCCAGGGGGTTAGCCCCAACCCACATACGGGAGACGGGTGTATCACCCACTGGCCGGGCTCCGCTCAGGAGCTGGCTCTCTGAAGAATCCTCAGATTCATCCGAAGACGAGGAGGACTCACCGGAAGGCGAGGAGGCTCCACTTCAAGTCGAGCTGCCAGAAAAGCTATATTCCTTCCCTTGCGAGAAGACTCCAAACATCTTCTTCGCATGCCAGCGGGCGGGACTGATAAGCCCATCACCCTTGGAGCAGACACCAGGTGCTGCTTTTCATTAGGGCTATTGCCCATATCATGAAGTTGTTGGCCATATTATCCACAACTGTGAGCCGTTCAAGGACCTCGCCGAAGACTTAATCAGGCGAGGGAAGGTTAATATGGGCGAATTTCTAGTCGACCCACCGCAGCCGCACACACAGAGAAGTCTTCACTTCTCCGTCAATGTTATACATGCTGCAGCAGCTTTTCAGCTCCCCGAGCCGCAGGAAGAGGGAGTCAGTTCCCAAGGAGCCAGTTCCCAGCCACCTAAATCCACACTCTGGTATCCGGGGTGGCGAGCCTCTCATCAGTGTTCTTTTCCTAAGGAAGACACTGAGAAGGTTTTTGACAAACTTCTGGAGGATGGCTGGGTGCTGACACATGACCCTAGGGCTGTCAATGGGCCGGGCTTAGGTCGGCCCGGCCCGGGCCCGACTTATCAAGAGTAAGGCCCGAGCCCGCGGGTCGGGCCCGACATTATGTGAAAAAATTCAAAGCCCGACTAAGGCCCGGCCCGGCCTGACTACTTAAATAAAATAAGAAAAATAATAAAAAATAATAGATTTAATACTATAAAACTTATAATCTCATTAAATAAATTAAAATTTTGATATTAATTACATAATTTGTGTGAAAAGAGAATTTTAAAATTTCTAATTAAGTAAAATAACATAAGTTTGACTAAATAGTTTTTAAAATTTGAAGTGAAAATAAAAAAAGGGATCGGGCTGCGCCGGCCCGCGGGCCGAACTCAAAGCCCGAGCCCGGCCCGCGAGTCTAGTCGGGCCGGGTTTTAAGTCCGACTAAAAACCCGCGGGCCGAAAAAGACCTTGCGGCCCGGCCCGAAATCGGGCCAAGCCCGCGGGCCTGTCGGGCCGGCCAGACCCATTGATAGCCCTACATGACCCGCGTCTTATTACAATGAGACGGCCAAGAGTCACCCCCGCTATTGCAAGTATCATGCAAGGGTGTCTCACCCTACTCAGCAATGCCCAGAGGTTCAAGACTTCATTGAAGCCCTCATCCAGAGAGGGGTTGTCGATACTCAGGGGAACTCCATGACAAGGCTGCGTCTTGCTGAGGCCGCTAGGGAGACTCTCCAGCAGGTCCGGCGAGAAACTGAGGCTTTCTCCCGATTAGCGCGACCAAGTGAGCCTGCGGAAAATGATGAATTCCCATTACTCACTAAAGGCAAGGCCACCTATAAAGGGCTAAAGGTCCAGAACCCAGGAAGCCAAGCCGCGGGAGAGAGTTCCAAGGTCCGTCCCAGGTCGAGTTAGCCTGGCACCGTCATAAGAGAGAACTCTTGGCCAGACAACAAAGGCAAAGCCAAGGCGTCAGAGTCTTCAGCCAAAGCTCCTGCCAAGTCAGCAAGGCCATGGAGAGGACTCGACCTCTTGAGCCTGCGAAGGCCCCAATTAAGGCATCTGTCAGCCCAGCGAGGCCGCCAATTGTAGAAAGGCCTCAGCAGCTCAAGCAAGCCAACCCACCAGCCCAAGCAAAGTCGGTGGAACTACAAAGCCCCCAGAGGCTCCACTGTGGACTGGCAGAGTTCCAGGAGTTGCCTCCTGAAATAATTGCTCAGGCAATCAATGTCACCTTCCAGCCTCAGCCGGAGGAGGCCAATTGGACCAAGGTTGTCCCCAGAAAAAGCCGCGGCAGTAAGGCCCCTAAGGAGCCAGCCCAGAGCAAAAAGCAAAATTCTGGGGGCAAGCGAGTCCCACCTCCAAAGCAAACTCCTCTCTCTTCTCAAGAGGCGGCACGCCAAAAGAAGCAAGAGAAGAATCGCAAGAAGAATTTGAAGAGGAGGTTGAAGAAGCAAGCTCAGCAAGCAGCAGCTATGGAGGCTCCTAAGGAGCCAACTCCTTTACAAAGATTTCAAAAGCTCATAGATGAGCTCGAAGAATACACTCCCTCTCGTCCCACCAGGATCGTCACTCTGGACGAATACATTCCCTAGGACAAGCTTGGGCGAAAAGCTCGCCTTCTGCAATGGCTCCGAGATATGGCTCACCGTCTCGAAGAAGGGGAAGACTTTCCAATCCCGAGCTCTCCTTATTTTACAAAGATGAGGAGCTCACTGTCGAGATGCTCGAGAAACTACTGCAAGAGCTCTCCTGCAACATGGTGGTGATCCCGCCGCCTGACAACATTTACTGTCCCGCAGCTGATAGCCTTGGAGGCAAGGCTCCCATAGCAACATATCAGCGTCGCTCGGCAAGAAATGGCCGGGGACGTGGCCGAGGTCGTGGCCGAGGACGTGGACATGAAGGTCCCCTGACTCTTGACCGGGTCATAATATTCAGAGGGGAGAAGCCGGGTCCTGTCCCGGAAACTCAAGTTCGGGGAATCCCGTTCATCCTCAGCCCCTCAGAGGGTTCAGGCCCCACCTCAACGGTTAAGCCGGGTGGCGTCCCCTTTTCAATCATATCCTCCGATGAAGAAGAGGTGCCGGCCAAGTCACCGAAGTGCGAGAAGGCGTCAGAGCAGGCCGGCCCCTCCAACAGGGACGAGCCCGAGAGCCAGGCCGGCCCTTCCAATGAGGACCAGCATGATGAGCCTTTGCCACCTTCGGAGGAGTCTTTGGCCCCGCTGTTCCAAGAAGATGCGGAAAGCCAAAATGAGGAGCAGCTCCCTTCTAAGCGGGAGAAGCCTCGCCAGGCGCCGAAGACTTTGGCGGAGATCATCCCGCCATTTGACAAGACCCGTGCTCGGGCAGACCGCAAAATCATTCATCATATGAAGCGGTTCCCAACAAATGTCACTATCTGGGAAGCCATTGTCTGGAGCAAAGACCTCAGGGAGGCTCTTGTCAAGATACTCCAAGACCTGGAGGCCTATGAAGCCCATGTTGCAGAATTGCTGGCCCAGACATACGAGGCACTCACATCCAACATCTCCTTCACGGATAAAGACATGTTGCTGTCCTCTCCGTGCCACAATCGCCCCTTATATATGAGGGGGACGATCAATGGGCATGACGTGAGTCGCATCCTGGTTGACGCCGGAGCAGCCGTCAACATCATGCCTTTGAAGGCTTTCAAGTCTTTATACTTGGCACCTTATTTACAAAAGGTGACCGCAGTCAAGATCTCGGGGTTCAATCAGGGTTCCGAGGAAACGCTTGGTCGGGTTGAGGTCAAGCTAGCCTTGGGCGATTTTGTCACCCTTGCGACATTCTATATTATCAACTCCGACACATCTTACAAGGTGATGCTTGGAAGACCCTGGCTGCATGAAAACTGGGTTGTTTCTTCAACTCTGCACCAATGCATTAAATATGCCAAGGAAGGGGAGCAACATACGGTCTTCGTAGACCAGGTCCCGTTCCACCCCAATGAGTGCCATCTGGCCGATGCTTCACTATATTTTGGGAAGCCCACTCTAGCAATCCCCGAGCCTATAAAAGACAAAGGGAAGCAAAAGGTGGACCATGAAGTCGAGGAAGGGCAGTTGTTCACTGTCAACCAAGACATGGTAAAGCTGCACAGGCTGAGCTTCAGTGCCGCCTCCAAGCCAACTCAACCAGAAAGGCGGAGTGTTGACTTTGAAGCCAACCTCATCAGCCGGGTCATTGATGGGAGTATCTCCCTACCACCCAAGTGCCTCCAGCTCTCGTCCCAACGGGAAGAGTATGAGGTGGAGTAGTTGAAGACCTTCACAGTCTCCTATCAACGGAGAAGGAGACGTAACAGGGGCAAGGGGGTCAAGCCGATCATCTTTTACAAAGGTGATTTAGTCCCACCGTGTCCTCCAGAAGATGGCTTCGGCTGGGATACTCCCACCGATGTGGCGCCAGAGCCAGTCCAGGAGATGGACGATATGCCCAACTACATCAAGGAAATGTGTAAAAAGCAGCACATCCCGCAAACTCTGGACCCCGCGCGAGTGACATACTTCCATCAGTTGTGGAACCCTCCACAGGTCCGCGGGCAACCTCCTTTCTCCCGCAAAGATACAAGGGGACTTGGCTATGACCAGGAGACGGACTTCGAGGTCCACTTTGCAGTCAACACCATAGGACTGCTACCTCCCCATCACGGGCAAGCTGAAGTTGAGCCCGAGATTGATGACTCTGTAAGGGAGTCCGGCGAGGTGTCAACCACACCATCACTTTCATCGGAAGTCGACAACGATCACCCCTCAGGGGGAGGAGCAGCCCAGTCTGCTAACCATCGGCAAGACAAAGCAAACCCTTCGGCTTCAAGTCATGAGCAAGAGTGCTTCGAGGAATTTGATGTTTATGAAGCAAATACTGATGACGAGGGAGACTTCGTCGACCTCCAACCAGCTCCACCGGAGCTTGAAGACGGTGGTCAGATAACTGTGGACGAGTTGATCGAGATTAATCTTGGAAGCAACAATGACCGTCGTTCCACCTTCATAAGCGCTCTCCTCGGCGAGGAAGAAAAGCAGTCGTATCGGCAGCTTTTAGAAGAGTTCAGGGATTGTTTCGCCTGGACTTACAAAGAAATGCCCGGGCTCGATCCTTCTGTGGCTGAACATGAGCTGGCAATACTTTCAACAGTCAAGCCAGTCAAGCAAGCTCAAAGGCGTATGCGCCACGAGCTGGAGCTGAAGGTCAATGCTGAGGTTGACAAAATGCTCAACGTGGACTTCATAGAGCCTTGCATGTACCCTGTGTGGCTCGCCAACATCGTCCCTGTCAAGAAGAAAAACGGCCAAGTCCCAGTCTGCATCGACTTCAGGGATTTGAACAAAGCATGCCCGAAGGACGACTTCCCTGTCCCAATCACTGAGACAATGGTTGATATGACCACCGATCACGAAGCCTTGTCTTTTATGGACGGGTCGTCGGGCTATAATCAAATCCGCATGGCCATCAAGGACAAAGACCATACGGCTTTCCGGTCTCTTAAGGGGATCTTCAACTACAAAAGGATGCCGTTCGGTCTGAAGAATGCCGGCGCAACCTATCAAAGGGCAATGACCAAGATCTTCGACGAAATGCTACATGACCTTGTCGAATGCTACGTCGATGATTTGGTCGTCAAGACCAAGAAGTGGGAGGATCATTTGGCTGACTTGCGTCGAGTCTTTGAAAGGCTTCGGCAATATCAGCTCAAGATGAACCCGATGAAGTGCGTCTTCGGTTTCTCCAGTGGCAAGTTCCTCGGCTTCATTGTCAGGTACCGAGGTATAGAAATCGATCCTGATAAAATCAAAGCCATAAGAGGACTGCCTCCGCCCAAGAACTTGACAGAGCTCAGATCTCTTCAAGGAAGACTCGCCTACATTAGGCAGTTCATTTCTAACCTCTCAGGAAGATGACTACCTTTCGGCAAATTGATGAAGAAAGGAGCACCCTTCATATGGGACGAAGACTGTCAGAAGGCCTTCGAGCAAATCAAGGAATATCTGCTGACTCCTCCTGTCTTAGGGGCACCTGTCAGAGGGAAGCCCCTTATTCTCTACATTGCTGCCATGGATGCCTCTTTGGGGGCTTTCCTAGCCCAGATCAATGATGAGGGCAAGGAGCAGCCGCTGTACTACCTCAGCCGAAAACTGATCGGGCCTGAGCACCGGTACGCTCCTATGGAAAAGGTGTGCCTAGCGTTGGTGTTTGCTGTCAAGAAGCTGAGACACTACCTTCTAGCTCATCGGGTGGAACTCATCTCAAAATGCAATCCACTCAAGTTTCTGCTCAGTCAGCCCGTCCTTTCCGGCAGGCTCGGCAAATGGGCACTTATCCTTATGGAGTTCGACATCACCTTCGTCCCACGCAAGGCGATCAAGGGACAAGGCATGGCGGAGTTCTTAGCTACGCACCCTATGCCGGAAGATTCGCCACTCAACTTCGAGCTGCCCGACGAAGAGGTGTTAGTGCCTTCTCAACAAATTGGGGAGCATTCTGAAAAGGTCCCACCACAGATGGAGCCGAGTGTCCTCACCCTTGACCTCCCACACTGGGAGTTATATTTTGATGGTGCCTCTCGGACAATCAAAAGGGCCGGCGGCCTTACAGACTATGTCTCAGGCGCGGGGGTAGTCTTTGTATCTCCACAAGGCGGCATCCTCCACAACTCTTGTGCTCTCATAAAGTCCCTGACTAATAATGAGGCAGAGTATGAAGCGCTTATTATTGGGCTTCAACTGGCCCTGGAGATGGACATCAAGTGCATCAAAGTGTACGGGGACTCTCAGCTCGTCATCCGACAAGTACTGGGCATCTATGATGTCCGGAAGAAGGAGCTCATTCCCTACCATGCAGCCGTCATGAGGCTAAGGGAAAAGTTTTACCTATATGAAATAGGCCATGTCCCCAGAGGCAGCAATTCCCAGGCTGACGCTTTGGCAAAGTTGGCCGCAGCTTTGAAACTCCCGCCTCAGGAGAGTTAAATATTACAGTCAGACACCGGAGGCTCATGCCAAGTGTGCTCGACGAAGAATCCGCCCTCACTGTTTACGAGGTTGACAACATTCAAGAGGAGAATGCTTCCGTAGAAGAAGATTGGCGTGAGCCGATCATAAAGATAAAGAACGGCTGGCTCCCTCCTGATCGGGCTCAGAGGGTGCAACTGCTACGCAGGGCGACATCCTACTAGCTGATTGATGGTCTGCTCTTCAGACTCGTCCATGAAAAAGACCGATCGGTCCTCCTACAGTGCCTTTCATCCAAGGAAGCAAAGACCGTGATGCACGAGGTCCACTCCGGGTTGTGCGGCGCGCATCAAGCAGGAGCCAAGATGAAGAATATGATCAAGCTCAAGGGGTTTTATTGGCCCACCATGTACGAAGATTGCAACCAATATGCTCGTACATGTCATCAATGCCAAGCATTTGACGCCAGTCTCTCGGCGGCCGCCCAACCCGCTCCATCCAACAGCGCCTACTTGGCCATACGCGGAATGGGGTATGGACATTGTGGGACAATTCCCACCATCATCTCAAGGGCACAAGTTCATACTGGCTGCCACTGATTACTTCTCTAGATGGGCCGAAGCCGTTCCCGTACGGGAAGTTACAGGGGAGATAGTTGCCCGCTTCGTGAGGCATTACATCATATATAGATTCGGCACCTCCAGTCGGATTATATCTGACAATGGGACGCC
The DNA here is from genome assembly GCA_022559845.1 of Amorphophallus konjac. Taxonomy (NCBI): domain Eukaryota; kingdom Viridiplantae; phylum Streptophyta; class Magnoliopsida; order Alismatales; family Araceae; genus Amorphophallus; species Amorphophallus konjac. The sequence goes on along the minus strand of CM040117.1, from coordinate 212,273,339 downwards.
ATTCAAGAACAAGACTGTTTATACTTTGGCGGCCAAATTCTATATTGATTGGAGGACGTTGTCAGTCTACAATCCCCAAGCCAACGGGTTGGCCGAGGCCTTCAATAAGACTCTCTGCAAGCTGCTGTCCAAGATAGTAGGTGGCCGCAAGCGAGATTGGGGCGAAAAGGTCCATGAAGCCCTATGGGCCTATCGTACCATCTACAAAACCCCCACGGGTTGCTCCCCATTCTCCTTGGTCTATGGAGCCGAAGCGGTGGTCCCAGTGGAGATCGAGCTAGCATCTTACCGCGTTGCTGTGTACGCCGGATTGCCAGGCCAAGACCAGTCTGAAATTGAAAGAAGGCTCGAGGAATTGTCCAACCTTGAAGGGGAAAGACTTAGAGCCTACAAACACTTACAAGTGTATCAAGCCCGCATGACGCGTGCCTATGATAAGCTGGTCAAGCAAAGGGCGTTCAAGAAAGGCGACCTCGTCATGATCAAAGAAAAGGAGATTCTCGCGGAAAAATCCAGCGGCAAACTCCAGCTTAATTGGCGTGGGCCTTACGTCATTCAGAAGGTCTATGAAGGAGGGGCCTATACGCTCCTTGACCATAAAGGAGATAATCTCTTCCCTCCTCTCAACGGCAAGCATATGAAGCTCTACCATGCGCCACTACAAGAGTTTCTACAGTGGTCATCACAGGACAGTACCTCTCCTCAGTGAAGGTTCAAAAAAAAATGGGGTTAAAAATACTGATACCTCGGCGGACTCAGTCAGCCTTCAACGGTTGGCTGAGGGCAAAAAGGCCATAGACCTGGTCGAGGTGAAAACCCGAAAGGGCGCCTCGGGCAAAAATGGGCAACGCCTCGGTGTGAAAACTCGAAGGGAGCACCGGAAAAAGCTAAAGGGGGCCAGCCTCGGCGAAAACCCGAAAGGGCGGTGAGGTTGGTAATGTGAAAAAATTCCTCTCTCTGCTTATTCTATGGGTGGCTCTAAGTCAATGACTCCACCCCATCTCGGCCAAAACATCATATTGATGCTATGGCTATGCCTTATATGTCACCCTATGACACTTAGTCCCACCGGCATTCTGACGGTGTCATACTCTGACCCATCGGGATTACTCATGTCTTGAACTCTCTGAATTCGGATCTCATGTTTCTCCGGGCTATCCAATCTGTCCTTCATATATCACATCGGGTTCGGCCTTCGCAGGCCCCTTTCGGGCTGCCGACCCATTTCGCCTATCGGCTTCCGGGTTTAGCTCATGTGTCTCTTCCGAGCAGTTAAACCCATTTACTCTTTTGTCTCACTGGGTTTGGCCTCAGTATGCTCTCTCGGGTTGCCAACTAATCATGCCTTTCGGCTCATTTTACCTTCTTGGGTTTGGTCTCAGTATGCTCCCTCGGGTTGCCAACTCATCATGCCTTTCGACTCATTTTTTCTTCTGGGATTGGCCTCAGTATGCTCTCTCGGGCTGCCAACTCATCATGCCTTTCGGCTCATTTTACTCTCTTGGGTTTGGCCTCAGTATGCTCTCTCGGGCTGTCAACCCATTATGCCTTTGGGATCATTTTTCCTTCTGGGATTGGCCTCAGTATGCTCTCTTGGGCTGCCAACCCATCACGCCTCTCGGCTCTGTTTACTTTCTTGGGATTGGCGTCATCATGCCCTCTCGGGCTGCCAACCCATCATGCCTTCTGGCACGTGTCCCACCTGGTCTGGCCTCTGCATGCCCCTTTCGGGCTGTCAACCCATCTCGCCTCTTGGCTTCAGACTTGACTCATATATCCCACCAGGATCACCAAGTCTATTCCTTTGTCCCCACGGGCTTGGCCTCTGCATGCCCTCGTCGGGCGGCCAACCCTATTTGCCTATCGGCTCACGGATGTGATTCATACGTCCCACCCGGGCTGTCAAATCCCCTCCTTTCATCGCTTCGGGTCTGGCCTATGTATGCCCTTTCGGGCTGCCAACCCATCTCGCCTATCGGCCTCCAGGTTTAACCCGCATGTCCCTTTCGGACTGTTAAACCTACTCCTTTGCTGTCCCAACCGGGATTGGCACATACACACCCCTTTTGGGTTGCCAACCCGTTCAGCCTTCGACTTTTGGATTTGGCTAATTGCGTCCCACTAGGGCAGTCGAATCCACCCATTTGTCCCACCTCTGCGGCACACACGTCCCTACGGGAGTGCCACCATCTCCTTGCCCTTTGGCATTACAGGTTCAAAAAAAAACTGGGTTAAAAATATTGAGGCCCCAGTGGACTTGGTTGTTTCTGTTAGAAGAGCAATCAAGGGCAAAAAGGCTTTGACCCGGCTAAGGTGAAAATCTGAAAGGGCGCCTTAGGCAAAAATGGGTACCCCTCAGTGTGAAAACTCGCAAGGGCGCACTGGAAAAAGCTAAAGGGGGCCAGTCCTGGCGAAAACCCGAAAGGGCGGTAGGGCTGGTAAAGTGAAAAAAAAGAGAGAAAAGGCTTATCAAGCATCAGACTCGCTCCTCCTCAGCTCAGCAAGACGAGTCTCGCTCTAAAGAACTTCCTCCGGGAGCCCCTCAAGCCTACGACGAAGAGTCTACATCGGCACGCGCAAGACTGCGCTCTTTCTCGGTCCTTCGGACCTCTCACAAAAGCCCCCCCACTCTGTGGGAGGCCATCTGCTTGCGCTCGTAAGTGGCCTTGACTTGGGCGCCCACCTCAGCCTGGGCTCTCCGAAGTCTGCAAAGTTGCTCTGCCTCCTGCTGAATCGTCAGCTGAGTCCTCCACCTCCACTCCTAAGAAGCGCGAAGGTGGGCGAACTCCTCCCATAAAGACGCAAGCTCAGTCATCCAGGCGTCCTGAGAGAGACCAAATGCATGCATCTGGCAATGCTACACCAAGTTGAGGACCGTTCGGCCACTCCATCCCAAGGGCCATGAAACTTTGAAGCAGCTTTGAAGCCTCACTAGCTGAAGCTAAAACAAATAAAGGAGTTGCCTCAGCCCGGGTACGGCCGACATCTACCGAGACCAACGTGTCCTAAGGGCTGGTCTACATCAACCTTGGCTATCACAAGTCAGCAATTGGCCACCTTCAACATTCGGCGACATACCTCAGCGGTCAGCCGACACATCAACATGTTCGGCTACACCTCAGATGTTAGTCGGCACATCTTTGGCGACACCTCAGCAGTTAGCCAGCTTTAACTTGCGGCTACACACCTCAGCGGTTAGCCGACACGTCTTTAGTGGCATCTCGGTGGTCAGCCAGCACCACGACTTTTGGCCAACGCACCCCCAAGAGCCGGCCAATGTTGATTTCCAGCTATCACAACTCAATAGTCAATCAACGACGACTCAGATGGATGCGCCTCTTCGAGACAAGCCTACATCAACTCCGGGCCAACAAGTCTCGCCAGGGCTGGTTCACATCAACTCCGGGCCAACAAGCCTCGCCAGGGCTGGTTCACATCAACTCCGGGCCAACAAGCCTCGCCAGGGCTGGTCCACATCAACTCTAGGCCAACAAGCCTCTCCGAGACAGGCCTACATCAACATTGGGCCAATATGCCCTAAGGGCCGGTCCGCATCAACTTTGGCTAATGCACCCCCAAAGATTGGCCAGCATCCGACTTCAGGCCAATATGTCCAAGGGGACGGTGTACATTAGCTTTGGCCAGTATACTCTAAGGGTTGGTCGACATCAGCCTCAGGTCAAAGTGTCTCGCCGAGGTAGACTTATGTCACTTCTAGACTGGTGGGTCTCACTGAGACAAGCCTGCATCAACTCTCAGCTTTCTGGAAAGAAATGAAGCAGTGAGGTGCAGTCCTACAACAATCTTCCCATGTCATGAAGACTCAGGAGATATCAAAAATACCACAAAGGGCGCGGACCGTCCGCCTCTGCCTCTGGCCTCGACGAACGTTCCGTGGGGGGCATTTGTTGCACCCGTAATTTTCTCGAAATACTTCGAGAATTTCATTCCGAAACAACCGACGGAAAAGATACGGTGTAGCGCCGATGTCGTCGGACCGCGGAGTATCTCCGTGATTTAGGGTCTATCGGCCCGATCATATTATCACAAGTGGCATCGCGGCAATGGAAGTTAAGAGGAAGACATGCATGCACGCCTGTCAAAGCGGCCGAGCAAGTGTATCACACGGCACGGACGGGCGCGAAGATTCCTCCCCACGCAGCGCCACCACGGCTTCTTCTCAACTCAGGTTGACAGAAACGGAGCAAAACGGCGCGAAGAGGGGTAAAAACGTATGCCCGAGGGTCAAACGACCCCTTCCGGATGCGAGAGGGGGCCGCGGCCACCCCGCCGGAATCGGCGGGGGCCGCGCGACCCCGCTGTGGACTGGCGGGGCCGCGCGACCCCGCCAGGGACCTCCGGGGTCACGCGACCCCGCCAGGGAGGACCTCCGGGCCGCGCGACCCCGCCGAGGGGGACCTCCGGGGCCGCGCGACCCCTCCATTCTCTCCGGTTCCAACATGGTCATTTAACCCCTTTTGGTGGCCAGAGGGGTCAAAATGGCTTTTTGCCACCCCACCTTGACAGAATTGGGGCAAATTTGTTCATTTGACCCCTCTGGGCCCTCCCGCCTTCTATAAATAGACCCCCAAGGGTCCAAGTGGAGAAGATCTACATCGAGGATCTACGATCTACAACATCCACAACCAAGCTTCCGGAGGAGTTTGTTTTGTTTGTCTTGGCCTGTGAGGGGTAAGTCCCCGGGTCTTGTACTTATGCCCCTACGGGGTATATTGGCAATTACGCCCCTCAGCGGGTCATGTTTGTAATTATTCTCCTCAGCGGGTCATGTTTGTAAGTCTTTACATCCCGGGACGACTAAGGCATATGGTTCTGTCCCTACAACGGCGGAATTACAAAAATGTCCTCCCCGGGACCGTAAAAGACTAAAGTCTGTAATTTGTAGTTATACCCTGCAATCTTTTGTAATCGGGACTACGTCCCTACCTCCCGCTTTAATGCGGATTTTTGTACAGTCGACAACTCGCCGACAATCCTTGTACTCATTTGGACTATAAAAGCACTCGACATATCTTATGTATGTCTTCGGGGGGAAATTATAAGAAAACCCTTCGACTTGTGAAATTGTGTATATGTCCCTCCTTTGGCGATGTCAACACAAATAAGTTTTCTATGAAGCCCTTTACTACTCTTTTGGCCCAAGAACGTTGTCAGCCTTGTCCGACACTCGGGGTGCCACCTCAACTCAGGTCCGTGCAGGGTTTGGTAAAATTACTGAAATGACCTTATGACCTCGAAATAGCCTCAGAGCCTTTAAAACCCTCCAGAAATGGCCTCAATGCCTTGGGAAGTCAGGAATCCAGTCCTCCTTCCATTCTAGCCCAGAAATTTCAGCAATACCCCTGGCTTGGGAAAATTACCAAAATACCCATGGGGTGGTAAAATTACCGAAATACCCTCGGGGTCCAGAAAACTTCTCTCCACTTCAAAAATGCCTATGGCTTCTGCATATTTGCGTTTCTATTCCTAAATCTTAGGGTTTTGTTCAGGCCTAGCCCTAACTCTATTAACATGTTGGTGGTAAATGAGTGGTCATGGAGAGTCTCTCGAGTGAGCCTGCCCTCCACATCAGAACCCCTATAGAAGGTTTTAGGATTTCTTTGACAGTTAAACAAAGGTGTTCGGACGTTAGACCGATGTAAATCAACACTGACTCTGATCAGTGGGGAGAGGTCCAGCACTCGAACCCAAATCGTCTGATACGATGTGTACCCACGGAATAACCCTCTCTATGCAGAGGAATGTCTCTTTTCAAAAGGAACATTTATTTTTCCTACGTGAAAATATTCCGTGTCTCACACCTGTCCATCATTATTGTCTTTGAGGCCGACTTGTGTGGAGGGTCCTGCTGCGCTGTGCCCCATTCGAGCTTCTTCCCTGTTGTTGGCAGAGGTAAGGAGGGGTTATCAGATAATTGTTGTCCTCCAGACCTCTGGTGGTTGTGCCCCCCTCTATCAGGATTCATGGAAGAGCCACAGTGGAGAGAGTATAAATGTTAGATTGACAACAGAAGGCTTTTGTTACTATTTAGAGTAATAAGAACCAGAAGTGGAGGTCTGTTTACAGCCCAAAGGTGTTCCCGGAGGTGATACAATTCTAGCTGAGGTTGCAGTTCCTTTCTGTTTCTGTAATAGAAATGGAAATATTGATCGGTCTGATGAGAAAATTATTGCGATGTGTTCTATTCCATGTGAAAGAATAGAAGGCTAGGAGGTTCCTTAGGCAGGTGTTTACACGTGGAATTTTCGGATATCTATTTTGTTGGATAAATATGCGTATATTTTGACATATTTGTTAATTCCGCACTTTTGGGTTTCTCAGACGATTTATGATTCGTCTATTGGACTTTTCTCCACCTACCGGAGTCGGTGTTAATTTACATCGGATAAATCTGAACACCTTTGATTAACTGTCAAAGAACGGCTTTTGCCTCTATTTGTTGTGACATTAATGATCTTGATGATCGCCCATGACAGGTACATACTCTTGCAAAGAAATTTGGAGACTTCATTTCTTGAAACTTATGTAACTTGAATTTCAATCGGTTCTTCAAGACCTTTACATATAGTCCCGATTGTATAATCGGGTCTTCGGGATTACATTAGGTTGCAACAAGACTGTTGAACTTGTCTCAGTCTGCATTTGGATCATTGAATTTACTTTTGTCCCCTGATCGGACGGTTGAATTTGAATTCCATCACGAGGACCGTTGGATCGCCAAGATGATCATTGTCGGTCCCTCGGAGTTGTTTCATGGTCATAATCACTCTCTTGATTGTGATTGGACCCTTAAGTTGCCTTGGTGTCCATAAAGGACATTCCCGCACAAGACGAGATATATTTGTGATTTTCCCTTCATTAGGGTATTTATGCAATTTCTTGATTTTTTCGGAGATAGCCCTGTTGCTTTTTGACTTTCTGGGCATATCTGCCTTTTCTCGACTTCTCGGAGATCGCCCTGTCGTTTGACTTTCTGGACACTCCTGACTTCTTTCTTGACTTCTCGGAAATAGCTCCATCACTTGACTTCCTAGGCATTCTTCGCCTTAAATTCATGATTTTTTCGGAAATAACCTCGTCATTCGACTTCTTGAGTATTCCTCGTCTTAATTTCTTGACTTCTCGAAAATAGCCCCGTCATTTGACCTTTTGGGCATTCTACATCTTTATTTCTTGATTTCTTGAAAACAGTCCCGTCATTTGACTTCTTGGGTATTCCTCATCTTCATTTTTTGACTTGTCGGAGACAGCCCTATCATTCGAGTCATTTGACTACCGGGGCATTCCTCGTCTTTATTTCTTGACTTCTCGGAAATAGCCCCACATTTGACTTCTTGGGCATTCTTGTCGTTTCAGACTTGTCAGGGTTTGTTTGTAATTTCACCTTTCTTTGTTTTTTTCCAGACATGGTAAGTCTTGGCCATGGATTTGGATGGTTAGCCGTAAGCCGAACTCAGGAGAGCGCACATCGCTTCAGGGAAGGGGCGTGATCCCGCTCCACGGAATCGTACAAACGGCGTAAACCAGAACAAGGGCATTTTGGTAATTTTGAGACCCCACAAATGGGGGTATTTCTGTTATTTTCGGGCATCGGGGGTATTTATATACTTTTTCCACCATTGAGGGTATTTTTGTACTTTTCCACCATCTTTCACCATCGGAGGTATTTCTGCAAATTTTCCACCATCTTCCACCAGCGGAGGTATTTCTGCAATTTTCCCGTCATCAGGGGTATTTTTGCAATTTTCTCACCATCGGGGGGGGGGTATTTCTGTAATTTTTGGACCTTCCAAGGTCTTTTCTACAATTTTCTGACTATCAAGGGTTTTTTCTGCAATTTTACATCTTGCAAGGGTTTGTCTGCAACAGGTCAGAAGAGAATCGTAGTACTTTCCTCTCACATAGATGGGAAGGAAGGAGGAGGGGTCTTAGAATTGGTAAAATGGAGATCAGTTTCAAAGGTAACTCTACTTCTTAGGCTTTCAACAACAGGTGGTCTCTGAAGGGAGGAGAGATTATTTTCAGAGGGCCGAATGGTATAGAGAAGTCCAGATCTGACAGGGATTTTGTCAGAGAATTGAAGGTAGCTATTGTCTATATCCAAAAAATGAAGATGGAATATGTGGATCAATATCCCGTTATGTATCTAGTGGTAATCTGAAAGGCCAGGTTTTTACGTCAACTATGGGATTGAGTGGAGGTAATCTAATATTCTGGGATATGGAGGCTTTGGAGAGCAAATGTACAGTGGTCTGGAACTTTTTCCTAACAGTGGATTCTTTTGTGAAGGAGAATGGCATGTGATGAGTGTCCGTTGGGGTTTGCGGCCCCAATCAGATTGACAAAAGCAGGCATTTTCTTCAGAACTGAACTGCATCTGTACTGGTGATCGCTGAAAGGTACTTGTCCTGAGATTTCAGTTCCGTGAGGTACCATTGGGAGAGAGTTAATGACTGTGATTGGTCCCAAGAGATGGACTGATTTGGTAAATGATAAACGACAATGTACTGGTGGACCTAGATATCCCTAATCTAGCATGTACCCTGTCAAAATGCATTTTTGGAAGATGATTTACCTGGCGTACATATGTAAGAGAAGGAAGCCCTTTACCAAATCTTTACTTCTACAGAGTAGTTAGACGGTTTCCCTAAGGCTAGTCCAAGATTGTGCCTCATATGACATGTGATCATCTCCCTCTTCTGCTGTTTTCTAAACCAGAAGGCAAGGTCCTTAAAATCTTCAGATTTGAGGCAGCATGGAGCAGTTGGGAGGGTATTCATGACTTAGTCAAGTGTGCAATGAGGTTCCGAACAAGAAGTATGCTTCTCTGTTTATTGTCAAAAAGCTGAGATGGCTGCACGGTAGAATGAAAGGTGGAATCAGGCTCAATCAGCAAGCCTTGGACCTTCCACTGCTTATAGACAGGAAATACTGCAAGGATAGAAGAGTATGACATGAAAAATGATCAAGAGTCAGTGACAACAGGAGAACTGGTAAACTGGGAGAGATTAAAAGAAAACTCTCAGCACTATCAAAAAATAAAAGAAAACCATTGGAAGTTTCTTGATGGATGAGTTGAAATGGAAGGTCAAAAGAACATTGTCTTGAAGAAGGGAATAGAAATACAACATACTTCCACTCTATTGCTTCAGCTAAGGTGAGGTGAATTAGAATTGATAATCTGAAAGATGGTGATAAAACTCTGAATCAGGAAAAATATGAAACTCTGAATCAGGAAAAATGCAATGTCATATCATTGGTTTTTACTCCAACTTGTTCTCAGAAGAAGCTGAATGACGGCCATATTTTGAAGAAGGATTATTTATTAACCGTCAAAGTAAGATGCTGAGAAACTCTGAGGTTCTCTCGCTCGCGGAGCTCCCGTGGCGACATGGGCGGTAGGGTAGGTCACTTGCCGGTGGCCGTCCCTAGGAGGGGATCGACTGGTCGTGTCCGCATCTGCTACGGGTGCGGGATGCGGGGTCACATACGGCGGTTTCGCCGGGGTGGGGGACAGCGGCAGCGTTTCGGTGGGAAGTTCTTTGGCCCGAGGTCCTTCGTGGACGCGCTCAGGAGCAAACCGACACCGGGAGGCATGGGTATCAGAAGTAAGAGGTGTGTCGATGCAGGGGAGTATCCATTGGAGTGTGTGCTCAAGTGGGCGGATTGGCTTTGGCGCAGTTTGTTTGTTACAGTGGTGGAAGGGGTGGTGGCAACAGGGTTCATTAGGCGCCGGTTTGAGGAGGTTGTCGGGGGCTGCTGGGATGTCTCTTAGGTCGCGGTGAGTAGCTTCTTGGTCGTAGGGCAGGAGGAGCACAGGGTGGCTGTGATGGCGGATGCAGGCGTAATAGTCGCCGGTGGAGCCCTCCTTTGTATCCAACGGTGGGCTAAGTCTTGAGGCACCTTTATGAGTCCTAAGCTGAGATCCGTCGACATCGTTTTAAAGGGGGTGCTCCTTCTGTGTGACGAGAATGGCATTGCCTTCTTGGTCTGGAACTTTGGGACCGTGGAGAAAAGTGCAGATCCAATCTGAAAACAAAAAGCGAGATCCTACCACCACACCCGAAGGTGCACGCAAAGCAAATCTTTCTCTTTGAAGTTGTTGTAGCGGGGCATCGCCAAATGAGACCCGATTCTCTTATGTGAATTGAATGTCTTCCCCCTTCCCTTCGTTTACTTACTGTCACTGAATGCCACGCCCTAGCGAACCTCAGAGGAAGGGCAACAAATGCAAAAAACCACCGAAAGGGATACAGGAGCACGCATTTGACTAGCTTCTTGCAACCAAGTATAGGAAACCAGGAGGCTTTCCGCCTGCATGTTGCAATTGTAGATACCACGAAAGAACGAGCGAAGTCATGCAAACCAAGCAGCGGCGCATTTAGGCAGTGACTCTCCTGAAATAGATGGCGAGCGGATCTTGAGCTTCTCCTTTTTGGGCTCGAGGACGGCGGTTGCAGCGACGGTGCAGGTTGAGAGCACGGCGGCCGTCCCAGTGGTGGTCACCACGATTGTGGATGAAGAACCTTTTGTCATCAGGGTCTAGGTGAAGGAAAGACAGGATGCGACGCTGTCACAACCGGTGGCTTTAGGGTTTTCTGGATCCAGGCTGGAGGTAGGAGATGAGGCCTAGGCGGGAGTTTGAATTTCGAATCCGGGGAGGGGGAATTGTGCCGGCCCGGGTCTTTCTTTCGGGAATCGGTCGGACGGTCGGGTGGGCCGGGTGGCAGTTTGCAGGTGGATTTTGGGTCACTAGGCGGTACCCATAACTTACCAGACTCCGCTGTTTGTGGGACCCGCTAAGGGTCTTTTCCCCCTCCCGATCATCTTTGGCCCGTCGGTTCCACGGAGTGCCTGTCTACCGACGACATCCACTCCGCTGGACGGGGGTGGGGATCACAGCTAGCAGCACCACCATCTCTGGTTGCTGTCGTGTGGGGAGGAGGTGGTCCAAACTTCATAGCTTAGTAGATCAGGCCAAGGGTCTCAGGCAACCAGGAATTTGTCTGCGGATGGCTTGGGACGTGGTGGACTACGTGAAAGCCAGCCGGAGGGTCTCGGTCTACAGCAGCTCGTGGTGGATAGGGAGGAGGAGGGGCTCGACCCTCTATCTGATCTCTTGCGTGCCTTGGCTCTGGTGCTAGACGCACTCGACCTAGGCGCGGTAGAGGAGAATGGGTAGAGCAGACCCAAGGTCCCTCATGCTGTTGACGAAACCTTCATCTCTGAGCCTCCAAAGGCGGCCCTTGGTCAACTACAGGGAGAAAACAATGATGCAAATGACATCCCTACCTCTCCTTTCTTAGAGGAGGTTTTCTCGGAAGAGGAGGGGGACGACTGGGGTGTCCCTGGTAGAGAGGAGGGCAAGGAACTCATGGGAGTTGTGGAGAAGATTACGGAAGATCACATGAGGGACTTGGTGGAGTAGCTGCGGGTCTCTTACGAGGGGGTGGAGAAAGGTATCAGGGGATCCCTCAACCTTATACAGTGAGGGAGACGAAAGCGAGGGGAAAGAAGAAGGAGAAATCCCTTATGACGATTGGGGGGGGCAGCAAGGAGGGAGAGAGGGAGTTGGAAGATGGAGAGGGAGGTGAGGGGAGCCTTCCACATTTCCAATGAGGATCGTTTCATGGAGTGTGAGGGGTCGGCAGCAAGGAGGGAGAGAGGGAGTTGGAAGATGGAGAGGGAGTTGGTGAGGAGGTGTAAGGTAGACAAGGTATACCTACAGGAGACTAAGTGTGATGGGGATGACATGGGCTGATGAGGGAGATCGGGGGTGGGAGACTTCTGAAGGGGTGGCTTCTCCGGCTGTGCGGAGGGCGGGAGGGATAATGGTGCCGTGGAACCCTTTTGAGGTGGAGGAGGACAGGCAGATTGGGTAGTGGGCCATTAACACACACTTCTGGTGCCTGAGGGATAGCTTCTCCTGAGATTTTTCAAGAGTGTATGGTCCTCAGTCTAGGAAAGGGCTATGGTCCTCAGTCTAGGGAAGGGAGGAATGATTTGTGGCAGCAGTTGATTGGGCACCACCTTGCTTCTGGTCAACCTTGGTGAGTGGCAGGTGACTTCAGTGCAGTGGCTTCAACGTCAGAGAGGACGAGGGCTCACCCTCATTCGGGGGAGACAGAGGATTTTTGTGATTTCATTCAGCAAGCAGCCCTCATTGACATTGGATTGGTAAAATGCTCAGTTCACCTGGTCCAACTTGAGGGAGTCTCCTTCTTGTTCCAGGCTTGGCAGGTTCTTGGTGTTGGTGGAGTGGGACTGTGGGAGGAGCATTTACCTCATGTGCAGAGCTCTTGTTTACCTAGGCCTACCTCTAATCATAAGTCTATCCTCTTGAAGACTAGCAGAGGTCATGAGAGGAGACAAGCTTTCAGATTTGAGAGGTACTAGCTTAGGGACGAAGACTTCTTAGGCACAGTTAGACGGGCATGGAGCGGTCACAGGCGGCACAGATCTTGCATTGCTACTCTCATTGGTAAAATGTATCATTTGGCCCAAGTGCTCTCAAAGTGGGGAGTTAGTTGGAGACTGCCAGGTAGACAGGAGAAGGAAAGGATGTTACAACAGTTGGAGGTTATGGACCGCTTGGAGGAGGCAGGCTTGATGGATGAGGTTGACAGACTGAACATAGTTTCTTTTCGAGCACAGTATGATGAAATCCTTTTGAGAGAGGAAATCTACTGGAAGCAAAGATCAAGGGAGAAATGGCTCAAGGAAGGGGACATGAACACAACCTGTTTTCACAGGATTGCTTCAGGAAGGAAGAGGACAAATCACATCTCAAAGTCAGGTAGCCTTTACTTCACAGGGAAGAAGACATTAGGAGTTATGCCAGGGACTATTATGCTACCCTTTTCACTGAGGAGCAGACGACCAGACCGGTTTTTGCACAAGACTTACTACCCCACCTCTCTCAGGCACATAGTGAGTCCCTTGTGAGCCCCTTCCTGGAATAGGAGATTAGACATGTAGTTTTCTGTCTTACAGGTGATAAAGCCTCGGGATCAGATGGTTTTCCTATGGTCTTCTTTTAACACTGTGGAGATATCATGAAGGAGGACCTCTTGGGTGCAGTGAGGGAGTTCCAAGAGGGTAGGGCTCATTTGAGGGGCATTAACAAGACCCTTTTGGTCCTGATCCCTAAGAAGAAGGGGGCATAAGACTTGACAAATTTTCGTTCTATTAGCTTGTTGAATAGCATCTACAAAATTATCACTAAGGTGTTGGCCAAGAGACTTGATGTTATGGCTGATGGATCGGTTAGTTGCTATCAGGGGAAGACATCTTGGAGAAGTTTTTTTGTTGCTCATGAATGTTTATTTGTCATGAAACAAAGAGGAAGAGGGGATTGGTGCTTAAGTTGGATTTTGAGAAAACTTATGACAGGGTAAACTAGAATTGTCTCCTTCAGGTGTTGGCAAAGATGGCCTTTCATCACATTTGAATCTCTTGGATATGAGAGTGTATTTCGTGAGCTTCCTTTGCTGTGCTCATTAATGGACAGCTGTTGAAGTCACAAATTTTGATGAAAAAAAGAGAAAGAAAATGACACAAAAAAGGGGTCGGCTACCCCCTCCCTCATATGGGGGGTTTGGATCGGTTAAACCCCCCAAATGGGGGGTTTGGACCGGATAAACCCCCCATTGGGGAGTTGGACCGGGTAAACTCCCCTATTTGGGGAGTTTGGACCGGATAAACCTCTCTCTCTTGGCATTTGGTCCGGTTAAAACCTCAAATGGGGTACTTTGGACCGGTTAAATCTCTAAATAGAGTATTTGGTCCGGTTAAAATCCCAATTGGGATACTTGGCCCTGTTAAAACCCTAAGTAGGGTACTTTACTTTGGATAAACCCTTCATTCTTGGAGTTTGGTTTGGATAAAACACTAGATTGGCCACTTTGGGCCGGTTAAAACCCTGGGTTAGCCCTTTGGACCGGATAAAGGGTGTAACCGCGCATAACTACTCCTGGGCTTTATAAATATCCCAATGGGACTCCCAAGTGGGACACATACGAGACATAGAAAGGAGAGATCGCAGAGAGACAAAGCTCTGAGGATCCTTGTGCTTGTACTTTTGAAGGCCCATCCTTTTGGGGGGATTTATGCTTGTGTTGTGCTTGTGCTCACAGTGAGGATATGTTATAAAATTGTCCCTCCTTGAGTCTGCACACATGTCCTTGTGATGTGGTTAATGTAATCGCATTGTAAATATTTTGGGGAAAATAATGTGATTCTCTGAAATAATTAAGAATCTCATAAGCACCCCAATTTTTACAAAAAGGGTCTGCATAGATGCCCTTGTGGTTATATCTCTTGTGCCACTCCTTGGAGAGGGATTGTGAGGAATTTTGCTTCCAGGGGGGATCTACCCCCGAAAACCCCTCGCAAAGGGAACTGCCCCCTTGACCCTTGCGACCTGACCGGCAGGTTAACCCTGACGTTGCGTTGATGGACGCATGAACTTGGACCCCAACCCATGAGAGCTCGAGAAGGAGAAGCAATCTCTTGAGAGTCTTTGGCTAGCTCACCTCCACCAAGGAGGGACTTGTGCCTCATGCCAAGATTACACGAAAACCCCTGTTTAGTCCATATATTACAAAAGGACCCCTGGTCTGGACAAACTACACAAATGCCCCTGAACTTATCCAAAAGTTGCAAGCAAATCCCCTACTCAAGGGAAAATCACAAATAAACCCAGAAAGAGTTTAGTACCTCAAATACACCCAAGAATGGTCCAAAACTTCAAAATATCCTGGAAGGGTCAGAAACTGCAAAAATATTCCGGAAGGGTCAGAAATTACAAAAATATCCCTGAAGGGTCAGAAACTGCATAAATTCCTCAAAAGGGTCAAAAACTGTATAAATACTCAGAAAGGGTCCAAAATTGCAGAGATACTCAGGATGGGTCAGAAATTGCAAATATACTCCCAAAAAGGTCTTGATCTCTATGAAACTCAAATTCAACGGTTTGTTCTGGTGGTGAAATGAAGGCCAAATGTAAATCAAATGACTCTGACTATATAATCGGTGTTTCATGTATTTTGTAAAAATGAATCCAAAGAATGAAATGTTTAGTATTATCCTGCAAATGTGTATCTCTAATTGGCAATCTCTCTTTGATCAAATCTGTTAGATAAAGCTCCCAATATCACAACAGATATTGTTGAGGTCAAAAATGATTTCTTTGACACTTTACGCCGATGTAAATAAACATCGAGTACGGTAGATGGGGAAATATCCCGAACCTGAATCCAAATCGTCTGATAAACCTAAATTCGCAGAAATAATAATAATGCACCCGCTACTTAAATAGTCACAAATGTGTATCTTCTTCTTCTTCAAATAAACATTTATCTATTTATTTCCTTGTTAAACAACAACCTTCACCCTACTTCCCTAGTGGGAGAGGACTCCAACTGGGAGACCCACTTTCCCCACTCTTGCTTGTCCTTGTAGCACAGATCCTGAGTAGATTGTGGATGAGAGTTGAGAGGGTAGGGATTATTACAGGATTTCAGGCAGGGTAGTTCAATGCTTGTATCACACATTTGCAATATGTTGATGATACTATAATTTTTTTAGCCGATGACGAGCAGTAGCTGGTTGATACTAGGTTGATGCTAGAGATGGTGCAGGACATCACAAGGCTGAAGGTGAATTACAGTAAGAGCCATATGGCGGGGGTCAATATGAAGGAGGTAGCCATCTGGAGAGCAACTCATATCATTGGTTGTCAGATTGGGAGTTTCCCGTTGTCTTACCTAGGACTTCCTCTCTCCTTAGCACCTTTACGTAGTAGGGATTGGCAGAGGGTGGTGCAAAGGTATGAGTCCAAACTTTCAGGATGGAAGGCCAGGCTACTCTCATATGGAGGTCATCTGGTACTTCAGATTAGTGTTGGACAATTTGCCGATCTATTTCCTCTCAATTTTAAGAATACCTAAGACGATGGCTAAGAGATTGGACTCCTTTCAGGCTAGATTTTTTTGGCATGGTAGTGGAAACAAACTCAGAGGATGGCATGATATTTCATGGGGCAGAGTTTGCCAGAGCAAAGAAGCAAGTGGGCTGGCATTAAGAGCATTAGAGACTTCAATTTGGCATTACTGTGTAAGTGGCTGCGGAGGCTTGGGACAAAGGATAGGGGTTTGTGAGTGTAGCTGATCAGACAAAGATACTACACTTTATCCAGACTGTGGGACTTATACCCGCCCTTGCTGTACACTACCTCCTCTATCTGGAGAAGCATCCTACAGTGTGGATTTCTTCAGAGTTAGTGTTCGGGTTAGCCTGGGAGATAGAGAGAGATTTGTTCTAGCAGGACAGGGGGTGTGGTGACTACTCTTTGGTGGAGATCTTCTCTTCGTTGTTTGCTATTGCGAGTGTACCTGGGGTTTCGGTGGCTTGGTCTTTTGATGCATAGTTGGGCGGAGGCATTTGGGCGCCCACTTTCAAAAGGAACCTCACCATAGAGAAGATGGATCAACTGGAACATCTCTTATCCTTCCTCTTGGACTATAGCCCAGTTGTTAGTAGGACAGATACCTGGCTGTGGAGATGGGAGAGGGAGGGCCACTTCTCAGTTGTGTCGGCCTATGCTCTCCTCGCTGACGGGGGGACTCAACATCCTTTTGCTCCTCAGATTTGAGCTCTCAAGAGCCCACTCAAGGTGAAGGTGTTGGTCTAGAGGGTCTCTCATGGTCGGCTACCCACCTGTGACAGGGTGGCACCTTTTCTCTAGCATATATCTACCTCGTGTTGCTTGTGTGGGGACGAGGAGGAAGACTTGGACCACTTATTCACATGTTGTCATTTTGTGAAAGGCATTTGGATGAGGATAGGCCAGACTTCACAGCAGACCTTGGGCCGCTTTGAGGGGGTCCGGCAGCTTCTTACCTTGTGGCACCGGAGTTGGATCCTCAAAGCTGACAAGATTATTTGGTGGCTCATTCTTCACGTCACTCTATGGGCCTTGTGGAGTGAAAGGAACAACATGCTTTTCAGAATGGAAGCGAGGATGGAAGACTATGTATTTTCTTTTATTCGTGATAAAGTGTTATTTTGGGCCAAATTTGGTTGTAATGTGGAGGCTAAAAACTCCTCGCTCTTTTTGCTTTTGGGGAGTTAGAGGGGTGCACTTTTTTGGGGTGAGACATTTTGTTCTATAGGGTTTTTGTGAGCGAACGGATTATACATGTACATCCCTTTTCTATTCTCAATATACATCATGGTACCATCCGTGTTTCATAAAAAAAAAAGATGCTGAGAAACTATCAGGTCATTTCATTTGCATGAATATTAGAGAGGCTGTCCTTGGCATGGAAGGACTTTCTGCTCCAGGGCCTGATGATTTTCCTCCAGTATTCTTTCAGAAGTTATGGGATAGAGTGGCTAAGGCTGTCACTAACCTGGAGAAGGAATTTGAAACCCATGCATGGCCTATTATGCGCCTCAACTTCAATTTCATTTGTGCTGCTGCCTAGAAACAGCATAGGAGAAGGCTGATAAAACCACTGACTTTGGACCATTTAATTTGTTAAATTGCTGATATAATACCATGTCAAAAGCTTTGACTAATAGACTGAAAACACTGGCAAGACTGCAAGAGCCAGATAACATTTATAGAAGCTGTTTAGTAAATCAGAAACAAGCTATCTTAAACTGGACAGACACTTGAAATTTGCTAGAATCAACTGTATTATTTGCTCTGTAATAAGCATGCTGCTATATCTGAAAATTCCATGTTCTTATCTAAAAGTATATGCTATATTGCTTTGGGCATGTCTGACCCCCTTCCAATTGGCAGTGCTTTCTAGCTTTCAGAGGTTTCAGTCCTGCTATTTTAAGTAGGGGACATCTAAACTTGAAAGCTATTAATGCAACCTTTTGGCTTAGATACAAAATTGAAGTAGAGGAGATTAAAACGTGGGAGCTATTTATGTAGTCTCTTGGGAAAACGGGGTTAGGAGGAAGGGATTTACTTGTGTGTCTGTCAAGAATAGTTAGATCTGTTCTTACACAATATGTTCTGCATTGAAGGTGGAACCTAAATTGGCTTCGGAAAAAGGAAATTTACCAACATGCCCTTGTGTCTTTTAAGTTAAAACTATCGATTCAGTTTAATCCATGGAAGGCAGAATCGGTTGGGATCGGATCGGATCGCCCGATCCGATCGGATTTCGGGCGAAACGATCCGATCCCGATCCCAACTGACCCGATCCATGCCCCGGATCGGGCGGGATTGGCCCGGATCGGCCGATCCCAGGCCGATTCTGCATTCCATTACCAAATGCATCACTTCTTCATATTTCACTAAAACTATGAACTTTTTGAGTTGTGCTTTGATTGTCAAAGTTCTGATGTGCCTTTATAAGTTGGTTTCTGTGTCCAAAACACATTCCTATGCACTGCTTTTGTAAATTGGCTATCAAAAGTTATGGAATGCCTCTTGTTCTGAAATGCATCATACTCATTTTAGATTTTAGATCATCTGAGATGTGGTTTTCAATCAACATTGACAGATGGGGTTAACTGAATGCAAAGGCTTTATCATATTGTCAATCATGCACAGAATTGATGATGTTTTTAGTGTCAATTTTTTTTTCTGTTGATATTCATTTTTTCTGATTAACCTTTGTACATGTTCAGCTTACCAAAAGCAAATAAAAAATCATTTTCAATGATGTGTCTGCACAGATTTTGAAGGAAACCTAAGTTATTCCTTGTTTCAAGCTTGCAAATATGTAAAGCTGCTGATAAACAGGTTAACCATTCTGGTATTAGTTAGAATACCAAATATTCAACTAAAGTCAAACTAAATCTGAGATTGCCTTGTTGATAGTTCCCTCTAACTTTGATGTTCAAGCAAAGAGCATGCATTACATATCTTTCCACTGCTAAATTATTGAATCCCAACCAATAAATGGGTCACACAATCTGCAGACTTCCAATTAGTCCATAAGACTGATGCACATAGATACATGCACTTAATCAATGCATGCACCTATTTCACAAAATAATGAGCAAATGTCACCTATTTCACATTAAATTTGATATAGATCTATGTTAGAATGCTTTTTCTATTTTTTTTAGATTTTTCCAGATTTATTTTGATTTTTTTAGACACTTATATCCCTAGCCGAGTTAGCTGTCCTGACTCGGCCGGGATCGGTCCGGGATCAGCAGATCCCACCGACCCGGATCGGTTTGGGACCGGGCGATCCGATCCCGATCCCCGATTCTGCCTTCTTTGGTTTAATCAACTGTTATTAATATTTTTATTACTTTTTTAATCAAATTGCACTGTACATTTTTGTGGTGTGCATGCCTGTGGATATGGAAGACCACTCCACTGGGGTATGAAAATTTTGTGAGGCATATGGTTTTTGTTGCAGTCACAGGAATTTGTTTAGCGTGTATTATTCACATTTTGTCTTTCCATTTCATTTCACAAATTATTAGTATGCTTCTTTCTTACCCTGTTTTTTCTCCCCCTTCTTTTCTCCCAGGGTTTTCATTCAAATGAATTAGATCAGTCACTGGACCTGTCCTGGAAAGTGATGTTGAAATTCAAGGATGCTGTATTTCCAATAGCTTTCCAGGTAGCGTTACTTTCTTACACAAGAATTGCTCATTAATGTATTTTGCTCTCCTTTTTTCTGAGTTGTCAACACAACTGCAAGCCCGGGAGCGATGGAGTAAAGCTGCTAGCTATAAAGTTTATCGAAGCAATGATACTTCTTTACACACCAGATCCTCACATTTCATCAGAGCCACCTAATGAGATTGGTGATGGTATTTATTAGAAACACTAATACTTATCTTCCTTTTCTGAGCTGATGATCCATAAAAAAGTCTGCTCAAATGGAATAAATCTTTTTGATGTGGGATTAGGTTTCAGCATATCATGGGTGCGCGGATGTCATCCTGTGCTCAATGTTGGTGACCTGGCCACTGAATCTAGTCAGAGCTTGGGAATGTTACTTGACCAGCTTAGGTTCCCTCAAGTGAAATCTCTCAGTAACTCTATTGTCATTGTGCTGATTAATAGGTTAGTAAATCCTCTACTGTTTACTTTTCTTCTTCAATTGCGTACAAGGTGAATTTGTTGACGTGCTATTTCACCTGTTCTTCAGTCAACTTTTAATTCAGATGTTTTTGCAAGCTGATGTATTATAAATGCTTAAACTGCTGATTTTTGAAAGTACTTAAACTGCTGATGTAGGAATAGGTTATAAAGTTACAATTTTCTTGGGTTGTTACTGTCAATTGTGCAAGACAAGGGTGTGGACCAAGATTAGATCTTTAATGCTCTGCCCCGGCATGGGATTCCAGAGCCTTTATATAGGCAATCAGCAGCATAAAAAATGGAGAGTACAATTGTATAAGGGAGGGACAATAACAATGTGTAGTTGAACCCCAAGAAACAGAAAGAAAACCAACATATCTGCTGATTGGCAGGACCCAACAGATCTGCGGGATATGCTGATTGGCAGGATCCCAATAGAGCTGGTGATCTTCTGATCCCTGGATACTCCCCCTCAAGTTGATGCTGGGAAGTCACTCTGCAGCAATTTGCCTGAGAGAAATTTATGGCGATCAAAAGTCAAAGCCTTTGTGAAGATGTCAGCTGTTTGGTCTTTCGACGGCAAGGAAGAGAAATGGGCTTCTGATCAAGAGCATCACGAATGTAGTGACAATCAATCTTGATGTGTTTCGTGTGCTCACGAAATATGGGATTTTCAGCAATTGAATTGCACTGGTGTTATCGTTTTGTAGAGGAGTAGGTTCAGTAGAAGGGAATCCCAATTCCATGAGTAAGCCTCGTAGCCAAGTCATTTCAGAGCAAACAGCAGACATAGCCCGATATTCAGCTTCATAAGAGGATTCCAAACTCTATCTTGCATCTTGCATTTCTAGGATATCAAGCATTGACTGGAAAAAATACACCAACCAGTAATTGATCTCCTCATGTAGGGCAACCGTCCCAATCAGCATCAGCATATGCAGACAAGGTCTGTTGAGACCTAGTAGGAACTAGGAAAGAAAAGCCTGCGATTAGGAGTACCCCTGAGGTAGCGTATAATACGATGAAGAGCAGCAAGATGTAAGTGCCAAGCAGTGTTCGTGAACTAATTCCCAGTAGCCCAACATAAGAGGTATCAGGTTTAGTGAAACTGAGATAGATGCGACTGCCAACAAGTTGGCGATTGTGAGTAGGATCATCAAGAAGCCCTGCTCACTTCAAAGTTTGAGTAAGGGAAACCAGATCTTGCAAGCACTGATGCTGATTCAAATATATTCCTTTTGATGTGTGATGTGCTTCTATACCCAGAAAATAATTGAAATGTCCAAGATCTTTCATCTGAAATGACTTTTGAAGAATATCTTTAAGATTTTGTATAGTTGTCGAGGCGGTTGTCTAGACGACCAGACGCTCTTATGGGGCCAGGGCACCAACCCACATTTCCCTCTCTCTCTCAATTTTTAATATTTTTTTTGGAAAAGGCTCTCAGTTTTTAATATTAAAACTTATAATTTTCAGATATTTTATTCAGAATTCGTATACGGGGATATATATATTTTTAGGTTTTTAAATAGGTGCCAAGGTGTCGCCTAGGTAAATGCCTAAGCGGATGCCTTATCTCTAAAGTGCTTACGCTCCCCATGAACGCCTTGGGTCGCCTTGTCACCTTGACATTTATGGCCTTAAAACTGTCACCTGTAATCAACATGTCATCAACATAAATCACATTGAGGGTCATCATCAGAGCCTTATCCCATTAGTTGTCGGTTACATGAATCATGTTCCGCCAAAGATTTCTATCAAGTGATATATTCATATTTAAACCCAAGAAGTCAATGTCTCTCCTAATAACATCGCACCATCTCATTTTAGGCCTTCCCCAAGCTCTTTTACAAACATCAACTAAGATTTGGTCACATCTTTTAACCGACGCTGAGTTAGAGTGACGGTGCACATGTCCAAACCACCTGAGTCTATTTTCTCTCATTTTACCGTCAATTGGAGTCACACCCAAGTCCTCACGGATGCACTCATTCCTAATCTTATTTTTCTTAGTTTTACCACACATCCATCTCAGCGTCCTCATTTCTACCACATATATTTTGTGAATGTATTCTTTTCTTACTACTCAACACTCGGTGTCATGTAACAAAGCAGGTCTCATAGTCATTCTATAAAACTTTTCTTTAAGTTTCACACATATACGACGATCACAAAGGACTCCTGATGCACATCTCCATTTTAACCAGTCTGCTTTAATCTTATATGCAACATCATCATAAATCTCCCCATTCTCTTGTAAGATAGACCCCAAGTACCGAA
Organism: Amorphophallus konjac; assembly: GCA_022559845.1. Lineage (NCBI taxonomy): Eukaryota > Viridiplantae > Streptophyta > Magnoliopsida > Alismatales > Araceae > Amorphophallus > Amorphophallus konjac. Next base: position 212,250,964 of record CM040117.1, on the reverse strand, counting down.
AGCTACTACTCTTAGGAATGTTTTGTCTATCAACTAGAACCATGTCTTCTTGTGTCACTCTCTCATTATTAAAATTGCAGTGCATAAACTTTGACTTGCTATTACTAATTCTAAAACCTCTAGACTCTAAGGTATGCCTCCAACATTCTAACTTAGTATTTAAACCAACAATACTCTCATCAATTAAGACAATATTATCTGCAAATAGCATACACCAAGGGATATCGTCATGTAATTGTTTTGTTACTTCATCTATAACTAAGGCAAAGAGGTACGGATTTAGTGTAGAACCTTGATGCAAACCTATAGTAATCGGAAATTTTCAAGTCTCTCCTGTAACATGAACCAAATCAACATATTCTCGAGAGACTCCTTTCTTTATTAATATCCACCAAATCAGCTCTCTCGATACTCGATCATACGTCTTCTCCAAATCAATAAAAATCATATATAAATATTTCTTCATCTCTCTATACTTCTCCATTAACTGCCGTAACAAGAAAATGACTTATGTAGTAGATCTATTCGGTATAAAACCAAACTGATTTTCTGATACAGTAGTCACACATCGAGAGCGTTTTTCGATTACTCTTTTCTAAAGTTTTATAGTATGACTCATAAGCTTAATTCTACGATAATTATTGCAGCTTTGAATATCTCTTTTGTTTTTATAGAAAAGAACTACAACACTTTTCCTCCAGTCTTCTGGCATTCTCCGTTTCTTGAAAATTTTATTGAAAAGTTTAGTTAGTCACTTAGTACCAATGTCTCTGTTGCACCCGAAATTTTCTCGAAATATTTCGAGAATTTTAGCATGAAGTAATCGACGGAAATACGGCGTAGCGTCAACACCGTCGAATCGCGGAGTATCTCCATGATTTAGGGTCCATTGGCCCGACAACTCAACCACAACCGACGTCGCAGCAAGGAAATTAATGAGGAAAATACATACGCATACCCGTCAAAGTAGCTGAGCAAGTGTATCACACGGCACAGACGGGCGCAAAGATTCCTCTCCACGCGGCGACGCACAACCAAACAACAAACAAGACGGTCCTCCGCTCCCACGCGAGCCTCCACCGAGGAACGGCTGCCACGCGGCGAAGAACGGGCCTCCACAGGCTATAAACGCTCAACCACGGTTTCTTCTCAACCCAGGTTGATAGAAACGGAGCAAAACGGCGTCGAAAGGAGCCAAAAAGGGTGCTAAGGGGCCAAACGACTCTTCTGGGGCGGCCGGCCCTGAGGGGGGGCACTGCCACCCCGCGGGGGCCCAGCGAGCGACCCCGCTGGGTCCGCGGGTCGCCCCCCTTTTCTCCCCGGTCCGGGTTTTCAAAAAAAAAGAAAAGAGAGAGAGAGAGAGGGGTCAAAAAGCCTTTTGGCCACCCCACCTTGACAAAAAAAATGGGTTTTTGCACCTCACCCTGACAGAATTGAGGCCAAAGCTCATTTTTTTGTCAGAACTGAGGCAAATCCTCACATTTCTGTCAACCTGGGTCCTCCCGCCTTCTATAAATAGACCCCCAGGGGTCCAAGAAGACGGATGGACGGATATCAACGAGAAGAACACACGCCAGCGCAAGGAGTTGTTTGTTTGTTTGTTCTGACCCGCGAGGGGTAAGTCCCCGGGTCTTGTATTTATGCCCCTATGGGGTATGTTTGTAATTATGCCCCTCAGTGGGCCATGTTCGTAAGTTTCTATGTCCCGGGGCGACTAATTAAGTAGTTCCGCCCATATAATGGTGGAATTACGAAAATGTCCCTCCCAGTTTGCGAGAAACAAAAAGTCCTGTTGTTTACAGTTCTACCCTACAATCTTTTGTAATTGGGACTACGTCCCTACCTCCCGCGTTAGTGCGGACCCTTGTACAGTCGACAACTCGCCGACAACCCTTGTACCCATTTGGGCTATAAATGTATCCAGTGTGCTCTACAAATTTCTTTTGTATGTCAATCGGGGAAAATTATAAGAAAACTCCTCCGACTTGTGGAAATTACACACATACCCCTCTTTTGACAGAATTGATAAATGCGTGTCTTCTATAAAGCCCCTTGTCATTCCTTCAGTCCGAAGGTGTTGTCATCTCAGTCCGACACTTGGGTGCCACCTCAAACCTAGGTCTATAAAGGGTGCGGTAAAATTACCGAAATACCCCTATGACTTAGAAATGGCCTAGTAGCCCCCGAAACCCTCCAGAAACGGCCTCAACACCTTAGGAAGCCGGGAACCCGGTCTTACTTTCATTCCAGCTCTGAAATTTCGAGAATGTCCTAACCTGGTAAAATTATCAAAATACCCCTAGGAGGGTAAAATTACCAAAATAACCTCGGGCTCTGGAAAACTTCCCTTGACTTCAAAAATGCCTACGGCTTTCGCACATTTGCATTCATACTCCTAAATTTCAGGGTTTTTGCCTAAATATAAGGGGTCTCAGTTGAAACCCTAGCTCAGTCATTCTGTTGGTCGGTGGTAAATGAGTGGACATTGTGAGCCCTCCAGATGAGCTTGCCCTCAACATCAGAACCCCCATAGAAGACTTTGAGGTTTCTTTGGCAGTCAAACAAAGGTGTTCGGACGTTAGGCCGATGTAAATCAACACTGACTTCGGTCAGTGTGGAGAGGTCCAGCACCCGAACCCAAATCGTCTGATATTATGTGCACCCACGGAATAAACCCTTCACACATAGGGGGGGAATGTTTCTTTTCAAAAAGAACATTATTCCATTTTATCTACGATAAAAAATTCCGTGGCCGACAATCTCCTAGGTCTTTCTATACTTCAATAGGTATGCTATCTGATCATAAGGTTTTGCCCGCTTTCATTTTTCTTAAATTATCCTCTACTTCTGACATCTTAATACGTTTGAAATACTGATATTTAGCATTTTTTGATGACTCTTGGGGACCTTCTAAAGATAAATCATTGACGTAATCTTCATTAAGTAATTTCTAAAAATAAATACGTTGCCTCTCTTTATAGGGTGTTTGGTTACAATTTTTTACCTCTTTTTTCTCCCAAAATAAAAATTAAGAATATATAATTCACTTAAACACGTTTGGTATGGTCTTCCCAAATTTTTAGGATAGAATCTTATCCCGTTATGACTTCCCTCCAAATAAAAATAGGTCTCGTCATATTTTTTTTTTGAGAGAGAAACTTGCATGGCCCCGTGTCCTCCCTTTTCCATGAGCGTGCTCGTGAAGGTAACCCCACCCTGTCCCTCCTCCTGCTCCTACAGAGCCCACAACAAAGCTGGATGGTGGCGACGGGCTCCCTCCCAGCGTTGTCGGGGTCGAAGCGCCACTGCACATCGAGGCCGACCACGAGGCAGCCCGGTAGAACAGGCTGCGATGGGCACTGAGGACATTGTAAAGCCACCGACAAATAATGGCCGGGCTCCTTGTGACGGTAGCGAATAGGCAATGGCGGTGGACGCGGAGGGCGTGGTTTGGTGGGTGAGGCGAGAGCGGTGGTGGCGAACGGAGATGTTACGGCTGCCCATTGCCATGGAAGGAGGAGGAGAAAGACATGGCATTTGGAGGCTTCTTGGGGGAGGTTACTTTTGGGGTTGGGTGGCCATGGCGGCGACTGTGAGATCTAGGTCGATCAGGCTGGCGGCAGCGGCCTCCGTGGCACTGCAGTCCGTCTACCTCGCGGCCAACTGCATGCACGTCGGCAAGATCTTTGACTTGCAGTGCAGGGGCTGGAGGAAGTGGGACGAGCTCTAGGGTTGGACCACCTACCGCTTTAGGTCGTCCAAGCCCGTGCCGCCCCAAGCCGAGCTCGTCGAGACAGGGGCCGCTATCCTTGGTGTGCTGTCCCGTGGGGGAGCACCAGGAGGATGGCTGGGGATCCGCCGGAGATCTGGCAGTAGCCCGGTGACTCGGGGATCCCTGTGCCGTCGTGGAGCTTGTCGGGCCGGATCAACGTGATCCGGGTGGGAATAGGAAGCAGCAGGGATGGTGCCGGAGTTCGTGGTAGCGGGTGGTGCCGCCTGGAGCGCTTCCTCTTCGCCCACATCTCCGAGCAGTCGTGGGCCTCCGCCTCCCCCTTGCTGTTCTTCGCCATGGTTAGGGTGTTCCAGGCTTCTAGGGCCATCAGGTTCTAGGGTGTTGAGGGTTTCAGGTTGTTCTATCAAATAGGTCCACACAAAATTTAAAAATTATAACATTTTTACCAAACATATAGTTATCTACTTTTATCAATTTCAAAAATTAAGTTAAAAATCGACATAACATATTTTTGTTGATACAAAGAATTTTTTTTAAAAAAATACTCCCAAGCACCCTATTAATCTCAAGATCCTTAGTTAAGACCCTTTGATCTTCACCTTTAATGCAACGAACATGATCCAAATGTCTATTTTTCCTCTCTCTTAATTTAGCAAGTTTAAATATATTCTTTTTTGCCTTCTCGGGTTCTTAATTTATTATACAATTCTTCAAATACCTTTGATTTAGCTTCACTAACTATTTTTTACCCCTGTTTTTAGTTATTTTATAAGTTTGTAGGGTTTGATTATTTTTGTTAGTTTGTCAAATTTTAAAGCATTATCTTTTTGCTCTAATGGTATTTTAGATTTCCTCACTTCACTACCAAGTCTCTTTTTCTAGATTCCTTTTACCTTTAGATTCACTTAAGAGTCGTTTTGCTATATTCTTTATACAATTTGTAACATTATTTCACGTTACATTAGTTTCTTATTCTAAAATTTAAATATTTTCTTTTGCTAGATGATTTTTAAATGTTTCTAATTTTTTACTTTTTAAATTCAACCATTTAATCTTAGAGTAGTTATTTATAATGGTCTTTGTTTTGATTTTTAAGATAAGATCATCTATTAATAAAAACCTATATTGTGGGGCTAGACTTTGTCGATGAATAACTTTATAATCTTTACACAAAATTCTATCGACTTTCTTAATAAGAAAATAGTCAATTTGACTTTTATGTGTTCTGCTCTTGTACATTATTAAATGTTCGTCTCTTTTCTTAAAGAAGATATTGGCAATTACTAGGTCATAGGCCATAGCAAAATCAAGAATAATATTACCCATATTATTTTTATTGCCAAAACCAATGAGGGTAAGACAATGGGAGTGAGACAATGATGTGAGCTCCGTCGAAACAGAGATGAGTCATGTTTCCTCTGCTGAAACCCTACTTGTATAATAATGTTTCGTAATTTAGTAAACCATGCTTGAGGTGCCTGCTTGAGACCGTATAACTATCTCTTCAACCTGCAAACCAAATGATGTGGCGATAGTGATAATCCCTGTGGTGGCTTCATAAACACTTCATCTAAATCCCCATTGAGGAATGCATTTTTGATATTGTTAGAATAGTCTTCATCTAAATCCCTATTGAGGAATGCATTTTTGATATTGTTAGAATAGTCTCATATGAGAAACGGGTTGAATAAAATGTGTTTAAAATAGTGGAGTCCTCTCCACTCAACATCTTAAGGTTTTGAGTTGGATGGCACAATCCAATAACTCTAATAGATGTCCATCTGAAAAATATGACAAGTTCTAGGTGCAGCTATTGCCACAAAGTGTACGAACAATAATCATTTTAGCAACAAGAGCAAAAGTATCATGATAGTCTACACCATATTCTTATCAATTACCCAAGGCCACTAGCCTGCCTTTATATTTTTCCAATGAACCATCGGGCTTCAACTTGATAGTATAAACCCATTGTTCCGACGTACGGAGTTTATTGAAAATAAATAAATATAAATATTTCTTAAAAGGAAAGAGAACGACGTTCATTTGTTGAACACGAATGCACATTGATAAGCTATTTAAATAGCATGCACATTATAAAATTTCGTGGGTTTAATTTGTCAGCCGAATTTGGGTTCGGGTGCTGGAGAATTTCCCACGGACTGCAGTTATTTTTTATTTACATCGGCTTAAAGTCTGAACACCTTTGATTAATTTCCCGATAGAACCAAACACCTTTACGATTTGGTTACAATGTTGGGAGAACACTCTTGATTATGACACCTGGCACCCCTGAGGGAGGTCTCGTATATTCATACACCATAGAGACGGAGGTATAGGCCATCGCATTTTCTGGCCCTTTCACGGAGCGAGGATACATTTTGAAATGAGTCAAGTCCTTGAGTGGACCTCTACACGAATTCAAAAAGATTCGGGGTATTCTTGTAACCCTTGAACATATATATCAAAAGGGTATTCTTACAATTACAAGACTTTACAAAGACTCAACTATAAAATACATGGCTTTTCAACAAATTGTAGATTTATAGGACTTTTATGCAAACATACCTACAATTTCAGGAGATTACAAGATATTTTTGTAATCATAAAACATTGCAGGGGTTTTCTCATAAACTCAGGAGTCTTTGTGTAATTTCTGATTAATTTAGGAAATTACACGACTTTTCTTGTGTAATTTCTGATTAATTCAGGAAATTACATGACTTTTCTCGTGACATTTATGGAAATAAATTACATACATGAAAATCCGGGGGCACATATGCAAAAGCAGGGGTATGTATGCAACATATCCTCGCTTCGGACTTAGAAATAAATGCACAAGTGGAGAAATCTCCAAGTCTTCACGAGAGTAGCTCTGGAATCCAGTTTAAGTGTCCAAGTGTGTACGTAAGTGAGTGTTGTGAAATGGGGCCCACGCGGCCTATTTATAGAAGTCCAGGGACGATTAGGCCAAGTAGGACTTACCTGGACGGCCGGACCAGATAGGTTCTCTTGGGAGGGTAACTGGGACTGGATAGGTCCCTAAAAGCATTGATTTGGGACCGGATAGGCCGAGGACTGCTGGGACTGGATAGGTCCCTTTGGGGGCCTATCTGGTCCCCCTAACCCGCAAGAGGGAGAGGATGGGGGTCGGCCTTATAAAACCCCTATTTTGGGATTTTTTTTGCTTGGATTTTTGTTCCTTGCGTGTAGAGGAGAAAGAGTCTCCTCCTTGTGTCTTGTACTTTGATGTAGTCTGCTGCTTTTCGCGTGGGGTGGTTCCGATCTTTTAGGATTTCTTTCTGGTTGGTCCCGTACACCTTGTGAGTTGCAAAAATATTTGTTTCTTGCAAGATCTGCTTGTTGCATGGGCATTTTGGCTATTCCAAATACCCGACGGAAAATTTCTGGGACTTGTATTTGGCCCGGTGTGGGTATTTTGGTTATTCCGAATACTCAACGGAAAGTTTTCGGGACTTGTATTTGACTCGGTGTGGGTATGTTTGTTGTTCCGAATACCGGAATTTTTCTGGGAGTTGTATTTGACCCAGTGTGGGTATGTCTGTTGTTCCGAATATCCTACGGAAAGTTTTCGGGACTTGTATTTGACTCGTGTTATGACGGCACGAACTTTGTGTCTTTTTGTGACCGTCACGGGATTAATCTGAATTTTATTTTCCCCGATTGATTCGAGAGAAAATAAACAACACCCATTTACATCCAACGGGCTTGATGCTAAGAGAAGGAATAAGATCCCATACGTTACTTTTAACTAAAGCACCTAACTCCTCATCTATAGCCTGCCGCCGACACTCATGATTTTACAGCCTGTGACTTAGTATTGTGAATCAGAACTATGGACAAGGTAGATGTGAAAGAAATGGAGGGAAACCATAGCGGTCAAGTGGACTTTCAAGATCTCCTTAGAGTTGGAGATGGAGTGGGTTCAAGTTCAGGCTCAAGATCATGTTCACGGTTAGTATCCGATTGAAGAGAATCAACATTCCCTGCAGGTTCAAATAACTCTGAAATCCCTAGAGTTGGGTCTGGAGCTCCTGCAGGTTTGTCTCTTCGCTTAAAGACCAAGCGCAGTTTAAATCTGCCGGAATAATCTGCCTCATGAAGTGTATCAAATAATTACAAAACAGATGATGAAATACAGGGAGACAGAGAAGGATGACGAGAATAAAAGAAGTGGTCATCAAAGAAGATGACATATGAGAAACATAGATTCGTTTGCTTTGAGGTTCATAGCCCCAAAACCTTTTTTGGTGGACAACATAACTGTGGAGCATAGAGTTTTTTTCGTAGATAAAAATAGAATAAATGTTCTTTTTTGAAAATAAACATTCTCCCTATGTGTAGAGGTTTATTCCGTGGGTGCGCATAATATTAGACGATTTAGGTTCGGATGCTATACCTCTCCCCACTGACCGCAGTCAGTGTTGATTTACATCGGCCTAACGTCCGAACACCTTTGTTTAACTGGCAAAGAAATCTCAAAGCCTTCTATGGGGGTTCTGATGTTGAGGGCAAACTCATTTGGGGGGCTCACAGTGTCCACTCATTTACCACCGACCAACAAAATGACTGAGTTAGGGTTTCAACTGAGGCCCCTCATGTTTAGGCAAAACCCTAGAATTTAGGAATATGAAGATGATTTAAGGGAGGCCGTAGGCATATTTGAAGTCACGGGAGGTTTCCTGGACTCTGGGGGTGTTTTGGTAATTTAACATTTTCAGGGGTATTTTGATAATTTTACCAGGTCAAGGGCATTCTCGGAATTTCAAAGTTGGAAAGAAAATATGATAAGGTTCCCGACTTCCCAAGGCATTGATGCCGTTTCTGGAGGGTTTCGGGGGCTACTAGGCCATTTCTGGATCACAGCAGTATTTTGGTAATTTTACCACACCCTTTGTGGACTTAGGTTTGAGGTGGCACCCAAGTGTCGGACTGAGCTGACAGCACTTTCGGACCGAAGGAATGACAAGGGGCTTCATAGAAGGCACGCCTCTGTCAATTCTGTCAAAAGAGGGGTACGTGCGTAATTTCCACAAGTCGGAGGGATTTTCTTATAATTTTCCCCGATTGATGTACAAAGGAAATTTGTAGAGCACACTGGATGCATTTATAGCCCGAATGGGTACAAGGGTTGTCGGCAAGTTGTCGACTGTATAAAGATCCGCACTAACACGGGAAATAGGGACGTAGCCCGAATTACAAAAGTTGCAGGGCATAACTGTAAACAACATGACTTTTTGTTTCTAACGACCCCGGGGGGGACATTTGTGTAATTCCCCCATCGTAGAGGTAGAACTACATAATTCTGCGGCCCCGGGACGTAGAAACTTACAATCACGGCCCGTTGAGGGGCATAATTACAAAAATACCCTGTAGGGGCATAAATACAAGACCTGGGGACTTACCCCTCACAGGTCAAGACAAACAAAACAAATTACTAACGCTGATTGCTTGGTGCTCCGTATGTCTTCCTTCGATCTCTCCACTTGGACCTTTGGGGGTCTATTTATAGAAGGCGGGAGGATCCAGGTTGACAAAACCGTGAGGATTTGTCTCAGTTCTGACAAGGTGGAGTGCAAAAACTCCCTTTTTTGTCAAGGTGGGTGTCAAAAAGTATTTTTTGACCCCTCTCATGCTTTTACTCTCTTTTTTTTTTGTTTTGTAACACGGGGGCCCGCAGAGCTACCAGAGGATTCAAATGACCTCCAGAGGAATCAAATGACCCCGGTGGAAATGGCAAAAAGCTTTTTCGACTCCTCTCCTCCCTTTTTCCCTTTTTCTTTTCTTCTTCTTCTTCTTTTTTTTTGTAAAACCCGGACCGGGGAAGGGGGGAACCCAGCGGGGACACTTGACCCCGCGGGCGGACCCAGCATGGTCATTTGACCCCGCGGGTGGACTCGGCGGGGATCGCGTGACCCCGCGGGGGTCACGCGACCCCGTTGGGGCCCAGCGGCCGGCCCCTCTGCGGGGAGGACTTGCAGGCGTCTTGTGGGGTGAGGAGGAAGTCCCAACTATCCCAGCCGATACCTGATGGGGTGCTCGGAGGCAGCACCTTTGCAGAGTGGAGGGCCCACGTGATTAACGCCGTGGGTTGTGCAGGTCCGCTGGAGTATCTTTCTGGCCTTGAGATGGCGACGACTCCTCTTGCCATTTTTGACATTGTAAAGGCGGCCGCACAGGTCCTCCGAGTGAAGCCGGAGCAGATAATCTTGAAACCCATAAACCAATAGAGGTTACAGGTAATTATCTCCTTCGCGGGCTTTCAATGCGCATATATGCCTTTATATTTTGGAACATGTATTTTACACATTCCTTTGATAACTGCAGGTGGGGCTGCTAGGGTAGCTGGCGCCGGGCCATTGGAGGGTCCTCCCGACACTGAGATCGGGAGGGATGCTACCGCCTCAAAGAGGCCCCGCACCGAGGGTCCTGGAGACGGGGACGTGAGGTCTTTGTCCCGTCCTAGGCTCGAGGAAGGATCCCCCATGATTGAGGCTGTCTCCAGTAAGTGACACACCCAGATACTTGTCGCCTTTAAGCATACCTGCAGTGTCATAAACACATTTTTGCCTGGCTGAATGTAGCTCCTCCGGAAGCTAGGGTCGACGCGAGCTTCTCTCCTCCTCCAGCGAACACTTCTACGCGCGAAGACGTGCCTCTGGACGAGTCTGCGCCGAATGTTAATTTCAGCTTTGAAGAGCTGATATCTCCCACAGATGATTATACACCGGTGACGGCGAACTCTCCCTCGCCTATCACCGTGGGAGCTATGGGTGGTCAGTCCTCAGGTAACACACCCAACCTTATCTCTTCATTGATACATGAAGAACTGGAGATCACTAATTCTTTAGTGTTGCATCTTGGCTATGCAGGAGCTCCTGATGCTGTTCCACCTGGCTTGACAGCGGGAGATGATATCGGCTCTTCCTCGGGGGCCGGATCCACTTCTGGGAGTGGGGGCTCTGCTGCTTCAGACCCTCTTTCTAAAAGGAGCCCAAGTTCTACTTCAAGTACTGAGACCTCGAGCTCCTCTCCAGGCGAGAGTGACTCTCGAGAAGAGGGCGAGTTGGAGGATGCTGGCGGTGAGTGTAGCTGCATTTTTGCCTTTCTCACCCGAGCCCTTCTTATACAAATTGCTTGGCTCATATGATTCATTATTGAACAGGAGTTGACTTGGTCAGCTCGATGGAGGAGTTCTCGCAACTTATGGAGTCCGGGTCATTTTTGGATCTCCTGAATAATGGCGATGCCATCAAAGCTGCAAAGGCCGTGGGGGCGGCGGGTGTTGACACCATGGCGCCGAGAGACCCTCTGCCAGGGCCTTCCCCTGATGTGGCCATTGGCGAGGACAACACGGCTGATCCTTCAGGTAAGAAGTTTGCGGACTTGCGTTGCCTGTCTTTATTTCTTGCACTTGCCAATGAATGGCCCAGCTTGAGTCTGCACTTTGTTTATAGTATTAACCATTTCCTCATATTTGCCTTGCAGATGCTCCTTCCATAGAGCCGACAGCTGAGGTCCCTGTGACAGGGGAGTTTCCAGACGAAGCAAGGCTGATCCCAGTGGATGAGCCATCTTGCTCCCAAGAGGTCCCCGATACGGAGCCCGCCCTTCCTAGTATACCTAAGGAAGGAGATGCTGTTGAGACAGGTACTCAACTATTCTTTGGAGCTCAACAACAACTGTATGCCATTCCATAAACATGCAATTACATGCTGTTACTTGGATTGCAGGGAGTCGAGCTACAGAGGCATCGCTGAGTGGACCAGCATTAGCTTCTACGGGCACTCCCACCTTAGCCGTCGGGAAGGAGTATACTTCCGCAGTTGCTTGTACACCCGAGGCAGCTTCAGGTATATCACCATCGCGTACCAATCATGGCTTGTCGTGCCTATCCTCTTGATCGAGAACAAGCACTTACTCCACTTTCTTCGATTGCAGCCCCGTTGAGGGAGGCTCCAGAGGTGCTCCCAGACTTTCCTGCCCTTGGGGTTGAGTGGCCTGACACCCCTCAGCTCGGGGTGGTGCTAGCTGACATCGATACGGCCGGACGGCTTCTCCAGGGTCTTGAGCAGCTGATCAGGGTAGACCCCTTGCCGACTGTGGAGACTTTGAGGAGCAGCCTGGAGACCATTACTCGAGGTTATCATATGATAGGTCTCCCTCGGGATGCGTGGACCGCCAAGATGCTAGCTTTGTGGAGCGAGTTCGCCCGACTTCATATTGCGCAGGAGCAGAGACGGAGGACCCAGCAGGAGGAGGAGCAGCTTCGCCAGCTTTGAGCGACTCAGGCTGAGCACGGTGTCGAGGTCGAGGCTGCTCGCGAGCGTAGCAGGAGAGCTTCTCTCCGAGTAGAGGAGCTATAGAGGGAGCTTTAGGAGGCTGAACTGGCGTGCGGTAGTGCACAGGTCGAGGTAGAGGCTCTCTGTCGTAGACTAGAGGGGCTCCAGAAGGAGGCTGTTCAGAGGGAGGCTCGCCTTGTCGGCCTGAGGAGGAGCGAGTCTGGTGCCTGATGGGCTGTGATACCCTTTTGTACATAGGGCCCTCGTGCCCCATTCTTCTCTTTTTTTTTTTTTTTTTTTGAGTTACCCACGAGGGCTTGTCTCTGGCTCCATTGATGAGATTGATAAATAAAGGAGAGAACTTAGTAGTTTTTTGCTTCTATCCTCTTGCATGTATGCTCCTTTCTTGGTTTTCTTTTTTTTTGATCACTTTACCAGTCCTACCGCCCTTTCGGGTTTTCGCCAGGACTGGCCTCCTTTTACTTTTTCCAGTGCGCCCTTGCGGATTTTCACACTGAGGGGTACCCATTTTTGCCTAAGGCCCCCTTTCGGGTTTTCACCTTAGTCGGGTTAAAGTCTTTTTGCCCTTGATTGCTTCTCTAACAGAAACAACCAAGTCCGCTGGGGCATCAATATTTTTAATCCCGTTTTTTTTTTGAATACCTATAATGCCAAAAGGCAGAGAGGGTGTAGCATTCCTGGAGGGAGATGTGTGCCGCACCGGTGGGACAAGTGAGTGGATTTGACAGCCCTAGTTGGACGTGCTTAGTCAAATCCATAAGTCGATAGGTCGAATGGGCTGGCAACTCGAGGAGGGGGAGCATAGGCCAAGCCCGGTTGGGACAACAAATAATTAGGTTCAACAGTCCGAAAGGGACATGCGGGTTAAACCAGGAAGCCGATAGGCGAGATGGGTTGGCAGCCCGAAAGGGGCGTACATAGACCAAGCCCAGTGAGATGAAAGAGGGGATTTGACAGCCCGGGTGGGACAGATGAATCAAATCCGTAAGCCGATAGGCAAATAGGGTTGGCAGCCTGAGAAGACATACATAGGTCAAGCCCGTGAGGACAAAAGAATGAACTTGACAATCCCGGTGGGACGAATGAGCCAAGTCCGAAGCCAAGAAGCGAAATGGGTTGACAGCCCGAAAGGGGCATGAGAGTCAAACCCGAAAAAAATGAAAAGGGTGGATTTGACATCCCTAGTGGGACGTGAAAGTCAAACCCGAAAGCCGATGGGCGAGATGGGTTGGCAGCCCGGGAGGGCATACTAAGGCCAATCCCGATGGGACAAAGATAGGTTTGACAGCCCTAGTGGGACGTGAGAGTCAAACCCGAAAGCCGATAGGCGAGATGGGTTGGCAGTCCGAGATGGCATATTGAGGCCAGACCCAGAAGGAAGGAAATAATGGATTCAACAGCCCGAAAGGGGCATGAGAGTCAAACTCGAAAGCCGATAGGCGTGAGATGGGTTGGCAGCCCGAGAGGGACGTATGTAGGCTAAACCCAGTGGGACAAAAAGGATGGATTTGACAGCCCGAAAAGGGCATGAGAGTCAAACCCAAAAGTCGATAGGCATGAGATGGGTTGGCATACCGAGAGGGACGTACGTAGGCCAAACCCAGTGGGACAAAAATGATGGTGGATTTGACAGCCCTAGTGGGACGTGAGAGGCAAACCCGAAAGCCAATGGGCAAAGGATGGGTCGGCAGCCCGAGAGGGGCATGCATAGGCCGAGCCCGGTGGGACTAGAGGGGCGGATTGGATAGCCCGGAAAAGCATGGGATCCAAACCCCGGGAAACCCGAAAGATGAGTGGAGCTAACATGCCGAGAGGCGTATGAGTCAACTATTGAAAAGAAATGGATAGACTTGACAGCCTGAAGGGTATAAGAGTCAAATCCATTGCAAACGGTGGTGTCGATGGTCTCGGTGGGACAGAGTGTAACAATGTCGGGACGCCCCGGTGGGGCTGGGTGTCATAGAATGACATGGGAGGCGTAGCCAAGACATCAATATGATGTTTTTGTCATGATGGGGTGGAGTCATTGACTTAAAACCACCCATGAAGCAAGCTGAGAGAGGATTTTTTTTCACATTACCAACCTCACCCCCCTTTCGGGTTTTCGTCGAGGCTGGCCCCCTTTTGCTTTTTCCGGTGCGTCCTTGCGGGTTTTCACACCGAGGGGTTGCCCATTTTTGTCCGAGACGTCCTTTCGGGTTTGCACCTCGACCGGGTCTATGGCCTTTTTGCCCTTAGCCAACCGTTGAAGGATGTCTAAGTCCGCCGGGGTATCAGATTTTTTTTTTAACCCCATTTTTTTTTACTGGAACCTTCACTGGGGATAGGTACGTCTTGTGAGGATGGCTGGAGAAACTCTTGCGGTGGCGCATGGTAGAGCTTCATGTGCTTGCCATCGAGAGGAGGGAAGAGATTATTTCCCTTGTGGTCGACGACCGTATAGGCCCCTCCTTCATAGACATTCTGGATGACGTAAGGTCCCCGCCAGTTGGGTTGGAGTTTACCGCTGGATCTTCCCGCGAGGACCTCCTTTTCCTTAATCATGACGAGGTCGCCTTTCTTGAATGCCCTTTGCTTGACCAGCTTATCATAGGCACGGGTCATGCGGACTTGATACACTTGTAAGTGCTTATAGGCTTTGAGTCTTTCACCTTCAAGGTTAGACAGCTCCTCAAGCCTTCTTTCTTTCTCGGACTGGTCTTGGCCTGGCAATCTAGCGTGCACAAGAACGCGATAAGACGCCAGTTCGATCTCCACAGGGACCACCGCCTCGGCTCCGTAGACCAGGGAAAACGGGGAACAACCTGTAGGGGTTTTGTAAATAATCCGATAGGCCCATAGGGCTTCGTGGACCTTCTCGCCCCAATCCCGTTTGCGGCCGCTTACTATCTTAGACAGCAGCTTACAGAAGGTCTTGTTGAAGACCTCGGCCAACCCGTTGGCTTGGGGGTTGTAGGCGGATGATGTCCTCCAATCGATGTAGAACTTAGCCGTCAAAGCATAAACAGTCTTGTTCTTGAATGGCGTGCCATTATCAGATATGATCCGACTGGGGGTGCCGAATCTATATATGATATAGTGCCTCACGAAGTGGGCCACTATCTCCCTTGTAACTTCTCGTAGCGGAACGGCTTCTGCCCATCTGGAGAAGTAATCAGTGGCGACCAGTATGAACTTGTGGCCTTGAGATGATGGCGGGAATGGTCCCACAATATCCATGCCCCACTCCGCGAACGGCCAAGTAGGCGTAGTTGGATGGAGCGGGTTACAGGGTTGGCGGTATCGGCTGAAACCGATACGTTTCTGTCGAAACGTATCGGTTTCGACCGGTACCGATCCGAAACCGGACCGAATCACTGTAGCAGGTCTGAAACATTAAAAAATATTTTTTAATGGTTTCGGACGAAACCATTAAGTGTTTCGGCCGAAACTGACCTGTTTCGGTCCGAAACTGGACGGTTTCGGCCAAAACCAGACAGGTTCACTTTTTTTATAGTTTTTTTAATAGTTTCAACCGGTTTCAGCCGAAACCAAAACCGATACCGAAACCGGTACATATCGGTTTCGGTACCGGCCGAAATCGGTACCGAAACCGATACTGCCTTCCTTGGCGGGTTAGGCAGCCTCTGAGGCACTGGCCCAAATGCTTGACATTGGTGACACATACGAGCATATTGGTTGCAATCTTCGTACATGGTGGGCCAACACCCCTTGAGCTTGATGCTGTTCTTCATCTTAACTCCTGCTTGATGAGCCCCGCACAATCCGGAGTGAACCTCGTGCATGACAGTCTTGGCCTCCTTGGATGAAAGGCAACGTAGGAGAATCGATCGGTCCTTTTCATGGACAAGCCTGAAGAGCAGGCCGTCAATCAGCTGGTAGGATGTCGCCCTGCGTAGCAGTTGCACCCTCTGAGCCCGATCGGGGGGGAGCCAACCGTTCTTTATCTTTATAATTGGCTCACGCCAGTCTTCTTCTTCGAAAGCATTCTCCTCTTGAATGTGGTTGACCTCATAGATGGTGAGGTCAGATTCTTCATCGAACACACTTGGCATGAGCCTTCGGTGTCTGACAGTAATATTTAACTCTCCCTCAGGCGGGAGCTTTAAGGCGACTGCCAACTTTGCAAGAGTGTCAACCTGAGAGTTACTGCCTCTTGGGACGTGGCCTATTTCTAATGGGTAGAATTTTTTCTTGAACCTCATGACGGCTGCATGATAGGGAATAAGCTCCTTCTTCTGGACGTCATAGATGCCCAGTACTTGTCGAATGATGAGTTGAGAATCCCCGTACACTTTGATGCACCTGATGTCCATTTCCAGCGCTAATTGAAGCTCAATGATTAGCGCTTCATACTCTGCCTCATTATTAGTCCGCGACTTCATGAGGGCGCAAGAATTGTGGAGAATGCCGCCTTGCGGAGATACAAAGACTATCCCCGCGCCCGAGACAAAGTCTGAGGCCACCAACCCTCTTGATTGTCCGGGAAGCACCATCAAAATACAACTCCCAATGTGGGAGGTCGAGGGTGAGGACGCTCGGTTCCATGTGTGGTGGGACTTTTTTATAAAGCTCCCCAGTTTCTTGAGAAGGCACTAACACCTCTTCATTGGGCAACTCGAAGTTGAGTGGCGAATCTTCTGGCACAGGGTGCGCAGCTAAGAGCTCCGCCATTCCTTGCCCCTTGATCGCCTTACGCGTGACAAAGGTGATGTCGAATTCCATGAGGATAAGCGCCCACTTGCCGAGCCTACTAGAGAGGACGGGCTGACTGAGCAGAAATTTGAGTGGATCACATTTTGAGATGAGCTCCACTCGGTGAGCTAGACGGTAGTGCCATAGCTTCTTGACAACAAAAACCATCGCCAAGCATACTTTTTCCATAGGAGCATACCGATGCTCAGGCCCGATCAGTTTTCGGCTGAGGTAGTACAGTGGCTGCTCCTTGCCCTCGTCATTGATCTGGGCTAGCAGAGCCCCCGAGAGGCATCCATGGCAGCAATGTAGAGAATAAAGGGCTTCCCTCTGACGGGTGCCCCTAAGATTGGAGGAGTCAATAGATACTCCTTGATTTGCTCGAAGGCCCTCTGACAATCTTCCTCCCATATAAAGGGTGCTCCTTTCTTCATCAATTTACCGAAAGGTAGGCATCTTCCAGAAAGGTTAGAAATAAACCGCCTAATATAGGCGAGTTTTCCTTGAAGAGATCTGAGCTCTGTCAAGTTCTTAGGCGGGGGCAGTCCTCTTATAGCATTGATTTTGTCGGGGTCGATTTCTATGCCCTGATATCTAACGATGAAGCCGAGGAACTTGCCGCTGGAGACGTCAAAGGCGCACTTCATCGGATTCATCTTGAGTTGATATTGTCGAAGCCTTTCGAAGACTCGACGCAAGTCGGCCAAGTGATCTTCTCGCCTTTTTGTCTTGACGACCAAGTCATCGACGTAGCATTCGACGAGGTCATGTAGCATCTCGTCGAAGATCTTGGTCATTGCCCTTTGGTAGGTTGCACCGGCGTTCTTCAGGCCGAACGACATCCTTTTGTAGTTGAAGATCCCCTTAGGAGATCGGAAAGCCGTTTGGTCTTTGTCTTTGATGGCCATGCAGATTTGATTATAGCCCGACAACCCGTCCATGAAGGACAAAGCTTCATGACCAGTGGTCCTATCAACCATCGTCTTAGTGATTGGGACAGGGAAGTCATCCTTTGGGCATGCCTTGTTCAAATCCCTGAAGTCGATGCAGACTCGGACTTGGCCGTTCTTCTTCTTGACAGGGACTATATTAGCGAGCCACACATGGTACATGCAAGGCTCTATGAAGTCCACATCGAGCATCTTGTCAACCTCAGCATTGACTTTCAGCTCCAGCTCGTGGCGCATACGCCTATGGGCTTGCTTGACTGTTGGAAGTATTGCCAGCTCGTGTTCAGCCACAGAAGGGTCGAGCCCGGGCATTTCTTTATAAGTCTAGGCGAAACAATCCCTGAACTCTTCTAGGAGTTGCCGATACGACTGCCTTTCTTTCTCACTGAGGAGAGCACTTATGAAGGTTGGGCGGTAGTCTTCTTTGCATCCGAGATTGATCTCAATCAACTCGTCCACAGTTGCTTGACCACCGTCTTCAAGCTCCGGTAGAGCTGGCTGGAGGTCTACGAAGTCCCCCTCATCATCAGTGCTTGCTTCATAGACTTCAAATTCTTTGGAACATTCTTGCTCATGGCTTGAAGTCGAAGGACTTGCTACATCTTGCTGATGGTTGGTAGGCTGTCCTGTCCCTCCTTCGGGGAGGTGATCAGTGTTGACTTCTGATGATAATGTCACTGACGTCTCGCCGGACTCCCTTGCAGAGTCATCAGTCTTGGGCTCAACTTCTGCTTGCCCGTGGGGAGGAGGTAGCAGTCCTATAGTATTAACTGCGTAGCAGACCTCGAAGTCCCTCTCTTGGTCGTAGCCGAGTCCCCGCGTGTCTTTGCTGGAGAAGGGAGGTTGTCTACGGACTTGCGGAGGGTTCCACAGCTGGTGGAAATATGCCGCTCGTGCAGGGTCTTGAGCTTGCGGGATGTGCTGCTTTTTGCACATTTCCTTGATGCGCTTTGGCATATCATCCATCTCCTGGACTAGCTCTGGCGCCACATCGGTGGGAGTATCCCAGCCGAAATCATCTTCCGGAGGGCCCGGTGGGACTAAGTCACCTTTGTAAAAGATGATCGGCTTGTCCCCCTTGCCCTTGTTACGTCTTCTTCTCCGTTGATAGGAGATTGTGAAGGTCTTTAACTGCTCCACTTAACACTCTTCCCGTTGGGACGAGAGTTGAAGGCACTTGGGCAGTAAGGAGATACTCCCGTCAATGATCCGACTGATGAGGTTAGCTTCAAAGTCAAAGCTTCGCCTCTCCGGCTGAGTCGGCTTGGAAGCGGCCTGGAGGCTTAGCCTGTGCAGCTTTACCATGTCTTGGTTAACAGTGAACAACTGCCCTTCGTCCTATGTAGTCTGAGACGTGAGGCGAGCGAGGCGACCCTGGGGTCGCCTCACGCCTCAAAGGCCTAGGCGATGGCCGAGGCGTTTGAGACGAGATATTCTTAAAAAATTAAAATTAAAATTATATGTCAAAATATCACAAAAATATATTTTTTTGAACAGTAAATATCATAAAATTGCATATACACTAAACAAGAAAAATAACTAACAAGTGCAATATTATAACAAAACAAAAATAGTTAAACAAGTGCAAAAATAAATCAAACAACAAATAAAACAAACACTCTAACTGTGCATGCGTGTGTGTCTGTGTGTGAGAGAGAGTAGGAGACATAGTGAGCAGAGAGAGGGCGGGAGATAGAATTGAGAGAGAGAACAGAGAGACAGGGCGAGAGACAGAGAGCTGAGAGAGAGAACAGAGAGAGTGACAGAACAGAGAGTGAGAGAGTGGAGAGACAGAGAGTGAGAGATCAGAGAGAGAGAGAGAGTGGAGAGAGAGAGTGAGAGAACAGAGAGAGGGAGCGGTTGGACGCGGCTGGACTGTGGGAGAGGGGCTGAGCCCCCCTCCGTGTGTGCGTGCGTGAGAGAGAGAGGGAGTGGAGTAGAAGACAGAGAGAGAGGAAGAGGGAGACGGCGGGAAGGAGTTACCGGTTGCCGGACGCCGCTCGCCGCTGCCGCTGTCGGGTTTAAGACGGGATGCGAGCAAAAGTGCAAAACCCTCGCAGGTTTAAAATATCCGGCTTGGCATTGTTAACGGGTATTAAAATCCGATACGCGGATCTGAGTGGGCGGGCGGGCGGGCGGGCGGGCGGGCGGGCAAGCGGCCGAAGCATGCCGAGGCGGGCGAAGCGCGCCGAGGCGGGCGAGGCCCGTGAGGCACGCGCGAGGCGTTCGCCTCGGCGAGCCGCGACGAGGCGAGGTAGCGGGACGTTGCCTCGCCCCGCCTCACCGCCTAGGCGAGCGCCTAGGCGCGCTTTGGACTACACAGCCTTCGTCAGTTTCATAGTTCACTTTTTGCTTCCCTTTGTCCTTTACAGGCTCAGGGATTGCTAAAGTGGGCTCTCCAAAATATAGGGAAGCATCTGCCAGGTGGCACTCATTTGGGTGGAACGGGGCATGATCTGCAAAGACCGTATGTTGTTCCCCTCCCTTAGCATATTTAATGCACTGGTGCAGAGTTGATGGGACGACCCAATTTTCATGGAGCCAGGGCCTCCCGAGCAGCACCTTGTAAGATGTGTCGGCGTTGATAATATAGAATGTCGCTTGGGTGACAAAATCGCCCAAAGCTAGTTTGACTTCAACCCGACCTAGCGCCTCCTCGGAATCTTGACTGAATCTCGAGATCTTGACGGCGCTGACCTTTTGTAAATAAGGGGTCAGATATAGAGACTTGAAAGTCTTCAAAGGCATGATGCTGATGGCCGCTCCAGCATCGACCAGAATGCGATTCACATCATGCCCATTGATCGTCCCTCACATATATAAGGGGCGATTATGGCACGGAGAGGACAGCAACATATCTTTGTTTGTGAAGGAGATGTTGGCTGTAAATGTCTCATATGCCTGGGCTTGAAACTCTACAACATGGGCTTCATAGGCCTCTGGGTCTTGAAGTATTTTGACAAGAGCCTCCCTGAGATCCTTACTCCAAGCGATGGCTTCCCAAATAGTGACATTTGTTGGAAACCGCTTCATATGATGAATAATTTTGCGGTCTGCCCGAGCACGGGTCTTGTCAAATGGCGAGATGATCTCCGCCAGAGTCTTCGGTGCCTGACGAGGCTTCTCCCGTTTAGAAGGGCGTTCCTCCCCATTCTGGCCCTCCGCATTTTCTTGGAACAACTGTGCCAGAGACTCCTCCGGAGGTGGTAAAGGTTCATCATGTTGGTCTTCATTAGAAGGACCTGTTGGGCCCGCGGGCTTGACCCTGTTGGAGGGGCCAGCCTGCTCCAACGCCTCCTCGCGCGCCGGCGACTTGGTTGGCTCCTCTTCTTCATCAGAAGAGGTGATTATAAAAGGGACGCCACCCGATTTAGCTTTTGAGCTGGTGCTCGAACCCTCTGAGGGGTTGAGGATAAAAGGGATTCCCCGAACTTGGGTTTCTGGGACAGGACCCGGCTTCTCCCCTCTGAATATTATGACCCGATCGAGAGTTAGGGGACCTTCACGCCCACGTCCTCGTCCTCGGCCATGACCACGGCTATTCCTCGCCGAGCGACGTTGATATGTCGCCATGGGAGCCTTGCCTCTGGTGTTGTCAGCCAAAGGTGCGTTGATGTTGTTGGGCGGCGGGATCGCCACCATGTTGCAGGAGAGCTCTTGCAGCATTTCCTCGAGCATCTCCATAGTGAGCTCCTCGTCCTTGTAAAATAAGGAGAGCTCCTCCGTGATTGGGAAGTCTTCCCCTTCTTCGAGACGGTGAACCATCTCCCGAAGCCACTGAAGGAGGCGGGCCCAGGGAATATATTCGTCTAGAGTGACGACCCTGGTGGGACAAGGGAGAGTGTACTCCTCCATCTCATCTATGAGCTTTTGAAGTCTTTGTAAAGGAGTTGGCTCCATAGGGGCCTCCATAGCTGCTGCTTGCTCAGCTTGTTTCTTCAACCTCCTCTTCAAATTCTTCATGCGGTTCTTCTCTTGCTTCTTTTGGCGTGCCGCCTCTTGAGAAGAAAGGGGACCTTGCTTTGAAGGTGGGACTGGTTTGCTCCCAGAATTTTGCTTTTTGCTTCGCGCCGGCTCTCTAGGAGCCTTAGTGCTGCAGCTCTTTCTGGGAGTAACTTTAGTCCACTTGGCCTCCTCTGGCTGAACCTGGAAAGTGGCATTGATCGCCTGAGCAATTACATCAGGCGGCAGCTCCTGGAACTCTGCCAACCACAGTGGGGCCCTTGGGGGCGTTGCAGCTCCGCCAGTTTTGCTTTGACTGGCGGCTTTGTCGGTTCAAGCTGTTTAGGTCTTTCTTCAATTGACGACCTTCTTGGCTCGACATGAGCTTTGGCCTGAGACTCCCTCACCTTGGCCTTGCCTTTATTATTAGGTGGAGGGTTTCCCCTTATGACGATGTTGGGTTGACCCGGCCTGGACAGAGGTTTGGAACGTTCCCCCTCGGCTTGGCTTTCTGGGCTCCGGGCCTTTGGCCCCTCGCACCTAGCGTTGCCTTTGGGGTTTGGCGGAGGATTACCGCTGTCCGTAGACTTGTCCGGTTGGAGTTGTCGAGAGGTGGGTTTGGTCCCACGCAACTTGGTCTGCTCCTGTTGAGCTTGCTAGAGAATCTTCTTAGTGACCTCTTTAAGATGCCGCCTCGTCATAGAGTTCCCTTGCGCATCGATCTCCCCTCTTTGGATGAGGACTTCAATGCAATCTTGGACTTCCGGGCATTCCCGGGTGGGGTGAGACACCCTGGCATGATATTTGCAGTAATGGGGATGACTCTTGGCCGTCTCATTGTAATAGGACGGCGGATCATATGTCAACACCCGACCATCTTCCAGGAGCTTGTCAAAAATCTTCTCAGTGTCCTCCTTGGGGAAAGAACACTGATGAGAGGGTCACCACCCTGGATACCACAATGTGGACTTGGGCGGTTGGGAACTGACTCCCTCCTCCTGCGGCTCCAGGAGTTGGAAAGCTGCTGAGGCATGTATAACATTGACGGAGAAATGGAAACTCTCCTGCATATGTGGCTGGGGGGGGGGGTCGACCAGGAAATCACCCATATTGATCTTCCGTATAACATTGACGGAGAAATGGAAACTCTCCTGCATATGTGGCGGGGGGGGGGGGTCGACCAGGAAATCACCCATATTGATCTTCCCTTGCTTGATTAAGTCCTCAACGAGGTCCTTGAACGGCTGGCAATTATGGATGATGTGGCCTACCACCTCATGGCAGGGGCAGTAGCCCTGATGAAATGCGGCACCTGGTGCCTGTTCCATGGGTGATGGGCTTTTCAAGCCCCCTCGCTGGCACGCGAAGATGTTCAAAGTCTTCTCGCGAGGGAAGGAGTATAACTTCTCGGGCTGCTCGCCTTCGGGTGTATGCTCCTCGTCTTCAAATGAGTCCTCCTCGCCTTCAGATGAATCGAGGATTCCTCAGAGAGCCAACCCCTGAGCGGAGCCCGGCCAGTCACTGTTGGCAGTTTCGGCCGAAACCGATACGTTTCGGCCGAAACGTATCGGTTTCGGCCATAACCGATACGAAAAGGGCCTTCATTACTGTAGCAATCTGAAACTTAAAGGAGGTATCGATTTCGGGCGAAACCGATACTGGTTTCGCCCGAAATCGGTCGGTTTCGGCCAAAACACGTGAACCCCTTTATGCTTTGCTGTCTCCCCCCCCGAAACCCCACTACCTAGCCACGGTTTCGGCCGAAACCCTCCCCCCTGCTGGCTGCTGTCTCCCTGCCGTTGCTGTGGTGCTGCCGTCGAGCTGCTACTGTGCTGCTGTGGTGTTGCTGCTGTCGAGCTGCTGCTGCCGTGCTGCTGTGCTGCGGCTGCTGCCTGCTGCGGCTGGCCGGCTGCTGCCGTGCGACCAAGGGCCGCGGCTGCTGCGACTGCGAGGCTGCTGCTACGCCTGTTGGAGGTGGACAGGGAGAGGCCGAGAGGGAGCCTTGCTGCGCACACCGGGGGCCAACACAACATCAAGAGTTTGATTGTTTTGTTTGAGGTTAATTTCATTGGGTTAATTTAGGGTTTGATTATTTTGTTGTGTTATTTTGGTTGGGTTAAAAATTTGGGGTGAACAAACCTTGCTTATTAAGTTTCTTCCAAGGGTGATTAAGGGCTTAAGGGTTAATTGCTAATTAAACCCTAATCAGTTTATAAAAATTGGGGCTTTTGTCTATTTTGATTTGCTTAAGCTCAATTGAACTTAAATTAAGCTTCATTGAGGATTTTGGGGTGGGATCATGCGGGTGCTACTTTTTTTTCCCAAGGGTGATTAATGGTTAATTGCTAATTAAGCCCTAATTAGGTCATAGAAATTGGGGATTTTATCTATTTTGATTTACTTAGGCTCAATTGAAGTTAAATTAAGCTTCATTGAGGATTTTGGGATGGGATCATGCAGGTAATTATTTTTTCCCAAGGGTGATTAAGGGTTAAATGCTAATTAAGCCCTAATTAGGTCATAGAAATTGGGGCTTTTGTCTATTTTGATTTGCTTAAGCTCAATTGAAGTTAAATTAAGCTTCATTGAGGATTTTGGGGTGGGATCATGCGGGTAATTATTTTTTCCCAAGGGGGATTAAGGGTTAATTGCTAATTAAGCCCTAATTAGGTCATAGAAATTGGGGCTTCTGTCTATTTTGAATTGCTTAGGCTCAATTGAAGTTACATTAAGCTTCATTGAACATTTTGGGGTGGGAGCATGCGGGTAATTATTTTTTTCCAAGGGTGATTAAGGGTTAATTGCTAATTAAGCCCTAATTAGGTCATAGAAATTGGGGCTTCTGTCTATTTTGATTTGCTTAGGCTCAATTGAAGTTACATTAAACTTCATTGAACATTTTGGGGTGGGAGCATGCTGGTAATTATTTTTTTCCAAGGGTGATTGATAATTAAGCCGTAATTTTTCCAATGTACTTACAACTATACTATTTTTCTTTGACTGTCTTAATGCAGCATCATGCCTAGACGTCAGCAAACACAGGAGCAGCAAGGGCAGGAGGATCCGGGATGGGCCCACATGTCCTTAGTTGATGCTAAGAGAAGAAAGGTGAAATGCAATTACTGTGGTAAGGAGATGTATGGCGGAATTACCAGAGGAAAGCAACATTTGGCAGGGATAAGAGGAGAGGTGAGACAATGTGACAACTGTCCCCGAGAGATGCGAGAAGAGATGCGCCAGTGCCTTCTGGGGAAAAGGGAGAGGGTGCAACAAAGGGCTGAGGATGAGGCTGAAATTACTGAGGAGATTTCTGGCAGAAGGGTTAGGAGGGATGATGATGAGGAAGGCGCTGAGGATTCTGATCCAGAGCTGACTGAAGCAAGGGAGCGTGAACAAGCCGCTCGAAGGAAAGGGAAGGGAGCCATGGGTTCAGGGACCTATGAGAGTACACCTGCACGACGTCCTGACGTTGGTGCTGCCCCACATACGCAGGGAACAGGTCCCATGGACAGCTATCTGCACAGAAGGTCCCAAGCTACACAACCTAAAATCAAGCAAGCATTCAGAGGGGTCAAAAAATCAGCAGAAGTTGCAGGGCATGCATTTAAATCTATCTGCAAATAGTTTTTTCATGCAGGTGTCCCTGCACATGCAGCTTCAAGTGAATATTTCCAACCTATGATAGATGCCATAGCAGATGCTGGCCCTGGCTTGAAGGCCCCCTCACGTCGAGACATATACGGGCGTGGCCTTGAGGGAGAGGTTGAGGAGCTCCATGATTGGGTTGAAAGCTTCAAGCATATATGGGTGGAGAGAGGATGCACCATCATGTGTGATGGTTGGACTGGTATCACGAAGAAGTCCATGATAAACTTTTTGGTCTATTGCATCGAAGGTACAGTGTTTGTGAAATCAGTTGATGCATCAGATTATGAAAAGAATGCAAATTATTTGTTTCATTTGATGGATGGCATGGTAGAACAAATTGGAGAGGAGAATGTTGTGCAGGTGGTGACTGATAATGAAGCCAGTTACAAGGCTGCAGGGAAGAAATTGATGCAGAAGCGTAGTAATTTATATTGGCTCCCATGTGCAGCACATTGTTTGGATCTGATGCTTGAAGACATAGGGAAGGAAAAGCATGTGAAGAAGACAATTGACAAGGCACAAAAAGTCACACAGTATATCTATGGCCCCTAGGATACTAAATATGTTCAGGGCGCATGCCAGTGGAGGGCGAGATATCATCCGTGCAGGCCCAACCAAATTTGCTTCCAATTTTATTTCTTTGGAGTGTTTGCACAGGTATAAGATTGATCTCAATTCTTGATACTTTATCCTCACTGATATGTAACAGTTGATGCAGCTTCAAATTTCATTTATCTGCACAGGTACAAGAATGAGCTGAAAGCTTTCATATACCACAATGCCGTGCGAGACTACATCGACAAGGGTACAGTTGATGCACAGATGGATTATCTGGATGTCTGCCACATCGTGGACGACAACAAATTCTGGGACAAGGTGTCACGGTACTTGAAAGTAGTCACACCCCTCGTGAAGGTCTTAAGAATGGTGGATGGCGATGAGAAGAATGATATGGGCTACTGTACGAGGCCATGAACCGTGCCAAATTGGAGTTGCAGCATTCCCTTCCCAGACATTATGCAAAATGGTGGAAAATTATTGACTAGAGATGGGACAACACATTAAACCACGACTTGCATGCAGCTGGTGAGTGATTAATTGTACTGAATTTGGGGTAATGCCTTTATGTTATTTTATAAATTTTATTTAGTTAATTATACACAAATGCAGGTTATTTCCTCAACCCTCGATTTATGTACGGTGCCGATGCACATGTTGATGACGAGGTGCTTTAAGGGACTTTAAAAGTCATTGGTTGCTTATCGAGGAATCCAGAAGAGACTAGAGGCCGAAGTAGAGGTTCACCTTTATTTGATACTTTCAATAACATGTATAGAATTTATTTAAGTAGTTATGTTAATGTATTACTCTATGTTTGTAGATGAACCATTACAGAATGAGGACTGTGACATATGCTGACTCCCAATTGCAATACGCTGTGGGAAGAGTGAGCCCAGGTATATTTTATTTTTTGGATTTCTTAACCTGATGAATATATATTTGTACAACTAAAATGCATTTGCTTATGGTTGGTGGAACAGCTGACTGGTGGATAATGGTGAACAACCGAGATGTGGGCAGCAATGCATTGGCTTTCATTGCAGTTAGGATGCCGCCGCAGAAATTGATGTGGATGCCTTATTTGTTGATGAGAATCCGTTGCAGTCTTGGGTGGAGACACGACAGCAGGTTGATGAGCCTATTTTTGATGATGATGATAGAAGATGGGCAGATGGCATACTAGATGAAGATGAGCCAAGAGATCCCAAATTAAGAAGAAAATCAAAGAGGGTCAGAGATACTCATGTGCACATGTCTAGGGTTGTTGAGGACACTGAGGAGCAGCATGATTTTCAGCCAGCTAGACACTCCGACTCAGATAGCAGGCCAGTCACTCCTAGAATGGGCAAGGCACCTACATCCTTAAGAAGAAGTACATCAGTGCATGGACAAACTGAGAGAACAAATGTTGCTGCTCGAGAGGACCCGACAATTGAGCAGTTGAAGCAGATTTATTTGAGGCACACGCCAAGGGGAACATGATTCATGTCAAGGGTGCACGAAGAAAGCACACCGGCACAGGAAAAAGCATCCCCAAAGGCCAAAAGGCGACTGGAGACTGCAGGTTTCGTGATCCTTTGATTTTTTGTTTTTGAAAGTAACTTAAATTCTTATTATCAGTTCGAATCAGAAAAGGTTTTGGTAGGAGATAAATTCTATATTTTCGTATGTGCCAGGTGCTACTACTGGCGGTGGGGATGCTGGTGGTCCTTCCTCCTTCCACGCAGACACAGGCAGAGGATACAGTCAGGGTGAGGGAGGACATGAGTCACAGAGTCAATATGGGCATCCATCAGGTTATGGAGGTGGCCAACAGGAGGCAGCGATTTATGGGTCGTGGGATTATGAACCATCATTCAACTTTCATCCGGCCAGTTCCTCTTCTCTTCCTCAAGATTCTTATGCTGATACTGGATTCGGCTCAAGCCAACCAAACACTCCAAGAGGGATCCAAAGAGGGATGCAGGACTTGGCTACCTGATTGTTTGGTTATAGTGAATATAGACCATACATGCAACCTGGTTATGGGTATCAACATCAAGGGCCAGACGATGAGGGAGAAGGTTCTTCTAGTAATTATTATCCATATTAGGTAAGAATCAATGAATTTTTGTAACATTTATTTTGTCTAATTTGATTCATTGTACTGCCTGTATTAATGTACAATGGAATATTACTTTAACTTTCACATGTTCAATGTTTGAAGTTCAATTTTTGTAGTTGTCTACTTCAAGGTTATTGCACTAACTTATACAGTCAAATGCATGTGTAATGATTTTTGTGATTTTAAGTGATTATTTATATTTTTTATGACTTTTTTTTCCAGATTTTTTAGAATTAATTTGATTTTTTTAACCTTTTATCTGGTTTTCGGCCGGTTTCGGCCGAAACCGAAACCGATACCGAGTCGTATCGGTTTCGGACCCGGCCGAAACCGAGTCCGAAACCGAGTTTGCCATCCTTGCGGCTAGTAGGCGGTACACCTGCCTCCCGTATGTGGGTTGGAGCTAACCCCCTGGCAAATGGGCCAAAGGGGAAAGTAGCGAACTGCTAATCAATGCTCTCCAGGAACTGCAGCAGGCGCCTTTGTTCCAATTGCAATTGCCGGATTTCTCCTCGGATTTTTCGAATAGTCCTCCGCAATGTCGGACACTTAAGGAGTGAGGAAGGGGCGACTCCGCGGCTAGTATTGGGCTGTTGATTTGAAGGCCCAGCCTTAGAGGCATTGGAGCTCGAAGCCGTCGCCACCATGTAGATCACATTAGCTGACCGATTTGACCGACTCCAAGCATGAGGCTGCGGCGGGTCAACCGCATGGCTCAGCATGTTTATCAAGCCCTTTTGGATGAGCTCTTCTGCTATATTCTTAAAGACATAGCAGTCTCTAATGGTGTGACCCAACCTCCGGTGATACACACAATAGGTAGGATCATCTGTTTTGTCCACCTCTGAGGGCTTCTGCGGATCCGGTAGGTTGATGAGCTGCTCTTTCATGTATAGGTCAAAGAGCATCTTGGTGTGCTCCTTCTTGAAGGAATAAGGCGTCTTCATATGCTCCGCCAACTGAGAAGCGCTCGCCTTGCTATCAGGTTTTTTGCCGTTGCCTTTTGATTTTCCTTCCCCCTTGTCTCCTTTCGTAGGGGAGAAGTCTACAACATTTGCCTTCTTGCCGCTAGCCAGACGGTCTTTGAAGGATTTGCCTTTTACAGAGACTTGTGTCGGGTGGTAAGCGAAGAACATTTCAATCTCTGCCACCACCTTGTTGAGCTAGTCAAAGCTTCTGATATTTGAGCCCAGAAGCTTTTCACTGACTTCTGCCGAGAGGCCCCTGCGGCAGATCGTCTTCGGGCGTCGGAGGATTATCTTAGTGCATGCTGACGTCCCTCCATCGCTTGATGAAGTCCAACGCTGTTTCACCTTTCTTCTGCCGAAGGGAACAGAGCTCCGCCAGGGAGACTTTGCGTTCGGCCGTCTGAAAACGGTCGACGAACTTCTTCTGCATATCAGCCCAATCAGCAACGGAATTGGGCTTTAGTCTGGAGTACCACTGGAAGGCGGTGCCGGTCAAGGATGTGGCGAAGTACCGCAACAAGTATGTCTCTTCTAGCGCCAATTCACCCATGGCCGTCATGTAGTAGGCCAGGTGTTCATGTGGGGAGCCCTACCCGTTGAACTTCTGGAGTTTCGGGGCCTTTGGGCAGTCAGGTGGAAGCTTCTTGAATTGGTGATGGAGGGGATATGGCACGCTGTACAAATCAACGGTAGCCACCCCCTCTCCATGTTGGGCAAACTTCGCCTCCACGATCCGCTCGATCATCTGCCTTTGCGCCATGAGGCTTTCTGTAGCAGGGGTGGCAGATGACCGGACATTGGCTTCATGCTGTGGCACTTCAAATTCCACCGCCAATGGCAATTTTGCTGCCGTGGTGGAGGCATTGGCTGCAACTGGAATGGGAGGAGGCTGTTGTTCCACTCCAGTTGGCGCAGCTTGAGGTGGGACATGAACCTCTTTTTCACGCAACAGCGCTTGTAAGAGGTTCTTGAGTTCTTGGTTTTCGCGTCGGAGCTCCTCCAACGCGGGGGTCTGCACCTCTCTCCCAAGATCTTCCTCGTGCGCGGGGTTATTGTCCCCATCAACACCATGGATGTCCTCCTGGTGTTCTTCTTGTCGCGCCAGCTCGGGCTGAGATGTCCCAGCAGCCGGCGCCTGTTGTGTCTGCGTCAGGATTCAGGAGACTTGCCTCGACCTCCTCGAGTATTGAAGAGGCTGGTTCAGGTCGCCCGAAGTGTCCTCCGGCTGCTTATCGGCGAAGGTAGTGTAACAGGTGAGCACTTTGACAGAATCATTAGTCACCTGAACCACCCGCTTTTTCCTGGGCGGTTGTCTACTCAGCTTGGGTGGCATCCCAATTCTGTCAAAAACAGATACTCGGGACGTGGAAGCCTGTGTAGAGCAATCCTCATCCGTGGGTGTTGAACTGGCCCACGGAGAGGTCGGCCGCACCTTCTTGCCAGCCCCTCGGCGCTTTTGCCCGCGTGGGGGCTGAGGTGCAGGCCTCGGGGATGCCGAGGTTTCAACGCTTGTCGGGTTCCGCATTTGTTGCAGCTCCGACATGCGGAAGGGCGCTTCCGTCCTTGCGCGCCTTATGATCCGGGCCTCCTCCTTGGTGACCCATATTTTCTTCAGTTGGAGCTGGCGCTCCTCAACTGGGTTGCCCCCTGTCCTTGACCGGGGAGCTCGTGGCTTGGGTCGCTACAGGGGACCCTGAGTTGCCGCTGATACGGCGGGCTTCTTCATCTTCGCTCCATCCTCCCGGACTTGCCGAATGAGCTCGAAGCGATTGGAGGTAGAGATGGTTGGGACATGCCGATCCCGAGGCAAAATCGGCTCGCCTCCATCGAGCCGAATGCGGAGGTCTCCGACGATTATAGTCTTGCCGGAGTGGGATGTAGCTGCCGCAGGTTTTGTGCCCTGGCGGCTACGACGTTGCCCCCGTTGAGCAGGAGCAACCTTGGTGGCGCTCGCCCTAGGCCCGACGTCACGGTGGCGGCGACGCTGCCCCCGTTGAACAGGAGCAGTACCTCTGACGGCTGCCGCAATAGAATCGGTGCCGTTGCGGTGACGGCGCTGCCCCCGTTGAGCAGGAGCGACGCCAACAGTGACTTGATTGACCGAGAAGACTCGGCCAATTGCTGGGACAAAGGGCCTGACACCCCTGGTCCGCGAAGAGACGGCCGGGCGAACTTGACCAATTGCTGAAGCTGAGGGCCTGACACCTCCAATGGTGGTCTTGTTGACCGGGCTAACCCGGCTAGCTGCTGGGGTTGAGGGCCTGACACCCCCGACAGTTGTCTTCTTGACCGAGCGAGTCCGACCAATTGATACAGCCGAGGGCCTGACACCCCCGACGGCTGGCTTGTTGGCCGAGCGGACCCGACCAGTTGTTGCAGCGGAGGGCCTGATGCCCTTAGTGGCTGTTGCCGCAGGCGTGGCTGAGCTGATCTCAACCACGGGTATGACGCCCAGGAAGAAGGGCGAGCCGATGACTGCAGGGAAGTCGCCGAAGACGATGGGGGTCGCTAGGTATCCGAACCTGGCGTGATTGGCGACGACTTGAAGGCGGTAGGTAACGGCGGCCATCGCTGCTGTTGCTGTTGGTGGTGGTGGTGCGGAGCACGAATGGAGAAGTGCGCGAATGCACAAAGACCCCTCACGTGAGTGAAGGAAACTTGCCCTCCTCTTCCCGTCCTGTCAGAGGAAGAGGGGTAGTCAGAACCTTAAGAAAGGTTTAGGGACTTTCTTTGACAGAAAGAAGAAAGGCGGGAAAGGTCCCACCGGGCGTGCCAGTTTGTGGAAAACGGAATTTTTTTCGTAGATAAAAATAGAATAAATGTTCTTTTTTGAAAAGAAACATTCCCCCTATGTGTAGAGGTTTATTCCGTGGGTGCGCATAATATCAGACGATTTGGGTTCGGGTGCTGGACCTCTCCCCACTGACCGCAGTCAGTGTTGATTTACATCGGCCTAACGTCCGAACACCTTTGTTTAACTGGCAAAGAAATCCCAAAGCCTTCTATGGGGGTTCTGATGTTGAGGGCAAACTTATTTGGGGGGCTCACAGTGTCCACTCATTTACCACCGACCAACAAAATGACTAAGTTACGGTTTCAACTAAGGCCCCTCATGTTTAGGCAAAATCCTAGAATTTAGGAATATGAAGATGATTTAAGGGAGGCCGTAGGCATATTTGAAGTCACGAGAGGTTTCCTGGACTATGGGGGTGTTTTGGTAATTTAACATTTTTAGGGGTATTTTGGTAATTTTACCGGGCCAAGGGCATTCTCGGAATTTCAAAGTTGGAAAGAAAATATGATAAGGTTCCCGACTTCCCAAGACATTGATGCCGTTTCTGGAGGGTTTCGGGGGCTACTAGGCTATTTCTGGATCACAGCAGTATTTTGGTAATTTTACCACATCCTTTATAGACTTAGGTTTGAGGTGGCACCCAAGTGTCGGACTGAGCTGACAGCACTTTCGGACCGAATGAATGACAAGGGGCTTCATAGAAGGCATGCCTCTGTCAATTCTGTCAAAAGAGGGGTACGTGCGTAATTTCCACAAGTCGGAGGGATTTTATTATAATTTTCCCCGATTGACATACAAAGGAAATTTGTAGATCACACTGGATGCATTTATAGCCCGAATGGGTACAAGGGTTGTTGGCGAGTTGTCGACTGTACAAAGATCCGCATTAACACGGGAAATAGGGGCGTAGCCCAAATTACAAAAGTTGCAGGGCATAACTGTAAACAACAAGACTTTTTGTTTCTAACGACCCCGGGGGGGGGACATTTGTGTAATTCCCCTATCGTAGAGGTAGAACTACATAATTCTGCCGTCCCGGGACGTAGAAACTTACAAACACGGCCCGCTGAGAGGCATAATTACAAAAATACTCCGTAGGGGCATAAATACAAGACCCGGAGACTTACCCCTCACAGGTCAAGACAAACAAAACAAATTCCTCGCGCTGATTGCTTGGTGCTCCGTATGTCTTCCTCCGATCTCTCCATTTGGACCTTTGGGGGTCTATTTATAGAAAGCTGGAGGACCCAGGTTGACAAAACCGTGAGGATTTGCCTCAATTCTGACAAGGTGGAGTGCAAAAACCCCCTTTTTTGTCAAGGTGGGTGTCAAAAAGTATTTTTTGACCCCTCATGCTTTTTCTCTTTTTTTTGTTTTGTAACACGCGAGCCCGCAGAGCTACCAGAGGAGTCAAATGACCCTACCAGAGGAGTCAAATGATCTCCAGAGGAATCAAATGACCCCGGTGGAAATGGCAAAAAGCTTTTTTGACTCCTCTTCTCCCTTTTTTCCTTTTTTTTTTCTTCTTCTTCTTCTCCTTTTTTTTGTAAAACCCGGACCGGGGAAGGGGGGAACCCAGCGGGGACACTTGACTCTGCGGGTGGACCCAGCGTGGTCATTTGACCCCGCGGGTGGACCCGGCGGGGATCGTGTGACCCCGCGAGGGTCATGCGACCCCGCTCGGGGGCGCACAAACCCGCGGGGCCCCCGCGGGGCCCCGTGACCCCCCTCCTCTCGGGCTGCGCACTCCAAAGGGGTCATTTGACCCCCGAGCACCTCTTTTGACTCCTCTCGGCACCGTTTTGCTCCGTTTTCGTCGCCCTGGGTTGAGGAGAGATCCTCGTGCAGTTGCTTGTCCGGCCTTACTTCTCGCCGCGTGGCAGCGATACGTTGGTGGAGACCCGCGCGGGAACAGAGGACCGTCTTGTTTGTTGTTTGGTGGTGCGTCGCCGCGTGGGGAGGAATCCTTGCGTCCGTCCGTACCGTGTGATACACTTGCTCGACTATTTTGACGGGTACACATGCATATTTTCCTCATTAATTTCCTTGCTGCGACGCCACTTGTGATTGTGAATTGTCGGGCCAATGGACCCTAAATCACGGAGGTACTCCGCAATTCGACGGTGTTGACGCTACGCCATATTTCCGTCGGTTGTTTCATAATAAAATTCTCGAAATATTTCGAGAAAATTTTGGGTGCAACAATAACCCCAAAAAACACAATGGGCAGCTTGAGCAGAAAGTTTGTGACGTTCAATGGGAGGTAAATGAACAAAACAGACACAACCAAAAGGAGGAAGTGTATTGTAATCTGGTTGGTTTTGAAAAAAATTTAAAACAGGGATTATCATTCCCCAACTTTTCAGAAATTTGTTGAGTTGTCAAATAAACTGCAGTACACACTGCCTCATCCCCAAAAGTTGGTGGAATAGCTTCAACAAGGAGTGTGCGAGCGCCGTCAAGAATATGGTGCTGCTTTCGTTCAGAGATACCATTCTGCTGAGGGGTATATGGGCAATATGTTTGAGATATAATCCCCTTTCTTTGAAGAAAAAACTTGAATCTATAATGTGCAAGACAAGGGTGTGTACTAAGATTGGATTTGTAATGCTTTGCCCAACATGGGATTCCAGAGCCTTTATATAGATAGTTTTTTTTTTGGAAAGTGGCTGGTACCATGAATTGTATTAAAATAAAAAGAAAGATGTACAAGTATAGTCCAAGACTTTCCAAAAGATCTGCATATAAAAACCTGCCCATCAAATAGATGTGGCACCTACTAACCCCCCAATAAGTCAAGAAGTGAAGAATTATGTGAGCCCACATTACATAAAATCATCGCCTGGAAGAAGCAACCATGTTTGACACCCTAGTTTCCCTTCTGATGATTCTGGCGTTCTTTTCTCCCCATAGTGCCCACAATGTCACATGGAGAATGCGCCACCAGATTAACCTATCAGCCTTCGTGGTCTATCTCCTGTGCTATTTAGCTAGCACCTGTTGCACATTGTCTTGTAAGGGGGTGGCCCCTGATATCCTGGCTAGTACATGTATCCACACTTTCTTAGAGTAGGAGCATCCCACAAAGAGGTGGCCCATAGACTCCTCCTCCTCACCATGAAGGCTACATAGTGTTGGAATTCCCGGAAAAACGTTAGCCAACTTATCATTGATTGTTAGGCACCCATGTGAGATTCTCCATGCCAACAACTTTACTTTGAGGGGGCTCCTAGGCTTCCATATCTACTGTGCCAAAACATGCTTCATACCTCCATTTGAAATAAGCTTGTAAACTGAGGTGATTGAAAATCTTCCTACATTATCCCATCTCCACCACCATTTATTTGTACTACTAGCCTCCGACACAAGATCAAGGAGAAAAGAAAGTAGCAACTGTAGCTGTTCCATCTCTCCCTCTCTAATATTCTTGCGGAAGGATGGTGCCCATATACCGAAAGCTGTGGGTCAAACACCTGGGAGAATCTTCCCTCTTGTTCTGATGAAATGGCAAAAAGCCGTGGGCAATTGTCTTGTAAAGTAAAATCATCACACCACTTGTCTTTCCAAGCAAACATCTTTCTCCATTTCCTGGCCGGACCCTTGCACTAACCACAATGACCCTACATTGCAAAATCCCCTTCCAGGTGGGAGGGAGATTGTGCTGATTGGCTGGTACTAAGTCCCATAACCTTACCCTACCATAGTATTTCTGACGGATTACTTGCAACCAAAGGCCATTCTCTTTGGATCCCAACTTCTATAGCCACTTATTAAGTAAAGCCTGATTGAAATCTCTGATGCTTCTAATGCCAAGTCCTCCCATCTCCTTACACTTGCTCTACCCCATGCTATATCATGCTGCCCCCTATTCTTCTCTCCACTACCATGCTAGAAGAATCTAAGCCTGAATAGACTCAAGCTTCTTTGCAATGGTCCTCGGAATGTGGAAAATGAAGAAATAATAAATCGGGAGGCTATTCAACATAGATATGCAGATCACCAATCTCCCCCATATGAGAGGAGCCTCGTCTTCCACCCTGCCAACTACACTCAAATCTCTGTACTACCTTCTGCCAATCACTGCAGTGAATGGCCCCAGGAGACAATAGTAGACCCAAATAAGAAATGGGGAAATCTGTTATTGGGCATCCTAGTATAAAAGATACTCTCCTAAGGGCTCTATCTTCCATGTTAATCCCCACTAACTTGCCCTTGCCAAAGTTCACCTTTAGTTCACTAGCCTCTTTCAACAATTCCAACATGAATCTAGTAACAAAAAGTGGCCTCTCATCCTCGACTAAGAAATGGTGTCATCATATTGGAGACGTAAAATTTGCATATCACTTGTTGTATCCTGGAATCCCGTAATAAGTCTATTATCTTCAGCTCTAGACCACATCCTGCTTAGTATATGTGCCATTAATACAAAGAGTAGGGGAGACGAGTCTCCCTGTCGAAGACCTCTACCACTATGAGAATAGGGGGAAGGCTGATCATAGAACTACAAAAGTGGCCGAACCGAAGTGACACAAGACCGTATGCATCCAATCCATCTCTCATCAAAGTCTATCTTTTGTAACACTGAGAACAAGCAATTCCAGTTGACTTGATCATGGGCCTTCTAGAAGTCCTACTTGAGTGCCATTCTTCTCTTCCTTTGAATCTTGGTGGAGTGCAATCATTCATGGGCTACTAAGAAATTCTCTTGTATGCGACGACCCCTGATAAAGGCTCCTTGATAACCACTAACCATCCTGTCAATCACAGAGACAAGTCTCAATGTTAGAAGTTTGGAAATGATTTTATGAGTACCATTCAATAGGCTAATGGGTCTAAAAGCACTCAGATTTTGTGCTCCTTGCTTTTAGGGATGACGACTAAGAGGGTCTAATGCGGAGTGATTTTGATAGACGGCCCACATTCGTCCAGGCTTATCGACGGATTTCACGACAACGATGCAGCAGAAGACAATCAACGAGCCAATAGAGTCATTTTTCATTTTATAATGTATTTGACTTTTATCTAGAGTCTTTTCTATTTTTATGTAATTTTGGTATGATTTTTGCACTAATTTCTTGAGTCCAATGACAACTAATGTAATTTTTATTTTCAGGGGATTTTCGGATGTATTTTTTTTTAATTTCTTAGGTGTAAGGGTATTTTGCTCCTAGGGTGTCTATTACGGTTATGGTTATGTGAGTCTATAAAGTTTGATGTAAACTTCTCTCGTTCAGTTAATGAAAAAAAATGAAGAATCACATCAGATTTACAGTTTCTTCCTTCAGTGCTCTGTGAGGGAGAGGTCGCTAGGACCATAGCCTGGCCCTCCGAGAGGGACAGGGACGTTAGTCCCTCACTGGCCAACCCCCTTTCATCTGTCGTCGCCCACATTCTGCATCAAAGTGGTATCAGAGCAAGCCTCGACTTCTTCCTATGGGGCCGAGATTCTACCTGCGACATCACATCGCTAGACCCGCTTCCTGGGCGCCTTGCCTTTGTCGAGTTCCTTGCAGTCTACTTCGCCCAGACCATCTCAGAGTTGCGGCCAGCTTCGACAACAGAGTGAATGCCACCAACCACAGCTTGCACAGGCGGTCCCGGTGCACCCAGTCCGACTGTTTCCCCCCTTCCTGTCACCCTTTCCCAGCGCTCAATGGTCCCCTTCTCCTTTTATTTCTGTTCTTCTTCAATGCCGACCCCCTCTCCACATTTGACAACAACAAGTAGACAAGGATGGCTTAGCGTCCTCCATTCGGCCGTCGTCCGAGTCGCAGTGCGCCACTCCCGCCCCACCAGCAGCATTGCCGCCTTCCCCGTCGGCCCCTACCGCCCTCTTCTCTGTTGTCACAAAGAAAAAGGGAAGAAAGGGGGTGGTCACCCACGTCGCCCACCACTCCCTCTTCCTCTCCATCTCTTTCCCACCCCACGTCGTACCCCATTACAACAGCCAGCCGACTAGTCCCAATCGCCATCGCTCGCCACCACTCCCCCTCTACCTCGCCACTGCTGCCGCTGTCGGAAGCCAGCATCACCAACATCCAGTAGCGGCCGCCCTCCTCTGCCAACGCGACCCCCTCCACTGCCCCTCTGTCTTCACAATCGCAACAACTGCCGGTCCACATCTCTAACAGACTCACTGTCTCGTTCTGCATGTCGGCCACACCTTGCAGCGCCACCCCACCTGCCTGTTCCATGCCCAGCCACCAGCTCTGCCGGCGACCATTGAAGTTCCCTCCGGCTCTCCATCGTCCTCTGCGAATGCGACCGCCAGTCATCCTGCGACAGTCGGTCTTCCTGGCCCGAGCATCCACACCATCTCGCAGAATCCCCTGATAGCTTTCTTTTTACATATTATATTCCCCCTACCCCCACTCCAGCATTAAATGCCTTGATGTGGCCACGAAACTTGTTCAACTCATCTCCTTGCCAAGCCAAGACACCCTCGCATCTCTTTTCCACTCGATTCTCGTCAGAAGTCCACCGTGACCCTACTTTTTCCTTCTACTTTTTTATTCCCCAACATTTAATGCCCCCAAACCTTTCCTCTTTGTTTATAATCTGTTCTGGTCACCTCTCATCTTTCCCTCCTTCCACCTCCCTCTACCCTCTCTCTCACCTTCCTTTATGTGAACAGGGGGCATTGGCCCCAGCCCAACATAAGACCCTATGTCATCCTGCGCCAGGGATTTCAGTACATAGTGAGGTCCCACTTGGCCCCGCTACGTCACAGGTGCGCTGGTAGTGCCCACCAGAATCCAGTGAACAGTCAGCTTCGGTCTAGATTGCCTCTAGTCATGGCCCAACAGCACGGTTCCGCGTTACAGAGCTTAAGGAACTAGTTTGTTCCATCAAATCGGGGTCTGAGGTAAATCATACCCATGATGTTCTTTAGCTATAAAGTATTTCCAAACAATGATCCTACTACAGTGTTCCTCGACGGAAGTCAATCTGGGTATTATATTTGTATCTATTTTCGATTCTCTCTCAACAACGGGATAAATTATCATTCGTGGAGAGCAAGTTTTTGTGGAGTTTTCTCGACCGACTGTGGGCTGCACCACATATGAGGTCGTCACATGTTACGATGGAGCATGGAGCAGATTCGACCTCTTCGCTTATATATTAGTATGGGCACTGAGTGGATGGAAGAGCGTCAAATTGTCATGGATCTTGTGGGAAAGGACTGTCTTCTGCGGAAAGATGGTAGAACATTTTGCTTCTGGAATTCCTATTTTTCGTACACTACGCATTTGAGAAGGCGGTACAAGCTCGTCTAGTCGAGAAGTCGGAAGGATGTGAATTTTTTGTAATTTCTTAAGTGTAAGGATATTTTAGTCTTAGTGTGTCTATTAGGTCCTAGGGTGTCTATTACGATTATGGTTATGAGAGTCTATAAAGTTTGATGTAAACTTCTCTCTTTCGGTTAATGAAAAAATGAAGAATCACATCAGATTTACAGTTTCTTCCTTGAGTGATTCGTGAGGGAGAGGTCGTGAGGACCATAGCCCAGTTGTCCGGGAGGGGCAGAGATGCGACTCCCTCACCGGCCACCCCCCATTCGCCTGCCGTCGCCCACGTTCTGCATCTGATGCAGAGCAATTTCGATAAATGGCCCAGATTTGCCCAAGCTTATTGACAGATTTCATGACAATGATGTAGTGGACGACAATCAGTGAGCCAATAGTCAATTTTCATTTTATTATGTATTTTAATTTTTATCTAGAGTCTTTTCTATTTTTCTGTAATTTTTGGTGTGATTTTCACACTAATTTC
This sequence comes from Amorphophallus konjac, assembly GCA_022559845.1. Lineage (NCBI taxonomy): Eukaryota > Viridiplantae > Streptophyta > Magnoliopsida > Alismatales > Araceae > Amorphophallus > Amorphophallus konjac. The sequence continues at coordinate 212,211,475 of CM040117.1, read as the reverse complement.
TTGAGTCCAATGACAACTAATGTATTTTTTTTCTGGGGATTTTCGGATGCGATCTTTTTACTTCTTAGGTGTAAGGGTATTTTGGTCCTAGGGTGTCTATTACGGTTATGGTTATGAGAGTCTATAAAGTTTGATGTAAACTTCTCTCTTTCAGTTAACGAAAAAATGAATAATCACATCAGATTTACAGTTTCTTCCTTTAGTGTTCCATGAGGGAGAGGTCGCGAGGACCATAGCTTGGCCGTCCGAGAGGGACAGGGACGCGAGTCCCTCATCGGCTACCCTCTGTTCGTCTGACGTCGCCCATGTTTTGTATCAGGGCCTTTTTTATTCCCCTCAAGTGTGCCCTTCTCTCCTAGAACTCTTGCACTTCCAAAGTAGATCCAGTTTAATATTCTCCTAACACTTATGAAAGAATGCCAAAGAGAAATCATATGGTCCAGGAGGTTTGTCCCTTATCAAAGAGAAAACAGCTTGATGAACCTCGTCTTCTGAAAAAGAGGAGGAAAGGGTAAGGGCTACCCTTTCCTCCAAGGAGAGGCAAGGAAGGAGGTCATCAGTAATTAAGTGGCCTAACAACATCCTCTTCGGTGAAGAGGAGTGAAAAGAGCTTTTTCGTCTGCCTTGTGATATCCTTATCCCTGGACAACAACTGATCACCCACCTTGGTGCATCTGATTGATCTGACTCTCCTCCTCCCCGATGCTCTTCTTTGAAAGTATGCAATGTTCCTATCACCTTCTTTGAGCTATTTCTCCTTAGATCTCTGCCTACAATATATTTCTTCTCTAATTAAAATTTCATCAAACTGTGCCCTGAATCTGTACCTAAGCTGTCTGTCCTGCTCATCCATTAAGGCCTGCCTCCTCCTTGGCCAGTTGTACCATAATCCAATCCTTGGCCACCTTGCCTGGAATACCTTGGTTGCACCCCAGTCCTTCAACCGCTGTGTCACTTGCTTTAGCTTTCCCACAAATCTAGCCATAACCTACATCTCCTGCCTAGGAGCACTCCATGCCTCTTTGATTGTATCTAGGAAGTCCACCTCTCTGATTCAGTATCTTTCTAATCTGTAAAGGGGCTTCCCCTGCAATCTGCAAGAAGTGCTGAGCAAGATGGGATTGTGATCAAACACCGGTGTCGCTAGACAAGAGGAATACACATTGGAGAAATGATCCTCCCAATTCATAGATAGAAGGAATCTATCCAGACGGGAACATGAAGGTTTAGCCCTCATGTTGGACCAAGTGAAGTGAGCATTAGACATCCTGATGTCAATAAGAGCAGCATCGGCAATGAAGACAAGAAAGTCCTTCATTTCTCCTGGGTCATGGGTGTCGCCTGACCTCTTCCAAGTAGCAATGATTGCATTGAAGTCTCCCCCCCACACCATGGCCGCCTTGATGAGAAATGGTAGCAGATTAGTTCCTCCTACAAGAACCTCTTTCCTTCCTTGCTCTGTGGACTATACACACCCGAGAAATTCCATGAAAAGTCATCTCTAACATTACGAAAATGTAAGGAGATAGCCCCACCTCTCACCTGCTTATCCTCCACCTCCTCTTCTACCTCAAATTGGTTCCAAAGAACCATTATACCTCGTGCCCTCTCCTCAGCTGGGTGGGCCACTCCTTTTGAGCCTAGCACCTCCAATTTCTCTCATAATTGCTTCTACATCCCCTTCACACTTGGATCGTTGCAAGCATAAGATGTGAATTTTGCACCTCCTTATCAACTCCCTCACCACTCTCTTCTTGTCCTCCCCGCAAACCCATCTTGTTGGATTTTGTGTCTTCCCTAAGTGTTTTGATGATGAGCAACACTATGTTAATTGTTGTTGTTATTTTTGATCAGATATCTTGCACTTGAGTTATCCATGGTTTTATATGGAAAAGCTGTTAAGAGGTAACACTTCGTGTGTTCGTACAAGTTCTGTCTTCGTGCTGTCTTCCTTAAAACCTCATGTCATTCTTCTTCGCGTTTTCATCTCGTGTCGAGTTTGCCATGTTGTCGTCTGATTGAGTGTTGTCTTTCACCTCGTGCAGTATTTGTTTACTGTGTTGTTTCCATGTCATCCTTTGTATTCCTGTCTTCGAGTCCCTTCGCTGAGTCTCTAAGTCAGTCTTAGTTCAAGTGTTCGTTTCACTTTGTGATTGTTTTTCTCTTCTCATGACTTCGTGTCGTGTTCCTGAAGCTGCTCTAAAAGTTCTGATGAACTTCGAGTAGTTTTCCTGTAGACCTCGTGTCGTTCCTACTTAGTAACCACACTTCGTGACGGTTACTATAGTCCACGTCTTCGTGTTGGTTTCATGCACTCCGTGTCGTCTTCTTTGTTTCATTCTGTTCTCATCTCACTTCGAGTCGTTTCTTTGCATACTGTCTTCGTGTTGATTGGCACTTCTTCTTGGTTACAACACCTCGTGTTGTACTGTTTGACTTCGTGTCGGTTTCGGTTGCTAGTCCATGTTGTTTTCATGTCGTTCTCCTTATTGCCACCTCGTGTCGTTTTTTTCTTATTAAGTCTTCGTGTAGTTTTACTTCGTGCAGTGTGATCCCGTGTCATTTACTGTTTCGACTTCGTGTCGTTATCAGCCCGTGCTGTTTTCATCTCCTGCTGTTCTTACTGGCTTCGTGTCGTTTTCTATATAGTGTGTGTTTGTCACCACTATACTTCGTGTCGTTGCCTTTTTTACTTCGTGTCAAACTTCACTTCGTGTTGTTTTCACCTCGAGTCGTTTTCGTTATAGTCTGTCCTCGTGTTGGTTTCTCGCTTTAGTCTTCATGTCGGTTTCTGTCGTTAGCCCGTGTTGTCCTCGTGTTGTTTTTGCATTCGTGACCTCATGTCTCTTTTGCTTATAACCTCACCTCGTGTCATTTTCTTCTGTGTATCTGACCTGTTACAGAGTATCTCGTGTCGTTCTTGTGTCATCTCGAGTAATAGTCACGTCGTGTTGTTACTATACCTCATGCAGTTTTGGTTTTAATGGCCATGCAGCGTATTAATGGACTTAATCTCATTACAGGTCCGAGGAAGAACATTCCACACTCCAGGGCTGCACGTGATCCGAGACAAGAGGAACCAATCTGATAAAGGCACGTGGCAGGAAGATTCTGGATCGAGCGTGGGAGGCACACGCGTTTTGTGCCCTATCCACCTGCTGTTCTGCTATAAATAGAATCCTTCGTCCTCAGATGAAGGTGATCGAAGAAGAGAGGCATAGAAGAAAAAACAGGAAAATTGAGAGCCCTTCGATCCAGGAAAAGAAAAGAAAGAAGAAAGAATAGCAGAGGGAAAAAGAGAGAGAGAGAGCAGAAGAGTGATCAGAAGAGTTGTTCTGACTTGCGGATCAAATCCGAAGTCTATTGCTCAGTGTTGAGCTACATTGTTTCCATTCTCTGGCATTTGATTTCCTTCGTTCGTATTTTTATTTGGTTATTGTTCTTATCCTTCTTCTACTGTCATTGTTATTGTTTCCGATCCTCTGGATTGAGGTCGGGGTCCTCCTGTGAGATCAGGAGAAGGGAGATTCATTCTCCGGTTTGCAAGCAGCAGGTGAGCTGCTTGTAGGTTCCCTCCGGGTTGGGAGGAAGAGGGGTCTTCGACCTCTGGTTCACTAGTAGCATGGCTGCTACTAGTGGGGTTCCCTCTTGGTAAAGAGGAAGAGAGACGTGAGTCTCTGGGTTCTAGTGACTGCTGGTCGCTAGAGGTTCCCTCCGGGTAGGAGGAAGAGGAGAGGTTGTTCTCCTGGGAAGCTGTGTATCAGCAGTTGTCTGGCAAGCTGTGTTGCCCAGCCTTTAGTGAAGCCACACTCGGCTTGAGTGTGGGGTGGATGTAGGTCTGAAGGACCGAACCACCTTAAAATTCTCTGAGTCCTTGTGTGATCGATTGTGGTATTATTGTGGTATGCCTTCTATTTGCGTGAGCTATTAACTGCACTGCATCATTTTAGATAGTCAGAGCTTGAGGTTATTTGCGTTTAGCAATATACTCTGCAGTATTTTTTAATTCTACGAAAAACCGTGATCTATTCATCCCCTCCCCTTCTAGATCACTTCATATTGTACTTATCACATCTGACATTCCATAAAATGATCCTCATTCGGACACCAGGATGGCAGTACCAGTTTCGGTATCGGTTTTGGCCAGGACCGAAATCGAAACGTACCGGTTTCAATTTCGGTTTCGGTCGAAACCAGTTCTAAACATTCAAAAAGGCAAAAAATACAGTGAGCAGGTCCGGTTTCGGCGGTTTCGGTCTGAAACCATTATTTTTTTTTTTAAGTTTCGGACTTGCTACAGTGAGCAGGTCCGAAACGGTTTCGGTATGGGGCCGAAACCGTTACGTTTCGGCCGAAACGTATCGGTTTCGGCCAATACTGCCATCTATGTACGGACAACAATGCGAGCTTACCCTCCTCCTCCGATTTCTTCCCCTCTCTCCACACCCTTCTCAGGCCGAAACGTATCGATTTCGGCCGATACTGCCATCTATGTACGGACACCAATGCGAGCTTACCCTCCTCCTCCGATTTCTTCCCCTCTCTCCACACCCTTCTCACAAGCCCTTTCCCTATTTTTCTGCGACTTCCCACTCCTGGCTTCCCTCGCCATACTCATCCACTATCTCTTCTACGCCTTAGTGATTACCCCCCTTATGTTCTTCTTTAGACGCCCAAAGGATATCCCCACCTTCTCTATCAAGTCTACGACTTTCACCTCTGTCAGCCTCTCCACTGCCACCACCAACTCCTTAACCTTCTCTCTTCCCAGTTTGGTCTTTTCTTCCACACCCTCCCCAACTGATTCCCCACATTCTAACTCTCGGCTCCTCCCAGAGTTTCTGGGACTGTGTCCTCCTTTGTAGCTTCCTCTCCCCGTTCCGCATCCTATTTCCCCTGAACCTCCTCTCAACCAAGGAGACAGCCATCCGTTGCACAGGATATTGAGACGGCCCTCCAGTTTGACCCTCTCCATGGGCCCGACAACATCATTCACTAGAGCTCCCTGTAGCGCTGCCAATTTTGGACCATCCGAGGTGATGAAGCTTTGCAGTTGTCGGCCGTTCACCTATGGCAAAATGGCTTCTAGAGGTTGGGAATCTATTAGCCAGTCCGGTGACGAGTGCCGGCTCCACTCTGGTCTCGCGGTGGCTAATGCTTGGATCTGCTTCGAACATCAGGAAACCACTAGCGAGGCCATCAACACTGGCAACTTCTGTAGGACCTCTAGAGGAGCATGCCGCATAGCGTCCGTCGATGACCTCCCCCTCGCTAGTCACCTGTTGGCCCCCGCCATCCACCATTGAGCCGCCCGAGCCTTACTGGAGTCGAAGGCCAACGTTTGTCAACGCCATAGTCACCGCCTAAACAGACGGAGGGGGAGTCGGGCTGGGAAGAACAACAATACTGGGTCCGTGGTTGATCCGGTATGCATCCACTTGCCCGGCTATCTTGTGACTTCGGATATCGGGTAAGTCACGGGTAGCCGGGTAGGTTTCGGGCCTAAGGAAATGACAGTCTGGATCTAGGCGATTCTTGGATTCTTGTTGGGTCCCTTCTTGGTGCAGATCTGACCCACTGCTTGCCACGATTGGCGGGATACTTGAATTTGAACAGTGTCTGGCCATCTTCTTCGGTGCTAGTGGCTACTGCCCTTTCATGCGGTGCTATACTCTGATCGGGAAGACCACTCCCACCACCTCCACAATAAGGGCAGTCAGGATCACCTTCCAGTTGGACACTATGACCATAAACTCCTACATCAGAAGCCCTCCGTCTTCTCCCAGGCTCACCATCCCCTACTCTACTGTCCCGAACTCTAGATGAGCTTGGTAGCCCCTACATCATCACAGAGGACCGGGGGACACCGGCCAGCCGCAGTTGGACTCTGAACTGTTGAGGACTGAGATAAGTGCCTACCATAAGACCCCCTCTGGATAGCCTGAGTAGTGCCCCTTGAGCTACCACATGCCCGCCTTAGACTGCCTCCTCCACCTCCTCCTCTGTCCGACCTTTCTCCAGGAAGCAACTCCCCCCTACCAGCGAAGCCTCCCATCCAGCCTTACACCCTCTGTTAAGCAGCCCCTTTACCCTCTTTGCATCCACGGTACCTTCAACCAGCTCCACCCAGATGCACTCCTCAACCATTGAAGCCTCCTCAGAGTGAGGTCTTCCAGTAGAGTGCCCGCCTCCAAACACCTTTGGCCTACCACCCCAGCGCCTCCACTAATGGGATTACCCTGGTCTACTTCTGCGAAGGATCTGCTTGAGAGGCCCCTCCCTCCGTTGAATGTTCTCCACCCCTGCTGCTGTTGACTCCTTTCTACCAGCGGAGCTCTACATGCCCGCTATAGATGCCTTGAGTGGCCGCACCAAAAGCAAGCCTGTACATGGCGGGATTCCTTGTCTCCTGAGAAGCCTCCACCGGTTGTCCAATGGTATGTATTCCCCAGTGGATCACGGTTTGCCCTGGAGGTGAACCTTGGGATCCGCCCCCTCATGCCCCACCATTTCTTCAGAGCCTCTCTCTCTAGGAAAGTCGAAGCTATATAGATAGTTAGCCGTGTAAAAAATGGAAATGACAATTATACAAAGAGGGGCAATAACAATATATTGTTGAGCCCCCAAAAATAGAAAGGAAATCAACCCTCAAGGCAGGGAAAGAAAACTGTACAAGGATCATGTGGGAGCATTTTCTTTTTCCAGTCACATGTAAGGTAGCATAAAAATATCTTTTTATGTGTGGGGATATATGGGAGTATGCATGGCATTGCACATAAACTCTGGGATTTGGAATGAATCCTTAGAACATTATATGCTTATCAAGTTTTGTAGGTTCATATGTTAGACCTTTCCCCACTGACCTCGATCAGTGTTAATTACATTGGTTGGACCGTCGAATACCCTTGATTAACTGCTTGTAAGATGCCAATCAAATAACAAACCATGATAATGTAGATATGCCATTCACACAAGCTTCGCAAGCACATCTGTTGGTCCATAATGAGCTCAAGAGTGTTTTAGAGAGTTTTGAATTAGTTTGGGTTGATTTTAGGTCATTTTGGGCCATGGGGGCATTTTGATAATTTTTCTTGCTTTAAGGATTTTGTAGTCATTTTAGGGTTTGCTTTAATAAATTTTGTGGGTTTTAAAACCCTAGGGTATGTTTTTAGGTGATTCTGGGGACTTTTCATCTTGGGGGAAATTTTATCGTTTTGGGGAAAATTAGGCTTTGAAGGAGTATTTCTAGGATTTAACATTGTTTTAGTATTTTTCACGATTTTTATGATTTTTTGGGCATTAAGGTTTTTTTTGGGTAATTTTGCCATCTTTTTAAAGTTTCAAAGTTATTTCGGGTACTCTAGGAGTTTTTTTTATATATTTTTATATATTTTAATTTTTGTGAATTTTTAGGGTTTAGAGAGTACCTTGATAAATTTGGGTGGAATTAGAGACTGGGCTAGGGTTTGGACATAGCAGAGGGGTATTTTGGATGATCTTACATATTTTGTGAATTTTTGTGATTTTGGAGATTTTTATCACAGCCAGGGGTATTTTGATTATTTTGGGTCATAATAGGGTTTGGCTTAAGGTCTCGGTGTGAGATTTTGTGTAGGTTGTGAGCATATCCCACCCCTTTTTCATTTAATACAATTATGGTACCATCCACCTCTCAAAAATTAGGGTATTTCGCCCAGAGGATCAACATCAAATGTAAAACTATGTGCAAATGCTAAGAAAACAGAATTTCATTTATAATCATGAAAGATTACATCATGATTAGACCAGATTGGCCCATTACATATTTACACCCGATGGCTAAGTCATGTTGACTGATTAAGCTTAAGGACATACATGGTTCAGTGAATTGGGTTGAAATAGGCATCTAGGGCCAAATGGTCGAAGCCATTTGGGCCAATTGGGGAAACGGATTAAGTGGTCCGAGTCAATTGGGTTAATTGGACATAATACTCTAGGTCCATTAATTAAGTGTATTAAAGCATGTAGACACCGTGGTCCAAGGATGGCAGTACCGGTTTCGGCCAAGACCGGTTCAAAACATTCAAAAAGGCAAAATTACAGTGACAGGTCCGGTTTCGGACCGAAACCGTCCGGTTTCGGTCCGAAACCATTAATTTTTTCCTTTAGTTTCGGACCTGCTACAGTGAGCAGGTCCGAAACGGTTTCGGTATGGGCCGAAACCGAAACGTATCGGTTTCGGCCGATTCTGCCATCTATGCCGTGGTCTGAGCCGTATAAGACTAAATGGGCCCATTGGCCGAAACGTATCGGTTTCGGCTGATACTGCCATCTATGCCGTGGTCTGAGCCGTATATGACTAAATGGGCCCATTGGGCTGCCCTGTGGTTTGAGCAACATGGGCCAATTGGGCTGATTAAGGATGATGGTCTGAATGTTATTAAAAATAAGACAGGATCAAGTGTAAAGGAGCAGGCAACAAACAAATTATTGTACATACATTAATTATGTTCAATATATTCTGTTCCCATCCACTTTGAGAAAAGTATAGGGTTCGGAGTAATAATCATGAAATAGAAAGAAACAAGGAATGCCAGATGACATAAGTTAAGGAGTCCATATTATTCTATTGCCTGCTTAGAGGCTCTGAAACTACATCATGATTCATGAACTCATGGTTTACTAGATGTTGTCTGCTTGTGTCTCATCTTTCTTCCTGCTTATTGTATTTGCCATTTCATCCACTGCCTGTTCTCCATTGCTGTACTTGCCAGCTTATGTTGTCTGTGTTCCTCATTGCTACTTCCACTGGATGCTTTGCGTGTACGTGGTCGTTTGCTTCTCCTTTGCATTTTATTTGGAAAATGAACAGGGACCACGTGTTCATTAAATATAAGAGAATGTATATGCATGCTTTCTTTTTTTTTCTATTGATTTATGTAATGACATATCCAAACTATTCCGTTCTTTTGGCCGGTATCACCTTGGCAATGAGGATTCTTTTCCTGTGTTTTTTGGGGGGGGGTGCGTGGGTAATCTACTTTCATATAGAGCTTTTGTGGAGGGTGTTTTCCTTTCCTTTTACACTTCTTATATCTTTTTATCATTAAATAAAGTTCTGGTGCCATACACTTTCCCAAAGAAGGCTGTTCCATTCTTTTAGTGGCCATATTAGCTTTGTTACTTGTTATTCTGGTCATTGTCTATAAAAAGCTGATATAGTGGTGATGACTATATTTATCAGTCTCTACCAAGGTTTGCTGACTCGGACCAATGTGGTCTGGCTTGTATGAGTCAGATTGGTTTCAGATCTCCAAAACTTGTCAGCCAATAAAATAAAAGTCTGTCTCCATTATTAATAATCCCAAGAAGAAAAGCTGCTGATTTATAAGTCATTATGAGTCACTTTACACAGTTGGTCTGAGTTAGACTGGTAAGAGGCAGTTTTTCTGGGTTCCAATATGGTACTTGATACTGAGACAGCAACCTTGGCCTCTGCTTGAACCGGGATGCTGTATGTACTAATTCCTTCTATGCTGCATTGTTGCGAAACATGGTTAAAAATGGAACCATGCTGCTTAGTAAATCTTGTCATGTTTTTCTTTATAGTTTTTATCTTCTTGATCATCGATTTCTCTCCTGTGCTTTGATTTTCTTCTTCCAGTCTTTCAGCTATTGCTAAGAAAAGGCCTTCATTCTATGGGCGAATTTTGCCTGTTTTACTTGCCTTGGATCCAGCAACTGCTGTTATTAAAGGGATGGAAGTCTCTGGTGCACATCATGCCTTGAAGAGTGCATTTTTGACATTCTTGCAGTGCACACATCCTGCTGCTGCTCCGGTATCCCTCTTCTTTACATTTGTCCTTGTTCTTTGGTCCTTTTTATGCAAGCTCAAACATCTATTTGTTGCTATCATATTTCTTTAGTGGTATGAGATTTACAGTGGGATAATTTTCCTAACAGTAATCCCAATGCCCGAGGGCTAATTCATAAGGACCTTTGAACTGAGGGTTACATAAACCCGGAGCGAGAGAGTGGGCAGGCCAAATTTTTATGTAATATGGATCGGTTGCACTCATCCCTTTTGGTCTGATTGGGGTTATTGACTGGTGGCACATGATTTTGTTGTGGGCCTTCTTTTGTATCTCTTAGAGCATACAGATTATCATGTTTATTTTTGTCTTTTTCTTATTTGATAAATTTGTGGTACCATGCTCTTTCAATGGGGGGTGGGAATGGAGATTTTCGGGTAGAAACAACCAGGTTGCTGAAATGGGATGTAGGGGTGATGAGACCCTGTTTGCATGAATAGCCATTTGTCCATACTGCATCCATTTTTCCTTCTCTGTCTATGTTATATTTCCTGGAATAAGTAATAGAAGAGGGGAAAAAAGAACACTGTCTCAGCTGCAGCTTGCTGCATGATTTGAGAGGCTTTACTTTTTCTGATGCTGCATGATATAGTATATCCTTACCAAATTTTTTCAAATGCGTTAGGCGCTTATATCCAACTATGTTCTTGTTTGCTGAATGTTGATGTTCTTTATTAAGGTAGATTCATTGACTTTTTATTGGATGTCCATTTTTTCTTTTGAAATAATTACATATATACTCTGGAATCTTTTGTATTGTGCTTTATACCCCCATATTCTTTATACTGTCGTGTATAGCCTGATAAATAGTAATGTGTCAGTTATATCCGTCTGATTTCAAGATGGTCGGAACTGAAAGAATACTCTGTTGAAATAAGGTTTTGGAGGGACGGTCGGAGAATATAAAAGTTTCTATGGGTGTGTTTGTCATCATTTTGATTAACGTAGACAGTAAACAAGGGTAGATTAGTCTTTCCCCTCTTAGTCTATAAATTCAGTTAAACAAACAGCAGATGATGGGAGGGCCATGCATGATGGGATATGGTTTATTATTGGGTTATATATAGTAATATAAAGAATTGTAAGGTTATAATAAAATAGAAAGATTTGGGAGGTATGTATGTGATTATCCCATTTCTTTATATTTGAAATATCTGATTTTGATTTATTATCATGTGGTGTGGATTCTGTTGTTTCCTTCATTCCTTTCTTTCTTGGGTTTTCTTTGGAAGGCAATGTTCCCCTTCTCAATTACTGGTAAAATCATTTAGGTATGCATTTTGTATGCATTAAACTTGGATACCATTTTACTAGAGTCATACTTAGTAGTTAGTGGATTTGTGTGTTGTTTTATTCAACATTTGTGTACGAATCATCCATGTTATTCTGCGGTCTATGCAGTGGCGTCCCCGTGTAGTTGAAGCCTTGAAGGCCATGAATGTTGCCATGTCAGCAGAACCATCTGTTTGCATTGACAAGAGTTTTGGAAGTGTGGCCTCTACTACCATGGAGGAGACATTACCTATTAAGGTGTTTCCCAATGCTTTTAATTTTAGTATTATGTTTGTTAGGCTATGGTAATATCTCCTTGGTGGTCTTTCATGTCAATGACCGTGAGACATTTGTAGGAAGATAACTTACTGCTGGATAGAAAAGATGAGCTGCAAGGTGACCTGGCAAGAAAGAGAGGCATAAAGGAAGATGTTGGTGATTTCATGCAGGATGATATCACATCTGGGAAGCGAGCTAGGATCTCACCCGTCTCCTCTCAGGAGACTGCAAAAGAGTCATCCCAGACAAATCCAGATCTTACTCATGATAATATCCCCCTGGTTGGCACGAAGGCTTCTACTGGAGGTGGAGACAACGGACCTGTTCAACAACTTGTGGGCATGTTTGGTGCATTGGTCGCTCAAGGTGACAAAGCTGTGGAGTCATTAGATATTCTTATTTCTAGTATCTCCTCTGATTTGCTAGCAGAAGTAGTCATGGCTAATATGCGACATCTACCACCGTCTTGTCCCAAAACTGAGGGAGAACAAGAACATTATAGTGTGGATCACACATCCACCTTGGTTAGCGGCGATCAGACTTTTATCCGGCCATCCTTTATGTCAGATATTTTATCATTATCAAATGCATTAGCGCTGATAAATTCACAATCTGGAACAGCAAATGATACATCTGTATGTTGCATTCTCTTCATTATCAATATATCTACTTTGATGAGTTTTGTTCAATTCCAAAATGAGAGACAATTTTATATGTAACATTTTTTCTGAAATTTTCATTTATCTCATGGATTTGGCTGAAGCTTCCAGTGAAAGATGAAGTGAAACTAGAGAACGTGGTTGATTCTACCTCAGTATCCCCTTTTATACCTGGTGATACTAAGAAAATATACCCTGGTGGTTCCATTCAATCTGTAGCGCCAACTGCAGTGGAAACAGGGACTACTTCAAATGCTTCACCAAACATAGGCCACAATTTAGAAACATTGGAGAGTAAAATACCTGGTTTGGAGTCTGTTGCTCCCAGTGACATACAGGAACCAGTTGATATCTCACAGTCTTCTACATCTGAGCTTCAAGGATCAAGTCAAGATCAAGTTGTAAGTTCGGGAAGTAAAATACCATTTGATACAACCACATCAGGATTGATGTCAACTTTTTCAGAGACACCTAGCTCTAGTGCAACTCTCATGGACAGTGGCCTTTCTGCTCTTACAAATTCAGCTTCTATTACAGTATCTTCCCAGTATTTTCTCCCTAAGATGACAGCACCTGTCATCAACCTCACAGATGAGCAGAAGGACGATATGCAGAAAATAGCATTTCTACGTATTATTGAGGCTTACAAGCAAATTGTAATAGCTGGTGGCACACAGATACGTTTTTCCCTGCTTGCTTGCCTGGGAGTTGAGGTAGCCGTTATGATGTGGTCTTGGTCTTTCTGAATTGCCTGCCATTTTATTTATTTAATTTTTTGAAATAATTCTCACATCCATTACATTTGGATAATTGGATTTCATTTAATGATATTATGTCTTGCCTTGTTAAGAAATGTTTTTTCTTTTTAATCAAAAAAATGTCTGCCATGAGAGGTTCTATTTGGAAGTGTTTCTTAAACATCTGTTCCCCACAAGAGAGAAAGAGGAGAGATATCCTTTGGAGATGCTACATGTTCAGGGATCAGGTTAAGATACTGCAAGTACAACTTTGAATGAAATCTCATTTACAGAATATTTCTTTCAAAAACGAACATCAGCACAATTCCTAACATTCAAGAAATTCCATGAGTATAAGAGCAGTTTGTTTTGTCTAAAAGTCCCTTTGTTCATGTGCTATCCCTGCGTCCCTGACACAAGGTGGATCCATCTCTATTGTCTCATCGTCACCCAATCTACCTAAAGTGGAACTATGAGCTCCCACATCAGTCTTTGCCCACTCAAGTGTCTGGTTCCATATGAACCATGTTACTGGAAAATTTTCTTCTGTATTTTCTCTCTCTAGCTGTTTCTAGAGAGAGAAGCTCTGGGAAAAGGGGCAACTCGCGGCCGCTGGAGTTCGTGCCAGGGGTGAACCGCATCCTATTGGAGAGAGGTGGCGGCGGTCCACGGCAGGCCTTCTCAAACATACCGTCAAGCAGGGAAGAAAGGGGATGGATGCAGGGAGGAGGGAGAGGCTTGGGAAACGGCCCAGTCTGTTTTCGCTGCTGGAGACATGGGCACATGTAGAGGTTTTGCAGGGCGACACAGGGAGGTATGGGTCTGGCTGGTGCTTGGGGTGTGAGATCCTTCGCGGACATCGTGAGGGGCCAAGCTCTACTAGTCCAATGGGAAAGATCAGAGTGCCTTGATGCCGGTGATATCCTCCTTGAGTTCTGCCACAGCAGGAGGGAATGGCTCTGCTGATGTGTTTGGATGTCGCCGGTAGAAGGGGGAATAGACCTGGAGGGAGTTAGAAGCTTGTTGAACGAACGATGGGTGGGAGGGGCCTTTGGGTGGTTCGCCAAATCAATCTGGGAGGCCTTCTAGCCATAGGTCCTAGTGAAGAGGTGGCAGATGCAGTGGTGGAGGTGGGGGTCCTGGTCGCCAGCTCATCCATCTTTTACATCCGATGCTGGGAGCTGGCGAGAGGGACATATCACAGTCTCGTGAAAGTTGGCATCTACGTCAGGCTAGTAGGAATATCTCTCATCCTCCGTGATGAGGATGGGATCATGGTTTGCCATATCGGATCTCGGCTTCGTCTCGGGGGGGTTGGAGAGGAGATCTCGAAGGGATCTCGGAGAGATCTCGAAAAAATCTCGGGAGATCGGGTTCGGGAATTTCGGAACATTTTTTCATATATATAGCCTATTTCTAAGAAAATCCTAATTCTTTTATACTAACCACTCAATTTCACATGCACTAATATCAATATGCATCAAAAGTTACACAAATATAAAATTATACCTTATAAAATTTAAATAATTCTTCAAGAATTCACTATTTTCGCAAGACAACTACCCCTCGCCGAGATGCGCCTACTCGGGACCGTCTCGTGCCTCGCGGACGAGCCGAGACAGAGATCTCGGCGAGATCTCGCCGAGATCTCGCGAGATGGCATACCATGGATGGGATTCTACTCTTGGTCAGGCATGTCTGGCGGGTGGAACAGGGGAGCATCTGCTTCGTCCCGGATGGGATGGTGAATACGGTGGATGCCACCGTTTGGACAGCCATCTTGGTGGCAGTGTCACCAGTCCTCTCCTTCTCAATGGGGGAGGAGAGCTTTGTGAGGGTCTTCGTCCACATTGTTGGCAGTTTCGGCTGAAACCGATACGTTTCGGCCGAAACGTATCGGTTTGGGCCATGACCGATCCGATTTCGGACCGCCTCACTGTAGCAGGTCCGAAACTTTAAAAATAAATGGTTTTGGGCGAAAAATACATGTTTCGGTCCGAAACCGTCCGGTTTCGGTTGAAACCCACGTTAGGGGAGTTCACTTGTCTTCACTTGCTGTTCTCCCCCCCGAAACCCCAACCCACGGCCGAAACCCCCTTGCTGCTGCGAGTCTACGATCTGCTGCTGCTGTTGCTGTTGCTGCTGCGACACTTGCTGCTGCTGCGACAACTGTTGCTGGTGGCACTTGTTGTTGCGCCTGGTGCTGCTGCTTCCGCAGGTTGCTGCTGCTGCTGCGCCTGCTGCACCTGCAGGTGCTGCTGTTGGCCTGCTGCTGCTGCTGCTGGAGGTGGACAGGAGGGAGTTGCTGTTGGCCTGAAGAGTTGAAGGCATTCATCAACCGGGGGTTGGTGCGGGGGCGGGCTGCGTTGGGTTAGCATTGCGGGTTTCATTGTTTTGTTTGAGGTTATTTTGATTGGGTGAATTTAGGGTTTGATTGTTTTGTTGTGTTATTTTGGTTGGGTTAAAAATATGGGGTGAGCAAGGAGGGTAATTAAATTTTTTCCAAGGGTGATTAAGGGTTAATTGCTAATTAAACCCTAATTAGTTCATAAAAATTGGGGCTTTTGTCTATTTTGATTTGCTTAGGCTCAATTGAAGTTAAATTAAGCTTCATTGAAGATTTTGGGGTGGGAGCATGCGGGTAATTAATTTTTTCCAAGGGTGATTAATGGTTAATTGCTAATTAAGCCCTAATTAGTTCATAGAAATTGGAGCTTTTGTCTATTTTGATTTGCTTAGGCTCAATTGAAGTTAAGTTTCATTGAAGATTTTGGGGTGGGAGCATGCGGGTAATTAATTTTTTCCAAGGGTGATTAAGGGTTAATTGTTAATTAAGCCATAAGGGCCCCCAGCAGGGTCAACGTGACCCCTGCGCGGTCACTTGACCCTGCTGGGTCAAGGATGGCAGTTTCAGTTTCGGTTTCTGTTTCGGCCGGGTCTGAAACCGAAACAATATCGCTTTCAGTTTCGCCCTGAAACCAAATAAAATACTATTTTTTTGCCCTACAGTTGACGTCCGGTTTCGGCCAGTTGGTTTCGGATCGGTTAGGTTCGAAAACCGATCCGAAACCGATACGTTTCGGCCTAAACATATCGATTTCGGCCGAAATTGCCAACCATGCGCTGGATCTCGCCCACGAGTCAAATGACCCCCCGGGTCCGTGTTCCTATAAAAAAAGGAAGAAAAAGAAAAAAAATGGATTGGCCACCCCACCCCGTTAGAATTGGAATTAAAACCCGTTTTTTCGTCAAAATTGAGACAAATCCTCATGTTTTTGACAACCTGGGTCCTCCCACTTCTATAAATAGCCCCCTGGGCCAAGGAGACGGGAAAAGGGAAAAGGAGACATAGGCTGACAGACCTGAGAAAGACCTACGGACGCTCGGCGGAGTTTGTTTGTTTGTAAAAAGTCCCATTAAGGATATGTTTTATAAATACCCCCGGGTCTTGCGTTTATGTCCCTAGAGTCTATGTATGTAATTTTTTATGCATCTTGGACGGCCAAATCACGTAATTCCCTCAGATAATAAGGGATTGCAGAAATGCCCCTCTTAATATTGTAAGAAAATTCAAGTCTTGTGATTCACAGTTCTACCCTGCAACTTTATATAATTAGGGTTATACCTTTTACATCTCGCGTCAGTGCGGAGACCCCTTTTCTTGTACAGTCGACAACTCACCGACAACCCATGCACTTATACGATTTGCGAAATGTACCTAGTTGTTCCATTATGGGCTGGTCAAAGAAGAATTACACGTAAAAGTCTCGATTTTCAAAAAATTATGTACATGCCCCTCTCCCTGCAAATCAACACATGAACATCTTCTACGAAGTCCATTGTTGCTCCTTTCACTTAGGTACCTCTCTAGCCTCGTCTTGCACCTGAGAGTCACCCCAAACCCAGGTCTGTTCGGGGTCTGGCAAAATTATCAAAATACCCCTGCGATCTAGAAATGACCTAGAAGCCTTCAAAACCTACTGGAAACTGCCTCGGTGTCCTCAGAGGTCGGAGATCTCTCCATATTTTCCCTTTAGCCCGGTAATTCCAGAGATGCCCATAGCCTGGTAAAATTATCAAAATACCCATGTAGTCCAGGAAACCTCCGGACATCTCGAAGACGCCTATGGCCTCTGCAAAATTTCATCCATGCTCCCAAACCATAGGGCTTTTGGCCTGAACTTAATAGGGCCTTTGATATAGCCCTAGTTCCATCTATCTGTCGGTGGTGAATAAGTGGTAACTGCGAGCCATGCAAGTAAGCCTGCCCTCAGCATCAGAACCTATGTAGGGAACCTTAAGACTTCTGTGACGACTAAACAAAGGTGTTCGGACGTTAGACCGATGTAAATCAACACTGACTGCAGTCAGTGGGGAGAGGTCCAGTACTCGAACCCAAATCGTCTGATACGATGCGCACCTACAGAATAAACCTTGCACAAGCTATTTATATAGCCCCCCCCCCCCCCCATGTGCAACCCTTTTTCCTTTCTCAGAAAAGTGGAAATTATATTCCGTGATCCAACATGGTGTCATCAACAAGTATTTTTGTTCAAGTTTTTTCTCTTTTTGAGCATAAGAATAGAGGAGGAGGATGATGATGATGTCAACAGTGGTGTCGTCGAAGACAACGGGTCATGATGGTGACATTGGCGACAAGTGGAGGCAACCATGGTTGGCAGTATCGGCCGAAACCGATACGTTTCGGCCGAAACGTATCGGTTTCGGTCGGTACCGATCCGAAACCGGACCCTAACACTGTAGCAGGTCCGAAACCTATTAAATAATAGTTTTTTAATGGTTTCAGACGAAACCATTAAAGGTTTCGGCCGAAACCGACATGTTTCGGTCCGAAACCGACCTGTTTCGGTCCGAAACCGTCCAGTTTCGGTCGAAACCATAGAGAATTACTATTTTTTTTTAATTTTTTGAATGGTTTCAACCGGTTTCGGCCGAAACCAAAACCGAAACCGGTACGTATCGGTTTCGGTACCGGCCGAAATCGGTACCGAAACCGATACTGCCATCCTTGGAGGCAACAACAGTGTCATGTTCTTATTGTTCTTTTTACTTTTTTACCTGGTGGGACTGGCCTATGATCGAGCTAGATCAGCCGATCTTGGTGCCAGATCGGCCGATCTAGGTCTGTCCTGGGTCGACCCCAGCGATCCCACTGATTCCCAATGAGAATCGGGGATCGGGTGGTTGGGGTCTAGTTAGTTTGGCCCAAAACCGATTGGATTGGCCGATCCAGGCTGACTTGACCCGATTCTGCTATCCATGGTATCAACAATACTTTTTTGGCCCTTATCCCCAAGAAGCATGGTTCCCAATGTTTCTTGGATTTTAGACTCATCAATCTTTTGCATGGTACGCACAATATTATTACCAAGTTGTTGGCTATGAGGCTTGACACAATGATTGACAGGTTGATTCGTTGATTCCAAGGGGCCTTTATCAGAGAATGACACATTCAGTAAAACTTCATGGTGGCACATGAATGTTTATATGTCATGAAGACTCAAACGAAGAAAGTGATGGTCTTGAAGCTAGATTTTGAGAAGGCGTTAACTGGCAATGCTTGTTTGATGTGCTTGCAAGGATGAGATTTGATGATAGATGGATCAGATGGATTTGTGTCTGTGTTGTATCGATCTCATTTGTAGTGTTAGTTAATGGGCAGCCCTCCTCTTCCTTTCAAAGTGGTAGAGGCCTTAGATAAGGAGATCCCGTGTCTCTCCTTTTTGTATTGGTAGCACATATATTGAGTAAGAATAGTTGAGGATTGAAGTCCTAAGGTTGATCATAGGATTTCAGGCTGGATCAGGGGATGTTTGAATTACTCACTTGCAGCATGCTGATGATACTATCTTATTTCTAACTGAGGATGAGAATCGATTGTTTGTTGCCAGGTTGATGCTAGAATTGTTGGAGGAAGTCAGTGGTTTCAAGGTGACTTTTGATAAGAGCCATTTAGTGGGAGTGAATATGGAAGATAGGGTCCTCAACTTAGGAGAGCAGCTTTCATCTGAGGGTGCAAGATAGGAGAGTTTCTTTTCTCCTGTTTGGGCCTGTCGCTGTCTCCCTGGGTTCTACACTTCAGGGACTGGCAAAGTGTGGTGCAAAGATATGAATCCAAATTGGCATAATGGAAGGTAGGGGGGTGATTGGTATTGTGAAAATTAGTGTTGGATAGCTCACTGATATATTATTTATCTATCTTTCGTATCCCGAGGATGGTCACTAAGAAACTAGGGGCTATCCAAGCAAGATTCTTTTGGTATGGTGGTGGAGACAGGTGCAGGGGATGGCATGATGTTTCTTGGGGTAGAGTGGTATGGGAGGACTTGGTATCAAGAATATCAGAGACTTCAACCTGGCTCTTTTGTGCAGGTGGCTGTGAAAATTGGGGTCTAACGAGAATGGTCTTTGGCTACAAGTCATCTTGTAGAGGTATTATGCAGATCTTGGGAATGGGATCTTACTCCATCCTCTTAGAGTTATATATCTCCCATATGTAGAGGAATTTTGTAGTGCAAAGATATTATCTACACTAGTGTCCGAGTCTGGCTAGGTAGTGGTCTAAAGTGCCGATTTTGGAAGGACAGAGGGTGTGGTGACATCTCCTTGGAGGAAACTTTCCCTCAGTTTTTTGTTGTTGCATCTGTACATTTGGCATTGGTGTCCCGGAATTTTGATCCGGAGCTTTCAGGGGAAACGTGGACTCCCTCTTTGAGGAGGAATCTCAGGCTAGAGGAGATAGATCGACTACAAGATCTCCCCTTCTCCTGCACTACACTCTACCGCTAGATAGAGTGGATCAATAGTGGTGGAGGTGGGAGAGAGAGGGGGGCTTCTCAGTCAGATCAACATATTCTTTCATCTCTAATGGAGGAGTGCACCATCGCATTGCATCACAGGTTTGGACGCCCAAGACTCCCTTGAAAGCTGTTAGAGGTCCGAACTCTAACCCAAAATCTAGGCATTGAGTTGAGAGAATCTTCAACATATATAGAGGGAAGATGACCATAGAAATCCAATGTGGAACTAAATTTCAACACCTCCCTAGTGTCGAACCCAAATGGTTACAGTATGAAGGGCACGCGCCCAACCTGAATGGTTGCGGTATGAAGGGCGCAATTGAACGGGTAGGGTGGAGTTTGGGCTATGTTCGAAATGAAAGATCCAATGGGTAAAGACCCAACTCTGATACCATGTTAAAGGCCCAAACTCGAACCCAAAACTTCGGCATTAAGTTGAGGGAATCCCCCCCATATATAGAGGAAAGACTCCCATGGATTTTTGATATGGGACTAAACCACAACACCCCCCTTGCCCCGAACCAACCAGTTTTGGGGCGCATCACGGGTAGGGCCAAATGTCCACATACAAATCCAATCCCGTTTTGTCTTTTTTTGCATCAAAACCAGTCAGGAGGAAATCGAATTGCAACCCAACCTCTGACAATTTTTTAAAGGCCATAGTACAGATCCAATGGGTAAATAAGGCTCTAATATCATGTTAGAGGCCCGAACTCTAATCCAAAACTTAGGCATTGAGTTGAGGGAATCCTTAAGATATATAGAGGGAAGGCGACCTTAGGAATCCGATGTGGGACTAAACCTCGACAAAAGTGAAGCTCTTGATTTGGGGGATCTCGTATGAACGGCTGCCGACTTGTGATAGACTTGCACCTTTCTTGTAAGATATACCCACCCATTGCTACCTATGTGGGGTTGAAGAGGAGACCTTGAACCACCTCTCACAGGCTGCTCTTATTCCCAGGAGATGTGGACTCAACTCGCTAGCAGGATTCAATGTGCCATCGGCTCATTGGATAGTGTGGTGGACCTGATCAGACATTGGCACAGGAAGTGGGTCCTTAAGGGTGACAGAGTTATGTGGTGGCTCATCGTCCACGCCACCCTTTAGGTTTTAGGGGGAAAAGAATGACAGAATCTTCATAAGAGAAGTAAGAAAAACATAGTAGTGTTGTTTCTTTCATTTGTGAGAAAGTGAGAGAGTGGGTGAGCACCTATGTTAAGTTGATTCCTCTATTTTTGTTTTGTTGGGGGGTTAGGGTGGATCACACTGCTTTGGTGTGCAT
Organism: Amorphophallus konjac; assembly: GCA_022559845.1. Taxonomy (NCBI): domain Eukaryota; kingdom Viridiplantae; phylum Streptophyta; class Magnoliopsida; order Alismatales; family Araceae; genus Amorphophallus; species Amorphophallus konjac. The sequence continues at coordinate 212,190,570 of CM040117.1, read as the reverse complement.
TTTGATTGTATAGGGAGCTTTTGGGAGCATATTGACTATACTTGTATATCCCTTCTTTTACATTTAATACAATAGTGGTAGCACCCACTTTCAAAAAAATGAACCTTGTTACTCAATCTGGAGTCTTGCTAAACTAGCCTATCACTAATTTTTTCCCTCTCACCAGACTATTGGAACTCGACTATCTCCTCCTAAGCATCCATCTCATTTCCCCTTCAGAAATTAATGCCTCCAAGCTGTCATATATCCTTCACCTGAGGTGCACTTTCTGGATAATCATCTCCAAAATATGCTGAGAGGAGCATAGTTTGGAAAGATGGCTTATAGGATTCTCAGTTCATATTGTGTAAATTGCTCCAGATGTGGGATCTCAAACCAAAAACATCACCTTTAGTGGAGTCCTAGAACTATCTTCTATTAAGACATGATACGTAGGCTTCGTTGAGGACTTACCACTACTTTCCCATCCAATAACATTTATTTGCCGGCTAGTGATTTGAAACTCTTCCAGCATCAGAGTCAAATGTCTCCAACTTGCCAATCATGAGTGTTTTTTCCTAAATTTTGGGCTGGCACAAATAATATGCCTCTCAGATGAAGAACTGGCCTGTGCTTTTCATAGAAACTTCCATTGCAATTAATAGGAGTTTGAATCATACCCTCATACTATGCAAGGCTTTCAGTTTGGCATTGGATCATTTGCTGCTCATAAACAACCAAAATCACTCGAAAATTATTATAATTTTTTATGCACAAGGTACATTGAAGTTTTGAAATTCGATCATGAGAATAACTGTACAATTGGTGGCACCGGATAGTTAGTCGTCTCAACCAATTCCTCTTTTTTACTCGTTGCAAAGGTTGCCGGAACATTTGTGAAGCTCAAACTCCTTGTTTAATCTTGGGTTATTAATTCCATTTTCTTATTTATATTTACAGTTTCCATTGGAGCTAGATGCATGGGGGCTACTACAAAAGCATATATTGTCTGATTATTTAAATCATGAGGTAAAGAATCATTTCCGTTGCTCTTGTCACATCTGGCTTTCTATAAAACATCTCCTCAGGTGCTCTTAGGAATATGGATTCATTGTCATCTTGTATATATCTGCCAACTTGCATTTAACAGAATAATTTTATTTTGTACTTACCTTCCAAATTTTTTTCCTTTGCACTTGCTTTCTTATGGTGCTGTAATACAGGGTACAAGTTACATCTTTCAATTACATATATAAGCAATACTACTGTATATATGTATTTAAGTATGCACATATGCATATAAGTAGTGCTATTGCACAGCATGCAACCTTTGTGTGGCATTACCGGATAGTAACTCAACTGTTTGCTCTTGGTCAGGGAGTTGTGCTTTAGGGAAAAAAAAACAAAACTTTTGCACGTGTGCCATTGAAGAGCCTGTATCCTCTCCTTGCCTGCCTGCTCCACACACACAGCACATTCTTTTTCCCATTTTTATGTTTGGCCATCTGCCAACAGCCAAGCTGCATAGGTTTCTTGTATATTTATATATACTGGAGAGCGGGAAGGGGAAAGGGGGGAGAGCTAGTATGGCAGGGTCTTTGGAAATGGTTGCATTTCCTTCCAGCTGAGCCATCGGGTCTTGATTGGATGCCTTCCATTCAAAAAAAAAAGGAAAAAAAGAAAAGGTGTGCAGGCATCCCGTCAACAGATACACAAATCGCGTTCTCCTGCTGCAGCATGCACTATTGGTCAATGGATGTGTTTTCCATGTCCATCTGGTTCAGGTGGACCTCTTCTTTACACTACCCCCTTGCTTTTTAGATCACAGCCATCCATTGTGGATCTATGGAGTCTGTAATGCTGGAAGGGGGCCTGAAGTCTTGCTTCAACTAGTTGGGGCTGGCCATGGAGTGGAAGTAGGAGAGAGTGCTGGTTGCACTTGTCACTGGCAGAGGGCTGCTTCAATGTCACATGTTGCATTTGTGAAGTTGAGGCTTTTGAGTGGCGAAGAGTCATGTTAACAAACACATACACGCATGTACGTGTGTGTGTGTGTGTGTGTGGCACAGGGCTGCTTCAGTCTCACATGTTGCATTTGTGGAGCTGAGGCTTTTGAATGCCTTAGAGTCATTTTTGCGAACACACACACACCCGGGGGGGGGCTTCTAAACGTGCCCCGGATGCATCTAATGTAGATACACCCCTATTCGTGGCTGTCTGATGCCCAATTAGGGGTAGAAAAAGGAAACATTGCACAAGGCGGGTTCACAAGTGGGGAAATTTGCTTGCCTCACCCATGAACCTCTCTAGATAGCTCAAATATTCCTTTTCTTTTGTCAATTTTGATCAGATGGTGAAGGTTGCACCTAGGTTAGATGTGCCTTTGGATGCGTTTGATTCTTTCCTTTATAAATAGAGAGCACACGATAGCATTCCTTATGCATATATCAGGCTGCTATAGGTCCTGTCCACACCCCACAAGTTATGCACTCTGAAGCCATGCACGGTGCAAGAGGGAGGGAGGGTTGGGGAAATAGGGAGGAGGGGGGGCTTCTATAAATCCAATCCTGCCCACCTCCCAATGAAGTGCACAATGTGGGGACAAGCGAATAGTGCAAATTTTCTCAGCAACCATTGGATTTCACTCCAATGGCTGCTGCTAGGATGTGGGCAGACGGCATGGAGAAGCCTAGTTCTTTCCTGGCACTAAGATATCGTCATTGTCGTCATTAGAGCCCTGTCCCAATTTAGGGTGTAAGTGGAATAGTACTAATTTTCTTGGCAACCATTGAGTTTTACTCTGACAGCTTTAGGATACAGTCAGATGCCATGGAGGAGTCTACTCGTTTCCTAGCACTAATGTATCGTTGTCATCATCTGATCATCAGCATCTTTATATCATTATCTCAATTCAATGCTAATATATGTATGCATATGCATATGAAATTATCTTCACTTGAGTATAACTAAAATTACCTTCCCAGTTCCCTTCTTGAAAGTGATTTGCATTATGAAATGCTACCAACTTCCTGTCAACCATGATCATGCCATCATCCTAAAAACAAAGGAGTCACCAACTGCTTTGCCTTTGGGAAAAATGGAATCTTTTTAATGTAGCACATGTTCAGTCTCATCAATCCCATAGCATCCTTAGTTGTTTTCTGGGAAGTATGATTCTTCCTCTTTTAAATATAGTCCACAGGCTAGCATAAAGGTCGTAACCAAACCTTTTTGTCAAAGTGGGGAGTTTCATTCTTAGTCTCATGAATTCAGCAGCTCCTCATGTCATCTCAGCTGATTTTGCTGCCCACGAACAAGTGCACACAGACTTAATAATCTGCTTGGTGAGGAAAACATTCAAGTTCAGGTGCTTGAAAGACTCATCTTGATCTATTCATGACAAGTATACTAGATGTGTGGGATGAACATATGCATCTTGGCCGCCCACCCTCCACAGGAAAAAAAATGACATCAGAATTATGGATAGTGACCGGATTGCTTTAGCAAAAACTTGCTCTTCATATAAAATGAAGAGATATTCTGACTTTGCTCTCGGGGCTCTATTCTGTCCAGAAAATTATTTGAATTGCCTGTAACAAAGAGAAGCTAGTTATGTAAATGGCCATAGTAAAAATATCTCAGAATGAGCTGAATGCTCTCTATCTTGATTATTCTTTGATATCCAAAGTTGAAACATGACTTCCCTCAGAGAAGTTTTGTACTTTTTTATAAAAATTAATGCAATATCGGTATCATCTGCTTAAAAGAAATGAGCTTGACCGTCATGAGAGGTGGAAAAAAAATCTAGAATAATAAGATAATATAGAGGAAAGGTTCTAAAAAAAAAACTATTAAGGAATAGGGTTAGAAATCAGTAATGTAAGTGAAATATTATTTTTACTTGCATAGTGATCACTGGATTGGTGATACGAAAGTGGCATGTTTGGCAGAAAGAGTGCCAGACAGGGCAACCAGGTGTCTGGATTGACTAATCCAGTAAGACCGCACTTAGAATAACCCCTATGTTTCCATGTTCTTTTCAGCCATCATCCACATCCCAGTTGTGTATCTGGCATGGTTTGCCATCTCTTACGAGATGTCCGAGATCTCTATCTCTCCAAAGGTCGCGAGAAATGGAGTCCCTGAGACCGAGATCTTCTCCCCCACCCACCCCCCTGGTTTCCTCCTTCCTGTCCCTGTCTCTCTCTACCTCGGCCCCCTTGAGCTCTGTATCCCCAGTCTCTCTTTCTATCTTTCCCTCTCCCTCAGACTCTTTGTCTCTCCCTCTGTGGCTCTCTCTCTCTCTCTCTCAGTCTCTCTCTCTTTCTCCTACCCTCTCTCCCCCCGTCTCCCCCTTCTCTCTATCTGAGAGAGAGAGGGAGACAGAGAGGGGAGGAGACCGAGATATATGTACTATTTTTGATGATTTTTGACATATTCTTCGGTTTGTGATTCATGTACTTTTTTACATATCTTTTTTTGGTGTAACTTTTGACGTATATTTGCATTGGTGTATGTGAATGGATTTGTTATTGTTATCATTACTTTTTATTTTGCAAAATTGAGTTATCAAATAGAAAAATATGTTTGTGAAATTGAGTGGTTAGTAGAAAAACATTAGAATTTTCTTAGAAATAGGCTATATATATGAAAAAAAATTCCGATCTCACTGAACCCCCCCGAGATTTTCGGAGATCTCTTCTCTTCCGCCTTTTCAAGACGGAACCAATATTTGAGACAGAAAACCTTGGTGTCTGGTTCTCCAGACTACAGCAGTCCAGATGACCCAACCTTTAAAGCTTCTCTTGGAATACGTCCTTATGGGCTGTCTCTGCTTAGTTTATTGACCAGATGCTAAACAGCTATCCATTTAGCATTTATCTGATATGGATAATATCTATAGCTGACTATGAATTTGAGTCAGATGCAGGTATTTCTGTAGATGCATTTACAGCCCTAGTGTGATGACTGATTATGCAATACCAATGGGAGATAGATCATACGATGCTATGCATGCTACTGCATATTTATATGAAAGAAGAATTACAATGTTGTTTGAATGAAATGCCATCCAAGCTTTAGGATTACATTTCATTTAAACTTTGTTTTGATACTACCTTGAGCCATTGTGTTACAAATGCCCTAAGTTTCTTTTTGTTAGCTTTGTTTCTTTCATCTTGATCTAGGCCCTTTGTAATTCTGGCCTATCTTTGAAGGGTCCCCCAGAATCTTCCTGCCTGTAACTTTCAAGAATGCTCCCTTGTGTGAATGTTTCCTTAGGAGGAATTTCCCCCAACATCATACAGTGTTGTTGTCAGGTACAGTGAGCAGCCAATGTTTCTATACCTGACGGACTGTTATAAATTGGGGTTACTTTATGGGAAAGCTATTTATTGTTATACCTGTATATTGCACATTAGTAAAGCAAGTTATTCATATCTAGGCTCTTTCTTAAAACTCTTATACCAGGTTTTGACTTGTCATTTAATTTGAAGGGGCCTGTTTGAAATATTGCATTTTATCAGATAGTTGTGGCAGCACCTTTAATGAACAAAATGGTGTCAAAGGCATCATGATTATACTTTAGGCTTTCCTTTTACATGCATGTTTGATTTTTTTTGGAGAGGGAGATTAACATAGTTTTACACCTAAGCAACCCCAGTCATTTCAATGCACTTGATATTTCCTGTACTGACTGATTTCGTGGGTTTGCCTTTTGGGTAAAGTCAGTTGTTGAAAAGAAAAAAAAAATCTTGTCCATGACAGTGGGACTGTGGATGTTGGGTTGTCACAGTGTGGCTGAAGCTTGTTGGTCAAAGACACGACTTCTATGGCTCTCCGAGCAGGGCGCTCTCCGGACTACGCCTCTGGGGCCAGCCGCATCCCCTCTCGGAGGTGGCGACCTTCACTCGGCCTTCCCCGGTATGGCTCCGAGCAAGGTAGCTGCTGGAACTGTAGATGGAGGTAGGGCGAGGGCTTGGGATCCTGCTGGTCTTAGGGGCTCTCTGGGGTCTCAAGGGATTGGCCCCATTTGTTTCTGCTGCCGGAGAAGAGGGCATACTCAGCAGCTCTGTAGGGAGTGGGCGGGAAGGAGGGGTCCGATGGCTGTAGGGGTTGAGGTCGGTTTCCCTCAGAGGGGGGCCTATACGGATGTCATCCGAAGTAGGGCACCGTCTCCGTCCGTTCAGAAGGAGAGGTATGATTGCCACGAGGTTGGACACATCCCCTCTGAGCTATACCATGGCCAGATGGAGTGGCTCCCTCGGTGCCTTTGGGTATCTCTTGTCGAAGGAGGGACAAACCAGAGGTGGTTAAAGCTCTCTTTGATGCACGGGGGGACGGGAAGGACTAGTAACCGCCTAATCCACAAGGGAGGCTTTCTATTCCGCCTATGTGTAGAAGTGCTGGAGGCATTGTTGTCAGTTTCGGCCGAAACCGATACGTTTCGGCCGAAACGTATCGGTTTCGGCCGGACCCGAAACCGTTTTAGCCTCTTTCACTGTAGCTAAAACGGTTTCGGGTAAGGGTATCGGTTTCGGGCGAAACCGATACCCGTTTCGCCCGAAACCATTCGGTTTCGGGCGAAACACGTGAACTCCAAAGGAATTTCACGTGAAACCACTGCCTGAGCCCCCCCCCCCCCCCCGACCCCGAAACCCTTCACCCCTCCCGCCGCGGAAACACCAGGAGCAGCAGCGAGCAGCAGCAGGCCAACAGGCCCGCCAGCCCCCCCTGCGCGCTGCGCCTGCCTGCCTCCTGCGGCCTGCGCGTGCGTGCTTGTGCTGCCTGCGTGCGCCCGCCAGCCGGCCAGCGGCCAGCCCCAGCCCGCGCTCCAGCCCACCGTGCCCCTGCTACCGGCAACCCGCCAGCGCCCAGCCTAGCTTCATACCACCCTAATTAGCTCTAATTAGGGCTAGGTAAGATTTCTTAGATGATTATTTTGTTAAATAATTCTTTTAATTTAGTGATTAGACTAAACATGTTAGTTTAGCCCTAATTAGACTATGAAATTTAGGGCTTTCATCTAATTAGGTTTTGTAAGGGTCAATTAAAGTTCAATTAAGTTCCATTGACTAATTTTAACCTCTATCATGTTGGTAATTAATTTTTGTCAAGGATGATCAGGCTAAAATTATAAATTAAATCTTAATTAGACTATTAAATTTGGGGCTTTCCTCTAATTAGGTTTAGTAAGGGTCAATTGAAGCTCAAGTAAGCTTCATTAATTAATTTAGACCTCTATCATGTTGGTAATTAATTTTTTTCAAGGGTGATTAGGCTAAAATTGTAAATTAAATCCTAATTAGACTATTAAATTTGGGGCTTTCCTCTAATTAGGTTTAGTAAGGTTCAATTGAAGCTCAATTAAGCTTCATTAATTAATTTGGAGCTCTATCATGCTCGGAATTAATTTTTATGAAGGGTGATTAGGCTATATATGTTAATTAAGCCCTAATTACATTATTAATTTTGGGGCTTTCCTTTAATTAGGTTTAGTAAAGTTCAATTGAAGTTCAATTCAGATTCATTGACTAAATTTAACCTCTTTCATGACAAATTATCTTTTTTTCATTATACTTACAAGACATTATCTTTTACTGTCTTAATGCAGCATCATGTCTAGACGTCAACAAACACAGGAGCAGCAACGGCAGGAGGATCCGGGGTGAGCCCACCTGTCCTTAGTTGATGCTAAGAGAAGGAAGGTTAAATGTAATTATTGTGGTAGGGAGATGTATGGCGGAATTACCAGAGGAAAGCAACATTTGGCAGGGGTACGAGGAGAGGTGAGACAATGCGACCACTGTCCACGAGAGGTGCGAGAGGAGATGCGCCAGTGCCTTCTGGGCAAAAAGGAGAGGATGTAACAAAGGGCTGAGGATGAGGAGGAAATTGCTGAGGAGATTTCTGGCAGAAGGGTTAGGAGGGATGATGATGAGGAAGGCACTGAAGATTTTGATCCGGAGCTGACTGAAGCAAGGGAGCGTGAAGAAGCCGCTCGAAGGAAAGGAAAGGCACCCATGGGTTCAGGAGGGACCTACTCCAGTACAGCTGCACGACATCCTGACGTTGCTGCCCCGCCCCCGCAGACGCAGAGAACAGGCCCCATGGACAGTTATCTCCACAGAAGGCCCCAGGCTACACAACCTAAGATCAAAAGTGCATTGAGAGGGGTCAAAAAATCAGCAGAAGTTGCAGGGCATGCATTTAAAAGCATCTGTAAATGATTTTTTCATGCAGGTGTCCCTGCACATGCTGCTGAAAGTGAATATTTTCAACCTATGTTGGATGCCATAGCAGATGCTGGCCCTGGCTTGAAGTCGCCGTCACGTCGGGACATATACGGGCGTGGGCTTGAGGCAGAGGTTGAGGAGCTCCATGACTGGGTTCAAAGCTTCAAGCATATATGGATGGAGAGAGGATGCACTATTATGTGTGATGGTTGGACTGGTACCACGAAAAAGTCCATGATTAACTTTTTGGTCTATTGCATCGAATGATGAAAAAACTGTCAATTATTTGTTTCATTTGATGGACGACATGGTAGACGAAATTGGTGAAGAAAATGTTGTATAAGTTGTTACTAATAATGAAGCCAGTTATAAGGTTGCAGGGAGGAAATTGATGCATAAGCGCAGACATTTATATTGGCTCCCATGCGCAGCACATTGTCTAGATCTCATACTTGAAGACATAGGGAAGGACAAACATGTGAAGAAGACGGTTGAAAGGGCACAAAAGATTACCCAGTATATTTATGGCCATCCTAGGATATTGAACATGTTCAGGGAGCATGCAAGTGGGGGGCGAGATATTATCCGTGCAGGGCCAACCAGATTTGCTTCAAATTTCATTTCTTTGGAGTCTCTGCATAGGTATACTGTTAAACTCAATTATTACTTCTTTATCCTTATAGTTATGATCCGTATTTGATTCAAATTTTATTTCTTTGCACATGTATAAGAATGAGTTGAAAGCTTTCATGTATCACAATATCCTGCGGGAATACATCGACAAAGGCAATGTTGATGCTCAGATGGATTATTTGGATGTCTGTCAAATCGTGGACGACAACAAATTATGGGGCAAAGTAACACGATACATGAAAGTAGTCACCCCCCTCGTGAAGGTTCTAAGATTGGTGGATGGCGTTGACAAGAATGATATGGGATATCTGTATGAGGCCATGGACCATGCGAAATTGGAGTTGCAGGAGTCGCTTCCCAAAGAATATGCAAAGTGGTGGAAGATTATTGACCATAGATGGGACACCACATTACACCACGACTTGTATGCAGCTGGTGAGTGATTATTTGTATTCATATATTATTGACCATACATTAACTATATACAAATGCAGGTTATTTTCTGAACCCTCGATTCATGTACGATGCCAATGCACATGTTGATGCTGAGGTGCTTCAAGGCACTTTCAAAATCATTGGTCGTTTATCGAGGACACCAGATAAGAGGCTTCAGGCGGAAGTAGAGGTTGGCCTGTTTGATTTCATGAATAAGAGGTATAGAATTTACTTAAGTAGTTATGCTAATCTATTATGTAATTTTTGTAGATGAACAACTATAGAATGAGAACTGGGACGTATTCTGACTCCCAATTACTATACGCAGTGGGAAGAGTGAGCCCAGGTATACTTCATCTTTGTGCTTTCTTTGCAATTATATCTTCCTTAATTAATTTTTATTTACAACTTATATTTATTTGTTTATGGTTGGTTGGTGTAACAGCTGACTGGTGGATCATGGTGAACAATAGAGAATTGGGCAGTTCTGCATTGGCTTTCATTGCAATCAGGGTGTTGAGTCAAACCACATCAGCAAGCTTGGAGCACGTTCAGCCTTATACACTCAAAGGTTCGCAATCGGCTAAAGGCTGATCGGTTAGAGAAATTAGTGTACTGCCACTACAGTATGAGGTTGAGAATAAAGAATATGAGTTTGAGACAACAGCTGCGAGACAAACGCGTCGCCGAGGATGCCGCCGCAGAAATTGATGTGGATGCCTTATTTGATGATGATAATCCCTTGCAGTCTTGGGTGGAGACACGAGAGCATGTTGATGAGCCCGTTTTTGATGTTGATGATAGAAGATGGGCAGAGGGCATACTTGATGAAGATGAGCCAAGAGATCCCGAATTCAGAAGAAAATCAAAGAGGGCCAGAGATACTCATGCGCACCAGTCTAGGGTTGTTGATGACACTGAGGAGCAGTTCGAGTTTGAGCCAGCTAGACACTCAGATACAGATAGCAGGCCAGTCACTCCTAGAATGGTCAAGCCACCGGTCTCCTTAAGAAGAAGTACATCAGTGCATGGGCAAACTGAGAGGACGAATGCTGCTGCTCGAGAGGACCCGGCAATTGAGCAGTAGAAGCAGATTTATGTGAGGCACACGCCAAGGGATAAAGGACTCATGCCAAAGATCGCTGAAAAATTGGCACCACAAGAGAAAAAAGCATCCCCAAAGGCTAAAAAGCGACTGATTTCTTGTGGTGATGATGATGATGGTGATCATCCCGGAGGTGCTGCAGGTGGTACTAGTGCTGCAGGTGGTACAGGTGCTGCAGGTGGTACAGGTGCTGCAGGTGATGCAGGTGGTACTATTGGATACAGTTAAGGTCGGCGAGGATATGATTCACCAGGTTACGAAGGTGGCCAACAGGAAGCAGCTATTTATGGGTCGTGGAATTATGAACCATCATTCCAGTTCCATCCATATCCGACCAGTTCCTCTTCTCTTCCTCAAGATTCCTATGCTGATACTGGATTCGAATCAAGCCAACCAAACACTCCAAGAGAGATCCAAAGAGGGATCCAAAGAGGGATGCAGGACTTGGCTACCTCATTGTTTGGTTATAGTGAATATAGACCATACATGCAACCTGGTTATGGGTATCGACATCAAGGGCCAGACGATGAGGGAGAAGGTTCTTCTAGTAATTATTATCCATATTAGGTAAGAATCAATGAATTTTTGTAACATTTATTTTGTCTAATTTGGTTTATTGTACTGCTTGTATTAATGTACAATGGAATATTAGTTTAACTTTCACATGTTCAATGTTTGAAGTTCAATGCGTAGTTGTCTACTTCAAGGTTATTGCACTAACTTATACAGTCAAATGCATGTGTAATAGTTTTTGTGAGTTTAAGTGTTTATTTATATTTTTTATGATTTTTGGAGTGATTTTTTAGAATTAATTTGATTTTTTTGAACCTTTTAAATTGGTTTCGGCCGGTTTCGACTGAAACCGATACCGATACCGAGTCGTATCGGTATCGGACTCGGCCGAAACCGAGTCCGAAACCGAGTTTGCCATCCTTGGTGGGATGGCCTAGGGGGCCAGCCCCTTAGACAGGAGGTGGAAGATGGACGAGCATAGGGGTTGCGTGGCTGCCCCATAACTCCTTATTCAAATTTGGACCGAGGCGCACGATCGACTAGGATAGGCAGACCTAAAATTGGAGGTGGGCTGGCCAGGGGGGTCAATGAAGGGAAATTTGCTAAAAAGAGCAAAAAGGGGAGTGAAGGGGGATAAGGGAAAGCAGTGTGCTCGGGGGAGGGGGGCGCAAGGGGGTAGAATACAACTTCTAGTCTTAATGAGGATTGTGTCATGGAATGTGAGGGGAATTGGTGGGGGGGGGGGAGAAGAGAAGGGCAGTGAAGGACTTTGTTAGAAGATGCAAGATTGATATTATGTGGTTATAAGAAACAAAATTTGAGGATGGTGAGGAGACCATTATGAGGGAGATAAGGGTACACGATTGTCTAGAGGGGTCACATCTTCAGTAGAGGGCAGAGCAGGGGGTATTATGATTATGTGGAATGAGTTTGAGATGGAGGAGGTGGAGGAGTTCAAGACATATTGGTAGGGGGGCCATTTCTCTCTCTTTCTGCAACATCAAGCGCGGTTTCTTATGAGACTTCTCTAGAGTGAATAGGCCGCAGAACATGGAGGACAAGAAAGCACTGTAGGATGAGCTTTTACTTCACCATGCCAACTCTGGCCGTCTATGGCGTGTAGGGGGGGGCGGCTTCAATGCCGTCGTCATGATGCATGAGCGGTCAGGTGGCTCGACTCCCATAGGGGAGACTGAAGACTTTCAGAACTCCATCTCTGAAGTAGCCTTGATTGATGTCCACAGCTCCAATGCCCAGTTCGCCTGGTCAAATTTGAGAGCCTACCCAACACTATCTAGACTTGACAGATTCTTAGTCTCCGTTGATTGGGAGGACCACTTCCCATATCTAGAGGCCCTGGTTTTGGCCAGATTTGTCTCTGACCACAAGCGTATTCTACTCAGGACTAGCTCTAGGTGGTGAGACAAGCTCAGTTTAGAATGGAAAGATACTGGCTCTGAGAGAAAGATTTCATAAACACTATCATTAGAGTTTGGGGGACTTAAGAGGTAGGAGATGTTTGCTATGGCTAGACTGGTAGGCAAATTGAAGCACCCAGTACAAGAGCTGACTAAGTGGGGTGTCAACAAGACTCTCCTTGGCAAAGCAACGAAGGACAATCCTACTTTAATTGGAGGGATTGGATGCCCTAGAGGAGGCAAGTCTATTGGATGAGACTGACATGAATCAACGAGATAAACTAAAGGTGGAGTTTGAAGAGATCCTCAAAAGAGAAAATTTACTGGAAGTAGAGAGTTAGCGAAAGGTGGATCAAGGAGGGATATAGGAATACTTCTTACTTCCCCAAAAGATTGCTTCAGGAAAAAGGCTGTTGAACTACATCAAGTGCATCGGGGATGGGAACCAGCTCTTCACCGTACCGGTAGGTATCAAGAGGCATGCTAGACAGTTCTACTCGCCACTCTTCACTAAGGATGAACTAGTCAAACTGCCAATTATAGAGGACTTCCTTTCATGCCTATTGGTAGCGGAGAGTAGTGCACTCCCTTGCCCCTTTGAGGAGGAGGTCTTATTTCTTGTAGGTGACAAAGCCCTCGGGTCGGATGGGTTCCCGATGGTTTTCTTCCTTCATTGTTGGGGCAATATCAAAGCAGATTTTTTTCAAGTTATTTTGGAATTCCAGGAAAGGAGGGCTCATTTGAGAGGCATCAACAAGACATTGCTTGCCCTCATCAGGGTAAAGCCTAAGAGACTATAGGCCCATTAGCCTGCTCAATGGGACCTATAAAATAATCACAAAGTTGTTGGCCATGAGACTTGAAAGTGTCATTGGTAGGATTGCAGTGGCTACTAGGGAGCCTTCATTAGAGGGCGTATCATTCAGAAGAATTTCTTGGTAGCCCATGAATGCTTACATGCTATCAAAGCACAAAGGAAGGGAAGGGTGGTGCTCAAACTTGACTTTGAGAAAGCTTATGACTAGGTTAGCCGGCAGTGTCTGTTTGTTGTTCTTAGCATGATAGTTTTTGGTGATAGGTGGATTGGGTGGGTTCAGGTACTTATTCATTTTACCAGATTTGTTGTCCTTATTAATGGGGAACTATCACCTTACTTCTATAGTGGTAGAGGGCTAAGGCATGGTTACTGCAAGTCTCCTCTTCTATTTATTTTTATAGCACATATTCTGAGTAGGATGTCGACGAGAGCTGAGTCTCTTGGCCTTATCAGGGGGTTCCAGGTTGCTTCACAAGGGCAACACATCTCTCACTTGCAATAGGTTGATGATACAATTCTATTTGTAGCAAAAGGTAAGGGTTAGTTGTATACCATCAGAATGATGCGGTAGCTACTATAAGAGGTCGGCGGTGTTAAGGCGAATTTTAGCAAGAGCCTGGTGATCGGTGTGAATATGGAATAGAGAGCCATTAGGAGAGTTGTTGCTATTCTAGGCTATCAAGTTGGCCAACTCCCTATTACCTACTTGGGACTCCCCTTGACACACAATGTGCTACAATGTAGGGATTGGCAACTAGTGATACAGAGATTTAAATCCAGACTAGCAAGGTGAAAAGAGAAGTTGCTCTCACATGGGGGCCGACTAGTGTTGTGCAAATCTATTTTGGACGGCCTCACTATTTACTATCTGTCCACTTTCCGAATTTTTCTCTCAATTGTAAGGAAGCGACAGTCTATCTTGGCGAGGTTCTTCTGGCATGGTAGGGGAATGAGGGACAGAGGTTGACATGACATTGTGTGGTGAAGAGCATGTAAGTGTAAGGAAGTGGGAGGTTTGGGTCTAAAGAACATCAGGGACTACAATTTAGCCTTATTGAGCAAATGGCCCTGGAGAAGTGGCATAGAGGGTGAGGGGCTATGGATACGGTCGTCAGACAGAAAGATTATTGCAAAGCAAGGATTTGGGATTTGTCAAATTCACCCTAGCACTACATGTCTCACCTTTGAGGGGGCATACTACAAAGCAACGACCTTGCCAGGGCCAGAGTTCGAGTGAGGCGGGAAGTGGCGAAACATATCGGTTTTGGAAAGACAGATGGTGCATCGATCATCCTCATGAAGACTTGTTTCCTCAGCTATATGCAGTCGCTGTGGAGCCAATTGGCAGTGATGAGTTAGTTGTTCAAGAGGCAGCCACTAAGGGGTAATTGGCGTCCAATTTTCAAAAGATATTTGTGGGAAGAGGAGATTGACCAGCTTGGGGCTCTACTCTTACTGCTAAAGTAGCACACGTTAGATATAAGCAAGGTAGATGAATGGGTGTGGAGATTGGACAAGGAGGGGTGCTTCTTAGTCAGATCGGCATATCATGTAATTGTTGATGGTGGTCTATGGTATCCTCTGGAGAGGCAAATATGGAATCCTAGGAGCTCTCTTAAAATTAAGGTGTTGCTTTGGAGGATCTCTCGTGGAAGGCTTCCACTTTATGATAAACTTGTTACTTTTTTGGAGGGTATCTTGACCCTTTGTTGTCTGTGTGGGAGGCATAGTTGGCAGTTTCGGCCGAAACCGAAACGTTTCGGTTTCGACCATACCCGATACGAAAACCAACAGGTTTACTGTGCAGGTCCGAAACTTAAAGCAGATATCGGTTTCGGTCCGAAACCGGACGATTTCGGCCCGAAACCGGACGATTTCGGCCAAAACTCACGTGAACCCCCCCGATTTCGGCCGAAACCCATTTTTCTCCCCCCCGAAACCCCATCCCATGGCTGAAACGGCCGAAACCTGCGGCTGCTGCGAACGCCTGCTGCTGCTGCCACCTGCTGCTGCTGCTGCGAACTGCTGCGACCGTCGGCTGCGAGCTGCGGCGTGCTGCTGCTGCGAGCTGCTGCTGCTGCCGCGCGACCAAGGGCCAAGGCTGTTGCCTGCTGCTGCGAGCTGCTGCGAGCCTGCTGCTGCGCCTGCTGGAGGTGGACAGGGAGAGGCCGAGAGGGAGCCTTGCTGCGCACACTAGGGGCCAACACAACATCAAGGGTTTGATAGATTTTGTTTGAGGTTAATTTCATTGGGTTAATTTAGGGTTTGATTGTTTTGTTGTGTTATTTTGGTTGGGTTAAAAATTTGGGGTGAGCAAGCCTTGCTTATTAAATTTCTTCCAAGGGTGATTAAAGCCTTAAGGGTTAATTGCTAATTAAACTTTAATCGGTTTATAAAAATTGGGGCTTTTGTTTATTTTGATTTGCTTAAGCTCAATTGAACTTAAATTAAGCTTCATTGAGGATTTTGGGGTGGGATCATGTGGATAATTAATTTTTTCCAAGGGTGATTAAGGGTTTATTGCTAATTAAGCCCTAATTAGGTCATAGAAATTGGGGCTTTTGTCTATTTTGATTTGCTTAGGCTCAATTGAAGTTAAAATAAGCTTCATTGAACATTTTTGGGTGAGAGCATGCGGGTAATTATTTTTTCCCAAGGGTAATTAAGGGTTAATTGCTAATTAAGCCCTAATTAGGTCATAGAAATTGGGGCTTCTGTCTATTTTGATTTGCTTAGGCTCAATTGAAGTTACATTAAGCTTCATTGAACATTTTGGGGTGGGAGCATGCGGGTAATTATTTTTTCCCAAGGGTGATTAAGGGTTAATTGCTAATTAAGCCCTAATTAGGTCATAGAAATTGGGGCTTCTGTCTATTTTGATTTGCTTAGGCTCAATTGAAGTTACATTAAGCTTCATTGAACATTTTGGGGTGGGAGCATGCGGGTAATTATTTTTTCCCAAGGGTGATTAAGGGTTAATTGCTAATTAAGCCCTAATTAGGTCATAGAAATTGGGGCTTCTGTCTATTTTGATTTGCTTAGGCTCAATTGAAGTTACATTAAGCTTCATTGAACATTTTGGGGTGGGAGCATGCGGGTAATTATTTTTTTCCAAGGGTGATTGATAATTAAGCCGTAATTTTTCCAATGTACTTACAACTATACTATTTTTCTTTGACTGTCTTAATGCAGCATCATGCCTAGACGTCAGCAAACACAGGAGCAGCAAGGCAGGAGGATCCGGGGTGGGCCCACATGTCCTTAATTGATGCTAAGAGAAGAAAGGTGAAATGTAATTACTGTGGTAAGGAGATGTATGGCGGAATTACCAGAGGAAAGCAACATTTGGCAGGGGTAAGAGGAGAGGTGAGACAATGTGACAACTGTCCCCGAGAGGTGCGAGAAGAGATGCGCTAGTGCCTTCTGGGGAAAATGGAGAGGGTGCAACAAAGGGCTGAGGATGAGGCTGAAATTGCTGAGGAGATTTCTGGCAGAAGGGTTAGGAGGGATGATGATGAGGAAGGCATTGAGGATTCTGATCCAGAGCTGACTGAAGTAAGGGAGCGTGAACAAGCCGCTCGAAGGAAAGGGAAGGGAGCCATGGGTTCAGGGACCTATGAGAGTACAGCTGCACGACGTCCTGACGTTGGTGCTGCTCCACATACGCAGGGAACAGGTCCCATGGACAGCTATCTGCACAGAAGGCCCCAAGTTACACAACCTAAAATCAAGCAAGCATTGAGAGGGGTCAAAAAATCAGCAGAAGTTGCAGGGCATGCATTTAAATCTATCTGCAAATGATTTTTTCATGCAGGTGTCTCTGCACATGCAGCTTCAAGTGAATATTTCCAACCTATGATAGATGCCATAGCAGATGCTGGCCCTGACTTGCAGGCCCCCTCACGTCGAGACATATACGGGCGTGGCCTTGAGGGAGAGGTTGAGGAGCTCCATGATTGGGTTGAAAGCTTCAAGTATATATGGGTGGAGAGAGGATGCACCATCATGTGTGATGGTTGGACTGGTACTACGAAAAAGTCCATGATAAACTTTTTGGTCTATTGCATCGAAGGTACAGTGTTTGTAAAATCAATTGATGCATCAGATTATGAAAAGAATGTAAATTATTTGTTTCATTTGATGGATGACATGGTAGAACAAATTGGAGAGGAGAATGTTGTGCAGGTGGTGACTGATAATGAAGCCAGTTACAAGGCTGCAGGGAAGAAATTGATGCAGAAGCGCAGTCATTTATATTGGCTCCCATGTGCAGCACATTGTCTGGATCTGATGCTCGAAGACATAGGGAAGGAAAAGCATGTGAAGAAGACAATTGACAAGGCACAAAAAGTCACACAGTATATCTATGGCCATCCTAGGATACTAAATATGTTCAGGGCGTATGCCAGTGGAGGGCGAGATATCATCCGTGCAGGCCCAACCAGATTTGCTTCCAATTTTATTTCTTTGGAGTCTTTGCACAGGTATAAGATTGATCTCAATTCTTGATACTTTATCCTTACTGATATGTAACAGTTGATGCAGTTTCAAATTTCATTTATCTGCACAGGTACAAGAATGAGCTGAAAGCTTTCATGTATCACAATGCCCTACGGGACTACATCGACAAGGGCACAGTTGATGCACAGATGGATCATCTGGATGTCTGCCACGTCGTGGACGACAACAAATTCTGGGACAGGGTGTCACGGTACTTGAAAGTAGTCACACCCGTCTTGAAGGTCCTAAGAATGGTGGATGGCGATGAGAAGAATGATATAGGCTATCTGTACGAGGCCATGGACCGTGCCAAATTGGAGTTGCAGCATTCCCTTCTTAGACATTATGCAAAATGGTGGAAAATTATTGACCAGAGATGGGATAACACATTACATCACGATTTGCATACAGTTGGTGAGTGATTAATTGTACTGAAATTGGGGTAAAGTCTTTATGTTATTTTATAAATTTCATTTAGTTAATTATACACAAATGCAGGTGTTGGAAGCAAATTTTGTTTGTAAAAACACCTCCGCTTTTATTTAGTTGGAGCATAAATGGGCCAACTTGGAGATGGAAGACCCGTACGGGGTCGGAGGAACCCGTCCGGGGTCGGAGGGACCCGTACAGGGTCGCCCTCACCCGGACGGGTCCGCCCGGAGGTGGGCAAACCCGCGCGGGGCCGCCCCTAGGGGGGTGGACCCGTCCGGGCCGCGACCCCGGGCAGGTCCTGCCAGGGGTTTGCGACCCCGGGGAGGTCCTCCCCGGGGTTCGCGACCCCGGGTGGGACCCACCCGGGGTCCGCGACCTCGGGCAGGTCCTGCCTGGAGGGGTCGCGACCCCGGGGAGGTCCCCCTGGGGGGTTGCGACCCCGGGCAGGTCCTGCCCGGGGGGTCGCGACCCCGGGGAGGTTCCTCCCGGGGGGCCGCGACCCCGGGCAGGTCCCCCCGGGGGGTTCGCGACCCCGGGAAGGTCCAGGACCGTCCCGGGGACCTCCCACCCCGGGAAGGTTCCATTCCCGCGCACGGACTAAAAAAATTTGAAAGTGGGACCTCCCCGGGGTCATTCTCATCCCGTTGGACCCGTACGGGGTCGAACACTCCCGGGGAGGTTCCCCACTTCTATAAATAGACCCCCGGAGGTCTAAAAAAGAGGCGACTACAAGCAACAACCTACGGAGCACACTTGAAGCTTTTTGTTCGTTTGTTTCGGCCCGTGTGAGGTAAGTCCCCGGGTCTTGTACTTATGCCCCTACGGGGTATATTTACGTTTTTGCCCCTCAGCGGGCCATGTTTGTAATTATGCCCTTCAGCGGGCCATGTTTGTAAGTCTTTACGCCCCCGGATGACTAAGTCATGTCTTTCTGCCCTTATAATGGCAGAATTACAAGAATGTCCTCCCCGGGATCGTAAAAGACCCAAGTCCTGTAATTTGCAGTTATACCCTGCGACTTTTGTAATTGGGACTATGTCCCTATCTCCCGCTCTTACGCGGACTCTTGTACAGTCGACAACTCGCCGACAACCCTTGTACTCATTTGAACTATAAAAGCACTCAGCATGTTTTATGTATGTCCTCGGGTGGGAAAATTATAAGAAAACCCCCGATTTCTGGAAATTGAACATATACCCCTCCTTCGGCCAAATTGACAGATGTGTGCCTTCTATGAAGCCCCTTGTCATTCCTTCGGTCCGGAAGTGTTGTCAGCTCAGTCCAGCACTCAGGTATCATCTCAAACCTAGGTCTAGGGTCTGGTAAAATTACCAAAATATCCCTGTGACCTAAAAATGGCCTCAGAGTCCTTGAAACCCTCTAGAAAGAGCCTCAGCGCCTTAGGGAGTTAGGGATCCAATCCTACTTCCATTCCAGCCCAGAAATTTCCGCAATGTCTCTGGCCTGGAAAATTACCAAAATACCCTTGGGTTGGTAAAATTACCAAAATACCCTCGGGGTCCAGAAAATTTCCTTTACTTCAAAAATGCCTATGGCTTCCCCTAAATCATCTTCATATTCTCAAATCCTAGGGTTTTGCCCAAATATGGCCTCAGTTAAAAACCCTAACTTGGTCGTTGTTTCTGTTGGTCGGTGGTGAGTGAGTGGACATTGTGAACCCTCCAAGAGAGTTTGCCCTCAACATCAGAACCCCTGTAGAAGACTTTTGAGATTTCTTTGACAGTTAAACAAAGGTGTTCGGACGTTAGGCCGATGTAAATCAACACTGACTCCGGTCAGTGGGGAAAGGTCCAGCACTCGAACCCAAATCGTCTGATACGATGCGTACACACGGAATCACCCTCTACTCAGATGGGGGGGATGTTTCTTTTCAAAAAGAACGAAAATCTATATCTTTATCTACGATAAAAAGTCGATTTAGATTTTTTCCGTGTCTCACAGCAGGTTATTTCCTCAACCCTCGATTTATGTACGGTGTCGATGCACATGTTGATGGCGAGGTGCTTCAAGGGACTTTAAAAGTCATTGGTCGTTTATCGAGGAATCCAGAAAAGAGACTGGAGGCCGAAGTAGAGGTTCGCCTTTATTTGATACTTTCAATAACATGTATAGAATTTATTTAAGTAGTTATGTTAATGTATTACTTTATGTTTGTAAATGAACCATTACAGAATGAGGACTGGGACATATGCTGACTCCCAATTGCAGTACGCTGTGGGAAGAGTGAGCCCAGGTATATTTTATTTTTTGGATTTCTTAACCTGATGAATATATATTTCTACAACTAAAAGGCATTTGTTTATGGTTGGTGGAACATCTGACTGGTGGATAATGGTGAACAACCGAGATGTGGGCAGCAATGTATTGGCTTTCATTGCAGTTAGGGTGCTCAGTCAAACAACATCGGCAAGTCAATGTGAAAGAAATTGGAGCACGTTCAGCCTTATACACTCGAAGGTTCGCAATCGGCTAAAGGCTGAACGGTTAGAGAAATTAGTGTACTGCCACTACAATATGAGGTTGAGAATAAAGAATATGAGGTTGAGACAACAGCTGCGAGACAAACGCGCCGCCGGGGATGCCGCCGCAGAAATTGATGTGGATGCCTTATTTGATGATGAGAATCCGTTGCAGTCTTGGGTGGAGACACGAGAGCAGGTTGATGAGTCTGTTTTTGATGATGATGATAGAAGATGGGCAGAGGACATACTAGATGAAGATGAGTCGAGAGATCTCGAATTCAGAAGAAAATCAAAGAGGGCCAGAGATACTCATGTGCACATGTCTAGGGTTGTTGAGGACACTGAGGAGTAGCATGATTTTCAGCCAGCTAGACACTTCGACTCAGATATCAGGCCAGTCACTACTAGAATGGGCAAGGCACCTACATCCTTAAGAAGAAGTACATCAGTGTATGGGCAAACTGAGAGAACAAATGTTGCTGCTCGAGAGGACCCGGCAATTGAGCAGTTGAAGCAGATTTATTTGAGGCACACGCCAAGGGGAACATGATTCATGTCAAGGGTGCAAGAAGAAAGCACACCGGCACAGGAAAAAGCATCCCCAAAGGCCAAAAGGCGACTGGAGACTGTAGGTTTCGTGATCCTTTGATTTTTTGTTTTTGAAAGTAACTTAAATTCTTATTATCAGTTCGAATCAGAAAAGGTTTTGGTAGTAGATAAATTCTATATTTTCGTATATGCCAGGTGCTACAGGTGCTACTACTGGCGGTGGGGATGTTGGTGGTCCTTCCTCCTTCCACGCAGACTCAGGCAGAGGATACAGTCAGGGTGAGGGAGGACATGAGTCACAGAGTCAATATGGGCATCCATCAGGTTATGGAGGTGGCCAACAGGAGGCTGCGATTTATAGGTCGTGGGGTTATGAACCATCATTCAACTTCCATCCGGCCAGTTCCTCTTCTCTTCCTCAAGATTCTTATGCTGATACTGGATTCGGCTTAAGCCAACCAAACACTTCAAGAGGGATCCAAAGAGGGATGCAAGACTTGACTACCTCATTGTTTGGTTATAGTGAATATAGACCATACATGCAACCTGGTTATGGGTATCAACATCAAGGGCCAGACGATGAGGGAGAAGGTTCTTCTAGTAATTATTATCCATATTAGGTAAGAATCAATGAATTTTTGTAACATTTATTTTGTCTAATTTGATTTATTGTACGGCTTCTATTAATGTACAATGGAATATTACTTTAACTTTCACATGTTCAATGTTTGAAGTTCAATTTTTGTAGTTGTCTACTTCAAGGTTATTGTACTAACTTATACAGTCAAATGCATGTGTAATGATTTTTGTGATTTTAAGTGATTATTTATATTTTTTATGATTTTTTTTCAGATTTTTTAGAATTAATTTGATTTTTTTTAACCTTTTATCTGGGTTTCGGCCGGTTTCGGCCGAAACCGATACCGAGTCGTATCGGTTTCGGACCCCGCCGAAACCGAGTCCGAAACCGAGTTTGCCATCCTTGGTGGGAGGAGGATATTGACCACCTCTTCATCAGCTGCCACTTTTCCCATTATGTTTGGTTTGAACAAGATCCGGTGTGACTTGCAGCCTATACAAACGTCCAACTTGTTAGGGAGTGGCATAGGCAATGGCCCCTCAAGAAAGATAGGTAGATTTGGTGACTCATCTTCTATGCCACCCTTTGGGACTTTGGGGAGAGAGGAACGATAGAATTTTCAGAAGAGATTCCACGATTCCAGAGAAGGTTGGGGATTTTGTTAGGGATTGGGTGAGAGAATGAGCTTTTTTTTTGTAATGCAGATATACACAACTCTTCTCTTTCACCAATGCTGGGGGGCTAGGGGATGCCCCATCTTCTTGGTGTGACCCCTTTTTTGTATAGGGATGTATATGGATGTTCTAAGCAAGGTTCGTAAAACTGGTTTTGATTCTGGAAGTGGTCACGGCCAGTTCAAGGAATTTGGGATATGTTCCCCCCTATACATTTAAATATGAGTTTTAAAATTGAAAAATATTTTAAAAGTCAGGAAAATAAGAAAAATTCATGGAATGCAAAATCATGCATGATTAAACACAATCAACAATTTAACAACTATATTTGAAAGTTTAGAACTATAAACACTTTATTTCTTCACATTTAATACATTGAAACTTAAGTGCAACCCATAGTTGTCAAGACGACAAGTCGACCCAAGGCGTTCATGGAGAGCCTAAGTGCTTAGGTGATAAGGCGTCTGCCTAGGTGACACCCTGGTGCCTCTTTAAAAACCTATGTTATCAAAGGTGATGGAGGCGGCCATAAGTCGCCTCGCTTCCACCTCAATCGTCTCAATCTGGTCTCGTGAGCTTGGTCCACCTTTGCACTGTTGAGAATGTGGGCCTCTCTCACGACCCTTGCCTAGCCAGTTACGGTAATACCTTAGGTCGATCCGCGGCATTGCCACGACAGTCCCACTCGGAGTGGGATCCGACTCTCCACCTGAAACTTTCCAACTGAGTCTTGTAACTGAGTCTTCCAATTGAGATCATGCTCCACTCTTCAACATGCACGCCCTAGCCAGTTTGATTTTTTGTTTAAATTTGTTTAGATTTTTTTGTTAATTTTTTGTTAATTTGTTTGATTTTAGGAATGAATGAATATAGGAAGTTTTTTATTTTATGTATGTATTTTTTGTGATATTTAGATATGTATTTATATTTATAAATTATATATATTATTTTAATAAAATATCGTCTCAAACGCCTAGGCCATTGCCTTGCCATTTATCTCGACCGTCTCTCACCTCTGACTACATAGTTAGAACTAAAAATATATATATCCCTAATATACAAATTAAGAATAAGATACGTGAAAGAAATTATAGTTTTTAATGTTAAAAATTGAGAGAGAGAGAGAGAGAGAGTGTGTGTGTGTGTGATCTTGGAGGAGTGTGTGGAGCCTGATCTATCTATGACTTGATCTCGCATTGCGGATCGACCTGGGATCAGGTTGCGGGGGGGGGGGGGGGGGGCAGTGCCCACCACTGTTGGCAGTATCGCCGAAACCGATACGTTCGGCCGAACGTATCGGTTTCGGCCGGTACCGATACGAAACCGGCCCTTAACACTGTAGCAAGTCCGAAACCTATTAAATAATACTTTTTTAATGGTTTCGGACGAAACCGTATTGGTTTCGGCCGAAACTCACCTATTTCGGTCCGAAACCTGACGATTTCGGCCGAAACCGGACGATTTCGGTCGAAACTGGACATGTTTTTTTAAATTTTTGAGGTTTTTGAATGGTTTCAACCGGTTTCGGCCGAAACCGAAACTGGTACGTATCGGTTTCGGGACCGGCCGAAACCGGTACCGAAATCGCTACTGCCATCCTTGGTGCCCACCCTTGCTAAGGGGTTGTTAGGGGGTGGAGCCCCTTGGCTCAAATTTCTTTGTTTTTTGGGGGGGCATGTGTATTATAGGCTTGACAACTATGGTGCAGCTTGTGAAGGGCAACACCTTAAGGCCTTATCGGCCGGTCCCGACGGACGAATTGGGGTGGAACTGGCCGACTTGTCCGGTTCTGCTCCAATTCATCCAGTTTCTCTTTTTTTATTTTTATTTATGAACTGGGTGCTTCTGGGATGAAATTTACCAAACCGTCTCGACACTGGCCGGTACCAGTACGAAACCACTTGGTGTGGTGCATACCGGACGGTTTTGCATACCATGGTTCTGAGAGCACACAGTATGCCCTTGTAAATCCCTCCTTTTCATTTAATATATATAGTGGTACCTTCAACTTTCAAAAAAAATCTTTTCCATGACAGTTTTCATGTCATACATGTCACCAGGATTAAGTGCTAGCTTGCCATTCCCAGTCTACATGGTCCCATGTGAAATCTACCTTGCTGACTGTTGCTAAACACTTGTTTTTCAGGGACATGAATTGGCATTGCGTGTTCTCTACAGGTTATTCAGGGAGTCAGAGCAGGATCAAGATTTTTTCTCATCTAGAACTGCTATCTCAGTTTATGAGACATTTCTTCTGACTGTGGTGCGTAATTGCCTTCTCATCATAAAGTCAATGCACCTGCTGATTGATGGTATATGACTTACTTTTGTAGGCTGAAACTCTTCGGGATTCTTTTCCAGCTTCAGATAAATCTCTAACTAGATTACTTGGAGAGGTGCCATACCTTCCTAAGGCTGTTTTCAAACTGCTAGAATGCATGTGTTCTCCTGAGAGTAGCGAAAAAGATGGCAAAGAATTTCATGGAGGTGATCGTGTTACTCAAGGTCTCAGTATTGTTTGGAGTTTAATTTTGCTGAGGCCTTCAAATCGGGATATTTGCTTGAAGATTGCTCTACAGGTATTCAATGTGTGATGCATCTTCTAAACATTTTTTTTCTAAGCATTTTTTTTCTCTACAGCTATTTTTACCCGTTTGAAACCAGTATGAAAATGTTTTATCAATGAGCCTAATGTGACCTGGGGGTAGGTCAGTTGTCCCTGCACTTCTTGGTTGCACATGAGATTGTAGAATTGAATTCTCTTGTCAATGCCTGCTGCATGCTGTGTCATGTGCGTTTCATACAGCACTGGGATTGGATCTGCATTTTACTAGATTTGCTTGACACAGCCATGGGCCCCACGGTGAGGCACCCCTGCAGGTTTCAACCCATGGTCAGGAAATAAGCTGCTTGTATGTTTAGGCAAAGAATGGGAATGGGTTAACTTCCCCGAAAACATAAAAGATCCTAACAGAAGGAACAATTTAGCTTTTTATGTTTAGAAAACTGACATTGGCAATGGTAGTGCACGATCTGTGAATGCCACAATTTTGTTGAAGAATGGTAGGGTTGGTGGCCATGGTAAAATCTCTGCTACCCATGATGTTTTGGACATACGCAAAGGGATGTCTCGTAGGAGCACCGTTAAGAGATGTGATCACATTTTTTGAGATTATCAAAGAGAATGAAGAATATAGGAGAGAACTTGGATGGAGGCAGTGAAGAAAGGTATGGCATTGGACATCTTGGACATAAATATGATATGCGATAAAGTGGAATGGAGGAATAGGATCCATGTTCCCCTCCCCATGAGTTGAGATTTGGTGGGTGCCTATGACTATGACGAATTCACATATTGACGGTGTTGTCCTTTTTAACTTCTTCGAGTGTGGATCATCGCGTTCTTTTTCCTTTATGCAGTTGTTGGGCATAATTTGGATGAGGGGGGGAGGGGCGGATTATGTAGTCATGTCATACTGGAGTTGTTTGGATAACTTATGGAAAACAGTAGTGAAGTTGTCATAATTTAATTTTTGTAAACTCATTTATTATAAAGTTGGTTGTCTGGTAAACTCTTGTTTAGAAGATTGCCCTAGACAGCTAAACCAAGTGACTTTGTGGTCTAGGCCCCGCTTTGGTAGCGAGCTAGGATAATCCGGGTTAACTTAACCAGGTCAACATATCCCTCATTTAACCCAATTTTGCTTTGATAAAAATAGAGTTATTTTAGTGGGTTAAAGTGGTGGGTTCTGTAACCCATCTCTTGATGTGAGGTAGCAATCTTGGTTCAACCTCGTTTTTAACCCGATTATGTAACTTGGCATACCAAAGTGAAATCTGAGTTAAAACCGGGTTAACCTGGGTTAACCCACCCCGGGATAACCCCCTACCAAGGCGGAGCTAGAGGACCATCTCCAGCATAAGTCAACTCCAAGTTGGTTCATGAAAAAAGACACATTTATGAGAAGGTTTTGACTTTATGATATATTTGAATGAGTTTATGATTAATTCATTTTTAAACATCCAAACTATGGTTATTGTAAGAAGTAAACCCTAACTCATTGATGCCGTGCAGCCAAAAAGCCCCTTGGCAGTTGAAGCCAGTTCAGTGTTCCTTTCTGTTATGCAGATTCATCTTATAATTCATTGATGTCTTGGAGCTTTGCTTGGATACATTTACTTGCCTCATCGAGAAGTTCAATACTCCCAAGGGAATTAACTTATTTCTTGTTTTAGTGGAAGGTTTGGGGTTCCTTATCTACCTTTTTATTGTAGTCTAAACACATTGGTTGCAATACTCCCCGAATACTATGCTTACTGGCTTACCTGCTTAGATTTAGGGATCAAATGCAGCATCTAAGATAATGCATGTGATTTCTTACTTTTCTTATCTGGAATCTTCGTCCAATCATCCATCATTCAATTTCCTTGACATTTCTAACGATGAGCTTTTCTCCCCAACAAAATTATTTGGGGTTTTTGCGTATAAACCATCACAAGAACAAAAATTACAGATTTATCATTCTTGCATTTACATTTGTACACATATCATTAAAAAGCCACACACAATACACAATATTGGCATTTTTAATGATATGTGTGCAAATATAAATGCAGGAATGATAAATCTGCAATTTTCAATTTAACAATGGTTTGCATGCAAAAATCCCCAAAAAAAATTTATCATGGTTTTGAGGAGTGAACAGGGACTCAAGCATCATATTTTGAATTAGTTGTCATTCCTTTTTCCTGTTTGGGGGTGTCACATAAATGTCAAATATGATCACAATGATGGACTCCAAAAATGAACCTATTTGGACAATGGATTCATTGAACAGGTTTAGTGGAGGTGGAACTACACTTTGGCTTTCACTTGGTCTAATATTAGTGCAAAATCTAAGTTGGATAGAGTTATGGTCAAGGTTAGTTGGCAGGGAAAATTTTGTAGATTCCCAGTTAAAGGGATTCCGAGACTAGTGCCTGACCATATACCCCTTTTACTTCAGTTCCTCTACTATAGATTCTATTAACTTAACTATAGTTACTCGACACTGAAATCACTATTTCTTTTTTGAAAGTGGATAGTACCATTAATTGTATAAAATCAAAATAGGAGATGTACAAGTAAAGTCAGTGAGCTCCCAAAAATCCTTGTACAACAGACCACACCAAGACAGTGTAGGACAGACTAGCCCCCTAGCAAACAAAAAGTGGGGAGTTGAGGGAGTTCACATTACACAGTAACTTCACCCATTTCCTCACTCTCACACAAATGAAAGATACAACAAACTCCTCAGCTCTAGTCTCCTTCCTAAAGATTCTGTTGTTCCTTTTACCCCACAAAGACCATAGAGTAGCATGCAGAATCAGCCATCACACAACGTTGTCACCTCTGATGGGCCACCTCCTGCCCCAAGACCCGGTGAAGTGTAGCATGTCTCTATGATGACCAAAAACACAGTAGGCTCTCATAGCTATCCCCTCCCACACCATATGCGTATAGAAACATCCTACAAAAAAGGTGATCTAGGGCCTCGTCCTCTTGACCATACAAACAGCAGGTCGGCTGAATGCACGGGACAAAGTGAAGAAGCCTATCTCGAGTGGAAAGTCGGTCGTGGGAGATCCTCCAAGTCAAGAGCTTCACCTTCAACGGACTTCTCGGCCTCTAGACCTGTGGGGAAAGGCTGTGGCGCACCCCTCCGTTTGAGATGATGGCATAAGCAGAACTAATAGAGAACGTCCCCTCCCTACTCTACCTCCAAGTCCACCCATCTTACCTATGAGAATGCGGGGAAAAATTGAGAAGTAAGAGGTCCTGGAGCTGCTCCATCTCGTTGACCTGAGATCTCTCCTGAAAGTCGGTGACCAGGTGCCCCTTGAAATCTGGGAGTCAAAATCCCGGTCAACCGACCCCAGATGGTAAGTAGAGACAACAAACAGATTGGGAAAGGATGCCTCCAAGGTGAAGTCACTGCACCATGTCTTTCTAGAAAAGGCAGCGGTTGCTTTTTCCTAGACGGATACGAACGTCGTCGGAGATAATATCCCTGCATGTCAAAATACCACGCCAAATGGGAGAAGTTAGGGATAGAGTTGGAGTATCCATATCCCAAACTCTCCTCCTGCCATAATACCTCTGCCTGATAAGCTCCATCCAAAGTTTTTCTCTCCAGCCCCCAACCTCCACAACCACTTGCACAGAAGAGCCATATTAAAGTCTCTAACATTCTTGATCCCGATCCCCCCTGCTCCTTGCTAGCAAGTAGCAACCACCCTCCCCCACCTAATTTCATGCCACCCCCTACATCTTTCGCCACTCTTATGTCAGAAGAACCTCCCCTGAATGGTCTCAATTTTCTTCACGATTGACTTCGGAATCTGGAACACAGAGTGAAAGTAGATAGGTAAGTTGAATTGATCTGCAAAGAGCTAACCTGCCCACATAAGAAAGCAGTCTAGCCTTCCAAACAGCCAGTCTAGTCTCAAATCTCTAAATAACAGGGAGCCAATGTAGGCACCTGAGAACACTTGGGGTCAGAGGGAGCCCCGAGTAGGAGATGGGGAAAGCTCTAATTTGACAGCACCCTATCCTCCATGTTAACCCCTACAAGCAAGCTCTTGTTGAAGTTAACCTTCAAGCTAGTGATCTCCTCCAACAATTCCAGCAACACTCTAGCAACATAAAGATGCCTCTCCTCCTCGTCAGGAATTGAATGGTATCATTAGTATATTGTAAGTGGGAGATGAAAGGATCACTTCTCCACACCTAGAAGCCCCTGAGAAGATCTACAGTCTCTGCTCTCTACCACACCCTACTATGAGTGTGAGCCATAAGCACAAAGAGTGGAAGAGACATAGGATCTCCTTGTCGGAGCCTCGTGCCACTGTGGAATAAAGATGAAGGCTTCCCGTTGACTAGAACATCAAATGAGACATAAGAGATACAAGTCCTGATGTAGCCAATCCAAGGATCCTCAAATCCCATCTTCTCCAGCACATCCATCAAGCAAACCCAATTAACCTTGTCATAAGCCTTCTCAAAATCCAGCTTGAGGACTACCCCTTTTTTTCCAAGGGTCTTCATAGCAAACAAACATTCATGGGCCACTAGAAAATTATCCTGGATATGTCTCCCTCTGATGAACAAGGATGGCAGTGTCAGTTTCGGACTCGGTTTCGGCCGAGTCCGAAACCGATACGACTCGGTATCGGTTTCGGTTTCGGCCGAAACCGGTTCAAAACAGTTAGAAAAGGTCAAAAATGGGGCCAGCAGGTTAGGTTTCGGTCGGTTTCGGTCTGAAATCGGACGGTTTCGGTCCGAAACTATTAAAAAATTATTATTTTTTGGTATCGGACCTGCTACAGTGCAAATGCCCATTTCGGTGTCGGTATAGGTCGAAACCGATATGTTTCGGCCGAAACGTATCGGTTTCGGCCGATACTGCCAACCTGGCTGATGAAGGCTCCCTGGAAGCAACTCTCCACCTTGTCCATTACTGCCTCCAATCTCCTTGCCAACAACTTGGAAATGACCTTACAGGTGCCCATTCAACAAACTGATACCCGAAGTCTCGAAACTCTTGAGCTCTTTGTTTCTTGGGGATAAAGACAAGGAAGGTTTTGTTAATACTCCCAAGTGAGCTCTTCCCTCCTGAAACTCTCTAACTGCAGCCAAAAGATCAAGTCTGATGATATCCCAATACTGCTGGAAGAAGGCCAAGGCGAATCCATTCGGACCTGGAGCTTTGTCCCCTGCATAAGAAGACTGCTTGATGAACATCCTCCTCTGAGAAGCTTTGAGAGATAACATCTCTCTCCTATGGTGAAAGTTGGGGAAGAAGATCATCTGCAGTCTTCGGCCTAAAATGATCCTCCTTGGAAAACAACCTGGAGTAAAAGTCCCTCGCCAGACCTCTAATCTGCTCATCAGAAGAAATAAAGAGCTCACCAACTCTAATACAAGAGATGGTATTCAGTCTTCTCCTCCCTGAGACAACACGTTAGCAGTAACAAGTATTCTTGTCCCCCTCTTTGATCCATTTGTCCATCGATCTCTACCTCTAGTAGATTTCCTCCCTAGAAAGGATCTCATCAAATTGACATCTCAAAGAGTTCCTAAGACTTCTATCTTCTGCATCCATAAGACCTGCCTTCTCTAAACTATCAAGGCCCTTAATCTGCTGTAGAATTCTATCTTTAACTGCCCTACCCGGGAGGGTTTTGTCAACCCCCCAAGTCTTAAGAACCTGCTCAGTATGCCTAAGTTTCAACACCGGAGTAGCCATGGCAGATCTACCAGCCACCTGAGAATCCCAAGCTCCCCTGACTGTGTCCAAGAAATCTGCCCCTCTAAACCAGAACTTCTCGAGCCTAAAGGTAAGCCTCCTGTCCTGCAACTGGTTGGTCTTCAAAAGGATAGGTTTACGGTCCGAAATAGATCTCACCAAAGGTGGCACTGACATATGAGGATAGTGATCCTCCCAATCAACAGAAACCAAGAATTTGTTCAACCTCGAGTAGGAAGTTTCAGCTCATATGTTGGACCAACTGAATTGACCATGAGCCATATCGATGTCCACCAAGGCTACATCCTTAATGAAAGCAATGAAGTCCTCCATATCTCCTGCATAAGCACTCACCCCCAACCTCTCCCAAGGAGTAGCCACTGCGTTGAAATCTCCGCCAATACACCAAGGTCTTCCGAGGAACGGTGAAGGCTGACTAGCTCCTCCCACAAAAGCCGCTTATCCTCCCTACTCTTTAAACCCCTGTGAAGTCCCACGAGAAGCCATCCCTCACAGAAGTGAAGTGAAGTGAAGTGAAGGGAGATGGCCCACCTGCTCATCTGTTTGTCCAGTACCACCTCTCTACCTCAAAGGGGTTCCAAAGGACAATAATCCCTCCAGACCCATGGATGGCAATTTTGGCCGAAATCAGTACGTTTTGGCCAAAACATACCGGTTTCGGCCCTGGACGATCTGAAACCAACCGGGCGAAATCGGACGTCAACTCCCCTGAAAAAATAGTATTTTATTTGGTTTCGGGCCGAAACCGAAACTGAAATCGATACTGTTTCAGTTTTGGACCCGGCTGAAACCGAAACCGAAACTGCCGTCCTTGCCCAGACCTTCCCTCCGTCGGAGACACAACGCCCCTGGAGAGTCTAGCACTCCCTACCTCTCTCATGAGAACCTCACCATCCCCGTCATACTTGGTCTCTTGGATATAGAGGATGTCAGCCTTACATCTCCTAATCAACTCCTTCACCGCCCTCTTCTTCTTCATCCCCCCTAAACCTCTCACGTTCCATGAGACAATCCTCATGAGGACACAAAGATACTCCTCGTCTCCCCTAATTTACCTGTGTGTGTGTGTGTGTGTGTGTGTGTGTGTGTGAGTGAGAGAGAGAGAGAGAGAGAGAGAGAGAGAGAGGGGTCAGCCTCCACCCTTCCCTCGAACCCCTCTGTCATCCACTTGAGCATTGGCAGTGCCACTGGACCCTCTTGCACAACCCAGATGAATGGGTAGAACATGATCTCCTGCAGCTGCACAGCGTGTTGGCGGTGAGCTTGCAAACTCTTCCGACGTAGGCGTAGATGATGGAGCCTGTGGCCCTCGAGTCCAACCAGCCTAGGAGCCGATCCGTTCCGCTGCCTTGCTCATCCCCTTGGGCATCACCCCCGCTGTGGAGGCACACAAGACCGGCGTACCATGCTTGCCTCTGCCTGTCTATCTGATAGGGATCTGAGTACACCGCGACAGGGGCATTGGTGGGGGTGGTGATGAGGGTGGCAGCAGTGCTGCGGTGGGAGATGTTGAGGGCGAGGTGGATTATGGAGCATGGCGGCAGCCTAACTGCAGTCTGAGCGTCATCGCCCTCAGGGGTCTGGACAGAGTGGAGGAGCCACCTGGTGAGAGCGTGGGCTTGAAGCAGGCCGCTGGATGTGCAGGAGAGGCTTGTCGGGGGTGGTCAAGAACTTGTGGGTGGTTGTGAGGAGGTTGGGGTTGATCTCTCCCTCCCTCTCTCTCTCTCTCTCACTCACTCACTCACACACACACACACACACACAAACACAATCCAGACGGTGCGTGCAGGGGAACTTTCTCCTTCCCTGCCCCTCCCTCTCCCTCTCTCAACCCAGGAGCTGGGGGGAACCTCCCCCTCTCTCTGCTAAGTGCTCTCTCTCTTGCAGCACTCTCCAGCAGCCCATGGGGTGCTGCAGGTGGAACCTGCACCTTCCTCAGGTGTTGCCTCTCTCTCACTCTCTCTCTCAGCATTTTCCCTCCCTCTTTTTTCAATCTTTTTATGTTAAAAGAGGGGCAGTAATTTCATTTCCCTTCTTTTTCAGTTTTTTTAACACCATTATGAGAATATTCTAAGAATATTCACATTCTGTTAACCAGGGGGACCTGGTTCTATGAATATACAAGTTTTGTAGAGTCAAAGCAAAATATGTACTAAATTCAATATTTTACAGGGACTAAAAACTAAAAAAAACCCCAAAATTTATGCAGTATTTTTATAGTAGTCCTTTCACTTTTTTTTCAGAAAGAGGCTGAGATTGGCCCAGCAGTGGCTAAATACCATGAAATTCTATTCAACGAAGAAGATGAATGGATGCCCTTAAATAACAGGACCGCAATTTGGCAGATTTCTACTGAAGAAGCTGATAAACTCATTAGAGCATTTTTAGAAGAGGAAATAAAGAATTCTGTTCCTAGTATGGAAGTTGATAAACCCATGGGACCAGGTGGGTTTCTGTAGGACTTTATCAGCAATTTTGGAGGTGGCTAATGCAGATTTGATGGCAGCTGCACAGGAATTCCCAATCAGACCCTGGGAAATCTGGAGGTTAACTCTATTTTTGCAAGGTTGATCCTCAAGAAGGAAAATGCAGATAATATCATTGATTACAGACCTGTAAGACTTTTCAATGGGAGCTACAAGATCATCACTAAAGCACTTGCAAGTAGGCCCAAAGGGGTCATTGCCAAGGTGATAGATGATAATCAGCCAGCATTTGTTCAAGATATACATATTGGCCAATTGTATGACAGCCTCTGAATGTATCCATGACCAGAAGTCCAGGAGGAAACAGCGTGCGGTCTTCAAGATTGATTTTGAGAAAGCTTATCTGCATATGATAGAATGAATTGGAAATGTCTTTATAAAGTGACGCATTTAATGGATTTCAACGATAGCTGGATACAATGGGTCAGAAGTTGTATTGGGATGGCTAAGTTTTCTGTTTTAGTAAATGGCTCACCATATGGTTTCTTTGGGAGCTCTAATGGCCTTAGACAAGGAGATCCCATATCTCCACTCTTATTCCTCTTGGTTGGGCAGGTTCTAGTATGATGCGGCAACTCGCCAGAAGAGGTGGGCTCACTGAAGGTATTAGAGTGACCAGGCCCAATGAAGAGGTGATGCATCTTAGGTATGCAGATGATGCACTCTTATTTTGTTATTCTCCTCTGCGAAAGAAGTCTAGATCCTCTACAGGGCTGAAGATCAACCTCCTCAAGAGTGAGCTTATAGGACTTCCTTTCCTATAAAATCCTTTGGTATTCCTTTGACTGATGGCAACTTGAGATCTTCTGATTGGAATGACCTTATTAAGAAATTTGAGGATAAGCTTGATGGATGGAAAGGGAAAAAATATTTCAATAGGTGGGAAATGAATCCTTGCCAATGTAGTCCTATTCAGTTTAACCATTTATTATCTGTCCATTCTTAAAGCCCCCAAGGTGGTGAGTCACGAACTAGAAACTATAAGAGCAGCCTTCTTTAGGAAAGGAAAAGAGCCTGAGCATAGAAGTATGCATCTGATTATTCATGTTTGCAGGAGGAAGGTTTGTGGGACTAGAACCCATTCAAATTTTGAATATGGCTTTCTTGACTAAGTGGCTGTGGAGAATAGAAAAAGACAATCAGTCTACATGGGGAAGGATCAAGGTTCTGGAATATGGATGGGGAACTGGCAAGCAAGCAACTCCATGTCATCAATATGGAAAAATATCCTCAAGAACAGTGGCTTTCACAAATGCTCCACTGAAATTCAGATTGGGGATGGTCAGTTGACACTGTTTTGGGAGGATCATTGGGTATGTGGTAGAGCATTGAACGATAGGCTCCCAACATTAGGACTGCGAGTGGGTCGACTGCTAAGGACCTTGCCTCATGGTAGCATGGTCTGTAGTACCGCCCAATATGTGCCGGTACTGGGCGGTACGTCTCGGTACCGGGTCCGACCTGTCCGTTTCCGCCCTTTTGGTGTCGGTACCGATTATACCTATAAAAAAAAATGGGATGACGACGAAGGGGCTGCGGATGTCCGGGAGCTGCGCGGGTTGGTGGCGACATCGGTGGAGGGAGGGAGGGGGAGAGAGAGAGAGAGAGAGGAGGAGGAACCTCGGTGGACGTAGAACGGCCGAACGGGCCGAAGTGATGGCGGAAGACGATGAAGGCGGCTTCGGATAGTAGAGATGGTGGCGACAGTGGGCTTCGGTTGGCAGAGAACTCCCAAGTCCCAAACCCTGGGGCGGGAGGGGAGGGAAATGGCATTATTGGGCTTGGGGGGTGTCGGGGGCCAAAATGGGGGTTGGGGGGGGGTTAAATCTTTAGTAGCTGGATCCGGTTCTGGGCTATGCTTGGGTCAGCTGACCTTGGCGGGGAAGTGGGCGGGGCTCCGTGGGGAACCGGAGGGGAAAGAGGTATGGTACCGGGTGGTACGCACCCTACCGGTACCAGAACTGACCGGTACTGGGTCTGGTACCAGTACTGCATACCTTGCATGGTAGGGAGGTCCCACACTCGACTCCGGGGGGGGGGGGGGGGGGGGGGGCGCTTACCTGGCTCATATTTAATTCTCGAGGGATGTGATCCCAGGGTTTGCTAGTCTTGTGAAAAAAGGGATGCACGTGGGTTGGATGTCGCTGGATTTGAACCTAGGTCTCACACACTCCATGTAGACCCGAGTACCACTATGCTAGGTTCCCCGTCGTCAAAGAAAAAAAAGGCTCCCAGCATTATACAGTATTACATGCTCTGCCGGGAGGAAAATTAGTCAAGTGCTTATTCAGTTAGGGCAATCTCCTTTCTGGGATATCAAATTTTACAGGGATTCACAAGACAATGAGATTTCCGATTCTTGCAACTTTGACTCAGTCCCATGCAACATTCAACTGAAACATAGGAGAAAAGATGTGTGGAGGTGCAGATGGGATGCTGGGGTCAACTTCCCTGTACATTCCGCAGTGTGAATTCTTTGGAAAGGGGTTAGGCGAGTTATATAGGACAAACATGTTTGGAACCAACCTTTGCCTATCATAATCAGAATTGTCATGGGGAAGAATTACCACTGCTGACGGACTTGTTTGGTTCAAGAATGAAGGCAATGGCAGATATATATTCTGTGGCTGCTTTCAGGAAACCTTGGATCACATTATGCTTAATTATCACACAATTCAATTGATGTGGAGGATATCCAACAGACTTGTGGGCATGTCAGAATCTCAGGCTGACCACTTCTCTGATCTACTCCTGCAATTGGGAAGAATTTTTCCATCTGATAAGGTGCACATGTCTAACTTCTATACCATGGGCACTACAGAAAGAAAGGAAATCTGGAATCTGCAGAGAAGATTTCAACAATATTGGTTCATTGATGAAGAATTGCATCCATTTTATTCTGGTGTGGTGCTTTTCTTTTCAGGAGAGTACTTTGGTGAAGACAGATGAGTGGAACAGGTTAATGAGGTAATTGCCCATTGGTGTGGATGAGCTTCTTCGTTTTGGGTTTCAGGGTGCCTTGAATTCTACTACTGCCTTGGTAGGATTCTCGGCTCTTTTTCCTTTTAATTGTGAACATCTGTTTTCCTGTCTTTTAATTAATACATTTTGGTTGTTGCCAGTGGTCACCTTCCAAAAAAGGGGGGAAAACATGTTCACAATGCTCATTATCTATATTTTCTTATCTGTTATTTTTTATTTTTGTTTTGCGTTTGTTATTTATATAATCTCATCTCATGTTATTCATTGTAACTATAGCAAGGTTGCTTGCATTTTTCCTCATTTGCCATTATGACTGCCTTTCTCTAGCTTTATTTACGTGAATGCACGATCTGAGCATGACATGTTTCAATCCAGAGCCTTTTGCTAATTACTGCATCCTCCTACATGACTTCATCCATCTTTCCTTTCTCATTTTGTTATTTTCTTCTCATGAATATCATCTTCGCTTAACTTGGTTGTGGCTTGTGATTGTGGAGCTTGAGTCTCCTAGAACTTCTCTTTTTTGGCTGGCACTGAACCTGGCATCTAGCAGCATTGTTTGGTGGAGCCAGCAGCAGCATCACACCAGGAGTTTGGAGAGGATATAGAGTTTTGCTTTGGGGTGGGGTTGGGATATTATTTTTTTTGAAAGTGGATTGTACCAGTGTACATATTAAATTTAAAAAGAGGGATTCACAAGCTCTACTATGTGCTCTTAAAACATCCCTATACATCCCTATACAGGAAAGGGTCTCACCAAGAAGATGTGGCACCCTCTAGCTGCTGCTTTGAGGTGGGCTCGGGATATATTAAACAGGATCTGGTTGAGTTCTGTTTAGGTTGGCCAACCAGCCAAGGTGCGTCCAAGGCACCCAGCACATGCCTTGGGCTACCTGAGCACCTGCTCAGCCACCTTCATGCTGCAGTGCTGCGCTGAAAAAGCACCTGCTTGCCCGGTGGGTTCTAACCTGCCTGGGTGCCTTTAAATGGTGGCTAGTTAGTAGGAAATGAATGAACCTGCTTTTGTATGCTTGGCGCTAAATTTCTTTAGGCTTCTTGGCAGGTTCTGGAACTACAAAAGCATGTGCATTCATGCCCTCAACATGAATTTAATCCATTGTGAACCATTTGTTAATGTGATTCTGACTGCTTTTCCTTTTTTACGATTTTCTTTGCCATCAACTTCATCCTCATTCTGCTGATTTGGGCTGGCCTAGGGATCGACAATTTGAATCTGAAAGGTGTGCGTCTATCTTCTGGCTGGGTTGACCACACATTCGAGATACAAAACAAAATTCTCCAATTTCAGTTCATTGGATATGGGTGGACCAGCTCTTATGCAGTTGATGTTGAATTCCTGGCCTAAGCCACTTGCCAAGTGGTGATGACTGCCTTGGCATTAAAAAAGTGATCGTTTTCCAAAAAAAGGGTCATGGAAAAGGCATTAACATTGAAAAGCATGCAAACTATAATGGATTATTATCCTGACTTCATCTAAATATGACATATCAGGATGAGATATCATTGTAGATGGTCCATATAACTACAGCAGAACAAATTCCTTTGAGGCATCCTTTGGCGCTTTCGTAACTAAGAAACTACTGTTAGGATCTTAAACCTCGAAACACACCCCCCCTCCCCCCAAAAAGAAAAGAAAGTTTCTATCTCTCTTCAGGGATGGGGCCCTGCATGCATGGGTGCAGCTGCCGGTGATGGTGGGAGAACATGTGTAGTCCTCGGCTGATAAAAAATTCTATTTGATGCCCCTGCCCTTACTCCTGTGCTAGTGGTGTTACGTTGGCATAACTTTAGAATGGACATTAACTGGTTGAAATGGTGATATATGATTTACCATTTATGTTCAGTTGCTTAATTGTATCAATCCCATAATTTGTCATATATAAACTGGTATGCCTTCCAAAACAGATCTTTTGTAAAATACATAGTAGAATATCAAAATGTTTTAGGACAGGCAAACTGCATTGCTTTGCATGACTGCAAATGTAACCAAGGTGAAAAATGTGAATGTTTGAGGGGTCATGCATAAACTGGTCTTGTTTTTTCATGTCTCTGTCAGTTGTTTGGTCGACACTATGTCCTTTCAGAAGGCTGTAGTGTTTGATGATTTATCTTTCTGAAGGTGGTGTATTTGAGTAAGGTTTTGTTGACGGTAATGAAAACACTCTGTAGCATATACTAAAATATATATACAGATGTATTTGATGCACATTATTGCTAGGTTTTCCTTTTATGTTGACTTGGTTATGACCTGCATTCCTCGTGAAGTATTATGCATGTATTCATCCTATATGGTCCTTCTTACATTTATGAAGCTTCCCTTTTCCCACTTGAACAGAGTGCTGTTCATCATTTGGAAGAAGTTCGAATGAAGGCAATACGTTTGGTAAGCCTGCTAGGCATGTTGCTTGTCTTAGTTCTTGGCCGGTCATTTCATAGTCTTCAGCTCCACATAATCAGTCTTCTTGTGTTTTCTTAATGCAGGTAGCAAATAAATTGTATCCCATGTCCTACATTGTCAAAAAAATTGAAGAGTTTGCTAATGACATGCTTCTCTCAGTGGTGAATCATATTCCAGCCAGTGAGGATGCTGACCCTGAGGGCCCAATTGCATTGCCAAAGGTATTTGGATGTAGCGTTTGGACTAGAGAATATGTGGTACCTCTGTCTTATTGCCTTTTCATCTTGTTGGTGACGTGGGTGGAGCACTTTCTGCGCATGGCCATCATTGTAACTTCTATATATTGAATACTTTGGTTGTTAACTGTAGATATTCTCTGCATGTGTGACTAGCATTACTATTTCATATCCTTATCTGAGTTTTGCTCAGTTTTGTTATGGTTTTCTATTTGCTAACTGCTGTATTGCACTCCTTAATATAAACTTTTATAATACAATTGGACTACCATTATTGGGTTGCTCCATGATCTGATTTTATTTAGGGTTAACTTAAAAATTCCATCTTATATCCCAAATTTGGTAACCACCAGCCCCGGTTGTCTATAGTGATACATAGCATGTTAATGTGTATATATTTTTCTTTTCAAAAATAACACCCTGATTAATGTCCATCTTCAGATGTTGGTATCTGTAGAGAAACTCAGTTGTAATGGATAAATTTAATGGGAACTGTTGAATATTGTCTGATATGACAAATACACCCCCAAGTTGCTTCAATGATCTCCTGGGTGCCCATTGTAAAAGCCAACTGGTAAGGGCCTTCTCTACTGACAACAAGGACTCTATCCTCTCTCAATGGTAACATGGAGAGAACTCTCCGATGCTGGTGGCACTCCCCTTCTCACATAGCCAGTCTCTGAAATCCTCAAATGCTCACCTGATACAAAAACCCACAACCCACTTTTGTTTGAGAGGAGCAGGTCTAAAATTGTCCATGTTGGGTCGGTGTTAACCAACCTTGTTAAGTCAGGACAATGGCAGCTGAAAATGGTGGCATTTATGAAAGTTTTTTGTCATAAATATGGTATATAAGATTATAGTCAAGTGTGCTTAATTTGATCTTTGAAATTTATCAATGGTATGCTTAAAATTATCCCATTTATTTATCATGATGTGCAACTCATCTACCTGTTATTACCATTTGATAAGACAATCAGTTGATGATTACATCAGTTTATATCCTGAACAGGACACTGATACTGGAGGGCATCCGAATGCAGGGCAGCCACCGAGGACCGTGGCAAGTAATGAAGCTCCTTCTGATAGTCATGAGTTATGTAAAAACCAAACTTTAACATCCTCTTCAATTTCTGAGGCTCAAAGACGAATGTCACTCTATTTTGCACTTTGCACCAAGGTACTGTTTTGCACTTTGCACAAGGATATCTTTCCATCATTGTTATTTGTAGCATTCATTTTTGTTGAGTACTAGCTGTGTGCATTATCTGGTGTTTTTTTTGTTCCTTGCTGAACAATTAGTCAATGTCTGATTAATGCAGAAGCATTCTCTCCTCCTACAACTTTTCACCATCTACCAGAGCATGCCAAAGCCTGCAAAACAGGTGTAGCTTACTGCTCTTGAG
This sequence comes from Amorphophallus konjac, assembly GCA_022559845.1. Classification (NCBI taxonomy): domain Eukaryota; kingdom Viridiplantae; phylum Streptophyta; class Magnoliopsida; order Alismatales; family Araceae; genus Amorphophallus; species Amorphophallus konjac. The sequence goes on along the minus strand of CM040117.1, from coordinate 212,150,380 downwards.
TCATGTTCTGATATCCCACTTTAAGGGATCAACTGAAAGATATCTTATCAATTTTCCTGCAACATCTACATATTCTCATCACCTTCCAGAAAAACATTACATATTCTCATGATCATTTTTTTTCTAGTTTATTCTCATGATCAGTTATGTGTACACAGGCTGTTCATGGCCACATTCCCATCTTGGTTCGTACCATAGGCTGTTCACCTGACCTCCTTAGGATAATTTCGGATCTACCTGATGGCTCTCAGGGCTTACTAATACAGGTTTTCTCAGACATTCTTCATTTTTTTCTTATTGTTTCTGTCATTAATGGTTTTGTTAATCTTTAAGCAGGTTTTACATACATTAATGGATGGGCAAATCGCTTCTAAAGAATTGGTATCTTCTGTCAGAACATTGTATGCAACCAAACTGAAGGTAGAACTTGTTGTCTTCCTGGTTAAAAAATGTAAAAAAAAAATTCAAAACAGTATTTCTGCTGTTTACATTTATCCTCTTTGTTCCAGGATGTTGAAATTGTAATACCAGTATTATCATCTCTGTCAAAAGACGAGGTTTGTTCACTCTCTTCTCTCATTTATTTCTCTCTTTGTTCATCCCATTATTTAAATTGTTGCCCTCATGCGAGTTTCATGGAAATAAGCAAATATGTTGTGCTGAAGTGCATCATACTAAAACCATGTACTGGTCGGTGGAAGGGCTCAACATTCTGTGGTATCAGCTCAACCAGCTATTTGTTGCGGATTTGATATGCAGGGGAAGATGACAAGCTGGACAACAAGAACCTTGTAGATTGATCAGTGGGCTGCAGACAGGAGCCTCAGAGAGGCCTAAAAGAATAGTCACGTCTATGTCTCTATTTTAAAATTCCCAACTCAAAAGCACGTATTGTTGAGCAAAAGGCCCCATTTACTTTCAAGTTTAAGAGTAAATTTGCCTTGTCTTTGAACTTTATAGCTGAGAAATATCAACAATAAATTATGCTTAGGAGCTGTTAGACACGAGAAGTTGGGAGCTGTTAGACTTGAAAATGGGCCGAGTTGAGTATTGATGAAACATTGAGTTTCTGAACATTTTAAGGCATGTTGGGTTCTTATTGAATGTCTCTGCTATTTTGGGAATATTGGGATTTTTGCCTTCTAAATAACAATTTACCATAATGCATTCTTTTTCTTATGGATACAAAGCTAACAGCCTAACACCAACCCTGTCAGATGACTTGTGACACCCCCATAACATCAGCCTTAGTCATACTTGGCCTTGACCAGGTCAGGAGACATTACCTACAGAATTCCGATTGGGGTTGGGAAGAGCTGTGGGGCTAATGACAATGAAACACAATTTCGGAGCATAATAACAGAATAAGTTACATAAAGATGCATGGTAGGTACCAGCATTTGTTTTGTATTTCATTGTCATGCAGAGGGACCAGCATCTGTTTTGTATTTCATTGTCATGCAGAGCTAATGACAGTGAGACACAAATACGAAGCTCTGTCTAACCCCGCTCTGACTTGGCCACTGACCGCAAAAATGGAGGAGCAGCAGCATGTTCACAAATAATATTGGCACATTATGCACCTTTCTCTTCTAGAACTCTAAAACTTACGAGTGGATAATAAAAAAGATCTGAAAGAGAACTAGAAAGTGCAGGAAAGATTTGCCATGAACAAGATGGGTATTGCGCAAACATGTAAAATATTATCTACTACTATAGAAAATAAGGCCGCAACAAAGGACAGAAGACAGAAGTGAAATAGACATAAAATACTAATTGTTTGGACCAAGGAAGGCCAGCTCAGCGATCAGGCTCGGATTGGTGCTGAATCAGTTGTGGATGGGCTTGGATCAGTGGCCCCAAAACCAATCTGGATTGGCACGATTGGCCAATCCAAGCCCAATCCCCAGCCGATCTGAGCAATCCACCTTTTGTGTTTTAAAGGTTAAAACATTCCTATGTTCTGGAAGTGCTTTTATGTAATTTTTTCTCCACCCACTTTTACCTTCTCGAAGCCTCCTCTCTCTTTTGCAAGTGAAGTGGAATGGTGGAGGAGGAGCCTTCCTTTCGAGGATGATGAGGAGGCTACAGCGAGAACAATGGTAAGTTTTTTTTTATCCTTCGCCCTCCCCACAATGTCAAATAGGGAAGGGGGAGGAGGAGGCTGGGACCTGGTTGGGATCGTACTGAATCGCCAGCTTGATCCCAGGCTGATCTACCCAATCCCACTGATCCTCAATGAGAATTGGGGTTCAAGGGACGGGGACACGGGGTTGGCCAAAAAATGATCTGATTCATCTAACCTTGGTTTAGACAAGGCAGGAGGTTATAACTGTTGCCAAAAACATGAGAAAAATAAGGCAACAGAACACTGTGGCACAATTACTAGCATTTCACTACTTGGATTATCTAGATTTTTTCCCACACATTTTTCTTTCAGTTTTAATTTGAGTATTATGGCAAATCCCAGATTTGATATCATTGATATTTTTTTGATTTTATGGGTCCGTAAGTACACAACTCTTGGAATACATTGTTGTTTGAGAAGTGGATACTACCACACATTGTATTAATTGTAGAACAAAACGGATGTACACGTATAATCATTCAGCTCCCAAAAAAAACCCCTACACACCAACCTCCACACCAAGAAGGTGTGCCCCTAGCTATCCTCCCAACAAAAGGAAAAGTGAGGAGTTATGAGACTCCACTTTACAAATATGCTTAGCCCAATCACACACTCACTCACAAACAAAAGAAACAATCTTATCCTCCATTCTTGCTTCTCTTTTGAAGATTCTTAGAATACATCGTTATATCTTGCTGTTGAGAAATACACAATTTGTATTAGAAAAGTAATTATATTTTTGGAAATGGTAGGGGAAACAATGATGCTGTGATTAGGGCAAATGATAGCATCTATTAGATAGAACAAATCTCATTATCTTTGTAACACAGTAGATCTTAATGCTTTTGGCCATAAGGCAAACAATAAAATAATGCAGTAGAGGATTGTAGTGACAGTGATACCAACCAAACATGGAACGAAGCGTACTCAAGTGGTGGACTGACACCTCAGCTCTGTCTCTGTCCTAATGCACAGACAGGGTACTGGTGGCCTGAAAGAGGCAAGGATGGCAGTATCGGTTTCGGTACCGGTTTCGGCCGGTCCCGAAACCGATACGTACCGGTTTCGGTATCGGTTTCGGTTTCGGCCGAAACCGGTTGAAACCATTCAAAAATCTCAAAAATTTAGTAAAACATGTCCGGTTTCGGCCGAAACCTGTCCGGTTTCGGCCGAAATCGTCAGGTTTCGGACCGAAACAGGTGAGTTTCGGCCGAAACCAATACGGTTTCATCCGAAACCATTAAAAAAGTATTATTTAATAGGTTTCGGACCTGCTACAGTGTTAAGGGCCGGTTTCGTATCGGTACCGACCGAAACCGATACGTTTCGGCCGAAACGTATCGGTTTCGGCCGATACTGCCAACAGTGGAAAGTGGTGGACAGGGTAGGACTAGTCGAGCTACATACTTTTCATAGCTGTGTTATGACTTGACCACATGTACATGTGATTGACATCTCACTGTCCTAATGATTGGATAGATGCAAGGTTGTGAGTTGGATAATCACTTTGTGGGCAACTGCGAGGTCATGGTATCAAATCCTACCACTGGGCATAAATGCAGGGTGGGTACCAACCTGGGATTCATGTGGGTTCTGACCTCACAGACCTTGCCGGGCCAGGGGGGGAGGGGCATTGTCCAAGAGACGTTTGGACTGTCCGTGCTTCGGGCTACCGGTGATTCAGGCTTGATGCTAGGTGATTGGGTTTACTTTTGGTATCCCAAAAAGAAAAGAAAAAAGAAAAGAAAGATTGGACAGGTGCGTAAGACCTAGACTTTAATCAACATAGAATGTGGCAAGCTTGAGTTGTCACCTTGACCCAACAGAAAAGGGCACGTTCCTGGTCCCTTGACCCTAAGGGACCCAAAGAAAGGGTCTTCTAGTGCATGGAGTCACTCGCCAAGAATAGAATTTGGCTTAGCTGAGTTTGATGGCCACAAAAATCATAGTAGCATCAATCCCATCTTAATTAAACCACAACTCTCTTTGTGGCCCTCTTGGTTTGCGATCTCGCTTCTTGAGATCTGTTGACATTCCTGACTCGGGAAAAATGGTTTTGTAACACCATTTCCCGACACTCCATTGTAACACACCTACTTGGCAGTGCCATGTCAGATGCTGTATCACACAGATCAAATGCCCTTTGGGGAGAGAATAATTCACATCTATTCCTCTTCCCTTCTTTTCCAACTCCCAACGTCATTTTCCCTCCTTTTTTGGACAACTTTCTCTATCTGCAGATTTGTCTTCTTTCTAAAGGACAAAGAACAGTCACATCCTTCCCAAGAGCAACTTCTTGAAAACGAGTTATAGGAAACTTCTTGAAGATGAGTTACAGGAAACCTTGCGGCATTGGCTTCTTCTTTGGGCACAACACATTTGACCTTGGTGAAGTATAGCGGCATTGGCATCTTGCTTAGGTACAACACAACTAATCTTAATTAACACTGCCATGGAGGACTGCTATCAGCAACTTGCGCAGGCATAACTATCATCAACATGGAGGGATGCTTGGGCATCACTGTCATTAACATGGAGGACTGCCATCGGCAACTTTTTTGGGCACTCTTGTCCTGTCTTATCAAAGGTGACCGAGGCGATCACCTAGGCCATAGGTAGCCTCGCTTTCGCCTCAATCGCTTCGCTCCGGCCTCGTGGGCCCGGCCCACCAACGCACGTCCCGACCGAGTTCGCGATCGGCCCACCTCAGTGTTTTTGTTAAAATTTGTTTAGACTTGTTGATTTAGGAAGTTTATTGATTTTATGTATGCCTTTTTTGTGATATTAAGACATATATTTATATTTATGAATTATATATATTATTGCCATCGCCTAGGTATTTGAGGCATGAGGCGACCCCTTGGTCGTCTCGGTAGCCTCTCGCCTCTGACTACATAGCTCTTGCCCAAGGTTGGCCGTATCATCCAATCGTGTTGACTTAGACCGGCGCTTGTATAGTATGATACAACAATATGGTTTGAGTCAGTGTGCTAAGTCCGAGAGAGGCCTTTGGAAGGCCTAGTTGAGACGTTGCAATATGGCTTGAGATGGCTGCGATATGACTCGATAAGCTGTGATACGGCTCGAGACAGCTCGAGCTATAAAGGCCTAACCAAGTCGCACCATATCAAGACTTTGTTCAGCCCTTTTGCGATGTGACATGACCGAACTGGTGCGAGTCACACCGATACAACAGACCATGATCTTGTCAATAGCTCAGGAAAGATTACTACAAAATCTCTCCCCCCCCCCTCAAAGTTGCATCTATAGAAATCCTAGTCCTGAAAAAAAGCCAAAAAAGAATAGGAGCAAGTAACGTAGCTACACAAGATCATAAAGTCCGTATCTCTTTGCCTTAATTATGGATGAAGTAACAAAACAATTGCATGAGGATATCCCTTGGTGTATGTTATTTGCAAATGATATTATCTTAATTGATGAGAGTATTGATGCTTTAAATGCTAAGTTAGAGCGTTGGAGACTTGCCTTGGAGTCTAAAGGTTTTAAAATTAGTAGGAGTAAGTCAGAGTTTATGCATTGTAATTTTAGTAATAGGAGAGTGGTACTGGAAGATATGATTTTAATTGATGGGCATAACATTCCGAAGAGTAGTAACTTTCGATACTTAGGGTATATCATACAAGAGAATGGGGAGATTTATGACGACGTTACACATAGGATTAAGGCTGGCTGGTTAAGATGGAGAAGCGTATCAGGAGTCCTCTGTGATCGTCGTATGCCTGTGAAACTCAAAGGGAGGTTTTATAGAACGGCTGTGAGACCTGTTTTGTTATATGGTACCGAGTGTTGGGCAGTACGAAAAGAACACATTCACAAAATGTGTGTAGCAGAGATGAGGATGTTGAGATGGATGTGTGACAAGACTAAGAAAGACAAGATTAGGAATGAGCGCATCCGTAAGGATTTAGGGATAGCCCCAATTGATAGTAAAATGAGAGAAAATAGACTCAGGTGGTTTGGTCATGTGCTTCGTCGCCCTAACTCAACGCCGGTTAAAAGATATGACCGAATCTTAGTGGATGCTAGTAAAAGAGCTTGGGGAAGGCCTAAAATGAGATGGTGCGATGTTATTAGGAAGGACATTAGCTTCTTGGATTTAAATATGAATATAGCACTTGATGGAAATCTTTGGCGGAACATGATTGATGTAGCTGACCCCAAATAACTGGGATAAGGCTCTGATGATGATGATGATGATGATATATTATTTTAATAAAATATTACCTCAAATACCTCGAATGCCTAGGCCATCGCCTAGGTATTTGAGGCATGAGGTGACCGCTTGGTCGTCTCGGTCGCCTCTCGCCTCTGACTACATAGCTTTTGCCCAAGGTTGGCCGTATCATCCAATCATGTTGACTTAGACCGGCGCTTGTATAGTATGATACAGCGATATGGTCTGAGTCAGTGTGCTTAGTCCGAGAGAGGCCTTTGGAAGGCCCAGTCGAGACGTTGCAATATGGCCTGAGATGGCTGCGATATGACTCGATAAGCTGTGATACGGCTCGAGCTTTAAAGGCCTAACCAAGTCGCACCATATCAAGACTTTGTTCAGCCCTTTTGCGATGTGACATGACCGAATTGGTGCGAGTCACATCGATGCAGCAGACCATGATCTTGTCAATAGCTCAGGAAAGAGTACTGCAAAATCTCTCCCCCCCCCCCTCAAAGTTGCATCTATAGAAATCCTAGTCCTGAAAAAAAGCCAAAAAAGAATAGGAGCAAGTAACGTAGCTACACAAGAGCATAAAGTTGGAGAATGTAAGGGTGCCTCAAACTACCTGAGCCTTGGTTTGCGAGCCTCTTGATCAGCCCAAAAGATGGAGGAACTTGCTGGTGTACGGTGTACCATTGAGCTCCTTGCCCCAGGCCCAGGTTCAAGGGGTTTCTCCTATTTCCCTCATCTGACCAGTAGATTATGGAGCTCTTTTTCCTCCTTGTTTTATAAGTATAGAAAAGGTTGGGGTTGGTGGCGCTAGGAGACATTCACTTTTCCCCCCTCTCTTCTCGTATCTATCTCATTCAAACCTTCAAAGGGTGGGTGGGTGAGCCGTGGGGGTAGCGGTGGATGTGGGTGTGTAGGTGTGTGTGGGGGCCCCTATGAGACCTTCACTTTACTTTTTCCCCCCTCCTTTTTCACTTTTGTCCTTCAAATCTTCAAACTCTACTTCATGTGTGCATGTGCTGTCTCGACCCCCTCTCTTCTCACCTATATCTCCTTCAAACTTTCAAACACTCCTTGGTGCATGTGTTTGCTGTCTTGGCCACCTCTCTCTAAAGTAAGCAGGCAAACTCATGCAATTCGGCATGAGTGAGCCGTAACACGTTGCAAAAGCATGACTGATGATTTTAAAAACAATAGATTCATGCCCACTTTTGAAAAAAAAAAAACAATTGATTCATGAATTGCACTTGTTTCCTGAATGGTCCCTGCCTCAACTGATTTTAAATCAAATAAGGAATCAGGTTGTGCTGGTTTTTGCCTGAAATGCTCCTTTCAAAACTGCAATGAATATTTTTTTTTTGAAGGTGGGGTTAAACACATTTCATTAAAAGGAAGAAGGGAATACAAAAGCAGGCACAAGAAGATGCCGATAGGAGAAAAAAAAAGAAAAAGATGAGGAAAAAGAGAGAGAGATAGAGAGAGAAAAGGAGACGAAAGGCCTAAAGGCCAAGGCCTAAGACCCACTACAGCTGAGAACCCATTACAGAACCCAATTTTTCCACATACAGCCTGGCTAAAATAATGGAATCCCTAATTCTGCTACCAGAACACCCAAAATTCTAGTCATCCAGAAAATGAATACACCTCTTGATAACCTCTTCAGGGTTCTTGAACTCTTGGCGGAAGATTCTACTGTTTCTTTCTTTCCAAATTGCCCATTGCATAGCTGGCAGGCAGCCAGTCCAGATGTTTCTTTCCCGAGGGACTGGATTAAGGTCCTTCCAGTTCCTTAACAGATAGAAAAGATCCGAGTAAATGAAGTGAGAATCATTTACCGCTCTGAAGAACCACTGCCATGTTGCGCCAACAATGCCACAGTTGATAAAGAGATGATCAATGTCCTCTGTAGCTGCTTCACAAAAGATACAAGAGACTTTACAATTGGGAATGAGCTGGCACGCTCTATCAGCTGTTGATAACCTTTTCGAATCTAATCTCCGGAGAAAAAGTCTGATCTTCATCGGTAGTTCTGGATTCCAAGTAATTTTGCGCCAAACTACCTTTCTTCCTCCCTGCGCAAGGAATCTTGTTGCAGGCTTGACAGTGAATTGCCCTCCCTTTTTCCATCTCCACCATCTTCTATCATGTTTGTCTGGAAGGATGGCGACGGAATCTAAGATTTGTGATAGATGAAGGATTTCTCGGATTTCGACATTCCCTAGATTCCCTCAGACGGTAAAGTCCCAGAATATCCTTTCTCCTTCCATGGTCCAAATATTCTTGATTGTAGAGTTAACTGAGCCGCTTATAGCATACAAATTGGGTAACTGTTCTGAAAAAGGCCTGTGATCCCACCAGGCATCCTCCCAGAGCTTAATAATGTTTCCATTACCAACTTTAACGGTGGATGAGCATCTAAAGAAGTCCACACATCTCAGAATATGCCTCCAAATATGCTAGAATGTACAGGTGAGAAGTATCCTGTCACACCAGAAAAAAGTACAATGAATATTTTACATGTTAGTCGGCACCTTTTAGGACTTCTTCATTTTTGTATATGGTATCAGCAGATTATCTCATTGATAGTGGAAATGGATGTTTTTGAAGCAGAAAGTCAAAAGATTCATTTGTTTGGATTGTCAAATCGAATGGTTCTGCTGTAAATTGCTGTTTTGATGAGATGCAACTTCTTCTTTGCTGAATTTAAACATTTTTTCTGACCGAAATACATATTCATCATCCACTTGTCTTCTCAAATATGGTTTTTTCTGTAAATTGCAATCAGCTTGTATGCTGTTTTAATGAGATGCAACTTTCTTCTTTGTTGAATTTAAACATCTTGTCTGATCTAAATACACATTCATCACCTACTTATCTTCTCAAATTTGTCTTGATGTATTTCTTCTCACTATTCTTAATGTATTTCTTCTCACTATTCTCATTTTGTTAGGTTCTTTCTACTTTCCCAAATCTTGTTAATCTTTCCATGGATAAGTTCCAAGTTGCACTAGCCCGTATATTACAGGTATAATTTTATCTGCAACCTGAATCAGTCTGTGTCTAAATGCATCGGATGTATGGTTGTGGTTTTCCTGATGAACATGTTATCTTTTTATTACATTATCTTTTTATCGGCATTGTTTCCTTTTTAATTGTTACGTATTTTACATGAGAAACTTGTACATGATATTCTTTACATTTCAGTGTAATATATACTATAAATGTGCTTATTCTTTTATCCCCAACCATACCCCGAATTGAGCATCCTGAAGCCCAGGTAACTGTTTGTAGACCTTTGTAGGTGATCTAGGCTTAGTAGCAAGACTGCAAGAGTATATTCAACTTGATGCATTGCTCCTTTTATGACTGTCCTATAACTTTGGGGGTGCCATATGTTTGGTTCTCAACTATGTCTCCCCTATGGGGCAGTCTATTGAAAGTTGACAAATAAGTTGACTATGACGGCTTTTCATATGTGGGTTCATTTTGTTGGTCAGAACATAGTGGTTGGCTTGGATACAGTATACCTTACCTGACTGCAGTTAGGACTTAGATAGCATATGGATATATATAGATTCATCGTCATCTTTGTTATTATTAAATGATTCTATAGATCTCTTGTGTTCCATCATTGTGAAATATTGAACGTATTCCCTACTAAATTTCTCTATCAGACTACTTGTATATTTTCTTATCCTATTCACTTTGTTGTGAAGGTACGGCATATATATTCCATGCATAGTGTGGCAAGCTTCTAACATAATCCTCATGAGGATGATATTGATTCCTCCCCTTAGGATATCTCTTCTTTCATGGAAGGATATACAGAGTCACTCCTAGATATACTAATATCTTTAATTGAAGGATATGCATAGTGTTACTGCATACAGATACCATGATTCATAAATGGTGAATAGGAATCTGTGAGTATTTTTCTGTTGCAAAATCCCCCCCACAAACAATCCCATCCCGACCATGTGCTGTAAATATGGGTAATATTTACCTATTGTCATCCATCCAAATAAAAGGCATTACCTCATTGACATATGCGGACAACAAAAGGTAAGATTTGGGATGACACATTATCGGATACTAGTATGACTTAATTAAGAATTGGCAACAGTGGCAAGTGGATAAGGCTGAAGTGTTCTTCAACAAATCAAGCACCTTCCTTGAGGAAGAGAAGAAAGAGGGCATTTTGTGTGAGATCCAGCTCATTCTGTCTTGACGGATCACTGAGGTTCTATGAATATTTATAGCAAATAATGGAAGCATCATGATAGGAGTTGGGACCTTCATGGGCAGTGCTGTTGCAAGATTTGAATCAATCAGACTTCTAATGTTGTTGTGAGATCATAAGATGGGCCATGTCTAGCTGTCTAACGGACTGGCAAATGGTAGATAGCATTAGTGACAAGGAGCAATTGCCTTTTGTTAGTTTTTCACTACTTCATGTCAGCAAAATTAACCTATCACATTCATGAAGCAATGTGTTGTAAAAGAAAAAAAAATGGAATTCACTTAAAACAGGCTTGGACATCTACCAATCGGCTGAGACATGTCTTTGGGAATTCTAAGTGCTCTTTCTTGTGAAGAGCTTTTTTGGTCGTTGATGATGGCTGCTGGATGGATGCATATTGTCCCGCTGCTGGAGAAACTGTAGTCCCACTACATGGAAGGACTGGTGCTGGTGGAAGTAAAGATGATTTCAAGAGACTGGTGTCCAAGGCCCTCTTTTTATGGGATTTTCTTGGGGGGAGGTGTGGTGTTCCAATGTCCTTGGTGCTTGGAGAGAGGGTGCATCTTCAGGATGCAGAGAAACATGGCATGCTGCCAAGCCTGTGGCAAGGAGGGCATGTCAGAGGATACAACAAAAAATCTTGAACAGGTGGTGAGGACACCAGAGCCAGAGTTCGGCTCGACTCAGCGAGCCGCCAATACCGGACACGTAGCACGACTCGGTCGACGCCGACATCTTTGTGGCTGTGGGACAGTCTGGAGTCTCCATCTGAGCTTTGATATTTTAGTACGTATTTGTATTTGGTACGTATTTGGTATGTATTTGGGTTGTATTTGGTTTGTATTTATATTGTGGGTTTAATATTGGGTCAATGGGAGAATATTGACCAAGTATTTATATTTTTGGTTTATTATGGTCCAAGGGGGGATTAATATGGTCCAAGGGGGATAAAATAACCAAGCCTCTTTAGTTGACTTGAGAGAGGGGCGCCCCCCTCTCTTGTCCCCTTGTGGGATTATTTTAATCCCCTCTGTCTCCCCTTTCCCCATTATACCCCTTTGACCAAGGGTATTAGAGGTCATTTGTCTAGGTCTAGGGTTTAGTATAAGATCTCTCTTGTGTCATTTTATCAAAACATAATGAAGAAAATTATTGTGAAAAGCCATGGGCGCACCCCCCTCTCTCTCTTGTTCTTGCTAGTTCATCCTCTTCTTCCTTGCAGCAGCAAGATCTGGGTGTGAAGCCCTTCTTTGGGAGTGATTCCCACATCTATCTCCTCCCCTGGATGCGACGTCCAGCCACCGCCGCCGCCGCCGCCGCCTCCGTTCGTGCCACCATCAAGCCACCACAACCACCTCTCCGGCCTGCTGTCCAGGATTCCGAATTCCAGATCTGAAGCTCAAAGATCAGGTCGGTTCTCCCAATCCAGCCGTCTGATCGACCTCAAATTTTGAGGTCGTCTTCCCCCCATCGTCTTTAACCCCCAGTTAAATTTTCACTCCGATCAGAGCCCGTTTGCCCCTCCTCCTAGTCATTTATCTCCACTCCTCGCAATCTGCCAGTCTGCAGATCTGCGGGATAGCCACCTAGTGTTCTATTTTTCCCACCCCCAAATCACGTCATAAAAATCCCAAAATATTTGTGTGTCATCCTCACGCCCTCCCCCCTCTCTCCCATAAAATCCCCAAGCCCTAACTCCACCATCTTCCCCACAGTCAAAATTCGTTCTCAGGCAGAACTCGATCTGCCCTGTGAGATCTGTCTTCCGAGCCAGAAATAGTTGACATGTTGCAGAGGTTTTCATTTTCAATCCAACCGTTGGATGGGCCTGAGTTTCTAGTATGTCGAAGCCCTCTGAGTGCTCTTCGCAACGATGCTAATTTCGTCCCGATCCGACACCGGATCTGGTCGTGGCGGCCGTTTTCGTGGGAGCGCGCAGTTCTGCCCCGAACTAGGCCAGCAAGGAGGGCGACGGTAGAAATCCACAATAAAATACGCCGGAAAAGATTCAGCAACGGCCGCTCCCAGGAGTTGACCAGGGACCCTCTGCCATCGTCTCGGTGAACCGCCGCCTTCATAAGCTCTCCGGAGGTCGACGTCCCTTTGGACGTCCTTGTTCGCTGTCCTGCCGGCCAGCAATTCGCAGAACCGGAGTTGCTGCCCGCAACCGCCCAGAACCCGCCGCCTTGCTGCCCGCCAACCCAAATTCGGTGCTCCCGGCGTTATTGTGTAGCCTTTTACCTCCCTGCGTGGAGTGGGCAATAAAAATCATTGTTGTAATTAAATTTTATTACTGTACCGAGAGTTACGGAACTTGGCCGGGACGTCTTCCCCACGCCCCGAGCGTGGAGATACACTCGCCACCCTCTTTGTCGTATTTGCTTATTTAGTATAAGTTCTATTTGCCGCTGTATGTGAGTAGTTTATTTCCTAGCTAGTTAAATTTCGTCACCGCTGTGAGTTGTGAGTGCTAGACCCGTCCCGTGACTCATTCCGAGCACGAGAGTGAGCTGACCACTCGAGACTCAATGCCGGTTTCTCAACCGTGCAGTTCGACACGTTTCCCTCGCTGGGGACGATCGTGAGTGAGTACTTCTTGTTTGGGGCACGCTTGCCTCTTCAGGAACCACCTAGGGTGCCGAATCAGTCGTATCGTTGCTGGTCGTGTCGTCTTTGGGTCGCGTCGTCACCTAGAGTCCCAGGTTCGCAACAAGTCCGAGTCGAGTCTCATTGTCGTCCCGCATCAAATTGGTATCAGAGCCAGGTTTGAGTCTAGGGTAGTCGGTCCAAGGTGCTCCATTTCATCTGGTGTATCCAAAGGTATTCCCGGAATGATAGGCTCGCCTATTGGGAAAGGGGCACACTTACTTGAGTGCGATCTTCGGATCAAACCTCCGCCTCGTACCGGATATTGGAGTCTAGGTCGTCCTTCATTTTGCATTGGTCCTTCCATATAGGTCGTAGTGAGTCACCCCTTAGTTCCCTTTAGGTCCCCTCCCCTTGCATGCCCACTTGTGGAGGTACCCAGTACCATTGCACTGACACTATGGGTGAACCTCGAGGTGCCACCCAGGAGGCTGATCTCTGGATGACGTAGTGGCTCTACTCATGGAGCGCATGGGTAGGTCCGATCAAACTCATAGGGAGAATACCGACCGCTTGGAGGGCCGTCTCAAGGCCATGGAGGACCATGCCGAGGCTTCCGACCGATCTGTCCAAGGCCTGGTTGGAAGGTTAGAGAGTGTGGAGAAGGTCTCCCACCGGAGCTCTCCGGAGCTGTTTCGGCCCCTCAGGCGCCTGCTGCCCAGCCCGCCCCACTTAGGGCTGAGGAACGACGGCCACGTGCCCCCGATTTTGAGGACTACGAGTCTGACAACGATTATGGGGGTAATGGTCGGCGCTTCGTGGTCACCGACCATAGAGAGATGATGAGGACGAGTGGATCCTCAGGACTGTGCGAGTAGACCCTCCCACTTTTGACGGGTCCTTGGACCCGAAGGTCTATCACGATTGGGAGGCCAGCATGGACCGGTACTTCGAGTGGTTTGAGATGATGGACCACCGGAAAGTCAAGTTCACCAAAATGAAGCTGCTAGGGCAGGCGCAGACTTATTGGAAGAACGTGGAGAACCTGTTGTTTCATCGTCAAGAGCCCCAGGTTGAGACATGGGGTGAGATGAGGACCAAACTCCGGCAGAAGTACCTTCCTGCCACATACCGCCAGCGTCTCATAGACAAATGGCAATCTCTCCCAAGGAGATCGGTCCGTCTCTGATTACATCGTCGAGTTCGATGAGTATTTTCTGCGATGTGACGCCATGGAGGAAAGCTCCCTGACTGTTTCCCGTTTTCGGCGTGGTCTGCGGCCACACCTTCAGTATGAGTTTTTTCGCCGCAACGTGGCCAAGTTGGAAGACGCGTACTAGGTTGCCCTCGAGGTGGAGCAGTTTGAGGCAGAGTTTGCTCCTATTCCGCGCCGGGGGGTCACCTATCCACGTGTGGCTAATCCTCGGACAACGCCCAGTTCCTACACCCGGTGGCATGTGGCCCGCCCACAGGAATCCCCTCGCCAGGACCTCGCTGCTCCTAGGCGCCCCCTCCCTCTGAGGGATCCTCCCCTTCACCGGCAGGCACCCGTCCCTGCCCCTAGACCTCCCCAGCCCACCGTGCCGACTCGACCCCTGCTTCCTACACCCCCGGTCCGTCTTGTGGACAAGGGTAAGGGGCCGATGGCTAGTGGAACATCCCAGGGCACCGGGACGCATGGCAGTTGCTATAGGTGTAGTGGAGTTGGTCACTATTCGGCCAAGTGTCCCACTCGGGAGTCGCTTGTTATTTCTGATCCCTCCGCCGGCGACCCCACACCTGAGCTTGTGCTGATCAGTTACGAGGCTGATCAGGACTTAGCGGAGGAGTTCTTTGATGAACTGATGGAGGGAGAGCCAGTTGATGTCCCAGGTACCTAGTATCAGGGTGATGTACAGTTGGGTGTAGTCAGGTGCATCCTAACCCAGCCTCAGGTGAGCGACGACTGGCGTCGTACCACCATCTTCATACATTTTGTAGGCTGGGAGGAACTGTGTAGTCGAAATCCCGCCTAGGCGAGCGCCTAGGCGGTGAGGCGGGGCGAGGCGTCGTCCGCTCGCCTCGCGTCGTCGCGGCTCCCCGAGGCTAATGCCTCGCGCGCGCCTCGCGCGATTCGCCCGCCTCTGCGAGTCGCCCGCCTAAGCGCGCCTCGGCCGCCCGCCCCGCCGCGGATCCGCGTATCGGGTCTCTTATCCCGTTAAGCAACCGCCGCGGATCTATTAACCCCCCGAGGGTTTCACTGCGTCTTCAACCTCCTTCGCTGGTTCCACCTCAAAGGGCGGCAGCGGCAGCGGCGTCCTCCGGCGTCCGCCGAGCGGCAGCCGCGTCCACCCTCTCTGTCTCTCCCTCTCTGTCTCTCCACGAGCGGCAGCGGGGAGCGGACTGCGGCGAGCGGCGGCCACTCTCTGTCTCTCCACGAGAGGCAGCGGCGAGCTGCGTTCGGCGTTCGGCGTCCGGCGGGCGGCGTTCGTCCGGTAACTCTCTCACTCTCTCTTCTCCGATCTCTCACTCTCTGTATCTCCACTCTCTCACTCTCTCGGATCTCTCACTCTCTGTCTCTCCACTCTCTCACTGTCTCTCCGATCTCTCACTCTCTGTCTCTCCGTTCTCTCACTCTCTCCAATCTCCCACTCTCTGTCTCTCAGACTCTCACTCTCTCCGATCTCTCACTCTGTCTCTCCACTCTCTCACTCTCTCTGATCTCTCACTCTCTGTCTCTACTCTCTCCGATCTCTCACTCTCTCTGATGGCAGCAGCCAACATATTAAAATAACTTCCATTTATTATATTTGTGCAGGGTAATCGACAATTGGCAGAGGGGCTTATATTTGTGCAGGGTAATCAACAATTGGCAGAGGGGCTTATTTGTGCAGGGTAAACTCTCTGTCTCTCCGATCTCTCACTCTCTCTGATGGCAGAGGGGCTTATTTTTGATTTATTTGTGTAGGGTAATCGACAATTCTCTCACTCTCTGTCTCTCCGATCTCTCACTCATTCGTGCAAGGTAATCGGCATCGGCAATAAATAGTCAGTAATTTTTTTTTAAAATTTGTTGTCTCACACATAATAGTTGTTTGATTTATTTTTTTGTTTGAGTTATTATTGCAATATGAATTAAATTTGTTGTTTGATTTTTTTTTAAGATGTTTATGCCTACACCACCTACTTCTGTGTCTGTTTCTGGTGGTGCATCGTCAAATGCAAGCACTCTAGAGCCCAATGTAGAAAAGGGCAGACCAAAAGACATTGGGTGGAAATATGGAATCTCTGTCAATCCACAAAATAGAGATGAGATAACATGTAATTATTGTAAAAAGGTAATGAAAGGAGGGATTTATCGGCTGAAGTAACATTTAGGCGGCCTAGGTACAAATGTGACAGCTTGCCATAAGGTTCCCGTGGATGTGAAGATAGAAATCCGAGAATATATGCAAAATGCCAAGAAAGTTAGAACTGAGAAGTTACAAATGGTGAGGGAGACGGAAGGTAGAGATAATTTGTTGAACGATTCATGTCAATCTCAACCTCAATCTCTGGATGCCTATCAAGTGAATATATTTGATGACATTATTTCAAAGCCACCACGGATGAAGGGTCCTATGGACAAGTTCTGCACTCCTGATCCAGAACAAGTTAAGACAGTAAGAGATAAAAAATGGGAAAAGGAACATCGTGATAGGGTTTCCCAATATGTAGGTAGATGGTTTTATCAAGCTGGCATCCCATTCAATACTGTGCGTCTACCTAGCTTTCAAACAATGTTGGAAGCTGTAGGATAATACGGTCCGAGATATAAAGGGCCTAGCTATCATGAGATTCGTGAGACTCTTTTACATAAGGAGATAAAATCAACTCAAGAGTTGGTGGATGCCCAAAAAGAAAATTGGGTGAGATATGGTTGTAGCATCATGTCCGATGCATGGACAGATCGGAAGGGACGGACACTGATCAACTTTCTTGTGAACTCTCCAGGTGAGATATTTTCTTTCTCAGTCTCTCACTATCGACTATTCAATATATTTTCTATTTTTTTTTCTATGTCTCTCAATGTCATTATGTCTTACTCTCTTTCTCTAGGTGAGACTGTTTTCTTGAAATCAATTGATGCTTCTGCACATGTGAAAGATGCCAAATTGTTGGCAGATTTATTGGACAAGGTTATTAACGAAGTTGGTGTTCAGCATGTCATCCAAATTGTGATAGACAATGAGTCAGTTATGTGGCAGTCGGGAAAATGTTGATGGCAGCCCATCCTCATTTATTCTGGACACCTTGTGCTGCCCATTGTTTAGACTTGATGTTGGAGGACATTTCCAAATTATCTCCAATGAAAGAAACCATTTGTAGAGCCAAATTGGTAACTACATTTATTTATGGGCACACAAGGATTCTTGCTATGATGAGAAAGTATACAAATGACAAGAATCTTGCACGTGCAGTTGTCACTCACTTTGCCACCAACTACTTAAATTTACAGAGTCTGCTTGATTGCAAAGTTGGCTTGAGAAGGATGTTTACATCTGCTGATTGGCTTGCTAGTAATAATCGGTGGGCCAAAAAAAATGAAGGGAAGAAGGTAGAGGGCATAATCTTAAAGACTTCTTTTTGGAATGGTGTGGCATATTCATTGTAAATATACAAGTCCCTTGTTATGGTTTTACGGTTGGTTGATGGAGAAAAGCCAGCGATGGGCTACATTTATGAGGCTATGGATCGTGCAAAGGAGACTATTAAGAGTGCATTAAATGACAAGCTTGACAAATATGGTCCAATATGGGAAATCATTGATAGACGGTGGGACTTTCAAATGCACCGTCCTTTACATGCAGCTGGCCTTTATCTTAATCCAGCTCTTTATTTCTCTAATTCCCAAATTGAGTATGATCAAGAAGTTAAGCAAGGGCTATATGATTGTATTGAAAAGCTAGCTCCAGAACCCTCATGCCAAGATGCAATTTTCAAAGAGCTTGCAACTTATCAGTATGCTCAAGGGCTATTTGGGAGAGAAATGGCCAGTAGGCAACGCACTTCTATGGTTCTTGGTATGGATGTTTTTCTCAATTTCTTGTCTAATTTTCATTGCAATCGTGGAGTAAGAATTATTGTGAAATGTGAATTATAATTTTTTTGTGATGTAGCTACTTGGTGGTTGAACTTTGGTACCGCCACACCAAACCTTCAAAAGATAGCCATTCGGATCTTAAGTTTGACATGTAGTGCATCTAGTTGTGAGCGCAATTGGAGTACATTTGAGCAGGTTAGTTGAATAATTCCATATTCAAGTACATAAAAGATTAGTGTTTTTTGTTTAATTAGTTGCAACTAATATACTTGTAGGTGCACACAAAGAAAAGGAATAAGTTGGAGCAAAAGAAGCTGAACGATCTTGTTTTTATGCAATATAATCAACGTCTCCATGCTCGCCATTTGCGTGTTCAGCAAAGTGACTATGATCCTATTTCTTTGGATGACATTGATGATTGCAATGAGTGGATAGCTAATCGGCCAGAAAATGAAGATTTTGTCGATGAAGGGGAGGACCTCACATGGCTAGACGTTGAAATCGTTGTCGGTGTTAATGAAGAGGAAGGGCCAAGCACAAGGGCGGGAACCAAAAAGCGTCACCTAGGAAAGGGAAAAAGTATTGTCACATCTCACTCCATAAATGTGAGAGATGTTGACTCCGAGGGGACACAATCAGAGAATGAGAATGAGCTTCCAAGTGATGGCTCCTCCTCTTTTATGAGTGATTTATGATGAGGATGCTTGAGAGTTGAGAGAGATTTGAAACACTTTATGTTATGGGATTATGTAATTTACTTGTTTGGTTGTTTAACTATTTTTGTTTTGTTATAATATTGCACTTGTTAGTTGTTTTTCTTGTTTAGTGTATATACAGTTTTATGATATTTACTGTTCAAAAAAATATATATTTGTGAAATTTTGACATATAATTTTAATTTTAATTTTTTAATAATATCTCGCCTCAAACGCCTCGGCCATCGCCTAGGCCTTTGAGGCGTGAGGCGACCCCCTGGTCGCCTCACGCCTCAGACTACATAGGGGAGGAAAGGCCTGTAAGGTGATCATAGATAGCGGGAGTTGCATTAACGCTATCTCTACAGGCACTGTTAGATGCCTGGGTTTGACGCCCGTGGATCACCCCGCACCTTACAGAGTTTCTTGGGTGGATTCTACTTCCATCGCGGTCAGACTGCGATGCCTGGTGCCACTGCAGTTCCAGACTTATCACGATGAGATATGGTGTGACGTGTTACCTATGGAGGTGGGTAGCATTATCCTCGGTAAGCCTTGGCTTTTTAATCGGGATGCCACCCTTCAAGGTCGGTCGAACACCTGCACATTCGACTACGGGGGCCATAGGATTACCCTCCACCCCGCCCAGCCGAAGGACCCTTCTATCCGAGGACCAGCCGACCCCAGCACTTCGACCCCTCCTAGTCAGGGGACGGTCGGCCCTCCCACCACATCCTCAGCACGGGCTACTATCGCTTTGACTGTTCCCAGCACAGGAGACCTCCCACCCCGGAGGTTGATGATGATTAGTCCCCAAGAGATGGAGCAAGAGTTTGTCAGTGGTAGTCCTATCCTTGCTATTGTTGTTTGTGGGGTGAGCGATGTAGCTCTAGGGTTAGAGGATGAGCAACCCCCCGAGGTGGCTGCAATTCTGCGCGAGTTTTCAGATGTTTTCCCGGAGGACCTCCCTGGAGGCCTTCCGCCTATGCACGATATCCAGCATGAGATCGACCTCGTCCCGGGCTCATCTTTGCCCAACCTTCCCCACTACCGGATGAGTCCCGTGGACCATGCCGAGCTTCAGAGGCAGGTCGAGGAGTTGATGAGTCGGGGATCTCTCAGGGACAGCAAGAGCCCTTGCGCTGTTCCCGCATTATTGGCCCCGAAGAAGGATGGCACATGGAGGATGTGCGTTGATAGCCGTGCGATCAACAAGATCACGGTGAAGTATCATTTTCCCATTCCCCGATTAGATGACTTGCTAGACATGATGTCGGGAGCCACTATCTTTTCAAAGATAGACCTTCGTAATGGCTATCACCAGGTGCGGATCAGGCCTGGGGATGAATGGAAGACGGCATTCAAGATCAAGGATGGTCTCTATGAGTGGTTGGTTATGCCCTTTGGGCTTTCCAACGCCCCTAGCACCTTCATGCGGTTGATGACCCAAGTGTTGCGCCCTATGATAGGGGTCTTCTTGGTCGTTTACTTTGATGACATTCTTATCTACAGCCGCACTAGGGAGGACCACTTAGACCATCTCAGACAGGTCTGCATTGGGTTGAGGCGAGAGAGTTTATTCGCCAACCCAAAGAAATGTACTTTCATGACCGATTAGATTATCTTCCTCGAGTTTATTGTGTCTAGGGATGGAGTCTCCGCCGATCCGGAGAAGATCAGGGCCATTAAAGAGTGGCCCGAGCCCCGCACCCTCCACGATGTCCGGAGCTTCCATGGCTTAGCGACGTTCTATCACCGCTTCATTCGTGGCTTCAGTTCCATCACCCCCCCGATCACTGATTGCATAAAGAAGGGGGCATTCGTATGGACTAAGGCTGCAGCCATAGCCTTTCAGGACATCAAGGAGCGTATGACCCAAGCACCTATCCTTGCTCTACCCGACTTTTCTAAGGTGTTTGAGGTCACCTGTGACGCTTCTAGAGTGGGCATAGGTGGAGTGTTAAGTCAAGAGTCCCACCCCATCGCATTCTTTAGCGAGAAGCTGAATGATGCCAAACTACGTTATTCCACATATGATAAAGAATTTTACTCAGTCGTCCAGGCATTGAGGTATTGGAGGCACTATCTTTTGCATCAGGAGTTTGTCCTCTTCTCTGATCATGAGGCCTTACGATTCCTCCATACCCAGAAGAAGCTGAATGCTCGCCATAGCCGTTGGGTGGAGTACCTTCAGGAGTACACCTTTGTGCTTAAGCACAAGGTAGGGGCAGAGAACAAGGTAGCCGATGCGCTGAGTCGGCGGATGATGATGTTGATCACCATGAGTGTTGAGGTGGTAGGCTTAGAGAGGCTTAAGGACGCCTATGTTGATTGCCCGGACTTCGGTCCGATCTACGCCACCCTTCAGGCAGGTCCCTCACGTGATTATAGTGAGTTTGTGCTTCAGGAGGGTCACCTATTCCGGGGTGACAAGTTGTGCATCCCACGGACTTCTGTTCGTGACTTTCTCACTTGGGAGATGCACGCGGGAGGTCTTGCTGGCCACTTCGGCCGGAACAAGACCATAGAGGCAGTTGAGCATAGATTCTATTGGCCTAGCCTAAAGAGGGATGTTGCTCGTATCGTGGCCCAGTGCCGCACTTGTGCTATGGCCAAACAGAGGAAGCAGAATACCGGCCTCTATATTCCCCTCCCTGTCCTGGATAGTCCATGGCACGACATTAGCATGGACTTTGTGTTGGGATTGCCACGTACCCTCTGAAAGCATGACTCTATCTTTGTAGTCGTAGACAGGTTCTCCAAGATGGCATTATTCATTCCATGCTCCAAGACTTCTAATGCCTCTTGAGTTGCCGGTCTATTCTTTGCTGATTGTGTCTCCAGGTTTGGCCTCCCTCGTACTATAGTGTCAGATAGGGATGTGCGATTTACTAGCTATTTTTAGAAAACCTATGGCACATGATGGGCACCCAGCTGAAATGTTCCACTGCATATCACCCCCAGACCGATGGTCAAACTGAGGTAGTTAATAGGAGTTTGGGGGATCTTCTTAGGTGTCTAGTCCGTGATCGTGTCAGGGATTGAGACTTGGTCCTACCACTAGTAGAGTTTGCACAATGATTCGGTTAATAGGTCTACAGGCATGAGCCCTTTTGAGATTGTTACTGGCCGTTGACCTAGGAAGCCCATAGACTTGGTCCCATCTCCCATCCAGTCCTGTGTGTCAGAGTTGGCAGAGTCCTTCGCTGATCATATTAGACAGTTGCATGAGCATGTACGTCGTCATATTGAGACCAGCAGTGCACGGTATAAACAGTTGGCTGATGCCCACAGGCACCATCGTGAGTTCAGGGAGGGCGAGTACGTCATGATCAGGGTCAGGCCTGAACGGTTTCCCTCGGGAACCGTGAAGAAGTTACAAGCTCGCGGTGCCGGTCCTTTCTGAGTAGTGAAACGAGTTGGTTCTAATGCATATGTTGTAGATTTGCCAGAGAGCTACAAGATCAGCTCCACTTTCAACATCTCGGACCTAATCGCTTATAGGGACCCAGCGGTGATACCCAGTGAGCCATTTGAGCCGTCTCCACCCCTTGTGAGCGACACCACCCCAGAGCGTCCACCTCCAGCCTTGTTACCTCAGCAGCGTGAACAGATAGAGCATATACTGGATGAATAGGTAACGACTACTCGAGGTGGGGTATACCAGCGCTACTTGGTGCGATGGAGGGGACGGCCTGCGTCCGATGACACTTGGATCACCCGGGCCGAGTTACAGAGGATAGATCCAGATCTGCTGGATCGATACCAGAGTGACCCGGACCCTTACTCGACGGGGTCGAGCTTCTCCCACCCTGGGAGAATTGGTGAGGACACCAGAGCCAGAGTTCGGCTCGACTCAGCGAGCCGCCGATACCGGACACGTAGCACGACTCGGTCGACGCCGACATCTTTGTGGCTGGGGGACAGTCTGGAGTCTCCACCTGAGCTTTGATATTTTAGTACGTATTTTGGTACGTATTTGTATTTGGTACGTATTTGGTTGTATTTGATATGTATTTATATTGTGGGTTTAATATTAGGTCAATGGGAGAATATTGACCAAGTATTTGTATTTTTGGTTTATTATTGTCCAAGGGGGGATTAATATGTTCCAAGGGGGATAAAATAACCAAGCCTCTTTAGTTGACTTGGAGAGAGGGGCGCCCCCCTCTCTTGTCCCCTTGTGGGATTATTTTAATCCCCTTTATCTCCCCTTTCCCCATTATACCCCTTTGACCAAGGGTATTAGAGGTCATTTGTCTAGGTCTAGGGTTTAGTATAAGATCTCTCTTGTGTCATTTTATCAAAAATTAATGAAGAAAATTATTGTGAAAAGCCATGGACGCACCCCCCCTCTCTCTCTCTTGTTCTTGCTAGTTCATCCTCTTCTTCCTTGCAGCAGCAAGATCTGGGTGTGAAGCCCTTCTTTGGGAGTGATTCCCACATCTATCTCCTCCCCTGGATGCGACGTCCAGCCACCGCCGCCTCCGTTCGTGCCGCCACCACAGCCACCTCTCCGGCCTGCTGTCCAGGATTCCGAATTCCAGATCTGAAGCTCAAAGATCAGGTCGGTTCTCCCAATCCAGCCGTCTGATCGACCTCAAATTTTGAGGTCGTCTTTCCCCCATCGTCTTTAACCCCAAGTTAAATTTTCACTCCGATCAGAGCCCGTTTGCCTCTCCTCCCAGTCATTTATCTCTACCCCTCGTAATCTGTCAGTTTGCAGATCTCCGGGATAGCCACCTAGTGTTCTATTTTTCCCACCCCCAAACCACGTCATAAAAATCTCAAAATATTTGTGTGTCATCCTCACGCCCCTCTCTCCCATAAAATCCCCAAGCCCTAAATCCACCATCTTCCCCACGGTCAAAATTCGTTCTCAGGCAGAACTCGATCTGCCTTGTGAGATCTGTCTTCCGAGCCAGAAACAATTGACGTGTTGCAGAGGTTTTCATTTTCAATCCAACCGTTGGATGGGCCTGAGTTTCCAGTACGTCAAAGCCCTCTGAGTGCTCTTCGCAACGATGCTAATTTCGTCCCGATCCGACACCGGATCTGGTCGTGGCGGCCGTTTTCGTGGGAGCGCGCAGTTCTGCCCCGAACTAGGCCAGCAAGGAGGGCGACGGTAGAAATTCACAATAAAATACGGTGCTCTCCGGAGAAGATTCAGCAACGGCCGCTCCCAGGGGTCGACCAGGGACCCTCTGCCATCGTCCCGTTGAACCGCCACCTTCAGAAGCTCTCCGGAGGTCGATGTCCCTTTGGACGTCCTTGTTCGCTGTCCTGCCGGCCAGCAATTCGCAGAACCGGAGCCGCTGCCCGCAACCGCCCGGAACCCGCCGCCTTGCTGTCCGCCAACCCAAATTCGGTGCTCTCGGCATTATTGTGCAGCCTTTTACCTCCCTGCGTGGAGTGGGCAATAAAAATCACTGTTGTAATTAAATTTTATTACTGTACCGGGAGTTACGGAACTTGGCCGGGACGTCTTCCCCACGTCCCGAGCGTGGAGGTACACTCGCCACCCTCTTTGTCGTATTTGCTTATTTAGTATAAGTTCTATTTGCCGCTGCATGTTAGTAGTTTATTTCCTAGCTAGTTAAATTTAGTCACCGCTGTGAGTTGTGAGTGTGAGACCGTCCCGTGACTCATTCCGAGCACGAGAGTGAGCTGACCACCCGAGACTCAATGTCGGTTTCTCAACCGTGCAGTTCGACACGTTTCCCTTACTGGGGACAATCGTGAGCAAGTACTTCTTGTTTGGGGCACACTTGTCTCTTCAGGAACCACGTAGGGTGCCGAACCAGTCGTGTCGTTGCTGGTCGTGTCGTCTTTAGGTCGCGTCGTCACCTAGAGTCCCAGGTTCGCAACAAGTCCGAGTCAAGTCTCATTGTCGTCCCACATCAACAGGGTTGCAGGCGCAGATGACATCTAGCTAATCCTTTGCATGGTGGTGGAAATGGGCAATTTTGCCTAGTTAAGGGCAGAGGAAATCCTTTAGGGGAGTGTTGTCAGATGATAGCCAAGACCAAGGGAGTGGCGACAGATCAGTTCAGAACTTGGGTGGTAGGAGCAAGTAGTGGGTACTGTATCTGCACTATGGTGCTGGAGGGTGAAAGAATGGACAAGAGGTGGTAATTAGGTGGGAACTGAACGAGAGGGGGGGGGGGCTATGTGAGGTCCTAGTTTTTGAGAAAGCATACCTGGTTTATGCCCTTCCAAAATGGTGGCAGCGGAGTTGGAGGCAGCCGGGGTTTTGGCTGTGGAAGGGCTAATTGACCAAATTCTGGTGGCCGCTGCAGATAGAGTTGTTTTCATACCCCAGTGTTCTAAGGATGAGTATTGCCCTGCGCAGCTTCTACTAGTTTGGATGTAGGAACAGAGGGTGAGGCCAGAGGGGCAGAGCACAGGAACAGCAACATTGAAGGCCTAGAGGGGGGGGTGATGGGAGAGTAAGTAGAGAAAAGAGACAGTGGGAGTTGTAGTGTTGCCTATGATGCTACTGTGAAGGACATTGGGCCACCTAGAGCAATGATCTGGTGCTCCGTATGGCCTGAATGGTGGAGACCTCGAGGGACACTTAGCAACAAATTGCACGGGGAAGGAGGTGGACGTGATCACTAATGTTGGCAATCCTCTCAACCCATCTTATGCTCAGATATGGGAGGGAGGATCCTGCTTCTTCCATAATCCTGAGGGATGTTGAAATATGGAGGGGTAGAGAGGTTGCCTGCACACTTTGGCATTTGGCATTTGGCATCTGGGAGTTTCTCTGCCTGCTGCCCCAACAAAGGGACTGTTGAGAAAATCCTGAATCAGGTATTCACTCACACAGGAGGGCTTCAAGTGACAGCAGAGCTGTGGCATCTGGCAGGTGGGGCTTGTGTGGTGAAGCAACCTAGTTCTTGTTGGTTGAGTTCCTCGACATCCTGATGCATCTGTGGCATGCTGCAAAATGTGGATTGTCTTGGGAGGAATTGGGATCCATGCTCTAGATTGACAAGAAGAGCTCACGAGAATGACGAGATAACAAAGGGCTCCAATCAGGGGGTCTGATAGCTTTTGAACAGAAGCTACAAATGCTGGTTGCCTTTCTCGTGGCTTGTTAGGGGTCCCTTTTTATGCAGTCATGGAGATCCCATGGCTACAACAATGAACACCAGAGGCTTTGAGATCTTGAGCCGCGGTTATGGTTGGTGGCAAAGGCAGAGGAGGCATGCTGTGTCACTCTGCCATGAAAGATGAGAGCTCAGGGAAGATGATAAGTCTGCTTGCAGGTGAGCCAGCCAGTTGGTCATCCTAAAGTGAAAGTAGATCACATATAGGAGGGGTATTATTTCTATTTTGAAATTCAAATATTCATCATCCGGATGATGACATGGTGGAGATGGGTTTCTGGCAGTTACATGGTCTGACATGGTTAGTAGGGAGACATGTTGGGTGGATCTAATAGTTGCGGATTTAATGGCTGATGAGGAGTCCATTAAGCTGTGGACTTCGGGGAAGTCTTTCCCTCCATCCCAGGAGTTGGCTTTGCAGGATCTTCTTCCAATGCCGAGGGTTGACATTGTGTGGGGTACTGGGGTGATTCTGTCGACACGGACATGGTCTCTCAAGGAGGGTGCGGTGTCTTGGCATCCCCAAGGCTGTGGTGTTGTCTGTAGTGGGTGCTCACCCTCAAAACTATGGAACCATTCACTTCCAAAAATGGACAAAAAAGGGACGGATGTGTGTTACTCTGATTGGAAATCCCATCAGTCTATGATGACAGAGTAGGGCTGTCAAGATGTGTCCTAGACCTGGGTCCCAACCCATTTGGAGCCTATAATATCATTCTGGCTAGACCTGTTTACCCATTGATAGACCTTTCATTTCCATGTTCGACAAAAACTGTTCATATTTTTACAAATCTGGGCCTAAAATCAGGACCGCTTATCTATTCTAAGAGTTAAAAAAATTGTTGACGGGGCCATTTTGAAGTTTAAACCTGTGTGATCACAAAGGAGACCTCTGTTTACCCATTTACCCAAAAGATTTCTAGGGTTCAACATGTGTCTGGGTATACACATTTTGGACATGGGTCTACCCATGCCTGACTCAAATGTGTCTTGGTATATGGTATGTACATTTCGGACATGGGTCTACCCATGGTCTACCCATGCCTGACTCAAATGTGTCTTGGTATATGGTATATACATTTCGGACATAGGTCTACCCATGGTCTACCCATCCCTGACTCAAATGTGTCTTGGTATATAGCAAGCAAGGCGGAATCGGGGATCGGGATCAGATCGGCTGGTCCCAAAACGATCCGGATCGGTTTTGGCCGATCCCGGCTGAGTTAGGCCAACTGACTCGGCTAGGGATGCAAATGTCCAAAAAAATCAAAAAAATGGAAAAAAAATGCTATAACATAGTTCTATATCAAATTTAATGTGAAATAGTTGACATATGCCTAACATTTCATGAAATAGGTGGCATACTCAAATGATGCAAGGATTCCATGAGATAGCTACCTTTCATTCATTGAAGGCGAGCATTGAAAGAGTTTTCCACATATTGTACATAGTAGATTGGTAGCCAATGGATACAGAAACAGCTAATACAATTTTTAAACCTGGTTTCTTAACAAGAAAAAGGAAATTAAACAGATTAGATTATTTTTGAACTTGCTATCTGATGATGACTGTCAGAGAATAATTCATATTCATATTAACATATGAATCCTTGGATCTTAATATGAAGAATATGGAGTAAAGAGCTGAATTGCCCTAACTTAGGCTGAATTTGTGCATGCAACTGTCTGTTTTGAGCTTGATGTAACTACACTGTATTTTTGTTCTATGTTTTTACTTGAAACAAGTATAAAATTAAGTATACTGTTGCTTCTGTTAAGGAATTGCTATTTCCTCTGAAGTTTTAAGTTTATCTTTAATTGGAGATGTTGGGAAAATACCTTTACCCGTGTGATCGAGTTTTCATAAGGAAAAGAACCCTCAAGATATGTATGTGGTGCAAGTCTGAATTATATTACTAGACTTGGAGAGGAAGGAGCCTAGGAGAGTGAAAGAGAAGAGAAGAAAGTGAAAGGGTGTGTGTGAGAGAGTGAAATCCCGGTCAAAATGTCCCAAGGACCAAAGACCCTTGGTTGGCATTCCCCCCCAAAACTTTTTTTTTTTGAAATTCAAATGGGACCATGGGCGGGATCGGCCGATCCAGGCCCGATCCCCGATCCCACTACTGGATCGGTCCACTTTGACTCGGGATCGGGTCGGTTCCCCTAGAAATCGATCGGATCTGCCGATCCGGGCCGATCTGATCCGATCTGGCGATCCATGGTATATGGTATATACATTTCGGACATGGGTCTACCCATGCCTGACTCAAATGTGTCTTGGTATATAGTATATACATTTCGGACATGGGTCTACCCATGCCTGACTCAAATGTGTCTTGGTATATAGCATATACATTTCGGACATGGGTCTACCCATGCCAGAGAGAGAGAGAGGTATACAAATTTCGGACATGGGTCTTCCCATGCCTGACTCAACATGTGTCTTGGTATATGGTATATACATTTAGGACATGGGTCTACCCCAGAGAGAGAGATGGAATTCTAAGTGTATGCAGGGAGGGAGGGAGGGAGATTTGGAATTCTAAGTGTATCCAAATGGAGCAATCCGAAATTAGAATCAATCATTTGAGTTGAGAGAGAGAGCAGTTATGGAATTCTTAGTGTATGCAAATGGAGCAATCTGAAATTAGAATCAATCATTTGAGTCTGTGACATGATGATATATCCATGAGAGAGAGAGAGAATGCAAATGGAGCAATCTGGAATTAGAATCAATCAATTGAGTCAGTCGCATGATGATATATCCATGAGAGAGAGAGCAGTTATGGAATTCTATGTGTATGCAAATGGAGCAATCTGAAATTAGAATCAATCATTTTGAGTCAGTGGCATGATGATATATCCATGACAAATGTCCATACTCTGCAAATGCTTGGAACTTCAAGCAGATCTATTGTCTTTTTTTTGTTCTTCCTTTTTTTTTCCTCCTTTCACACTTGGTGTCAATTGATGATCATTCTTTCTCCAGTTGCCTAGTATTTTCTAAAATTTGCTGGTTGTCTGGCATCATGATCCGGCTCTCTTTCATGTATCTGTAAGTTACATCAGTATTATTGGTTTCACAAGGAGAGATGGTGCATGCAGTCAATGAGATGGAAGGGAAATACCTCTGAAACTGAAGATCAAAACTCGAAAGAAATGAACAAAAAAGTACTCTGCCTTGTTAATTGTAATGCATTATTAAGTGATTACTTCCAGTCATTTTTCTCTCATCAGCCTGACACTATGGCTGCATTTGCATTTCATTTTTTGGTGGCTATGTTTATTGTTTTTTCCCCATTCCTTTTTGTAGGGATCACCACATAGTGGTCCTTCACTAACACCCGCTGAAGTTTTGATTGCAATTCATGAGATTGATCCTGAGAAAGATGGTATTCCATTGAAGAAGGTAGCCACACCTTCCATTTTGTGCTTAGCAACTTTGATATGGAACCAAATGAATGACTAAGATAAACTATGAATAGGTTATGGATGCATGCTCTGCCTGCTTTGAGCAACGGCAGGTATTCACTCAGCAGGTTCTAGCAAAAGCATTGAACCAACTAGTATGTATCTTACCAATTATTTTTTTTCACAAAGTCTTATAAACGTTTGCTAGATATTTTGCTTACCAAGCAGGCTTTTGGTTTCAGGTTGAACAAATTCCTCTCCCTTTGCTGTTTATGCGCACTGTGATACAGGCGATCGGTGTATTCCCTGCCTTGGTGAGCAATTTGCTTATGATATTTACTACATGGTTGCTGGAATTTTGAGCATCTCTAAATATGTCCTCGTTACAAAGTTGACTTAACTGGATCTCTTGAAAATAAATTGTGGTAAGAAAATATTGGAACCCCTGTAAGCTTCTTCCCTTTGGTAGTACTCCAAGTTCTAAGCTTTCTGAATTTCATAAAGCTGTCAGACTGTTGATTGTCTCTATATGTGGTGGAGACTGCCTACTGATGGACTTCTTATAAATCCTAAATTTTCTTGACTTATATGTAGTTTGCTTGCTTGATGATGTTCTATTTGCTATGTTAAGTTTTCTCTTGCGTTCTCTGGATAGAACAAGGTTGATTTTTTTTTGTATTTTATGATCAAATATTTTTTTATCTTTTCATGGTTCATTTTGTTCTGATGTAGGTAGATTTTGTAATGGAGATCCTTTCTCGGCTTGTAAACAAGCAGGTGAACAGCATCACATCCAATTTGGTTTTCTTATCATTTCATTGATTGCTATATTCAATATGGATCCAAGTCCTCGTTCTTATTCGTATCGCTATATTCTGTATGATCATTTTGTCACAATTTATTAGGAAAGTGGTGTATTGCATTTGTTGTGTGAGGTTCTTAGTCTGATAAGCTTCGTGAAGTTAGTTCTTTTCATTTGCTGCAGATATGGAAATACCCAAAATTATGGGTTGGATTTTTAAAGTGCGCTCTTCAAATGAAGCCACAATCATTCAGTGTCTTACTACAGGTCAGTCTTGTTGGCTCTTACAGAGAATTGTGCTGCCTATCAATACAGTGGATTGTGAATAATATCCATGGTGGGGTCTGTTTTACTTGCATTTTTGTAACACAGTTTCAGATTCCCTTGGTTGTAAAAAAGTGAATTATAGGAGGAGAATGTTATCTGTTCCAGTGACAATGAGCATTCCAGAAAGGGCCTACTGCTCATTGAGCTAGCAGTTTGTATTGTAGAAAATTCCTGAAGCTGAAAATATTTTTAAATTGATTTTGCAGTGTTTTCCTTTGCTAAAAGAAATATGGACTAACTGATAAGCTACAGAGGAAAGGCAGCAGGCTATCACTGACAAAGTCATATTTTCCAGAAAACTTAATTACAACTTGAAAAATATCGAGTTTGCCTCAAGTATCGCTTCCAATTTCTTGCACTCATGTCTTGTTTTACCTTGTAATTTAAAATGTTACAGAGAAGGCCCATGCATTTCCCATCTTGGTTTCGGTCACTAGTAATGCCTTTTGTTGAGTAAAGCTGACCGTCTTTGAAACCATAAGAATCATCCGAATTCTAGTACTAAGAAATATAATCGCTCAGTTTGTTCCAAATTTCACAACATAATCATGATATAAAAGGCAGATGCTTCTCCGTTTTCTTGCTTACAATAATGAACTAGACATACCAATTACTTAAACCTCTGCCTTTCCTTAGAAATAAGGGGGAATTGGATGATCGGGATCCCACATTGGTGCATCTTCATCTGATCAAGATCAGGATCAGATTGGCCAAATCACCAATCCAAAGGAAGGAAGCTGATTGCTGGATGCCTTTGATTTTTAATCTTAAAGTTTAAGAGAAGGCCACTTTCAAAAAAGAAGTTTAAGAAAAGGCAGGAAAATCAGAAAGATTCAGCAAAAAAAGGAAAGATATTCATGACACAATGCCTGATCCTGGCCGAGGATTGGATTGGCCCAGGATTGAGTTGCCTGATCCTGGCCGATTCTGGATCCATTTGACTTCTTCTTCTTCTTCTTCTTTTTTTGTCAGGAAGGGATCAGGTTTCTCCCTATAAGCTGGACTGGGGGGAGGGGTTGGTCTAGTCCTGTGAATGATCCTTTCTCAGGGAGTGAACCTAACTTAAACATATCTTTCATAGGTTAACTAGAAGTTCAGCCTCAGGTTTGGGAGGAAAGGAACAGCCTGTCATAGTACTTTGCTATCTTTTGACTCACTAAAGAAGGAAAGATTTCTATAGCATTCCATGAGTAAAGCCAACTATCTTTGTAACCATAAAAATCATAGTAATCTAGGGCAAAAGGAAATACAAATCATCCATTCTTCCAGGTTTGTTAACACTGTCAAACTATGAAATTCAGATGCTTCTCTCCCTTCTTTCCAACAAGGATGCTTTTTAATGAGCCCTCCGAGAGATCAAGAGGGGTCAGCTGAAGACAAACAAGAGTTGGCTGGTGTTAAGAAAGAATATCCAAAATAGTGAGCTAGAGTTGAAATTAAATGAAAACAATGAGTAAAAGAAGCAGTTGCTGGTGCAAAGAGAGGAAAATTGTAAATCCACCAGATAAATGCTTTAAGTACTTATTTTGAAGGTTTATTTAAAGAAAAGGAAGTATGTAGACCCCACATGATGAGAGGACTTGTCACAAGCTTAGATGAACAGAGATCTGTGCAGTTGATTTGTCATCATGGAAGTCAATAAATCTTGAGGACTGCATGAATTTCGTATGAGCAGTTTTGGGAGGACATAAAAGGTGACCTCATAGCAGTGGTTCGAGAGTTTGAAGAATGGTCTTTAGCTGGTAAAATTTTTAACCCTGCAATTATTGTGCTTATTCTGAAATGAGGTCAGAGGAGGTGACAGATAGGATGATCCATATATTGGATGGATGACATAAAATGATCCAAAATGATGACGAACAGGCTAAGGGCAGTCATGGGACGGCATGTGGAGAAAGTACAAATCAGTCTTTGTGAAGGGAGATCTATCCTTGTCAATTTTATGTCAGCATATGAGTGTTTGCTTGAGCAGAAAGACAGGAGAGAACTTGTATAGTTCTAAAATTGGATTTTGAGAAGGTACTCCCAAGACAGGATCAGCTGGAATTGTATTAATAAAACACTATTTCTGATGGGTTTTAAGCATAAAGGGGTAGATTGGGTACACTGTTCTGTTACAACAGCCAAATTTCCAATTCTTTGCAATGGTCAATTTCCTGGTTGTTTGAAAGTTTAAAAGGGGATCAGACAATGGCATCCAATCTCCTCATTTTTGTTCATCTTGGTTGCTCAAACTCTTTATGTACAATGTGGAATAAAGCCATATATGCAGGTGTTATAGATGGTATCATGATTGGGAGAAACAATATGACATCGTCTCATTTGCAATCTGCAGATGATTCACCTCCAGTGGGGAGGAAAAAGCTGGTAATATCCAATCCTCCTGTAGTTTCTGGAGGTGTGACTGGATTAGAGGTTAATTTTGGCAATTCAGAATTGGTGGCTATTGGCATTAGTCAGGAGAGCTGGAATGCAAATGCAAGATACCTTGACTTCCCTTTACAAATGGGCTTATTAAAGTTGAAGCCTGGAACATAGCCATCAAAAGTTTTGAGGCAAGGTCAGGGGGATGTAATGGTGGGCTCCTTTCAGGTGGAGAGAGATGGATTTTGTGACCTTCGTCTAAAGTAGTGATCTCTAGTTTGGCTTTGCATCACTTATCTATTTTCAGGATCCCCAAAACAGTGAACAAAAAAGAAACAATTGGGAAGTCATTTTTCTGGGAGACTAACAATCGGCAGAAAGGATTGCAACTAGTGACCTGGGAAAGCGTTGGCGAGAAAAAGAAAGATGAGGGGACTGGGAGTGCAAGTGGAATCATTCAGTGGAGCCATAATGACTAAATCACTGTGGAGATTGGGTGAAGGGGAAATTTGTGCCTAGGTTGTGATAGTGGTCAGAGGGAATCTCTTCTGCCATCCTGTGTTGAGATACAGAAGAACCGTTGGTTCCCCACGAGTTTAATAATTCCTTTACAAACTGCAGCAGGTGGTGCATCCGTTGAGCTAATACCTCATCAGTTATCACCAATATGGAGAAAACTAGTGGACTCGGTTGTTATCATCTCTGTGTCAGCAATGGGTGGGCTATTAGCTTCTGGGAAGATAACTAGTTCTCTAGCATCTAGCAGAAACATTTAACGGGTTGTACAATTGAACTGTTAATAAGGAATCACAGGTCAGCATTTTTTTCGTGAGAAGGTAGACTGCACCATGGTTTGACAACCTGTACTGGATCGCTGCAGTATGGGTGGCCCGTACTGTACCAGGGTATCTGATATGGTATCGAGTTGGTCCAAGTCGTTTCCAGTTTTTATTATAAATGTAGGTTTCAATTGGGTGACTCGGCCGAGTCAGTCCGAGTCGGTTCGAGTTGGGCCGACCTGTACCGTACTAAGACAGATCCGGGTCAGTCCGTCCCAACGATACGGCAAACCTTGAACTGCTGTACCTATTTTGCTAAATTAAGAGAGATAGTACAATCATTATTGGAGGCTGAGGCGAGTTGTCTCTGCCTCTACATCAACAAAAAACAAAACAAACAGATGAACTCAATGGAAGGTCTTAAGGCCCGGAAAGACAAACTGCAGAGATTTTAACCATATAACTACTCCCATTGTGAATGAAGTTGATTGCCCTGCAACATAGATTCTGAACATAAAGTTTGCTTCCTCTGAATACTACATCATTTCGCTCCTTCCAAATGCTCCAACAGACAGTAGGTGGACTCAATCTTCACACTTGTAGGCTCAGCCCACTGGTCGATGAAGGGCCTGTACTCATGAAATAAGATGACATTTGGGGGAATGTGATAAACTGTATTTGGAAACCTGTGGGATCAGCAATGATCTTCCAGACTGTGGAACTAACCTGACAAGCGCTGAGAAGATGATCCACACTTTCCTCATCTGTACCACAAAGGGGACAGATGGTATCACAATCACGGTTATTTTATTCCTGTACAGTCTAGTAACAATTCTTTTCTGAAGCAGCAACCAGAGGAAAGCTCGGACTCTCAGAAGACTTAGAGCTTCCACACTGCAGAGAGCTCTCCCTTAAAGCCACCACCGGCATCCATGAATTTATAGCATGCTCTAACTGTGAACTTGCCACCGTCTCTGCCAGCAGAAAGAGCCCTCTTTAGAGATATCAATGTTCTTGGAGGATAACAGTAGCAACAATTGGAGATACTCCTCTTCTAAAAAATCTTTGAGGCCTTTCAGCTGAACAAACCATTGTAGCTCGTTTCTGTCCTGCACATAATGATGATGCACCATACTCCACTTGTTGGAAGCAATTGCATAGATGGACGGAAATTTTTAAGATAGCCTTCGTCACACAATTTATCTTTCCAAACGAGGGTCTTACGGCCATTCCCCACCTGAACAATCGCCCCCTTCTCCAAATAATTAGATAGGAGATACATTAGACTCGTTATCCAGACCAACATAAAATCTCTTTTTCTGCTGATAATACTTATAATTAATAAGTTGCTACCAAACACTACCATTATCCTCCTGTATCTCCCACAACCGTTTCCCAACTAGAGCCAAATTCATGAGCTTAATATTTTTAATTCTGAGGCCACCCTTGTCTTTAGACATACAGACCTTGGTCCATTTGACCAGAGGGATCTTTGCAACTGTCCTTACATCCTGCCCACGAGAACCTTCAGGCCCACTTTGATAATCGGTTAGGGCATGGAGAATTAAGTTAAGCGTGGGTGGCGTGACCAACGTTAACCCGGGTTGTGTCAAGTTCTGCTTTGACAAAGTTTATTTGGGGGTACAGTGTTCGACCCCGGACGCGGTGGAGGAGCCCGCCGGAGACACCATACAGCGACCATGGAAGAGGAAACTAGCGCCGGTCAACGCCGGAGACGCTGCCAGATGCAGCCGTACATTCAAACTCGCCGCCGACCTCAGACGCCACCACCTCCTCACCGCAACCACCGCCTGTCCATGCTCGACGCCGGATGCCATGGAGAAGAAGCCCGATCGGACACTGCCGGCCGACCTAGATGAGGATGAAATCGATGCCGGACGACGTCAGAGACACCGCCGCACGTGGTCGCTGCCTGACGTGGTCGTACGGTTCAAACTCGCCACCGACATCGGAAGCCGCTGGATGAGGCTGGACAACCACCGTTCACACTTTTCTCTCTCCTCGGTTACGGAATTCGACCATCCCACCTAGAGTGGCTTGTTCAGCGAATAATTCTGGTTAGGGTGGCTTGTTCACCTTAACCCCATTCGACCCCGAATACCCTAACGTGCGTCTCAAATCCGGTTAAGGCGAATAACTCACCCTAACTGGCGCTATTCCGATATCAAAGTTGGCCTCATTGTATCTTATCTATTCTTGATCCGATTGTTGCCGGGATAACAAACACAGACATGTAATGCAAAGGGATGGCATTAAGGACTGAATTGAGAAGTGTTAATCTCCCACGTAAAGAGAAGTGTACTGCTTTCCAGGTTGCTAATCACTTTTGCAAGCATTGAAGTAGAGGCTCCCATTCCCTGATTCTTAAAGCCTGGTAATCAAAGGGTAGGCCCAAGTAAAGGAAGGGCAAAACAGTCACCACCCAACCAGACAGCAGCATTCTGCACCTCGATATCCAGCATGTTAAAAACGACCAAAGAAGTATTTTCAAAGTTAATTTTCAAACCTGAGCAAAACTCGAAGCACCTTAGGATAAATATCAAAGTTTGCAACTGGTGACCCTACCGATGGGAAGATCAAAGTGTCATCTGCATACTGTAAACGTGAAATAGAAATTGGAGTGCGGAAACACCTTACACCTTGTATCCAGTCCCTCTGTTCTGCTCGCTACATCATTCTGCTGAATATATTGGCCACCATAGTGCAAAGGAGAAAGAGGGTCTTCTTGTCTGAGACCACGACCACTCCGAAAGAAACTATAAAAATACTTATTAATAATAAGTGAGAAAGATTGTCTATAGGTGCTTGTTCTGATTAAAGATCATGTCCTGTCAGCCATCTGTACTATCTAGGAGCATCCGGTTGTAAAAAGGTTTTGATGCAAGTGGGGCAAGAAAAGTGGCCAGGGGGTACGCCGGCGGTCACCTCGGGGGCCAACCAGATCCCTTTATGTAGGCGAGCAGCAGCGGCTGGCGGCCTCTTCAGACATCCTGTTGCTGCCTCTATCTTCCTAGGTGTCAGAAGTCTAGGACCCTTGTGCTTCTAATGTCTCAACAGAGGGCATTACCAGAGAGCCTGTAGAGAAAATCTCCAGTGTAGGGCCTATGGTGAAGGTCACTGCCATGCTCTCTTTTACAAGATTGTCAGCTAGGAGGCTTGTCGCTTCTATGTTGAGGCGGTCGTCCAGTCTTTGAACTCTCCGGCGGGAGGCGCGAATTCTTCGGGGGTGTTGTTGGGTTTAGTGTTTTGATGATGTTCAACTATGACTCATTATGAGTCTTCTTGCCAGGCACATAAAACTTAGTCGAATGTCTTAAAGTCAAATTGACTAAGTGTTTGAATTTCAGGCTAACATGTTACAGGTTCAAGTCGACAGACACAAAAATCAGTCGACAGATATGCACACAAGTCGACTGACTTGTTGTTAAGTCGACAGACTTCAGAGCAAAGTAGCTGGCCGGTCGACCGATAGGAAGGGTCCGGTCGACCGAATTTCCCAGGAATGAGAAGACTGAGAATGTTACAGGTTTCGGTCGACCGATTGGTTCAGATGATAGAATGTGTCGACACACATCAAAAATGTGTCGACCCACATTTGTGCACCAAAGCAATTACCCTTATCAGAGGTTAGATTGTGTTGACACACATCAGAAGTGTGTCGACTTATATTACCACATCTGAAGCACAGACACACGGTTCAAGTCGACTCAGTGTACTCAATGAGTCGACGCAGCTGAAGGCCCTCCAGGCCATGTGAAGAGTGCGTCGACACAACTTACTTATGGTGTCGACGCAACAGCAGCGTCCAACAACAACAACAGCAGCAAGTGCAAGCATATTGCAAGAGTGTGTCGACACACACAACTGGGTGCGTCGACACATACAGCGTCAGCTTGCAGTAGCCAACAGCTTCAGCAAGCAGCCTTAGTCAGAGCCGTGAAAGTGTGTCGACATATATGACAAGTGTGTCGACCTACCAGCATATAAAAGCAACAACAAAGCAACAGCAAGCAACAACAACAACAACAGTAGAAGCAAGGCCAGCCGGTAGTAACTTACGCAAGATCTAGGCCACATGAAGGCTGTGTCGACACAATGAGCTTATGGTGTCGACACATCAAAGCTGTCCAGACAGTTCTCGTCTAGCAACAAGAAGGCTGTGTCGACACAATGAGGTTATGGTGTCGACACATCAAAGTTGTCCAGACAGTTTTCGTCCAGCAGCAAGAAGACTGTGTCGACACAATGAAGTCAGTGTGTCGACACATCCCCTACGGCGGAACTTGCAAACTTTAAGTGTAGGCCCTCTTGGGCACACTGTCCAAGGTCCAATCGTTGGCGCATACTCCAAGGTCACGTGCCTAGGTTTCTGGAAAGATCCTCGGACAGAAGGTTTCACTCTTATCATTGGACCAATCAAAAAATACCTTGAAAATGGAGCTTTATCCAAGTTGCTCGGCTATAAAAGCACCCATTCGCCTTGGAAAAGAAGTAAGATGCTCAAGAAGGAAAGTGTCGCCCGATGTGATTCAGAGAGAGCATCCTTGAGGGAAGTTAAGAGCATCCTCGGAGAGCACCTGAAGAGGAAGAAGAGTGTGGAGATAAGAGAAAGTAGCTACCAGAGATAGTGTGAGAGTTCTTTGCGACTAGGCGTGAGGGTTTTCCAGACTCGACTAAGAGTCTTGTGGGTGTTCATCAGAAAAGCTCCCAGATCTTCGTCTGGAGCAACGTTGTGTTTTCTCGTTTTCTTTTTTCCTTCTTTTGTTTTCTGCTCGTTCTCATTTCTGATCTGTCTACGAGTGTGTGTTTTCCGATACCCTGTTTTGGGTTCGTTTTTCTTTCGTTGCAAGTTATAAGTCAGCGATGTAAGGAGGTTGTTCCTCAGCTCAAGCTGTTAGTCAGCAGTTGTTTGCAGACTGAATCCGGTTGTGTGTGTATGTGTTACTTGCCAGTAGTGAATCCTCACTAATCTAGTAAGGGGTGGACGTAGGTTGCGGGTCTGCAATCGAACCACCTAAAAACTCTGTGCAGTGGTTTGATCCTTATGTGTTTGATCTCTTTTCTTTTTCCTTCACTCACAGGTTACTAACTTCACTACTTACTGCATCTGATATTTCTCTTCTCCACACACGTTTGGCTTTGGGTAGTCTTGTGCACTAAAGATACACGCTCCAAGGACATCACAAGTGATTCTGCTGCTGTCCTGCTCAAGGACAGATTCTGTGTTTGATCGAATTCCTGAACAAGCTCGTGTGTTTTTGAGTTAGCCAATTGAGCTTTTTTTTGAGTCGATCTATTCAACCCCCCTTCTAGATATACTCTTCTACCTATCATTTGGTATCAAAGCGGGTTCCCCCATCATGTGGTCCAACGACCAGGGGAGATCTGAGGGCAATATGCCTCGAAGCTTTATAGTTGAAGGCCATTCTATTAACCGACCTCCTTTCTTCGATGGTTCTAACTACAGTTATTGGAAAAATAGAATGGACGTTTTTCTTCCAGCGCAGGATCATGAGACTTGGCACGTGGTGAGTCGAGATTCGTTCCTGGCCCTGGGTGCTGTGGCCTGCGGCTGCAGATGCTCTCGGCCTCCTGCAGCTGTGGTTCACAGTGGCGGCGATCGCTGGAGGTGAGGGTCGATGGGCTCCTGGTGGCTATGGGTGCTCCTCTCACGGGATGTCACAGGAGGACTCCCTAAGGCCTTATCAGCCGCTCTCGAAGGACGAACCAGGATGGAATGGACTGATTCAGCCGATGCCACTCCAGTTTGTCCAGTTTCTCTTTTTTTCATTTTTTAATTACGTTTCGACTAGTTTCGGGATGAAATCGGCCGAACCGTCTCGGCACTAGCTGGGACTGATATGAAACCGCCCGGTATGGTACATATCGGGGTTTTGCACAGAGTTGTCAAGGCGGTCGCCTAGACGACCAGGCGCCCTTATGAGGCCAAGGTGCTAGCCCACTTTTCTGCCCCCCAGAAAGGCGAGCAAGGTGACC
This sequence comes from Amorphophallus konjac, assembly GCA_022559845.1. Classification (NCBI taxonomy): domain Eukaryota; kingdom Viridiplantae; phylum Streptophyta; class Magnoliopsida; order Alismatales; family Araceae; genus Amorphophallus; species Amorphophallus konjac. The sequence continues at coordinate 212,110,668 of CM040117.1, read as the reverse complement.
TGCCTGGGTGCCTGGGCATACCCTATAATAACACCCCAAAAATTTTTGGGCCAGGGGGCTCCGCGATGCGAGGTCATTAGTAGATTGGGCTCCAAACAGTTCTCGAAGATCCCTCTCTCTATGTGTGTGCCTCTCTCTCTGCCCCCTCTCTTGTACCTCTATCTCTCATTTTTTAATATTCAAATCTATAATTTTTCATGTATCTTATTCATATTCATAATTTGTATATTGGGGATATATATATATATATATTGATATTTAAATAGGTGCCTAGTTGTCGCTTAGGCAATACCTAAGCGGACGCCTAAGTGCCTAAGCGCTTCGGGCCCCATGAACACCTTGGGTTGCCTTCTCGTCTTGACAACTATGGTTTTCTATATCGTGTACCGATGAGCCTCAGATCATCAATTCCGCTATTAAACTCTAGCATGCTGACAGTGAATTTGGTTGCCTGATTTCTATCCTCCAGACATTTCCCAGCAAGGCACCAATGTAACTGAACCTTCTCATATACTGTCTGCAGCTCTCCTTCCACAGTTACTGCCAAGAGACATAAGAGGACGGAGCATACACCCTAGTGAAAATCACACCTTCTTGGAGACTGGACAAGTGATTGTGAGTGAAAATTCACCTATGTCTACCAAATGACCCTCCCACTTGGTAGAATTCCACAGGGTAATGATGCCCCCCGAGTGACCTATCGCCCTCTGATACACAAAGTCCACCTCTGAGAAACCGGATGCTGCTCTGACAATAGGTAACTGACAATCTAGAATCTTCATCTCCTGAGGACGCACAATTTCCACCTTTCTTCTATGAACCATATCTCTAACCAACTGTTGCTTCCTTTTGTCATTGAGACCCTGTACATTCCAAGACAAGATAATCATGGAGGCAATTGTTGGCTCCTCAACACTTTGCTATTCAGAGGTGTCGGATGGGTAGCCATCTGACCAAGGTGCAATAAGCTAGTCACCTCCTGCCTCCTGTTTAGCTTTTTCTGTACCAACTGATTACCAGGCAATCCCTGCCCATCCCAAAGCTTGCGGAATTGGCCTGCACTAGTAATCTGTAGTCTCAGAGTTGCAGCCTTTTCCAATATTTCAGAATTTCCCCAATTTTCCGGAGACTGATCACTGCTGATATGTTGGACTGCCTCAGTATGCCCCTCTGCCAACTCGGAATGTCCCCATTGTACCAAATTCCCACCATTGCACTCCTCAAGTCTGTGTGTTCCTCTGGCGCAATGGAATTTTTGGAACCTTCCTCATTCATCCCAATCACAGTTGTCAAGCTTGTTTTCCCTTTGCCGGACAAGGGGGAGGCAACTGCCGTGACCTCTGCTTCAGAAAGAGGAAAGGGTAGAGGATCCATAGTCGCTGCTTCTGAAGGAGGAAGGGGCAGAGGAAGAGGGGACTGCAGGGGAACTACACACAAAGGAAGGGTACTGACCTGTTGTGGGGACACGATCAGACTTTCCGTACCCAGGCGATCCCTCATGATACCGCTTTGCATCCCCAGCCACGCTTTCCTTGTCCAAGAGTAGACCTTGAGGGAAGGTCCCCACCGTGCAGAGAGGTACCGTCGGAAATCCTGTACCATCTCCTCCGTAAGGGCTTCTAAGGATGCCTTCAAGTTGACCTCTGTAGGACAAGTATGTTCTTCCACTCTGAGAAGGAGCTTGAGGTTGGGGGCAGGCTGGATAATCTCCCCTAGGGTCGTAATTTGTTCGAATCCAATATCCGGTTTCGGATCAGGCATTGAGTCATGTTCGCAGCTGGCAGACTGCACCCGCTGAGTCCACGTTCAGGACCAGCAGAGTTGCTCACTCAGACCGGACTCGGTCATCTTCCTCCTTGCGCCAGCATGAGCCTCGTCGATCTACTTCGAGTGTGAATGGTAAGCGGCGGTGACCTCTGCACAAGTCCAGTTGTCCACAGCAACATTTTCCTCGACTTTGATAGATATTCAAAGTTGATTCTAACTCCAACGAAGCTTAATCCACAGCGGGACGACCTTCACATCCTCTGCCTTCACCTGTATCCGGGTGAAGTACAACTCTTCCCACTTCACTGTAGCATGGTCCACCTACCGGGGCAGACCAAATGGATCCACAATCACGGCGAACAACTCGGCATCCCACAATGGTAAAGGGATGTCAAACAACCTTGCTCCTGGCTGCCCTTGTTGCACCATCCTCAATGGTCCGCTGCCGGCAAACCAATGCCCCTTTGAAAAATTAACTCCTTGAGCTGTTGCAGATGAAATGAGAGCTTGTCTGCTGGACAGAAAATCAGGATTTTCTTAAATGGCTGGCAGAATACCCTCCACCCTTGCACCTTCGGCCAATGAGCCAGCAAGGCCGCCTGGACATCATCTTCTGTAGTACCTGAACACGTCGGCCAACCAGACATTGGGAGAAGAAATCAAGGTTCCATTGATAGTTGCTAAGCCATGGAACATCTATGCAAGGTCCTGGCTTGACCATCCCATTGGACTCCAAAGGCCCCAACAGCCCCAGCTGTTCCCCTCTGCCGACCACCCTGCACTGACTGAACCCCTCATCGGATGTTGGTGCTTGATATGCCAACACCAATCTTGCGACACCTCCAACAAACAGCGGCATTCTGGCAAGAAGAGGTTCCCTGGATGAGTTCTATCCTCTTGAAAGTTCATCTTAAAACCCTAAACTAATAAGCTGGTTACTGCAAATTTTCAAATTGCATTGGGCATGCTTCTTTTCCTGCTAAGTGTTGTTTTAATTTTTAAATGATGTCACCACCAACTTCGTATGTTTACTTTAGAAAGGGAGTCTTGGTGGTAGGTAGATCAAGGCTGCCATTGATGCACATAATTGAACCATATGTGGGTTACAGATACTTATGGTTATTGACCTCATGGATATAATATTGAAGTTTCTTTACACGTGCAATTTATCTGATGAAAATATGACTAATTTATCCATGCTCCAACTTTTTCAAGAGTTTTTGTACACTATAAAAGGGTCCGCCTTTTCATATTAAGTATACTGGAAGGTGGCAATAAAGTGCCTGTGCAATGTCTGTATTAGTGTTGTCAAAGACGTCCTTTTGCAGCATTGATAGAACCCTCCCCATCTTCTTTTTTGGAAATGGATTCATTGTCGGTTGAAGACATAAATGTTTGATATTTGATGTGTGAACATTCATCTCTCTGAGTCCAGCTAGGTATATTTACATCAATTCTTCCAGCAATACTAGTAATCATTTTTTTGGTATCAATATTTGAATATGTGCTTTTTATTTCTTTAGTTGCCTGCAGCACAACTGGAGAATGCCTTGAACAGAAATCCGGTGCTTAAATCTCCCCTGATTGAGCATGCTAGTCAACCAAACATCCGATCTACATTACCCAGGTTTGCACGTGGTCTTTTGATTTCCTTATTTTGGACAACATCCATACCCAAGATGCCAATATGTACTACGTACACAATAGCATTGTGAATGCAATTATATAAATAATGTTGAATCCTGAGTTGTGTGTGGTCATGTTTGTGTTGGTTGTAGGCCAACATTGGCAGTGTTGGGTCTCTCATCTGATTCACAGGCTTCAGGCCAGGCACAACCAACACAAAGTCAGCATCCAGAAAGAGGCAACTCTGGTACAGATGGCGGGGCAGAGACTACTCAAGAATCTACAGATGTTAGTTGAGGAAAAGTGATGAAGATTATTTGGTTGTCCATCCATGGCTGTTGGTCCATTTGATAAAGGCTGGCCAGTTGCATCTGTGGTGTTTGTTTTAGTTCATATTGTATGTATGCACCCTTCTCCATGTGTAGAAGGCCAGGCCCCACTGTTTTTTTGTCCTGATGAAGTTTGCTAGGAGGAATCATGTCTTTGCTCTTACATCTGCCAGATATGGATAATTCCACCTGTGTAGTGTCAGAATGGTAAAGACAAGGAAAGCAGTGTAAAAGCAAACTGTGACACATGACTGCCAGCAAACAAATGTATAGTGTCCTCCAACAATAACATGGAAAAGAAAATCCACAAGTGTTCCTACCATAAGTTCTCAGAGAAATGGATGGTAAAGTTTTTGCATATGAGCAAGTTCTGGCTTTGTGTTATTGAGGTATTTTACTTATTCAGGTGCAAATCTATTTACTCGAAGTAACCATATTCTGTCGTGATTATTTTTTTCTGTTCTTTGATTGGGGTGGGGTGGGGAAAGATTGAGAAACAAACCATAAGGTACTTGAGGTAAATGTAAGATAGATTAGTCACTTCTTGAGTTACACTGAATATATTCATCCTTCTGTTATGATATTATTGAATGTTTAATAAGATATTTGCAACACAGATGTAAAATTTTCTTCTTATCTGTAAATAGTCATTAAAAGGTGCATGTGAAAAAATGCCTATCTGATGATGAGTTGCAGTTATAAAGCAGGAAGCATGCATTATGTTCACTGTAACTCAGCAGCGGCCACAGGAAACAGATGGAATCCAGTGGCAGAAAAGGCCTCGTTGATCACCATTCAATGCAATGCTTGTTTTATTATACCTTTTAACTTTTGATGTGTGCTTGCATAAGCGTAGGATTTGTTGTTGTAATCATGATTTATTCAAATATTCTGATTTATGGCTACTGTAAGCATAGCTGTTGGAAATTTTGAGATGTCACAGCCCATTTGGTGAAAAACGTTCATTCATCTTCTACTTCATAAAAAAATGGCAGCCGGCCTCACATAGCTGTAGCATGTGGTTTGGCTGTAAGCATAGAGGACTTGCAAAGTTGCCTGATGGTATTTCGTAGGCAACGGTGAAATGAAGCATTGAGAATCTTCTTGGCGGTTATGTTTGATGTCTACAATCTGAAGTGAATTTATTTGTTGATTTGAACTTGTGGATTACAACAATGCAGCTTTCCTGATTGTTGTCTTTGCCATTTATCTTCTTCTGGAAGATTTACTTGGTGTAAAAGCTGAAGTGTGCATAAATAGATGGAAAGACAGAACTGAACAGGTTGGAGACTGATTTGTGAAAGACTAAAGGACTTGCAATCATACCTGGGAAGTTTGGGTGGAGGAAACAGAATGGCATTTTATTGCGGTCGTGTAGGAACTTAAATTGACCTTACTTCCGAGTACATATTTAGATTAAAGGAAAACGAGTGTATTTGAACCGAGTTTAAATCTTGTCACTTAAACATATTTGTTCATTCTTTACTTGATGTCCGTCCATGAAGAAACAACAATGAAGTGGTCGCATTTTCCGAATTTCCGTGTTTCGATTTCTAGAACAATGCGACAATCTATTCTGAAACTTTATCCCAAGTACAATTGTATGAAGGCTTTTCAATGTGTACCCTTGGAGATTAATTGTAGAAGATCATTAAGTTAGAAACTATGTGCATTCTTAGGGTGAGAAATGAATATTGGCAAATGTATTTCTGGCATAATTATTATTGCAATTAGACTCTAAAGAGGGTGTCTCTTCTAGGAAACCTTGTTTGGTACACTTTATGATCATTATTTGGAGCACTCTTGTGACCACATTGATTAATACCTCAGTTCATAATTACTACCCAATTCATAGGGTTGCCGAATCAAATCTTTGTCGTTGCTTCATCTACCAAAAGGGTTTATCATTGGGTTAAAACTTGAGAAAGTGCTGAATCCGCACAAAGCAGTACCCAAGAATCATTTGTTCGATGTCAATCAGGTCCTTTTTCATGGCGCCAACTAAAAAGAAAACAAAAGGCTTACCTTTCATCAATAATGACCGATGCCCCAGATGGAGACTTCGTTAACAGGGCACAAAGGGATCCATCCACAAACAGATGGGGAAAATGTCCCACATTCTTCTGGGTTACTTTAAAATACGATCAACTAAATGAGAAATTTTCCAGCTAACTAAGACTCCTGTCACCAAAACGAGCTAAGCAAGAAGACATCTAAACCTCGTCGCGTGCTGCTTTGGGATGTTGCATTGGATTTCTGGAGGAGGTGACCGCTAGAGCTGTTTTGATAGTGTGAAGACGCAATATTGACCGTCCACTAAAGAATTGAACGAGGTTATTAAAGAAGAAGAAAAAATATAAAATCAAGTCTGGGAGGCAGGACATAACTTACCGAAGAAGAACTAACGAGAAACGGGAATCTTAAAAAGAGGAAGGGGGGAAAAGAAACACACAACTAGTGTCGCGAACACTGATTGGATGACTACTGTACTTGTTGGAGTGGCTTCCAACCTGTCAGAAACCAGGTGGCGCCTCCCAACCTTTCTCATGGAATATCAAAAAGTTCCAAGGTGGCTGAAAGAACTCGGAGAGGAAAAGGGATAAAGATAACACAAAGCAGAAAGCTCCTTGTCGGGCTCCCTCCTTCCTCCCACTATCCCTGGCCACCTCCCTTTCCGGTCAGGTTCTTTGGAATGGGAATTATTCACTTCATGGGTTTCTCAGTCGCATGAAGCTTACAGTTCGACATTTGCAGATCCTCTAGAATTCCTAAAATCTTCTTGGTATGGCATGTTCATACTGGACTGACAATTATAATTTATTGATATTACCTAGAGTAAAACTTTGCGCAACAACCCGAGTAATTATACACACGCGTAATATTTTTTATTTTTTAAAAAAAAAATTTGAGTGACTATCGTGTTAAATTAACTTGGTGTGTCGAGTCACTAGGTGACGTTACTTGAGGATCATATATATATATATATATATATGTGTGTGTGTGACATCAGATGATGTGACGTGGTCTTCACGTGAAAATAAAGTCAAACTCTATAATATATATATATATATATATATATATTACGTGACGATCACATCATGTCATTTGATGTCGTGATCGATACATCAAATTAACTTGATATGAGAGTCACTAGAAAAATAATAATAATAAAGAGTGTTTCATATGTAACACCGTAGATGTAATTAATCGGAATGTTGTACGGAACTTTTACTCTGTTGCATATGATGATTACATGAGTTAGCCTTACATGTACAGTTCTCTGCAAAGTTTTCAGAAGAATAGAATCCCTTTTAGTTCAAAGTCAGACGCAAAAGCAATACTTACTCGGTATTACATAATTGAGATTACTCACCATTTTACTTACAGTAAGGTGCGAACTTTATGTACTTTTTTTACCTCATTCTTGCTCACACATTTGTTTGGCATTTGATTTACAGATCAAAGGGTGCACGACTTTGGGTGCACTGAACTTAATATCCAATAGTTGAAATGAGATTGAAAAAAATTGAGACAAAGAAATGGAGTGTGTTTTACTACACACCAAAGGTTATTGCACACTCGTGCGACAAGTTTTTCTTTTATTTATTTTTTAATATAGGTATGTGGGGGACCACCTCCCTCATCCCTCTATACAACCTTTCCCTTCATTTGACAGCTCAAAAATTTTTATAAAAAAGAATGATTTAATTTTTAAAAAATAAATTCACATAGTCTGTTATTTTTATTTATTTTTCTTGAATCGACGAAGAGGGGACAGGCTGTATGGATGGATGGGGGATGTGGGCTCCCATCTCCTCATATTTTCAGTAAAAAAAAGAAAACTTGCTACACATCCAAGCTTAATGTAGCAAGACAAACTCCAAAAAATGTGATACTGAAGCTTTGGTCATCTAATCATCTAAATATGATATTTATAACAATGGAATGTTATTTTTCATCAATTCTCCATTCGTAGGGAAGGGGGGGGATGTTGCATGGGAGCATTTAGATCTGTTTGAGTAAATTGCGTCCATTGTGCATGATATAAAAGTATTGTGAGGTGTGCAATGGGGTGAGGAATACTTAGAGTTCGTAGTCTCAAAACTCGGAGGTCCTAGAAAGATGACTACCAGGGCTGTCACCAAAATCATGCTCTAAATCCTGACTTCGTCGGTGATGAGCCCTCAGAGAAACATTGGAGAGAACACCGGTGTTCAACACAGTGTAGAGAGAGAGAGAGAGACTTGAGGGTTCGTGCCTCGAGCATCAAGAGGAAATGCAACATCTGCATGCCTTTTATAGGCTTTGGGAAGGAGGGTTGTATGTCATTCATGCACGCATGCAAAAGGACGCATGCATCCGTTGCGGTTGCCTATCGTGGGCAGCCTGTATGTGAGCTGACACTTCCCCTCCCCCACCGTTATCAACATCTCTAACTTGTCCATGAAGGGTAGCTATAAAATTATCTCTTAACAACTGCAAAATTATCTATTTATGCTTACTTCTCTTACTCTGTTATACATGAAATAGAGCGTGCGACCTCACAATAAAACTCTTAATCATAAGAGTAGTGAACTGTTAAGTTATCACCAAAACTAATAGACCACTTTAACATCATATATCTCGTAACACCCTAAATAATCTTATATTCACCTGATTTAACACTCTGGATCTCTCAAATATCAAGCAATGTTAAATGTCAAATATTATGTGCTCATGACTCTATCACCACAAAGTTAACAGAGTCCCCAGAGGTATGAGCCACAAAACATGGTGCAATATGCAGAAGTCTTCCCTAAGTTCTTATGTCAATCCAATTGGTCTTGACCACTTTCCTAGACATCTCAGGCTAAATTATATCAACCGTAGTCCTAAGGAGTATGCTTAAGTAGTGACGTCAAGCTTCCTTTTCAAGGCACAGTCCTCAAGTCACAAAGGATACAAAGGGGATCAACATAATATGATCCAAGAGCTCACATAATGATGAAACAAAGATATATTCATCATTCTCACTTATGGTCGTATGTAGCACATGCGGTATGAGACACATGCTATGTTGTTCTCCCATTGACATGAGCATATCACTTAAAATAATTAAACATCATAAGGATCTTAGTCTAGTCACTCCCATTATGACTAACATCAATTTTACGCCACTGTCGCTCACACTCAAAGTCATGTCATGAGATTCACATCCCACTGAGTCAGGCTTCACAGGATAAGACATAGAGAACCTGTGAGCGAGCCAAGTTGATCTCATCTTAGCTCTCTCCAAGGCGACATAATAGATAAATTTTCATGCATACCCTGCTCGGTCTTCAAGCGCCATAGATATCTAATGTCTCATCTTGCTTGTTATCTTAGCGCCAAGATGAATTACTCGTGTGAGAGGGTCAATTCGAGCCCGGTGACACCTTCTTCTAAATGATATGTACACTTGCATAGCATCGTAAGACACACATGAAGGAATATCACTATTCATTGATGTCAACAAAAATTACTCACGTTTACAATTTACATAACCCCATAGCTCTAATATGGGTTAAGGAGTCTGTAGGAATCTGTTTAGTTAGTGAGTCTGCTACCATACAACCAGTCGATATGTGTCAAAGAACCACTAACCCTTTCGCAAGTTGATCCCGAATGTAGTGATAACGAATGTCAATATGTTTGGTTCTACCATGATACTTTGGACCTTTAGCGTAGGCCAATGCCGATGTACTGTCAACATATAGCAACAGTACTGCCTCTTCTGGGTGGTGTGTTATGGCCAATTGTCGTAGGAAATTCTATAACTAAACAACCTCTTGGCATGCTGTTGAACAAGCCATGTATTCCGACTCCATCGTGGATAAAGCAATGCACGTCTATTTCTTACTGCACCAATAAATGACCCCACCTTCTAGCACGAACACATAGGCTGAGATGGATTTTCGCTCATCTTTGTCGCTGGCCTAATCAGCATCACTATAACCTCTTAGTCTTAAGTCAGCTTCTTTGTAGCATAAGTCGAGGTTTGTCGTTCCACGTAAATATCACAAGATTATCTTCACTGCCTTCTAATAAGTGAGACTAGGGTTACTCTGATAGCGACTGACCAATCCAACTGCATAACAAATGTCAGGTCGAATGCATAACATAGCGTACATCAGACTCCCTATTGCAACCACATATGGCACTTTAGATATTTCTTTCTTTTTTTCATCAGTCTGTGGGCATTGACTTGCACTTAAAGCACATCCCCTATCCATTGGAGTATCGATGGGTTTAGAGTAATATATCTGAAATTGCTCAAGAATTTTATTTATATAAGTTTCCTGAGACAGACTCAGAATCTTTTTGAGCAATCTCTTACAATTTTTACTCCAAGCATGTAATTTGCTTCACCCATATCTTTTATCTCGAAGACAGAAGATAACCACTACTTAGTGACTTCGATAGACTTCATATCATTCCCAGCCAGTAATATGTTATCGACATACAATGACAAGATAAGGATCTTCTTCTCTATTCATTTGACATACACACAGTTGTCTTCCCCGATCATCTCAAAATCAAATGAGATAATTGCTCTATGAAATCTGAAATATCATTGTCTAGACGATTGTTTGAGGCCATAAATGGAACGTTTGAGATGGCAAACTTTACGCTCTTATCCCTTTACCTCAAAACCTTCTAGTTGAATCATATAAATTTTCTCGTCCAATTCTCCATTGAGAAATGCAGTCTTAACGTTCATCTGAAAAAGGTCCAAATCTAAATGAGCAACATGGCTAGGATAAGACGAACTGATATGAATCTCACTACAAGAGAGAATGTCTTGTCAAAGTCTATTCCCTCCTTTTGAGTATAGCCCTTTGCCACAAGCTGTGCTTTATATTTATCAATCGATCCATCTGCCTTGCGTTTAATTTTGAAAACCCATTTATTTTCAATAGCTTTGAATCTAAGGGGGAGATCAACTAATGCTCAGACCTCATTGTTAGCTATGGAGTCCATTTCATCTTGCATAGTAACCTCACACTCTTTCCTAGAAGATGATGCAAATGTCTCTTTGAAAGAATTAGGCTCATCATCATCTGTGGGCAAACACATTAGAACTTCCCCTTCAATCTCAAATAGACAACGAGGAATGTGCCCATGCTTACTACGATGTATTTGGATGTCTAGCTGATCCGGTGATGTGCTCCCACTAGGCACACTCTCACTAGCTTGGTGATCATCTCTACTATCTTCAGTGGTCATATGGTTAGACACTAATTCCCTCCCTTCGCTTGAAGATGGTAAGATATCACTAGACTCGTCTAACTCATGAAGGTCAAAACTTTTCCCGGTGTTGCCAATGTTAGGAAATTCTTTTTCTGAGAAAACGGCATCTCGAACCTCCTTTTCCGTCACCCCTCCATCAGGGTATTGTTCATACATCACATAGCCTTTAGAGCTATCAGGATATCTTATAAAGATAAAATTTCTAGCTTTAGGATTAAGTTTTCCAAATTTATGTGAAGTGTTATGGACATATCCTACAGAATCTTATGGGCATAGATTCTCTAAATTAGGCTTTTTACCGTGCCATAACTCATAAGGGATGGAAGGAACGGACTGTGAAGACACGCGGTTAAGGATGTAGGCCATAGTTAGAAGAACATCTCCCCAAAAAGATATTGGGAGGTTAGCATATGTCATCATCGACCTAACCATGTCTAGTGTGACGACTCGAGGATCCGAGTACCGGAAAGGAACCGGCGCGTCTCGAATCTCGGTCCGCCAACCCACGAGCCCGAAGACTCGGAAGGGTAGAAAGGAGTGGTGTGGGGTACAAGAGAAGTTGCAACGACCACAGAGATAGCACAATAATCTAAAATAAAATGCACATAATAATATAAATAAATAAACTGCTACAAGGTCCACAGTGTCACGTGTCCAAAAGAAAGTACAGTCAACAGGAAAGAAAAGTACAACTACACGGGGCATCTCCCGGAGTACAACTACACGGGGCATCCCCCGGCTCTGGCAGACTGGCGACTAACCCTGGCTAGAAGAATCACGCTGAAACTCGGCCGCGCCTCCTGTCGATCCCGCCTCACCTGAAGAGCAGGGGTGAGCCTCATCTCATTGGCCCATTAGGGATCCCGCGAATCCCCACCTCGCACGGAAAACGAGAAAGAAGATGATAACCCTACCAAACAAGAGTACGGTAGAACCGACAAGCTAAAATAAATAAACGGAAAAGCCGACTACTCTAACAGTACCGCACTACGGAACCTCGGTCCAACCAAACGCGAGTCCACACCTGCCAGTGAACAGGAGCACCACCCACTAGAAGAACGACCGGATGCGTCCCCTGACGTCTTATACCGCGTCACAAGTGTCTAGCTACTACGCCCCTGGCGTGAGACTCAGACACACTCAGTAACCAGAAGTAACCGCAAAACAAGGACTAGCTGAGGTCACGCTCGTCAGCGCGGGTCCGAACCCTCAGCCTCGTGTGCACACTCAGACCGTACGCCCTAGGCCTATCCTCTAGCTGGTATTTCCCCCTAAACCCGGACTCGGAAGTACGCGGGGGCCCTGCGGTAACCAGCCTACTCACCGCCTCTCTCGGGTACGCCGCTCAGCCACTCCCAGGCGAGCCAGCACACGCGTGCCGTGGGAAAGCTACGACTAGTGGTAGGGTCACTGGAAGTAAGGACTAATCCACGGAAACCACCGACCAAACACTAGCATAGACTCTCGATGACCAGACGATAGGTACGGATGCCGGGGACACGCATGAGGTCCAACCGTCCCTCAAGTCACGCGGCACCCCTACCGAGGTAACTGACTCTCCGGGAACCCCGGGCGCCCCTGCGGCTCTCACTGGGTGCCCACGGCATCCCTAGGGCCACACGCCACAACCGGGTCCATAACTCACCCAACCGGAGGTCACGCTATCCGCAAGAACACGGTTCGGGGGAGGGGGATGGTCGCGCTAGGTATCCCTAGCGCGACACCGAAGAATGCGCTAGCTATGGCTAGCGCGATCTTCCATGTCGCGTTGCCCAAAGCTAGCGCGTTCACACTTGAACGCGCTAGTCTTGGATAGCGCGATCTGAAGATCGCGCTACCAGAACCAGGCGCATTCCCCACCGCCCTACTGTTCGTCTTCTCAGACGGACACGCTCGGACGACACGGCGCGTTCATCAAGAACGCGCCACTGGACTATAGCGCGACAACGGGCCGACCCCGGTTCGCGAAATACGCCCAGAAAATGCAAAACCACGCCCATTCACCACCCCTGGTGAAGGGAAAACAACGGGGGATCACCCCACAACGCCCTAGCATGCATCTAGAGCCCCCAAATCGATCAAAAACTCCACGAATCGACGGATCCGGCGCTCAAACCCCAAGCATGAAAACGACCCTCCCGGCATGGATTTAACCCCACTCGGCCTCTCCACGGCCTAGAAATCACGGGGAATGCTATGAAGAGGGCAAGGATCCGTCCCCCTACCTCAAGGAAGCTCGAAATCCACCGAATCACCGCCGAAATCAAGGATGAAGCTTTTACTCCCATGAACGTCCCGCCTCTCGCCGCAAAAAGCACGCCACCGGGACCGCCTCGCCGCCGCTGCCACGCCGTTGCCGGAGTGAGAGGGGCCGCGTCTCGGTCACCCGGAGAGAAGAAGATCGGCCGCGGGGGAGGGGGAGCTCTCACGGTTGAAGGAAGGAGGAAGAAGAAGAAAAGAAAAAGGTAAAAAGAAAAGAAAAAGAATTGATATATATAGAAAATCTGGAAAATCGAAAAAATCCCGAAAAATAGAAAAATACACCTCCTCGACCGTCTCGACGCGCTGATCGCAACGGCACCACTCGCGGGTTGGTGAACTACCCAGTTCACCCGCTACAGGGTTCCGAAGGATTCGCCGAAACCCGTACGCGAAAATCGGAAAACACGCACGGAAAAGTCGCGGACACACTCCGGGCCTCCGAAACGACTCCGGATCGCGCCGATCCGAACACGAAAGATGTCCGAAACAAAATTTCGGACACAACAGGGTCAGACACTCCGATAAAACAGATCCGGGACCCACAAGGAAGGATCCGAAAGATCCGGGACACTACAACCCTCCCCCCTTAAACGAATTTCATCCTCGAAATTCAAGGACAAGGCACAAGTACGGGGGAAAGACTCACACAAACAAATAAGGATACAGCTCCCGCATCTCATCCTCGCGCTCCCAAGACGCTTCGCCGCCAGAATGACGCTGCCAGACCACCTTAACCAAAGGAATAACCTTATTCCGCAGGCGCTGCTCCCGCCGATCCTCAATGCGAACAGGAAACTCTAGAAGGGACAGATCTGGGGTCACCTCAGGCCAAACGGCATCCTCGAGAACATGAGAATCATCAGGCATGTACTTCCGAAGCATCGACACGTGGAACACATCATGCACGGTGGAAAGCTCCGGAGGTAGCTGCAACCGATAAGCAACTTCCCCAACACGCTCAACGATGGGAAATGGACCAACGTAGCGGGGACTCAACTTCCCACGCCTACGAAAGCGCATCACGCCCTTCATGGGAGACACTCTCAAGAAAACTCGATCTCCCACAGTAAAGCTGAGAGGTCGCCTCCTCTGATCGGCATAACTCTTCTGCCGGCTCTGAGCTGCCAACATCTTCTGCCAAACGAGTTGCACCACCTCAACGCACTGCTGCACCAGATCTGGTCCGGTCAAGGCACGCTCGCCTACCTCGAACCAATCAAGCGGAGTCCGACAAGGTCGCCCATACAACGCCTCATAGGGAGCCATACCGATGCTCGAATGATAGCTATTGTTATAGGCAAACTCCACTAATGACAGATGGTGGGTCCAACTCCCCTGCCACTCCAAGCAACATGCTCGCAACATGTCCTCTAAAGTCTGGATGGTCCGCTCAGACTGACCGTCCGACTGAGGATGATAGGCCGAGCTGAATGCCAACTCAGTGCCTAGAGCTTTCTGGAAGCTCCTCCAGAATCCAGAAGTGAAACGGGGGTCACGATCGGACACGATGGAGATAGGAACTCCATGCAACGGGACGATCCGCTCCACGTACAGACGAGCCAAACGCTACACGCTCCAACTGACCTTGACTGGCAGCAACCGCGCCGTCTTCGTCAGTCTATCCACTAGCAACCAGATACTGTCCTCCCCGCTGGACGTCCTCGACAATCCAACCACGAAATTAGTGGTCACGTGGTCCCACTTCCACGCAGGAATGTCCAAGGGCTGAAGTGTGCCTCCTGGTCGCTGGTGCTCAGCCTTCACCTACGGACAGGTCAAACACCTGGCCACAAACTCTGCAACATCTCTCTTCATACCAGGCCACCAAAACTGCCTCTTCAGGTTCTGGTACATCTTAGCCAATCCGGGGTGCACGGCATACTGACTCCCATGAGCCTCACGCAATACGTTACGCCGCACCTGCCCCTCGGCTGGCACATACAACCTACCTCTGAACCTCACGGCTCCATCCTCGCCAAGCTCCACCTCGGCCATCGACAAAATACGAGGTAGCTCGGGGTCCGCTCGCTGGGCCTCAGTCACCTGTCGACGCACCGCCGGCGTGACAGTCAGACTCGCAAGGACAGCCGAACCCTGGTTGTAATATCCCGGACCTTTCGGATCCTTCTTCGTAGGTCCCGGATCTGGTTTTCGGAGCGTCCGGCTCCGTTGTGTCCGAAATTTCGTTTCGGACATCTTTCGTGTTCGGATCGGCGCGATCCGGAGTCGTTTCGGAGGCCCGGAGGCGTTCCGCGACTTTTCCGCGCGTGTTTTCCGATTCCCGGTGTGTGTTTCGGCTTTTCCTTCGGACGCTCGCTGCGGGTTAACTGGGCCGTTCACCCGGGCACGAGTGGTACCGTTGCGATCGGTGCGTTCCGAGGATTCCAGAAATGTATTTTTCTATTTTTCGGTATTTTTCCGAAAATTCGGATTTTCTATAAAGCCCTAATTCCTTTTTCTTTTTCTTTCTCTTTTCTCTTTCTTCTTCCTCTCCCTCTCTCTCGCGACCGTGAGCCCTCTCTCTCCCTCTCTCCCATTCGGACGTGGCGAGCCCTTCTCCGGCTACGGACGGCGGCGGGGCGACGGCGCGGACGCGTGGGCGACGGTGAGGCGATCTCGTGGGCGTGCGGCGAGCGTGGGAAGCGTGGGGAGTTCGTGAAGCTTCGAGCATTCTTCGTGATTCGTGATCGATTCGGCGGAGCATTCGCTCCATTGAGGTAGGGTGACGTTCCTTAGCCTCATGCCGATCTTTTCCGCGATTTATAGGCCGCGGGGAGGCCGAGAGAGGATCGTGTGGGCGTTTTTGGGTTTTTCCATGATTTGGGGAGAGCTCGCCCGATCTAGGGATTCAATGCATGGATTCGTGTTTTGAGGGCCTAGAATCATGCTAGGGGTCCCCAGGGGTCTTCCCCTTTGTTTTCCCCCTCTCCTATGGAGGTATGGGGGCGTGGTTAGAATTTTTGGGCGTTCTTACCGTTTTCGGCCGCGGACTGAGAACGCGCTATACTCCAGTAGCGCGTTCTGGAGGTCGCGCTGCCCCGACCGAGCGCGTTCATCGGAGAAGATGAACAGGAGGCGGTTCCTGTCGCGCTATGGGGTCATAGCGCGATCATCCTTGTCGCGCTAGGAAGACCTAGCGCGATGGTCCCTGTCGCGCTACGGAGACCTAGCGCGATATTCCTTGTTGCGCTAGGGTTCCCTGGCGCGTTCTTCTGTGTCGCGCTAGGCGCCCCTAGCGCGATCTGACTGTTGTTGGGTGTTTCCCTTGGGCCGTGTGTGCGTCCCGGGCACCCCGTGGAGTTCCGTGACCGTGTCTTTGGTGTCCGGAGGTCCCGTTTACCTCGGTCAGACGTTTGACCGTGGGCTGTGCGTCTGTTTCTTTTCCGACCGTGGTCACCGTGCGACGGTGCTGGTGCGTGGGGTGATTCCCACCTGTTGTCGGGTTCGGACGTCGTTTTCCGTTGACTTGAGAGCCTACTCCTTCAGTGACCCTCCACTAGTCGTAGCCTACTAGTACGCGGGTGCTAGTCGCACCAGGGAGTGGTGTACGGGCCGACCTTTCGAGACGGTTTGTGGACCGGTTACCGTTGGGCCCCACGTCTTGCAGCCAGAGTCCGGCTGAGGGGAAAACCGGTCAGAGGGCCAGACCTGGGACGCGTGGTCTGTGTGTGCACACGTGGTTGGGGGCGGTTGGACCCACGTCGACGGGCGTGACCCCAGCTAGTCACTTGTTTGTGGTTACTTGTACGGTGTTTGCGCCTCGGGTAGGACCTACCACGTCAGGCGATTCACCTGCGGTGCGGTGTAAGACGTCAGGGGACGCTACCGGCTGTGCTCCTAGTGGGTGGTACTCCTGTCGAGTACGGAGTGGCAGACTGTCAGTCGTGTGTTTCCGACCTTCGGGTTTTGATGGTTCGACCGTTGAGTTTCGGTCTTCTCGTACCGTGGCACGTGTGTCGGTTTGCGTGCCGTAGGGTCTAGTTCTGTAGAGTACAGGGCTTTCCTTTCCGAGGTACTTTCCTACCGCTAGAGTAGTGGTTTCTCGTTTTACGAGGTAGGGTTCGAATGATCCCTACTGAGTCTTGTTCTGAGACTCATTCCCTGCGTGTTTTCACCGTGTTTCAGGTGAGACGCCACCTTCGGGGAGCGCGTCAGGAGCGCAGCGTGGTGCGGGTGCCCAGAGGTAGTGCCAGAGGTCAGAGCCGGGGGATGCCCCGTGTAGCTGTACTTTTCCTTCTTGTCACTGTACTAGTCGTGGACTACTGTTGCTGTTGTTGTTATTTTATTGTGGACCATGTAAATTGTTAATTTATTTCCTGCTTAATATTATAACTGTTTAATTTCTGCAATTATTTGTGATACTTGTGTAGTCTCCACACCATCCTTTTAACCCTTCCGAGTCTTCGGGCTCGTGGGTGGCGGTGCGAGTCTCGGGTTATCGGGCCTTCCCGGTAATCGGATTCTCGGGTCGTTACAGCTGGTATCAGAGCGCGGTTGTGGAATTATATGAGAATCATAGATAATTATAGTGGTCCACTAGTCCACAACGATGATGTACAGGTGACGCTGGCATTGGGCACCGCGCGTTTTCTTTTTTGACATTGCCGTTTCCGTGTTTTTCTGTCTTGTGCTTCAGGAGCGAGTATGGCGCCGAGGAGAAGTTCTCGCTCTCAGCAGGGGCAGTCGGCTGGAGGTCAGGAGATCCAGCAAGGGGTCCAGAGAGACCAGGAGGAGCATAGCAGAGTTCCGGGAGCTACCGAGGCCGCGGATGCTGCGAGGGCTCCGGGGGCCGAGGATTTCTTCCGTGGCATGTACCATCTCATGTCTCAGCAGTTTGGCGGAGAGGCTGCTGAGGGCTCGATTGTCAGGGGTGGGCCAGGCCGAGCGGTGAGGGACTTCATGCAGTTCCATCCACCTTACTTTAGCGGCCAGGCAGACCCTGATGCGGCTCGTGATTGGCTCGATGAGATGGAGCGGGTGTTCAGTTCTGCGAAGAGTACTGCCGAGGACAGAGTGGTGTTGGCCTACAACCAGTTGCAGGGTACGGCTCGGAGGTGGTGGTCTTCCGAGTGGAAGACGTCCTTTCAGCTTCGTCCACTTGAGCAGGTCGAGTGGGGTGACTTTGTCAGTGCTTTCGAGCGTACGTACTGTCCAGACGTCGTTGCTACGCAGCGGATGCGGGAGTTTCTGGAGCTGGTGCAGGGTGACATGTCCGTGTTGCAGTACAGGGCCCGATTTGTCGAGCTGGGTCGGTACGCACCTCATATCATGAAGCATGAGAGGGTGAGGACCACGCAGTTTGTGCAGGGCTTGAGGCTGGAGCTGAGGCACCATTTGATCGCGAATGGGGCCACTGATCTAGAGACGGCGTCTCGTGTTGCGATTTCCCTAGAGATGGATATGCAGAGGACTCGAGGACCGATCAGCCAGGGGCAGTCTTTGTCAGGTCGCAGCCAGCAGTCGGCTACCCAGCAGCAGGGTTCCTTCCAGCATGCGATGAGTGGTTCAGGAGTGCCGGCACATGCAGCTTCGGTGACAGGATCTGCGTCCTTCGGCTCGAAGGTCAAGAAGTTCTTCAAGAAGGGGTTCGGCAAGAAGAAGTCCAGAGATCAGGGGCAGGCTTCATCGGGCAGTGTACAGCAGCCGATTCCTTTGCAGCGTCAGGGATCAGTGGGTGGATCGCGAGGACCTTGTCCACGATGTGGTGGGACCCACCCAGGCAGGCAGTGCACGGTGCCGATTATCTGTTTTCGGTGTGACCAGGCAGGGCACATGGCGCGTGACTGTCCTCAGAGGCCGCCGCAGCAGCAGGTTCCCCAGCAGCAGCAGCAGCAGCAGGGACAGTATCCGCCGCTACCCAGGTCAGCTAGCGTGGGAGGCAGGCAGAGGGCTCGTGGCCAGATCACGCACTTGACCAGGGCAGAGGCAGTGGCGTCGCAGCTCGTGGAAGGTACCGTTCAGATTTTGGGTTGTGCGGCTCGGGTTTTGTTCGATTCGGGCGCGTCTCATTCGTTTATTTCGGAGGATTTCGCGTCGAACGTCGAGGAGCCGGTGACCCAGTTGTCCTGTGATTTGGCAGTGGAGTTGCCTTCGGGTGATTTTATGATCACTCCGTATTGCTTCGACCAGGTTCCGGTGTGGATCGATGGGCGGAGTATGCCAGGCAGGTTGTATGCGTTGCATCTTCGGGATTACGACGTGATTCTAGGCATGGATTGGCTCGAGACCCATGGAGCGGTGGTGGATTGTGGAATGAAGAGGGTCTACTTCCAGCATCCGAGCAAGAGGACCTTCTATTTCCTAGGTATCCGTTCCGCCTCTTCTCGATTCCTTATCTCTGCTATTCGAGCCCGTCGGTTGCTTGATTCTGGTTGTCAGGGTTTTCTCGCGTCCGTGGTTGTGTCTGACCGGATGGAGCCGGATGTCGAGGACATTGCGGTGGTGTGCGAGTTCCCCGATGTTTTTCCTGAGGAGTTGCTGGATTACCTCCCCAGCGGGAGATCGATTTCGTGATCGAGGTTGTACCTGGTACGGGACCTTTGGCGAAGGCTCCCTACCGTATGGCCCCCGCTGAGTTGAGGGAGTTGAGGGCGCAGTTGCAAGAGCTGTTAGCCAAGGGGTACATTCGTCCTAGCTTTTCCCCTTGGGGTGCGCCCGTGTTGTTTGTGAAGAAGAAGGACGGTAGTCTGCGGTTGTGCATTGACTATCGGTAGCTGAATGACGTAACCATTAAGAACAAATATCCGTTGCCGCGGATCGATGATTTGTTCGACCAGCTGCAGTCTGCGCGAGTGTTCTCGCGGATTGATTTGCGATCCGGTTACTATCAGCTGAGAATTCGCGAGTCCGATGTGGAGAAGACTGCGTTCAGTACGAGGTACGGGCATTATGAGTTTCTGGTGATGCCGTTTGGGCTCACCAATGCCCCAGCAGCCTTCATGGACTTGATGCAGAGGGTGTTCCATCCGTATTTGGACCAGTTCGTGGTCATCTTCGTGGATGACATCCTTGTTTATTCGCGGTCTGCTGAGGAGCATGCGTACCATTTGGGTGTGGTGCTGCAGACGTTGCGAGATCACCAGTTGTATGCGAAGCTCAGTAAGTGCGAGTTTTGGCTCAGCGAGGTGCACTTTCTGGGGCATGTGATTTCTGGTGATGGCATTTCCGTGGATCCCGCCAAGGTCGAGGCAGTGATGCAGTGGCCGAGGCCGAGGTCGGTGACGGAGATCCGGAGTTTCTTGGGGCTTGCGGGTTATTATCGCCGGTTTATCCAGGATTTTTCTCGCATTGCGACCCCGATGACTAGGCTCACGCGGAAGGATGTGCCTTTCGTTTGGTCCGAGGAGTGTGAGCAGAGCTTCAGGGAATTGAAGAGATTGCTCACCTCGGCTCCGGTGTTGGTTTTGCCTTCTGGATCGGGAGGTTTTGTGGTGTGTACAGATGCTTCCGGCGTTGGATTGGGTGCTGTTTTGATGCAGCATGGTAGAGTGGTGGCTTATGCATCTCGGCAGCTAAAGCCCCATGAGGAGAACTACCCTACCCATGACCTTGAGTTGGCAGCAGTGATCTTCGCGCTGAAGATCTGGAGGCATTATCTGTACGGTGAGAAGTTCGAGGTGTTCACTGACCATCAGAGTTTGAGGTATGTGTTCTCGCAGAGAGATCTAAACCTCAGACAGAGGCGTTGGATGGAGTTCATGAAGGACTATGACTTCACCCTGTCTTATCAGCCGGGCAGGATGAATGTCGTCGCCGATGCCTTGAGTAGGAAGGTTGCGGTCAGTACCTTGATGTTGAGGAAGTGGAGGCTCTGGGAACAAGTGCCCGAGGTATCTTTTAGGCTCAAGATTCCCCAGGAGCCAGGGTTGGCAGTGCTTGCGAGTCTGACTGTCACTCCTGCTATCCGTCGTCAGGTGACAGAGGCTCAGCATGCGGACCCTGAGTTACCCCGGATTTTGGCTATGGCTGACGTAGAGCTTGGCGAGGACGGTGCTGCGAGGTTTCGTGGCAGGCTGTACGTCCCAGCCGAGGAGCAGGTTCGTCGTGCGGTGTTACGCGAGGCTCATGGGAGCAGGTACACTGTGCACCCGGGTGCGACGAAGATGTATCGGAACTTGCGGAGGCAGTTCTGGTGGCCTGGCATGAAGAGAGATGTTGCCGAATTTGTGGCCAGATGCCTGATCTGTCAGCAGGTGAAGGCGGAGCATCAGCGACCAGGAGGTACTCTCCAGCCCTTGGATGTTCCTGCTTGGAAGTGGGACCATGTGACCACGGATTTTGTGGTGGGGTTGCCAAGGACCCCGAGTGGGCAGGACAGTATCTGGTTGCTTGTGGATCGGCTGACGAAGGTGACTCGGTTGCTACCGGTCAAGGTCAGCTGGAGCGTGCCTAAGTTGGCTCGTCTTTATGTGGAGCGGATCGTGCCGTTGCATGGGGTTCCCATTTCGATCGTGTCGGATCGAGATCCGCGCTTCACTTCTGGATTCTGGAGGAGTTTCCAGCGAGCTCTTGGCACGGAGTTGGCATTCAGCTCGGCGTATCATCCACAGTCAGATGGTCAGTCTGAGAGGACCATTCAGACCTTGGAGGACATGCTGAGATCCTGCTGCCTGGAGTGGCAGGGGAGTTGGATCCATCACCTACCGTTGGTGGAGTTTGCCTATAACAACAGCTATCATTCGAGCATCGGCATGGCTCCCTATGAGGCTCTGTATGGGCGTCCTTGTCGGACTCCACTTGATTGGTTTGAGGTGGGTGAGCGTGTTTTGACGGGACCGGAATTGGTGCAGCAATGTGTGGATGTTGTGCACCTGGTTCGTCAGAACATGTTGGCGGCCCAGAGTCGGCAGAAGAGCTATGCTGACCGTAGGCGACAGCCCCTCGAGTTCGCCGTGGGCGATCGTGTGTTCTTGAGAGTTTCTCCGATGAAGGGGGTGATGCGTTTTGGACGGCGTGGGAAGCTGAGTCCCCGCTATATTGGTCCTTTCGCGATTGTGGAGCGCATCGGTGAGGTTGCTTACCGGTTGCAGTTATCTCCTGAGTTGGCGTCGGTGCATGACGTGTTTCACGTCTCGATGTTGTGGAAGTATATGCCCGATGACTCTCATGTGCTCGAGTTTTCTGTTTGGCCTGAGGTGACTCCAGATCTTTCTCTCCCAGAGTTTCCGATCCGCGTGGAGGATAGGCGAGAGCAGCGCCTGCGGAATAAGGTTATTCCCTTGGTAAAGGTCGTGTGGCAGCGACACTCTGGTGGTGAGGCTTCGTGGGAACGTGAGGACGAGATGCGTCAGCAGTTCCCGTATCTGTTTGAGTGAGTCTTCCTCTTCTTTCCCCGTTGGTTGTTCTCAATTTCGAGGACGAAATTCCTTAAGGGGGGAGGGCTGTAATATCCCGGACCTTTCGGATCCTTCTTCGTAGGTCCCGGATCTGGTTTTCGGAGCGTCCGGCTCCGTTGTGTCCGAAATTTCGTTTCGGACATCTTTCGTGTTCGGATCGGCGCGATCCGGAGTCGTTTCGGAGGCCCGGAGGCGTTCCGCGGCTTTTCCGCGCGTGTTTTCCGATTCCCGGTGTGTGTTTCGGCTTTTCCTTCGGACGCTCGCTGCGGGTTAACTGGGCCGTTCACCCGGGCACGAGTGGTACCGTTGCGATCGGTGCGTTCCGAGGATTCCAGAAATGTATTTTTCTATTTTTCGGTATTTTTCCGAAAATTCGGATTTTCTATAAAGCCCTAATTCCTTTTTCTTTTTCTTTCTCTTTTCTCTTTCTTCTTCCTCTCCCTCTCTCTCGCGACCGTGAGCCCTCTCTCTCCCTCTCTCCCATTCGGACGTGGCGAGCCCTTCTCCGGCTACGGACGGCGGCGGGGCGACGGCGCGGACGCGTGGGCGACGGTGAGGCGATCTCGTGGGCGTGCGGCGAGCGTGGGAAGCGTGGGGAGTTCGTGAAGCTTCGAGCATTCTTCGTGATTCGTGATCGATTCGGCGGAGCATTCGCTCCATTGAGGTAGGGTGACGTTCCTTAGCCTCATGCCGATCTTTTCCGCGATTTATAGGCCGCGGGGAGGCCGAGAGAGGATCGTGTGGGCGTTTTTGGGTTTTTCCATGATTTGGGGAGAGCTCGCCCGATCTAGGGATTCAATGCATGGATTCGTGTTTTGAGGGCCTAGAATCATGCTAGGGGTCCCCAGGGGTCTTCCCCTTTGTTTTCCCCCTCTCCTATGGAGGTATGGGGGCGTGGTTAGAATTTTTGGGCGTTCTTACCGTTTTCGGCCGCGGACTGAGAACGCGCTATACTCCAGTAGCGCGTTCTGGAGGTCGCGCTGCCCCGACCGAGCGCGTTCATCGGAGAAGATGAACAGGAGGCGGTTCCTGTCGCGCTATGGGGTCATAGCGCGATCATCCTTGTCGCGCTAGGAAGACCTAGCGCGATGGTCCCTGTCGCGCTACGGAGACCTAGCGCGATATTCCTTGTTGCGCTAGGGTTCCCTGGCGCGTTCTTCTGTGTCGCGCTAGGCGCCCCTAGCGCGATCTGACTGTTGTTGGGTGTTTCCCTTGGGCCGTGTGTGCGTCCCGGGCACCCCGTGGAGTTCCGTGACCGTGTCTTTGGTGTCCGGAGGTCCCGTTTACCTCGGTCAGACGTTTGACCGTGGGCTGTGCGTCTGTTTCTTTTCCGACCGTGGTCACCGTGCGACGGGGCTGGTGCGTGGGGTGATTCCCACCTGTTGTCGGGTTCGGACGTCGTTTTCCGTTGACTTGAGAGCCTACTCCTTCAGTGACCCTCCACTAGTCGTAGCCTACTAGTACGCGGGTGCTAGTCGCACCAGGGAGTGGTGTACGGGCCGACCTTTCGAGACGGTTTGTGGACCGGTTACCGTTGGGCCCCACGTCTTGCAGCCAGAGTCCGGCTGAGGGGAAAACCGGTCAGAGGGCCAGACCTGGGACGCGTGGTCTGTGTGTGCACACGTGGTTGGGGGCGGTTGGACCCACGTCGACGGGCGTGACCCCAGCTAGTCACTTGTTTGTGGTTACTTGTACGGTGTTTGCGCCTCGGGTAGGACCTACCACGTCAGGCGATTCACCTGCGGTGCGGTGTAAGACGTCAGGGGACGCTACCGGCTGTGCTTCTAGTGGGTGGTACTCCTGTCGAGTACGGAGTGGCAGACTGTCAGTCGTGTGTTTCCGACCTTCGGGTTTTGACGGTTCGACCGTTGAGTTTCGGTCTTCTCGTACCGTGGCACGTGTGTCGGTTTGCGTGCCGTAGGGTCTAGTTCTGTAGAGTGCAGGGCTTTCCTTTCCGAGGTACTTTCCTACCGCTAGAGTAGTGGTTTCTCGTTTTACGAGGTAGGGTTCGAATGATCCCTACTGAGTCTTGTTCTGAGACTCATTCCCTGCGTGTTTTCACCGTGTTTCAGGTGAGACGCCACCTTCGGGGAGCGCGTCAGGAGCGCAGCGTGGTGCGGGTGCCCAGAGGTAGTGCCAGAGGTCAGAGCCGGGGGATGCCCCGTGTAGCTGTACTTTTCCTTCTTGTCACTGTACTAGTCGTGGACTACTGTTGCTGTTGTTGTTATTT
The DNA here is from genome assembly GCA_022559845.1 of Amorphophallus konjac. NCBI lineage: Eukaryota > Viridiplantae > Streptophyta > Magnoliopsida > Alismatales > Araceae > Amorphophallus > Amorphophallus konjac. The sequence goes on along the minus strand of CM040117.1, from coordinate 212,085,850 downwards.
TATTGTGGACCATGTAAATTGTTAATTTATTTCCTGCTTAATATTATAACTGTTTAATTTCTGCAATTATTTGTGATACTTGTGTAGTCTCCACACCATCCTTTTAACCCTTCCGAGTCTTCGGGCTCGTGGGTGGCGGTGCGAGTCTCGGGTTATCGGGCCTTCCCGGTAATCGGATTCTCGGGTCGTTACACTGGTCCTGCGGGACCTTGAGTCTAAAAGTCATGGTCGGAACCTGCTCCCAAAGCTTCCACTTCCTCAACAACATCTGACTGACCGTTACCCTCCTGCTCAGAGCATCAGCCACGACATTCATCCTGCCAGGCTGATAAGACAGAGTAACGTCATAATCCTTCATGTACTCCATCCATCTCCTCTGCCTGAGGTTAAGGTCCTTCTGCGTGAACACATACCTCAAACTCTGATGGTCAGTGAAAAGCTCAAACCTCTCTCCGTACAAATAATGCCTCCAGATCTTTAGAGCGAAGATCACCGCTGCCAACTCAAGATCATGAGTAGGGTAGTTCGCCTCATGTGGCTTCAACTGCCGCGACGCATACGCCACAACTCTCCCATGCTGTATCAACACAGCACTGAGGCCTACCCCGGAAGCATCTGTACACACCACGAAACCACCCGAGCCAGATGGCAACACCAAAACCGCAGCAGTGGTAAGCAATCTCTTCTCCATGAAGCTCCGCTCACACTCCTCCGTCTAGACGAACGGCACCTCTTTCCGCGTAAGCCTGGTCATCGGGGCCGCAATACGAGAGAAATCCTGAATAAACCTCCGATAATAACCTGCGAGCCCCAAGAAACTCCGAATCTCCGTGACAGAACTCGGCCTCGGCCACTGCACCACCGCCTCGACCTTGGCCGGGTCCACGGAAACACCATCACCAGAAATAACATGCCCCAGAAAGTGCACCTCTCGGAGCCAGAACTCGCACTTGCTGTACTTGGCATACAACTGGTGATCGCGCAGGGTCTGCAATACCGCTCTCAAATGCTGCACATGCTCCTCAGCAGACCGCGAATACACAAGGATATCGTCCACAAACACGACCACAAACTGGTCCAAGTACGGATAAACACCCTATGCATCAAATCCATGAATGCTGCGGGGGCATTGGTGAGCCCGAACAGCATCACCAAGAACTCATAATGCCCATACATCGACCGAAACGCCGTCTTCTCCACGTCCGACTCTCGGATCCGCAGCTGATAGTAGCCCGATCTCAAATCGATCCTCGAAAACACTCGGGCCGACTGAAGCTGATCGAACAAGTCATCAATCCGCGGCAAACGGATACTTGTTCTTAACAGTCACCTGGTTCAACCGACGGTAGTCGATGCACAGCCTCAAACTACCATCCTTCTTCTTCACAAACAACACCGGCGCACCCCACGGGGAATAACTAGGACGAATATACCCCTTGGCCAGCAACTCCTGCAACTGCGCCTTCAGCTCTCGCAACTCGACAGGCGCCATCCGATAAGGGGCCTTCGACATAGGCGCCGTGCCCGGCACCACCTCAACCACGAAATCAATCTCTCGCTGCGGTGGCAACCCTAGTAGCTCCTCAGAAAAAACATCAGAGAACTCGCACACGACAGGAACATCCTCTACCTCAGGACCCTGCCGCTCGACCAAAACCACGGATGCGAGAAAGCCCTGACAACCTGCATCAAGCAAACGACGCGCACGGATAGCCGAAATAAGCAAGCGGGAAGAGGAAGACCGAATACCTTAGAAATAGAAGGTGGGTCCACGAAGCTGTCGGAAGTAGACCTTCTTCGAGCCGCAATCCACCAAGGCATGATGAGCCTCGAGCCAATCCATGCCCAAAATCACATCGAAGTCCTGAAGCGGTAACGCATAGAGTCTAGCCGGCAAACTCCGCCCTTCCACCCACACAGGTACCTTCTCAAAGCAGTACGGGGTGATCATGAAGTCACCGGTAGGCAACTCTACCGCCAAGTTACAGGACACCTCGGTCACCGGGTCCTCCACGCTCTGGGCAAAATCCTCCTAGATGAACGAATGAGAAGCACCTGAATCAAACAAAACACGAGCCGCACAACCCAAAATCGAAAGAGTACCTTCCACCAAATGCGATGCCTCAGCCTCCGCCCTGGTCATGCGAGTCACTCTGCCTCGGGATCTCTGCCTCCCCACAGTAGCTGACCGTGACAACTGAGGAAACTGTCCCTGCTGATGGTACTGCTGCGGCTGTGCTGACGACTACTGGGGCCGAAACTACTACTGCTGCTGAAACTCGTGCGGCTGGCGCGGTCTCTGCGGACAGTCACGTGCCATGTGCCCTGGCTGGTCGCACCTGAAGCAAATCACGGGCGTCGAACACGGTCTGCCTGGATGAGAACCACCGCACTTGGGACAACCGCCCCGAGCACCTGACACCGAACCCTGACGCTACAATGCCACGGACTGCTGATCACTGGCCGACGACTCCTGCTGTGACTGCCCCTTCTTACCCCGGCGTCTCCCGCTGAGGCCCGCCTCCTTGAGTACCTTCTTGAGTCTCGAGCCAAAGGACGAAGACTCTGGCACAGGAGCCACAGACTGCGTCGCCACTGAACCACCTGCCGAGAGCTGGATGGTACTCTGCTGACGGCTGGCCAAAACCTGCCTGCACCTGACTAGCACTGCCCTGCCCTCGAACCTTCTGCAAATCTCTCTCCAGTGCCGATGCTGCCTTGCACGCCGCATCCAAAGTGGTCAATCCTGACGCAAGAAGATGATGCCTCAACTCCAGCCTCAAACCACCCACAAACTGATCGGTCCTGACTTCCTCATCTGCCACGATATGAGGAGCATAACGGCCCAACTCGATAAACCTGGCACAATACTGCATCACCATCATGTCACCCTGAGTCAACTCCATAAACTCACGCAACCTCTGCGACCTGACAAAAGACGGGCAGAAGGCACGCTCGAAAGCCGTGACGAACTCCTGCCAAGTAATCTGTCGAAGAGGACGAGATCGGAACGCTGAACCCCACTCTGACGTCCACCAAGTACGGGCCGATTCCTGAAGACGATGAGTAGCCAGCGCCACCTGCTCCTCCTTGGAACACTCCATCGCACTGAAAATCCGCTGAACATCATCCAGCCACTCTCTGGCCACCTCAGGATCTGGCTTCCCACTGAAAGAAGGAGGTTGAAACAGCAAGAACTCCTTCAGCACGCGACCATGACCACCACGAGCCTGATCCTCACCAGCTTCGCCGCCCTGCTGCCGCTGGTCTCCCTGCTGCCGCTGAAATACATACTCAAACATGCCTCGGAAGAAGTCGTCCATCCCTGGAGCTCTCGCATCTCCAGATACACCCTCGGAAACTGAAGCCCTGCTCTGCTCCTCTGGACCACCACTAGACTCTCCCTGCTGGGCACGAGTCCTCCTCCGTGGCGCCATAACACACCTAGCATCAAAGAAAAGCAATCGAAAATCAATAAAACACACGACCCTAAGCCAGTCGCCGACTGTACAGGACATTCATGGACCTTCTGGACCACTGCAATTCGTTCCAAGTTCCGATGCACCTCCACAACCCAAGCTCTGATACCAGCTGTGACGACCCGAGGATCCGAGTACCGGAAAGGAACCGGCGCGTCTCGAATCTCGGTCCGCCAACCCACGAGCCCGAAGACTCGGGAGGGTAGAAAGGAGTGGTGTGGGGGTACAAGAGAAGTTGCAACGACCACAGAGATAGCACAATAATCTAAAATAAAATGCACAGAATAATATAAATAAATAAACTGCTACAAGGTCCACAGTGTCACGTGTCCAAAAGAAAGTACAGTCAACAGGAAAGAAAAGTACAACTACACGGGCATCCCCCGGAGTACAACTACACGGGGCATCCCCCGGCTCTGGCAGACTGGCGACTAACCCTGGCTAGAAGAACCACGCTGAAACTCGGCCGCGCCTCCCGTCGATCCCGCCTCACCTGAAGAGCAGGGGTGAGCCTCATCTCATTGGCCCAGTAGGGATCCCGCGAATCCCCACCTCGCACGGAAAATGAGAAAGAAGATGATAACCCTACCAAACAAGAGTACGGTAGAACCGACAAGCTAAAATAAATAAACGAAAAAGCCAACTATTCTAACAGTACCGCACTACGGAACCTCGGTCCAACAAAACGCGAGTCCACACCTGTCAGTGAACAGGAGCACCACCCACTAGAAGAACGACCGGATGTGTCCCCTGATGTCTTATACCGCGTCACAAGTGTCTAGCTACTACGCCCCTGGCGTGAGACTCAGACACACTTAGTAACCAGAAGTAACCGCAAAACAAGGACTAGCTGAGGTCACGCTCGTCAGCGCGGGTCCGAACCCTCAGCCTCGTGTGCACACTCAGACCGTACGCCCTAGGCCTATCCTCTAGCTGGTATTTCCCCCTAAACCCGGACTCGGAAGTACGCGGGGGCCCTGCGGTAACCAGCCTACTCACCGCCTCTCTCGGGTACGCCGCTCAGCCACTCCCAGGCGAGCCAGCACACGTGTGCCGTGGGAAAGCTACGACTAGTGGTAGGGTCACTGGAAGTAAGGACTAATCCACGGAAACCACCGACCAAACACTAGCACAGACTCTCGATGACCAGACGATAGGTACGGATGCAGGGGACACGCATGAGGTCCAACCGTCCCTCAAGTCACGCGGCACCCCTACCGAGGTAACTGACTCTCCGGGAACCCCGGGCGCCCCTGCGGCTCTCACTGGGTGCCCACGGCATCCCTAGGGCCACACACCACAACCGGGTCCATAACTCACCCAACCGGAGGTCACGCTACCCGCAAGAACACTGTTCGGGGGAGGGGGATGGTCGCGCTAGGTATCCCTAGCGCGACACCGAAGAATGCGCTAGCTATGGCTAGCGCGATCTTCCATGTCGTGCTGCCCAAAGCTAGCGCGTTCACACCTGAACGCGCTAGTCTTGGATAGCGCGATCTGGAGATCGCGCTACCAGAACCAGGCGCGTTCCCCACCGCCTTACTGTTCGTCTTCTCAGACGGACACGCTCGGACGACACGGCGCGTTCATCAAGAACGCGCCACTGGACTATAGCGCGACAACGGGCCGACCCCGGTTCGCGAAATACGCCCAGAAAACGCAAAACCACGCCCATTCACCACCCCTGGTGAAGGGAAAACAACGGGGGATCACCCCACAACGCCCTAGCATGCATCTAGAGCCCCCAAATCGATCAAAAACTCCACGAATCGACGGATCCGGCGCTCAAACCCCAAGCATGAAAACGACCCTCCCGGCATGGATTTAACCCCACTCGGCCTCTCCACGGCCTAGAAATCACGGGGAATGCTATGAAGAGGGCAAGGATCCGTCCCCCTACCTCAAGGAAGCTCGAAATCCACCGAATCACCGCCGAAATCAAGGATGAAGCTTTTACTCCCACGAACGCCCCGCCTCTCGCCGCGAAAAGCACGCCACCGAGACCGCCTCGCCGCCGCCGCCGCTGCCACGCCGTTGCCGGAGTGAGTGGGGCCGCGTCTCGGTCGCTCGGGGAGAAGAAGATCGGCCGCGGGGGAGGGGGAGCTCTCACGGTTGAAGGAAGGAGGAAGAAGAAGAAAAGAAAAAGGTAAAAAGGAAAGAAAAAGAATTGATATATATAGAAAATCCAGAAAATCGGAAAAATCTCAAAAAATAGAAAAATACACCTCCTCGACCGTCTCGACGCGCTGATCGCAACGGCACCACTCGCGGGTTGGTGAACGATCCAGTTCACCCGCTACAGGGTTCCGAAGGATTCGCCGAAACCCGTACGCGAAAATCGGAAAACACGCACGGAAAAGCCGCGGACACACTCCGGGCCTCCGAAACGACTCCGGATCGCGCCGATCCGAACACGAAAGATGTCCGAAACGAAATTTCGGACACAACAGGGTCAGACACTCCGATAAACCAGATCCGGGACCTACAAGGAAGGATCCGAAAGATCCGGGACACTACATCTAGCAATGTTCTATTCCTTCTCTCGGCTATACCATTTTGCTGCGGAGTATATGGAATAGTAAGTTGTCTATGAATTCCTTTTTCTTCACATAAAGTTCGAAACTGATCAGATAGATATTCGCGTCCTCAATCTGTCTGAAGAGCTTTTACACTCATGTCTAATTGATTCTCAGCCTCTGCTAAGAATTATTTGAAGCAATCTAACGCTTTATAGCGGTGAGCGATCAAATAGACATATCCATATCGTGAATAATCGTTTACAAATGTGAGAAAATAGGATACCCCTTGGAAGACCTTCACACTCATAGATCCATAGATGTCAGAGTGGATAAGCTGCAATGGCTTAATGGCCCTTTTAGCCTTCTCAAAAAGCTTTTGACACACTTTTCTTGCCAAACACGATTTACATACATGTAGATTGACTTTAGCTAGTGGACTCAAAAGACCTTCTCTAGTTAATCTTGCAATTCTATCCCACCCTATGTGTCCTAACCGAGTATGCCAAACTACTGAATCTAGACTTTTTCATCATTTGTCATACATGATATAGAAGAAATAGAAGTATCCATATCTAAATGCAATTTAAATAAGCCATTAACAAACAACCCATGTCCATACAGAACATTGCCTAAATAAATATCAAGTCTATTGCCAACAAATACGAGAGAAAAATCTAGTGCTAATAGTGATGGAACTGATAGCGGATTATGCTGAACCCCTGGCGCATAGAGTACGTCATGCAATGTCAATGTTCGTCTAGTTTTTAGCCTAAGTTGGTACACACCAACTCCAAGGACCTCTTCACTAGAACTGTTGCCCATATAAACTCTTTGTGTGTCTGCTAACACTCGACGATAATTCACGTATCCCTCTCGATCCCTTGTTATGTGCTTCGTCGCTCCTAAATCCACAATCCATTCAGGATATCTTCTAGCTAATACATACGAATAAACATACACATATAAAGAGTTTGGGATTGGGGATACCTTCTTTGGCTCAGTGCATTCAAGAGTGAAATGTCCTAAATTTTCACAGCTATAGCACTTGACTTTCATTTTATCTCTCTTCCCACCGTGCTTGCCCCTATGGCACTTCGATGTTTGCCTTGCCTTTGAACTAGATGCACTGTAAGATCTAGTTCATTTGAAGCCCTTCCCTAGACCATTCCTGCCCTGGCGACTAGAGTAGTGGCGCATGCAATCACCTCGCACTCTATCTCCAACTCCACATGACGAGAAATATCAGAAAAATTCTTAATACTTTCATTGTGTTAGAATTTGCTTCATATGAGTTCAGGAATCTAGTAGGGATCTGATCACGGCCTGCATTTGATGTTCGTCTGTGAGATCATTTCATGCTCCTTTCAAGTCGTGAATCATGTTGGCTATTACCCTAAGGTTCTCAGTCATGGTCTGGCGCGGGTCCTTTTAATAGGTCTCAAACTTTAAAACAAGAGCTCTCAACATTGTGGTTGAGGTTCCACTGAAACTAAACTTTAATTGATCCCACATCTTCATAGCAGTCTAGCACTTCTCAAATTCGTCGATAAGATCGTCCGATATGCTGCTAAGCATAGTGAAGCATGCACTACGATCTTTGTTAAATTATTGACTATAAGCATCTTGGTCTCGACGATGTTGGGCAGTGTCTCCCTCCTCAGTAGGGGACATGGTCATGGTTAAGTGGTCAAACAACTCTTGCTAATTTAGTAAGTACTGGATTTTACTATGCCACATGTCATAATTGGTCTTATCTAGTTTATCCCCTTTGGTCAAATCGACAATCATGTTTTTCATAGTCATTGGTAAATTATTACATTGAACACACAATATAAGCCTAAGTTGACATCATTTACACATCATCATCATATTTGACTCAAAAATCTAAACTAAAAATATTGAACTTTCTCATATAATGAGATCGAAAGTAGGCATAGGACACCACAATTATCTCCCATTTATACAAGATCATTCAATATTAATAGAATGATTTCGAACAAATTTTTTAAGTGAGAGGAACTAACTTCTATCATCATGTTTTAATTATCATGACAATTTACTAATTTTGCATGACATCAACTTTGAAGAAATTTTATGCTATATAAGTGATTTAATAAATCATGAAAGTCGACGTGAACATTCTTCATGAATACTACTTACATAAAGAAATAATGAAAAGAAAAATAATTAATGCATAGCATTAATTTTCCTTAGCATGATTTTTTATTTATTTGTCATGTAAGTTAACATGGCATTGCCAATCATCAATATCAAACGAATCATGCTCTAAGTATATATAGACTCAATATGAATTTATTTGAGGTCCATGTAATTAACATTTAAGTAAAAAATATGATTATAAACACATCAAAAAATGGTAAGCCCATGTCTGTAAATATTATAACATAATTTACAGTTTTCTATTTTGTAGAGTAAGTTCCTAATTTTTTAAATGTTTAGGCCTATGTGCAAAACATAGATGGAAATAAGGGCATTTTTGAAAACTGAAATTTATTTCATAAATACAAATTATTTTATAACCTACAAACTAGGGACATAAATATAATTTAAAATTCATCATAGGTATCCTCTAATAACAATCTTTAGACCACTGTCCATTAACAGGGTCAGAGAATGAGGATAGTGTCAAAGGGTCGTCACGAGACAACGACAGACAAGCCGTGGACGAGGACGACAACTACCTAACATGGTGTTATGGTGTACGGCATGGCGGTGCATCACATGGGCTCTGTGAAACCACCACCTTCGCGTTGTTGCTCCACCCTATGGACCTCGGCAATATATACGTGGAGCTCAATGTGGACGTGGTTGTTGAGGCACGCGTCGGCGTCCCCTTATTCATCTTGCCAGAGGTCTCACCGATGTTATGCTTAGAAGCACACGTGGAAGGACTGTTGCATCATCTATGGAGTCTAGGTCGATGTTGCGTGCCTCACGTGATACAGTTGCGCTTACAACATGTATGGGACTCCGGCATTCTGATGCATTATCTTGACGGTGCATTTCACGTTGCGAGCCATCAATGGGGTTGTTATACGCGCGCGGGGAGTCACTTGTTGTTTTGTCCTCGTGGCGGGGGTGCACACTCGCCTTTTACGGAAGGCCAAGATAGGTTGACTGGGCATGCGGGGATTCCCGAGGTATTGAGAAGAAGGCAGAGAGAACGATATGAACACGTTGGATAGGATGGCGTATGGTTCATCATTCTGGGAGACTGGGATAGGGATGGCTGGGTGGAATGCGGGCATGCCAGTCAATTTCTCGACAGTTACCTATGGAACCAAGGATTGACCGGGGAAGCGTCGCCAGGACGCGGCACGTGGCTCGAGAGATCGGGTGACACTTGAATAGAAGGGGTTCCACGGGTGCGAATGTGCAGGTGATTATGGGGATTCATGTACTGGACGTCTTTCCCCACCGGTCGCAAGCAACCGATGTTTATTTTACATCGGATTGAATCCGAATACCTTTATTTCTACTGCCGAAGAGAGAGTCAGGGACCCTGGGAGCCGCGACGTCATGAGGGCTTAGTCCGTGCAACAACGATAGGGCAACAGCAACACAACAGGGATAACTGGGGGCAGAGAGACTGGTTCCGGCGAGGAGGGGGATCCGCTCCCTGACTGGATTACATGACTTATATGCCATGAAAGGCATTTATATGGGGGCATGAGAGCCCGATTACAATTGCTTGCAAGTCACGGGACAATTCTGACATTCATGACGGTCCCCGGGTCATTGCGTTATTGTGCAGGTATTTCCGCATTTGTAAGTGGCGTCCGTCAAAGGACCTGTGACTCAACAGGATGGCGCCCGAGGGGCGTCACAATGTATTCCCGACATGGGACAATGTCGAGGTCGGGGCAGTAGGGGTGCCGTAGGCACCATTGTGTTAGGGAATTTGAGTGGTCGGGTGCCGCGGGCCCCGATGTGACTGGAATAGCCGACAGTCGGGTACCGGGGGCACCGTTATGACTGGAGTTGTTAGCAGTCGGGTGCCGGGGGCACCGTTGTGACTGAAGTCGCTGAGTAGTCGGGTGCCGGGGGCACCGTTGTGACTGAAGTCGCTGAGTAGTCGGGTGCCGGGGGCACCGTTGTGACTGGAGTAGCTGGCAGTCGGGTGCCGGGGGCACCGTTATGACTGGAGTTGTTGAGTGATCGGGCGTCGCGGGCCCCGATGTGACTAGAGTAGCTGGCAGTCGGGTGTCGGGGGCACCGTTGTGACTGGAGTCGCTGAGTGATCGAGTGTCGCGGACCCCGACGTGACTGGAGTAGCTGGCAGTCGGGTGCCGGGGGCTCCGTTGTGACTGGAGTTGTTGAGTGATTGGGTGTCGCGGGCCCCGATGTGACTGGGGTAGCTGGCAGTCGGGTGTCGGGGGCACCGTTGTGACTGAAGGAGGCGAGCGCCGGGAGACCTCGATGGTCGTGCTCGGGACCCGGTGTGACTAGCAGTCTGGTGCCAGAGGCACCGTTGTGACTGGAGTTGTTGACTGATCGGGTGCCGCGAGCGCCGATGTGACTAGAGTAGCTGGCAGCCAGGTGCCGGAGGCACCGTTGTGATTGAAGGAGGCGGGCACCGGGAGACCTCGATCGATGGTCGTGCTCGGGGCCCGGTGTGACTGGAGTTGTTGATTGATCGGGTGCTGTGGACATATAAAATTGTACGTCCATATGTCCCACCAAGTCTCGCATTAATGTCAAAGTCAAAGAAAGAAGACCCAGAGAGACTGGCCACCCAGGGCTCCGGGGAAATACTACCGTCCGACAAACCTCGCGTCTGCACGGTCGCATTAAAAGACCAAGAAAGTGCAAGATGCCCTCCTGAATTTATACACTGCTGTGGACCCACCCTTGGGTCCCTAACGATGAAGAAACATCCCCAAGAATGTACAACTTCAAGTTCCTGAAGCAAAGCAAATGCCCCTTTCAAAATGACACCTTTGGTGCCTTCAGCGGCACACTGCTCAGGTGCCTCCAGCGGCACACCCCATTCCATGCCCTTTAGCGGCACGGGCCTGAGGCCCTTCAGCGGCACAAGACCCTTCGCCCCCTTCAGCGACGCAAGGCCCCCTGGCCCCTTCAGCGGTACAGGCCCGTTGGCCCCTTCAGCGGCGCGGGCCTGAGGCCTTCGAGCGGCACGCCTGAGTGGCCATTCAGAGGCACGCTCCTCCAGAGTGTTCCAGCGGCACGATGCCCTGAACAACCCAGCGGCACAACGTTGATTCCCCTGAACGGCACGCACCGGCAGAAGATACAACGGTCAATAGGCAGAGCCATTGGCGCGTAGTTCGGCCACTTCAAAGCCAGCTAGCGCCCGCCTCAGTGTCACCATCTGGCTGGAGGAGGGAGATCTTCACTCGACGAGGAAGATACCGAAGTCAACCTCGGATGACAGTGCCATCATGAGGTCGGCCCCGTCAACGGCCCACGTATAAAAAGCCTCATGAAGAAGAGAGAGAGAGAGAGAGGAACAGAAGAGGATCTTCCCGTTTGAAGAGACCACACGCGCGAAGAAGAAGAAGAGAAGAAGAATAGAAGGGGAAGAAGGTAGAGAAGTGTGGAGAGATTGAGAGGGAGTGAGCTACCTGTATGGGGGAGAGAAGGAATGGGGTGAAGGGACACACCCTCCCTTGTTCCAACTCTCCCCGGCACTGTTTTCTTTTGCTCCTCTTTTTCATTTCTCAGTTTTCCTCTTCTCCTGTCACAGTTTTTTTTTTTTGTTCTACAGTATATTGTAGTTGGCCTTCAGGCCATGATCTTTGTCATCTTGAGTCTGTCATGAATGAAATATCCTTTGGCTTTGCCTTCGTTTGTTACATTTGTTGATTTCTTCTTACTGTTGGTCTGTGAGTTTGGCGTCCGCCTCCAGCCCTCCAACTTCTTGCTTGATCTCACCTCCCATGGCATGGGTCTACTTGATTGAAAGGTTCAACTCTTGGCTTGGTGGGGCAGGGCTGGCCTCTTCCCCCCCCCCTCTAGTGGCTTTCCTTAGTGTGACGACCCCTGATTTTCACCATGCGTGTCTGTGGGATTCTCGTCTCCTCTTGACACTTTGGATCCCCTCAAGGCCTGGAGCATCCCTCTTGCCCTCCAGCGGCACACCTTCCTGGGTCTGCTCAGCGGCACGGTCCTCCCTGGGTCCGCTCAGCGGCACGGCCCTCCTTGAGTTTGCCCAGCAGCACACTCTCCCTGGGTTTGCTCAACGGTACCCCCCCCCCTTTTTTCATTCGTCTACCTAGCGGCACACTCTCCCCTCCTTTGCTCGGCGCCACACTCCCTTCAGCTGCCAGCGGTACACCCTTGGTTGCCTCAGCGGCACACCTCCTCTATTGGTCTGCCCAGCGGCACACCCTTGGATTGTCAGCCTGGCACCCCTTGGCCATCATTTCTCTGGTGTACTCATAGCTTGCCTCAGTCTACTGGTTCCTTGTTCGGCGTTTTCTTTGAGTTTTCTGAAGTTTCCCCAAAGGTGGCTGCCCAGGCACCTACCTCAGTTGTTGGTTCATGTCACTCCCTGTGGGTGTGTTCCTTGTTATTCCCTTACCTCCCGGATCAAGGGGAGATGCTGCCGAATTTTCGTCAGGAATAACAATAAATTTAAAGGATGAAAAGAAGCAGCAAACAGATGGACTAAACGGCAATGAGATACTCTAATCAACTAAAAAGACTGCACAAAATTCAAGGAATTGAATTGAACTAGACTTCAAGAACTGCATCGCTAACTATAACTTGGGACTCAATCTCATGACAGGAAACTGAAAGCTTAACCATCTAAGATTCTTCATCATGAACTGAACAAGGGACCCTCTCTCGAACCCTGGCCCGCTCTTTGAACAGCATACTTTGCTTGGTTTTACTCTCCATTCTGCCCAACGGTACGCTCCCACCTCCCTCCAGCGGTACGCTCCTTCATCCTTCAACGATACACCCTTTAGCGGTACGCCTACCTCCAACTCTCAGCGGCACACTCCAAATCACCTTCCAGCGGCACGACCTCGCCCCTTGCATGAATATGCATTGCACCGATACAACATGCGTTGCACCGATACAATCCCCAGGCTGCACTGACTATGCCTAGCATTGCACTAGCTTCGTCCCCTTGCATGAGCATGCATTGCACCGACTCAGCCCCCAGGCCGCACTGACTATGCCTAGCATTGCACTGGCTTTGTCCCCTTGCATGAACATGCATTGCACTGACTCAGCCCCCAGGCCGCACTGACTAGGCCGCACTGACTATGCCTAGCATTGCACTGGCTTCGTCCCCTTGCATGAACATGCATTGCACTGACTCAGCCCCCAGGCCGCACTGACTATGCCTAGCATTGCACTGGCTTCGTCCCCTTGCATGAACATGCATTGCACTGACTCAACCCCCAGGCCGCACTGGCTATGCCTAGCATCGCACTGGCTTCGTCCCCCTGCATGAACATGCATTGCACTGACTCAGCCCCTCCCTAGGTTGCACTGACTATGCCTACCATCGTACTGACCTCGTCTCCTTCATGGCCTGAATGTTGCATCGGCCCTGCCCCTTTTGCGCCTCTTACCACCCAGCGGTACACCCCATCTCCTCTCTTGCGTTCAGCGGTACACACCTTCTACCATTCAGCGGTACACTCCATCATCTCTCCAATGAATGCATATATATATGTAATAAGAGGGGGTCTATATAATAAAAGGAATGAATAATAATAATAATAATGATAAGACAAAAGGGGGTGGTCCCAATCAAGATAATGATTAAAAAAGGGGGGAAAATAATAACAAAAGGGGGGGTAATTCCAACCAAAGAATAAGCAAAGAGAAGCTAACAAAAGGAAGTGATGCTAATAAATGAGCGGTAATGATACATGCCACTCAAGGCAACTCATGAACATAACGACATGGTCTTCGTCTCCCCTTTTTGGATTCTGAATCCAGGAATATTGACGATGCTCTCGTAAGCCGACCTTCACCCTCGGGAGTCCTCTCTCTCGTCATGGTGACCGCTCGGCCTTACCTCGGGCCAATATCTCACCAGGGTCCCCTCCCTCACCGGGATCTGACTTTCCTCCCTGTATTAAAATTACCGTCCCTCAGCAGACATTCGCACGGATTCGTCCCCCGTTATCATCTTGTTTTCCGTATGAACTTTTGTCCAAACATGGAATGGTCCATCGGTGACCGACATAATTCGAGTATTCATGCCCTCACCTCGGGCTCACCGCGTAGCCCGACTACCTTTTCCTTCCTACTTTGATTAGTATTTCTTTCGGTCGTGGAGTCCTTATTTCCGGCAATTAATCAAGGGTATTCCCCTCTCCGAGGGGATGTAAATGACGTTGTGACCTTTATGGCACAACGGGTCTCAGTCCCGACCCGAACCACACAATCGTCTAATTAGTCAGATCGAGCGCACAATAAATCGTCACTTTGTGACTGACACGCCCACGCACCTAAATAAACGAACAACATGATCAGTGAAAATAAGTGCGTCCACAAGTCTGACACGCCCAGTGGGACTGGATCACCCTTCATCTCTTTGCCGGAACTAAGGGCTCCACGGCCCCCTTCTTGTAATAGTAATCATGTGATATGCAAATGCAGGTTGCTTCACGAACATCGGGATGGCACTCACTTTCGGCCGGCAACCCGTCGAGAGCCACGTGCAGAATGGCTACTTGGCCATCCCCCTCGCTTTCGGGAGCTTCCCTCCCTCGGTAGGCTTCCCCAACTTCTTGGGAATGGCCTTTGCGAATCTGCTGGACGTCGAGGCGTCCGACAGAGTCGAAAGCAATGCCTCCATCCAGGAGGCTGCCAAAGCTGCTGTCGGTCGACCAATGGCCGGACCTCCCAAGAATGCTCCCGTGAAGACATTGGGCTGCAACGTGCACCACGTGCACGAAAGCACCGGCTCGTCTCGTCAAGGCTCGACTTCCCACCAGAGAAGGCTCCGGAAGAGCCATGCCATTGCATCACTCCGAGGCCGGGTCTCCAGCACCGGCAAGTCTACTGTCGTCGGAACGTTCCGGGTGCATCTTTCCGGGCAACGCTCCGAAGTGATCCCAGATCGCATCATACCCGCCGTACCGGTGCGCAACTCCTTCCAGTCACTGGGGAAGATGAAGGGCAGTATTACACCCACATCTCCAGCCACAGTTCCACAGCACCAACTGGCCCCTAGGCCGACCAAGGGCAGACGGGCGTGGGTTCCCAAAGTAGCCCGGGGCACTTCACCAACCCAAGCAGCACCTTTCGCCCAGCAAGGGCTCAACAGGCAGACTGGGTCAAGACCTCGGCCCCCGTCTACCAACCGGCAGTAGTCACACTGGCCCCGCCGGAGAACACCCGCCGTCGACACCATCGACGTCACTACCAGGCTGCCCGTGCAGAGCCTACGGCCCACATGCCTATTGCTGTCGACAGGGCAGTGCCACCCGCCTCTCCTCCTGATCAAGACTGGGAAGGAGTGGAGCAAGCCATGAGAAACTACCTGCGGGGCCCGGGGAGCACTCCCTTGGGTCGCCAGAGACTACTAGGGGCAGTGGCCTCCGCATTCGAAGAAGAAGAAGCCCGACCCGTGCCTAGTGCCGAGTCAAGGAACTGCTCCGAAGAGCGTTATCAGTCCCCGCTGAGGGAGGAAGTGAGGCCACGGGGGTCGGTCTTTGACAGGTTGGTCTTCCCGGGGAGGACGTCGAGAAGAGCAGCAAGAAGAGGCCGAGACCTAAGGGTCTACACTTGCAATATGGCAGGAGTATTCGGCCAGTACGAGGCCTTACCGACCGAGCCCGAAGAAATGGCCAGACTTGCAGCGAGGCCAGGACCTCTCACCAGAAGAGGGAAAGCAGCAACTGAAAAGACACAAGCTCACACTGAAGGAACTGACTATGGGGAATCGTCAATGGCCATGGCTGCCAATGTCATTACTGAAGGCACCACGGGAGGACCGTCCACTTCGTCTGAAGAGACGCCAGCTGAAGAAAGAGGGGGCACCCCTAGCCTCTCCATGAGTGACCCAGCTGTATTACTTATGATGCAGCAATATGAAAGGGAGATCGAGTTGCTAAAGAAGCAGTTGACCGACAGAGCTGCTCAGCCCTCGACATCCGGGCAGACCGAAGCATTACCAGAGACCCCTGGGGGCAACGGTCAACTTGGACTTTCCAGCTGTATCAAGTCAAAGGGCCATGCAGGCTGAGAAGAAGCTGATGCCACCAGAAGTTCACACATTGGACTTTCAAGCTTTTGAGAAACAGACAGAGAAGGCCAAGGAGACGGCCAATCCACCTCCGGCCAGGGCTACTGAACGGCGGGAAGGTCCTTCCCTGCGAAAGAAAATGAGGAATAAGTTGTATTCTTTTCCTCGAGATAAGTCCCGGATCTTGTTTGAATGGGCCACCAGGTACAATAAAATCACATTGCCAGAACCAAAGAGGCCTGGCGACATAAAAAGAAAGGATGATCCTCGTTTCTGCCCGTACCACCAGATGCTTGGGCATACTATCGAGGAGTGTTATATCTTCAAGGATGTCATCGAATCCTTGATTAAGAAGGGAGAGCTGGACATGGGGGAGCACAAGGTGGATCCTCCGCAGCCACACGAGATGCCAAACCTCGGCACTTCTGTTAACATGACCTCACTTTACCAGCGACTGTCGGAGGAATGGGCAGAGGCCAGTACAACTGCGACGTATGAAGCTTTTGTCATGGCGCCAGCTCAAGACCAAGGAGGTTGGCAGGTTGCGTCGACAAGGAATAGAAGAAGAAGGCAAGCCCCCTGGCCCACGCCGGAGGTTCATATAAGGGGTGTCACACCTCGGCCAGTCCCGCCGCCAGTGACGCCTGTTTGGCACGATACAGCCCCCCGGCTAGTCATGCGGCGTTTCACTAATAACAGGAAGAGGCATACCCCGATGAGGGTGCACAAAGAGACCAGTCCTACGGTGGAAAGACTCCAGGCCATTATTGACAGGCTCGAAGATTATGAACAGCCCGAAATCCATCCTGTGGAGCTGAAGGAATATGTATCTTAGAAGGAGTTCGAGTCACTCGAACTAGCTCCGAGGGCAGAAGTCGACGCAAAGGAAGAGCCTCTCTTATGGGGTGAACCCCCCAAAGGCCAGTTGCCAGCCACTGGAGAAAAGAATAAAAAGAAGAAGAGAAGGCCCAGAAACAAGAAGAAGAGCGGGGTTGCTCTCTCCTGCAACACCCTATAAGCACTATTTGACGCTGCCCTCTCCCTGGGGGAAGAAGAGCAAGAGTCGCCCGTTGAACCATCAGAAGTGAATCATGCAGAAGCATCCACATCCCAGCATGCCACCAGGTCGGGAAGGAAATGGGGATGCCCTCCTCAGGCCAACCATAACATCCTACTCAGGGGAGAACAACCATATCATATCCCTGAACCTAGGGTCCAAGGCACGGAGATCCCCCTGTAAGGTTTTGCACAGCACCTACGGGCGATGCAGCGGATAACAAAAATTCATTTGCCCGATCCCGGTGTTATGGAAACCTTAATCTGTGCTCTAATCGGTGTTTCTAAGACTCCAACCCGCCTAATTACAGGTTGCGTGTTTATACCTTGCGCGGAACGATGATGTCCGCTATGCCCGATGCAGAATACCGAGGCGCACAACTACACGGCCTCTAGAGCGGATCCACACGGACCCTTCTGCAGTGACGGTACCCCCCAGCACGGACCTTCCCTGACCCTTTCACCTTCTGGAGAGAGAGAGCAAGAGGAAGGAAAGGGGGGGAGGAGCTAATCCTCCTCTCTTAACCCTTAATGCTTGGTTAAGCCAAGAGAGATTGAAAGAAGGCTCAAATGAGCTTCACGTAGGATTCTATATATAGAGATTTGGTCATTTCTGAAAGGGCTCAAAAAGACCAAAATTATATATATATCCTATCTACTATTATACATATGTATTAAGCTCCATTTACACTCCTTTCCAAAAGGAATTAAATAGAAATAATACATATATTTGTATAATAATAATCCGTCACCCAAGAATCCATTGTGTGTGATCCTCTAGGCCCTTAGTCACTCTAGTTTAAGGCCCATTAACTTCTAATTCCGAATTAGAAATAAATTAAATGTATTCTTCGCTTCTACCAGAGCCGAAGAATAGTTTAATTTATTCTGAACCTTTGATTACGTTGGGTCAAGTAAATCCGCGTGATCCTAGAGGACGCCGGGTTTAAACCAGCCTGTCTGGTACCTGTAAGTCCACAGTTACCGCATCGATATAATCCCTCGCTCCTTCTATGAGTCTGGTACGATCGAGGATATGGTTTCTGTCAAACCCCATGATCGTGCCATTTGACTATGACCTCCTTAAAGTGTATGACGTCTGTTCTAAACGAACTTACACGACCCTGGCCAGGGATTTAATGGAGCGTCAATGTCATGACCCATTAACTGTCTAATATATACCCGACAGTGAGCGATCCCCTCTTGACCATTGATGATCTTCACACGTATCCTGGAGTGGTTAATGACTCGGCAACTCATGACTTATGGTTAAAGTCACTTAGCCAAGTAATTAAACCATTCCAATTCTCGTGTAAGATCCGATCAATATCTCAGGTCAAAGGACCAACGATGCTACTGAGACAGTTGGATCTTCAGTTGACATTAGGTATAATCAACCATCCGAAGATCCAATAGCGGATCAGTTCAGTGTACATCCTCCAAGGACATACACCTACACATATGTGTTGGTGCCCCGCACCAAGGACCATGAGACTGGTCACTGACACATCATGTGTACTGGTTTAATAGGTAATCAAAGTCCCCGAGTGATTACCCTCCAACCAGGAACAGTTTAAGGTATGTGTTCATGTAAAGTCAGTCTCATAATCGAGATCCCATCTCGAGTTGACTTTACAACCACATATCCTAGGGACATCGTAAAATAATACACAATCGCATATTTACGCTCAAATACCACTTTATTAATAATGAACAAGATCGTACAACTATTTGACCTACCCGACCCGAAATTAACATGTAGCACACCAACACTAACAATCTCCCACTTGAACTACAGCCAATTGTCTACAACTTTGAGTCCCATCTTATCCCGATGACACTCAAATACAGTCTGTGTCAAAGGCTTAGTCAGTGGATCTGCTATGTTGTCTTCTGACGGTACACGCTCTACCGCCACATCTCCACGATCAACAATCTCCCGAATATGGTGAAAGCGCCTGAGAACGTGCTTTGACCTTTGGTGAGATCTCGGTTCCTTCGCCTGGGCGATGGCCCCATTATTATCACAAAATAATGGGATGGGAGCTGATATCTCGGGAACTACGCTAAGTTCCAAGATGAATTTCTTCATCTAGACGGCTTCCTTAGCAGCTTCAGCTGCAGCAATATATTCCGCCTCCGTCGTCGAGTCTGCAGTCGTGTCTTGCTTGGATCTTCTCCAACTGACTGCCCCTCCATTCAACATGAATACAAATCCAGACATGGATTTGCAGTCATCTGGATCTGACTGGAAACTAGAATCTGTGTAAGCTCTAAGTTGTAAGTCCTCTCCTCCATAAAGCAGAAAAAGATCCTTAGCCCTTCGTAGGTACTTAAGGATGCCCTTTACTGCCTTTCAATGCTCTTCGCCTGGATTTGCCTGATATCTACTGACAATGCTCAAAGCATTGGCAACATCAGGCCATGTACATAGCATTGCATACATGATTGACCCTATCGCCGAAGCATAGGGTATCTTATTCATGTGTGCCACCTCCTCAGAAGTTTTAGGACTCATCCCCTTGGATAGGCAAATTCCATGTCTCATGGGAATGAGACCTCTCTTGGAATTTTCCATCCTAAACCTTTTGAGGATAGTGTCTATGTACATGGATTGGGATAATCCTAGCATCCTTTTAGATCTATCTCGATAGATCCTTATGCCCAACACATAGGATGCTTCTCCCAAATCCTTCATGGAGAAAGTCTTGGACAACCAAGACTTAGTTGATGTCAACATCTCTACATCATTCCCAATGAGTAAGATGTCATCAACATAAAAGACCAAGAATGTCACAAAACTCCCACTGACCTTCTTATAAACACAGGTTTCATCTTCATTCCGAATGAAGTTGAAAGATTTGACAGCCTCGTCAAATCTTAAGTTCCAGCTTCTAGATGCCTGCTTTAATCCATAAATGGACCTTTGAAGTTTGCATACCTTATTAGGATGTAGCTTGGAGGTGAATCCTTAAGGTTGTACCATGTACACATCTTCTGACATATTTCCATTAAGAAAAGTTGTCTTCACATCCATTTGCCAGATCTCATAATCCAGGTATGCAGCAATGGCAAGGAGGATTCTGATTGACTTAACCATGGCTGCCGGTGAAAAAGTCTTGTCATAGTCAATGCATTGCCTTTGACGATATCTTTTTGCCACTAGTCTAGCCTTGTATGTGTCAACCTGTCCATTTGCACCGATTTTCCTTTTGAAAATCCATTTACAGCCGATAGGGACCTTCCCTTCGGGTACATTAACTAAGTTCCAAACTTTGTTGGTGTACATAGACTGGATCTCTGAATCCATTGCCTCTTGCCATTTCTCGGAGTCTACACTACGGATCGCCTCCTGGTATGACTGAGGATCATCATCCTCATCGATACATACCTTAGAGGACCCCTCTGAGACATGTCCAACATATCTCTCAGGTTCTCTCGGTAGTCTACCAGATCTCCGTAGTGTCAGTGTTTCACTATGAATAGGATCGACCGATACAGTCTCATCTAATGAGTTTGTGTCTGTGGGTTGTGGTTCTTGGACCTCGTCCAATTCTATCTGGCTCCCACTGTTTTTCTGGAGTAGATGTTCTCTTTCTATAAATACAGCTCTCTTAGCCACTAAGACCATTTGCTCAGAAGGGTGATAGAAATAATATTCAAACGTCTCCTTTGGATATCCCACAAACCTACACTTATCGATTCTCGACTCAAACTTATCACTATCGTTCTTCTTTACATGGGCAGGACACCCCCCAAATTTTAATGTGATTAAAATTTGATTTCCTGTCCTTCCATATCTCATATGGTATAGAAGGAACTGATTTACTTGATATTCTATTCAATAAATAAGTCACAGTCTCTAACGCATAGCCCCGGAGAGACAAGGGTAGTCCTGACATAAACATCATGGATCGGACCATGTCTAACAAGGTCATGTTTCTCCTTTCGGATACACCATTGTGCTGTGGTGTATACGGTGGAGTCCACTGAGAAACTATTCCATTATCTTTAAGATAAGAAGTGAATTCATGGCTTAAGTATTCACCTCCTCAATCCGATCGAAGAGCCTTAATACTTTTGCTTGTCTGTTTCTCTACTTCATTCTTGTATTCCTTAAACTTCTCAAAGGCTTGTGACTTATGTCTCATTAAATATACATAGTCATATCTAGAGAAGTCATCAATAAAAGAAATGAAATAGAGATAACCTCCATTTGCTTCTATGGACATGGGTCCACACACATCCGAGTGTATGAGCTCGAGAAGGTCAACAGCCCTCTCACCATGTCCACTAAAGGGAGCCTTGGTCATTTTCCCCATGAGACGCGACTCACAGGTATCAAATGGCTTGTATTCGAACGAATTCAAATACCCATTTGAGTGTAAGTGAGAGACTCTTTTCTTACCTACATGACCAAGTCTGCAATGCCATAGATATGCAGAATTCACTTCATCAGCATTGGAAACTTGCATAACATCAGAACGTGTATCTAATACATATAGCCCATTGACTAATGAACCATTGTGTAATGCCCCAGATTTTTCGGATCCTTCTTATCGGGTTTCGGATCTGGTTTTTCGGAGTGTCTGACTCCGTTGTGTCCGAAATTTCGTTTCGGACATCTTTCGTGTTCGGATCGGCGCGATCCGGAGTCGTTTCGGAGGCCCGGAGGCGTTCCGCGGCTTTTTCCGCGTGTGTTTTTCGATTCTCGGCGTGGGTTTCGGCTTTCCCTTCGGAACCTCGTTGCGGGTGAACCGGGCCGTTCACCTGGGCGCGAGTGGTACCGTTGCGATCGGTGCGCTCCGAGGATCACGAGGGTGTAATTTTCTATTTTTCTGGATTTTTCCGAATTTTTGGATTTTCCTATATATAAGCCTTTTCTCTCTCCCCCTCTCATTTCTCTTTTCTCTCCCTCTCTCTTCCCACGCTCTCTCCTCTCTCCCCCTCTCTCCGGCGGCCGACGGGGCGGAGTACGGGCGAGGTGGGGACGGCGCGGGCGAGGCACGGGCGAGGATGGATGAGGATCGAGACGGTGGAGGCGCGTGGAAGCTCGGCCGTGAATTCGTGGAACGGCGAGGCTTCAACGGCGTTTTCTTCGTGGATCGGCGTCCACGGTGCGCGTAATCTTCGGTGGAGGTAGGGTGATGGACCCTCAGCCCGTGTACTTCCTTTCCCGCGAGTTTCGTAGGCCGTGGTGAGCCGAGC
Organism: Amorphophallus konjac; assembly: GCA_022559845.1. NCBI lineage: Eukaryota > Viridiplantae > Streptophyta > Magnoliopsida > Alismatales > Araceae > Amorphophallus > Amorphophallus konjac. The sequence goes on along the minus strand of CM040117.1, from coordinate 212,063,387 downwards.
GGGCTAAACGGGGCGTTTTGGGCAAAATGCATGATTTTGGGGTGTGAGCCGGATCTCCCGTTCTATGGTGTTTTTGGGCGATCCAGGGGTTTAGATGCATGCCTAGGGGCTTGGGGAAGGTTTCCCCTTTTGTTTCCCCTTCACCTGGGGGTGAACGGGGCGTGGCATGGCTTTTCCCGCGGTTTCCACCGTTTTCGGGCACGGACTGAGAACGCGCTAGCCTTGGGTAGCGCGTTCTTGAAGGTCGCGCTGCCCCGACAGAGCGCGTTCATCGGAGAAGATGAACAGTAAGGCGGTTTGGGTCGCGCCTTACGGCCCCAGCGTGTTCTGGTTGTCGCGCTATAGGATCATAGCGCGACCTGGCCTGGTCGCGCTATGGTTACGTAGCGCGTTCGTGTTGAACGCGCTAGGCACGTATAGCGCGTTCTGGCTGAACGCGCTATGCACGTGTAGCGCGTTCTTGGAGGGACCAGCCGGGCTGCCCGGGGCGGGCAGTCTGCGGCTGATCGTGCTCCCCTTGGGCCGTGTGTGCCTTGGACACCCAGTGGAGTTCCGTGACCGTGTTTTGGGGTGTCTGGAGGTTCCGTTTACCTCGTTTTACGTGCCCGTGCGCTTAAGGGTCCGGGTGACCTTTTAGCGTCCGTTCGCATTGTGTTGGTCTCCGGTCGACCCGGTTGGGACCCAGTGGTCGACCTCCGGCCTTGTGAGTATCCTGGACACCCCATGGGTTCTGTGTCTGTATTTTTGGGGTGTCAGGAGGGACCGTGTTACCTCGATTAGCGTGCCCGTAGGTGTGGTGGGTCCGGGTGACCCCATGTGTTCCGGACTTTCGTGTTACGCTTGATCGAGTCACCGTGTGTCGGTTTGTGTGCGGCGGGGTCTCCCCCGCATATCGTGGGTTCCTTTGGAAGGCGATTCCCGTGTGGGCCATGTGTTTGGCCTTGGACTGCGAGTCCAGTTGTCCGGCCTGGGGCTGGAGGTTCCCCGCTTGTTTCAAGATGGGAAATCGTCGTGGCGGCTTGCGTGCTACCTTGGGAATCATGCTTCTGGGTTTTTTTGTGTGGCCCGTGTGAGTGGCCTTAGTCCCTTGCGTTCCCTTCCCGAGGGAGTGGTCTTGGCGACTCGTGTGTTGTCTCAGTACTCGTGCTACCGTGTTTTAGACCTAGAGATTGGACTAGATTGATGGCCTTGTGCTGTTGCGTACAACGGTTTTGACCCCGAGTCTTGTGACTCAAGGACCGTTGGCTGTAGTGTGTCTAGAGGACTGTCCAGAGTCCAGTGACTTAGCGTCACTTGGGTTTTCTCGACTTTCGCGCAGGCTGCGTGCGTGACCGTGGACTGCAAGTCCTGTTTCTTCTCCGACTGTGGTCACCGTGCGACGGGGCCGGTACGTGGGGTGGTCCCCGTACGTCGTCGGATTCGGACGTTGTTTTCCGTTGACTCGAGAGTCTACTCCTTCGGTGACCCTCCACTAGTCGTAGCCTACCAGTACGCGTGTGCTGGTCGCACCAGGGAGTGGTGTACGGGCTTACCCTGAGGACGGTTAGACTGGTTTCCGTCGGGCCCCTCGTCCCATCAGAGTCCAGTGCCAGGGGAAAACCGGTCAGAGGGCCAGACCTAGGACGCGTGGTCTGTGTGTGCACACGTGGTTGGGGACTGTGGACGCACGTCGACGGGCGTGACCCCAGCTAGTCACTTGTTTGTGGTTACTTGTACGGTGTTCGCGCCTCGGGTAGGACCTACCACGTCAGGCGGTTCACCTGCGGTGCGGTGTAAGACGTCAAGGGACGCTACCGGCTGTGCTTCTAGTGGGTGGTACTCCTGTCGAGTACGGAGTGGCAGACTGTCAGTCTCTGTGTCTTTGACCTTCGGGTTTTTGGTCGTGTTGACCGGTGAGTTCGGTTGTTTCACCTTGGCGCGTGTGTCGGTTCTTGCGCCGTGAGATTAGTGCTAGTGGCTTTACCGAGGTTGGGTCTTGTGGTGCGGTACCCGCGATCGGATGGTCGGGGTTGCACCTTGGACAGCGTGTCCAGGTCGACTGTGTCCGGGGGACAGGCCTCTGCGGCATGGTTGCCGTATGTTGTCACTTCGGTAGGCGGTACTAGCGTGGTTCGGTAGCTTCGACTGCGTGATTGAGGTCTGCCTTCTGGCAGTAGGAGTAGCTGTAGTGCCGAGTTTTGACCGGCCACCGGTTTGTTGTTCCTGCTGTGGTTGTAGCTTCCTTTCCGCTACCGCCGTTGTTTCTGGTTGGGGTTCCGCGGGATCCCTGCTGAGTCTCTGTTTTGGAGACTCATTCCCTGCTTTTCAGGTGTAGCGGTTCTTCCTCGAGGTTCGAGGGTGCGGAGCGGAGGTTCTCAGTTGCCAGCTTGCCGGGCCGAGTGTTCACTTGGCATGTGGTACGTTTTACTGCTTTAGACTGTACTTTCTGTTGGACTGGACTCTGTTGTAGCTGTTGCTGTTCTTTCTTTCAGCTTGTTGTTGTTGGTTGTCCTGCTTTATTTCCTATTTCTTTGTGCCTCCACACTCCTTTTAGCCCTTCCGAGCCCTCCCGGCTCGTGGGCGGCGGTGCGAGTCTCGGGTTATCGGGCCTTCCCGGTAATCGGATTCTCGGGTCGTTACACATTGGCTATAATCAAACCATTATTCATTATAGAGCACCCAGTGCTATTAAAAGCCAATGTATATCCAATGTTATACATACCATAGATTGATATAGTGTTCTTAATAATATTAGGAACATAATAACAGTCATTCAGCTCCAGAATGACTCCTGAAGGTAAACTGAGGCGTGCAGCCCCGACAGCTTTGGCAGTAACTAAAGCTCCATTGCCCATCCTCAGTTCAATCTCCTTTTTGCCCAATCGCCTTCTATTTGCCAACACTTGCACAGAATTGCAGATATGAGATGCACATCTAGTATCCAATACCCATGATGTGGATTCCATATATGACAAATTAAGCTCTATGACAAAAATACATTCATTTAGAATTGCCTTGCAATTCCTTTTCCAATGCCCAGTTTCCCCGCATCGAAAACATTTGTCTTCCTTTTCATTCTTCTTGCCCTTCCCTTTATCAACTTTGGCGATTTGCTTACCCGTGGCCTTTTTCTTTCCCTTCCCTTTGTTACTCGTGGTGGATATTTGAGAGGCCTTCCTTTTCTTGTTGGCCCGGCCAACAATCATTACAGACGAAGATGGTTTATCTTTCTGCATGGTTCCTTCAGCACTCTTTAACACATTGAGCAGCTCCGGGAGAGTTGCATCAATTCTATTCATGTTAAAGTTTATGATGAAGGAAGAAAAGGAATCGGACAATGACTGGAGTATAAGATCAATGCATAGTTACTCGTGGTGGATATTTGAGAGGCCTTCCTTTTCTTGTTGGCCCGGCCAACAATCATTACAGACGAAGATGGTTTATCTTTCTGCATGGTTCCTTCAGCACTCTTTAACATATTGAGCAGCTCCGGGAGAGTTGCATCAATTCTATTCATGTTAAAGTTCTTGATGAAGGAAGAAAATGAATCGGACAATGACTGGAGTATAAGATCAATGCATAGTTCAAGATCCAACTTGAACCCCAATGCATTGAGTCTTTCAATCCACTCCATCATTTTCAGTACATGGGTCTGTACTGATGAACCCTCGACATCCGTGTCCTGAAAAGTCTTTTTGAGATATCATATCCCTCAATCCTACCCTGCTCCCCGAAGAGCTGGCGTAGATTAAGAAGTATGCTTCTACAATCAGTCTTTTCAAATTACCTCTGTAGCTCGGGAGCCATAGAGGCCAACATGTAACATTGGGCAAGGGAGGAGTCCTCAGACCACTTGGCATAAGCCAGTAACTCACCCTCGTCGGCATCAGGAGCTGGCTCAGAATGAACCGTGTCCAACACGTACGCAATCTTTTCGGCAGTAAGGACTATGCGTAGATTACGCAGCCAATCCGAGTAGTTCGGTCCAGTTAATCTATTTGCATCCAAGATGCCGCGGAGGGGGTTGGACGACGACATTGTAATCTGGATAAGAAATAAAAGACAACTTAGCATGTGTTCAAATTCTAACTTAGATGTGGTTTTCTATCTTAGTTAGTCCCACTATTTTTTGATCGAACTATATAACCCTCAGTATATAGAACGGGAGATCAGCGAGATCAACCTAGTGGGTCGGAATCACAACGAGACTGATGTATGACCTTGTGGAAAGCACAACAAACCATACATCATCTCAAGGGTAGTCAACAAGCACTTGCATCTAATACAATATCCGATATTCGGCCCCCGAGAAATCATCCCCTTGTGGAAAGCACAACAAAGGACATTCTCGGTTAGATCTAACCATCATTACTACATAGCAATGAGTTCATGACCCGACCCTTGTGGAAAGCACAACAAAGTCGAGTTCAATTCCTCACCCCATTGAGGCCGAGCCTTGGAGTTTAATCCCGCCCCCAAACTCATGGACATTGTGGAAAGCACAACAAATCTATGAAATGAAGACGTTCATTCACTCCATAATGATGGAGGGCCACGACGACTCCTAGAGCCACGCTTACCAGATCTAAAATTCAATCGCGAGGGAATTTAATTTTATCTTGATCTTACCCTAGGTGGTAATATAAATATATCCAATATATTTACCGTACCTAGTAGTTTGCACAAAATAAATGCATCCAATGCAAAAATAATACGCAAGTGATCATGGACTTAATCCCTAATGTAACTAAGACATCCGGCCCGCTTCCGAAGCAGCTGGATCGTCCTCGTCGGGTGTGCTCCGCGCTTTCAAACTCCGACGCCACAGTAATTACAACTTTTACACAGCACGCAGGTCGAAAAAATGTCAATTACATATCAATAAAATTCCAGAAGCCCTTAGGGCGAGTACAACAATTGAGGAAGATAGAAGTACATTGGAATTTTAGCAGAGAGAGAAAGGAGGTTCGCAGACCCCAATTAATTACATTAATCCAAGTCCATGATCACTTGCCCACCCATTCAAATAAAATCAATCAAGGGTTATTTTATGAAAATAATCCTTACTTTTGAATTTAAAAATGGGATGTGCAAACAAAAACAGGCCAGCTTTGTTTAATTTTAAAAATCGAAGCATGATTAATTAAAAATTAAACAGACAAGCAGGCCAATACAAGGTAAATAAAGTAGAGCACGTAAAGAACCATCATTTTCTACAGGGGCATCTAATTGAGATAATTAATTAAATTTAAGTTTAAATTTAATTATCTAATAATCAAATTTAAATTCAAATTTAAACATGCCAGTAATTTAAATTTAAATTCAAACTAATTATCCAATAATTTTGTTTGAAAGTAAATTTAAAAATAATGCAATTATCCTCAATTAGTAATTTTATAAAATTCAAAATTTGAATTTAATAATTATCTAATAATTAAAATTCAAATAATTTAATTTTTCACATTTAACTTCAATAAAATTTAAAATTTAAATTTTCTAATTATCTAATAATTAAAAATTCAAAAACTTAAATTTTACCGAAGTAATTTCAATTATTACCATTTTATCTCAAGGTAAATAGTAATTATCTCACCTCAGTAAATTCAAATCGGTTAAATAAAATTTACCATTCGACATTTACTATTGAGATAATACTATTTAACTTATGAAATAAAATTCTATTTAATTTACTGTGCATTTTCATATATATATATATATATATATATTTCTAAACATAATAAATTAAAAACAAATAAAATGTAAATTTTTTTATTTAAAAATTAAAAAAATAAGGCGGGGCGAGCGAGTCAGCGCCAACGCGCGTGGGCGCCGCCACGCGGGTCGGCGCCCGCAAAGCGGGCGCTGACCGGCGTGCGGGCGCCCGCCAGGCGGGGCCCGCCCCCTCGTTGCGGGCGCCGCCTGCGGGCGCCCGCCACGCGGGCGCCCATCGTGGGCGGAGCCCGCCTGTCCCGCGTGGGCGGCGCCCGCCGGCATACTGCTCCCAGCGGCGCAGTGTGCCCGACGACGATCCATAATTTTTTTTTAAAAAAAAAATTACTCCAGCGATGTCCAGCATCATGGAAGAACAGGGATGCCCAGATCTCTGTCTACAAAAATAATTGAAGATTTTAATTGCCCCTAAAACATGGTTCTAAACGGCGATAAAACACCGACCAGAGCGCGAACCTGGCTCTGATACCACTGTAAGGTTTTGCACAGCACCTACGGGCGACGCAGCGGATAACAAAATTCATTTGCCCGATCCCGGTGTTATGGAAACCTTAATTTGTGCTCTAATCGGTGTTTCTAAGACTCCAACCCGCCTAATTACAGGTTGCGTGTTTATACCTTGCGCGGAACGACGCTGTCCCCTATGCCTGATGCAGAATACCGAGCCGCACAACTGCACGGCCTCTAGAGCAGATCCACACGGACCCTTCTGCAGTGACGGTACCCCCCAGCACGGACCTTCCCCGACCCTTTCACCTTCTGGAGAGAGAGAGCAAGAGGAAGGAAAGGGGAGGATGAGCTAATCCTCCTCTCTTAACCCTTAATGCTTGGTTAAGCCAAGAGAGATTGAAAGAAGGCTCGAATGAGCTTCATGTAGGATTCTAGAGATTTGGTCATTTCTGAAAGGGCTCTAAAAGACCAAAATTATATATATATCCTATCTACTATTATACATATGTATTAAGCTCCATTTACACTCCTTTCCAAAAGGAATTAAATAGAAATAATACATACATTTGTATAATAATAATCTGTCACCCAAGAATCCATTGTGTGTGACCCTCTAGGCCCTTAGTCACTCTAGTTTAAAGCCCATTAACTTCTAATTCCCAATTAGAAGTAAATTAAACGTATTCTTCGCTTCAACCAGAGCCGAAGAATAGTTTAATTTATTCCGAACCTTTGATCACGTTGGGTCAAGCAAATCCGCGTGATCCTAGAGGACGCCTGGTTTTAACCAGCATGTCTGGTACCTGTAAGTCCACAGTTACCGCATCGATATAATCCCTCGCTCCTTCTATGAGTCTGGTACGATCGAGGGTAAGGTTTCTGTCAAACCCCATGATTGTGCCATTTGACTATGACCTCCTTAAAGTGTATGACGTCCGTTCTAAACGAACTCACACGACCCTGGCCAGGGATTTAACGGAGCGTCAATATCATGACCCATTAACTGTCTGATATATACCCGACAGTGAGCGATCCCCTCTTGACCATTGATGATCTTCACACGTATCCTGGAGTGGTTAATGAATCGGTAACTCATGACTTATGGTTAAAGTCACTTAGCCAAGTAATTAAACCATTCCAGTCCTCGTGTAAGATCCGATCAATGTCTCAGGTCAAAGGACCAACGATGCTACTGAGACAGTTGGATCTTCAGTTAACATTAGGTATAATCAACCATCTGAAGATCCAATAGCGGATCAGTTCAGTGTACATCCTCCAAGGACATACACCTACACATATGTGTTGGTGTCCCGCACCAAGGACCATGAGACTGGTCACTAACACATCATGTGTACTGGTTTAATAGGTAATCAAAGTCCCCGAGTGATTACCCTCCAACCAGGAACAGTTTAAGGTATGTGTTCGTGTAAAGTCAGTCTCATAATCGAGATCCCATCTCGAGTTGACTTTACAACCACATATCCTAGGGACATCGTAAAATAATACACAATCGCATATTTACGCTCAAATACCACTTTATTAATAATGAACAAGATCGTACAACTATTGGGCCTACCCGACCCGAAATTGACCTGTAGCACACCAATACTAACACCCCCCTCCCTCGGGTCTCTACCCCAGGGAGCCGGTCGGCCAGAATGTCCCTTCATTTATTGAATTCCTCACGACTCAAGGGGGGAGGCAGTCATGCCCCCGTGAGTCTCGACAGATCAAAGAAGCAAGTAGCCTCCCGGCCCCGCTGGTAGTAATTCCTTCTCGGTCAAGGGAAGAACCTGACAACACCCCGAACCTTGCCGAGTTCATGCGAGAGAAGGAAGTGACCCAACAGGCCCCGCAAGCTCAAGTGATACCTGACCCAGTGGAGGAAGCACCCGCTGAGCTGGCTCTCCAGGCCCAGACCGGGGCAGGCGCAGCAGGGCCGAAGAGATGAAGTTGCTCGAGGTCCGAGCTAGCAATAGAATAGTCAAGCACCTGACGAAGATCCCGGCCAGGTTCACCGTCTGGGAGATCCTGTCCCTAGATGAAGAGACACGGCGGGCCGTCATCGCAGCACTCCAGACACCAGCATATGTGGAAGCCTGCCTTGCGAAAATGTCATCCGAGGTAGTTGTGGCTTTCACAGAAGAAGATATGCTCCTACCTACCTGCAGTCACAACAGGCCACTCTATATGAGGGGGCAGCTGAATGGGCATCCCATCAACAGAGTATTGATTGACCCTGGGGCGGCAGTGAACATACTCCCCTACCGGATATAGCAGAAACATTACTTTGATGTACACTTGGTCGAGGTCAAGAATGTTAAGATTGCTGGCTTCAACCAGAAGTGCGAGGTCCCCATGGGGATTGCCGAGTTTAATCTCTCTCTCGGTGATTTCACTACTAAGGTCCAGTTTCATGTGATTAACTCCAGTACCTCCTACAAAGTATTGCTCGGCCGGCCTTGGCTGCACCAGAACAGGGTAGTGCCATCTACTCTGCATCAATGCATCAAGTACCCCAGCAACGGGAAGGAGGAGAGAATCTTTGCTGACGTCCACCCTTTTGAGGTGTTCGAATGCCATCTCTCAGACTCCAATTTGTATCTAGAGAAGCCGAAGCAAACTCCCCAAGTCACCCTGGACAAGGGAAAGAAGAAGGCGGAGCCTGACAGTTGGTTCCCTCCACCGCCGCCAGGCTATGTGGCTCCCCGCCAAGTGTCATTTGTTTCTGGAGCGGGCGGAGTATTCAAAACCACCTCTCCTCCCATCTACCCTGCACCAGGGATGCCGCACCTCGAAGACTTGCTAGAGGACATCAGGGTCCCACTCGAGGTCATCAAGCCTCTCGCAGAAGTTGACTGCCAGGTGGTTGAACCATTGAAGACCTTTGAGGTGCCTAACCCCGGGGGACGGTCTACTATTTTCTATGTGGCTGATGAGCACCCGGTCAGAGGGGACGATGATTGTAAACTCTCCGACGAACTGCATGACCCACTCGTCCCGATCACGGGGCTGCCTGACATAACCGGCCATGTAGCCAGAATGACCAGAAAATAAGGGATCCCCTTTTACTAACTCTCCAGTCGGAAGGACATGTTCAAAAAGATGTGGAACCCACCAAACCTGGACCGGAGATTGCTGCAAATCACCCGGCACCCGGGATTAGGTTTCTCATTAGAAGATTCCTACGAAGTCGACGTTATATCGGTCTCGGCTCCGAACGGCAACAGCCTCACAAGTGCCACAGGCCCGCAAGAGGTCGAAGGTCGCCAACACCTTAAGCCTTCAGCTAATGAAGAACAGGATGAAGATGTATTCCTATGGAATCCACCTCCCTATAGGACCAAGGAAAAGACCATGTCCTCCTCTGAGGGACCGGCCCCTGATGATTACAGTAGAGGACCGCCGTTGCCTTTGTCTGATACTGATGCAAAAGATGAAGAAGCAAGATGGACCCCGGGCCTCCCTCGGTGCGACTCCGCCCTGTTTGCCCTGTGCTATCAGCAGCAGCGAGAAATCGAGATGCTGAAGGCTCAGCTGGCCGAAGTGACCGCACTTGTGTCCGACTTGATCTGGGGCATCTTCCGCCAGCAGAATATCAGCACGCACCTGCCCCCGAGCACCACCCCGAACATCCCTATGTACTAGAGAAAGGAGGCCAGAGGCGCAACTGTTTCTCCAGTCAGACGGCCGGCCGACCGGAATCCTACATTACAAGAGAGAATGCGGAGGCCCTACTCCTTCCCAAGGAATAAAACCCGAGGGATCTTCGAATGGGCTTGCTATTATGGCAAAGTCACCCTCCCAAGGTCCAAGAGGCCGCAAGATGCTCGCAGAAGTTGTGACCCTTTGTTCTGCCCTTATCACCAAATACTGGGCCACCCCATCGAGGACTGCTACGTCTTCAAAGATATTGCTCAGGATCTGATTGAGACAGATGAGCTCAGAATGGGGGACTATATAGTGGCCCCGCCACGCCCCCACGTGACAGACAGTCACGACAGAGGCATCAACATGGTGTCGGTTCAGCACCAGAGTTTTGAAGATGCAGCTGAGAACCAACCCCCAGTGGGGCAATCAATTACTCCAGCCCCTACCAAAGTCGTCTATGACAAATACCAAGAAGACTTCGGAGAGCTTCTTTGCTATGGCGGTCAGGCTACAATAGATGAACTTATCGAAATTAACCTGGGCACGGAAGGCGACCCCAGGCCTATCTTTCTAAGTGCCCTTCTTCCTCTACAGGAGAGGGAACAGTATATCAAGTTGTTGCAAGAGTTCCGGGACTATTTTGCCTGGAACTATAAGGAGATGCCCGGCCTGAGTCCCGGCGTGACTCAACATATTCTGGCCATTGACCCCAAGGTGGAACCAGTGAAGCAGTCTCCCCGGCGCATGAGGCCGGAGCTGATAAACCAAATTTGCAAAGAAGTCGGCAAGCTCATAGAGGTTGATTTTGTAGCTGAAAACCAATATACCACCTGGTTGGCCAACATTGTGCCGGTGAAGAAGAAGAACGGACAGATCAGGATTTACGTGGTCTTCCGCGACCTAAATAGAGCCTGCCCAAAAGATGACTTCCCGGTGCCCATCACTGAAGTCATGATTGATGCAACCACTGGCCACGAGGCCTTGTCCTTCATGGACGGATCGTCCGACTATAACCAAATCTGGATAGCCGAGCACGACCGAATTCACACGGCCTTCCGGTCGCCCAAAGGAATATTCCATTACAAAAGAATGCCCTTCGGCCTCAAGAACGCCGACGCTACCTACTAGCGGGCAATGACCAAAATATTTGACGAGCTGCTATACAACAAAGTCGAATGCTACATTGATGACTTGGTCGTCAAGACAAAGAAAAAGGAAGATCACCTGAAGGACCTTAGAGTCATCTTCGAGAGACTCCGACAGTATGAGTTGAAAATGAACCTGATGAAGTGTGCCTTTGGCGTCTCCAGCGGGAAGTTCATCGGCTTCATTGTCCGATATAGAGGGATCGAGATCGACCCCTTTAAAATAAAATCCATTCAGGAGTTGCCTCCTCCGAAGGACCTGGGAGAGCTAAGATCCTTGCAGGGCCGGCTGGCCTACATCCGAATATTTATTTCTAATTTGTCAGGGCGCTGTCAGCCACTCCACAAATTGATAATGAAGAATGCGCCTTTTGACTGGAACCAGGAATGCCAGAAGGTCTTCGATCAGCTGAAGGACTACTTAAGGACCCCGCCTGTGCTGGGGGCACCTGTCAAGGGGAGGCCGCTTATTCTATACATAGCCACCACCGAATGTTCACTGGGGGCAATGCTCGCCCAGAACAATGACGAGGGAAAAGAGCATGCTCTCTATTATCTTAGCCGAAGGCTAGTGGGGGCAGAAGAAAAATACACCCCGACTGAGAAGGTCTGTCTCACCTTGGTCTTCGCAGTCAAGAAGCTGAGGCATTACATGCTCTCCCATGAAGTGAGCCTGATCTCCAAGGCCGACCCAGTTAAACACATTCTCTCCCAGCCAGTCCTGAAGGGGCGTCTCGGCAAGTGGGCCATGCTGCTAATGGAATTTGATATCACCTACGTGCCGCAGAAGGCCGTCAAGGGTCAAGCCGTGGCCGAATTCTTTGCGGCACAACCTGTGTCTGAAGATTCCCCACTGGCTACAGAGTTGCCTGAAGATGAGACACTGGAGGTGGACCAAGTCTAACAGATCGCTTGGCAGCTGCACTTTGATGGAGCTTCGAGAACAGAAACAGCCCCGTCCGAACATACAAAAGTACGGGCAGGGGCCGGCATCGTCCTTAAATCCCCGGAGGGAGAAGTATTGCATACATCTTGTTCTATCGATAAACCATGCACAAATAACGAGGCAGAGTACGAGGCTTTGATCATCGGCCTCCAAGTCGCTTTGCAAATGCAGATTAAGATGCTGCAAGTATTTGGTGATTCGTTACTAGTCGTCAAGCAAGTCTAGGGGCAGTTTGATGTCCGAAAACCTGAGCTACTCCCTTACCATGCTAAAGCGAAGCGGCTCATGGAACAATTCTACCTTATTGAGATAGGCCATGTTGCCAGGGGAGAAAATGCACAAGTCGATGCACTGGCAAAGCTGGCAAGCTCATTAGCAGTCACGCCTGATGGATCTCTTAGCATCCGGGTGGTGAATCAGCGTCATGTGCCTAGCATGATAAAACAACCAGAAGAAGAAGAACTGGAGGTCGCTGCAGCAGAAGCCGTCGGCCTGCCCGACTGGAGGGACCCTCTTTTGCAATGGTTTAAATACCAGCAATTGCCCAAGCAGAGAGAAGAAAAGATCAGGCTGATCAAAACAAAGGACTCTTACGAGGTCTGGAATGGGATCCTATTCCAAATCATGGCAGATGACAAATAGAAAGTGCTCCGGCGATGCCTATCCACGGAAGAAGCTTGGAGGGTCATGAAGGAAGTCCACGCCGGAACAGCAGGTGCACATCAGGCGGGACCAAAGATGAAAATTGAAATAAAGAAGCTTGGCTACTACTGGCCAACCATGTTTGATGACTGCTACAAGTACGCCAAGTCTTGCCAGAAATGCCAGGAGCATGCCACAGTGCCCAGGAGGCCGCCCGTGCCGCTACATCCGACATTGCCCAGCTGGCCGTTCGCCCAGTGGGGAACAGACCTCATAGGCCCACTACCCGCGTCATCCACCGGGTGTAAATACATCTTGGCTGCAACTGATTACTTCTCCCGTTGGGCGGAAGCCGTTGCTTTGAGAGAAGTGACCGGGGAGATCATCGCCAGATTCGTCCGTCGCAACATCATATTCCGGTTCGGCACTCCGAACCAAATTATCTCAGATAATGGGAGCCGCTTCCGCAACCAGAAAGTCTACTGGCTAGCAGAAAAATACAAGATCGACTGGAGGACATCAACCCCCTACAATCCGCAAGCCAATGATTTGGCCGAAGCTTTCAACAAAACTCTTTGTACTCTCCTCTCCAAAATTGTCAGTTCCAACAAGAGGGATTGGGAAGAAAGAATGTATGAGTCCCTCTGGGCATATCGAACTATTTACAAAACTCCAACGAGTTGTTCACCCTTCTCTTTAGTATATGGCTCGGAGGTAATTGTCCCCATCGAGCTGGATATACCCTCCCTTCGGGTTGCAATCCAGCACGGATTAGTCCAGGAAGAGCAGACAAACCTCGAGCGAAGGCTCGAAGAGCTCTCTAACCTGGAAGGGAAGCGGCTCCAAGCCCAGCAGAACATCCAGGTCTACCAGGCCCGAATAGCTCACGCCTTTGACAAGCTCGTCAGGGAGCGTGAGTTCAAGAAGGGTGACCTCGTCATGGTCAAAAGAAGGGAAGTCATGGCTTCCAACCCCAAGGGCAAGCTGAATGAGAATTGGCTCGGGCCCTACATGATCCAGAAAGTCTATGAGGGCAGAGCCTATGTAATAGTCAACCATCGGGGGGAGGTTCAGTTTCCACCCCTTAATGGTAGGCATCTAAGATTGTATCACGCTCCGATTTCCCCATTCAATGAATAATACACTTCTCCGCCCCACCGCGGGCAAATTTGCATTATCATTGTCCGGATGGTTTGCCATTATTCACTATGCATCTTAAAAAAGGAAGAAGCCAAGAAAAGAAAAGAAAAAAGGAATAAGAGAAAGGAAAATAAAAGAAAAGAAGAAGAGAAAATAAAATAAAAGAAAGGAGAAAAGAAAAGAAGAGAAAGAAAAGAAAGAAAAGAAAGGAAGAAAAGAGAAGAAGAGAAAGAAGAGAAAATAAAGAAAATAAAATAAAATAAAATAAAATAAAAAAGAAAAGAAAAGAAAGGGAAAGAGAAAGAGAAAAAAGAGGGGAATTAAAGAAGGAGGAGCCAGCCCTTCTTTATTGGCACTCACCCGTACTAACGAACATTTCAATAAACGAATCAACCCTGTTAGCCCTTGACATTCTGTCGGCACTGACGAAAAATACCCCAACCGGACCTTTCGCCCGGGATTGGGGAATCAACCCTTCTCCTTGCGTTGGCACCAGCCCGTACCAATGAATATTCAATAAACGAATCAACCCTGTCAGCCCTTGACATTCTGTCGGCACTGATGAAGAATACCCCAACCGGAACTTTCGCCCGGGATTGGAGAATCAACCCTTCTCCTTGCGTTGGCACTCACCCGTACCAGCGAACATTTCAATAAACGAATCAACCATGTCAGCCCTTGACATTCTGTCGGCACTGACGAAAAACACCCCAACCGGACCTTTCGCCTGGGATTGGGGAATCAACCCCTCTCCTTGCGTTGGCACTCACCCGTACCAACGAACATTTCAATAAACGAATCAACCATGTCAGCCCTTGACATTCTGTCGGCACTGACGAAGAATACCCCTCCTGAACCTTCCGCTCGGGATTGGGGAATCAACCTACCCCTTTGCGTTGGCACCGGCCCCGTGACAACGAGTACATCAAGAAATAAACAAACCACATCTGCCCCCGACATTCTGTCGACATGGTGACGAACAACTCCTTTTGGTCGAGACCTCCCGTCTAGGTCGTTGGATGAACAAACTCTTCTCTCTGCCCTTCCAAGGTCGGATCAACCTAGTCGGGTCAAACATACCGGTGACATCAGTTGGATGAGTTGCTCGATGGACACGGTGGAGTGGTCCCCTCGTCCCTCCTCTGGAAGGGGCGAGCACTCTCCTGTGCTCCTCTGCGAACCTCACCGGGTTCTCCCCAGGTAAGCTGTTAGCATGGACTTGCGTCCCATCACATAGCAAAAAAAGAAAGAGAGAAAAAGGAAGGAAGAGATCGCCCAACACCACACGCATACAAGAGACACATGGAATAATTGCATTATATTCTTTTCGAAAAGAATTACATTGGCCTCGAGGCATACCCCGGTGTTACATACAAAGAAAGGAATGGAAGGGGAATCGGCAATTAATCTAGCCCCCGGAAGATGTCCTCGAAGGGAAGGATCCCGACGCAAGGGAAGCTCATCATCTTACGCAAGCAGTCTTCCTGCACGTCGAGGCGCTCCAGCTCGGTCGCCACAGAGGCCACTGCTGCTTCGGCGACAGCTAGCTCCTCGGTCTCCCGGGCCTTACTCGTCTCTGCCTTGAGCAGGTCAGACTCAGCCTGGGTAAGTCAGCCCCGGAGTTTCTCGATCCGATTCTCTAAAGCGTCGATGTCGGCACTGTGCCTGTCCAAGGCCTCTCGGTGTTGCTCCCGGCTGTCCCTCCGCGCCGCCAGAACCTCCTGATATTCGTCCCTCTGAGCACCGATAGATGTAAGCTCAGTTGGGCCTTGCGTCTCGAGGAATGCGCGATGATTTACGTATTGCAATAATAACAGAACGCGACGCGACCACTCTTCTAGCGGGCAGCCCATCATTTGCAGTGCCTTGGTCAGCTGTTCCATGATAGCCCTCATGCCTCGGTATGTGAGCGTCGGGTCGGTAACGACCATCGATCGTAATACCACTAAGGTCTGGCGGACTGGCAGGTCCGAACTCACGTGGCCGATAGAAGGGACGACTGGTGGATCGAAGCTAACTTCGCTGTCCACGACCGCCCATAGCTCTGCGTCCACCACGGCCGAGCTACCTGGAAGTGTCAGGGCCGAAAGGAGGGGCCTCTCGGGCTCCAAGGACGACCCATGGCCAGCCACCGTCGAAAGTGAATGAGACACTGCAACAGAAGCGTACGGCTCCGCCATGATGAGCGGCTACTCTAGTTCCGTCGATCGGGCCGGTTTCGAGCCCGAAGATGTCGCCCCCTCCGTCGAAACCAGGGCCATAGCTTCGTCGGAAGAATGAGCTGTCACGGAGACCGAATCTGGCGTTGCGGCGGATGAGGTTGCTCCGGCCTCTGCTCCCTCAGCAGGCTCTAAGTCCATGGCATCCCCGCAGACCGGAAGCGTAGGAGCAACGACCTCGGTAGACAGGGCGTCAATGACAAGCGGGCCTGCTACTGTGCCCGAAAGGGCTTCATCTTTGCCCGCCTGGAATCTCCCCAAACGTTCATGGAGGATCGTCAATATCCTCCCCAGGAGCCGGGCTTCCTCGGGTATCACCGGCGTCGGGATCGGTGGCAGTGGGATCACCAACCGCGGGACGGCTCCCATCTGTAGAAGAGATGTCAAGGACCCCGCGCCCGGCCCTAGGAGTGTCTTCAGCCTCTTGGCCGCATGCAAGCGGAAGGACGAAATCCACCTGGGGACGGCTTTACGAGCCCGAGGCGCGCGTGCTCCCCGGGGCACTGTTATTACCTAACCATATGAAGAGAAGTTAGCCGCTTGTCAAGCGAAGTGAATCACTGAATTCCCAAAGAAGCTGAATGCATCCTCATGCTTACCTCGCCCGCCGGCACTATGTTGCTTTCCGGCGTCATCTCTTCCCGGGTGTCGGCCTCGAGCACCGTTTCCCCGCGGGTCTCGATCGTCGGCACCGCCTCTTCCTCCACCTGAATTCCGGCTTCGGGCATTACCGGCTCTCGCACTTCGAACTCTGGCGCTATCTCTCCCTCTTCCAGGGCTTCGGTGGCTGGGGTGGTGGTCTCCACGGCTCCTTCAAAGGCACGAGCCTGTATTGCCTCAAATAAATCAACAACTCCGAGGGAGGACTCAGAAAGAGAGAAGAGGAAATTATGCACTCACAGCCACTGCCACTTCTTCCCGAAGTGATATCTTAGCGGTCGAGACGACAGCATCCGAGCTTACCCCGACTTCTCCCTGCCGCAAAGCCCCAACCAGGGACGCCAGTATATCCAAGCCAGCAGTGGTTGTCGCTTGTCTGGTAGCTTCTAAACCCGGGGCATGAATTGCTGCATCTATAGACGAGGCCTGCTCCTGTTGGAAGCCGAAAATAATGATATCAAGAAGGTTAGTTGACGGCCTCAAGAAAGAGACCTGAATTAACAAGTTTGCACTTACGGGCGCCTGCTTCATCAGGCTAAGAGACATAGGTAGTACCAGGGCTTTCCAGGCAAGAACTTGAAATCTAGGCTCCCCGGGTACACCCTCAATTGAAAGCACTTCGTCGGAAGAGTAGCCATAGTGTACCTTTTCACCTGACGAAGATCTAGTGCTAGTGGGCACCTCTTTTGCTGTCAAGGCAGCCCCCGCCTCAACATCCGGGGTCGGCAATCACGACTTCCTTGACCGCCGCCCCTTCTTCTGATATATCTGCCCGAACCGGGATGCCTCCGGGGCCGCCTCCGATTCTGGGGCCGCCACATCAGCTCCTGCATAAGTAAGGCAAGATCCAGATTTGGTCATGCCCGTAAAGTTTCGAGGGATGAAGAAAATTAATCAAATGACCGGCCAAGAAAGTGATATACCTCCTTCGACTTCGGCAGCGGGAGCTGGGGCGAAAAAGGTCTCGTCGACAGATTCCACAACCCCGTGGGTTACGGCTTCGCCCACGCTTGGGATGGATACGGGCGCAGGCCTCTCGACGAGAGCTAAAACAGAAGAACACATGTGTCACAAGAAGCGCCCCTTTTAACATCTCAATAAACTCTGAAGAGCTTCGAAGAGCGGAGGGGACCCAACCTGCAGGCCGACTCGGCTCGGCCCGAGCGGCTTCGAATTCCTCGAATGAGGAGATTACGGGTGCCAGGGGAGCAGTCGATGTGGCTTTGGTGGCCTCTGTCTTTCTTCGTTTTGCCTCCCGCTGCCCAGCCGCCTTGGCAGCATCTATAGCCTTCTTCACGGGCGATTTCGCCCGGGGCCTTTTCGCAAGCGGGGGCAGAGGGGTCATGGTCGGAGCCACTGGCGCCTCCTCAAAGTAAGCCGGCTTGCCTACCTGCCGAAGGAGATTGCGATATGTCGCCATCTGGACGCTATCAGGGTGATCTGTGTAAGAAAAGAGGAAGAAGAACGAGGGATCCGATTAGCTTCCGACACCCAAGGAAAGGGCAGCATTGAAAAGTACAAGTAAAAGAAGAACACACTAAATACCATGTGGGCCAGTGTACAGCCGTAGCGTTATCGGCCAATAATTGAGGGACGGCTCCTTGTCCCGACGAGCTGCCTCTCGAACTAGCCAGCATACATCCTCGATTTTATGGCAGCGGTCGGCAAGGGCGGCCAGGTCTACATGCTTCTTGGCGGCCAAGTGACAGATAAGGCTGAAGTGGTCCATCCCCCATCCCTCGGCGTAATAATAGGCGATATGGAGGCGCTTGCCTAAGATGGCCAGCCCCGGTCTTCAATCTTCAACCCGTGCACCCGAAGGAGGACGTACAGCCACGTGGTATCCTTGTAATTTGTCGGCTTCCGCTCCTCTCTCCCCACGAATGTGCGATAGGGGCAGACTGCATCTCTCTCCGGGTGCCAGCTCCTCGCGAGAATGCCCTCGTCTTCCATGGGGAAGGGATAGTTGATCAGCTCAAGGCGGTCGCCCCCGATGCGGCAAAGATTCCGAAGAGTTTTCTCGAAGTCATCCTTTGCCACTGGGGGCAGCTTAACCTGCGGTGCCGGCTTAGCCTCCTACGCCTCCTTGCGCGCAATCATATACGCCACCACCTCCCGCTCTTTCCCATGTTTCAGTCGAAGGAGGTGCTGGGATCGATGTCGAGCACCGGCGCAGGCTGCCGGCTCAGGAAACGCTTCTCCGCCCCATCCCAGCAGTCAGTTTTACACAGTCGGTAAAAGGCTGTAATATCCCGGACCTTTCGGATCCTTCTTCGTGGGTCCTGGATCTGGTTTTCGGAGTGTCCGGCTCCGTTGTGTCCAAAATTTCGTTTCGGACATCTTTCGTGTTCGGATCGGCGCGATCCGGAGTCGTTTCGGAGGCCCGGAGGCGTTCCGCGGCTTTTCCGTGTGTGTTTTCCAATTCCCGGTGTATGTTTCGGCTTTTTCTTCGGAAGCTCGCTGCGGGCGAACCGGGCGGTTCCCCCAGGCACGAGTGGTACCGTTGCGATCGGTGCGTTCCGAGGATTCCGGAAATGTATTTTTCTATTTTTTGGTATTTTTCCAAAAAATCAGATTTTCTATATATTCCCATTTTCTTTTCCTTTTCTCTTTCCTCTTCTTCTTCTTCTTCTTCCTCCCTTCTCTCCCGTGCGTTTCAACCGTGGCCGCCCTCTTCTCTCCCTCTCTCTCCCATTCGGACGCGGTGAGCCCCTCCCCGGCTGTGGACGACGGCAGGGCGACGGCACGGACGCGTGGGTGGCGGCGAGGCGAGCTCGTGGGCGTGCGGCAAGCGTGGGAAGCGTGGGGAGCTCGTGAAGCTTCAAGCGTTCTTCGCGATTCACGGGTGTTTCGGTGGAGCATTCGCTCCATTGAGGTAGGGTGACGTTCCTTAGCCTCTTGCCGATCTTTTCCGTGATTTATAGGCCGAGGGGAGGCCGAGAGGGGCTTGTTTGAGCATGCTTGGGGTTTTTCCATGATTTAGGGAGAGCTCGCCCGATCTATGGTTTTAGCCCACGATTTCACGTTTGGATGGCTTAGATGCATGCTAGGGGTCCCCAGGGGTCTTCCCCTTTGATTTCCCCCTCTCCGGTGGAGGTATGGGGGCGTGGATGGTGTTTTTGGCCGTTTCCCGCCGTTCTCGATTTTCCGAGATGGTAGCGGTCTACCAGTGGCCGCGTTCACTGGTAGCGGTCGGGTGGGGACCGCCTTCACCAGGATTTTTGACCGTTGGGGCTCATTCTATCGGCTGGCGGTCGCGGTCGTGCGACTGACCACGACTGCTGGTGGCGGTCAGGGGGCGACCGCTTTCACCATGGGGTCCGGCACGGTCTTCGAGATGGGTTTTTGACCGTTGGAGTCTGGTCGCGATCTCCTGGAGACCGCTATCAGGTGAAAATGGTCATCAAGTGACCGCGTTCACGTTTCGCGAACCAGGGTGGTCGCGGTCCCAGGAGGACCGCGACTAGGTGGTAGCGGTCCTGGGTCGACCGCGACTACTGGAGGCGGTCCTCGGTTGACCGCGACTCCTTTTCCTTGCCAACTTGAGTCCCGGACGAGCTAGTCTCGATCCCTGTGCTGACCCGTAGTCCGACTCATGAGGGGCATCATGTGGGGGCTACACATGGGGGTGCCGTGGGGTCCCGGGAGGTGGTGACTTCGGTTTGCGTCACCGTGCGTTAGCGTGGGTACAAGGAGCATTCCTCGTACCTGTGGTTGCGACGTTGTTTTCCGTGACTTGAGAGTCTACTCCTTCAGTGACCCTCCACTAGTCGTAGCCCACCAGTACGAGGTGCTGGTCTCACCTGGGAGTGGTGTACGGGCATTCACCTTTGAGGCGGTTTGTGGACCGGTTACCGTAGGCCCCTCGTCGGTAGCCAGAGTCCGGCTACGGGGGAAAACCGGTCAGAGGGCCAGACCTAGTGACGCAAGGTCTGTGTGTGCACGCGTGGTTGGGGGCGGTTGGACCCACGTCGACGGGCGTGACCCCAGCTAGTTACTTGTTTGTGGTTACTTGTACGGTGTCTGCGCCTCGGGTAGGACCTACCACGTCAGGCGGTTCACCTGCGACGCGGTGTAAGACGTCAGGGGACGCTACCGGCTGTGCTTCTAGTGGGTGGTACTCCTGTCGAGTACGGAGTGACAGACTGTCAGTCGTGTGTTTTCGACCTTCGGGTTTTACCGGTTCGACCTTTGAGCTTTGGTCTTCTTACCGTGGCACGTGTGTCGGTTTGCGTGCCGTAGGGTCTTGTCTTGTAGAGTACAGGGCTTTCCCTTCCGAGGTACTTTCCTACCGCTAGTGTAGTGGTTTCTCGTTTTACGAGGTAGGGTTCGAGTGATCCCTACTGAGTCTTGTTCCGAGACTCATTCCCTGCGTGTTTTCACCGTGTTTCAGGTGAGGCGCCACCTTCGGGGAGCGCGTCAGGAGTGCAGCGTGGTGCGGGTGCCCAGAGGTAGTGCCAGAGGTCAGAGCCGGGGTATGCCCCGTGTAGCTGTACTTTTCTTTCTTGTCACTGTACTAGTTGTGGACTACTGTCGCTGTTATTGTTATTTCTATTGTGGACCATGTAAAAAGTTAATTTATTTCCTGCTTAATATTATAACTGTTTAATTTCTGTAATTATTTGTGATACTTGTGTAGTCTCCACACCATCCTTTTAACCCTTCCGAGTCTTCGGGCTCGTGGGTGGCGGTGCGAGTCTCGGGTTATCGGGCCTTCCCGGTAATCGGATTCTCGGGTCGTTACAGCTGGTATCAGAGCGCGGTTGTGGAATTACATGAGAATCATAGGTAATTGTAGTGGTCCACTAGTCCACAGCGATGATGTACAGGTGACGCTGGCATTGGGCATCGTGTGTTTTTCTTGACCTTGCCATTTTCGTGTTTTCTGTCATTTGCTTCAGGAGCGAGTATGGCGCCGAGATGGAGTTCTCGCTCTCAGCAGGGGCAGTCGGCTGGAGGCCAGGAGATCCAGCAGGGGGTCCAGAGGGACCAGGAGGAGCATAGTAGAGCGCCACAGGGGGCTACCGAGGCCGCGGATACTGCGAGAGTTCCGGGCGCCGAGGATTTCTTCCGTGGCATGTACCAGCTTATGTCTCAGCAGTTCGGCGGAGAGGCTGGTGAGGGCTCGTCAGCTAGGGGTGGGCCAGGCCGAGCAGTGAGGGACTTCATGCAGTTCCATCTGCCTTACTTTAGCGGCCAGGCAGACCCTGATGCGGCTCGTGATTGGCTTGATGAGATGGAGCGGGTGTTCAGTTCTGCGAGGAGTGCTGCCGAGGACAGAGTTGTGTTGGCCTACAATCAGTTGCAGGGTACGGCTCGGAGGTGGTGGTCTTCCGAGTGGAAGACGTCTTTTCAGCTTCGTCCACTTGAGCAGATCGAGTGGGATGACTTCGTTAGTGCTTTCGAGCGTACGTACTGTCCAGATATTGTTGCTACGCAGCGGATGCGGGAGTTTCTGGAGCTGGTACAGGATGACATGTCCGTGTTGCAGTATAGGGCCCGATTTGTTGAGCTGGGTCGGTACGCACCTCACATCATGGAGCATGAGAGGGTGAGGACCACGCAGTTTGTGCAGGGCTTGAGGCTGGAGCTGAGGCACCATTTGATTGCGAACGGGGCCACTGATCTAGAGACAGCGTCTCGTGTTGCGATTTCTTTGGAGATGGATATGCAGAGGACTCGAGGACCGATCAGCCAGGGGCAGTCCTTGTCAGGTCGCAGCCAGCAGTCGGCTACCCAGCAGCAGGGTTTCTTCCAGCATGCGTCGGGTGGTTCAGGAGCACCGGCATCGGCAGCGTCGGTAGCAGGATCTGCGTCCTTCGGCTCGAAGGTCAAGAAGTTCTTGAAGAAGAGTTTCCGTAAGAAGCACAAGGATCAGGGGCAGGCTTCATCGGGCAGTGTACAGCAGCCGATTCCTTTGCAGCGTCAGGGATCAGTGGGTGGATCGCGAGGACCTTGTCCACGGTGTGGTGGGACCCACCTAGGCGGGCAGTGCACGGCTCCGATCATCTGTTTTCGGTGTGACCAGCCAGGGCATATGGCGCGTGACTGTCCTCAGAGACCGCCGCAGCAGCAGTTTCCTCAGCAGCAGCAGGTTCCCCAGCAGTAGAGGCAACAGCAGCAGCAGGGACAGTATCCGCCACTACCCAGGTCAGCTAGTGTGGGAGGCAGGCAGAGGGCTCGGGGCCAGATCACGCACATGACCAGGGCAGAGGCAGTGGCGTCGCAGCTCGTGGAAGGTACCGTTCAGATTTTAGATTGTGCGGCTCGGGTTTTATTTGATTCTGGCGCGTCTCATTCGTTTATTTCAGAGGATTTCGCGTCGAGCGTCAAGGAGCCGGTGACCCAGTTGTCCTGTGATTTGACAGTGGAGTTGCCTTCGGGTGACTTTATGATCACTCCGTATTGCTTCGATCAGGTTCCGGTTTGGATCGATGGGCGGAGTATGCCAGGCAGGTTGTATGCGTTGCAGCTTCGGGATTACGATGTGATTCTAGGCATGGATTGGCTCGAGACTCATGGAGCGGTGGTGGATTGTGGAATGAAGAGGGTCTACTTCCAGCATCCGAGCAAGAGGACCTTCTATTTCCAAGGTATCTGTTCCGCCTCTTCTCGATTCCTTATCTCTGCTATTCGAGCCCGTCGATTGCTTGATTCAGGTTGTCAGGGTTTTCTCGCGTCCGTGGTTGTGTCTGACCGGATGGAGCCGGATGTCGAGGACATTGCGGTGGTGTGCGAGTTTCCCGACGTTTTTCCCGAGGAGTTGCCTGGATTACCTCCCCAGCGGGAGATCGATTTCGTGATCGAGGTTGTGCCTGGTACGGGACCTTTGGCGAAGGCTCCCTACCGTATGGCCCCCGCTGAGTTGAGGGAGTTGAGGGCGCAGCTGCAGGAATTGTTGGCCAAGGGGTATATTCGTCCTAGATTTTCCCCTTGGGGTGCGCCCGTGTTGTTTGTGAAGAAGAAGGACGGTAGTCTACGGCTGTGCATTGACTATCGACAGCTGAATGAAGTGACCATTAAGAACAAGTATCCGTTGCCGCGGATTGATGACTTGTTCGATCAGCTTCAGTCCGCGCGAGTGTTCTCGTGGATTGATTTGCGGTCAGGTTACTATCAGCTGAGAATTCGCGAGTCCGATGTAGAGAAGACTGCATTCTGTACGAGGTACGGGCATTATGAGTTTCTGGTGATGTCGTTTGGACTCACCAATGCCCCTGCAGCCTTCATGGACTTGATGCAGAGGGTGTTTCATTCGTATTTGGACCAGTTCGTGGTCATCTTCGTGGATGACATCCTTGTTTATTCGCAGTCTGCTGAGGAGCATGCGTACCATTTGGGTGTGGTGCTGCAGAAGTTGCGAGATCACCAGTTGTATGCGAAGCTCAGCAAGTGCGAGTTTTGGCTCAGCGGGGTGCACTTTCTGGGGCACGTGATTTCTGGTGATGGCATTTCCGTGGACCCCGCCAAGGTCGAGGCAGTAATGCAGTGGCCGAGGCCGAGGTCGGTGACGGAGATCTGGAGTTTCTTGGGGCTTGCGGGTTATTATCGCCGGTTTATCCAGAATTTTTCTCGCATTGCGACCCCGATGACTAGACTCACGCGGAAGGATGTGCCTTTCGTCTGGTCCGAGGAGTGTGAGCAGAGCTTCAGGGAACTGAAGAGATTGCTCACCTCGGCTCGGTGTTGGTTTTGCCTTCTGGATCGGGAGGTTTCGTGGTGTGTACAGATGCTTCCGGGGTCGGATTGGGTGCTGTTTTATGCAGCATGGTAGAGTGGTGGCTTATGCATCTCGACAGCTAAAGCCCCATGAGGAGAACTACCCCACCCATGACCTTGAGTTGGCGGGGGTGATCTTCGCGCTGAAGATCTGGAGGCATTATCTGTACGGCGAGAAGTTCGAGGTATTCACTGACCATCAGAGTTTGAGGTATGTGTTCTCGCAGAGAGATCTGAACCTCAGACAAAGGCGTTGGATGGAGTTCATGAAGGACTATGACTTCACCCTGTCTTATCAACCGGGCAGGATGAATGTCATCGCCGATGCCTTGAGTCGGAAGGTTACAGTCAGTACCTTGATGTTGAGGAAGTGGAGGCTCTGGGAACAAGTGCCCGAGGTATCCTTCAGGCTCAAGATTCCCCAGGAGCCAAGGTTGGCAGTGCTTGCGAGTCTGACTGTCACTCCTGCTATCCGTCGTCAGGTGACAGAGGCTCAGCATGCAGACCCGGAGTTGCCCCGGATTCTTGCGATGGCTGACGTGGAGCTCGGCGAGGACGGTGCTGTGAGGTTTCGTGACAGGCTGTACGTCCCAGTGGAGGAGCAGATTCATCGTGCGGTGTTGCGCGAGGCTCATGGGAGCAGGTACACCGTACACCCGGGTGCGACGAAGATGCATCGGAACTTGCGGAGGCAGTTCTGGTGGCCTGGCATGAAGAGAGATGTCGCAGAGTTTGTGGCCAGGTGCCTGATCTGTCAGTAGGTGAAGGCGGAGCATCAGCGACCAGGAGGTACTCTCCAGCCCTTGGATGTTCCTGCTTGGAAGTGGGACCATGTGACCACGGATTTCATGGTGGGGTTGCCGAGGACCCCGAGTGGGTAGGACAGTATTTGGTTGCTGGTGGATCGGCTGACGAAGGTGACTCGGTTGTTACCGGTCAAGGTCAGCTGGAGCGTGTCTAAGTTGGCTCGTTTGTATGTGGAGCGGATCGTTCCGTTGCATGGGGTTCCCATTTCGATCGTGTCGGATCGGGATCCGCGCTTCACTTCTGGATTCTGGAGGAGTTTCCAGCGAGCTCTTGGCACGGAGTTGGCATTTAGCTCTGCGTATCATCCTCAGTCAGATGGTCAGTCTGAGAGGACCATTCAGACTTTGGAGGACATGCTGAGATCCTGCTGCCTGGAGTGGCAGGGGAGTTGGATTCATCACCTACCGTTGGTGGAGTTTGCCTATAACAACAGCTATCATTCGAGCATCGGCATGGCTCCTTATGAGACATTGTATGGGCGTCCTTGTCGGACTCCACTTGATTGGTTTGAGGTGGGTGAGCGTGTTTTGACGGGACCGGAATTGGTGCAGCAATGTGTGGATGTTGTGCACCTGGTTCGTCAGAACATGTTGGCGGCCCAGAGTCGGCAGAAGAGCTATGCTGACCGTAGGAGGCAGCCCCTCGAGTTCGCCGTGGCGATTATGTGTTCTTGAGAGTTTCTCCGATGAAGGGGGTGATGCATTTTGGATGGCGTGGGAAGCTGAGTCCCCGCTATATTGGTCCTTTCGCGATTGTGGAGCGCATCGGTGAGGTTGCTTACCGGTTGCAGTTACCTCCTGAGTTGGCGTCGGTGCATGACGTGTTTCACGTCTCGATGTTGCGGAAGTATATGCCCGATGACTCTCATGTGCTCGAGTTTTCCGTTTGGCCTGAGGTGACTCCAGATCTTTCTCTCCCAGAGTTTCCGATCCGCGTGGAGGATAGGCGAGAGCAGCGCCTGCGGAACAAGGTTATTCCCTTGGTAAAGGTCGTGTGGCAACGACACTCTGGTGGTGAGGCTTCGTGGGAACGTGAGGACGAGATGCGTCAGTAGTTCTCGTACCTATTTGAGTGAGTCTTCCTCTTCTTTCCCCTTGGGTTATTCTCAATTTCGAGGACGAAATTCCTTAAGGGGGGAGGGCTGTAATATCCCGGACCTTTCGGATCCTTCTTCGTGGGTCCCGGATCTGGTTTTCGGAGTGTCCGGCTCCGTTGTGTCCGAAATTTCGTTTCGGACATCTTTCGTGTTCGGATCGGCGCGATCCGGAGTCGTTTCGGAGGCCCGGAAGCGTTCCGCGGCTTTTCCGCGTGTGTTTTTCGATTCCCGGTGTGTGTTTCGACTTTTTCTTCGGAAGCTCGCTGCGGGCGAACCGGGCGGTTCCCCCAGACACGAGTGGTACCGTTACGATCGGTGCGTTCCGAGGATTCCGGAAATGTATTTTTCTATTTTTTGGTATTTTTCCGAAAAATCGGATTTTCTATATATTCCCATTTTCTTTTCCTTTTCTCTTTCCTCTTCTTCTTCTTCCTCCCTTCTCTCCCGTGCGTTTCAACCGTGGCCGCCCTCCTCTCTCCCTCTCTCTCCCATTCGGACGCGGTGAGCCCCTCCCCGGCTGTGGACGGCGGCAGGGCGACGGCGCGGACGCGTGGGTGGCGGCGAGGCGAGCTCGTGGGCGTGCGGCAAGCGTGGGAAGCGTGGGGAGTTCGTGAAGCTTCAAGCGTTCTTCGGGATTCACCGGTGTTTCGGTGGAGCATTCGCTCCATTGAGGTAGGGTGACGTTCCTTAGCCTCTTGCCGATCTTTTCCGTGATTTATAGGCTGAGGGGAGGCCGAGAGGGGCTTGTTTGAGCATGCTTGGGGTTTTTCCATGATTTGGGGAGAGCTCGCCCGATCTATGGTTTTAGCCCACGATTTCACGTTTGGATGGCTTAGATGCATGCTAGGGGTCCCCAGGGGTCTTCCCCTTTGATTTCCCCCTCTCCGGTGGAGGTATGGGGGCGTGGATGGTGTTTTTGGCCGTTTCCCCCCCTTCTCAGTTTTTCGAGATGGTAGCGGTCTACCAGTGGCCGCGTTCACTGGTAGCGGTCGGGTGGGGACCGCCTTCACCAGGATTTTTGACCGTTGGGGCTCATTCTGTTGGCTAGCGGTCGCGGTCGTGCGACTGACCGCGACTGCTGGTGGCGGTCAGGGGGCGACCGCTTTCACCATGGGGTCTGGCACGATCTTCGAGACGGGTTTTTGACCGTTGGAGTCTGGTCGCGGTCTCCTGGAGACCGCTATCAGGTGAAAACGGTCATCAAGCGACCGCGTTCATGTTTCGCGCACCAGGGTGGTCGCGGTCCCAGGAGGACCGCGACTAGGTGGTAGCGGTCCTGGGTCGACCGCGACTACTGGAGGCGGTCCTCCGGTGACCGCGACTCCTTTTCCTTGCCAACTTGAGTCCCGGACGAGCTAGTCTCGATCCCTGTGCTGACCCGTAGTCCGACTGATGCGGGGCATCATGTGGGGGCTACATGTGGGGGTGCCGTGGGGTCCCGGGAGGTGGTGACTTCGGTTTGCGTCACCGTGCGTTAGCGTGGGTACAAGGAGCGTTCCTCGTACCTGTGGTTGCAACGTTGTTTTCCGTGACTTGAGAGTCTACTCCTTCAGTGACCCTCCACTAGTCGTAGCCCACCAGTACGAGGTGCTGGTCTCACCTGGGAGTGGTGTACGGGCATTCACCTTTGAGACGGTTTGTGGACCGGTTACCGTAGGTCCCTCGTCGGTAGCCAGAGTCCGGCTACGGGGGAAAACCGGTCAGAGGGCCAGACCTAGTGACGCAAGGTCTGTGTGTGCACGCGTGGTTGGGGGCGGTTGGACCCACGTCGACGGGCGTGACCCCAGCTAGTTACTTGTTTGTGGTTACTTGTAAGGTGTCTGCGCCTCGGGTAGGACCTACCACGTCAGGCGGTTCACCTGCGGCGCGGTGTAAGACATCAGGGGACACTACCGGCTGTGCTTCTAGTGGGTGGTACTCCTGTCGAGTACGGAGTGACAGACTGTCAGTCGTGTGTTTCCGACCTTCGAGTTTTACCGGTTCGACCTTTGAGCTTTGGTCTTCTTACCGTGGCACGTGTGTCGGTTTGCGTGCCGTAGGGTCTTGTCTTGTAGAGTACAGGGCTTTCCCTTCCGAGGTACTTTCCTACCGCTAGTGTAGTGGTTTCTCGTTTTACGAGGTAGGGTTCGAGTGATCCCTACTGAGTCTTGTTCCGAGACTCATTCCCTGCGTGTTTTCACCGTGTTTCAGGTGAGGCGCCACCTTCGGGGAGCGCGTCAGGAGTGCAGCGTGGTGCGGGTGCCCAGAGGTAGTGCCAGAGGTCAGAGCCGGGGTATGCCCCGTGTAGCTGTACTTTTCTTTCTTGTCACTGTACTAGTTGTGGACTACTGTCGCTGTTATTGTTATTTCTATTGTGGACCATGTAAAAAGTTAATTTATTTCCTGCTTAATATTATAACTGTTTAATTTCTGTAATTATTTGTGATACTTGTGTAGTCTCCACACCATCCTTTTAACCCTTCCGAGTCTTCGGGCTCGTGGGTGGCGGTGCGAGTCTCGGGTTATCGGGCCTTCCCGGTAATCAGATTCTCGGGTCGTTACAAAGGCAGTCCGAGCATTCCACCACTTGATATATTCCGGGGTCACCCGCGGAATCCTTCCCGGGGTTGGCATCCGGAAGCTGGCAGCATCAGCCCGATGGAAGAAGTCCCACCAAGTTCGGGCGGTCTCGGCAGTCGGACTTCCCTGAAGACTTCACAGCGGCAAATAGAATTGAGCGCTGTGCAACGGTATATGCTGGTCATATCCAAAATTCCTGCCGAAACGAAAGGGGTAGTACGGCTCCAGCAACAAGCT
This sequence comes from Amorphophallus konjac, assembly GCA_022559845.1. Taxonomy (NCBI): domain Eukaryota; kingdom Viridiplantae; phylum Streptophyta; class Magnoliopsida; order Alismatales; family Araceae; genus Amorphophallus; species Amorphophallus konjac. Next base: position 212,034,407 of record CM040117.1, on the reverse strand, counting down.
GTCCCCCTTTCGAAAAACCAACACGTTGGGACGAATGGACAACGCCCAGTCACGCAGTTCTGGCTCTATCAGCGGGCGAACTACGTTCTCCTGGCTGATCGGGTGCACGTACTTTTCCATTTGGTCGTCTCTGCATTCCCGATTGCTGTTTACTAGCGGGCTGGAGTGAACGGCCAGGGTCCAGAAATGAATAGTGCCCGTACTATCGAGGGGCACCGTCGTCAGCCTGCCCCGGATGTCATACAGCCGCATGGACGTTGAGCTTGACGCCACACTCGCGAACTCCAGCATCCGTGGAACTAGCCCCCAGCCTTGAATGGTGCGTGGGGCGAACTCCAGGAATAGAGAACATACCCACGCATTGAAAAAATGCAGTGGGCACACATACCGTGCCTGCCGCGGGAATTGGTGACTGCTGATGTCCCCAAGCGCTTTGTATATCAAACACAGCGTGGCCGGGCACAAAGACAACTTGATACCCCAGGCCATCTGACAAGCTGGATAGATGGCGTCCAGGCGAATGACGGTATCGTCCCCATAGGGCATGGCGAACGAGCATAGCCAATACGTCAAATATGCGGCGCAATGCGTTAATGGGTCGACTCCCATTGGGTTCGGCCCGCTCCGACGCCCTCGAGGAGGTATCTTCACATCAACTTTTGACTTGGGACATTTCTTCCGGGCAACGGCAGTGCCAATATGTGGGAACTCCTCATACTGCTTCAGCCCATCATAAAAATACTGCTCCCAGAGGACCATGCGGACTCTCTTCCGGTCCCCTCGGGGGGGTTACCTCCCGCCATGTGACAGCTGATATAATTTCCGGTACGCCTTCATAAGGTACCGGTATGAATAGCCGAGAGAATAGTAGCCATCCCCGTTGGTTTCATCTTTAATCATATCCGAGGGGCAGGTTTCTTCGTAAGGCTCCCCATCAATGGGTAAGCCACTGAGCTGGCTGAGACTCCACAGGTCCAACGAGGTCTCGCCCTCTGCCGTGTAAAAGGTATTGGTCTCGGCGTTGAACACCTCGATCATTCCGCAACAGAGGCCCATGGAAATAGGATAACTGTACCGGGAGGCATACATATTGTGGTAGATGCCAGCCCGGATGAGGATCGGCGCGTAATTGAATAGCACGTACTCTGCAAACTCCACGGCCCCCTCTCGGAAGCTGTGCGCATCTTTAAGCTTTAACTCTCCAAACCAGCCCAACGCCAGTTCATGCTTGAATCGGATGGCCAAGCAATCCAACAGGAAAGGTTCTTCTCTGTACCCCCACTTTAGTGGATCCAAGAACATGCCGAACCGGGGATGCTCACTCTGAACCTGCCCGGCAGACGTGTCCCACCGAGCCGGGGTGAATTGAGGTGCCCGCACCAGTCTGTCCTCCGTCGGTAGCACTGCCTCAAGCCCCAACACAGGCTTCCATTCACGAGCCTCTCCCACTAAGTACATCGGGATGCTCCTTGGGACGTTGTACAGTAGGCTGTCCCGGGATTGCAGAATCACCCGCTCGGCGTCCTTGACGGCTCGAAAGTTTCGCCGCTCCTAGTGACTGAGATGCTTCAGGAAGCGAATGAGATGCCTGTCCTTTGGGAAGTCCTTCCGGTACTCCCCCATAGCCCGGTCAAAAGTCATGATGCCTTCAACCCGAGTAAGCCTGCGGAAATTCATCGTCTCAGTGTCCGAGCCCGACGATCCGGCCAGTGCCGCTATCTCAGCGTGCTCCCTGTCCAAGTCCTCTACGATGAACCATGTAACCACCGGCACTGGGGGTGGGAGAACGTGCTCGGCACCAGAAGTAGCAGAAGCAGCAGAATCTCTCGGGGCAGCCATCTCTCTACAAGGTGCAAGGTACCTCAAGTCAGAACAAGATACAAGTAAAGAAAAAGAAAGGGAATTATAAAGGGCGCTACACTACAATTGAATTAAAAAGAATGCCAATAATTTCTGACAAAATTTCGGCAAAGTTTCCCCTAGGCCGGATGCGTAAGGGAAAACACGGGTGCACGCCCACAAGGAGTGACGGCCCCAACAAAGTCACGGTGTGCCCAAGGGTGACACCGGAGGTCCTCTGGTTGAAGAAGTCTCCTTCTCCCCTTCAGCGGCACACCATGTGCCCCCTTACCCAGCGGCACACCCGTGCCCCCATGTCCAGCGGCACACCGTGCCTCCCCTCTGCGGCACACCCCCCTGGCCCCCCAGCGGCACACCCCCTGGCCGTCCAGCGGCACGCCCTTGCGCCATCCTTCAGCGGCACACCTGTGCCCCCTTCCCTAGCGGCACACCCATGCCCCCACGTCCAGCGGCACACCGTGCCCCTACGCCCAGCGGCACACCCGTGCCTCCCTCCGGCGGCACACCCGGGCCCCGTCAGCGGCACGGCCTGCACCCTCCCCTGCGGCACACGCCGACGCCGTGACCGTCTCCACCTTACATCGAAGGGAAGAAGGAGAAGAGACGAAGGGGAAGAAGAAAAGGAAGAGAGGAAGAAAAGAAGAGAAGAAAAGAAGGAAGAGGAAGACGAGGAGCCTAGGGCTCCGTCGTCCCCCGAGCGAAGAGAGAACGAGAACAAGAAGGAAAAGGAAGAGGAAAAGGAGAAGAGAAAGAGGAGGAAGAGGAGGAAGAGAGGAAGAGGAGGAAGACAGAAGGAGAGGGGAGCCCCCACGGCGGCCTCCTCACCCTGAGACACCGGAGGAGGAAGACGACGGCGAGCGGCGGCGGTCTTCGGCAGTGAAGAGAAAGAGAGAAGGAGAGCGGGAGTCGAAGAGACAGAGAGAGAGAGAGAGAGAGAGGGAGGAGGTTTGAAAGAGAAGGGGGGAGTTTCGAACTCCCCCGCCCCTTTTATACGGGTTTCAAAAAAAGAGAATAGAAAGAAAAGGAAAGAAGAAAAGAGAGAGAAGGAAAAAAATAGAAGAAAAGGAAAAAAAAAGAGAAAAAAAGAGAAAAAAAGAGAGGAAAAAAAAAGAAGAAGAGAAAAAGAGGGAAGGAAAAGAATATATATATATATATATATATATATATATATATATATATGATAATGATATAATAAATATATACAATAATATCTATATCACGCGTCTTATGTACGTGCGCCCAGTAACGCACATTAATTCCATAGATGCACCCGCGAGCACCGTCTGGCTCATCCTTTGCCCGCGCTGCCCGTGGGTGGGGGCATTTGTGGACATATAAAATTGTACGTCCATATGTCCCACCAAGTCCCGCATTAATGTCAAAGTCAAAGAAAGAAGACCCAGAGAGACTGGCCACCCAGGGCTCCGGGGAAATACTACCGTCCAACAAACCCCGCGTCTGCACGGGCGCATTAAAAGACCAAGAAAGTGCAGGATGCCCTCCTGAATTTATACACTGCTGTGAACCCACCCTTGGGTCCCTAACGGTGAAGAAACATCCCCAAGAATGTACAACTTCAAGTTCCTGAAGCAAAGCAAAGGCCCCTTTCAAAACGACACCTTTGGTGCCTCCAACGGCACACTGCTCAGGTGCCTCCAGCGGCACACCCCATGCCATGCCCTTCAGCGGCACGGGCCTGAGGCCCTTTAGCGGCACAAGACCCTTCGGCCCCTTCAGCGGCGCAAGGCCCCCTGGCCCCTTCAGCGGTACAGGCCCGTTGGCCCCTTCGGCGGAGCGGGCCTAAGGCCTTCCAGCGGCACGCCTGAGTGGCCGTTCAGCGGCACGCTCCTGCAGCGTGTTCCAGCGGCACAATGCCCTGAATAGCCCAGTGGCACAGCATTGATTCCCCCGAACGGCACGCACTGGTAGAAGATACAACGGTCAATAGGCAGATCCATTGGCGCGCAGTTCGGCCACTTCAAAGCCAGCTAGCGCCCGCCTCGGTGTCACCTTCTGGCTGGAGGAGGGAGATCTTCACCTGACGAGGAAGATATCGAAGTCAACCTCGGATGGCAATGCCATCATGAGGTCGGCCCCGTCAACGGCCCACGTATAAAAAGCCTCACGAAGAAGAGAGAGAGAAAGAGAGGAACAGAAGAGGATCTTCCCGTTTGAAGAGACCACACGCGCGAAGAAGAAGAAGAGAAGAAGAAGAGAAGGGGAAGAAGGTAGAGAAGTGCGGAGAGATTGAGAGGGAGTGAGCCACCTGTATGGGGGAGAGAAGGAATGGGGTGAAGGGACACACCCTCCCTTGTTCCAACTCTCCCCGGCACTATTTTCTTTTGCTCCTCTTTTTCATTTCTCAGTTTTCCTCTTCTCCTGTCACAGTTTTTTTGTTGTTGTTGTTCTGCAGTATATTGTGGTTGGCCTTCAGGCCATGATCTTTGTCATCTTGAGTCTGTCATGAGTGAAATATCCTTTGGCTTTACCTTCGTTTGTTGCATTTGTTGATTTCTTCTTACTGTTGGTCTGTGAGTTTGGCGTCCGCCTCCAGCCCTCCAACTTCTTGCTTGATCTCACCTCCCGTGGCATGGGTCTACTTGATTGAAATGTTCAGCTCTTGGTTTGGTGGGGCAGGGTAGGGCTGGCCTCTTCCCCCCCCCTCTAGTGGCTTTCCTTAGTGTGACGACCCCTGATTTTAACCATGTATGTCTGTGGGATTCTCCTCTCCTCTTGACACTTTGGATCCCCTCAAGGCTTGGAGCATCCCTCTTGCCCTCCAGTGGCACACCTTCCTAGGTCTGCTCAGCGGCACGGTCCTCCCTGGGTCCACTCAGCGGCATGACCCTCCTTGAGTTTGCCCAGCAGCACACTCTCCCTGGGTTTGCTCAGCGGTACCCCCCCTTTTTTCATTCGTCTACCTGGCGGCACACTCTCCCCTCCTTTGCTCGGTGGCACACTCCCTTCAGCTGCCAGTGGTACACCCTTGGATGTCTCAGCGGCACACCTCCTCTATTGGTCTGCCCAGTGGCACACCCTTGGATTGTCAGCCTGGCACCCCTTGGCCATCATTTCTGCAGTGTACTCATAGCTTGTCTCAGTCTACTGGTTCCTCGTTCGGCGTTTTCTCCGAGTTTTCTGAAGTTTCCCCAAAGGTGGCTGCCCAGGCACCCACCTCAGTTGTTGGTTCATGCCACTCCTTGTGGGTGTGTTCCTTGTTATTCCCTTACCTCCCGGGTCAAGGGGAGATGCTGTCGAATTTTCGTCAGGAATAACAATAAATTTAAAGGATGAAAAGAAGCAGCAAACAGATGGACTAAATGGTAATGAGACACTCTAATCAACTAAAAAGACTGCACAAAATTCAAGGAATTGAACTGAACAAGACTTCAAGAACTGTATCGCTAAATATAACTTGGGACTCAATCTCATGACAGAAAACTAAAAGCTTAACCATGTAAGATTCTTCATCATGAACTGAACAAGGGACCCTCTCTCGAACCCTGGCCCGCTCTTTGAACAGCATACTTTACTTGGTTTTACTCTCCATTCTGCCCAGCGGTACGCTCCCACCTCCCTCCAGCGGTACGCTCCTTCATCCTTCAGCGATACACCCTTCAGCGGTACGCCTACCTCCAACTCTCAGCGGCACACTCCAAATCACCTTCCAGCGGCACGACCTCGCCCCTTGCATGAATATGCATTGCACCGATACAACATGCGTTGCACCGATACAGCCCCCAGGCTGCACTGACTATGCCTAGCATTGCACTGGCTTCGTCCCTATGCATGAGCATGGATTGCACCGACTCAACCCCCAGGCCGCACTGACTATGCCTAGCATTGCACTGGCTTCGTCCCCTTGCATGAACATGTATTGCACTAACTCAGCCCCCAGGCCGCACTGACTATGCCTAGCATTACACTGGCTTCGTCCCCTTGCATGAACATGCATCGCACTGACTCAGCCCCCAGGCCGCACTGACTATGCCTAGCATCGCACTGGCTTCGTCCCCCTGCATGAACATGCATTGCACTGACTCAGCCCCTCCCCAGGCTGCACTGACTATGCCTAGCATCGTACTGACCTCGTCTCCTTCATGGCATGAATGTTGCACCGGCCCTGCCCCTTTTGCGCCTCTTACCCCCCAGCGGTACACCCCATCTCCTCTCTTGTGTTCAGCGGTACACACCTTCTACCGTTCAGCGGTACACACCTTCTACCGTTCAGCGGTACACTCCATCATCTCTCCAATGAATGCATATATATGTGTAATAAGAGGGGGGCTATATAATAAAAGGAATGATGAATAATAATAATAATAATAAGACAAAAGGGGGTGGTCCCAATCAAGATAATGATAAAAAAAGGGGAAAATAATAACAAAAGGGGTGGGGTAATTCCAACCAAATAATAAGCAAAGAGAAGCTAACAAAAGGAAGTGATGCAAATAAATGAGCGATAATGATACATGTCACTCAAGGCAACTCATGAACATAACGACATGGTCTTCATCTCCCCTTTTTGGATTCTGAATCCGGGAATATTGATGATGCTCTCGTAAGCCGACCTTCACCCTCGGGAGTCCTCTCTCTCATCATGGTGACCGCTCGGCCTTACCTCGGGCCAATATCTCACCAGGGTCCCCTCCCTCACCGGGATCTGACTTTTCTCCCTGTATTAAAATTGCCGTCCCTCGGCAGACATTCGCACGGATTCGTCCCCCGTTATCGTCCTGTTTTCCGTATGAACTTTTGTCCAAACATGGAATGGTCTATCGGTGACCGACATAATTCGAGTATTCATGCCCTCACCTCGGGCTCACCGCGTAGCCCGACTTCCTTTTCCTTCCTGCTTTGATTAGTATTTTTTTCGGTCGTGGAGCCCTTATTTCCGGCAATTAATCAAGGGTATTCCTCTCTCCGAGGGGATGTAAATGACGTTGTGACCTTTATGGCACAACGGGTCTCAGTCCCGACCCGAACCACACAATTGTCTGATTAGTCAGATCGAGCGCACAATAAATCGTCACTTTGTGATTGGCATGCCCACGCACCTAAATAAACGAACAACATGATCAGTGAAAATAAGTGCGTCCACAGGTGCTGCGGGCCCCGCTGTGACTGGAGTAGCTGGCAGCCGGGTGCCGGAGGCACTGTTGTGACTGAAGGAGGTGGGCACTGGGAGACCTCGATGGTCATGCTCGGGGCCCGGTGTGACTGGCAGTCGGGTCTCGGAGGCACCGTTGTGACTGGAGTTGTTGACAATCGAGTGTCGGGGGCACCGTTGTGACTGGAGTAGCTGGCAGTCGGGTGACGGGGGCACCGTTGCGACTGAAGGAACTGGGCGCCATGAAGAGGCTAAGACCCAAGTCGATACATGTGTTCAACTGGCTTCATGCTATATGAGAGCCATGTGGGCTTTACAAATGGGCCGAGGGGGCCGAAGTACAATGGGCGCAAGCCGCGGGACAATTCCAACATGCGGGTCGGTCCCCGGGTCAATGCTGGATAAGGCGGATATCCGCATGTTTTACATAGGCTCTCCATGAGGAGATCGAGATAAGCCCGGCTGCCTAGGTGGCAGGGGCAGTCGTGGGCTGGCGCCTGACGGAGGTTGGACGCAGCTCAAGGTGAGCGGTCGGGTCCGGGCCTTAGAAGGCGAATGTCGTCATGCTGGGGAGTCGAGGCCTACCCCAGGAATATTACTCCCGGGCCAGTGGTCCGGCTAACTCGAGTCATCAGTCAGAGCGGTCGGCGGCCAGCTCATGGCGGGCGGTAGGCACGTGATTCCGTGACAGAAGTAGGTGCGACATCATGGCGTATGCGTAGCCATCGTGGGTTGTCATACGCGGGTGGACCCGAGATATGGGTGTGTTCGCCGTTGTCATAACGCCTTATGTGCGGCGGGGATGGACTTATGTGCGATGGCTGGACGCCGCGTGAGGGGAGTACGTGTGACATACCCTCGGCGTGTACGAGCCCCCTCGGCGTGTACGAGCCAATCAACAAGCCAACCACGCACGCACTTAGTTCCTCGCGTTCTGCGTACAACCCTCGCTGGGTGCCCGCGGAGGAACTCCGAGGGTGCAGCAGTTAGGTCATAGGTTGTTGAATTCCATTTCATTCCCCTATGCATTCTATGACTATTGAGATCCCTAGGGGGGGCTTTTATAGGGAATGTGAAGGGTTGGGGAAAGGTTTAGGCGGACCAAGTTGGGGGCCTAACTTGGTCCGGGTAAACCCTTGAAGAAAGAAAAGAAAACCTGTTGTTTTTGTTGTTTACGGAGTGGGGGAGGGAGGGTTTAGGCAGACCAGCCCAAGGGCTGGTCTGGTCCGCCTAAACCCCTCACGGAGGGGTTTTTTCTTCACAAAAATTCTTTCTTTTTTGGTTTTGGGAGAGGTTTACGCGGACCAGCCTGAGGGGGGGAGGCTGGTCCGCCTAAACCCTCCCCCGGGGGGGTTTAGGCGGATTGGGTTGGCCCTTTTTTCTTTAAAAAATCTTTTTTTTTCTATTTTGATGGGGTTTAGGCAGACCAGCCTTGGGGGTGAGACTGGGTTGGGTGTTTTTAATTAAAAAATACTTTTTTTATTGTAATGGGGGTTTAGGCGGACCAACCTTGGGGGTGAGGCTGGTCCGCCTAAACCCCTCCCCCCAGGGGGTTTAGGCGGACCAGCCACAGGGGCTGGGCTGGTCCGCCTAAACCCCCCCAGGGGGGAGGGGGGTTTACGCAAGTTTGACTGGGGGGTTTGACCACGGATTTACCGTGGGTTTGACCGCAGGTTTGACTGGGGTTTAGACTGGGGTTTTGACCCGTTATAAATAGAAATTTTCTTCCGGGGGCGGAGGGTGGTTTCCCCTTGACCCCCGCGACCTGACCGCGCAGGTCGATCCGCGTGCGAGGGCGCACGGTGGTGGTGCATGACGCGATGGGTTGCTGGGAGTCCCTTTTTTGCCCTCGGACTTACTATAGAGTGGCTGGAGCATACGCGTCCACCAGGTGCTCGGGAAAATTCTCGACACGCGTGTGTGAGCCGTATAAGTGTGCCGTGAGCTCCTGAAGCTTGTGGTTAGCCCAGATGGGCCTTCCCTTAACTTCAGAGGTCTGGAGGGAGGCGACTCGGGGGTAGACCCCGGCCTCGTTACTGGGTGCCACCTGGCGTGGCTTGTAGTCAGGGCGCCCCCTGGGTTAGCTCGGGCAGCTGTGTTGAACGCGGGTAAACCCGCAAACCGAGTGATCGGGGGTGATCCTGATCGATTGTCGATGTTGCCATGGGTCACGGCTAGCTGGTTAGGACCCTTAGTTGGGCCCGGTGACTGGGGCGTCGACATGATGATGTCGTTTGTCTGGTGGTCGGGGTGACCCCGCTCCTTAGCAAAGAGTCGTATGATGCGGCAGGCTGTTCTGAGTCCCGAGTTAACCCGGTTGTTGAGGCGTCGGTGGTGTGACACCGTATGCAGGATGTCCGGGCGTGATCCCCGAATCTTCACGGAGTGTCGTAAGGTACGGTAGGTTGTCCCGAATCCCGAAACTGACCCGATTGTCGAGAAACTGGCTGTCATAGTGCCATTTGCTCGGGGCCGATCCCAGGTTGTTATGTTGCACCGCTTGACATGGCGAAGTGTCTCAATTTCTGAGCTCAACTTGACTGGTAGAGCAACTTTGGCGATATGCCGTTTTACTCTATTTAGAGAGTATTTCCCTATGCTTAATCCCCAATTAATTCGAGAAAGTAAGCATGTGCCAACAGGGGTCCACAGTCAAGTCCTCCCTGACGCGTTGAAGCATGTCTCTTCCAAAAGCATGGTAAGTCCTTACATTCCTGACACGTGGTGACGGCCTAGCCGACGCTAAGGACTCTCACATGGAGGCAGGATTGCGGCTTACTTCACTGTCACCATCGCCATCCGTCGAGATCTCCTGAGGCTCCCATTGGTCATCTTCCATTACAGCAATTCGAGCAATTTCGTGTGCAAGGAGATCATCTGAAGTTATGCCTGGGAGAAGAACGCAACCATGCGCTCTGAAACCAATGATATAAAATTATTGTGGGTACACAATAGGGTGAGGAATACCTAGAGTTCGTAGTCTCAAAACTAAGAGGTCCCAAAAAGATGGCTACCAGAGTCGGCCCCAAAAATCACGCTCTAAATCTCGACCTCATCAGTGATGAGTCCTCATAGAAGCATTGGAGAGAACACCCATGTTCAACACAAAGTGTAGAGAGAGAACTAGAGAGAGAGAGTATGTATGAGAGAGAGAGAGAGAGACTTGAGGGTTCGTGTGTCGAGCATCAAGAGAAAACACTACCTCTACATGCCTTTTATAAGCTTTGGGAAGGAGGGTTGCATGCCATTCATGCACGCATGCGAAAGGATGCATGCGTCTGTTCGCATGCGGTTGCCCATTGTGGGCAGCCTGCATGTGAACAGGCACTTCCCCTCCCCTGCCGTTATCAACAGTACAATGGGCAGCCTGCATGTGAACAGGCACTTCCCCTCCCCTGTCGTTATCAACAGTGCATTTCTAGATGGGGGAGAACCTTGGGACGTGAGATGGCGGCCACCCATATGATAGGGTGATGATGGGATCTCCGCCACGTGAATGCATAAACAACTAGGAAGTAGGGACTAGGGAGCCAACTGAAGGGAGGTGGAGCATGGGAAAAGTCTTCTAGGATGGTGACTCGATCACCCACCTCACTGATAGTCAAATATGAGAAATGATTAACACCCATCTTGGGAGGTTTTCTACATGTTCAAGACTGAATTAGTCCACGTGGGTGCTTGTTAAGAAATACTTAATACTTGTCCTGGATGGGGAGGTTTCATATCCGTCCATGATGGGATTGGTCCATGTGGATGTGTCTAGATGGGTGAGCACCAACGTGAACCAATCCCGTCTTGGACGAGTAGGAAACCTCCTCGTCCAAGATGGGCAGCTAGCTTTTCTCTTCAAATATTCATTTGGGGATAATATATATCTCATAAAATCTTGCATATTTATTCTAGTGTTTTTTGCATGAAGACTATTGTTAGATGAAAATTTATAAAAAAAACATTCTTGGAAATATATTAGTAGGAGTATCACTGCATAAATCTTAATTGTGAAAATTTGACATCATCGTAATCGTGCATTGCCAGCCATGAGGTTAACCATAATTAATTTTAACTAGAATTATGAAAAGAATAAATTATCCCAATTTAAAATATAAAAATATTATCTCCTCTCCCTCCACCTAGTCGTCAGACCCCCTCCCTCTCTCTTGGCCACCGGATGCCATCGGATCCCCTCCCCCTCCCTTGGCCACCGGGAGCTACTACGAGGGCGGCACCATTCAGTGGTTAGGGTAGGGCGGTGGTCCAAGTGGCGCGGGAGCAATGGGAGCGATGCTCCGGCTGGGCTACAGCCCTGCTCATGCACGGGAGGTGAGCTGCGGCTAGTGCTTTGTTGCAGCGTTTGAGAGGGAGGGGGATGGGAAATGAAGAAAGAGGGACTCGATGGGGGTTGTCTGGGTGCGCCAATGGTGAGATATAAGAGAAAAGAAGAAGGGGGAGGAAGGAGGGGGGCTCGATGGGGGAAACCTTAGCAGTCATGGAGTGGCAAAGGGGAGGGGACCGCTGTTGTGCCCATGTGGTCATTTGAGTCATCTTGTGGTCACTTGGGTCATTCGACATCATCATGTGATCATTTGAGTTATTTGATACTCTTGGTTTTGATAATGGCTAAATACTATAAGTCATTGATGTTTTACCACTCTTATATGACTAAACTACTTGATGTTCTTTCATGACAGATATGCCAAGGAATGGAGTGGAGATGGCAAAAGTGAAAGCTCAATGACTGCGTCCTCGCACGCGGATCGACCTGTGCGGTCAGTCACGTCGCGGGGTTCAAGGGGGCAGCGCCCCTTGCGGGGGTTTCCGGGGGCGGAGGCCCCGGAACAAAATTTTGATTATAGGAGCAATATAATCAATAGAAATCTTCCAGACTGTCAAGGATGATGCCACAGATGAGAACATGCTGCTAAAGGACTCAAGCGACGGAGCTAATATGGTTAACGGACTGACCCGGAATAACCCGGGGTCTGCCCAGATGGCGGTCGACCGCCCCTACCAGCAGCTCACTGGCTGACGGATTCTCAGTGGCGGTCGACCGCCAGCCCAGTAGCGGTCGACCGAAAATTTCAGAGATCAAAATTCTACATGGTTTCTTAGTAGCGGTTGACCGCCAGCTTCCACAAGTCGACCGCCAGTCCCGAGCCAACAATGTTGACTTTATTTTCCACTTTGAGAAGAGCCCCTTTCCTTGTATTTGTTTAACCCCAAAGTCACCCAATCCCCCATGGATTGTGGATCTGGTCTGGGGGATGTCCAAGGACCATTCAAAGGTTCTAAAACACACACAAGAAGGGTTGGAAACCCTAAGGCTAAGAAGGGGGATCAAAGGAGATTACACGGGTGTGTTCAAGGGAGAGGAGTTCGAGTACTATAGCTGTGAACAGTACTCCGGAAAGAAGTTCTTCATCAAATCCTCAAGTGATTCAAGCTACTTCAAGAGGAGATCAACCCCAAGCCAAGTGAAGAAAAAGTTAGAACCATCATCCTCTTCATCATCTCAAGGTGATCCAAAGAAGCCCAATCTCAAGGGAGATCAAATCGGCATCCTTCATCTTCTTCATCAACTCAAGGTGATCCAAGCAAGATCTTTTCACAAGTAAGAAGATACCATTGAAGCATCAGATTCAAGCTCCAGCAATCTTAGACAAGATCTTTTCTCTTTGAGCATATTCTATATCTTGTTTGAGTGTTTTCATATTTGTTCTCTTTCCATTTCATTTAAATATTTGAAACTGAAGATCGTCCCTACCGGTGGTTAGTAGTAAGGCAATCGGAAGTTGTCCGATCTGCGATGTTGACGTCCCTACATGTGGTTAGTAGGAAGGCAATCGGAGGTCTTTCCGATTTACGGTTCATGCGTTGCACTAGTGGAGCCTCACCGGATTTGGTGAGGGGTGGACGTAGGACTGGGGATTCAGTCCGAACCACCTTAAAATTTCGTGTGTTGTGGTTTGATTGTGCGATTGCCTTGTGTTAGATGCATGCTTAGGTTCAATCTCTATATCGCGTAATCATCTTACTAAAGCAAATCATTGTGTCCTTCATTAAGCTAGTTATATTCCGCTGTTATTATCTTTATCTAACTTTAAAGAGGGTTGCATTGCGAAAAGAGGGGCAGATCTATTCACCCCTCCCCTCTAGATCCGTTGTCCACTACTCAACAACCGCGACGACATGGAGAGGCATAGGGGTCCCTCTCGATGGTGGTAGAGCAAGAGGGGTATAATTTAACAATATTCATTGGGGATATACATGATAATATAAAGAGTATGAGACCATATAATAGAATATTCAAGATTCCAGAGGTATATGTATAATTATCCCGTTCATTCGTTGCCCCACTCCCACAGCTTAAGAGAAAGATATGAATATAAAGTTTTAATATCGTGGATAATATAAAAATATTTAGAATTTAGATGACAAGGTTAATTATACGCGCGTGCATCTTTAATTAATTTGATCACCTGAATATCCAGCCGTCCTTTCTTCGTTGCAACTGTTGATGACATCTATACCCATAGCTTTAATATATATTTTCATCTGCTTATAAATTAAGACTGAAATTAATCTACTTAGCTTAATATAATATGGAAAATCAATTAATTAGCATCCCCCCATCAGAGAACGGGAACTTAATTATTTCCTCGTCCATGTCGAGATATCATTATCCAACATGCACCCCCCCCCCTCCTCCTCTATCGAGGGACTTATTTTTTAGTCCACCAAGTCACATCCCCGTTAAGTCATTTTAGATTTTGGCCAAAATACCCTTCTCTCTCTCTCTCTACCCCTATAAATTAATCTCTCTCTCTCTCTCTCTCTCTCTCTCTCTCTCTCTCTCTCTCTCTCAATGATTTTTCCCTCTCAAATGGACTTCCCCCAGAGTGGAGAAACATATAGCAGAGAGAAAGTGGAGTAATGCTGAACTAAACTTCTCTCTCTATATTTTCTGTAGCAGAAGCAGTCACGTACGTACGTACGTCTCTAATTAATTATTACTCTATATGTCCCCAAATTATACTCTTAATTACTTCCCTTTTTACAGGAATTACAAATAGCAAACAAAGCGAAGATAAGAAAAATCAAATACATACAATGGATACGGGCATGATCGATGCTGGAGGAGATTCTTCTTCTATCGAATTCGTCGCGCACAAAGGTGATCGACCCATGCACGTACTGGAGAAGACCCCGGCCCCTCGTCACTTGGTGACTGAGTTCTAAAAGTGAAATGGACACAAACTATCTAGAGCAAGCTAAATCAATGCAGTGACAAGTATAATTAAGAGGAGATGAAAAGAAATGGAACACAATATATATATATATATATATATATATATATATATATATAGCACAGAGACACAAATTAAGATGTTTATCTTAATTCGGCACTGATTAATCTCAATTCATCCAGTTCTCAAGATAACTGTACTTGAGAGTGGATTCCACTGACTGAACCACTCACACACCAGACCAGATCAAAACCAGCAAGCCAGTGTTACTTCTTATATATGACCAATTGTGATAAATTGTGAAACTCTAGACGGTGATCTAAGTAGTGCTGGATAAGTCACCAAGGGGAGGTCATAATCAATATCAGAATCTCAGTGTCTCTCGTGGTTTGTCTTCGTGTTTGTTTGTCTCTCCTATTTACATGATCAATAGTCTTTAAGATTAGACTCAAATTTAATTTTAAATTATAATTTTTTTCCAACACTCTCATTTACACCCCCCCCCCAATCTAGAAGCTACTGCACGTCTAACACAAGTGATGACTCAGCTTTATCTACTATATATAAAAGCTACTGATCTTTTGACCTGCAATGTGTTAGCATGCACAGTATGTAATTAATTAAGGATATGATTTTTACATATCCGCAATAAGACATGACTGTATGGAGTAGAAAGAGTTGCACCCATTAATTAAATGCTCTTTGAAAATTTAATATTAATAGTTTATGTTATTTGAATATAAAATTATAGAAACGATCGATTATATTAATCTATCAAGAATTTTCAAGATATAATCTAAATTCATATGGAATTCGGTTAACTTAAATAATACAATCTATTTCACGTATATATATATATATGTCAAGTAACTGAAGATTTGTTGGGTTAATTGAATATGAAACACTGAAATAAGTTAATCGAAGATATGTATTAGATTTCCAAGTGTTTTGATAATCGAATACCTTGATGAGATAATCGAAAGGAATTAATACGATAATTGAATGGATCTGATAAGTTAATCAAATAATAATATGAGTCTTCGTAAAAGAAGATACGATGAGTTTATATATGATGAAATAACTCACTTTCGTGAAAATGAAGTGAATGTTATGTTAATTGATTATCTAGCTAGGGACGTCATCGTGTGCGTCCTCTACGGAAAAAGAAAAAAAAAAGTGTGCCCATTGCTCGCTCCCATCATGGCCGGTACCGGTAGTTAATTTCGATCCCCGCTCTCGACGATCTCATCCTCCCCAATTCTCCGAGTGCCCGAACGTCTATTATATCAATGTCTAATGTGTTATCCATATAACACAGTGTCAATGTGCACCTTCCAAGTTGTCGATGTGTGGCGTAAGTAACGATTGGGTCTAATGCATATCATTAACGTGTTATTAGTAACGCGGTATCTATATGTTGATGCATCGTCCAAGCTGTCAATATAAAGTGCCAGTAGCAACTGTGTCTAATATATACTTCATTAGTAACACACCTTCAGTTACGCAATATCAATATTATCTCGATCCCCCTACCCACACACACACGTACAGAGGTGAGGTCAAGTTACCATGATTAGAATGTTAATGCTCGGACGATCCAACTTTGAACTAGCCTAACAATCTGGGCATCACATCTAGAAAATCTTCGGCACTTGCACAACTGACGTTTATTGTGTGCCTCGACCAGAGAGAGAGAGAGAGAGAGAGAGAGAGAGAGAGAGAGAGAGAGAGAGAGACTATTATTCAAATATCTCTGATTGGGATGAGAGAGAGAGAGCACATCGAGAAAGGGGTAGTTTGACTATATCTTATTCAAATATCCAAGGGATTAGAAAATAGGGGGTGCAAGTTGGATGATATCACGAGGGAGAACATGAAATAAGGTCATATTTGGCATGGGGTTGAATTAGAGTTATTCTCGTTTCAATTTTATTCTTCATTTGACGTAGTAAAAATTGACGGGGATATATTATGTTAAGAAGAATAAAGATAACCCTAAAAATGGAGTTAATACGATAATAACTCGTCTCAACAAAAAATAGTTTGACATGGGATCCACGTCTAAAAAATTTCACAAAAAAATGAATATATTTATTTATAAATACGTGTCTATCTTTATAATTTTTGATATAAGATCTTTTAAATCCTTTCTTAAAACCTCTACGGCACCTTAATTAGGTGGTGCAGCGAGCATTACTCGTCTAATATTTATCAATCTCTTCTAATAACGTTAAATAGAAGAGATGAAAAAAAAGTGAAGAATTAATATACAATTTGCCTAAAAGACAAAAGATAATAATAAGATAATTTGTAAGGCAAAGATTAGATGATTGGGACGGTAATTATCAAGTCCTCTCGATAATCTCAGTTACAAGCGACTCTTTTGTAGCAATCGGTACGTACATCAACGGCCTTTTTACGTAATAATATTAGCACTTCGGACTTCCATGTGATTGGCATATATATATATATGTAGATGATTCTTTCGTTAACCAAACTTTTTGGTTCGTCACAAACATTAATAAAGGGAAAACAAACAAAACACAGTGTCATCTACTCCGTCACGGCACATTTTGACAGATGTGCCCTTCGGACATCCTAATTACCTATCTTTGTAAAATATTACGATGTCGTTAGTTTATGTTATATTCTTTGTCACTTGTTATGATTACGAAATTAGATATTTGAAGTGAGCAATTTAAGTTTGGTGATATCAAATTTAATTCTTTTTCAATTATTCGATTTAAAAATTAAATTATAAAAAATAACAAAAATATGATACATGAAGTGACATGGTAACATTTTTCTCCGTATTGTCATCAATTATGGTCAAATAAAGATAAAAATTTATAAGAACTCGAGACGTGTCTCGATGATTCATCGTCTCCTCTAGTGACGGAGAAGTCGTGGAGTTCAATTTCACTCACCAACATGCGAAGTAAGAACACTCACCTCAGATTATTCACGGGTGTAGATCAGACTCGAGATCACTTGTCCCCTAGTTTATGAAACATCAAGGAATGTCATTTTCATACTCTCGATCCCCAACCACTAGACCATGTAACCCTCTCCATATCTCTCGATCCCCGACCACTAGACCATGTAACCCTCTCCTCCATACATATATTGAGGGCATCGAACAAAGACTAGGGTTACTTCAACCCTATCAAAGAGCCTATAACTCAGTGGTATTAACACCCCCTTCTCATATAAGAGGTTTGGAGTTTAAACCTAATGTTAATGTGTCATAGGGGAAATTTAACTCTTGGATGCAAGAGAACTTATGCCTCTGAATACTCCCTGCAAATGGGATGACTTGTAGGAAGTTTATTTTATCCTTTACGGTGAAATTTCTAAAGTCCTCGTCCGTATTGGTAAAAATATCGTTTGTATAAATAAGATTATTGTGAAATTAAATGAAAAAGATCCTACTCTAAGGGGAATCCAGTGATTTCTCCGAATTGTAAAATACCTGAAAAAGGAAGAGGATTACTTCGACGCCGGCGGCTCCATGCCTGACGGTAGTCCGGAGCTTATCTAAAGAGCGCCGCCCCCCCGCCCCCTTTCTCGGTGCCCACTCGCCTCTCTCTCTCTCCCTCTACAACACGGCGGCAAAAATAGCCTTAAACGCAACCGCTTCCGCGTGTACTCTCTCACTGTTTGCCCCCTGTTTCGTTCTTAATTACATCATTGCCACTGGCCTCGCCCCCCTGTTTCTCCGTTATCAGCCCCGACCGCTTCTTTGGGGAATCCCGATCACCTCCTTCGTCCTCTCTTCTTCTGCTGCTGCTGCTTCTTCTTCTCTCTCTCGCTCTCTCTGGTTGTGTCTTCTGAGCTCTGGG
The DNA here is from genome assembly GCA_022559845.1 of Amorphophallus konjac. NCBI lineage: Eukaryota > Viridiplantae > Streptophyta > Magnoliopsida > Alismatales > Araceae > Amorphophallus > Amorphophallus konjac. The sequence goes on along the minus strand of CM040117.1, from coordinate 212,016,351 downwards.
GAGGAAAGGCAGTGAGCATGTTGATCGAGGACGGAACCCGCTGCCTCGCGGCGACGACGGCGGTGCACGATCCGTTCTCTTCGCGCGGAGATGTCACCTACAGGTGGTCGAGCCTTTTCCCGGGATTCCTTTTTGCTCCGTTTCCTTGGGATTCCGCGGTGTTGCGTTTGTTGTCTGTTCTTGGTTTTCCACGGGGAAGGTGGGGGGAGAATTCGAGTCGGTTTCCTTTGGGTGATGGATCGGGAGGATGGGCGGGTGGGGATCAAAGCCCTCGGAGAGGAATTCCAAATTTGGGGGGGATCGGAGGGGACAGTGTGGAGGACATACTGTAGCAATTCGTTGCCGTGGAACGGCGGAAGTTAGGGTTTTGTGTGCCTTCTCGGTAAACCCTGTGTTCAGATTTTAGTGACCAGTGAACTGATATCATAATTGCGGAAAGGTGATATTGCTGCCTCCTGGCCCTCGGTGTGCATGTGTGTGTGTGTGTGTATGTGATATGGGTAGTGCAATTTGGATGTGAGTTCTTGGTTTCTGGCCGCCGTCCCTGGCACACTTGGGATGTCCAAGCTGTGGGTATGGTCATGTGATGAAACTTCAATCTGAATATGGGAGACATCGGATACAGAAACCAATATATTTATTTGTAAGAAGACAAAACATTTAAGTGGGCACCATTTTAATCGAAAGTTATTTTACTTCTCTGTCTTTGGTGGGAAGTAACCATCTTTTTCATGTTGTAATGCCAAAAGTTTTGTCGAAACTACGAAATATGTAATTAAATGGACGCTGTCGATACTCTTATTGGAATACACGTGATAGTTATCTGATGTTTGATTAAAATGGACACCCATGGATGCAGATCATAAATCCAGCTCCATTTACAACCCAAAGTACGACCTTGGAAAGGGTCCTTTTCTTGTTTGACTTACTGGTTTATGCTATTATGTTCAAATGGGTCTTCCTCGAAAATGCCATCAACGGGCTTGTAGGATTTTGTAAGCCAGTTAGATTAGCTCTGCCTGATTGACTGAATCCCAGTAATACATGGCTTATGGGATTTTGTCAGTTCTGATACGTAGGTCGGTCTTTTGTGTCGATTGTTCTTTTGGCTAATTTTCGTCTCAAGTGACTAGTATGTGAATCATGGGCTGACAAAATGAGTCATGTTTCTTTGTCTAAGCCCACAGTTGCGGTTCATGTGGATATGCACTGAATCTGAGCTCTTCCAACCGGAATGTGACGAATTTCGGCTCGAAATATGGCAAAGCAATCAGAAAGGGGATCATTTCTTTCTTCTCCATAGATGAAGCTAGATTCTCCAAGAGCGAGGAGTACAGATGCATGCCCTATTTCATCTCAAAACACTCATGGGGGCTGTATCGGCGGAGGACTAAACTTCTCTGCCGGCAGTGTGGGAACCGCATTGGTGTTGCCTACGATGAGATCCACAAATCTGAAGATTCCGTCTCCGGCGGTGGAAATGGTGCTGCTGGTCACAGGAAGTACAACATCAAGATAAGTGCCTTGCAACCTCAAGTGATGAGTCACTTATTCCCTTATCTTATGACCTATGACGAAGCATGTGACAAGCTCTCATACTGGGCTAGTCGTCTCATTGCATATGCAACCGAAGGAGCATAAAGAGCATACAATAGCCAATTAATTGTTGTCTCATCGATGCATCTCTGTGAACTTGCATCTTGAACCGTGTTGTACAAAAGTCCGTTTACCGAGCATGGAAGGTGAGCTGTGCATTTTTTTCCTGGAGTTTCATTGTGCATATCAAAATTGTCATTGGAGATATCCGTTTGTAATATGTGTCATCTTTTTTCTGTTGGTGTCATCGATTCAGGGTTTTCTTTCAATCATTTACTAATTGCTGCCAATAAGAATGCGAAGATACTTCATGGCATGGCCTGTCTCTCTCTCTCTCTCTCTCTCTCTCTCTCTCTGTGATGTGCCTTTAGAGAGGCTAGCGTGCAAGCTATGTTGAACATTGAATTGTATGAAATGTTGATTAAGTTTGGCAGGTTTACAACATTCATGCTGGGGGGGGGGAGGGGAAGGAACATTTAACCTAGTTGTGGATTCCATAGGAGAGACTAAGTTTCATTGTGGTTAATGAGATGAGAGGCTGTCGCTCGGCCTTGCCCCATCGATGTCCTATTAAGATCTCCCTCCAATGGACCGTTTTGTGTGTCCAGACGAACAAGGCATTAGGCACCCGCTAAACCTGGATGATCATGTATGTAGAAAGGACCACCTGGTGGGTAGAGAGATACCCGGTCTTTGAAGGCATAACTACGTGTGTTTCCTATCTCCTCTATTATTTTGATGTTGTCTGTACTCGGACAAAGAAGACAATCAAGTGTTCCTGATTCCCCCCACAACCCCCCACCCCCCCAAGAAAAAAAAAACACACACGTTCACAAGGTATTTGCTAAACCTGGGTAATCCTATCTTTTTGCATGAGGCAGCTTTGTTTCTAAACGAAAAGCCATTTTCTATTTGATGGGTCTGTTTTAAAATTCAACACTCTGTATGATGATAAATCAAACTCGGAATTCAACCCATTACTTATTTACCCAAAAAATGTGTGTAAAAATCCAACATGGGTCCCAAAACTCTTCACCCGGACGTTTGTTTTTACCCATGAAACGGAGGCCCAGTCCCCGCCCGTTGAGGGATGCATGACGAGAGCGGGGACGAGGGAGGGGTCTGGCCCAGAGAGAGACGAACTGCGGCGGCCAGCCACCGCGCCGTCCGTGCCCAGGTTCTCGTGCCACCATGCCACCGCCCATCACGGCCGCCATGCATAAAAGACTGAGTTAGACTGATACAGTCCCTACATTCTCGTGATACCTTCCCTACATTCTGGGTTAGACTGAGGGCCACCAGCCCGGAGATACATTGCATCACGGTAATTTGAATTTTTTTTTTTTACTATTTTTTCCATTTAGCGGTCAATGACACCCAAACTATTTTCACAGAAGAGTTGTAAGGTGTGCAATAAAATACTGTGAAATATTATTTTATGTGCAGTATGTTTTCATGTCTAGAATGTTGTTGATTATTTTACGATATTTTCTTTATGTTCAGTGGTGGAGCTAGAAAAAAAATGGGAGGTCAAATTAAATATAGTAGAATCATGGAAGGTATCCTTCGACATAATGAACATTGGTCTTTATATATATATATATATTAGCTTTTATTTAATGGTCTCAAAAATGAGTACACTAAATTAGAGAAATAACTCAAAGTAGATGCTTTCTTTTTCGCGCGCACACACACACCGTTTATGTTAGAAGCCCAGTAAATTTATTGGTGATTGCACCACAACACAACACACACCCACACCCCGTTTATGTTAGAAGCCCAGTAAATTTATTGACTTCCAAAACGTTATCAAACCATGGGGCCTGGTCTATCAAAAAGGGCCTGCTCAATTACAGTGGAGGCTTCATCAGATCTATATATCAGTACAATCCGATCGTTGATCGGATAGATAGAAAAATGAAGAAAAAAAAAAGATAAAACATTGTGTACTTTAAAATGGGTCGAAAGTGACAGACCCATTATTCAGGGTCTCCTAGAATATATGATCTTTATGTTTCTATTTTTTTAGCTGTTCAATTGACAATCAAACTTTATGAAGATGTGACTTAGAATATGGGACTTGATAAATAAATTTTAAAACAAACAAACAAACATGCAGCTGAACAGTGTAGCAAGTGAAACACTTAAAGTGGCCCCGCCTGACCAAGCAATTGCTCGGGCCAGGCATAACTTTTTCAAGTCTCGTCCGTAGAGCCAGGAAAATGGGATCTAGACTTCTAGTGTGATGCTTCAGTAACCCCCGTTAATTAATAATGGTGGCCAATTGTTGGTGATGATTCATGGTTGATTCTGCTAGTATATGATACCTGAGTTTTGCATGTATATTTAGATTTTTGCTTAAGCTTCTACATCTCTACCTGCGGTAATATTAAGTATTTAAATATCTACTTGTGTCGTTTGCTATCGGAAGAAAATATCTGTTTTTATTTCTCTTTAGAGGGGTTTGATATATAGGTGGTAGGGGTGAATATGGTGCCATTTAGTTCGATTTGAGATCATTTTTTTTCAAATCGAATGGAACCGAATTTGTTCGTCAACTCGAACCGAATCAAACTGAAAAAAAATCGATTTAGTTCGATTTCAAATCGAATTTTTATATTTTATTATAATATATATAAATTTAATAACTTATATGTATATAAAATAAAATATTTGTATTTATATTTTGTATATTTTTATGTGTACATAATTAAAATTTTAAATATTTATAAATATTTATAATATATAATATTAATAATAATATATAAATAATATATTTGATTTATTCAATTTAATTCGATTTCACACGTCATGAAATCAAATTAAATCGAATTCGACTTGAAACTGAATCAAATTGAACCAGAACGGTTCGATTTGATTTTTCGATTTGCATCGAATTATAAACAGCCCTAATAAATGGGCCAGATTTTTTCCCGCTAGCTGAATCATATTGCATTCTTATGCAATATATTTCTTTGTTACATATTAGATTTCATTTCTACATAGAATTTATTTTCCACATGATCATTATGTGTTGTGAGACATATAATTTTGCTCATGGACGGGATCGGATCATGTAATAGTCAAGCAAGAAAACATCGATTTATCTAACCCGGTGGGATTGGTATTACTACGTACGTATACCCACATGGTTGGAAGCAGTGGCAAACGAACATATCTATATATGGATTTGGAGTCTCAAATCTGAACCAAACAATCAAATTACTTTGATTAATGCACCTGCATCCATGCATCAGAGGGCAAAAACATTCCACTTTATTCAAAGTTGGATGACACCAAAAGCAAATCACAATTCAAAGACCTGCACCAGCGAATGTGCAGAAGCAAATCTTTACCTGCAAAACCTCCTTCATGAGAGAGAGGGAGCGAGAGAGAGAGAGAGCGAGAGCGTGCAAGCTCTCAAGGCTCCCATCAGAAGAAGAAACCCAGAAGCGCAGCAGCTGCCAGCCCACCGTGCGCCACCATCTCCCTCAACCCCGTGGCCGCGGAAGCGTCGACGGCGTCCTTGGAAGGCCCCGAGGCCCCCTCTGCCGGAGAATCAGCCGCGCCCTTCTTGGGCTTCGGGGGCGGCGCCGCCACGGGGGCCGGCGCGACGTGCCCAAAGATCTGAAGGGGCAGCAGCACCTGGTCCACCTGGTACACCGCGAGCCGGCCGCCGGAGAACAGGGTGCTGGAGACGGTGGTGTTCACCACCCCCGTGGTGATGTTCACCTGGTTCCCGGAGCTTGTCACGTTCAGGGGGAACCCCCCGCCGCCGCTGGCGTCCCCGGCCTGCGTCCTGAGCGGGTTGCTCACGGTCTGGAACTGCGACAGCGGAACGAAGCCGGGGAGGACGTGGAACTGGACCAGCGCCACCTTCTGTTGGTCGGAGAGGGAGTTGAGAGTGCCGGTGGGGAGGTTGGCGAAGGCGTTGTCGGTGGGGGCGAAGAGGGTGAGACCGCCGGTGTTGGAGTTGTTGAGCTGGGTGTTGATCTGGTCGCCCACCTGGGTGCTCTTGAGCAGCCGCATCAGGATGCTGAACTGGCCCGCCTTCTCCAGCACCGCCGTCACATTCGGCGGCCCCACCGGCCCCGGCGCCGGCGCCGCGGTCGCCTGTGCCCCGGCTTCGCCGGAGCAGTGGAGCAAGAGGAGGAGGAAGAGGAGGGCGATGCAGCAAGCGGCCATATGGAGAGAGAGAGAGAGAGAGACCTGCAGGCGGGTTTCTCTGATATTTCTTCTCTCCCCTCTTTGCATGGAGTGGTGGGAGGGGTGGGGATGGGTTTATAATTAACGAGGTGGCGCGTCGGGCAACCAACCATGGGGCCGCCGGACTCCCCGGCAGCAGGGTTTTTTGCTTGGGATGGCAGCAAAAGATGCGGAGGCGCGGGTGTTTAACATCATGGGCGCGGATAGCCATGGGTGGGGGACGGGGGAGCTCGGAGGGGCCTCCGAAGGGTGTGTGGGCCGGGATGGGCATGAGTTGGAGGAGGGCTTCCTTCCCTTCCCTCTCACTCCACCGAGAGGTTTTCCGTATGGACTGTGTACGTTGGTGGGGGGCTCTCTTTCATTAATGCTTGCTGCCGCCGGAACGTGGAGAGGAGCGCAGAAGGGCATGAGCTGGGTCGATCGAGGGTGGGGTGATGCTTTCCCGGCATTTGTTGTTCTTCACCACCTTGCATGTGTAGCGATGATCTGATCGATCGATGAAAGCCCTTGCCTTTGCCAATTGCTCTGCCTGTCATGGAGTGGTGGGTGTGGTCGTGGGATGTGTTCATATGCTGTCTGTGGGGGCTTCCGATTGAAGGTTATAGAGAGCGGACAGAAGTTGGGGGGGGGGGGGGGGGATGCTAAGCTAATTAATAAGTTGCTGAGATTTGAAAACTCACCTTTGTGATCAGGTGGTGTACTCACCAAAATCTGATGATCATGTCCTCCTATTAAGTCAACAGATTGGATGTAAAATACCTTATTTCATGTACCACCACTCAAATATGTACAGTATCTTATGATTTTGATTTTTCGGCATTTTACGATCCAAATTAACAAACAGCCCCTCAATTTATATCTCATTATTATTCTTAATAAATTCTGTCAAATTATGATTTTTTTGTATTGCTAGGAACGATATATATTTTAAGCTCATAAGCTTTAACGAAGAGGTAATTAATTTATCAAATGGGACGTCTGATCATTTGACTTGACATATTTACAGTGCTAAAAATTCTTGAATTCTCCTACAGGGGGGGGGGAATTTTTCCTTTCAATCGAGGACTTTCTTAATTATATGTGCAAGGCAAAGCTACGCTGTTAAAGATTGATTAATCTCCAAGAAGTTTTTTTACTTTTACATAAGAGTCCAAAAAATAATATTAAGTGACTATAGAAAGAAAGGAAACTATGCATTACTCATAATTTATTAAACATATCTTCTGGATACTTTTATATGGCATATCTTTAAGACACTCTCCGTGTATCACACTCACTCATATATATGTTGGCAGATTAACTTATCTTGTGAGTGAGATAGATCAATGCTTTCATATAGTATACATAGTATAGTTCAAAAGATTATTTTTACACAACAAGAATAGCATTACCTTTCTACAGACTTGAGCATTATTTATGCAAGGGACATCAACAAGGAAATTATAATCTATAAATGCATCATTTAAACATTTTATATCTCAGCTGCTCCTAATCAATTAGTGGAAAGCTGGAGCAGGTCATCGGGTGTGCATTCTCTATTTCCCCCTCCCACTCATGGCGGAGAGGATGATCAAAAGGTCTTTTTTTTTAATCAGAAGGTGAGTATGATGATTAGTGGACTACAATGAGGGGGGTTTTGCAAATCGAGGAACGTGCGGCGACGTAGAATGCATCTGTCGATTACCATTTAAGTTGGAACCAACGGAAACCCTAGAAATTTCAAACTTGGTGAGCCATACATATCGAGAAGCAGTGGCAAAGAAGAATCAGATTTAAATCTTGATGAATATAAAAAAAGAAATAAAATTAAAATTCTAGTACAGTAATCTCTTCTGACGTGCTGCATTATCACATGCTAAGTCATGTACTTGAATTTTTTAAATTGAATATAATTAATTGAGCGGTTGCTCCAACTTGCAATAGTTTCACTCAATGCACCACCACCGGTGCAGCAAGTTATATATTTTTTAAATTTTTTTAGGTTATTTGTGAGACAAGCAATCTGTCCGTACCATGTCATCTTAGATCAAATGGTTACAAAAAAAATAAAAAAGAAAAAAAAACAGAGACTCTTAATGGGCCAATTTTGGTCAGCCGTGCTTTGCGGCTCGGACCACCAAGGCCGGGACTCCATTCTCTTTTTTTTCCTGATTTTTTGCAGCCATCCAATCAAAAGATCGGGCAGTCCGAACAGGTTGAGCAAACCAAAAAAAAGAATTAAAAGAAATATTCGTTTTAGCTGAACCGTCGGCCGGTGCATCCGGTAAAGCTCGAAGGTGAAAAACATCATGGCTTAGTATATAGAAAAACTGACAAATTTTCATGTTATCAAAACTTCCCGATGAAATAGTGATCTGTAACTGGCACATCCTGTTTGTCAAGGCCCCCACCCCACATGCTCCTAAAATAAGAAGGGGGGGGGGGGGGGGACTACCCCATTAACATCTCCCACCTATTGCAACCTAATGACTCTTTTGCACACAACAATGGGAAAACTGCTGGTGCGGACTACATCACAAGAATCTCACAGAATGCTCTCGAAGTAGTATAATACATCTCCAAAGGCCGCACCCATACTCCGGTCTGTGTGTCAGTGGTAAGCGATCTCATGTCCCTCTTCTCTTTTACCCTTTTCTTTGGCCCCCCGCATTTAGTTTTCATGTCCGTATACCTCTTGACTGCAGACTTCCTCAAATCCAGATACAAACTGTCAAGGAAGCTGGCCGAAGACTTTTTTTAAGTTCAAACTTTCGAGTTAGCTCAAAAATTGAACCCAAATCCACCAGGGAATCCGCCCCCATGGAATCCTCCCTCAGGGAATCCACCTTCAAAGTGAAAGGTAAACTGTTGGCCACCGCCAAAAGGGTTGAAGCCATGACCACCACCCATACCCATGTCCTCGACATCTTCTCCTCTGTCGTACCTCACACGCTTGTCCTCATCTCCGAGTACCTGTCACATGAGAATTGCACCAGAAAGCACATTGAGACAGCTGCACACAATGGCAAAGCTTTGCAGAGGTGGAAAGAAAAACCAAGGGCATCATGTATCTTGTTGCTCTAATATAACCCAGCAGCTGGTGCAAATGACTTTGCTGAAGAAAATGGATCAAGCAATCTCCCTCTCCCCATGTGTACTTGAGAAAAAAATTGACTTATCTATGGAAAAATTACCAATAAAAATCTTAATTTCAAACACAGAACAGATGAACTTGATCAACTCGTCTAACTATCGCAATTATATAATTAATAGATAAAGGAATCAGAAACCATAAACAAATAATTCTTGACTCTAAAACACATTACAGTATCCAGAAACTACAAGAAAGCTCCATTTTGTACGTCTCTCTTCAGAGGTGCAGAACTCTTATACCCAATGGGCCATAGCAAATTGTTATTAGGCATGGTTCCTATTAAAATTGGACTTACAGTCGTTGTACATGGGCAGCAAATTGATGCAATAATGGGCAAAAAATTAGATTAAGCAAACATGAGCCAAACAGGTGGGAAAAGTGCTAATCGGCGACATTAACAGTCCACACAAGTACCTTATCTCTGGAGATGATCAAATTAAAGTGTTGTTTCCTTGTAGATTTTATATTGCAAAATCTCTGACTTGTACATTTACATACCTTTCTTGTTAGTGTCCATGTTCTCATTTATGTTCTTAGTTTATAAGAGGGTTCATAGGACATAATACCCCTAAAAGTACATCTAGAATAAGAGAAATAAGAATCCTACAGATTTTCTCCCAGGCCAATCCAAAATATAATGATAAAACCAAGGAAGGCAGACTTGGGTATCGATCCAGATCGGTGAAGTCGACCGATCAGACCGATCCCGAAGCGATCCTGGCCGAGGCCAATAGTTGAGATTTAATTGTATGTAGGTGGTGTTGCAGGGGGTTTTATATAAAATATTTATCTTTTCTCTCCACTCCACCTTTTCAATACTCGATAGTCGAGAGTTCCTTTTTCTCACCACTTTACCTTTTCCAAGAGAACAAAGGCAGAGGAGGCAGGGGAGGGGGAGGAGGTCGACAGCGGCATCAATGGCAGCAGGTGGTCATGATTTCTTCTTCTTCCGAGAGAGGCCGATAGTGAGGACGAGGAGGACGAGAAGGAGGAGGTACCAGCAGCGACGGTAAGTATTTTCCTTTCCTTCTTCTTCTTCTTGTACTGTACCTGCTAGGATGAGGAGGCGGCACGTGAAGGAGGATGAGGAGGATGGGTGGGGATCACATCGGATCGCCCGATTCGGGCCAATCCAAGCCGATTTAGGGCGATTCGGGCTGATCCTGACAACGGATAAGGATAGGTCGGCTCGGAATCAGATCAGACCGACCAAAATCCGATCAGATTGGCTGATCCGATCCGATTCTTCATACCTTGGATAAAACCACAAAACACCAATCAATATGGACTCAGATAACAACTCCAAAGATCCCACCTTGCTTCCCTGTGAGACTGATCATGAGAGCTGAGACCAGACGCACCACCATAGTTGTCAAGGTGCCCGTAGGTCCCACCTAGTCAGGGGAAAGCATTTTCTTGAGAGCCAGGTGCAGTTGCGCCCAGTTGGACCTGCAAAAGACGGCCCAAGGTGCCTGCCTTCATGCTTTGGGCAACCAAAAAAAATGGGCCAGGGGGGCTCCTCCCCTCTTCAATCCCCCCACCCCCCATATGACCTGACCACGCAGGCTCCACGATGCAAGGCCAGATCAAAGGTAGATCAGGCTCCACACACTCCCTCAACATGAGCTCTGCAGCAATAGACCCTCGTGCTCTTTCACAAACACACACTATCCACACACAAGGCTACTCTTCAACTTTGACTTTAGTAGTTTTATTGTCTTTGCTACTTTTCTAATTAATACTTGATGTGTGCAATGATGTTTGTTTGCTGTCAAATGATATGCTTGTTTGTGATAAATGGTGATTATTTTTATCTCATATTTAATTTTGGTACTTTATTGCAATGCCACTTCCTAGTACTTTTGATTTATATGTCATATTAGTGTTGTTTCATATATCTTTGATGATCATGGTAAACCTTTGCATAGAAAATTTTATATACACTTCTTGCTGGCTGGTTCCTATGGACCTGACACCTAGGCACTGCTTGGGTAGGTGCCTAAGCACTTAGCCACTCGGGGACCTCAAGTACGCCTTGGGTTGCCTTACCGCCTTGACAACTATGCTCACCACGTCAATCAATTAGCCAAGATTATAACAGCATCATTAAGTGCTTAGGGACCGGACACCATCTCATCTTGACAACTATGGAGAAGATAGTTTTCATTCTTTTCCTCCAATGTTGTTGTCTAAAGTTCAGCAACCTGAATCCTCTTCTAAAGAGGGAACATAAACTAAAGGCTGTGTCATCATTGGAAGTCATACGATCATCATATTCCCCAACAAGGGATGTACAACTTCACCTATTTATGCAGATAAAGACTTTTCATTAGCTACATTATCTGTAAATGACATCCCACAACTTTGCGTAAAGATGTGAAACCTCTGAGTATAAAGTTGGTGCAAAAGCAAGGATAGCTGGATCAACATCTTCAGTTTCAAGGAATGCCATCATAAAACCAAATGCTGGACATGTTCATGTAATGATAAGTCATAAAAAAAGGTTTATAGAATGATGTAATCCGGACCAGGATGAGCACTGGCCAATCTGATTTTGATGGGAGTCGACCGAATTGACCATGATTGCTTGGAACCAACCAGGATCAAATTGGGTCAGTTGATCCGACCCAAATTTTTTTCTATTTCAAAAAGACTTTCCCCAACTCTGCCAATCCAGGTGGATCCTGGACAACCTGCCACAGACCCTGATCAGAATCTACACTAGCCAATTCAGCCACAGATCCAAAATTAAGTTCCTTGTTGTATATAACCAGATGTTAATTTAGCAACCACGAGTTTGTCTGAGTAACAGATCAAACATAGGAGGGAAAATATATGATATATCAGAAATTAACATCTACTTTCTTTAACTTGCCTCATATGCTGCAGCAATTTCTCGAAACTTAGCTTCTGCTTCCTCTCTGTTATCTACATTCTTGTCTGGATGCCACTGCAGAGCAAGCTTCTTGTAAGCACGCTTAATTTCAGCAATGGAAGAAGTCCTTGAGATGCCCAGTATCTTGTACCAATCCTTGCGCTTACTTAATTTCAATGCTTTTTCAGCCCTCATCAATGCTTCTCGAACACTCATGTCCTGCAAATTTAAATATTTCAAGAAAATTTATGAGGTTGTCAACCACGGCTGCTAATCAGAAAGTCAAAAGAATAAAAGAGAATATGTTGTTTCACTCTTTACAACAAAAAATAATGTTTCCTATCAAATGGCACCTTTGTAAAAGTCAATTTTATTTCCCAAGATATGATGAATATATATATAAGAAAGAAAAAGCTTCAACTGCCAGGATGGCAAAAGAATGCAAGAAAGTATAAATCATAAAAGTGAGAAGATCAGTAAAATTGGTGCAGTCCTAGGTAATAGCAATATCTCATCCAGATATTCCTAAACAGCAACAAAAAATGAATCATCTTCAGCAGTCAGAAACAATTATATTCACACCGACATGATAATCATGAATATTATATTCAAGGTAGCACTACCAACCTGTGGAGACTTTTGAGCAGCTGCTTTCAGATCATCCACAGCCCCCTCCCAATCTTCTGTCAAAAGTTTGGCTTCACCTCGCTGTATAGTCAAGACCAGCGTGTCAGACAATTCAAAACTTTAAGTGTCACAAGATCCAAATGCAGAAGTACTGTAATTCAAGTGATTCCAGAGCAAGCAAAGCAGATGCATTTGTAAACAACTGAAATAAGCAACACTACTTTGGCAGCAGAGCAGCGAGACAATTCAGCATCTAGTAGTAGACACATCAAAGAAATCCATAAATATTCTCATATAGTTAATCACAATCACCTGGAATTTTGAAACACTGACATGTACTTATCTTAAAAAAGGGTAAACAAGGTCCTTAAGGCTGCTCTGAAAAATTGTAGATGTCTTTCATGAAGTTACATTGTATCAAAAAGTAGGAAACAAAGAAAGTTAGATGCTACTAATCAGAAAGCTAAAATTATGCCTGATCATTATGAGTATACATAATATATACAAGTGAACACGTGATACACAAATCAGCAAACAAAATCCTGACAAAAAAGTTGACCCACATACTTGTGCTGAAAAAGAGAACCAATTCTCTCCCTAAACACAAGGTCACTGGACATTTTAATTATCCTCAAATCCACATTATTCGCTGTCAATAACTCTCATTAAGAAATTTTGGTTGTGAAGGAAAGATGGGATCTGAGAAGCACTTTATTTAGCCAATGCATGAAGTGAATATGACAGAAAGATATCCCAATCCAATAGATCATCTTGTTAGACAAGATAAAAGAAACACCTTGGAATCATGTTGGCCAACTATTTGCTGCAAAAAAGTGAATGTGGATGTGAATTGAAGCCAAAGCCAAAATAAAAACACGACGTCTTACTTGAATGCAGGTGAGGGAGATGCCTCAAGCATTTGTATTTTAGGGAATAAGCTCTTTCAAGGAGACAACTCAGTGTGCTCAAATATTTGAAAAACAGGGTTCCAACCACAATAATTGAAACTATTTGAGATGACTTGATCATTTGTATTTTGTCCACAATTTCCTTTACCTGAAAGAAATTTGTCTTACTCCCTTCTTTGTATTGTTTTTCTTGATAAAACTAACCAAAATGTGGCCCCTGTTAGGCTAGGACTCGGGTGTGATCCCAAAGTTCATGTTCAAATCCATCCAGTTGCATAATGCATGCTCATAAGCATATGTCAATGCCATTAAGTTTAGACTGTATAACTGATCTTAAGGGGCAAGGAGAGCAGCGAACAAAGATCTAAAGCCAGTCACTGGGGGCTGTGGCTTTATGCCTGAATCCCCAGCCAATGGCCTATAGGAAAAAATGGAATAGGGCAGGGGAAAAACCATGTAGATGGCTCCCTGGCCAATAATGGAGTAAGTATTGGTGTGGTTCTGAGAAACTTCAATGGCTTGGGGCGGCTAACTGGTTTTGGGGGCTGTGGCTTTATGGCTGAATCCCCAGCTAATGGTCCATGGGCAAAAATGGAATAGGGCTGGGGAAAAGCATGTAGATGGCTCCCTCGCCAATAATGGAGTAAGTACTGGTGTGGTTCTGAGAAACTTCAATGACTTGGGGAAGCTAACTGGTTTCAGTAGGGCAGCACCATGAACAGACATGTATGTTATTGAGCTACTTGTTCGTAAAGGCCTAGAACTTGTCATTTCCTAGGAGAACCTGGCTTGCAGTAGGAGTCCAGTGCATTCTCGGGGCATTTTCCTGTCTTGAAATGCTAAAATTGAGCATACAACAGCCAACCTATGCATGCTGCCTTGTCCGGCCAATACCCGGTCTATCATGCAATTGCCACCATGCATGGTATGCAAAACACCCAGTGCGTACCGTACCAGGCGGTTTTGTATCGATACCAGCTAGTGCCAGGAAAGTTCGGCTGATTTCATCCCGGAAGCGGCCGGAACATAATTTAAAAAAAATAAAAAAGAGAGAGAAACTGGATGAACCAGAGCAGAACCGACTGAATCGGCCAGTTCCGCCCGGGTTCATCTGTCGGGACCAGCCGATAAAGTCTTAGGGCGTCCTCCTTCACAAGATGCACATTGTGACAGCCTGTGAGAGAAGCAGCCGCAGCCGCCAGGAGCCCACCGGGCACCCTCGCCACCACCGCAAGCCACAGGAGGCCAAGGAGAGCAACTGCAGCCACAGGCTGCAGCACCCAGGGCCAGGAGCCCACCAGCCACCTCACCGCAGGCGATCGCCGCCCACCGCCGACCCAAACTGTCGCCGACAACCAGATCCGGTTCACAGATCAAGTTTTCTGAATTTTTTACATTTTTCAAGTTTAAACTCATTTAAAATGTATAGGGGGGAATCGGTCCCAAAATCCCTGAACCCACTGGTACTCGTTCGTTCTGGTTCCAGAAATGGGACCGGCCCTAACCGGTTCCAGAACTGGAACCGGTTTTGCGAACCTTGCCACCATGGGTTTCTAGAACCTCACCTTTGGTGCTGATCCTGCATTCATCCCACCTTGAGAAGGGGCAGCCAAGAAGCTGCTGTTGACTTCAAAATGAGAATAATTTTCCTTTCTAGGCAAGCAGCATTTTGAAGATAATAGTCAAGTATTTGCATTTCGAGAAATTACTAAAAACACCTGTACGCATGAATTCTAGTGAGTTTTATTGTTCCTCATTTTAACATGAATTCTAGTGAGTTTTATTGTTCCTCATTTTAATCAAGAATATATTGTATGAAGTTTGAGAGTTTTTTTATACATCATATTAATCAATGATAATATTAGAATTGTTTCTTTTCTTGGAATGAAAGTATGACACTTCAAAACCTGCTATTAACTCTTTTATATGTCTACTCCATTTTTCATGTCTCGTTCTAGCCCGAATTCTCAACTCTCTCCTACTTATTTTCACATTTTGAAACTAATACCTGTTCTATAGTTCTCTCATGTACATTCATTAGTATGATCTACATATTCTTCATATGCATCTTAGTCATTCCCATGGCTACATCTCCATTATTTCTTCAATTAATCCTCCTCTTCACCCACACACAAAAACCTGCATACATAAACATGCCTGCACGCACAATCATACTCAGCACGAGCTGCCCCAAGCACTCTTGAAATATCTATCACATGTTATCCATGCAATGCCATGTCAACATCTCAAAGGATATCTGATTTCTTGAGTTGAAGTACAGCAGAAGTGTGAATGTTGCTTCCCAATTTCCTCAATCTATTTCCAAAAGCATATTTCTGTCAGAAATGACAACATATGACACTAAGAGGATGACCAAAGAGATCCTCACTTGATTTGCTTTTATAAAATGATAAAAACGAGCTACCTGTCATGACAGCCTTCACACAATGTCAGTTGTCAAGGCAGTCACCTAGGTGATGCCTAGGTGCCCCCTAGGCCACAAGGCCATGTTTACGGGGCCAAGGTGCCAGCCCGTTCTGCCCCTCAGAAAGGTGAGCAATGTGCCTGCCTAGGACCGTCTCTCTCTCTCTCTCTCTCAAGGTGGACGACTCATTATTGCCCAAGTGCTTAGGCTCTCTCTCTCTCCCCCCCTCTCTCTCTCTCTCCCTCTCTCTCTCTCTCAAGGTGGACGACTTATTATTGCCCAAGTGCTTAGGCTCCCCATGAATGCCTTGGGCTGACTTTTTGCCTTGACAACTATGCACAATGTGCAGATACTCAAAGAAAAAGAGATTATCAAATTCATCACATTCAACTTTCATTATATCAGTAACAAAACTGATGACTTTATTGGACAGCAAATGGGATTTATACAAGTACTCTCTCTCTCAAGGTGGACGACTTATTACTGTCCAAGTGCTTAGGCTCCCCATGAATGCCTTGGGTTGACTTTTTGCCTTGACAACTATGCACAATGTGCAGATACTCAAAGAAAAGGAGATTATCAAATTCATCACATTCAACTTTCATTATATCAGTAACAAAACTGATGACTTTATTAGACAGCAAATGGGATTTATACAAGTACCTGTGCAAATCAGGGAATGCAACATTGCAAGATTCTCGCAAGAATCTCAGTCTCAGAGACCTGCCGAGAAATGAGGAGACTGAAATCTCCCGCTGAAACCCTTTTGTTCACAAAAACCCACACTTCGTGCCACCCAAACTATTTACAATTTTAAATTAAATATTTTAACTCTTAAAGTTAAAACCCTATAAGAAAACCCTCCCTTTCCCGATTCCTATGTCCTTCTCCCTTGATTCCCACACTATGGAACCCTCTCTCCCCCTGAGGCCCTCAGAGAGTGGAAGACATGTCCCCAAAAAAAAATCGGCCAGGGGAGTCCGCCCCTTCCACCCCCAAACAAGGGGCCTGCTCCCCCCCCCTGCCCTGCAACCTGACCACACAAATCGATCCACGATGTGAGGCTGGGTCAAAGAGAGATCAGGCTCCACACACTCTAGGATCACTCTGATACCAGGTTGTAATCTGCAGAAAATACTAGAGAAGAGTGAAGAAGTGCATGCGATGGGAATGTGTGCAATTATTTATGTTCCTTAAGAAAATTGTCGTATTTTATTAAACATGTATATGTATATCTTTTTTTTTACGTTATCCCGATATCTCGAAATTTTAGACTGAGATCTCTTCTCTCCAAACCCCGAGACAAAGCCATGATCTGATATGGCAAACCTTGGTGTAAATGCAAGGACAGAAATTGTGCGTAGAAGTGTTTTAGTAGTAAAAGTACAGTCTTATGGTTAACATGTGAGTTTAACATTTGAAATTACATATATAGTTCATAAAAATTGAATGTTGGTAATCTGAGTCTCGCCATCGTGCAAATCGAAGCATATTTTAAATCAGATGAAACGAAAATTGGAAGCCATGGGTCAGAAGAGGACACACACACACACACACACACACACACACACACACACACACACACACACACACACACACACACACACACACACACACAGAGATTATGGTTTGAATCCGACATGAAGAGTTATTCTCTTGGGCCACTTTGATAACAGGTTAGGATAAGTTAACCGGGGTGCGCCCGGGTTGGCTTATCCTTGGGTTGGAGCAATTATTGGTTTGGTAACTTATCCTAAGTTCCTAAATAGGGTCGGGTAGGGTATTCCTGTGAGAGAGTGGAATGAGTTCCCGGGTTAAGGGCCTTAACCCTAAGCGACCCCGGTTATGGTAACCTTGCTACCAAACTAGAATAAGGGCGGCTAGGCAGAATAACTCACCCTAACCCTATGTAGTCTGAGGCGTGAGGCGGCCAAGGCGACCGGGGGGTCGCCTCATGCCTCAAACGCCTAGGCGATGGCCTAGGCGTTTGAGGCGTTTGAGGCGAGATAGAGAAAGAATGAGACAAAATATAAATTATATGTCTAAATATCACAAAAATACCTATATAAAGTCAATAAATTTCCTAAATTCATTCGATCCTATGATTCAAATCATTATGACTCACTAAATTCACATAGAATTTAACAAACCACTGTCAAAAACCAAATTTTGTGTCTATGTGAGATAGAGAGAGAATGAGACAAACTGTGGTCAGAGCGAGGCGAGGCGACCTGGGGGCGCCTCACCTCTGAGGCGCGCCTAGGCGCGCCTCAAACTACATAGCCCTAACCGACCCTTATTCCGTTATCAAAGTGGCCCTTAGAGATTGAGAGGAGAGGGGTCAGATTATGGTAAACTGGGAAGCTTTGTTCGGCTCCTAATGTTTAAAATGGGTAAAATAGGATAGATAAACAAAGAGTTACTCTCTTTAATTGTCTTTTAATGTCTCTTAAAGGTTGAGAGAGATGAGTACATATAAAGGGTATTGAGCATTGACTATATGAATAAATGGGATTTTATATGAAACATGAATGGCTGTGATATAAAGCGTGCATCTGATGATGGGTATTTCCTCTTGACAGATGGAATGGAAAGGGAACATTCCTTTATATCTGCCTTATAGTATAGACATAGAATTTGCAATTTTTATCTCATGGATTACTTTCACGAAAGTGATGACTGAGAGTTCATGGATTTAAGATTAGATGATTCACTTATTGTGAGAATTAGAGCATGGTTGGAGTTTCATTAAAAGGGTTTTGTCTTACATTCAGCTACATCATATGTTTATCATATCCTGCTCCTAACCTTTGACTGATATAGATTGCAATTGTTCATCTGAATATGATATTTATAATATTTTGTGCTATTACTGAAGTATCTCAAAAGTGATCTTTAAAAGTTTAATCGAATTCATAGCAGGATTTTTGTTGCATTTTAAGAAGAATGCCTTAGATTCAGGCTGACATAAGGCCTTTCTTCCAGCTTTTTGCAGATTTCTCCCCATAGTAGCCTATACAATCATGTACATTCTAGTGACAGAATGAATAGACAAATTAAAAAATTTCTAAAACTTAGGGCATGAAAAGGAAACAAGATGAATAATTTCTAAATGGTTAGTTAGTCAACAGTTCAAGGATAGATAGCAGCACATGTACATAAATGTATAACCTATCTATTTCATGAAAAGAGAGTTGTGATAAACCTGAACTAGGGCCTCAACAAGCTCTTCGTCAATTTCAAGTGCGTCTGTGCAACTGCTGAGAGCATCTTTTCCTCTTCCAAGCTTGACTAAGACCTTGCATAAGCCCAGATGAAGATGTACATTGTGAGCCAGATGACTGGGGTCCAATGCTAGGGCTGCGTTATAATCTTCCACCGCCATACGTAGTTTTCCCTTCTCAGCATTTTCTTCTGCCTGTGAATATTGTGGTGGTACACACCATGATCAGCATGGACTTGCACAAACACAAAATTCAAAGTTTTGTGCTCAAACACGAACAAAATGACCCTTACACTCTTTGTCTTTTTTAGTAGATTTTTCAATCCAAAGTATGCTTTCTTTAATCCACTATGTTCAGGATCAAGACGGAGACCTTTCTGGAAGTGCCTGTGAGAAGAGTATGGTTATCAACGTTAACAGAATATTTAGCAAAAAGGTCTACAATGTGAAACAGATTAAATAGTAGGTCAGAGAAAATAAGCATTGTCATTTTTTATGCAACATGGTCTGGCCAATCTCTGTTAACTCAAAATGGCAAGCTGACAACCAGGCCCAGCCCAAAAGCATGAAGGAATAGCGTGATTTAATAGAATAATAGTAACTAAATGGGGAATAGAAGTAACAGAGATTAGAGAAGAAACATCCAAACAACATGGTGTGTAGAAAGGCAGACAAACCTCATAGCAACATCATGATCAGATAAATAATAATATGCACGACCACGTAGTAGCAGTGCTTCCAAATCATTATCATATTCTTTCAGTATATATCCTGTCTCTGAAATAGCACCTGAGTAGTCTTTCAGCCCTAACAATAACTTCACTTTAAGATATTTTGCCTGTAAAGAACACATGTGCATGAATAAAATTCCAGCAGCTTCATATGGCAGACTAAGGGTGAGCATGCTTGCCCAAATACTGTAAATCCCAGAGAATACCTTCAAGCAACCAGGTGAGAAAACAAGGACTACTTTTTCAATATAATCCAGAGCTTTAGAATAGTCACTTGAATCAAAAAGAACAGATGCTGATTCCAAGGCACTTTGGGTTTGCAACAACTGAGAAAGTTCCTTTTCTACAGATGAAGTCCCTGGTTTTAGCTCCAGAAACCTTTTGTAGTTTTTCTCTGATTCCTCGAACCTACATAAGTCAAGAAAACCTAAATTACATAACATACAAATCAAATGTTTAAGTGATATTTGTTTATCAAGTGATGGTTTGGGCAGAAATTTGATGATCTTGATGATAGCATGACTTCTTTTAGCAGACAAGTATGCTTGCAACAAGTGTTAGGTAAGTGACTGCATGGAACCAGAGATAGGAACATGACCAGTGATCATTCTCCAATGCACAGATTGATGATGTTAGTGTAATATGGTAAAATGAAATAGATTCCCAGGCAAATAGATATTATAACTGTGATCTAACAAATGCACATAATGAAGTTAACTGCAGGAATAGGCCCTGCCATCCACGTGCGTACATGTACCATCAATAGAAACAGAGCACAACAATGCACTAATAGTGTCGTCAAGGGGGGAAAACAATAGTTGAGACATATATATGCTCACACTTAACTGCTACCTAGAAAGTAACCCATGTGTCAGACAAGAGTTCTACACGAACAATCTATATTTCACTAAGCAAGAAGTCGTTACTCCATTAATGCTTTTCTTTAACTTATTGCAGTATATCACTGCTTAATCTCTTCTCAGAAAATGGTATCATATCATTACATGAACAAAGGTACATGCTAAGAATATCCCCATATGCCACCGCAGAAAAGAGTAAGACAACACATCTCAAAATTGAAACTTACACATTTCAAAATTGATGCTATACAAATTTGTAAGATGGTCAGCATATCATGTGCCAATGGTGTGATGCTGGACATGAAGTTTAACTGCAGGAACACACATCAAGGACTGACTCCAAAACCCATAGTCCACTTAAGCAAGCACAAAAAAATCCTCAAGAATCCTCATGGAAGGCTCTACTTTCATACAATTTTTAAACTTTTTCCTACATTCAGTTTCAGTTTCATGGTCCAACATGTTTTTCAAATTTTGATAATCAGTTAATTCTTACTTTGTCCATACAGGACCATTTCATTGCACCCTCCTAATTTTGTTTCAATTTGACACTCCTCAAAACTCAACATGTTAATGCGACTAAAACACTCTAAGGATACTAAATTCTTATCAAAATTTAAAGAAAGTGCGAAAGATGTTATAGAATAGTTTGACCGACATAAAATATCAACTACATCCACAGGATGAACTAGTTCCATCTGAAATTCTTAAAAGCAACTAACAACCTAACACAGGGGCCACAGGCTTGACAAAATATCACAGAATCACAGTACACTAGCCCGCAATCTTCACCAAGTATCATGTTCTTTTTTTCATTTTTTCTCTTTTTTGGTTGGTGGGGGGTTGGGGGGTGTTGTTCAGTTGCTCTCGTACTTATTCATACGTGGAAGCAAGCTTATATCAGTAGGTGGCTCAACCAAAATCAACTTATATTAAACAACAGAACACTGGCATACATGAACGGGCAAGGCTCCCTGATAGCCTCAATTTGAATTCGATATACATTCAATTGTAAAAAGTGCTTTAACAACTTGTTATTTCTATTCTACCCAGTGACAACAAGCACATGCAAATATAATAAGAGATATTGGCCACATGCATAGACATATCTATGAAAATTAAGGGAGACAAAAGCGAAATAAGCCACATTATAACATTGAAAGAAAATATGTAATCAGTATCCATTAGAAAGACCTGCATAGGTGTCGAAGGGCATGACCACGATCCCGATAAGCTTCAGAAAGCTCCGGATCCTTCTCTATAGCAGCATCAAGATGTATGAGAGCTTCACCGTACTGTCTCAACTTTATATTTTCAGATGCTAATTTTAGCAAAGTTGCACCATCTGCAGCATGGCGGCCATCTGCAGGTTTAACACACATTGATTTTCAGAAAAAAGCATGTTTACAATATGGTTTATCTTCTTTTTCAAAGCTGACAGGATATAAAAGAATTTTAGCATGTTAATGGAACAGAAGTTTCCAAAAATGGAAACTTTTTCGTCATAAACTGCAAGAGAAGAATGGTCTGGTTATCATACTACCAGATGAATTATATGAAATGCTACAATGAAGTAATTAGGTTCTGTATAAGCATATCATATGCTTTGTAGAAGATAAAACCTTTATAATCAAAATACACAACTATACAATGTGTCCAGTCACGATAAATGGTGAAACCAAAATAAGACATGAGTTATAAACACAATATTTTATGCATAACTATGATATGACAACTTCTGAATAAAACTTGATGCACGCCAAAAGTTAGAAGTGGGGCTCCAGTAAAATTCTTAACGTTGAGGTGGGCATTAATTGTCAAGGTGGCCAATTTAACTTTGTTTCCAACACTCAGTTATGACCTGTCTTTTTTAACTTATGTCGGATTGTATTCCCATTCATCCTTTAGCTAATAGCCGCCCTAGAGATTAGCTATATATCTCAATATCAAGCTTCTCTTTTGGATCATCTAGACTCTTTTCAAAGTCTATACGGACCTTTGACGTTGTCCCCTGGACATATGACCTTAAAATGCAACCAAAAGATACTTTCGACCTGCTAACTAGCCTCATAAGATTTTATAACAGATCCTACCGTCTAAAGTTAACTCTGCCATGGCCGGTCCCAAGCCCGGATGAGAAAAGAGGAGGGTTTGCGTTAGGTCGACAGCCAGCAGTAAAATTTTGTCACATCTCCAACATGAATTCTGATCCAAATACATTATGTGCTAATATTAGGGCGTTCCCCGTAAACGACGCGTTACATCGGAACCCGGATGGAATGACAAGTGAGCAAGGGCTAGCTAGGGCGTTCCCCGTAAGCGACGCGTTACGACGTTCCCCGTAAGCGACGCGTTACATTGGAACCCGGATGGAATGACAAGTGAGCAAGGGCTAGCTAGGACGTTCCCCGTAAGCGACGCGTTACATCGGAACCCGGATGGAATGACAAGTGAGCAAGGGCTAGCTAGGGCGTTCCCCGTAAGCGACGCGCCGCAATGGCGCCCGATTGCGGTGTCAATTAGGCAAGGGTTCTCGTGTGGGGTTGGACGCACACGGGTAAAGAAGCAAGTCCAAAAACATAGGATCCGTCTAGCTACTTGGAATATAGGAACTTTAACGGGTAAGGGTTTAGAATTAGTTAAGTTAATGAAGGACAGGAGGGTTAACATAGCTTGCCTACAAGAAACTAGGTGGAAAGGACATAAAGCTAAAGACATTGATGGATATAAAATTTGGTATACGAGTAATAATAACTCTAGAAATGGTGTTGCTATAATAATAGATAAAAACTTAAAAGACAGAGTTGTGGAAGTAAATAGATTGGGGGATAGACTAATGTTAATTAAACTTATCTTAGGTGAGGATATTTTGAATATAATTAGTGCATATGCACCTCAAGTGGATTAGAAGAGAGCATTAAAAAGTAATTTTGAGAGGCTATTGATAGTTTGATCCAAAATATCCCTAGTGAAGAGAGAATCTTTATTGGAGGGGATCTTAATGGTCATGTGGGTATAGATAATAGAGACTATGAGAGGATTCATGGAGGGCTTGGTTTTGACAATAGAAATGATATGGGTAACACTATTCTTGATTTTGCTGTGGCCTATGATCTAGCAATTACTAATACCTTCTTTAAGAAGAGGGACGAACACTTAATAACATACAAGAGTGGAACACATATAAGTCAAATTGACTATTTTCTCATTATGAAGGTCGATAGAGTTTTATGTAAAGATTGCAAAGTTATTCTTGGTGAGAGTCTAGCCCCTCAACATAGGTTGTTAGTAATGGATGTCACTATCCCTAAATTCAAATGAAATATCATTATAAATAATTATTCCAAGATTAAATGGTGGAATTTAAAAGGTAAAAATTTAGAAATATTTAAAAATCATCTATTAAAGGAAAATATTTAAAATTTAGAACAAGAAACTAATGTAATGTGGAATAATGTTACAAATTGTATAACGAGGGTTGCAAAACAACTCTTAGGCGAATCTAAAGGTAAAAAGAATTTAGACAAAGAGACTTGGTGGTGGAGTGAGAAAATCCAAAATACCATTAGAGTAAAAAAGGAATGCTTTAAAGTTTGGCAAACTAACAAAAATGATCAAACCCTAGAAGCCTATAAAATCGCTAAAAAGAGAACTAAAAAAATAGTTAGCGAAGCTAAATCAAAGGCATTTGAAGATTTATATAATAAATTAGGAACCCGAGAGGGTGAAAAGGACATATTTAAACTTGCTAAATTAAGAGAAAGAAAAACTAGAGATTTAGATCATGTTCGGTGCATTAAAGGTGAAGATCAAAGGGTTTTAACTAAGGATCTTGAGATTAAAGGGAGGTGGCATAGCTATTTTCAGAAGTTACTTAATGGAGATTCCGTCAAGGATTTATCTTTAGAAGGTACCCAAGAGTCCACAATATTTGATAAATATCAATATTTCAGGCGTATTAAGATGTCAGAAGTGGAGGATGCTTTAAGAAAAATGAAAGTGGACAAGGCCTTGGGACTAGATGGCTTACCTATTGAAGTATGGAAAGGCCTAGGAGATATTGGTATTCAGTGGCTAACTAAATTTTTTAATAAAATTTTAAAGGAACGGAGAATGCCAGAAGTTTGGAGAAAAAGTGTTGTAGTTCCTTTCTATAAAAACAAATGAGATATTGAAAGTTGTAATAATTATCGTGGAATTAAACTTATGGGTCATATTATGAAACTTTGGGAAAGAGTAATTGAAAAACGCCTCCGATGTATGACTACTGTATCGGAAAATCAGTTTGGTTTTATGCCAAATAGATCTACTACAGAAGCTATTTTCTTACTACGGCAGCTAATGGAGAAGTATAGAGAGATGAGAAAAGATTTGTATATAATTTTTCTTGATTTAGAGAAGGCGTACGATCGAGTACCGAGAGAATTGATTTGGTGGACATTAAGAAAGAAAGGAATCTCTCAAGGATATGTTGATTTGATTAAAGATATGTACGGCGGTGCTATTACTAGTGTTCGAACTATTGCTGGGGAGACTGGTGAATTTTCCGTTTCTATAGGTTTGCATCAAGTTCTGCACTAAGTCCGTATCTCTTTGCCTTAGTTATGGATGAAGTAACTAAACAATTGCATGATGATATCCCTTGGTGTATGCTATTTGCAGACGATATTATTTTAATTGATGAGAGTATTGATGCTCTAAATGCTAAGTTAGAGCGTTGGAGACTTGCCTTGGAGTCTAAAGGTTTTAAAATTTGTAGGAGTAAGTTAGAGTTTATGCACTGTAATTTTAGTAATGGGAGAATGGTTCGGGAAGACATGATTCTAATTGATAGACATAACATTCCGAAGAGTAGTAGCTTTCGATATTTAGGGTCTATCATACAAGAGAATGAAGGAGATTTATGATGACGTTACACATAGGATTAAGGCAGACTGGTTAAGATGGAGAAGTGCATCAGGTGTCCTTTGTGATCGTCGTATGCCTGTGAAACTCAAAGGGAGATTTTATAGAACGGCTGTGAGACCTGCTTTGTTATATGGTACCGAGTGTTGGGCAGTACGAAAGAAACACATCCACAAAATGTGTGTAGCAGAGATAAGGATGTTGAGATGGATGTGTGGCAAGACTAAGAAAGACAAGATTAGGAATGAGCGCATCCGTAAGGACTTAGGGATAACTCCAATTGATAGCAAAATGAGAGAAAATAGACTCAGGTGGTTTGGACATGTGTTTCGTCGCCCTAACTCAGCGCCGGTTAAAAGATGTGACCAAATCTTAGTGGATGCTAGTAAAAGAGTTCGAGGAAAACCTAAAATGAGATGGTGCGATGTTATTAGGAAGGACATTAGTTCCTTGAGTTTAAATATGAATATTGCACTTGATAGAAATCTTTGGCGGAACAGGATTCATGTAGCCGACCCCAATTAATTAAGATAAGGCTCTGATGATGATGATGATGATGATGATGATGATGATGATGATGATCCTACTGTCTAAAGTTATCTTGACAAGGTAGCTTGCACCACTCTAGAGGATTGATGTAAGGTAGGACATGTCAAAAAACATTACAAAATACATGGATTCTACTTGGATCTAGCCAACCTGGATCAGAGGGTTAAGGCTTACATGATGACAATGAACGTCATTTATGATCTCCCCATCACCTAAAAACTAAGCCCAAGCAGATCCTCTGGGGTGAACCTGGCACTAGGACACCACAATAAAGTCATACTAGGCACATGAAAAACAAGACCACATAATTCGTCCAAGACATCAAATGGTGGTTAATCAAAGATGCGACCCACTTCCACAGCCAGAAGGCCCAAAACTCTACCGAACGCCAAGCAACCTAAAGGAAGGACAAAGAAAAAGTTTAAAAGAAATGTTTCCTTAGAATGTACAACTGCTGGTGGCACTAGTCACCATATCGGATAACTAGTGCTACAACCAACAAGAAGCGTAGGTGAGACAAAAAGGGGAACATCCCAAAGTTTCCAGAAACAAGAAGGAATCGTCCCACCACATTATCGTTCGACAAACCAGCTACAAGCTTTCCTAATCTCCCTCAAACGCCGTCACGATGCCGCATCCGCCACGACAAACCCAACTTCGTGGAAGACAAGATCAACTAGCAGATCCCCCAGTAACCACTGCCAATGCTAAAAACAACCACCGTAGCAAACATTTCACCCAGTCAAGCACCAAACCAGCTGCTGCACCATATGTAGCTCATATTTCCCATCCAGATAAGCATCACAATCGTCACAGGCAGCAAATCATCCTTGTTTGAAATCCGCGGAGAAATCCCAGAAGGCTTACACTGTCAACAATGGTGACCAAAACTAGTACTAATTCTATCCTACGGAGACACCGCGATCCCCCTGCTAGGAAGATCTACTCACGCCTACCATCAAAACCCCAAATTTCCACCAATGCTAAAAAAAAAAAAAAAATGCGGCACCTACCGAATCCGGAAACAAGCGGAAATCTCAAGCCGGCGGGCAGAAGCTGGAAGAGGAAGAACAGAGGAGCCAGAGCCGCCAGCCCCCCTCCACCTGAGATCCTCATCCCCATCTTCCCCCCTCCCTCCCGCCTCCGTTCTCCTCCAAATCGGAGGGCCAAGAGGAACGCGCAACGCCCAAGCGGAGGGAGGAAGGAGGAGAAGACGAATTCCGAAGAAGAAAATTCTAGTCGTTTGCAAGCTTAGCAGAAAAAAAGGGTCTTTGTTCCCTCCTCTGCTAATTGCCCTCCTTTTGATTATTTGCCTTTCCTGTTCTGTAAAAAAAAATATATGAGAACGCACATGTTTGTTACTCGGGCTTCTGCTTATTTGCCCCCAGCGACGGAGGAGATACACGTAGCCCACCCAATAATGCCACGCCACGTGTCAAACTAAAAAACGGGGGCACTTCTCCCCATGTTGTTCCCCCGTATTGGGCTTGGGCTTGGGCTTGGGCTTGGGCTTGGGCTTCAATGCCCATGGGCTTCAATGCCCCATTTTGTGTTGGATTCTACCTGTTGCATCACATGATCTGTAACTTTAATTTTTTTTATAAAAAAAAGTCAGCTCCAATTGGACCACATATTCATACTATTAGATCTTTGATGGGACATCTGGAAAAAAAAAAGAGAAGATTGGGCACTCTAAATCAGCTCAAATTGGCTGCCCATTGATTTAGGCAAATAGGGGTGTCCGATTTTTTTTCTTGGTTTTTTCAATCATCAAATCAAAGATCAGACGACGTAGACACGTAGGTCAGATTGTGGCTGACCTTAGATAATTATTTTTTCTTGTGCGGTGTAGTAAGACTCTTTTGTGGTTTACCCTCTTTTGTGGTTTACCCTACGATGATTTCTACAATGAGTTTTTACATATTTATCCCATGTTAGAAGTGAAATTGTGTGAAAATTTATCTTGCATTTGCATTCGCATGTGTACATACATGAGCTTAACGTCACATACGCCTATTTGATTAACTTATGTCAAAATATCTACAAAACATTTCATTTTCGTCTTCATCTCTTCTTAAGAGATTTTAACAATTTCTTAACGGAAAGTGATCATAGAGACATACGCGACGTAAATCTATCGACACCCCTGCAACTAACAAGGTTACTGCTCAAGAGATGGGCTAGCATCGTATTAACTCAAAGCGGGACCCATAAGTTCTTTGTTCTAGAAAGTGTTCCAACTCAAAAAAAAGTTAAGGAGTAATGCTTAGTGCACACTCGGTGTTATTACACACCTCGAGTGTGCACTAGGTTTATTTTTTAATTTTTTAATTTTTTTATGACGTGAGACGTAAGTCACTCTAATTTGTGGTGCAAGTTACACCATCATCTGATAACTCAAAAAAAAATAAAAATAAAAACTGTCGATTCAAACAAAAATAGATCTAACACTATTCATTTGATCTGAACTATTTTTGAACAAATGTGTGATATGTATCACAAGTTAAGGCGATTTAAGTTTCACATCACAAATTTTTTAAAAAATAAAAAAATAAACTTATTACACGCCTACGTGTGTAATAACCCCGGGTGTGCACTAAACATTTTTCAAAATTAAGATCAGGAATAACCCATCTTGAACGGATACCCAGGAGGTCACCCGAGAACTGCGTGCAGATAATCTCTGAGGAATGTTTTCCTTGCATGTCTCTTGCCATGATTATCTCATGGAGTCCATGGATGGTAGGGAAGCTTCCTCGGATCCCATGGGATACAGAGGCCAAGAGAAGGAAGACTTATCTAATGATAATGACTACAACAGTGTAAAAGGATTCCCATATTCAACCAACCATGTAATACCATTGTCCTAGAACTCCTGTACTCATCCAATTTTTCTCCTGATCATATAATTGACTAACCGTTGGGGAGTTTTCCTAGAACAACACTGACGATTCCTTGACGATCCTCTTTTGATTTGCAAACAACTTTACAGAGTTGTTATTCCCATCATCGTCATTATTATCATTTAGATATGTCGGAAAGATCAATGGTTCATATCTCTTGACTAATTTGTTTTTCCCCTACAATTTTGATTCTTAACGCCACATATACGACAGACATGACATATCCTCTGCATATTGAAGTTGGTGGCACATGGAAAATCTTCTTGCAAACTAAAAAAAAATATAAAAAGCATCATGCCGTTCTCTATGATGAAGAGTTGCATGCAAGATTACACGATTTATCTTATATTGTTTATTGGCTTTGTTGAAGTTCGCATAAATGCATAATCCCTCAAAAGCTCAGTCACAGCTCACGCGTTTGTCCTAAGAAGTGGTTAATTCAAGCCTCATCCAACCACAAAAATTTTCTCATCCATCGGAGGATCACTTGATTTAACCATTTGATGAGCAAACTCTGAGTCTCGAGCATATATTATTGGTGATGTTAATAAACTCAGTACCCCTAAAAGAAGAAAAGAAAACAGCTTTAGAAACATTCTGGTCTACAATCCTACAATTATCCAAACCTGTCCATCCCCTGATCTAAAAAGACATCACTCTGCAACGAAGAAAGTTCCATGTGAACAATCGATTTGGTAGAGCGAGCAATTAAGTGGTAAACTTGATGTTCCACCCGTAAGTAGGAGAGGATGCTACAATGTAAGCAAATGCCCAAATATCCTCTTCTTTCTTTCGGAGGCCTTTAACAAGGATATAGACACTAGCCTTTTGGATGTCTAGGTGTGGACATACGGACATCATTTGTATTATCTTCGTTTTAGGATAAAGATCCTTACACACCTATTGCTACTGATTACCATTTTGTTCGTTCATCTCTGTGGAGGCTTTTGCTAACTACAAACTCACAGACCAAAGATGCAACAAAAATGTTTTAGACATTAGTTTGAAATAGATTAAGCTTTAGTCTTGACAAATGTCCAGTTTTGGAAGCACATAATGAAATTCTATACAAAGAAGATAACAAGTTTGTATCGGAGCATAAACTTATCTGACCAAGATAATCTTCAAACTTCTATTTCCAATAACCCTATAAACAAAAAAGGACAAGAACGTGGAAAGATTTTCAGAGAGAGAAAAGGTGCATATATAATATAGCATACCACTGACATCGGTTTGAATAACCTTGAAATTAAC
This sequence comes from Amorphophallus konjac, assembly GCA_022559845.1. Taxonomy (NCBI): domain Eukaryota; kingdom Viridiplantae; phylum Streptophyta; class Magnoliopsida; order Alismatales; family Araceae; genus Amorphophallus; species Amorphophallus konjac. The sequence goes on along the minus strand of CM040117.1, from coordinate 211,986,156 downwards.
TCCCAAGGTTAACCCTTGCCTCTAATTAGAGAGGGTGATCAAAGCCGAAGTATATTTAGTAAGACGACATCCACCTGATTAATTCTGCCAATGACAACCTAGAGTTGAAGTCTTTAGGTGCGGTCGTTCAGGTCAGCCAAACAGATCTCTGCAGAGCTTGCCTGAGAGTTCAGTTCATTGTTCAACTCAGTCTATTGTAGAATTGACAAACAAGCAAATATTTCAAGGGACAAAGTGCGCATGTATGGCACGGATCTCGCCCCAGAACTCAGGCCATTGTTGCTGCAACCTAAAATCATGTACCCTAAATGCTCTATGAAGGAATGCCCTGAAATGAGGCCATTGACCATACCACATCAATGTCACAAAACTTATATCATTACTTGCGGTTAGTTAGATCTAATGAATATATCATCAGGATAGATTTCTGATCCAACAGACAAAATTGTTCAAGTTTATTGGGCAATGCCTTCTGATTCATCAGTTGCTTTCGAAGCGCTAACAGGATTTAACCATAATGAAATAGAACCATCATTTATGCAAAGAAAAAGATGAGGATCCATAATCAGACCTCCTTTTACTCTCCCTGCTCTCTTCCTATTCTTTCCACAACTTCTAGTTCTGACCCATTGGGTGTATTGTGCCATATCGTGGACTGAGGAGTAAATTACCTTTATGTTTTTCCTAAATTTAAAAGATTGATTTCCCAATTGCACAAAACGGACAAAAGCAGGACATATTAACTATATTGTATCTTCCTTCCAGGAAGAATGTGTACAAACCTAATGAAAAACTATTTTGTTTGATAGAGAAAGAGATTATATATAAAATTACATATGAGATTACCACAATCTTAGTGAATAGGGATCAACCAGGAATCAAATAACGTCAGTCAAGATGTTGTCTTCACCTTAACTATAAAATATGAGAAAACAAAAATTGGGTAAGGGCATCAACACAGACATTCTATTTCCTGCGGAGGAAAGAGAATATCAACTATGAAAAAGACCTCCTTCCAAAAAATCAACTATGCAAAAGCACCCCCATAGATAAGAAGACAGGAAGCTCCAGCTTACAGGCCAGACCATAAAGAGAATTTAGCCAGATTAACTCAGAATGGATTCCAGACCTGACATCTGTCAATTACACAAACAGACAAAACAGAATGTGGTGAAGGAATATTGATGGCAAGAAAAGCATGAGAAGAAAAAAAGAAAGATCATCACACAAACAAAGTTAAATTTTGAAAAAGAAACTGATCTATGAGATTACTTCAATATGCTGCTGAAGAATTGATCTTGCAATGCAAAGAGCAAACACATTATTATGTGTAAGATTTAGATTCAAATCTGCCATACACAGCCACATACATATTGCGCCTATGGTTATATACACAGCCACATACATATTGTGCCTATGGTTATAGGAAAGAGGAGAGAGCTCACATAAATCAGAGAAAATCTGACGCACAAGCTCTCTTGGAGGAAAAAGAAGTGAAACAGAAAACCATCAATCAAGATAAGAAAAAAAAATTATGCCACGTCCAGCCACAAAGAAAAGAAAAGAAACGCACTCTTTTCAAATTGTTAGAATTTGAATCTTTCGATTTCTAAATTGAGACTTCTTGCCGGATAAAATACCAATTCTAAATTAAATATCTAATATTGTGAATCATCTAATTGACTAGTTTTATGCCAACTAGATAACCTTCATTACATAGGACTTTAGGACTGCTACATCACCACCTCACTTCCTCCTTGCTTTTGGGTGGACCAGGTGACATCCACGAGCGGCTTGGAAATGTAAAGAGGAGGGGAACCCCAGTGAGCTGCATTAGCCATGGAAGTATATATGTTTGGGTTGAGAATGGTTGGGCAGGCATTTGTCTGGATTCCCTCGATAAAGCAAAATGCAAAAAAGAGACCTGATAATGATCATCTTTCGTGATCTCACAGATGCATTCTTGACAAATCATTTAGTCACATATACCCCTACTTTCATAGATGGCAGTATCGGCCGAAACCCTGAAACGTATCGGTTTCGGCCCATATCGAAACGGTTTCGGACCTGCTCACTGTAACAGGTCTGAAACTAAAAAAAACTTTTTTAATGGTTTCGGACCGAAACCGTCCGGTTTCAGACCGAAACCGGACCTGCTCACTGTAATTTTTGTCTTTTTGAATGTTTTGAACCGGTTTCGGCCGAAACCGAAACCGGTACGTTTCGGTTTCGGTCCTGGCCGAAACCGATATTGAACCGGTACTGCCATCCTTGCCTGCTTTGACCCTTAATGGCTTCATCCATGCACCATACAACCTTCACCAAGGCTCATCACTCAGGATTGTGTTGGAAAACTGGCATCCTGTACCAGAAGTTGCAGAGTGATTGCCTCCTTATAACTTGTCACATCTACCTCCCACCAGTACTGCCATATGGTTTTCGAATGGTGCATCACAGCATTAATGTCTCTAGTTTTAATAAATGGACTTTTGAGACTCTTTTATTGTAATGTCTCGGGTTTTTCGGACATTTTTCGGATCTGGATCCGTGGGTTTCGGATCACTTTTGGGAGTCCCGGAACGTGTTTTGTGCTTTACGCGTGTTTTTCCCTGACGAACCTTCGGAACCCTGTGTAGGGCCAACAGTTACGTTCTCCTACTCTGGGAAGGTACCAGTGCGTCAAGCGTGTTTCGAGGATCGAGAAACTGATTTTTTCCAATTTTTCATATTTTTTACATTTTCCGGATTTTCAATAAATAACCATTTTTCTTTTTCTTTTTCCCTTCTTCTTTCTTCTTCCCGTTGGAGCTCCCCCCCCCCCATCCAACCGTTGCTTCCTTCGTGTGCGGCCCGAGGTGCCCCCTTCCTTCCCGACTGTGGACGGCGAGCTGCGGCGGCAGCATGGTTAGCGCGGCGACATTGTTCTCGCGGTGAGGGGCGTGGAGATCGGGGTCCTTTGAACGTGATTTCAAGATAGGCGGCAACCCGGCGGAGTTCGGCCTTCCTTGAGGTAGGGGGACGGATCCTTGCACTCTTTCCCGCTTTCCCATGATTTGTAGACCGAGGAGAGGCCGAGAGGGGTGTTTTTGAGCCGGGAGGGTTAAAATCCATGTTTTGGGGTTGTGCGTCGGATCTCCCGTTTCATGGAGTTTTTGACCGATCTAAGAGTGTAGAATCATGCTAGGAAGGTTGGAGATGGATTCCCCTTTGTTTCTCCATCATCGGGCGATGATCGGGGCGTGGATCGCGTTTTTTGGGTCTTCCCGCCGTTCCCGTTCTCAGGTGAGAGTAGCGGTCCTTCCAGAGACCGCTAGGCTCCCCTAGCGGCCCTCAGGGGACCGCTAAGTGTTTCAGAGTGTCGGCAGGCTTAGCAGCCCTCCCAGGACCGCTAGGCTCAGGGCGACGGTCGCACGATAGACCGCTACCCTTGGAGTAGCGGCTGTGGGACGACCGTTTCTCCTTGTTTGACTGGATTTTTGACCATTGAGAGTCACGTGCTTGCTAGCAGTCAGGGAATGACCGTTTTGATTTCCTAGCGGCCCAGTGAGGACCGTTTTTCGGGGGTTAGCGGCCTGGCGATAGACCACTAGGCCTCCTTGTGGCTTGTTCCCCTAGCGGTCATGGCTTGACCGCTTGGCTCGACCTGGCGGTCTCGGGGAGACCGCTAGGCCTGCCTTGCAGTCCAGAGAGGACCGCTAGGCTGAGGGGCTGTCATGAGTGGACCGCCGCCCCGTTTCCTTCCGTTCGGTGGTTTCCGTGAGTCAGAGTCTTACCTCCGGTGACACGTCCACTAGTCGTAGCCTTCTTATGGCACGCGTGTGCTGACCCACTCGGGAGTGGTAAAGCGACTTACCCAAGAGAGACGGTTGTTAAGCTGGTTACCGTAGGGCCCCTTCGCGCAGCCTGAGTCCGGGCTTTGGGGAAGAACCAGCTAGAGGATCTGACCTAGGCGCATGGTCTGTGTGTGCACACTTAGTTGGGGGCTGTCGGACCCGCGCTGACGAGCGCAACCCCAACTAGTCCTTGTTTATGGTACTGGTTACTGTTGTGTCTCTGTCTCCACCTGGGACGTCGCAGCGAGACACTTGAGGCGCGGTGTGAGACGTCAGGGGACGCATCCGGCTTTGCTTCTAGTGGGTGGTGCTCCTGTCTTCAAGCAGGTACGGACTTGCTTTTCCGCCGGTTCGAGGTCGGTTGGCTTGGTACGGTTAGTTGTAGAGAGCTTTTCCGTTTATTTATTATTGCTTGTCGCTTTTACCGTACTCCTGCTAGTTAGTGTTATCTTTCGCCGTACTTGTTGTCTTGTTTCTCTCGTGCGAGGTGGGGGTCCGCGGGATCCCTAATGAGCCAATGAAATGAGGCTCACGCCTGTGTTTTCAGGTGCGGCGGGGTCGTCGAGAGGTGCGGCGAAGTTTCAGCGTGATTCTAGTAGCCAGGGTTAGTCGTCAGTTGCCAGAGCCGGGGTATATCCCGTGTACTTGTACTTTTCTTTCTGTGGACTGTACTTAATTTGGACATGAGATACACTGGACCTTGTAGCAGTTTAGTTATTTATTTAATTTCCTGCATTATTATTTAGTTATTGTGCTATCTCTGTAGTTATTTCAGGTTCTCTTGTGCCCTCACACCATCCTTTAACCCTTCTGAGTCTTCGGACTCGTGGGTGGCGGGCCGAGGTTCGAGTCGCGCCGGTTCCTTTCCAGTATTTGGATCTCGGGTCGTTACATTTATGTTATATACAATCCAAGTTTCAAATGCAGGCGTATAATATAAGGAGAAAAACATGATGAAACCACTTGAAAGGATATTAAAAAAGATCACTCTCATACTAGATGAACTACATGAGAGAGAACATCGCCATAGTAGATGATGCTGGTTGGTAAGAGACATTAAGGTCATGGACATGGCTAGAATAACAGAAATTTCCTGTATTCTGAATCCAGCTCTGTATGCAGAGAAGTTTCCTCAAGTAGAATTCAATTGCTGTTGACATAATTTTTATCCAGTGAAAATTGGGTGCTCTTTTATATATCAACCGACTCAACCCGTTTTAAAGCTTTGAAAACAGCAAGCCAAAGATGATATAAAATATTATGTCAAAAAACGAAGACAAGTGGCAATGAAAGAAATCAGGCAAGATATCATAGAGGAAAAATCAAGTAAAAGCCATCAGATACAACTTTCATATGGCAAAGTCATCATAATCAATTCAATAAAAAGGATAAATTGACACTTTCACGTGTGATAGACATTTATGAGGTGTGTATGGAAAGTAGATTTGATGATTGGGCATAAAGAGGTGTACTAATTATAAACCAAGGACAGCGTTAACCACAAAGAAAAGAAGCTTTATATCCTGTGAACATGAATGAAAGATTACTTCATGGAGCTAAGGGGAACAAATGATGGACACGCCAAACATAATTCATCAACCCCAAACCAGCAGGCCTGCGACAAAGTTATAACCCGCTGGGATGCTCTTCCTATTCATATTCACTTCCATGATGAAATCAATGATAAAAATTATCTAGAATCACATGAAGAAAACTGCATAGGACAACACCTAACAGAATGTGTCAATTTCAGCAAGGATCCCTTGGATCATCAGCGTGAAAGTAACAAGGAACATTAAAACCTTCACAACATATATTCGGAAGTGGAATGAGGTCCAAAACTAGACCGATCCGGATCTCTCCTCGTTCCATATCCCGCATAAACAAACAACCAGTAACTCACAAAAAGAGACCGATAGCAAGAATTAGAGGAGGCTTCGAAATCCACACACGCGAATCTGAAACCTTAATTTCTCCTCCTCCTTTTACAGTTCGGGGAAGAGATCGGCCACAAGAGGCGTTCCCAGATCAGGGCGCACCGCCGGCGGCGGATCTGTAGCGGTAGAGCTTGCCGAAGACGTGGAGCGCGGTGACGAACCCGATGAAGCACAGGCTCATCACCAGCACCACCGTCGGCGACATCTTGAGCCCGGGCGCCTCGTCCGTGTAGAACCTCAGCATGTTGCTCCCCCCGCCGCCGCCGCCGCCGCCGCCGCCGAAGGCCCCCCCGGATCCGCCACCGACCCTCCGCCGCCTCATGCCCGCGGCGGCCGCCGGGGTCCCCCTGGGGCCGACTGTGCCCGGGCGGGAGGCCGGGTTGGACGCGGCCGCCTGCGACTGGGAGCTCCCCCTCGCCATTGCTGCACAGGTGAAGGCCGCGTTGAGGTAACAGGAACAGGAGGAATAGCGAAGACGAGAAAGATCGGTAGAGAATTGGAATTTAGAAGTGAGATCGGCGCGGTTGGTGGATTCATATATGGTCGCATGCCGGGTTCCTCTGGCCCGAACTGTGATTCGGGTTGCGTGCCGTTCCGGTGGTTCTCGGACACAGGTTATGCTGATTGGGATTGGAGGAAAAATCATAACCGTCGTGATTGCAACTTTTATTCCAATACACTATATTTTATTTTATTGTGAATTCTATCTTTATAGTGCATTAATTAATATGTCTGATTTGGGTATAAACGTTACGACTATAGTATAATCTTAAGTCTAGTGTAATACTTTTTACTCCAACGTGTAACATTTCGTTACAATATAAATTATTTCATTTCAATGTAATACGACGGGGAGTAGACGATGACTCTTTTAGACTTAAGCGACGACATCGTCCTAATCTCCGAACGCTCAAAAAATCATCGCACATGTTAGAGACTTGGACAATCGTCCATTTTTCATCGCGTAAAGAAATATGATCTAGATAAATAATTACTTACATTCTATTATCAAAAAAACTATTTTGATTTCTCTCATATTGTCCACCAAAGCACAATATATATTATTACACTCTGCCACAAATCTAACCAATCATATATATATATATATATATATATATATATATATATATATATATATTTATATATTTATATTTATATATATATGAAAGCAAAAAAAATGCCACTTGTTCTTCGTGAGTCCAGGGCGGATCTCTGGCATGCATGTGGAAGGAGCATGATGGTCCCCTTGTGATTATCCAAAACCCATCATACCAGCGCTTCAAAGAGCTTTGCATCATTTTCTTCCTCTTCTTCGTCATAATGCCACCCCTCCTCGAAGTAGGCAAGTTGGGCTACGACCTCTACGATCATCGTTGACACCGATCAAGACAAGTCATGTTGCCTGATGGTGTCTAGCTCTCTACTACCTTCCAGCTCGCACTGTCGAAAGGAGTGTTGTCGACGAGATATTGTTAGCCACTCTGATCTCTCACATGCTGCACAAACTCAACCAACGACTACTGGTTAAACTTGGTGCTGCGTTGCTGCTACGACTGGTTGCCCTACGAAGGCAGGATGAAGGGGAGGTTCCTGCTATCCTCGATGCGCACCGCAAATGGTGGCTTTGCTTACAATGATGATTGTAGGGCTGTCAATGGGTCAGGCATGTCCGAATTGCCCGTGGGCCTAGCCTGATTTCAAACTGGACCGCAATACCTTTTTCGACCCGAGGGCCCTTAGTCGGGCGTAAAGTTTGGCCCGACTAGGGCCTCGGGTCAGGCTCGAATTTTGAGTTTGGCCCACGAATCGACTCAACCCGTTCTCTTTTTTTTCTTTCTTCAAATTTTAAAAATTACATAGTTAAAATTATGTTATTTTATTTAATTAAAAAAATTAAAAATTCTATTTTCAAATAAATTAAATAATTAACGTCAAAAGCCCTAATTAACTTAGTGAGATTATAAATTTTATATTATTAAATATATTATTTTTTATTTTTATTTTAGTTTTGGACTGGGCTAGGTCTTAGTCGGGCTTTACATTTTCGTAAAAGTGTCCGACCCGGCTCGGCCCGAGTCCGACCTGACATAGCTCGGGCTTGGGTTTTAATGTTGATTAGTCAGGCTTGGGTCATGTCGACTTAAGTCCGGCCCAAGCCCAGCCCATTGACAGCCCTAACTGGTTGACCAACGGACTGTCGCTAGCCTTACACACTAACTCTCCATCGCGGGTCACGAGCCAAAGTTCAACTGCAAAATAGGAAAATCATGATTTGGTTTTATTTTGGGGTTTTCCTGTCGACATTGAAGTCATGGGAGAGGAAGGGGGTAAAATGAGAATTTCTAGTAGGTGTTTACGATAGAGAATTTCACCCATTTAATGCGTATGTTAGAAGGATAAGATAACCTCGTTTTCTCTACGAGAGGGTGTCATGTCATATCTCCCTGGGCGAATCCAAACATGTGTCGTGAGTTGACGAGACATAAGTGCAACAGTAGCGTTGCACAAAACATTACTCAAATCATAAAAGGGGGAGGTGCCACACGGGCAATGACCTTCACGAGGCTATTCATTTGTTTGCATCCGAGGAAAAGCCTGGATTGGTACATTTATTTAAAATAATTATAAATTTGTTAATATATATATATTGAAGAGGCGAGATCTCGTGCCTAGCCTTGAGCTGTCCGATTTAGGGCGATCACGAGATGTAGTCACTCCAGCACAGGATTCTGCAATGAGGGAAGAAGACGATCAGGGGACACAGGTGTTGAAGATATGATTCGAAATTGAGTTTTTCAGTTAGGATAGTGTTTGAATTAGTCAATGTGATTTAGTTTAGTCTTTAATATGAAGTTCGTTTTTTCTTGTACGTGTCCCACGTCTTTGGGATAGTGGTCTCATGTTTTATGTTTAGTTGAGAGAAGGGGGCATTTACTGTGCTCCTTCGTGTCCATGTAGGTCTATATGAAAGGCATATGTACTTCTGAATTCAAGTTTTTGCAGTTTATGTGTTCTTCCTCTATAAAACTTCCAGTTCCCAATTCTTGTGCTAGGTTCTGCTTTGTTCTCACAACAGAGAATGTGTATCATCTTCTGCTGCTCTTTTTTGTGGTTCTGATCTATACTAACATTTTTGATATCAGAGCAACAGGTTTGGTCAGAGTTGGGCGAGAGAAGGTGGAGATCAAATCTCAGAGGTGACCTACAGGTCAGCCCCGAGTTATTCCCAAGATCAAAGGGAGAAAGTATTGTACGCCCACCAAGTGTCTAATAAAAGGTCTGAGAGATAACCATGGCAGCAAATGGTAATCTTATGACTTCTCAACCAATCATTCCTATATTTAAGGGTGAATATTATGAATTTTGGAGCATTAAAATGAAACCCTTGTTCATATCTCAAGACTTATGGGATTTGGTTGAGAATGGGTATGTGAAAGGTGATGTAGATCAGATGTCTGTAGCACAGAAAAATCAACTGAAGGAGGTTAAGAAGAAGGATGCCAAAGCTCTGTTCTTTATTCAGCAAGCAGTACATGAAACTATTTTCTCCAGAATTGCAGCAGCAACAACATCAAGGGAGGCATGGCAACTATTGCAAAATGAATTTCAAGGCTCGTCAAAGGTAATCACGATAAAGCTCCAATCCCTTCGTCGAGAATTTGAAACTTTAGTTATGAAAAGCAATGAATCAGTGCAAGATTTCTTGTCTTGAACTTCAGCTATAGTTAGTCAAATGAGATCATTTGGTGAAAAAAATTACTGATCAGAAAGTAGTAGAAAAGATTTTGAGAAGTTTAACTCCCAAGTTTGACCATGTCGTTGCTGCAATTGAAGAATCTAAGGACTTGTCTATTTTTTCATTTGATGAATTAATGGGTTCTTTGCAAGCACATGAAGCAAGGTTAAATAGGTCTGTTGAAAAAGTTGAAGAAAAGGCATTTCAAGCAGTCGGGGAAGCATCCTCGCAAAGGGAAAAGTTTGAAAACTCATCAAGTAGAGGTCGTGGGAGAGGTGGCTATCGTGGACGTGGTCGTGGTAGAGGCCGAGGCAAAGGGCGGTCAGATTGGCATGGAAACCAGCGACAATACTCAAATGATCAGAGAGAAAGAAGATAAGAAAGTATACAATGCCATCATTGTAAGAAATATGGTCATGTTGAGGCAAACTGCTGGGACAAACAAGAAACTATACAATGCCATCATTGTAAGAAATATGGTCATGTTGAGGCAAAGTGCTGGGACAAACAAAAGCAAGCCAACTATGTTAAAGAAAATGAAACTAAAAGTAAGTTGTTCTTGACTTGTTTTCATTCTCAAACTGATACTAGCAGTATTTGGTTCATAGATAGTGGTTGCTCCAATCACATGTCTGGACTGAGATCAAAATTTTCAAATCTTGATGAGTCACACAAGACAATGGTTCGATTAGGAGATGATAAGCAAGTACAAGTTGAAGGGAAAGGGACCATTTCTGTCCAAACAAGCCATGGTAAAATTAGATACCTGCATGATGTTTATTATGTTCCTCATTTAGCACATAATCTGTTAAGTGTTGGACAACTGCTAGAGGCTGGTTATTCTGTTTTGTTTGATGATGCATCATGTGCTATTACTCATAAAAAATCTGGACAGACCATAGTCAATGTGAAAATGACAGCAAATAAAATGTTTCCCTTTGAAACTTCAGTTGTTGATGATCATGCTTTGATGATTAGCCACAAAAATCAGTCCAAACTTTGGCATCTACGATATGGGCATTTGCATATGAATGGATTGAAAATCCTAAATCAAAAGGATATGGTTATAGGGCTGCCTAAAATTGAGTCATTTGATGAAATCTGTGAAGGTTGTGTTTATGGTAAGCAAATCAAAAAATCATTTCCTGTGGGAAGAGCATGGAGAGCCAAATCCACTCTTGAATTGATTCATGCAGATGTGTGTGGGCCGATGAAGACTGAATCATTAAGTGGTAGCCGATATTTTCTATTATTTACTGATGATTACAGTCGTATGAGTTGGGTGTATTTTCTGAAATACAAGTCTGAAGCATTTGAAAAGTTCACAAAGTTCAACGCATTTGTAGAAAAATAGAGTGGTAACTATGTAAAGGTACTTCGGACAGATAGAAGTGGAGAGTTTTTATCTAATGAATTTAACTATTTTTGTGAGCAAAATGGCATCTACAGGGAACTCACAGCACCATACACACCAGAGCAAAATGGGTGGCTGAGCGAAAGAACCGCACTGTTGTTGAGATGGCTAGGAGTCTACTGAAAGGAAGGGGACTTCCAGATCATTTTTGGGCAGAAGCTGTGGCTACAGCTGTATATTTGCTGAATATATCTCCCATAAAAGCATTCATAAACATGACTCCCTATGAAGCATGGAGAGGGAGGAAGCCACGGGTAAGCCATTTGAAAATTTTTGGCTGTGTTGCTTTTGCCTTGTCAAAATCTCAAGATAACAGTAAATTAGATGCAAAATCTGAAAAGTGTATTTTCATTGGCTATTGCCCCCAATCAAAGGCATATAGGGTATACAATCCAATCAGTGGAAAGTTGACAATTTCTAGGGATGTTGTATTTGATGAAAATGCATATTGGAATTGGAATGACAATAAACTGGAGGACACTACAGCTGTAGATCCTTCATTTTCTATTGCTCCTACAAGTGACAATGTAGCTTGTCCAATGAGCAGGCCATGTTCTCCTCACAATGTTTCAAATGACAGCCCACCAGAAAAAATAAGATCACTGGCTGATATTTATGAGTCTTGTAGCTTTGCTCTATTTGTTTCAGATCCTATGAGTTTTGAAGAGGCAGCTAAACAAGAAGAATGGCAGAGGGCTATGAAGAATGAGATTAGTGCAATTGAGAAGAATGAAACTTGGGTTCTTTGTGATTTGCCTCAAGAAAAGAATGTTATCGAGTTGAAGTGGATTTTCAAGACAAAGTATAATGCTGATGGAACAGTCCAGAAACACAAAGCACGCCTAGTTGCGAAGGGATGTGCACAGCAACAAGGCATTGATTTTCAAGAAACTTTTGCTCCGGTTGCTCGATTTGAAACTGTAAGAACACTCTTAGCCTTAGCAGCTCAATTGAAATGGCATGTTTATCATCTTGATATAAAATCTGCATTTTTGAATGGGGAATTGTATGAAGATGTTTATGTAACTCAACTTGAAGGTTTTATTGTGAATGGCCAAGAAGATAAGGTGTATAAATTAAAGAAAGCTCTCTGTGGTTTAAAACAAGCTCCAAGAGCTTAGTACAGCAAAATTGACTCTTTTTTGAGAGAAAATAGTTTTGAAAGAAGTGAGAATGAACCCACTCTTTATATTAAGCAACAAGGTATGCATGAATCTCTAATAATCTGTCTTTATGTTGATGATATCTTGTACATGGGATCTTCTCCATCTCTTGTGCAAGATTTTAAGAGTTGCATGATGAAGAGGTTTGATATGACAGATTTAGGTCTCATGCATTATTTTCTTGGCCTTGAAGTGAAACAACATGCAGATGGCATCTTCATTTCACAAAAGAAATATGCTACTGATCTTCTCCAGAGGTTCAATATGTTTAATTATAAAGTGGCAGCTACTCCCATGAATATGAATGAAAAGCTAAGATAAGAAGATGGTACTGAAAAGGCTAATGCAAAGTTTTTCAGAAGTTTGGTTGGAGGACTAATTTATTTGTCACATACTCGACCAGATATTGCATTTGCTGCAGGTGTTGTTTCCAGATTTATGCAAAATCCCTCGAAGCATCACTTTGGAGCAGCAAAGAGAATCTTACGCTATATTGCTGGAACAGTGGATTTCGGTATATGGTATACTCATGTGACATATTTTAAATTAATTGGCTTTACTGACAGTGATTGGGCAGGTTGTTCTGAAGATAGGAAGAGCACCTCTGGCAACATTTTCAGTCTTGGAGGATGAGCAATCACTTGGAGTTCAAAGAAGCAAACAACGACTGCATTATCTTCGGCCGAAGCAGAGTATGTTGCTGCTGCAGCAACTGCATGTCAAGCACTATGGTTGAGAATATTACTTGAAGATCTCAAGCACAAGCAAGGAGGAGCAACTGAAATTTTTTGTGATAATCAGTCCACTATTGCAATGACATGAAATTCTATTTTTCATGGAAGAACAAAGCATATCGACATTCGTCACCACTTTATTCGAGAGCTAGTTGCTGATGGAATGGTGGAGCTCAAGTATTGCAGAACAGAGGAACAAGTTGCAGACGTTTTTACCAAGTCACTCCCTTCTTCAAAGCATTCATATTTCAGATCACTTCTTGAAGTATGCAAGTTCGAATAAAGGGGGAGTGTTGAAGATATGATTCGAAATTGAGTTTTTCAGTTAGGATAGTGTTTGAATTAGTCAATGTGATTTAGTTTGGTCTTTAATATGAAGTTCGTTTTTTCCTGTACGTGTCCCACGTCTTTGGGATAGTGGTCTCATGTTTTATGTTTAGTTGAGAGAAGGGGGCAGTTGCTGTGCTCCTTCGTGTCCATGTAGGTCTATATGAAAGGCATATGTACTTCTTAATTCAGGTTTTTGCAGTTTATGTGTTCTTCCTCTATAAAACTTCTAGTTCCCAATTCTTGTGCTAGGTTCTGCTCAGTTCTCACAACAGAGAATGTGTATCATCTTCTGCTGCTCTTTTTTGTGGTTCTGATCTATACTAACAACAAGGTTGTAACCCTGGGGAAAACCCTCCGATGCCTAAGTCAGCGAGTGGTAGAAACGAGATGCGAGCAAAGGCAAGAGAGAAGAGAGGCACAAGATTACTCTCCACCAGTCAAAGTGGCTGAGAGTGGGCATACCTTTCCAGAGGGGTTCTTTGAGTTTATATAGCTGCAGACTCCCTCCTCAAAGGAGAAATGTGGGCCTGAGGAAGGTTACGTCTTTAAGTGGAACTCTTCCCGGTCAATGACTCTCACCTCCTCCTGATCCCTTTGGGCTTCATTCTCCCATGTAACAACGTAACCTCCGCTTGGATATACGCCAGCAGTAAGGACTTCGCCCCAGCCCGCCTAGGAGTCTTGATACCGAGCCAATCCACAGAGGATAAAGGGGGGCACCCCTCTCCTAGGCCGGGGGGGCCAGGCACGTGGGCATCCGTCGAGGATATCCCTCCGACCTTGGGATGGCTTGGTAAAACTGCCTGTAGGCATTTCGCGGAAACAAGGAAGCCTATCGGCCGGGCGACCGAGCTAAGGCTTGATGGATTACGCGAGCTTTGGGCGAGCGGGGCCTTATGGTAAGTGGGCCCTATAAGGGATGTCACTTGTTGGGCCTGGAAGGCTTCGATGGACTATTTGAGCCGCGTACATAGTGGGCCGCGAATATTCCCCTCTTCGGATACTTCGTTATTATTATTTGACTTTATATCTTTAGAAATATTTTTATTTTTGTGGTTAGATTTTTTTATCTTCCAATGATAAAGTTGAAAATATTTTGTGTTGCTACTTCACGGGTAAAAAGCTAAGAATGAATTGTGACGGTGATTCTCCATTCAAGTAAAATCATCGTCGCTAAAGACCTTTTATGTTATTGACACAAAATTAGCTCTTAGAATAGCATCGTTTTTACTAAAAGAAAAGAAAATGTGCTCGTTGGGCATTTGATGCACCAAATCATCCCATAAAACCCTTACGCATAGAAACTGCTTCATGAGTATTCGCATTGACCTTGTTGGGTCCCGTAGTGCAGGAATACGGATCTAGAGGGGGGGTGAATAGATCCTTCTACTAAAAACTATGTCCAATTAAAAACTCAACTAACACACAGCGAAATATACAAGATTGAGTAATTTAATCTAAACATGTTTAAACTAGATTAACTAAATCTCACCGAGCTCACACGATTGCACAAACAGATAGGATAGAGAACACACAATCACAATAATCAAACCACAAGACACGGGGATTTTTAAGGTGGTTCGAGACCACGACGGGCTCCCTACGTCCACCCCTCACCAAACCGGTGAGGCTTCACTACACGCTACAAAATGAGGCAACACGGGGACGAACCCCAACACACACACGCTGCTTTCGCAGCAAACCACACACACGAGGCCTTGCCTCAACCTGCTGCCACAGCACACACACACACACACACACACACACACTGGGGAACACACCCCGAACAAATTCCTCACACGGAGTCACAACTCCGTCCACACACACACGTAGGACAATGCCTACTCAACCATACGGGAGAAAACTCCCAACAACAATACACACGCGGATATACTCCGCACAATCAGCACACATATAACAACACACACACTCGGAGATCCCCTTCTCCGAACACCCACACAAGGTATTATCTCAAATGTATATGAATCAAAACATATATATGCTATGACCTCCCAACGAATTCTATAGATGAAAACTAGAAGTATGCATCAAGTATAAGGCTCCCCCTTCTTCAGCACAAACTGATTCTCATTGCTTGTTGACGGATGATTATGATTTAGACATCATCTTCTTCGTCTCCTCGAGATGCACGTCTTTACCTTCTTCTAATTTCTTCTTCACCTGAAAGAACAGATAGAAATGATAAGCTCCAAATCAAGCCTGTTTACATCAGAAAATTGATTAGCCTCATGAACCCCTCTACTCTCATCCTTGTGGTACCACTCCTCCTTCTTCTTCTGCAAGAGAAAGGAAGGCATTAGTTCATCTTTGTTGCTTAGGATGAAAACGCAGTACTAATAAGATAGCAATCAATGGATGAACAAATGAACATGTATATATATATATATATATATATATTGCACCTCATAGATAATCATTCAAGACCTTGAGCAATCTCAAACAAAAACACAGAAGTGAAAGATCAAGACAACTCCCTCAGATTTTCGATGAAAAGCTTCTGCAGGATGAGGAACCGTTCTTGAAGAAAGATGATCGATTCTTGCATGGATGATGCTTGTATCTTGATTCTCCACGTTGCTTCCAGTAGAGGATCGATTAGGGACTTGAATCCACGTTCTTCCCTTCACATATAAGCTCAAAATAAGGTGGAAGAGGACTTGGGAGCTTCAACTCCGAACCTGCATACACAAGGGTTAGCAAAACACCCAAAATCCCTCTCTCCTTAGGGTTTGTAACCCAAAGAGAAGTATATAAGTGTTTTGGATGGTCAAGAGACAGCCCTTGGACAAGACCCACAAGTTATGGAGTGATTAGGAGAAGTTGGACTCGGATTGGAAGACTTTTGGGGCAAGAAAACGGCGGTCAAAAACGGCGGCTGGAGGTCGGAACTGAAGGGGTCGACCCTTGGGGTCGACCCTCGGGCATACATAAGCCAAACAGAACGGATTTTGTGTTTTGTTTTATATGGGTCGACCCCAGGGGTCGACCCTTGGGTTTCCAGAACTCAAGGGGTCGACCCCAGGGGTCGACCCTTGGGTTTCCAGAACCCAAACAGAACAACACTTTGGTTCTGGTTTACAGGGGTCGACCCCAGGGGTCGACCCTTTCAGGCAGCTTCACAAAAATGGTTCTGTTTTGATTCTGTTTAAATCAGAACCTGAGAGGGTCGACCCCATGGGTCGACCCATTCTTGTTTGGGCCTGAAAAACACTAAAAACACCATCAAATCAATGGGAAATAATTGATTAAATATTACCATAATCCCATGAAGATCCACCATGATTTTTCATCCTGAAAAATATGATAAAGCAAGATGTTAGATCAAGATCAATATATATGGGTCATGCATTAACATATGAAGTTCGTTTTGAGGCCGAGACCCAAATGACATGAAGTATGAACATGAAAGCACTTGAGAACCCAATTTTCCAACTCAAGATTATAAGAATATCACCATAGATTCTAATATAAATTCTTACCATTGCATGATGAACAACTTGGGAATCAAGGCACGCAAACCATTATTGAGTCATATTCCATTTGTTCAATCTCCAAGCTCATCAACCCACACATCACAAAGCAATCTCACCAAGTGTAGAGACAATGTATATGCAATGTTTGTGCTAACCTCAAAGCACGTATGAGCCTTATAGAATCACAATACACCCACATGATGATATCCCAATAGAAACAGTTTATGATCATTTCCTCAACCATTTCAACCTCCATACACATGACGACATGAACAACCATTCTGCACACGGCCAAGCAACAAAGGCATTTTGTAATCATCAAAATCACATGCACAACAATCTCCCTCATTTTGATGATGACAAAATATTTATGCTATAATGCTCTCTCATAAAGCTCTCTCTCCCCTTTTGACATAATCAGAAATGGGGATCATGATGGGGGATGCAAGATGGCATGAACTAATATGCGCAATATGTATGATATGCATGAACTAATTACAAAACTGTAGGATACCAAATGTTGAAATTGGAAATGCAAATGTGGACAATATGGTCATGTAGTATGCAAGATGATAAAACGATATGCAAATGCTCACAAGTTGCAGCAATTAGAAATGGTGGATGATAGGAACTAGAATGAGCAAGCAAACAAGCACTCATACACCCATAGTAAGGTAGTGACTCATGCAAGTCCTGATGACTGAAGCAGATAAGATCACATGCAAAGCTCCACCTTTGACATTGACATATTAGATGAATGACTTTGATTTTCAAGTTTTTGATTTTTTGTTTTCTTGTGAAATGCATGAAACAGGATGTATGAAAATGATGAGACATGAAATGCATACAATGTAATCAAGCAGATATCTATAGATACATGCAACAAAACTCCTTCACAAGAAGTGATACCAAGTGATTTACAGTGAGGGGATAGGTGTAGGAAAAGTGCAAGTGAGTCATTAAGTTCAGAATGCTCATGATTACACCTAGAGGATTGTGCAGATAAATAGGAGAAGACGTACAGCAGGTCAAGCAGTTAATCAAATTTTCAAAATACATATCAAATCAAATTACCATGTGCAAGTGAGTAACATGAGAATGAAGTTTAGCCATATGGATAATCAGATTTTCAAGTAAACATAATAGTAACGGCACAGACTGAATTTCAAACTAGAGAACAGCGTATTAGAGGCTTCGCTCTACCTCATCAAATTATCATCAGTAATTTTCACACTGACAATCTGAATTTTTCTAAGAAGGATCAGGTTCAAATAATTCATTTTTACGCGAGAAGACACATGGAGCTCATGCCAGAATCCCCGGTTACTCAGAATACTGAACCTTGTCACCTCATTTGAACAGAGATACTTTAGTCAACACTTTTCAGAAATGAACCACATCACGTCTCAGGTGACATGTGCCCAGTTTACTCAGTAAGACTTAGCATTGCTATGCCTTTCATATCAACCATTTTTTGTATGTGGAGGCAGGCAGCTTTTTCCTCAACTGTCTCTTATCATCCATGCAGCAAGTTGAATTACTTTAGAGTGTTGAAATGAAATTCCTATATCCTTATGAACAACACTCAATTCCACATTAAAGTGCATGAAGTGTATGAATTTGATTTAACATGTATGGAGAAAATTTAACTTAGAACAGGATAGTATAGCTCCCCCTATGTAAATGCAATAAGCATGAAATGCTCCCCCTTAGAGTTTTACATGAAGCACACATGTTAAGACTCAAATGCAACATTATTTATCAATGAAGTATATGGTCTTAGAAGTTTCAAGGAAGGGGTTGAATAGCATATAATAACATGCAAGCATACGATGAAGATATGCATATGCAATGCAAAATGAAAAGGTATGCAATCTCAGTTCTTGAAATGTTGGCTCCAAGGATATGAGACCAATTGTTGGAAGTATTCATTTTGGCATTTATGCAACATGAAATGTGCAAAATGATGCATTTCAAAATATGCACTATATGTATGCTGAAAATGCCAACTATGCAACAAGACACACGATGAGCTTCATCTTCCAAAAGCACTATGTGAATGATGTGCAGAGAATGATATGCAAATATGCAATGTGATGCAAGATTTTAGATTTCACATGACACTCTATATGCACCTAATGCAACTAATGTATGACACGCATTACCAATTGTTAAAATGTGATGACACAATTTTATTCTGAAAAGAAAATTCAGAAAATTCATTCAAAGTATCAAGATCATCACATGTGAACTTTTCTTGAAAACAGTTGTGCTTTTATCAAGAAAGATGAGTGGCACATTGGTAAAGATCATGGAACATTGATCAACTTCAGTCCTCAAGATGTTCAGCCACAAACACAATATCATCATGATGAGAGAATAGAAAAACATCATTTTCAAAAATTTTAGTATGCAAAACTCCCCCATAATCAATGCATGATTTCAGAAAATTCATTTAAGTTGGATGCCATATGCATAGATGATTCATGGTACCAGGCGGAGACATATTCTCACGCATGGTGATAGCTTTCAGACAGACTTGACATGCCCTTCCACATGTCACCATTTTATATACCATATAATCATTGAAATGATGATCAGAAATAATTGTATTCTCATTTGACATCGGGGGTTTAGCAAAAGGCATTCAATGGCTATACTCTCATATATACTGCTCAGATGTTTCAATACCATTCAGCCAAGCATTCATTATTCACATTGTCAAGAACAACCAAGGGGTATCCAAACCTTCAAAATCACTGTCTGTCAAGTTATGGCATTAACATCAAGACCAAGGAACTTCATCCAAACACTTTATTTTCTCACCTTTGTCTTGAGTTACCTTTATTAATATTTTCATATTCTTTACTTTATTCCCCTTGTTGTCTTCTGCATCAATAAGCTTATTTCTTTCTCTCCTGCAAGAGATAGAATGATATTAGCCAGAAGAAATGGAAGTAGATCAAATTTGGCATTGAAGTCCTCTTGAGCTCCTTTCTTTCTCTCTATGATTTCAAGGGTTGATGGTCATTATCAAACCTGCACTGTAAAGAGCTCAACTCATGTCAATATTAAGCCAATGCATATGAAGAAACTAACTTCAAGGCTTTTCATCACAAATGACACACTCTCTCTCAACCTGCAATATCAGTAACTCAATTTCATATCAATCTCAACTCAATACAAATGAGAAAGCCAATTTCAATGCTTTTCTTCCACAAGACAATCTCCTATGAGCTGCAAGTGTGAATGATGAGCTTCAAGTATCAACTCAGGGACAAGCCCATATTCACCAAGGCATCACACTAGAACTGGCCAAGTCAACGTAGCGTCTTCCTCTTGCCCTCAAGGTAATCCTGCAATAAGAGTTCTCATTTGGTTGTTTTGGGTACCCAAACCTTCTTGGGTCCGGATGGTTAGTTGCACCTCTAGAGGGTGCCTTCCACAGTTTTTGGGCATGCATATCATCAAAATACATTAAGGAGCAAACATGCATGGTATGCCCAAACTCACCACAATAATGACAACAACCAAGAGACTTCACAGAATTCTCATAAACATGATAATCAAATTTCTGTGATTTAGCATGAATGTTATCATTATAAGCATGGAAATTTCTCTTCTTCACATCAGGATGAGCATGAAATTTCTGTGGGTTTGTAGAGATGTTATCATTTTTCAACCTAAAGCAATTGTTCATCCTGTGACCGAACCTTCCACAATGCAAACAGTTCAATGGACCAATTCTTTCAAATGGTCTTCTTGCATGAACATAAGAGTTATCAAAAGTTCTTTTTGTGTTCAAAAACTTTCTTGGCTTTGTGAAGCCATTCATTTTCTTGCATGCATCTAGATCTTCAGATTTCATCAAAAAGCAATCATGCATCATATGACCAAGTTCACAACAATAAAAACATGAGATTTTCTTTGTGAATGCATGTGTGTGTGCAACATGATTTTTCTTAGCATTCATCGTGACACCAACAACACTTTTAGCCTTTTGATGCAAGTTTTGTTTCTTTTCCAGATTTTCATTTGATCTCTTTGTTGTTTGAGCAGTAGTTTGATTTGGAGACTCATTTGATGTGTTGGCTATGTTTGAACTGTGGACAAATGAAGTATAGACTTTGTTTTCAAAATTCTTTTTGTTCACAGGATTATAGCCTAGTCCCTCTCTTTGAAATTCACCTTAGTCCCAATATCTTGTTCAGATTCTCTTCCCCATTCACAAACTTAGACAAGGATACATTCAAGTCACCAATTTCAGATTCAAGGGATGTAATGTGCAATTCATAGTTAGCTATTTTTTGTTCAAGCACATGCACCTTATCAGATTCATCAACTATCACAGATTTCCTTTTTCAAGATTTTCAAGATTTTTCAATCTACTTTCAAGCAGGGAGATTTGAATTAACATCGCACTGTTCTCCTTTTTGAGTTCTTCATTTTCATTTGCAAGTTTATCATTCATAATCAATTCATTGCAAATATCATGATCAATAGAGTTTGACTCCATTTTGTTTCTTAGATCTTTTTCAGTTTTCTCCAATTGATCAATTATGTTCATGAGGGCAGCATTTTCATTTCTCAAACATGCAATGGTTTCTTTGTGACATTCAACATCATGCTCTAAAAGTTCATTGAAGTTAACAAGCTCAGAACATTTATCACAAGAACCATTTTCATGGACCAAGTTTTCAGATTTCTTTTTCAATTTTCTATTTTCTGACTTGACTTTCTTATATTATTTTTCCAACTCATCATAAGCTTCAACAAGATCATCAAGAGTAAATTCTTCAGAATCAGAATTTACCTCTTCTACATTTTCATCACTTTGTTGATCAGCATCATCGGCCATGAGACATTTTTGCCTTTCCTTTTCTTGAGCTTTGATCAACCGGTCCATAAGCTCCTTTGCCGTCCTACATGAAGACACAAATGGATACTTGTTAGTACTTACATAAGCTTTCAATAAACTCAAAGCAGTAACATTGTCATGGTGCATCATTTTATCCTGATTAGACCACTTGGTCTCATCTAGAGGTAATGTGTGTGGACCATGATAAATCAATTTCCAAATGCTAGGATTAGTAGAATTGATCACCACACATAATTTACCTAGCCATGAATCAAAATCCGAACCAGTGAAGATTGGCAGACAATTCATTGAGATATGTTCAGAAAAATTCATGATTGTAGAATGCACTAGGATCACTCTGTAGATCGCAAGATCTACGGACAACAGAGCCTCGCTCTGATACCAATTATTGGGTCCCGTAGTGCGGGAACATGGATCTAGAGGGGGGGGGTGAATAGATCATTCTACTAAAAATTATGTCCAATTAAAAACTCAACTAGCACACAGCGGAATATACAAGATTGAGTAATTTAATCTAAACAGGTTTAAACTAGATTCACTCAATCTCACCGAGCTCATACGATTGCACAAACAGATAGGATAGAGAACACATAATCACAATAATCAAACCACAAGACACGGGGATTTTTAAGGTGGTTCGAGATCACGACGGGCTACCTACGTTCACCCCTCACCAAACCGGTGAGGCTTCACTACACGCTACAAAATGTAGAAACATGGGGACGAACCCCCAACACACACACGCTGCTTTCGCAGCAAACCACACACACGAGGCCTTGCCTCAACCTGCTGCCACAGCAGCACACACACACACACACACACACACACACACACACACACACCGGGGAACACACCCCGAACAAATTCCTCACACGGAGTCACAACTCCGTCCACACACACACGTAGGACAATGCCTACTCAACCATACGGGAGAAAACTCCCAACAACAATACACACGCGGATATACTCCGCACAATCAGCACACATATAACAACACACACTCGGAGATCCCCTTCTCCGAACACCCACACAAGGTATTATCTCAAATGTATATGAATCAAAACATATATATGCTATGACCTCCCAACGAATTCTATAGATGAAAACTAGAAGTATGCATCAAGTATAAGGCTCCCCCTTCTTCAGCACAAACTGATTCTCATTGCTTGTTGACGGATGATTATGATTTAGACATCATCTTCTTCGTCTCCTCGAGATGCACGTCTTTACCTTCTTATAATTTCTTCTTCACCTGAAAGAACAGATAGAAATGATAAGCTCCAAATCAAGCCTGTTTACATCAGAAAATTGATTAGCCTCATGAACCCCTCTACTCTCATCCTTGTGGTACCACTCCTCCTTCTTCTTCTGCAAGAGAAAGGAAGGCATTAGTTCATCTTTGTTGCTTAGGATGAAAACGCAGTACTAATAAGATAGCAATCAATGGATGAACAAATGGACATGTATATATATATATATTGCACCTCATAGATAATCATTCAAGACCTTGAGCGATCTCAAACAAAAACACAGAAGTGAAAGATCAAGACAACTCCCTCAGATTTTCGATGAAAAGCTTCTGCAGGATGAGGAATCGTTCTTGAAGAAAGATGATCGATTCTTGCATGGATGATGCTTGTATCTTGATTCTCCACGTTGCTTCCAGTAGAGGATCGATTAGGGACTTGAATCCACATTCTTCCCTTCACATATAAGCTCAAAATAAGGTGGAAGAGGGCTTGTGAGCTTCAACTCCGAACCTGCATACACAAGGGTTAGCAAAACACCCAAAAATCAGATCTCACCTCTCTCCTTAGGGTTTGTGACCCAAAGAGAAGTATATAAGTGTTTTGGATGGTCAAGAGACAGCCCTTGGACAAGACTCACAAGTTATGGAGTGATTAGGAGAAGTTGGACTCGGATTGGAAGACTTTTGGGGCAAGAAAACGACGGTCAAAAACGGCGGCTGGAGGTCGGAACTGAATGGGTCGACCCTTGGGGTCGACCCTCGGGCATACAGAAACCAAACAGAACGGATTTTGTGTTCTGTTTTACATGGGTCGACCCCAGGGGTCGACCCTTGGGTTTCCAAAATTCAAGGGGTCGACCCCAGGGGTCGACCCTTGGGTTTCCAGAACCCAAACAGAACAACACTTTGGTTATGGTTTACAGGGGTCGACCCCAGGGGTCGACCCTTTCAGGCAGCTTCACAAAAATAGTTCTGTTTTGATTCTGTTTAAATCAGAACCTGAGAGGGTCGACCCCATGGGTTGACCCATTCTTGTTTGGGCCTGAAAAACCACTAAAAACACCATCAAATCAATGGGAAACAATTGATTAAATATTACCACAATCCCATGAAGATCCACCATGATTTTTCATCTTGAAAAACATGATAAAGCAAGATGTTAGATCAAGATCAATATATATGGGTCATGCATTAACATATGAAGTTTGTTTTGAGGCCGAGACCCAAATGACATGAAGTATGAACATGAAAGCACTTGAGAACCCAATTTTCCAACTCAAGATTATAAGAATATCACCATAGATTCCAATACAAATTCTTACCATTGCATGATGAACAACTTGGGAATCAAGGCACGCAAACCATTATTGAGTCATATTCCATTTGTTCAATCTCCAAGCTCATCAACTCACACATCACAAAGCAATCTCACCAAGTGTAGAGACAATGTATATGCAATGTTTATGCTAACCTCAAAGCACGTATGAGCCTTATAGAATCACAATACACCTACGTGATGATATCCCAATAGAAACAATTTATGATCATTTCCTCAACCATTTCAACCTCCATACACATGACGACATGAACAACCATTCTGCACACGGCCAAGCAACAAAGGCATTTTATAATCATCAAAATCACATGCACAATAGACCTTCTTCTTTAACAATACTCACCACAAAAAATTAACTTATATAATATATTAAACATAAGATATTAAATTATATATATATATACAAATATAATGGATATGAATCTAGGAATCCAACATGCCATGAAATCATTCTCGAAGTTTGTTTAATATATGTCAATTTCTATTTAAGGGTATAAAAATAAATGCAACACTGATTAATTTTTCATGTGAAAGATTAGTATTAATTTATACCTTCGTTGTCGGTTTCACCAAGATGATTGTTACTGTTTCTCTCTTGCAAACCAAAGGGGAAGTTGTACCCTTTTTTGTCTTTCAGTGGAAATCTAATGAAAGAACATTTAACATGCAATATATAGCATAAAATATTCATTTACGTAATATTGTTTTCTTATATTTAAACTTGATAGGAAGTCATTGGAAAATATATAAAGAGGTTGGGTAAATGTACGTAAATAAGACAAGTATGAGCTCGAGCTTACATTTGGGAGAAGGGGTGACCAATCCTCTATGTACCCTTAACCTTTAACAAAAAAATTGCATTTTTACATGGAAATTAATGGAACAAGAGGGATTATTAAAAATTATTTTGACTACTTTTATTGATGTATTGATCAGTTAAAGCGATCTCATCATCTCTGTTTTAGCACTGTAGAGTTATAGCGAATGCAGACCATTTGCACAAGTATCATGTATTGTCTTCATTGGCATTTTGAATTAGCTTTTACTTCGCATCAGTATATGTGAGGAGGGTAAATCCGGTTTGACCCGGATACGGCCCACGCACACGCGGCCCGTTAAGGCTCGGACACGTCGAGCCCAGGCAAGGGGAGAGCGTGCACACTCGGCCCGATAAAGAAGAGGCCGGTCCAACAGAGCATCGGGTTCCACGACGCCAATGAGGCCGGCCCAAGCGCGATTCTCGCCGGAGGACACTCCGACGACCGACCGTTGCCCCTACGATGTCGGCCTTGACCCCATAACAGGCGAGCGCGCCCTATAAGTGCCGTAAGACTCGCCCAGGGACCGGCCGACGCCGGGGCTATCGCCTTCCAACGGGAAACTCCCGCCGACATAGCGGGGAACGTTACCCCAACTAAACGGACCCTTCCCTATCAAGGGATGAGGCCCTCGCTCCAGGACAACCCATATAAAAGAGACATCGACGAGAGAGAGGAGCACGGTAGATTCTTCTACTAGACACCACGCTACTACGCAAGAGGAGACTCCTGCCCCAGAGCTTCTACTGAGAAGAGAGCAACCCGACTAGCAACAACGACGAGATGGCCATCTACGTCCAGAGAGCTCCTTCCTCCCGAGCGGCCTTACCACTCAGTGAGCATTCTCCGAGAGCCCACTGGGAGCGGCGAGCACGCGGGCAGAGGATCTACACGCCTCCTGGATTGACTACAACGGCCCCTACTTCTCTCTCACCTTGCTCCACTTTATTGCTCATTAAATCCCGTGTTGACTTAAGCATCGGAGGGTTGTCCCCTGGGGTAACACCTGGGACTCCTTCTGACGCCCTTCTGGTTTCCTGGTGTGTGCAGGCATCCACGGGCGCGAGATGACTTCCCTCAACAAATAAATAGAAAAGGTGGTACGTGGCCTAGGAACCATTTTCCTGTCGCTACACTTCTTGGCGCCGTCAGTGGGAATCCGAGCAAAAGGCTATGGCGCCCCGTGGAAGCCTTCGCAACGCCAGCAACCGGGGGCGGGGTTCCTGACAGGGACCCAACTCCCGCCGGGGGTCGCAGGAGGCTTCCTCCGTTAACCCCCGACAAGAGGTCACCCCGAGTGACCTAGACGAGCTACGCCAAGAAGTCCGAGCCCTGGCGGAATTCTGCCAAGAGCTCCGAGACCAGAGGCCCCAGCACGCCCCACCCGAGCAACGGGAGGGTGAAGGGGGTCAGGCCGGAGAAAACGTCCGACAGGCACGAGAGGCGTCCCGTGCCTCCATCACGGGAAACCGGCAATCACGCAGTGTACCCGCGTCTAGGGGACACAGCCCTCTCCACTCCAATCCGGAGGTGGGCCGCCGCCTCCAACGGTTCAATGAGATAGAAGACAAGGTCCGGTACCTAGACAACGTCCTCCTGGTCGCCAAGAATCGTGGCCTCATTGACGACGATTGAGACTTCCACGCTCCCTTCTCCAGGGAAATCATGGAAGCCCCCATTCCGCCAAAGCTTCAGTTACCGTCATTCGCCTACTACGACGGCACCACCGACCCGGCCGACCACCTACACGGCTTTGAGTCCCACCTGGTGTTTCACCGGGCCTCGGACACCGTGAAGTGCCTAGTGTTCGTCACCACTCTTCGGGAGAACGCCCGGGCGTGGTTCGAGTCCCTGCCTGTCGGGACAATCTCCTCCTTCCAGAAGCTCAAGAAGCTGTTCAAGGAGAACTTTGTGGGCTGCCGAAAGGTAGCCAAATCCGCAGTAACCCTGCTCGCCCTCAGGCGGGGGAAGGAAGAGGCGCTATGGGACTTCGTCTCCCGCTTCCGCGTGGAGGCGCTCCGGATCCCCCACCTCGACGTCGGCATCGCCACCACGGCACTCACCCAGGGGACGCGAGATCACATCCTCCGGTGCGCGCTCAGAGTCGAAGCCCCGATGACCCTTCCAAATCTCCTCGCGCTAGCCCAGAAGCACGTGCATTACGAGGAGAACACTGCGACCTTGCACCGCGCGATTGGGACCGACCAGCCCGACCGCAAAAGAACCGTCGACCCACCGCGCGAGGGTCGGAGCAAGCAAGAGCGACGCGATGGAGACCGCCGCGATCGCTCTGAGAAGGAAAGGGGCGGCTACCGCCACTACACGCCCCTAATGGCCCCGCCCGACCAGATCTTGATGGAGATTTGTGAGGAACCGTTCCTCAAATGGCCCTCACGGATGAAGTCAGATCCCAATTCGTGGAATAAAAAGAAGTACTGCCAGTTCCATCGGGATCATGGCCACGACACCGCCGACTGCATCAACCTGAAGGATGCCATCGAGGACCTCGTATGCAGAGGGCTCCTCGATAAGTTCCTCGCCAAGGCCGCCGAGAGACGACAGAAGACACCTCCCCCGATCGACAACCGGCTTAATGGAAAGGAGATCATTATGATCTCTAGAGGGCCCGCAGCCGGGGGAGATAGTGCGAGCAGAAGGCGCCGCTACGCGACGGCCCTCAAAACGGTGGGCCAGAGCGAAGGGACCCCGAGGGGACTATCCCTCCTAGGCCACCCGGGAGACCCCATAGTCTTCTCCGAGGATGACCTCGAAAGCGTCATGACGCCACATTCCGATGCTTTGGTGGTTTCTGCCACCATCAATCAATGTACTGTGCGACGCATTCTGGTGGATAATGGAAGCGGACCTGATGTTATCACGTACGAATGTCTAGTACTTATGGGAGTGGATGTATCACGACTCGCACCATTGCACACACCGCTATATGGGTTCTCCGGCACGACTGTTCGCCCATAAGGGCGTATCTCGCTCCCGATCACGTTCGGGACGGCACCGAAAGAGGTAACCTTCCTCGCCGACTTTACCGTGGTCCGTGCAATGCAGGATACAATGCCATCATCGGGCGAGGAATCCTCGATACGCTTCGAGGCGTCCCTTCCTCCTACCACCAGAAGCTGAAATTCCCCACCCCCATGGGGTAGGGGAAGTCCGGGGTGATCAACGGGAATCGAGGAGGTGCTATCTCATCTCCACCCGTGACCGACGTCCCGAAGAGGCGCCATGCGAGAAGAAGGCGAGGACCGAAGACCCAGGTCCGAGCACGACTGCGCCAGTCGAGGACCTATACCTCATCCAAGTCGGGGATGACCCAAGCAGATCACTAAAGATCGGCGCTACCCTCTCCGAGTAGGATAAACAAGCATACGCGAACTTCCTCGCAGCCAATCAAGATGTGTTCGCTTGGTCCGAGGATGAGCTCCCTGAAATTCCCCCGGAAGTCATCACACACCAACTAAGGTTGGACCCCAATTGCCGCCCGGTCCAGCAGCGCCAAAGATGATGCAACCCCGAGTGACAGGCCATCATCAGGCAACAAGTGGGTGAAAAATTACGATCAGGACTACTCCGGCCTACCCAATACCCTGATTGGGTGGCCAACATAAACCTAGCTCCCAAGAGCAACGGAAAGTGGCGAATGTGTGTGGACTACACCGACCTCAACAAAGCCACGCCTAAAGACATCTTCCCCATGCCACGAATCGACCAGCTGGTCGACGCCACTGTCGGGCACGAAATGCTGAGCTTCCTCGATGCCTATTCAGGGTACCATCAGATCAGCATGCACCAGCCCGACCAAGACAAGACCGCGTCCATCACCGACCACGGCTTATACTGCTACACTCGCTTGCCGTTCGGGTTGAAGAACGCCAGAGCTACGTATCAACGCCTAGTCAACCATATGGTTGACTCGCAGATCGGCCGCAATATGGAGGTCTACATCGATGACATGCTCGTGAAAAGCCTCCGAGCAGCCGAGCACCTGCGCGATTTGGCGGAGACCTTCACCACGCTCAGAAGGTACAACATGAAACTCAACCCTGCTAAATGTGCATTCGGGGTACGGTCAGGAAAGTTCCTAGGGCTCCTCATCACCCACCGAGGGATCGAAGCCAACCCCGACCAGATCAAAGCAGTATTAGAGATGGAGCGACCAAGACGGGTAAGGGACGTACAGTATCTCACCGGACGCGTCGCCGCTCTGGCCCGGTTCTTATCCCGAGCTGCCAAACGATGTCTACCCTTCTTCCGGCTGATCAAGCAGGCCAACCTAGCGCCGGAGAAGAAGGGATGGATCGACTAGGATCAGGAGTGCGGGCAGGCGTTCGAAGAGTTGAAGCGATACTTGACAACGCCTCCTATCCTCGCCAAACCCCAAGGGGGGGAAGAGCTGCTCCTGTACCTATCCGTGACACCCAGCACCATGAGTGCTGTGCTCGCACGGGAGGAAGCAGGAATCATGAAGCCCGTCTACTACGTCAGCCGAGCGCTACAAGGACTGAAATTCCGGTACTCGCAGACTGAGAAGTTTGCCCTCACGTTGATTACAGCCGCTCGCAAGCTACGGTCATACTTCCTGGCCCACCCGATCGCCGTCCTCACCGATTAGCCCCTCCGACAAATCCTTCAGAACCCTGATACGTCTGGAAGACTGGTTAAGTGGGCCATCGAGTTGGGAGAATTTGACATCAAATTCTGACCGAGGACAGCGATCAAGGCCCAGGCGCTCACAGATTTCATCGCCGAATGTACCCTGCCCGCCGAGGATTCACCCGAGCAGACCTCGGGGCCCGCCTGGGAGCTATACGTCGACGGATCTTCCTGTGCCGCAGGCAGTAGCACGGGGCTAGTCCTACTCTCACCAGAAGGAGTAGAGCTACAGTACGCCCTGCGTTTCAATTTCCCGACCATGAACAATGTGGCCGAATATGAGGCGCTCCTTTCCAGGTTGCCCATGGCCAAACACTTGGGGGCGTCGAGCGTGCGAGCATACAGTGACTCCATGCTCATCGCCAACTAGGTCCGGGGGGAGTTCGAGGCCCGAGACCCCTCTATGATGAAGTATCTGGAGAAGGCCAAGGCGGCGGCGAGCGAGTTCACCCACTTTGAAGTGGTCCACATCCCGTACGGAGAGAACATCCGAGCAGACGCCCTCTCCCGGTTGGCATCAGCTACTACGGTCTCCAGCTCGAGATCGATCATAATAGAGGAATTGTCAACGAAGAGCATAGACGATCCAACGCTCCAGGTAAACGCCACCAACTACGAACCCTCCTGGATGGATCCCCTGCTCAATTTCCTCCTCCGGCCACAGCTCCCCAGGAATCACGCTGAAGCACGACGCACGCGGGCGAGAGCGGCCCATTTCACCATGGTGGATGGCCGGCTATATCGCCGGTCCCTCTCAGATCCTCTACTCAAGTGCCTCTTCCCCACGGAAGCCAACCAGGCCATCCAAGAAGTCCATGAAGGACTCTGTGGAAGTCATGTGGGAGGGCGAGCACTCGCGAGGACGCTGATCCGACAAGGATACTGGTGGCCCACCTTGCAGCAGGACTGCCTCAACTACGTCCGAAGGTGCCCCCAATGCCAAAAATACTCCCACCTACACCATCAACCGGCGACGCAGCTCCACGCCTTGACGGAGCCTCGCCCGTTCGCGCGGTGGGGGATTGACATACTGGGACCTTTCCTTGAAGCACAAGGTACGAAGAAATTCCTCATAGTCGCCATAGACTACTTCACAAAATGGATCGAAGCCGAACCATTGGAAAAGATAATGAGCGAAGCAACTTGGAAATTCATGCTGCGGAGCATCATTTGTCGGTTTGGGATTCCCAGAGTTCTCACTACCGACAACGGCAGACAGTTCGCGAGCACCGCCTTTCAGGAGAAGTGCTCAGAGTTGGGGATCTGGAACCATTACACCTCGGTGGGACATCCCCAAGCCAACGGGTTGGTAGAAAATGCCAACCGAACTCTACTCCATGGCATCAAGACCCGCTTGGATCAAGCAGGAGACGCATGGATTGATTCAATCCCCAGCATACTATGGGCTCATCGGACCACCGCTAGAGCCGCCATCGGGGAGACGCCCTTCCATCTCGCGTACGGAGCTGAGGCAGTAGTCCCGGTGGACATATCCAACCCCTCATTACGAGTGGGGCACTTTGATGAGGCCAGAAACAACCAGGCGATGCGAGAAAACCTGGACTTGCTCGACGAAAGAAGAACCAACGCCCAGATAAAGCTTACGGTGTACCAGCAGAAGCTGGCGCAATACTACAACGCCCGAGTTAAGGAGCGACACTTCTTCCCCGGAGATCTGGTTCTACGGCGAGCGAGCGTGGCTGATCCGCGAGGAGCCATGGAAAAACTCGCACCCAACTAGGAAGGCCCATACCAGGTAGCAGAAGTACTCGGCAAAGGAGCATACAGGCTAGTGACACTTGGGGGGAGAGAGGTACCCAGGACGTAGAACTCCGTCAACCTTAGGAAATATTTCCAATAAAACGTCACCAGCCGTACTCCCCTGGGGTAAGTTGCCCACAAACAACGAGAAGGTACCCTACGGGTTTTCTAGAGGTGAGCACGGCTCCCCTTGAAAACGAGAAGGTAACCTACGGGTTCCCTAGAGGCGAGCACTGCTCCCCTTGAAAACCAGAAAGGTACCCTACGGGTTTTCTAGAGGCGAGCATAGCTCCCCTTGAAAACTAGAAAGGTAACCTACGGGTTCCCTAGAGGTGAGCACTGCTCCCCTTGAAAATAAGGAGGTAACCTACGAGATCCCTAGAGGCGAGCACCGCTCCCCTTGAAAATAAGGAGGTAACCTACGGGTTCCCTAGAGGCGAGCACTGCTCCCCTTGAAAATGAGAAGGTAACCTACGGGTTCCCTAGAGGCGAGCACTGCTCCCCTTGAAAACAAAAGGGTAACTTACGGGTTTTCTAGAGGCGAGCATTGCTCCCCTTGAAAATAAAAAGGTAACCTATAGGTTCCCTAGAGGCGAGCACTGCTCCCCTTGAAAACGAGAAGGTAACATACGGGTTCCCTAGAGGCGAGCACTGCTCCCCTTGAAAATAAGGAGGTAACCTACGGGTTCCCTAGAGGCGAGCACTGCTCCCCTTGAAAATAAGGAGGTAACCTACGGGTTCCCTAGTGGCGAGCACTGCTCCCCTTGAAAACGAGAAGGTAACCTACGGGTTCCCTAGAGGCGAGCACTGCTCCCCTTGAAAATAAAAAGGTAACCTACGGGTTCCCTAGAGGCGAGCATCCCTCCCCTTAAAAATAAAAATGTAACCTATGGGTTCCCTAGAGGCGAGCACTGCTCCCCTTGAAAATGAGAAGGTAACCTACGGGTTCCCTAGAGGCGAGCACTGCTCCCCTTGAAAACAAGGAGGTAACCTACGGGTTCCCTAGAGGCTAGCACGGCTCCCCTCGAAAACTAAGTGGCGACCTAAGGGTCCCGGCAGAGGACACGAGCACCATGGAAGACGAGTATGGAGGATCGCCCAGAAAAGCACGCAGAAGAACTCCAGCAAAAGGTACACATCAATATCGGCTCAGAATAAAAGAATTTGCATTTCTTTACCCAAAGTACAAGCTGTCAGAAAATTTACAAAGTACCCACACACGGGCCAGATATAAGTACATGGAGAAATAAAAGTGCGCGACGATGGCGACGTATGACTCCAACAACTCGCTTCCCAGGCACCATCCTCTGTCGACAATCACGCTAAATCTTCAAGCGGGCGTAGGTTCCCAGTTTTTGTTCTGCGGTAGGGTACCTAAGGAGAAGCCTCCTATGCTAGCGAAGAGGGACAGAGCCCTCAGGCCAACAAAGGGCTTCACTCGTAGAAGGCCCGCAGGAGGAAAACCTGGCCAGTAGCTCCGCCCACCCACGCTCGGAAGAAGACCAGCAAGCTCCACCCGTTACAGGGAACCAGCAAGCCCACGCAAGCCAACGGGCGGCGGCGGTACTACCAGGCCAACTCATTAGGGAGGCCACCCCAGCTACCACCAGCACCTCTCTTAAATGGAGAGGTTGTCTTGTGCCTCGCCACGGACAGCGCACGGCGGCAGCAGTGGAGAGGCTTGCTGGCCATGCCTTCAAACAGAGGAGTCCACCGGGATCATGATCCCGCCAGGGGCGTGACTCATTATGTCATCCCCCACAGCGGGGAAGACGATGTCATACTTGGGGGGAATATGGAAGGTCTCCCATAGGCCGTGGAATACCCTATACGCTACCAGAGGCTGGGAATCAGGCCGACTATTGCCCGCACCCGAGGTGCTCGACACTCCGCCCCGGCCTTGGGGCATATCCTCCGAGGAGGAAGACTCGACAGCAAGGACTCTCCTACGCGGGCGCATCGCTACGGGAAGGAAGAAGAATAGAGAAAGAAAAATTCTCACCAGGCAAAAGGGGAGGAAGACGCCTACGATGGAGTGCGGCGTCTAGCGAGACGTGGGTATGGTTTACGGGAATCCCTCGACACTTCTTATAAACCACCGATGACAACTCGACGGTTGCGCCCCCGGACGGTCAGGTGAAGGGACGTCGGCTACTATGGCGGTACGACTGCCAAGGCCAGGCGACCGTTCTGGGCCCACATCCCCAGAACAAGACAAGACTCAGAGTCATCATTACTAGCATGACTTTTGCCACCTCTAGAGGCGCCTTGAGCGCCAAGCAGACTCCCGAAGCTACCAACTCCCGCCGTACGAGGGGACCGCCTTCAGATCACACCCTCCGGAAGAACCCTCTCTTGGGTTACTCCCAGTCCCCTGTGAGTGCTCGTCAACTAAGAGTAGGGGGGAAGTGAGGAGGGTAAATCCGGTTTGACCCGGATACGGCCCACGCATGTAATGTCTCGAGTTTTTCAGATTTGGATCAGTGGGTTTCGGATCGCCTATCCATGTGTTTCGGATTTGAGTCCGATCGAGCATCGGACTATTTTACCGGATTGTCAGACCCACTGGTGGTGTGCCCGTGATTTTCCTTGGGTCCGTGGTGTTGTGAGGAGCACGTCGGTAATTTTCTATATTTTTCGGAGCACCTTTGTGGGTCCCGGGTTGCGTTTTGGGTTTTACGCGTGTTTTCCGTCTGTCGGACCTTCGGAACCCCGTATATGGTGAACCGTTGCGTTCTCTGACGCCGGGACGTTACCACGGTGATCAGCGTGTTCCGAGGATCGCGGGGTTGTATTTTTCTATTTTTTGGTATGTTTTGGAATTTCTGGATTTTCTATATAAACCCCCCTCTCTTTTTCTCTCTCCCAATCTCTCATTTCTCTCTTCTCTCCCTCTCTCTTCTCACGCTCTCTCCTCTCTCCCTCTCTCTCCGTCGACCGACGGGGTGGAGCGCGGGCGAGGTGGGGACGGCGCAGGCGAGGCACGGGCAAGGATGGGCGAGGATCGAGGCGGTGGAGGTGCGTGGGAGCTCGTGGCGCGGTCGCGAGCCGACGAGGCTTCAACGGCGTTTCTTCGCGGATCGGCGAGCTCGGGGCGCGAAATCTTCGGTGGAGGTAGGGAGATGGACCCCCAGCTCGTGCTCTTCCTTTCCCACGAGTTTCGTAGGCCGTGGTGAGCCGAGCGGGCTAATCGGGGCGATTTGGGGGAAAACTCCATGTTTTGGGGTTGTGAGCCGATCTACCGTTTCATTGCGTTTTTGGCCGATCCGAGGCCGTAGATGCATGCTAGGGGTTATTTGGGGGCTTCCCCCTTGTTTTCCCCCTCTCTCGTGGAGGTATGGGGGCGTGTGATATTTTTTGGGTCGTTTCCCACCGTTCCGTTCTCGGACGGGTGTGACGGTCCTTCCAGTGACCGTCACAGACTGTGACGCCCCAGGGTGGGTGCGTCACATGGCCCGTTTAGCCTTCTGGTGGTCTGTGAGTGTGACGGTCCCACGATAGACCACCACGGCTCTGTGACGCGCCTGGGTTGGACCGTCAGGGACGATCTGACTGTCAACTTTCGATTGTTGGTTTTGACCGTTCGGCGTCAAGACCTGTGACGCACCAAGGCTGGCGCGTCACAGCCTTATAACGCCCATGTGTGGGTGCGTCAGAGCAGATGCGTCCCCCCTTGTAACGCACAAGAGTTGGTCCGTTACAGGCTGTGATGCACCGAGCGGGACGCGTCACAGTTGGTTTCATTTTGTCTTATGACGCATCAGGGCTAGCGCGTCACATACTGTGACGCACCAGGGCTGGCGCGTCAGAGACCGTGACGCACCAGGGTCGGAGCGTCACAACCGGTTTGCATCGAGCGTCTGACGGCCCTGTGTTGGTACGTCAGAGTTGTTGTGATGGTCGAGGCTTGGACCGTTACAGACTGTGACAGCCCAAGGTTAGATAGTCATGCTCTGTGTTGCGCCGAGATGAGTTTTCGTGTTCTCCACGTTCGTTCCGCGACGTGTGGATCCCTGGTCGACCCGGTTGTGACCCAGTGGTCAACTTGCGGTCTTGTGAATGCCCCAGACACCCGTGGGATTCTGTGTCCGTGTTTTGAGGGTGTCGGGAGGACCGTGCTACCTCGTTTAGTGTGCCCGTGGGTTTGAGAGTCCGGGTGACTTCTCGTGTGTCGGGCTTTCGTGTTACGCTAGACCGAGTCACTGTGTATCGGTGGGGGTGCGGTGGGGTCTCCCCCGCATGCCATGAGTTTTCCTGGAAGATGATTCCCAAGTGGGCCATGTGTGCGGCCTTGGACTGTGAGTCCAGTTATCGGCATGGCCGCTTGTCCGTTGCCCAGGGAATCATGCTTCTGTGCTTTCCGCGTGGGCCATGTGTGTGGCCTTGGACTGCGAGTCCCGTTGCCAGCCTGGGGTTGGAGGGTTCCCGCCTTTCCTTGAGAGTGGGATTTGGTTTGGCGGCCTGTGAGTTGCCTTGGGAACCATGTTTCTACATTTCTACGTGGCCGAGTGTGCGGCCCGTGGACTACGAGTCCCATTTCTTCTCCGACTGTGGTCACCGTGCGACGGTGTTGGTATGTGGGACGGTTCCCGTATTTCGTCGGGTTCGGACATTGTTTTCCGTTGACTTGAGAGTCTACTCTCTCAGTGACCCTCCACTAGTCGTAGCCCACCAATACGCGTGTGCTGGTCTCATCCGGGGGTAGGTGTATGGTCTTACCCTGAGGATGGTTTTTAGACTGGTTACCATCAGGCCCCGCGTCTAGCAGCCAGAGTCCGGCTGAGGGGAAAACCAGTTAGATGCCAGGCCAGGGGCGGACGGCCTGTGTGTGCACACATGGTTGGGGGCGGTAGGACCCACGTCGACGGGCGTGACCCCAGCTAGTCACTTGCTTTGTGGTTACTTGTACGGTGTCTCAGTTCCCGTTGGGCCGGAGGGAGACACCTGAGGCATGGACTAAGACGTCAGTGGATGCATCCGATCTTGCTTCTAGTGGGAGGTACTCCTGTTCTGGACAGAGAGTGACAGACTGTCAGTTTCCATGACTTCGACCTTCGGGTTTTTGGTCGTGTTGACCGTTGAGTTTCGGTTGTTTCACCGTGGCGCATGTGTCGGTTTCGCGCCGTGAGACTAGTGCTAGTGGCTTTACCGAGGTTGCGTCTTGTTGTGCGGTACCTACGACCGGATGGTCGGGGTTGCACTTTGGACAGTGTGTCCAGGTTGGCCGTGTCTTGGGAGACATGCCTCTACGGCGTGGTTGCCGTGGGTTTTTACTTCGGTAAGTGGTACTAGTGTAGTTCGGTAGCCCCCGACCGTGAGATCGAGGTGTGTTTCTGGTACAGTAGGAGTAGCTGTAGTGTCGAGTTTTGACCGGCCACCGGTTCGCTG
Organism: Amorphophallus konjac; assembly: GCA_022559845.1. Classification (NCBI taxonomy): domain Eukaryota; kingdom Viridiplantae; phylum Streptophyta; class Magnoliopsida; order Alismatales; family Araceae; genus Amorphophallus; species Amorphophallus konjac. Next base: position 211,949,416 of record CM040117.1, on the reverse strand, counting down.
TTCTTGCTATCGTTGTAGCTTTCCTTTCCGCTACCGCCGTCGTTTCCGGTTGGGGTTTCGCGGGATCCCTACTGAGTCTCTGTTTTGGAGACTCATTCCCTACTTTTCAGGTGTGGTGGTTCTTCCTTGAGGTTCGAGGGTGAGGTGCGGAGGTTCTCAGTTGCCAGCTCGTCGGGTCGAGTGTTCACTCGGCATGTAGTACGTTTTTACTGCTTTAGACTGTACTTTCTGTTGGACTGAACTCTATTGTAGCTGTAGTTGTTTAATTATTTATGTTAATTGTTGAATTGTCCTACTTTATTTCCTATTTATTTGTGCCTCCACACTCCTTTTAGCCCTTCCGAGCCCTCTCGACTCGTGGGCGGCAGTTCGAGTCTCGGGTTATCGGGTCTCTCCCGGTAATCGGATTCTCGGGTCGTTACAACGCACACGCGGCCCGTTAAGGCTCGGACGTGCCAAGCCCAGGCAAGGGGAGAGCGTGCACGCTCGGCTCGATAAAGAAGAGGCCGTCCCAACAGAGCATCGGGTTCGACGATGCCGATGAGGCCGGCCCAAGCGTAGTTCTACGACGTCGGCCTTGACCCCATAACGGGCGAGCGCGCCCTATGAGTGCCGTAAGACTCACCCAGGGACCGGCCGACGCCGGGGCTATCGCCTTCCAACGGGAAACTCCCGCCGACATAGCGGGGAACGTTACTCCAACTAAATGGACCCTTCCCTATCAAGGGATGAGTCCCTCGCTCCAGGACAACCCATATAAAAGGGACATCGATGAGAGAGTGGAGCACGGTAGATTCTTCTACTAGACTCCACGCTACTACGCAAGAGGAGACTCCTGCCCCAGAGCTTCTACTGAGATGAGAGCAACCCAACTAGCAACAACGACGAGCGGGCCATCTACGTCCAGAGAGCTCCTTCCTCTCGAGCGGCCCTACCACTTAGCGAGCACTCTCCGAGAGTCCACTGGGAGCGGCGAGCATGCGGGCAGAGGATCTACACGCCTCCTGGATCGACTACTACGGCCCCTACTTCTCTCTCACCTTGCTCCTCTTTATTGTTCATTAAATCTCGTGCTGACTTAAGCATCGGAGGGTTGTCCCCTGGGGTAACACCCGGGACTCCTTCTGACGCTCTTCTGGTTTCTTGGTGTGTGCAGGCGTCCACGGACGTGAGACGACTTCCCTCAACAAATAAATAGAGAAGGTGGTATGTGACCTAGGAACCATTTTCTTGCCGCTACAACATGTATTATCAGCTTATAATGGAGTACAATAAAGTTATTTTTTGTCAAGTATTTTATATATAATAATTACGTATAAATTAGGTTTTGAAAGGGTACTCATTTCATATCCGTTCATTCCATTGAAAGAAGGATTACTATTTGGGGCCTTAAGGGTCGCTCCCACCAGTATAATGCGAATCTTGAATAATCCTTAGGGCCCGATTTGATATTAGAATAGGATTTGAGATCCCATGAAAGAGAAAACATGGGGTCCACTTCTCATCTCACACACATATGGCTTAACCGACCTCGGGTAAGATATTCGACCCCTTGGGGTCGAATACTTTAACCCTGCCCGATTTTCAAACAAGGCCTAAAGTTGTTGTGAATTTATTATTTATTTTTCTAACATCTATAACTAAAGATATGACAATCTTGTTGGATGAAGATATCTTCACGAATGCACAACTGAGAAATTTCTCTATCAGATGGATCAACAAATAGCAAATGAAATTTGAGTTTAGAAGGATCAAAGTCGAGTCAAAGCGCGACGTCGCTTTCTTTAAAGTTGTTTCACCCTTACACGATGTAATAGGGTCGACGGTGAAATTTCTCCCAAGATACGATGACCCAAATGATTGCAACGAAAATATTCTTTCAAGATACAACGACCCAAACGATAGTAGCATAAAGGTGCACTCTAAGTTGCAACACCAGTGGGAACACCATAAAATACCACTTCAAGTTTTTGTAGAGAAAGATGATGGAGAGGAATAGACGAGAGAATGAAATATCAATATACTCCCAACGAGAGTCTTAAAACAGGTTAAGCGTAGGAACAGACGCTTCTGTTCTCGAGGAGACGTGCATTTGATAGAGGATAAGGCCTAAAAATCTCATAAACTCAAATAGCCAAACTACCATAGTCTCCTCAAAGTAGTACACAAGGTAACCAAGAGTCCCAATTAAAAGTAGATTAAAACTTTTTTCATCTTTAAAACGAGAGACAACGTCGGACAATAACTTAAACGTTAAAAGTTTTAAAATATTAAATCCGACAAATCTTAACTACCCTCCTCACCTCATCCTCGTCTTATCTTTAATTCTCAACTAATCATCTAAAGTATCACAATTGCAAAGACGTGTAACTCATTTTTATGGTCTCCCTAATATAAGAAAGCTACTAATTATGTTATATTAAAAGCACAATAAAATAAATAACTAAGATAAATTCAAACAATTTTTACTATTGTGCATTTATCCGATTACCGAGACAGTAAAACACTCCGAAAAGTTCAAAAAAACTAGTCTGTGTGCGGCACGGCACGTCTATCTCTCGGGTCAATTTTATTAGTCCAAATAACCTTTGAGTGGATCTCGTTAAACTTTTTTCTACAAGAAAAGTTCTCACCGGGGTGGGGGTGCCCGAGGAGAACCCTATAATGCTCAAGTCAACATGCGTGTGGGTGGAAAGAGAAGGGCTCTCAGGAGAGGAGCGTGTCCATAGTTTGCCAGACCAATCAGGTGGAGGTGAGGGAGAAGGAAAGAAGTTCTCGCCAGAGTGGCTTTGATCATGGATTACCTCATGGGGAGAGACTTTTTGCATACAAATTACTCTCTACTTCCTTCCCTCTTTCTGTGGTGTTTCTGTGGTATAAGAGCCTATACCTGTAGGAGGTCGTGGAGACCTCTTTATATAGATGTTTGGGGTGCTGGTGTTGAGGAGGCTTACGGATATTGAAAAGACTATATGGAGCGGCTTGCCTTCTAGAGCAACGTGGGTTACGGGATACTGGGCATATCATGACATTGAAAAGGCGCGCAGATTTGTTGGTACTGGTAGGTAATATTAGCACTTTAACTCCACGTAACCCAACAATTTGGTCAGGATTTGGTGGGATGGAGGTCACGTGGCTAGCATCAGTGCTGCATCCATGTCCCCATGCGTCTTGAGCTGTGGGCGCTGATACATAGGGGGAGACTACTCTTCTCAAGGGATATGCATCTGTTAGGGCTCCTATTTTTAATGCAACACATCGTAACTCTTTGAAGGATTTGACCGTACGGACTCGATTCCCACAATTTGTGACCGCCTTCACTGCAACCGCCTTGCTAGCTCCGCGTCATCTGATATGTCACCCAGGCCAATACTTTCATGTTGGAGCCATGATAATGGCAGTCGGTGCGGAAGGTTGCCAGTCATGATATGCCGAGCTATAGGAGGGTGGGTTGAGCTAAGGCTCTCCCTCAACTCGGGATAAAGCTAAGGCTCTTTGATGGCTCATCGAGGCCAGGGCCCTTTCTCGTCTTGGTGGTCAGACTAAGGTCACATGGGATCGAGCTAATACTCTCCCATGGCTTTGGAATTGAGCTAGGGCCTTTCAATGACTCTAAATTGAGTTTGGATTTCTCAATGGCTCAGAGTTCGAACCATGGTTCTCCATGGCCCTGGATCGAGAGTAAATCTTGGAAACCTTCGAGGCTAACACTTAGGAGGATTTTGCGTCACTCACTCGGGGGCTTTTCTCCTGGCTTGGAACCTAGAGGAGGGGCCCACTAGGCACGTGCTGGGTTTGGCAGCGTTTGCTGGGTTTAAGATGCTCCAAACTAGCTGGGTGGCCCTAATGGGCCATTTTCGGGTCTATTGGGCTGAGCCATATTGGGCTTTATAAGGAGGAAAAATCCCCCCTACACTAGAATCATTCAAAATTGAAATTATAACTTATGCACAGGAAATTTAGATTTTTCACCCAACATGTTGTTGCAGATAATTATTATTCAGGCAAGGTTGGATAAGGCCAACCTCGACTTGCGGGGTAAAGATGTTATTTTTGTCAAAAAAACCTAAGATAACCTTCTTATGAACCTTCGACTCACCCCATGCTAGATAGATAATTTAATCTGATATTGAATAATTTGATTATTAATCTAATACGAAGTCAAATATTAGGGTATCCGTGTCGGATATTATCTAACTTATTAATAGTACATTATCCTATTATTTTTCATGATATTTCTTTACTTTTTTTCATGTAGATGTTGAGGAGGGTAAATCTGGTTTGACCCAGAAATGGCCCAAGCGCGAGCGGCCCATGAAGGTTCGGAAGCATTGAGCCCACGCAAGGGGCGAACATGCACACCCAATTCAGTAAAAGGATCACCGGTCCAAAGGAGCATCGGATTCCACGACGCCAATGAGGCCGGCCCAAGCGCAGTTCTCACCGGAGGATACTCCGACGACCGACCGTTGCCCCCACGACGCCGGCCTTGACCCCATAACGGGCGAGCACGCGCCATGAGTGCCGTAAGACTTGCCCAGGGAACGACCGACGCCGGGGCTATCGCCCTCTAACGGGAAACTCCCGCCAACATAGCAGAGGAACGTTGCTCTACTAAACAGACCCTTCCTTATCAAGGGATGATGCCCTCGCTCCAAGACATCCCATATAAAAGGGACATCGACAGAAGAGAAGAGTATGGTAGATTCTTCTACTAGACCCCATACTACTACGCAAGAGGACATACGGCGGATACTTATGCCACCAGAGCTCCCTACAGAGAAGAGAGCAACTCGCCCTGCAACTACGACAGAGAGGCCATCTACTACGTCCAGAGAGCCACTTCCTCCCGCACGGCCTTACCACCCAGCGAGCACTCTCCAAGAGCCCACTGGGAGCGGCGAGCACGCGTGCAAAGGATCTACACGCCTCCTGGATCAACTATGGCGGCTTCTACTTCTCTCTTACTTTGCTCCTCTCTATCGCTCATCGAATCCCTTGCTGACTTAAGCATCGGAGGATTATCCCCTGGGGCAACACCCGGGACTCCTTCTGGCGCCTTTCCAGTTTCTTAGCGTGTGCAGGCACCCACGGGCGCGAGATGATTTCTCCAACAAATAAATAGAGAAGGTGGTACGTGGCCTAGGAACCATTTTCCTGCCGCTACACTTCTTGGCACCGTCTGTGGGAACACGAGCGAAAGGTTATGGCGCCCCGTGGAAGCCTCCGCAACGCCAACAACCGGGGCCGAGGATCCTATCAGGGACCCAACTCCCGTCGGGAGTCACAAGAAGCTTCTTCCGCGCACCGTCGACAAGAGGTCACCAGAGGTGACCAAGATGAGCTCCGCCAGGAAATACGAGTCCTGGCGGAATTCTGTCGAGAGCTCCGAGACCAAAGTCCCCAACATGCCCCACCTGAGTGACGGGAGGGCGGAGAAGGCCAGGCCGGGGAAAATTTCCGGCAGGTACGGGAGGTGTCCCATGCCTCCGTCGCAAGGACCCGATGGTCACGCAGCGTGCCTGCGCCTAAGGTGCGCAGCCCTCTCCATTCCAACCCAGACATGGACCGCCAGCTCCAACGATTCGAAGAGATAGAGGACAAAGTCTGTCACCTAGACGATGTCCGCCAAGAATCGCGGCCTCATTGATGACGACCAAGATTTCCACGCTCCCTTCTCCAGGGAGATCATGGAAGCCCCCATCCCGCCAAAGCTGTAGCCGCCGGCTTTCGCCTCATATGACGACACCACCAACCCGGTCGACCACCTGCACGGCTTCGAGTCCCACCTGGTGTTCCACCGGGCCTCTGACACCGTGAAATGCGTGACGTTCGTCACGACCCTTCGTGAGAACGCCCGAGCATGGTTCGAATCCCTGCTGGCCGTGATGATTTCCTCCTTCCAGCAACTCAAGAAGTTGTTCAAGGAGAACTTCGTGGGCTGCCGAAAGGTAGCCAGATCTGATGTAACCCTGCTCGTCCTCAGGCAGGGAAAGGAAGAGGCATTATGGGACTTCGTCTCTCGCTTCCGCGCAGAGGCGCTCCGGATCCCCCACCTCGACATCGGCATCGCCACCACGGCGCTCACCCAGGGGATGCGGGACCACATCCTCCGGCGCGTGCTCGGAGTCGAAGCCCCAACGACCCTTTCAGACCTCCTCGCGCTAGCCCAGAAGCACGCGCACTGCGAGGAGAACACCGCGGCCCTGCGCCGCGCGGTCAAAACCCACCAGCCCGACCGCAAGAGAGCCGCCGACCCGCCACGCGAGGGCCGGAGCAAGCGAGAGTGGCACGATGGAGACCACCGCGACCGCTCCGAGAAGGAAAGGGGTGGCTACCGCCACTACATGCCCCTGACGGCTCCACCTGACCAGATCCTGATGGAGATCCGCGAGGAGCCGTTCCTCAAATGGCCCTCGCAGATGAAGTCAGACCCAAACTCGCGGAACAAAAAGAAGTATTGCAACTTCCACCGCGACCACGGCCACGACACCATCGACTGCATCAACTTGAAGGATGCTATCGAGGACCTCATGCGCAGAGGCCTCCTAGACAGATTCCTCGCCAAGGCCGCCGAAAGACGACAGAAGATGCCTCCCCCGATCGACTACCTGCCCAACGGAAAGGAGATCATGATGATCTCTGGAGGGCCCGCGGCGGGGGGAGATAGCGCGAGCAGAAGGCGTCGGTACGCGACGGCCATCAGCGCAGCGGATCAAGGCGACATCACCTCAAGGGAGCTTCCCACTTCAGGCCACCCGGGAGACCCCATAGTCTTCTCTGAGGATGACCTCGAAGGCGTCACGATGCCCCATTCTGATGCTTTGGTGGTTTCCGCCACCATCAACCAATGTACTGTGCGCCGCATATTGGTAGATAATGGGAGTGGACCCGATGTTATCGCGTACGACTGTCTTGTACTCATGGGTGTGGACGTGTCATGACTCACGCTGTGATGTCCCGAGTTTTTTGGATCCTTCTTTTTGGGTCCCGGATCTACTTTCTCTGAGTGTTCAGCTCCATTGTGTCCGAAATTATGTTCCGGACATATTTTGTGTTCGGATCGGTACGATTCGGAGCTGTTTCGGAAGCTCGGAGCGTGTTCCGCGACTTTTTCCGCGTGTTTTCTAATTCCCGCGTGTGTGTTTCGGGAAAACTTACGGAACCCCGTAGCGGGTGAACTGGGTCGTTCACCTACCCGCGGGGGGTACCGTTGCGATCAGTGCGTTCCAAAGATCGAGAATATGCATTTTTCCATTTTTTGATATTTTTGGCATTTTTCGGGTTTTTTATAAATACCCCCTATTTTCCCTTTTTATTTTCCCCTTTTCTTCTTTTACTCTTCTTATTTCTTCCTCCCGTGAGCCACGGCCGACCGTTGCAACCCCCCCTCTTGCCCGTTGGACTTCGCGGCGCTCCTTCCCCTCCGGCGACGGGTGGTGGATATCGGTGGCGGCGCGGTGTCGACGGCGGCGGCGAGAGGATCGCGACAGTGCTCTTTTCGTGGCGCGTGGGTGGAGTTTGTGTTCGAGCAAGATTCGGTGATCGGCGGCGATCCGGTGGTTTTCAAGCTTCCTTAAGGTAGGGGGATGGATCCTTACCTCCTTCCTTGCCTTTCCCAAGATTTATAGGCCGTGGGAAGGTCGAGAGGGGCATATTTCCATGTCGGGTCGGGAAATGCCATGTTTGGGTTGAGCGACGGATTTCATAGATTTGAAGCGTTTCTAGCTAGATTTCGGGGTTCTTTAGCATGCTGGGTGGTAGGGGAATGTTTCCCCGTTGTGTTCCCTTCACCAGGGGGTGAATGGGCATGATTTTTGAATTTTTCAGGCGTTTTACGCGAACTGGGCTGGCCCGTTATCGCGCTATGATCCAGAGGCGCGTTCTGGACGAACGCGCTGTATCATCCGAGCACGTTCATCAAAAGGGATGAACAGTTTGGCGATTCATATCACGCTGGGCATGGAGAGCGCATTCTTGGGATCACGCTAGCCAACCCTAGCGTGACCCTCCAGATCGCGCTAGGGAAGGGTAGCACGTCCTTCAAGGATCGCGCCGGGGGACTAGAGCGCGACAGTGTCATGCCCTGGGTCCCTAGCGCATTCACCCCCCTCCCCAAGCCGTGTTTCCGTTCGGTAGTTTTGCCTCCGGTTGAGTGAGCCTTGGATCCGGTTGTGGCGTGTGGCCCGAGGGTTGCCGTGAGCACCCAGTGAGAGCCACAGGGGCTCCCCGGGGTCCCTGGAGGATTAGTTACCTCGGTAGGGGTGCCGCGTGACTTGAGGGACGGTCGGACCTCGTGCGTGTCCCCGACATCCGTACCTACCATTTTGGTTACCGAGAGTCTGTTTCAGTGTGGTCGGTGGTTTCCGTGAGTCGAGTCTCACCTCCGGTGACACGTCCACTAGTTGTAGCCTTCTTACGGCATGCGGTGCTAACCCACCAGGGAGTGGTGGAGCGGCTGACCTGAGAGAGACGGTGAGTAGGCTGGTTACCGTAGGGCCCCGGCTTACAGCTGAGTCCGGGCTTAGGGGGAATTACCAGCTAGAGGATAGGCCTAGGGCGTATGGTCTGAGTGTGCACACGGGGCTGAGGGCTTCGGACCCGCGCTGACGAGCGCGACCTCAGCTAGTCCTTGTTTTGTGGTACTATTGATTACTAAGTGTGTGTCTGAGTCTCGCGCCCGGGGCGTTGTAGCTAGACACTTGGGACGCGGTGTAAGATGTCAGGGGACGCATCCGGTCGTTCTTCTAGTGGGTGGTGCTCCTGTCTACTGGCAGGTACGGACTCGAGTTTTGTCGGACCTAGGTTTGGTTGTACGGTACGGTTAGTTAGACAACTTTTCCATTTATTTATTCCAGCTTGTTGGTTCTACCGTACTTCTGTTAGGTAGTGTTACCTTCCGTGGTTGCTCGCGCTTTGCTGCCATTTTTTTCGTCGTGCGGTGGGGGTCCGGGGCATCCTTACTGGGCCAATGAAATGAGGCTCACCCCTGCTTTTCAGCTGAGGCAGGGTCATCGAGAGGTGCGCCGAGTTTCAGCATGGTTCTTCTAGCCAGGGTTAGTTGCCAGTCTGCCAGAGCCGGGGGATGCCCCGTGTAGTTGTACGCCGGGGGATGCCCTGTGTAGTTGTACTCTTTTCTTTCTGTTGACTGTACTTTATTTTGGACATGAGATTCTGTGGACCTTGTAGCAGTTTAAGTTATTTATTTTATGATGTGCATTTTATTTTAGATTATTGTGCTATCTCTGTGGTTGTTTCAGCTTCTCTTGTACCCCCACGCCATCCCTTTTTACCCTTTCGAGTCTTCAGGCTCGTGGGTTGGCGGGCCGAGATTCGAGACGCGATGGTTCCTTTCCGGTACTCGGATCCCGGGTCGTCACACACGCCATTGCACACGCCGATGTATGGATTCTCCGGCACGACTATCAGCCCAGAAGGGCGTATCTTGCTCTCGATCACGTTCGGGACGGCACCGAAAGAGGTAACCTTCCTCGCCGACTTTACTGTGGTCCGTGCAATGACAGGGTACAATGCCATCATCGGTCGAAGAATCCTCGGCACGCTCCGAGGCGTCCCTTCCTCCTACCACAATAAGCTTAAGTTCCCCAGCCCCCACGGGGTAGGGGAAGTCCGGGGCGACCAGCGGGAGTCTAGGAGGTGCTACCTTATCTCCACCCGTGACTGACGCCCCGAAGAAGTGCCTCCAGAGAAGAAGGCGAGGACCGAAGATCCAGGTCCAAGCGCGAGCGCCCCGGCCGAGGACTTGTACCTCATTCAGGTCGGGGACGACCCTGGTAGGTCATTAAAGATCGGCGCTGCTTTGCCCGAGCACGACAAACAAGCGTCTGGGAGCTTCCTCGCGGCCAATCAGGACGTGTTCGCCTGGTCCGAGGATGAGCTCCCCGGGATTCCCCCGGAGGTCATTACACATCAACTAAGGTTGGACCCCAACTGCCGCCCGGTACAACAACGCCAAAGGCGGTGCAACCCCGAGCGACAAGCCGTCATCATGCAACAAGTGGGAGAAAAATTACGATCAGGGCTGCTCCGGCCTACCCAGTACCCAGATTGGGTAGCCAACGTAGTCCTGGTGCCCAAGAGCAACGGGAAGTGGCGGATGTGCGTGGACTACACCGACCTCAACAAAGCCACGCCCAAAGACAGCTTCCCCATGCCACTGATCGACCAGCTGGTCGGCGCCACGGCCGGGCAGGAGATGTTGATCTTCCTCGATGCCTATTCCGGGTATCATCAGATCAGCATGCACCAACCTGACCAAGACAAAATTGCGTTCATCACCGACCACGGCTTATACTGCTACACCCGCATGCCGTTCGCGTTAAAAAACGCAGGAGCAACGTATCAACGCCTAGTCAACCATATGTTTGACACGCAGATTGGCCGCAATATGGAGGTCTACATCGACGACATGCTCGTGAAAAGCCTCCGAGCAGCCGAGCACTTACGCGACCTGGCGGAAACCTTCGCCACGCTCAAAAGGTACAATATGAAACTCAACCCTGCTAAGTGTGCGTTTGGGGTGCGGTCAGGCAAGTTCCTAGGTTTCCTCGTTACTCACCGAGGAATCGAAGCCAACCCCGATCAAATCAGAGCAGTATTGGAGATGGAGCGACCAAGACGGGTGAGGGACGTACAGTGCCTCACCGGGCGCGTCGCCGCTTGGGCCCAGTTCTTGTCCCGAGCTGCCGAATGATGTCTACCCTTCTTCCGACTGATCAAGCAAGCTAACCTGGCGCTAGAAAAGAAGGAATGGATCGACTGGGACCAGGAGTGCGAACAGGCGTTCGAAGAACTGAAGCGCTACCTGACGACGTCTCCCGTCCTCGGCAAACCCCAAAGGGGGGAGCAGCTACTCTTGTATCTCTCTGTGACACCCAGCACCATGAGTGTTGTGCTCACACGGGAGGAAGTAGGAGTCATGAAGCATGTCTACTATGTCAGCCGAGCACTACAGGGACTGAAATTCTGGTATTCGCGGATCGAGAAGTTTGCCCTTGCCCTGATCACAACTGCTCACAAGCTACGGCCATACTTCCTGGCCCACCCGATCGCCGTCCTCACCGATCAGCCCCTCCGACAAATCCTTCAGAACCCTGATGCGTCCGGAAGACTGGTCAAGTGGGCCATCGAGTTGGGAGAATTCGACATTAAGTTACGACCGAGGACATCGATCAAGGCCTAGGCGCTCACAGATTTCGTCGTCGAGTGCACCTTACCCGCCGAAGACTCACCCCAGAAGTCCTCAGAGCCCACATGGGAACTATACGTCGACAAATCATCTTGCGCCGCGGGCAGCGGCGCAGGGCTGGTCTTACTCTCGCCAGAAGGAGTGGAGCTACAATACGCCCTGCGCTTCAACTTCCCGACCACGAACAACGTGGCGGAATATGAGGCACTCCTCTCCCGGGTTGCGCATGGTAAAACACCTGGGGGCGTCAAGCGTGCGAGCATACATCGACTCCATGCTCATCGCCAACCAAGTCAGGGGGGAATTCGAGGCCAGAGACCCCTCCATGATGAAATATTTGGAGAAGGTCAAGGCCGCGGCGGAGGAGTTCACCCACTTTGAAGTGATTCACATCCCACGCGAGGAGAACGTCAGAGCAGACGCCCTCTCCCGCCTAGCGTCAGCCACTACAGTCTCCAGCTCGAGGTCAGTCCTGATAGAAGAACTGTCAGCACCGAGCATTGACGATCCAGCACTCCAGGTAAATGCCATCGACTACGAGCCATCCTGGATGGACCCTCTACTCGATTTTCTCCTTCGACAGTAGCTCCCTAGCGATCATGCCGAAGCACGGAGTACGCGGGCGAGAGCGGCCCACTTCACCATGGTGGACGGCCGGCTGTATCGCTGGTCCCTCTCAGCCCCTCTAATCAAATGCCTCTTCCCCACGGAAGCCAACCAAGCCATCCAAGAAGTCCACGAAGGACTCTGCGGAAGTCATGTGGGAGGACGAGCACTCGCGAGGATGCTGATCCGACAAGGGTATTGGTGGCCCACTTTGCAGCAGGACTGCCTCATCTATATTCGAAGGTGCCCTCAATGCCAGAAGTATTCCCACCTTCACCACCAGCCGACGAGGCAGCTCCATGCTTTGATGGAGCCTCGTTCGTTCGCTCGGTGGGGAATCGACATCCTGGGGCCCTTCCCTGAGGCACAGGGGAGGAAGAAATTCCTCATTGTCGCCATAGACTACTTCACCAAATGGATCGAAGCCGAGTCATTGGGAAAGATAACAAGCGAGGTAGCTTGGAAATTTGTGCTACGGAACATCATTTTTTGGTTTGGGATCCCGAGGGTTCTCACCACCGACAACGGCAGACAGTTCGCGAGCACCGCTTTTCAGGAAAAGTGCTCGGAGTTGGGGATCTGGAACCACTACACCTCAGTGGGACATCCCCAAGCCAACAGGTTGGTGGAAAACGCCAACCGAACTCTACTCCACGGCGTCAAGACTTGCCTGGACCAAGCAGGCGATGCATGGATTGATTCAATCCCCAGCATCCTATGGGCTCACCGGACCACCGCCAGAGCTGCCACCGGGGAGATGCCTTTTCATCTCGCTTACGGAGCTAGGCAGTAGTCCCGGTGGAGATATCTAACCCCTCGTTACGAGTGGGACACTTTGATGAGGGTAGGAACAACCAGGCAATGCGAGAGAACCTACACTTGCTCGAAGAAGGAAGAACCAATGCCCAGGTAAAGCTTGTGACATATCAGCAGAAGCTGGTGCAGTACTACAACACCCGGGTTAAGAAATGACACTTCTTCCCCGGAGATCTAGTTCTACGGCGAGCAAGCGTGGCCGACCCGCGAGGAGCCACATGGAAGCTCACACCCAACTGGGAAGGCTCGTACCGGGTAACAGAAGCACTCGGTAAAGGAGCGTACAGGCTAATGACGCTTGGGGGGAGAGAGGTGCCCAGGACGTGGAACTCTTTCAACCTCAGGAAATACTTCCAGTGAAACGTCACCAGCCATACTCCACCAGGGTAAGTTGCCCACGAACAAAGAAAAAGGTAGGAAAACGAAGGTAGCCTAAGGGCTCCCTAGAGGCGAGCACCGCTCCCCTCGAAAACGAAGGTAGCCTAAAGGCTTCCTAGAGGCGAGCACCGCTCCCCTCAGAAATGAAAAGGTAGCCCAAGGGTTTCCTAGAGGCGAGCACCGCTCCCCTTGAAAATGAAGGTAGCCTAAGGGTTCCCTAGAGGCGAGCACCGCTCCCCATGAAAATGAAGGTAGCCTAAGGGCTTCCCAGAGGCGAGCACCGCTCCCCTCGGAAATGAGAAGCTCCCCTTGAAAATGAAGGTAGCCTAAGGGCTTCCTAGAGGCGAGCACCGCTCTCCTCGGAAATGAAAAGGTAGCCCAAGGGTTTCCTAGAGGCGAGCATCACTCCCCTTGAAAATGAAGGTAGCCTAAGGGCTCCCTAGAGGCGAGCACCGCTCCCCTTGAAAACGAAGGTAGCATAAGGGCTTCCCAGAGGCGAGCACCACTCCCCTCGGAAACGAGAAGGTAACCTAAGGGTTCTCTAAACGCAAGCACCGCTCCCCTTGAAAATGAAGGTAGCCTAAGGGTTCCCTAGAGGCGAGCACCGCTCCCCTTGAAAACGAAGGTAACCTAAGGGCTTCCTAGAGGCGAGCACCGCGCCCCTCGGAAACGAGAAGGTAACCTAAGGGCTCCCTAATGGCGAGCACGGCTCCCCTTGAAAACAAGAAGGTGGCCTCAGGGTTCCCTAGAGGCGAGCACCGCTCCCCTTGAAAACAAAATGATAACCTAAGGGTTCCTTCGGAGGACGTAAGTAATATAAATACTAGCACGGAGGATCGCCCAGAAGAGCACGCAGAAGTACTCCAGTAAAAGGTACACGATAGTATTGGCTCAAAAACAAGGACTTTATATTTCTTTAGTCAGAGTACAAGCTTCCAGAAATTGGCAAAAAATGCACTCACATGGGTCAAATACAAGTACATGGAGGAAAAAAACGTGCTCAACAGCAGCGACAAGTAACTCCAGCAACTCGTTCCGTCGGCATTCATCCTCTATCAACGATCGTGCAGAGTCTCTGAGCGGGGGTAGGTACCCATCTTTGTTCTGTGGAAGGGTACCCACGGAGAAGCCTCCTATGCCAGAGAAGAGGGACAAAACCCCCAGCCCAACAAAGGGCTTCACTAGTAGAAGGTTTGCACGAGGAAAACTTGGCCAGTAGCTCCGACCACCCACGCTCGGAGAAAGGCCAGCGAGGTCCACCCGTTACAGGGAACCAGCAGACTGACGCAAGCGGGCAGCGGCGGTACTACGAGGCCAACTCATTAGGAAGGCCACCCCGGCGAACTGGCCATCTTTCCAAACTAGCGAACAAGGCCCCGCTGCCCCGGCTACCACCAGCACCTCTCTTGAATGGAGAGGTTGTCTTGTGCCTCGCCGCGAACAGCGCTCGGCAGCAACGGCGGACAGGCCTGCTGGCCATGCCTGCAAACTGAGGAGCCCACCGCCATCGTCCAAGCCGCACGGCCAGGCCCACCGAGTGGAAGAATGGAAAATAGATTCCACCCTTCCTTACGATCCTTCCTACCGGGAAGTAGGAAGATGTTCCAGCAATGAGGAGCATCTCACCGAGCACCTACAAGGAGCAAACAACGGTTACATACCGCAAAGACAAGCAAAGGAAGCTGGTTGGAGTATAGAAAGTAACGCTACCCTGACACCTCTCGTCCTGTCAAGGACGGATCCTATCCGGCTCAAGAAGCAGGACTCCCCTGCCGGAGTACAAGCGGTCGACTTTCTCCAAGGCCTCCTGCCAGCCATCCAGGTATCCGAGCATGTCTTGCTCAGACGCCGGGCCACCCTCTCCGGGCACAGGCCACGGCCGCCACAGCCGCCACGGCACCGGTGATGGGTTTTCTCGGAGGACCAAAGGTCGATGACGAACCTGCAGAAATTCATCATCTGACAAAGTACCAGACTCTCCTGAGGACATTCTCTAAGAAGACTACCTACAAGAAACTCTCTATTACAGAAGCTGATCGCTGGAATGCAGCGGAAGCCACCATTTATAGGGAAAGCGAAGTCCCCAGGAGTATAAGGACTCTCACCGCCTCAATCAAATCTGTGGAAATCGAAGCGACCGATCTCGAAGGTCGCGCTCCTTCAGAAGCCCTCATCAAGGACGCTGTTTCGTATCCCCAGAGGATATCGTGACGGTTCAAAAAGGGGGATATACACGAAAAAAATCTCAAGATTCGCAGATAAAAAGGAAAGCTTCCATTTCCAAAAAGAGAAATTACAAAAAGAGGCTACTGCCTCGGAAAGCGTAGGAAAAAGAAAGGAAAAGACAACTAGGGGCATCCTCTCAAGGACTTGCCCCAGTTACATCATCACGTGCCCTGGGCTCAGCAGGCGCACGCACATTAGCGGCACTAGGAGGAGGTGGATCGTCACTCAAGTCCACCACGACAGCATCGACGGGCGCCCGCTCGCCCGCGCTCGACACCGACTGCTCGGTGCCCGCCCTCATGGGGTCGGGCCCCTCTTCTTCGTCCTCGGCCCCCGAGCCGTAGGGATCTGGAGGAGGAGGGAGGATAGGAGCCTCAAGGTCAAAGTACCCCGCGGTGGCCTTCACGGCGGCACTCTAGCCCTCCCGGAAGCCGCGGTCGCGTGCCGGCCCGTAATACTCCAGGGCCGCCACCGTCAGCTCGGCCCGGTAAGCCGAGGAGGAGCGAAAGGCCTCCACAGCCTCATCACCCGCCGAGGACAGGGACATGCGCACCCTGGCGAGCTCCGCCTCGATCTCCTGGTCGCGGACCTCCATGGCTCAGGTCTCCGCCTCCAGCTTGGCCGCCCTCTCACCAGCCGCGTCAGCCCGCGCCAGGCAAGAGTCCCGGTCGCGCTCCATGCCCGTTAGGGCCAACTCCACCTGAGACAACTGCTCCTGGAGTCCGGCATTCGCAGCCTCGGACTCCTTCAAGCGCCCCTCGGCCCTCGCCTGACGGGCCCGGTCGGTCTCTAGCTCGCGCACAGCATCTAGGAAACGGTGCCTCCACAACCCGAAGGCGCTGGTGACCAGGCACACGCTTTTTGCGGCAACGGCCGTCAACTCATCCACAACACCAGGACCCAGTTCCCCAACGTGCTCATGCCAGCGAGCACTCCGCATCATGAGGTCGACGACGCCCGGGATGCCGGGCACCCCCGTCGGTAGGTCCTCAGGCCGCGAGGACAGACTGCGCGGAGGCGAGGATTGACCGTGCGGAGGGGCTCTGCGGAGGAGGAGGGTCGACCTCGGCAACAGCAGGGGCCTTGCCCCTTTCGCGCCCCCGATTACCGGAGGCGGACGCAGGAGTAGCAGCTGCCGGCATTGTCGACGACAACGGCAGGCGAACACTGGGGGAAGGCACCCCAGGCGAAGGTGGGACCCAGCTCCTGGCTGGAGTCGAATCCCTCCCCCTCTTCCTCGACCGGCGGCGACTGTCAATCTCCGCCAACTCATCCTCAGATAGATAAGTCCGACCACCGCCAGCCATGGCGGACTCCTTTCCGGGTATGTTGGGAGCGGCTTCGGAGAGACTCCGCCGGGAACCAGGCCCTCCATTGGCCACCGATACCTCGGGCGAGCACGCCAGAGGAATGCCCACAAGGGCCGGATACTGCAACCTCATCGGGGAAAAAGCAACCTGAGCTGGGGGGGGCGACGACCGACACCTGTCCGGTCCCCGGAGCAACGTGATCCATGGGACGAGGAGCAAGCCGCGGCAACCGGACGGTCTCAGGGGTCCAACCCAGTGCTTCAGTCGCCCCAGAAAATGCAAAGACGAGGTTAGTCTAACATCAACCACTACTGCCGCATCTCTACGGGAAGACAAGACTAGTACCCTGCGGCAACGGGGGACACAACTCCAGCTCTCGAAGCAGCGCCGGGGTCAAGACGCGGTCTGCATCGACTAGGGGGTACTGGGAAACCGCTTTCAGATCCCGACGACCCTCGGCGTTGAGGGGAGGCTTCGTATCGCGCCAAGGGCGAGGAAAACCGCGGTACGAGAAACAGAGATAAAATGGTCGCGGGCAGGAGCCTTGAAGTAGGCGAAATAGGTGTCGGATGGACAACTCTGCAGGAGGAAAAACTGCTGGAACAAGTCGACACTCGGCACCACCGACGCTCTACGGCAAGCATAGACAAACCCGTAGAAAATGCTATAAGAATAGGGAGTTATACCCCCAGGGTTCCGCCCGTAATGGTGGAGGACGACCGAAATGAAAGGGTGGACCAGGATACGAAAACCCGCCTGAAAGGAGGCCACCGGGATCATGATCCTGCCGGTAGGGTGACTCGTTATGTCGTCTCCCATAGCAGGAAAGACGATGTAGTACTCAGGGGGGATCTGGAAGGTCTCCCACAAACCATGGAATACCCGATAGGCCACTAAGGGTTGGGAGTCAGGCCGACTAGTGCCCGCACCCGAGGTGCTCGGCACACCGCCTTGGCTCTGAGGCATCTCCTCCGAAGAGGAAGACTTGACGCTAAGAATTCTCTTGCGTGGAGGCATCGCTATTGCAGAAAAGAAGAACTGAGAAAGAAAGATCCTCACCAGGCAAAGGGAAGAAGAAGCCTACGACGAAGCGCGGTGACCAGCGAGATGTGGGTATGGTTTTCGAAAAATCTCACAACACTCCTTATAAACCGCCCACTACAATCCAACGGTTGCCCCCTGAGGGTCAATCGAAGAGACGCCTGCCGCTACGGTGGTACGGCTACCGAGGCCAGGCGACCGTTCTGAGCCCACATCCCTAAAACAAGACAAGACCCGGCGTCATCATTGCCAGCATGGCCTCTGCCACCGCCAGAGGCGCCTTGCGCGCCAAGCAGGCCTCGAAGCCACCAATGCCCACCGTACGAGGAAATCACCTTCGAATCACACTATAACGACCCGAGAATCCGATTGCCGAGAAGGCCCGATAACCCGAGACTCGAACCGCCGCCCACGAGCCGGGAGGGCTCGGAAGGGGTAAAAGGAGTGTGGAGGCACAAAGAAATAGGAAATAAAGCAGGACAACCAACAACAACAAGCTGAAAGAAAGAACAACTACAGCTACAACAGAGTCCAGTCCAACAGAAAGTACAGTCTAAAGCAGTAAAACGTACCACATGCCAAGTGAACACTCGGCCCGGCAAGCTGGCAACTGAGAACCTCCGCTCCGCACCTCGAACCTCGAGGAAGAACCGCCACACTTGAAAAGCAGGGAATGAGTCTCCAAAACAGAGACTCAGCAGGGATCTCGCGGAACCCCAACCGGAAACAACGACGGTACCGGAAAGGAAGGCTACAAGAGCAATCGCAATAGCAGGAACAGTAAACCTGGTGGCCGGTCGAAACACGGCACTAGAACAACTCCTACTATATCAGAAACACACCCTGACCTCGCGGTCGAGGCTATCGAACTACACTAGTACCGCTTACCGAAGTAAAAACACACGGCATCCATGCCGTAAAGGCCTGTCCCCCGGACACAGCCGACCTGGACACGCTGTCCAAGGTGCAACCCCGACCATCCGATCGCGGGTACCGCACAACAAGATGCAACCTCGGTAAAGCCACTAGCACTAATCTGACGGCGCGAAAAACCAACACACGCGCCACGGTGAAACAACCAAAACTTAACGGTCGACACGACCGAAACGCGAAGGTCAAAGTCACGGAAACTGACAGTCTGTCACTCCGTACTCGACATGAGTACCTCCCACTAGAAGCACAGTCGGTAGCGTCCCCTGACGACTTACACCGCACTGCAGGTGAACTGCCTGACGTGGTAGCGCCTACCAAAGGCACGAACACCGTATAAGTAACCACAGACAAGTGACTAGCTGGGGTCACGCCCATCGACGTGCGTCCACTGTCCCCAACCACGTGTGCACACACAGACCACGCGTCCTAGGTCTGGCCCTCTGACCAGTTTTCCCCTCAGCCGGACTCTGGCTGCAAGACGTGGGGCCCGACGGTAACCGGTCCACAAACTGCCTCTAAGGGTAAGCCCGTACACCACTCCTTGGTGCGACCGGTACCGCGTACTAGTAGGCTACGACTAGTGGAGGGTCACTGAAGGAGTAGACTCTCAAGTCAATGGAAAACAACATCCGAATCCGACGACGTACGGGGACCATCCCACGTACCAGCACCGTCGCACGGCGACCACAGTCGGAGAAGAAACAGGACTCGCAGTCCACGGTCACGCACGCACCCTGCGTGAGAGTCGAGAAAACTCAAGTGGCGCTAAGCCACTGGACTCTAGACAGTCATCTAAACGCACTACACCCAACGGTCCTTGAGTCACAAGACTTGGGGTCAAGACCGTTGTATGCAACAGCACAAGGTCATCAATCTAGTCCAATCTCTAGGTCTAAAACCACGGCATCACGAGTACCGAGACAGCTCACGAGCCGCCAAGACCACTCCCTCGGGAAGGGAACGCAAGGGACTAAGGCCACCCACACGGGCCACGCGGAAAACACAGAAGCACGATTCCCAGAGCAGCACACAAGCCGCCTCGTCGATTTCCCATCCCAGAGCAAGCGGGAAACCTCCAGCCCCAGGCCGGATAACTGGACTTGCAGTCCAACGCCAAACACGTGGCCCACATGGGAATCGCTTCCAAAGAAACCCACGACATGCGGGGGAGGCCCCACCGCACACATACCGATACACGGTGACTCGATCGAGCGTAACACGAAAGCCCGGAACACATGGGGTCACCCGGACCCACCACACCTATGGGCACGCTAATCGAGGTAACACGGCGCCTCCCGACACCCCAGAAACACGGACACGGAACCCACGGGGTGCCCGGGACACTCACGAGACCTAAGGTCAACCACTGGGTCACAACCGGGTCGACCGGGGGTCAAAACAATGCAAACGGGAACTGCCACATAGTCACGGTCACCTGAGGACCGCGACCACCCAGTAGCGGTCGACCGAGGACCGCGACCAAGCAGTCACGGTCGGGTCACGACCGCGACTGGCCAGACGCAGCCCGATGGTAGCGGTCGCCCTAAGACCGCGACCAGACAGTCACGGTCGGGTCACGACCGCAACTAGCCAAAAACGGTCTATCGCACGTCCGTGACGCTGCCGACCTTCTCGACCAAAACACAAGGGTGAAGGCGGTTCTCCTAAGACCACGACCAGTGAAAGCGGTTACTGGTGGACCGTGATCATTTCAGAAAACCGAGAACGGCGGGAAAACGCCGAAAAATCTGATCCACGCCCCGATCACCCCCGGGTGATGGGGAAACAAAGGGGAATCCATCCCCAAGCCCCTAGGCATACATCTAAACCCCTGGATCGGCCAAAAACGCCGTAAAACGAGAGATCCGGCTCATTCCCCTAAAACATGGATTTTTCCTAAAATGCCCCAAATGACCCGCTCGGCTCACCACGGCCTACAAAACTCATGGGAATGAAGCGCACGGGCTGGGGGTCCATCACCCTACCTCCACCGAAGATTTCGCGCACCGTGGACGCCGATCCACGAAGAAAACGCCGTTGAAGCCTCGCCGTTCCACGAACCCACGGCCGAGCTTCACCGCGCCTCCACCCCCTCGATCCTCATCCATCCTCACCCGTGCCTCGCCCGCGCCGTCCCCGCCTCGCCCGCACTCCGCCCCGTCCACCGCCGGAGAGAGAGGGAGAGAGGAGAGAGCGTGAGAAGAGAGAGGGAGAGAAGAGAGAAATGAGAGGGGAGAGAGAGAAAGGGTTATATATAGGAAAATCCAGAAATTTGGAAAAATCCCGAAAAATAGAAAATCACACCCTCGCGATCCTCAGAACGCACTGATCGCAACGGTACCACTCGCGCCCAGGTGAACCGCCCAGTTCACCCGCAACGAGGTTCCGAAGGAATTACCGAAACACACACCGGGAATCAGAAAACACACGTGGAAAAGCCGCGGAACGCCTCCCGGGCCTCTGAAACGACTCCGAATCGCGCCGATCCAAACACGAAAGATGTCCGAAACGAAATTTCGGACACAACAGAGTTAGACATTCCGAGAAACCAGATCCGGGACCCCCGAAGAAGGATCTAAAAAACTCGGGGCATTACAGCCCTCCCCCTTAAAGGAATTTCATCCTCGAAATTCAGGACCAAGCAGGAAGTCACAGGGGAATAACACTGAACCAACTGACAACGCTGTCAGGGCCCTAGCACAGAAAACCTCGATTCTCACGAAAATACCGATCCTGAGGGACACAGCCAGACTTACAATCACAAGCAACACCTCGCTCCTCGAGCTGAGCACACTGGCCAATAGAGCAGGCATATACCAAAGGACACAGTCCGACATCACCTCAGACAACGCGATAATCCACCATGGCACCGCAGCCACAATCTTGCTCACCGAGGAATCACAACCCTCGCCACGAGCAACAGCTACTGATCCATCCAATGGTCAGCGGACAAATCGCACATCAGCTTCGCAGCCAGCTAACAGGTCGCACACCCTCCTCAAGGGAGCAACCAACACAAAGCCTCCATCGGCTCACGCAACCATCTCGACAGACCGCAACCAGAACATCGGCTCAACACCAAGAAACATTTCACACATGGCAAGCCGAAAGATGGACATAACACTGTGCCAACTCTTGTCAGAAGACAAACTTCGACAAAGTCTAGATCCCGTCCGGAAGGCACATCATAGAAACGACCACCAAAGGTCTCGCTGGCACACGGCTCTCGCCACGCTCGAGCCCCGACAACTAGCATCTTCTGTCTGTGAAAAGACCATCCACTGGTCGCCAGATACACGTCAACGGGAAACCTCCACCGGTCCAACAGGCACGATCCAACTCACAGCAGGCCATCCGCTGACTCTCACACAGACCGAAGCCGCATCTCAAGCCGCACTCCTCTCGGACCCCACATCCGAGCTCGAACAACGTGCCAACTCGCCCCTCTCGGGGAGCACGACGAAACCAAATGACAAGATCATGGTGTCTTCAGTCATCACCTCACTGGACTCAGACTCACAGGGGAACCATCCCATGCTGGTCACCAAACCAGGGATAACCATTGTGACACCAACGTCCTATCAAGGACCACCAAACTGACGCCAATCTCACAAAAAGGCCTCCGCCCAAAGGCGTCACTCTTCCATCTGGTCTCATCAAATCCTTCGATCAATCCAAGTGGACACCTGCCAATCCCAATTCCGCCCTTACCACAGAGCCACGGGACACCACCTGAACAATGCTCACGGGTCCACAAAGCAACAAACATCTCACCGCGGTTGGCTACGAGACTAGCCTTACCAGTCACTCGCAGCTACCAACAGGAACCCACAGCCTGCCAGAGATCACTTCTCCAAGAACGATCCCATTCTAGGACACGACTGAGAGCACAAGTCGGACACCAAGCCACCGACTCTGACCAATACGTCCTCGACCTCCGTCAGGCAACATCCTCAACAACCTCATCCAGGTCCAACACCGATGCCTGACACGGCTTCCAACATAGGAACGTGATACTCATGCGGCTCACTAGCCAGCACATTCCCCAACACTCCATCCTGCTAGTACCAAGAATCACGATATCTCGGGCAACGGCACGGCAACAACACGTTTCGCACAGAGGAACCAATCCTCCAATGCTCAACGCAAACTCAGGAATCCGCCCGTAGCAATCAACGCTATGATCCTGAACCAATGGGTCACAAGCCCACCACGCTTCCGCTGCGCACTCTGATCCGCGCGCACAACCACAAATTCTCGAAAACACCACCCAACCGGCGCTCGTCCTTCCGGAAAAGCGCCAACACCCTTACACGACAAGGGAATGGGCACGACTTCTCACAGACAACCACCTTCCCAAGACAAGGAGCACGTCTCGCACGGACTTCACGGCACATGAGGCTAACCAATCCAAACACACAATGCAAGACGACGAACCTTAGCTCAACACAATCTCTCCAACCAAAGGAGAAACCATCGCACTTCTGACCAACAGAAGAACTCCACGCTCGACCTGATCTCAAACCTCGTGCATGCTGGAAACAGCACCATCCAGCACCAAGGAAAACCATCGCTTCCATCTAGTCAACGCCTCCGACACACTCGGCGAGTGTCACATCGGACCATAATCACAACATCTCTCGATGCACCACCGCTGCAATTCCTCGAACTGCAACATGGCATGCCAAGAGCTGCAACACGAGCCATAACGACAACCGCCGACGCTCATCCTCGAGTCCCGAACTTACCGTGGAGCCTTCACATCTCAAGCCAACTCTAGGGCGAACACAACCCATTCGCACACAAGGGCACATGAGCAAGACTTACTGGGACACCATAGCCCAATCCTGCCTCGAAATCCGTAAAACAATCGGGACCGACACGTCATTTCTGACGCCACAGAGCACAACAAGGACATCAGGCTCGACGAAACAGCAGCTCACCGAGAAGATATTCTGCTCGCCCGAGCACACTTCTCGATCAGAACACCTCAGGAGCTGGACAAATCTCAAGCTGGAATGGCCAAAACCGACAGCAACTCCCTCAGAGCACGCTCACGGCCACTTAACCACGAAAAATCCTCTCCAGCCACCTGACCACGCTGCAGGTTCCTCGAACGCAGCACCGCAGCAACGCACATGTCGGCAACCTCTGCCCAACGCAGAACAACCAAGGCCACCACCGATGAGGGAGAAGGCTCTCAACCTCGATCCTTAGACCCCATGCTGGCACAAAAGCCACGGACAGCAACCACCTTCACAGCGCCGCACAGCGCACTCAAGCTCTCAAGCGAGAAAACTAGGCGGAAAGCGAACACAAAACCCTAAGCCAGCTGCCGACTGTACTGGACCTTATGGACTCTGATCACTGCAATATTTTGAATTCCTATGTACGTCCACAACCACCGCTCTGATACCAGCTGTAACGACCCGAGAATCCGATTACCGGGAAGGCCAGATAACCCGAGACTCGAACCGCCGCCCACAAGCCAGGAGGGCTCGGAAGGGTTAAAAGGAGTGTGGAGGCACAAAGAAATAGGAAATAAAGCAGGACAACCAACAACAACAAGCTGAAAGAAAGAACAACTACAGCTACAACAGAGTCCAGTCCAACAGAAAGTATAGTCTAAAGCAGTAAAACGTACCACATGCCAAGTGAACACTCGGCCCGGCAAGCTGGCAACTGAGAACCTCCGCTCCGCACCTCGAACCTCGAGGAAGAACCGCAACACCTGAAAAGCAGGGAATGAGTCTCCAAAACAGAGACTCAATAGGGATCCCGCGGAACCCCAACCAGAAACAACGGCGGTACCGGAAAGGAAGGCTACAAGAGCAACCGCAACAGCAGGAACAGTAAACCCGGTGGCCGGTCAAAACACGGCACTACAACTACTCCTACTATACCAGAAACACACCCTGACCTCGCGGTCGAGGCTATCGAACTACACTAGTACCGATTACCGAAGTAAAAACACACGGCATCCATGCCGTAAAGGCCTGTCCCCCTGACACAGCCGACCTGGACAAGCTGTCCAAGGTGCAACCCCGACCATCCGATCGCGGGTACCGCACAACAAGACGCAACCTCGGTAAAGCCACTAGCACTAGTCTAACGGCGCGAAAAACCAACACACGCGCTGTAATGTCCCGGATCTTTGTTGGATCTTTATTGGGTCTTTCGGATCCTTTTCGGAGAGTTTCGGATTGCTTTTGTAGCTTCTGAGTTGAGTTTTACGATCCGTGTGGGTTTTTCTCTTGTACTAGTTACGGAACCCTGCGGTTAGTTTATTTCTCAATTCATCGACTCGTGGACGATACAGCGGCGATGTACTCTTCGAGCCGATCGTTTTGACTATTTTTGTGTATTTTTCTGAGACCGGGCCAAAAATCAGATTTTTCAGAAATTAGGAAAATTTCCTAATTTATTTCTATAAATTCAATTCCACTATCTCTCCTGCTCATTTTCAACTTCACGCTATCTCACTCCGTTCTCTCCCGTCTCTGGTCCGTTCGGCGCGGGGCGCGCACCGTTGCGGAGCTGGCTGAGGCGTGGACGTGCTCGAGTGATCGGTTCGCGGGAAGGAGCAGCGGATGGAGCGTGGCTGGCGCAATCCCTCGGTGAATTCTGAGTGGGCGTCGTTCGTGAATCGGTGGTTTTCGGCGTGGTTTAGTCCCTTCGGGGCACGGTTTCTTCGGTGGAGGTAGGGAGATGGACCGCCACTTCCTTCTGCACGTTTTCCCTGCTTCTGTGCGTAGTTTGGTGCTCGATCGGGGGAGATCGGGCCGGTTTAATGAAAACCGTAGTTTTTGGGGTTTTCAGGGTTCGCCGAAAAACGGTAACCATTTGTGATGTGGTTAGTGTCAAACTGACCGTTGGGATGTCTGGGTCCCATTCACGTAAGTTTCGTGTCGATCGGTTGTCATTCGAGGCCGGTAGGAGTCCGAGAACCTCGGTGACCCACTTTGGGTCGATTTGATGAAATCTCCCCGATCTCTCGTTTTAGGGCTTGCATGTGGGCTTTTGAGCCTCCTAGAGTTGTTTTTCGACATCTAGGTTTGTTTCCTCTGCGCTTCGGCGTGAATGGGGCGTGGAACGGCCCGATTTGGCGTTTCCACTATTTTCCCGCCGTGACCAGTGTAGCGGTCGTTTCAGAGACCGTCACATGTCTCTGACGGCCCTACGATAGACCGTCACAGCGTCTGGGCGTTTTTAGTTCTTCGTGGTTTTGGGAGTGTGACGGCCCAGGGGAGGCGTGTCACATCTCTCTGATGCGTCCGGGGTGATGCGTCACGTCTGTTTTGTCGTCTAGCGTTTTGGGTGAGTCGGTTCCCCTGACGCGCCTGCCCCGGTGCGTCAGGCTGTGTAATGCGCCTGCCCCAGGCCGTTACACCCTGTTTTGCGGTTTTGGGTCGGTTGGCGTAACGCGCCTGTCCTCACGCGTTAGGTGGGCGTAACGCGTCTGCGCTCGCGCATTAGGCTGTTGTAACGCGTCCGCCCTGGACCGTTACGTGGCTCGCGTTTAGGGTTTGAGCCTGTTGGCCCTGACGCCCCTGTCCTGGCGCGTCAGAGCGGTGTAACGCGCCTGTGCTAGGCCGTTACAGTCCTTGTGGCCATAATGGCCGTTGGTTTGTTTTGTTCTGTGTTGGGCCGTCTAGGTGATGTTAGGGGCTGTTAGAGGTAGGTTTGTGGCGTGGCTATGTGTGTGTTGGTCTAGGTTAGGGTTGTCTGTTGTTCCCTTGGTCTGGCCGCTTTCTTCGTGGACGTCGGTCGATGTTTCTGCGAAGGCTAAGACAACGTTTTCGAGTCTGTCGGCAGTTTCTTGTGCTGCCTTCGGTGTGTGAGGTACGGGTGACAGTGCATGTTCGACTGTCTGTACTTCAGCGCCGCGTTTCGAGCTTCCTCTTCTCGTCGCCCTCGGCGTCCAGCAGTCGAGGGGTGATCCCGATATACGGTTTGTAAGCTAGTTTCCGTCGGTTCCTGCGGTTACCGTAGCGTCCTACGGGGGGAGAAAACTAGCTAGAGGCCTGGCTCTAGGCAGGAGCCAGTGTGTGCACACGTGGTCAGGGGCGGAGGACTGACGCCGACGGGCGTGACCCTGACTAGTACTTGTACCTGTGTTTCCACGTGGGTCTGCGAGTCGGCCTTGTCCGTGTTGGTCGCGCTTGGCGGGTGGTCGGGACACTTGTGGTGGGTGTTCTGGTGCAGTGTAAGACGTCAGTGGACGCATCTGGCCGTTCTCCCGGTGCGGGGGTTTTTCCGTCGCGTGGCGCGCGACTCCCGTGCTCTTCCTGTGTTGTGACCTGTCCGGGTTGGCCTTTCCGTGGCTACACTCGAGGTCTGTGTCTTGTCTTGTGCACGACGCTCCGGTCGTGTTGTCTGTGCCTGTCTAGGTCTTTTCTAGACTTTCTTTTGCATGCCTGTTGTAGGTGTAGGTTGGGGTGTTTTGTTTGGTTTTCCCCTTTTCCTTGCTGCTCCCTGCTCCTCTTTCCCTTTCTAGGCCTGCTTGCCTGTTCGGGTTATTCCCCTCGCCCTTACATGTTCCCTACTCCTGCTTCCCTTTCTTTTGCAGCTTTCTAGCGTTGTTTCTGGCTGCTGTTCCTGTTGTTCCGTGTTACTGTGCGTTTTTCAGTGGGGATCCACGTGACCCCTACTGAGCCAGTGACACGAGGCTCACCCCTGCTTTTCAGGTGGGGTGATGTGTTCGTTCTGCTTCCGTGGATCCTGGAGTTCGAGTCATAGCTGCCAGTTGGTACCTCCGTCGGGCTTCCCCCGACTTTTCGGTACGTCTTTCTTTTCTGTCGACTGTACTTGGTAGACTTGCTGTCTTTCCTTTGGACTTGACCCTGGGTATTTAATTGTTTAAAATCTGTTAATTAAAATGTAATTTTATTTCTGCTACTTTAGCAAACCGATCTAATAAAATTTAATTGCTTGCTGCTATATCTGTCAGTTCAATGTACTACACGACAGTCCTTTTTCCCTTCGGAGCTTTACCGCTCTTGGGAGGCCTCGCGGGTTCCAAGTGGTATCACGTGTATTCGGTAGTCCTACCGGGTATACCTGGTATCCGGGATCCGAGTCGCCATAGTTGGTATCAGAGCGTTGTTGTGTGAAGTACATGGGAATCTCAGATATACAGTGTCCAGAGTTGCTAAGTCCAGTACAGTCTTCAGCTTGCGTTAGGTTTCGTGATTTCCGTTTCTTGTCGTTGTCGGGTTGTTCTTCCCTGCTTACCCTTGCTAGTCCTTGAATTTCGAGGATGAAATTTCTTAAAGGAGGGGAGGATGTAATGTCCCGGATCTTTGTTGGATCTTTATTGGGTCTTTCGGATCCTTTTCGGAGAGTTTCGGATCGCTTTTGTAGCTCCCGAGTTGAGTTTTACGATCCGTGGGGGTTTTTCTCTCGTACTAGTTACGGAACCCTGCGGTTAGTTTATTTCTCAATTCATCGACTCGTGGACGATACAGCGGCGATGTACTCTTCGAGCCGATCGTTTTGACTATTTTTGTGTATTTTTCTGAGACCGGGCCAAAAATCAGATTTTTCAGAAATTAGGAAAATTTCCTAATTTATTTCTATAAATTCAATTCCACTATCTCTCCTGCTCATTTTCAACTTCACGCTATCTCACTCCGTTCTCTCCCGTCTCTGGTCCGTTCGGCGCGGGGCGCGCACCGTTGCGGAGCTGGCTGAGGCGTGGACGTGCTCGAGTGATCGGTTCGCGGGAAGGAGCAGCGGATGGAGCGTGGCTGGCGCGATCCCTCGGTGATTCCGAGTGGGCGTCGTTCGTGATTCGGTGGTTTTCGGCATGGTTTAGTCCCTTCGGGGCACGGTTTCTTCGGTGGAGGTAGGGAGATGGACCGCCACTTCCTTCTGCACGTTTTCCCTACTTCTGTGCGTTGTTTGGTGCTCGATCGGGGGAGATCGGGCCGGTTTAGTGAAAACCGTAGTTTTTGGGGTTTTCAGGGTTCGCCGAAAAACGGCAACCATTTGTGATGTGGTTAGTGTCAAACTGACCGTTGGGATGTCTGGGTCCCATTCACGTAAGTTTCGTGTCGATCAGTTGTCATTCGAGGCCGGTAGGAGTCCGGGAACCTCGGTGACCCACTTTGGGTCGATTTGATGAAATCACCCCGATCTCTCGTTTTAGGGCTTGCATGTGGGCTTTTGAGCCTCCTAGAGTTGTTTTTCGTCATCTAGGTTTGTTTCCCCTGCGCTTCGGCGTGAATGGGGCGTGAAACGGCCCGATTTGGCGTTTCCACTGTTTTCCCGCCGTGACTGGTGTAGCAGTCGTTTCAGAGACCGTCACATGTCTCTGACGGCCCTACAACAGACCGTCATAGCGTCGGGGCATTTTTAGTTCTTCGTGGTTTTGGGAGTGTGACGGCCCAGGGGAGGCGTGTCACAGCTCTCTGATGCGTCCGGGGTGATGCGTCACGTCTGTTTTGTCGTCTAGCGTTTTGGGTGAGTCGGTTCCCCTGACGCGCCTGCCCTGGTGCGTCAGGCTGTGTAATGCGCCTGCCCCAGGCCGTTACACCCTGTTTTGCTGTTTTGGGTCGGTTGGCGTAACGCGCCTGTCCTCACGCGTTAGGTGGGCGTAACGCGTCTGCGCTCGCGCATTAGGCTGTTGTAACGCGTCCGCCCTGGACCGTTACGTGGCTCGCGTTTTGGGTTTTAGCATGTTGGCCCTGACGCCCCTGTCCTGGCGCGTCAGAGCGGTGTAACGCGCCTGTGCTAGGCCGTTACAGTCCTTGTGGCCATAATGGCCGTTACTTTGTTTTGTTCTGTGTTGGGCCGTCTAGGTGATGTTAGGGGCTGTTAGAGGTAGGTTTGTGGCGTGGCTATGTATGTGTTGGTCAAGGTTAGGGTTGTCTGTTGTTCCCTTGGTCTGGCCGCTTTCTTCGTGGACGTCGGTCGACGTTTCTGCGAAGGCTAAGACTACGTTTTCGAGTCTGTCGGCAGTTTCTTGTGCTGCCTTCAGTGTGTGAGGTACGGGTGACAGTGCATGTTCGACTGTCTGTACTTCAGCGCCGCGTTTCGAGCTTCCTCTTCTCGTCGCCCTCGGCGTCCAGCAATCGAGGGGTGATCCCGATATACGGTTTGTAAGCTAGTTTCCGTCGGTTCCTGCGGTTACCGTAGCGTCCTACGGGGGGAGAAAACTAGCTAGAGGCCTGGCTCTAGGCAGGAGCCAGTGTGTGCACACGTGGTCAGGGGCGGAGGACTGACGCCGACGGGCGTGACCCTGACTAGTACTTGTACCTGTGTTTCCACGTGGGTCTGCGAGTCGGCCTTGTCCGTGTTGGTCGCGCTTGGCGGGTGGTCGGGACACTTGTGGTGGGTGTTCTGGTGCAGTGTAAGACGTCAGTGGACGCATCTGGCCGTTCTCCCGGTGCGGGGGTTTTTCCGTCGCGTTGCGCGCGACTCCCGTGCTCTTCCTGTGTTGTGACTTGTCCGGGTTGGCCTTTCCGTGGCTACACTCGAGGTCTGTGTCTTGTCTTGTGCACGACGCTCCGGTCGTGTTGTCTGTGCCTGTCTAGGTCTTTTCTAGACTTTCTTTTGCATGCCTGTTGTAGGTGTAGGTTGGGGTGTTTTGTTTGGTTTTCCCCTTTTCCTTGCTGCTCCCTGCTCCTCTTTCCCTTTCTAGACCTGCTTGCCTGTTCGGGTTATTCCCCTCGCCCTTACATGTTCCCTACTCCTGCTTCACTTTCTTTTGCAGCTTTCTAGCATTGTTTCTTGCTGCTGTTCCTGTTGTTCCGTGTTACTGTGCGTTTTTCAGTGGGGATCCATGTGACCCCTACTGAGCCAGTGACACGAGGCTCACCCCTGCTTTTCAGGTGGGGTGATGTGTTCATTCTGCTTCCGTGGATCCTGGAGTTCGAGTCGTAGCTGCCAGTTGGTACCTCCGTCGGGCTTCCCCCGACTTTCCGGTACGTCTTTCTTTTCTGTCGACTGTACTTGGTAGACTTGTTGTCTTTCCTTTGGACTTGACTCTGGGTATTTAATTGTTTAAAATCTGTTAATTAAAATGTAATTTTATTTCTGCTACTTTAGCAAACCAATCTAATGAAATTTAATTGCTTGCTGCTATATCTGTCAGTTCAATGTACTACACGACAGTCCTTTTTCCCTTCGGAGCTTTACCGCTCTTGGGAGGCCTCGCGGGTTCCAAGTGGTATCACGTGTATTCGGTAGTCCTACCGGGTATACCTGGTATCCGGGATCCGGGTCGCCACAGTTGGTATCAGAGCGTTGTTGTGTGAAGTACATGGGAATCTCAGATATACAGTGTCCAGAGTTGCTAAGTCCAGTACAGTCTTCAGCTTGCGTTAGGTTTCGTGATTTCGTTCTTGTCGTTGTCGGGTTGTTCTTCCCTGCTTACCCTTGCTAGTCCTTGAATTTCGAGGATGAAATTTCTTAAAGGAGGGGAGGATGTAATGTCCCGGATCTTTGTTGGATCTTTATTGGGTCTTTCGGATCCTTTTCGGAGAGTTTCGGATCGCTTTTGTAGCTCCCGAGTTGAGTTTTACGATCCGTGTGGGTTTTTCTCTCGTACTAGTTACGGAACCCTGCGGTTAGTTTATTTCTCAATTCATCGACTCGTGGACGATACAGCGGCGATGTACTCTTCGAGCCGATCGTTTTGACTATTTTTGTGTATTTTTCTGAGACCGGGCCAAAAATCAGATTTTTCAGAAATTAGGAAAATTTCCTAATTTATTTCTATAAATTCAATTGCACTATCTCTCCTGCTCATTTTTAACTTCACGCTATCTCACTCCGTTCTCTCCCGTCTCTGGTCCGTTCGGCGCGGGGCGCGCACCGTTGCGGAGCTGGCTGAGGCGTGGACGTGCTCGAGTGATCGGTTCGCGGGAAGGAGCAGCGGATGGAGCGTGGCTGGCGCAATCCCTCGGTGAATTCTGAGTGGGCGACGTTCGTGATTCGGTGGTTTTCGGCGTGGTTTAGTCCCTTCGGGGCACGGTTTCTTCAATGGAGGTAGGGAGATGGACCGCCACTTCCTTCTGCACGTTTTCCCTGCTTCTGTGCGTAGTTTGGTGCTCGATCGGGGGAGATCGGGCCGGTTTAATGAAAACCGTAGTTTTTGGGGTTTTCAGGGTTCGCCGAAAAACGGCAACCACTTGTGATGTGGTTAGTGTCAAACTGACCGTTGGGATATCTGGGTCCCATTCACGTAAGTTTCGTGTCGATCGGTTGTCATTCGAGGCCGGTAGGAGTCCGGGAACCTCGGTGACCCACTTTGGGTCGATTTGATGAAATCACCCCGATCTCTCGTTTTAGGGCTTGCATGTGGGCTTTTGGGCCTCCTAGAGTTATTTTTCGTCATCTAGGTTTGTTTCCCCTGCGCTTCGGCGTGAATGGGGCGTGGAACGGCCCGATTTGGCGTTTCCACTGTTTTCCCGCCGTGACCAGTGTAGCGGTCGTTTCAGAGACCGTCACATGTCTCTGACGGCCCTACGATAGACCGTCACAGCGTCTGGGCGTTTTTAGTTCTTCGTGGTTTTGGGAGTGTGACGGCCCAGGGGAGGCGTGTCACAGCTCTCTGATGCGTCCGGGGTGATGCGTCACGTCTGTTTTGTCGTCTAGCGTTTTGGGTGAGTCGGTTCCCCTGACGCGCGTGCCCTGGTGCGTCAGGCTGTGTAATGCGCCTGCCCCAGGCCGTTACACCCTGTTTTGCTGTTTTGGGTCGGTTGGCGTAACGCGCCTGTCCTCACGCGTTAGGTGGGCGTAACGCGTCTGCGCTCGCGCATTAGGCTGTTGTAACGCGTCCGCCCTGGACCGTTACGTGGCTCGCGTTTAGGGTTTGAGCCTGTTGGCCCTGACGCCCCTGTCCTGGCGCGTCAGAGTGGTGTAACGCGCCTGTGCTAGGCCGTTACAGTCCTTGTGGCCATAATGGCCGTTGGTTTGTTTTGTTTTGTGTTGGGCCGTCTAGGTGATGTTAGGGGCTGTTAGAGGTAGGTTTGTGGCGTGGCTATGTGTGTGTTGGTCTAGGTTAGGGTTGTCTATTGTTCCCTTGGTCTGGCCGCTTTCTTCGTGGACGTCGGTCGACGTTTCTGCGAAGGCTAAGACTACGTTTTCGAGTCTGTCGGCAGTTTCTTGTGCTGCCTTCGGTGTGTGAGGTACGGGTGACAGTGCATGTTCGACTGTCTGTACTTCAGCGCCGCGTTTCGAGCTTCCTCTTCTCGTCACCCTCGGCGTCCAGCAGTCGAGGGGTGATCCCGATATACGGTTTGTAAGCTAGTTTCCGTCGGTTCCTGCGGTTACCGTAGCGTCCTACGGGGGGAGAAAACTAGCTAGAGGCCTGGCTCTAGGCAGGAGCCAGTGTGTGCACACGTGGTCAGGGGCGGAGGACTGACGCCGACGGGCGTGACCCTGACTAGTACTTGTACCTGTGTTTCCATGTGGGTCTGCGAGTCGGCCTTGTCCGTGTTGGTCGTGCTTGGCGGGTGGTCGGGACACTTGTGGTGGGTGTTCTGGTGCAGTGTAAGACGTCAGTGGACGCATCTGGCCGTTCTCCCGGTGCGGGGGTTTTTCCGTCGCGTGGCGCGCGACTCCCGTGCTCTTCCTGTGTTGTGACCTGTCTGGGTTGGCCTTTCCGTGGCTACACTCGAGGTCTGTGTCTTGTCTTGTGCACGACGCTCCGGTCGTGTTGTCTGTGCATGTCTAGGTCTTTTCTAGACTTTCTTTTGCATGCCTGTTGTAGGTGTAGGTTGGGGTGTTTTGTTTGGTTTTCCCCTTTTCCTTGCTGCTCCCTGCTCCTCTTTCCCTTTCTAGGCCTGCTTGCCTGTTCGGGTTATTCCCCTCGCCCTTACATGTTCCCTACTCCTGCTTCCCTTTCTTTTGCAGCTTTCTAGCGTTGTTTCTTGCTGCTGTTCCTGTTGTTCCGTGTTACTGTGCGTTTTTCAGTGGGGATCCACGTGACCCCTACTGAGCCAGTGACACGAGGCTCACCCCTGCTTTTCAGGTGGGGTGATGTGTTCGTTCTGCTTCCGTGGATCCTGGAGTTCGAGTCATAGCTGCCAGTTGGTACCTCCGTCGGGCTTCCCCCGACTTTTCGGTACGTCTTTCTTTTCTGTCGACTGTACTTGGTATACTTGCTGTCTTTCCTTTGGACTTGACTCTGGGTATTTAATTGTTTAAAATCTGTTAATTAAAATGTAATTTTATTTCTGCTACTTTAGCAAACCGATCTAATGAAATTTAATTGCTTGCTGCTATATCTGTCAGTTCAATGTACTACACGACAGTCCTTTTTCCCTTCGGAGCTTTACCGCTCTTGGGAGGCCTCGCGGGTTCCAAGTGGTATCACGTGTATTCGGTAGTCCTACCGGGTATACCTGGTATCCGGGATCCGAGTCGCCATAGTTGGTATCAGAGCGTTGTTGTGTGAAGTACATGGGAATCTCAGATATACAGTGTCCAGAGTTGCTAAGTCCAGTACAGTCTTCAGCATGCGTTAGGTTTCGTGATTTCCGTTTCTTGTCGTTGTCGGGTTGTTCTTCCCTGCTTACCCTTGCTAGTCCTTGAATTTCGAGGATGAAATTTCTTAAAGGAGGGGAGGATGTAATGTCCCGGATCTTTGTTGGATCTTTATTGGGTCTTTCGGATCCTTTTCGGAGAGTTTCGGATCGCTTTTGTAGCTCCCGAGTTGAGTTTTACGATCCGTGGGGGTTTTTCTCTCGTACTAGTTACGGAACCCTGCGGTTAGTTTATTTCTCAATTCATCGACTCGTGGACGATACAGCGGCGATGTACTCTTTGAGCCGATCGTTTTGACTATTTTTGTGTATTTTTCTGAGACCGGGCCAAAAATCAGATTTTTCAGAAATTAGGAAAATTTCCTAATTTATTTCTATAAATTCAATTCCACTATCTCTCCTGCTCATTTTTAACTTCACGCTATCTCACTCCGTTCTCTCCCGTCTCTGGTCCGTTCGGCGCGGGGCGCACACCGATGCGGAGCTGGATGAGGCGTGGACGTGCTCGAGTGATCGGTTCGCGGGAAGGAGCAGCGGATGGAGCGTGGCTGGCGCAATCCCTCGGTGAATTCCGAGTGGGCGTCGTTCGTGATTCGGTGGTTTTCGGCATGGTTTAGTCCCTTCGGGGCACGGTTTCTTCGGTGAAGGTAGGGAGATGGACCGCCACTTCCTTCTGCACGTTTTCCCTGCTTCTGTGCGTAGTTTGGTGCTCGATCGGGGGAGATCGGGCCGGTTTAATGAAAACCGTAGTTTTTGGGGTTTTCAGGGTTCGCCGAAAAACGGCAACCATTTGTGATGTGGTTAGTGTCAAACTGACCGTTGGGATGTCTGGGTCCCATTCACGTAAGTTTCGTGTCGATCAGTTGTCATTCGAGGCCGGTAGGAGTCCGGGAACCTCGGTGACCCACTTTGGGTCGATTTGATGAAATCACCCCGATCTCTCGTTTTAGGGCTTGCATGTGGGCTTTTGAGCCTCCTAGAGTTGTTTTTCGTCATCTAGGTTTGTTTCCCCTGCGCTTCGGCGTGAATGGGGCGTGGAACGGCCCGATTTGGCGTTTCCACTGTTTTCCCGCCGTGACCGGTGTAGCGGTCGTTTCAGAGACCGTCACATGTCTCTGACGGCCCTACGACAGACCGTCACAGCGTCTGGGCATTTTTAGTTCTTCGTGGTTTTGGGAGTGTGACGGCCCAGGGGAGGCGTGTCACAGCTCTCTGATGCGTCCGGGGTGATGCGTCACGTCTGTTTTGTCGTCTAGCATTTTGGGTGAGTCGGTTCCCCTGACGCGCCTGCCCTGGTGCGTCAGGCTGTGTAATGCGCCTGCCCCAGGCCGTTACACCCTGTTTTGCTGTTTTGGGTCGGTTGGCGTAACGCGCCTATCCTCACGCGTTAGGTGGGCGTAACGCGTTTGCGCTCGCGCATTAGGCTGTTGTAACGCGTCCGCCCTGGACCGTTACGTGGCTCGCGTTTTGGGTTTGAGCATGTTGGCCCTGACGCCCCTGTCCTGGCGCGTCAGAGCGGTGTAACGCGCCTGTGCTAGGCCGTTACAGTCCTTGTGGCCATAATGGCCGTTGGTTTGTTTTGTTCTGTGTTGGGCCGTCTAGGTGATGTTAGGGGCTGTTAGAGGTAGGTTTGTGGCGTGGCTATGTATGTGTTGGTCAAGGTTAGGGTTGTCTGTTGTTCCCTTGGTCTGGCCGCTTTCTTCGTGGACGTCGGTCGACGTTTCTGCGAAGGCTAAGACTACGTTTTCGAGTCTGTCGGTAGTTTCTTGTGCTGCCTTCAGTGTGTGAGGTACGGGTGACAGTGCATGTTTGACTGTCTGTACTTCAGCGCCGCGTTTCGAGCTTCCTCTTCTCGTCGCCCTCGGCGTCCAGCAGTCGAGGGGTGATCCCGATATACGGTTTGTAAGCTAGTTTCCGTCGGTTCCTGCGGTTACCGTAGCGTCCTACGGGGGGAGAAAACTAGCTAGAGGCCTGGCTCTAGGCAGGAGCCAGTGTGTGCACACGTGGTCAGGGGCGGAGGACTGACGCCGACGGGCGTGACCCTGACTAGTACTTGTAACTGTGTTTCCACGTGGGTCTGCGAGTCGGCCTTGTCCGTGTTGGTCGCGCTTGGCGGGTGGTCGGGACACTTGTGGTGGGTGTTCTGGTGCAGTGTAAGACATCAGTGGACGCATCTGGCCGTTCTCCCGGTGCGGGGGTTTTTCCGTCGCGTTGCGCGCGACTCCCGTGCTCTTCCTGTGTTGTGACTTGTCCGGGTTGGCCTTTCCGTGGCTACACTCGAGGTCTGTGTCTTGTCTTGTGCACGACGCTCCGGTCGTGTTGTCTGTGCCTGTCTAGGTCTTTTCTAGACTTTCTTTTGCATGCCTGTTGTAGGTGTAGGTTGGGGTGTTTTGTTTGGTTTTCCCCTTTTCCTTGCTGCTCCCTGCTCCTCTTTCCCTTTCTAGACCTGCTTGCCTGTTCGGGTTATTCCCCTCGCCCTTACATGTTCCCTACTCCTGCTTCACTTTCTTTTGCAGCTTTCTAGCATTGTTTCTTGCTGCTGTTCCTGTTGTTCCATGTTACTGTGCGTTTTTCAGTGGGGATCCACGTGACCCCTACTGAGCCAGTGACACGAGGCTCACCCCTGCTTTTCAGGTGGGGTGATGTGTTCATTCTGCTTCCGTGGATCCTGGAGTTCGAGTCGTAGCTGCCAGTTGGTACCTCCGTCGGGCTTCCCCCGACTTTCCGGTACGTCTTTCTTTTCTGTCGACTGTACTTGGTAGACTTGCTGTCTTTCCTTTGGACTTGACTCTGAGTATTTAATTGTTTAAAATCTGTTAATTAAAATGTAATTTTATTTCTGCTACTTTAGCAAACCGATCTAATGAAATTTAATTGCTTGCTGCTATATCTGTCAGTTCAATGTACTACACGACAGTCCTTTTTCCCTTCGGAGCTTTACCGCTCTTGGGAGGCCTCGCGGGTTCCAAGTGGTATCACGTGTATTCGGTAGTCCTACCGGGTATACCTGGTATCCGGGATTCGGGTCGCCACAGTTGGTATCAGAGCGTTGTTGTGTGAAGTACATGGGAATCTCAGATATACAGTGTCCAGAGTTGCTAAGTCCAGTACAGTCTTCAGCTTGCGTTAGGTTTCGTGATTTCCGTTTCTTGTCATTGTCGGGTTGTTCTTCCCTGCTTACCCTTGCTAGTCCTTGAATTTCGAGGATGAAATTTCTTAAAGGAGGGGAGGATGTAATGTCCCGGATCTTTGTTGGATCTTTATTGGGTCTTTCGGATCCTTTTCGGAGAGTTTCGGATCGCTTTTGTAGCTCCCGAGTTGAGTTTTACGATCCGTGTGGGTTTTTCTCTCGTACTAGTTACGGAACCCTGCGGTTAGTTTATTTCTCAATTCATCGACTCGTGGACGATACATCGGCGATGTACTCTTCGAGCCGATCGTTTTGACTATTTTTGTGTATTTTTCTGAGACCGGGCCAAAAATCAGATTTTTCGGAAATTAGGAAAATTTCCTAATTTATTTCTATAAATTCAATTCCACTATCTCTCCTGCTCATTTTCAACTTCACGCTATCTCACTCCGTTCTCTCCCGTCTCTGGTCCGTTCGGCGCGGGGCGCGCACCGTTGCGGAGCTGGCTGAGGCGTGGACGTGCTCGAGTGATCGGTTCGCGGGAAGGAGCAGCGGATGGAGCGTGGCTGGCGCAATCCCTCGGTGAATTCCGAGTGGGCGTCGTTCGTGATTCGGTGGTTTTCGGCGTGGTTTAGTCCCTTCGGGGCACGGTTTCTTCGATGGAGGTAGGGAGATGGACCGCCACTTCCTTCTGCACGTTTTCCCTGCTTCTGTGCGTAGTTTGGTGCTCGATCGGGGGAGATCGGGCCGGTTTAATGAAAACCGTAGTTTTTGGGGTTTTCAGGATTCGCCGAAAAATGGCAACCACTTGTGATGTGGTTAGTGTCAAACTGACCGTTGGGATGTCTGGGTCCCATTCACGTAAGTTTCGTGTCGATCGGTTGTCATTCGAGGCCGGTAGGAGTCCGGGAACCTCGGTGACCCACTTTGGGTCAATTTGATGAAATCACCCCGATCTCTCGTTTTAGGGCTTGCATGTGGGCTTTTGAGCCTCCTAGAGTTGTTTTTCGTCGTCTAGGTTTGTTTCCCCTGCGCTTCGGCGTGAATGGGGCGTGGAACGGCCCGATTTGGCGTTTCCACTGTTTTCCCGCCGTGACCGGTGTAGCGGTCGTTTCAGAGACCGTCACATGTCTCTGACGGCCCTACGACAGACCGTCACAGCGTCTGGGCGTTTTTAGTTCTTCGTGGTTTTGGGAGTGTGACGGCCCAGGGGAGGCGTGTCACAGCTCTCTGATGCGTCCGGGGTGATGCGTCACGTCTGTTTTGTCGTCTAGCGTTTTGGGTGAGTCGGTTCCCCTGACGCGCCTGCCCTGGTGCGTCAGGCTGTGTAATGCGCCTGCACCAGGCCGTTACACCCTGTTTTTCTGTTTTGGGTCGGTTGGCGTAACGCGCCTGTCCTCACGCGTTAGGTGGGCGTAACGCGTCTGCGCTCGTGCATTAGGCTGTTGTAACGCGTCCGCCCTGGACCGTTACGTGGCTCGCGTTTTGGGTTTGAGCATGTTGGCCCTGACGCCCCTGTCCTGGCGCGTCAGAGCGGTGTAACGTGCCTGTGCTAGGCCGTTACAGTCCTTGTGGCCATAATGGCCGTTGGTTTGTTTTGTTCTGTGTTGGGCCGTCTAGGTGATGTTAGGGGCTGTTAGAGGTAGGTTTGTGGCGTGGCTATGTGTGTGTTGGTCAAGGTTAGGGTTGTCTGTTGTTCCCTTGGTCTGGCCGCTTTCTTCGTGGACGTCGGTCGACGTTTCTGCGAAGGCTAAGACTACATTT
This sequence comes from Amorphophallus konjac, assembly GCA_022559845.1. NCBI lineage: Eukaryota > Viridiplantae > Streptophyta > Magnoliopsida > Alismatales > Araceae > Amorphophallus > Amorphophallus konjac. The sequence goes on along the minus strand of CM040117.1, from coordinate 211,910,509 downwards.
TCGAGTCTGTCGGCAGTTTCTTGTGCTGCCTTCAGTGTGTGAGGTACGGGTGACAGTGCATGTTCGACTGTCTGTACTTCAGCGCCGCGTTTTGAGCTTCCTCTTCTCGTCACCCTCGGCGTCCAGCAGTCGAGGGGTGATCCCGATATACGATTTGTAAGCTAGTTTCCGTCGGTTCCTGTGGTTACCGTAGCGTCCTACGGGGGGAGAAAACTAGCTAGAGGCCTGGCTCTAGGCAGGAGCCAGTGTGTGCACACGTGGTCAGGGGCGGAGGACTGACGCCGATGGGCGTGACCCTGACTAGTACTTGTACCTGTGTTTCCACGTGGGTCTGCGAGTCGGCCTTGTCCGTGTTGGTTGCGCTTGGCGGGTGGTCGGGACACTTGTGGTGGGTGTTCTGGTGCAGTGTAAGACGTCAGTGGACGCATCTAGCCGTTCTCCCGGTGCGGGAGTTTTTCCGTCGCGTGGCACGCGTGTCACGCCCCGAGCGCAAAAGATACTCGGATATGCGCGATGAGTTTATATCAATCATGTCAATCAGAGTAGTAGTGTATTCGACACTAAAACAGAGATGCGCAAAATAGAAAGATAACTCAATGCTTTATTTCATAATGGATAGACTATTACAAATCCAATACTCTATTCAATTAAAAAGGAAAAGTACATAGTTGACTCAAGAAAATAGGAAAAAGACTGGATGACACTTGGAAAAGCTCTAGCTCTTTCACTCTTGACCATTCCCATCCGATTGACTTCCCTCGTCGTTGGAATTACCTGAAAAGTAAGGGACAAACACGGAGTGAGCGAACGCTCAGTAGGAAATTATATCTCAGGAACTAGCAAGGGGTTTAAGTAATTACATTTTCATGAATATACTATAACTATGCATGCTCGCATAAAACGACAAGATAGAGAGAGAATTTATCAATAAGACAGCAAGATGAACTAGTCACGAGCTTTCAAGAAAAGATAACAAGATATTCAAGCAAGTACTTTTTAGCAAGTCATGTCAAGAACTTTGGCTATCATGTATCAAGCAAGCAAGTAATTACCCTTTTTCGGGTCACGCAAGTCATGTCAAGTCAAGTACGAGTCAAGTACAAGATTTGTGTGGAATGTCCAATCAAGCTAGTCATGCACTCGGTATAATGCCAGATACCTTATCATTCAACTCCCATGGGCACAAGTACTTTCGGGTGCTCCTCCCAGGACCAGATCGGGCCCTATATGCGCAGGCATTTATCATGTATATTTGACATCCACTCTTGTATATATATATATAGCCAATAGGGAATTTCAACAATTTAAGCTTGTAGACACGTAGGATAACTTTGAGAGAATGGAGTCCAAAAATACGATATTGGACATAGATAGGCGATAACAACGGTACAATCACGATGAACGATGAAACTAGGTGGAATTAGGTTCCCTTAACTCGGGTACCATGACAAACAAGTATGGACATTCTTTATATAGAATTGAGGTCCACATGAACAGTACATCAAAGGTAAGATACCCTCATTCTTATTATAGAATTGAGGTCCACAAGAACATCAACAAATGGCATGATATCGTCATCCCATTTAGATTCTCATGATATACTCTTTGCATATCATAAGGGCCGGTATACCATGTTTCTTTTATAGTGACATGGCATTCAATAGTGTAATGGGTTTTTAGGGTACAACCAGCTCAGTCGACCTTGAGGGAATCCAAGGTACGAGGAGTCTTACGGAGGTCTCTATGACTAACTCGCTAGTCCAAAGGAACGGAATGTCCAATGGAGAGCTTGTATGTCAATGAGAGTTTAAGGGTGATCGATAAAACATCATGAAACGTGGGACTATACTCACGGAGTGGAGTAATAGTGCCTACATATATATATATATATACATATAGTGAAACCCTCGGATAACAGCAATCGGGATAAATCAGTAATGCAGAAAGTAGCGACTCTGGTAAAGTCATTTTTCGTAAAATTAACGCCTTAATCAGGGGCGTTTATATTAATTTTGACGACATATAAAGAGGTCGTCCTTTCCAATATTGCTATTTTACAGGATATTAAAAATCTGTAATTTTGTTGAAAACGCGCCTTGGGTAGGGGCGTTACCAGGAAAAAGGCGCCCTAGTCTGGGGCGTTAGTTAAACAAGAGACGACCTGGTCAAGGTCGTGAATTCATAATTTTACAAATTTCGAGGTAATGAATATTTCAGGAACATGGTATATAGTCAGGACCAGAAAAAATAGCAGGATTACAAGAAATTGACCATGCATTAATTTATAACCATGTTTGCATTGATAATTACTTTTTAAACATGCTATTTATTAATTAACAGGAATTAACGTCCATGTGCAGGGCGTCAAATCTGGAATTGACGACCTGGGCACGGTCGTGTCTTTTAAATTAACGCCCTTGTTAGGGTCGTTTCTTTCAAACATTCGTAGAAAATAACCAGAACGCATGAAAACTATATGCATGAACTACCGATGATAATTATCTATAGTTATATGGTAGTTTGGGCTACGTTCCATGAGAAAATCCTACCTCAATGAAGATTTTGAACGGATGCAGGTTCTGGGAAGAAAAGAACGATACTCTGTTTTATAAACAGAGTATTCTGAAGCTTTTGAATTCAATATTAGCAGCAAGGCAGAGGAGGCACGAACAAACACAGTCGTTTGTTGATGAAGAACCCACGTTCTTCAGTAGATTGAGAGCTCCTCGACCTGTAAGTGGAAGAAGATGAAGAAGATTTATTCTTCATACTATCCTATCGGAAGAGAAGGAAAACCAAAGGAAGAACCCACCTGTTCTTCACGGACGGCAGTCCGATTCCCTATAAACAAAAGAGGATGAAGAATCAATTCATGTTCTTCTCATAATAGTAAACAGAGAAAGAAATAAGGAAGAACTGTTAGTTCTTCACCTACCGTAGCAGAGACGATCGACCAAATAGCTTTCTAGGGTTCGATCCATCAAGGTATTTATAGGATTTTGGAAATCCTAATAAGGTTAGTGTTCGATTGAAGTAACACTTCCATGATAGAGTCATTACTACATTCGAACTCTTTCCCATAGTTATCACTTACCCTGGATAAGTTCCCGGTTCGAACGAAACTGGAATGGAATTAACGCCTTATGCTAGGGCGTCGAATTTTAAATTGACGCCTTGTCAAGCATCGTTACTTGTTAAAACGCGTCCACGAAAAGGACGTTACGCTAACTTGTCCTTTTTATTTATTTTGATCGTTTGAAATTTGACGCCTTAATGTGTGGGCGTCCTTTCTTCAAAACACGCCTTGATCAAGGGCGCCTATTCGTAAAGTCGCGTCTTTTACTGAGGCGTTATTTTTATCAGGATTTAATTCTTTTTATTCCAAGCTCTCTCGTTTATTTATTAAACCTTCTAATCTATTTTGATTTGTTTATTCCTTTTTATTTTATCAGGGTTGCTACACCCTCCCCCACTTAAAAGAATTTTGTCCCCAAATTCCATAGCATATATATTCACATATGGAGAGTGTAGAGTATATACCTTCTAAAATAACTCTGAAAATCGCTTCCTCATAGATTCCTCGATCTCCCATGTAGCTTCATGTTCTGAATTCTTATTCCATTGTACTTTTAGCATGGGAATAGCCTTATTCCTTAGGGTTCATACTTCTCGATCTAGTATTCGTATGGGCTTCTGCTCATATGTGAGATCTTTCTGGATCACTAGATCTCCATGCTCAATAATATGTGATGGATCATGCACATACTTCTTCAACATAGATATGTGGAATACATCATGTACTTCGGATAGTTGAGGTGGCAATGCGATGCGATAAGCAACCTCGCCAACTCTTTCTAGTATCTCAAAAGGTCCGATAAATCTTGGTGTAAGCTTGCCTTTAACACCAAATCTTCGTATTCCACGTCCAGGAGATATCTTGAGAAATACATGATCTCCAATTTGGAATTTGAGATCTCTTCTTCTTGTGTCGGCATAAGCCTTTTGCCTTGTCTGAGCTACTTGCAATCTTTCCCTGATTACTCGTATCTTCTCAGTTGTATCCCTTACCATGTCTGGACCTAACAGTTGTTTCTCTCCAACTTCATTCCAGCACAAGGGTGATCGGCAACTCCTTCCGTATAAAGCTTCGAAAGGTGCCATTTGTATACTAGCTTGGTAGCTATTATTGTATGCAAATTCGACCAGAGGCAAGTGATCATGCCAGTTTCCATCAAAATCAGTGATGCATGCTCTAAGCATATCTTCAACTACTTGATTTGTTCTCTCGGTCTGACCATCCGTTTGAGGATGAAAGGCTGTACTAAAATTAAGTCTCGTCCCCAACGAATGTTGTAGTCCTTTCCAAAAATGAGAAGTAAAACGGGGATCTCTGTCAGACACGATTGAAATAGGAATACCATGTAATCTGACTATTTCCTTGATGTATAGTGCAGCTAAGACATCAACTGACCATCGACTCTTGATTGGCAAGAAATGCGCGGATTTGGTCAATCGGTCAATGATAACCCATATTCCATCATGTCCTCTTTTTGATTTAGATAAACCCATGATGAAATCCATACCAATATCCTCCCACTTCCATTTAGGGATATCTAGAGGATGAAGCTTTCCAGCAGGCTTTTGGTGTTCCGCCTTGACTTGTTGGCATGTGAGACAGCGTGATACATAGTCCGCTATTTCTCTTTTCATGTTGGGCCACCAAAAATTTCTTTTCACATCTTGGTACATCTTGGTAGATCCAGGATGAATCGTATACCTTGATCTGTGAGCTTCATCTAAGATCTTCTTTTTCAATTCTGGGCAGTCCGGTATACCAGTTCTATTCTTGAACATTAATCTTCCATCAGAAGCTAGTTGGAAGTCCGATTGTCCTTTTAATCTGCCCTTGATTTCTACTAATGTAGGATCATCATCCTGAAGTGCTTGTATCTCAGATAATAAATCTGACTGTATGCTTACATGAGATAATGTGACACATCTAGGGTCCGTGTCCATGCTTATATTGAGTTCAGAGAATTGTTCTAGCAATTTCCATTCTTGAATCAGACAATTGGCTAACAGTGCTCTCGGCTTTCGACTAAGGGCATCTGCTACATGATTACCCTTTCCGAGATGATATTGTATATTGAAGTCAAAGTCCTTGAGATATTCCAGACATCGTCTTTGCCTCATATTTAGTTCCTTCTGTGAGAAAAGATATTTGAGACTCTTGTGATCGGAGTATACAGTAAACTGTACTCCATAAAGATAATGTCTCCATATTTTGAGTGTAAATACTACCGCGGCCAATTCTAAGTCATGGACGGGGTAGTTCTCTTCATGCTTCTTTAATTGACGAGAAGAGTAGGCTATAACCTTCCCTTGTTGCATTAGAACACACCCGAGGCCAATGCCAGAAGCATCAGTGTATACCTCGAACTTTTCTCCTTCAATTGGCAATGCTAAGATAGGAGCTGTAGTAAGATGATCCTTGAGAGTTTGGAAGCTTCTCTCACATTCCTCATCCCATTCATAACGGATCTCCTTGCGAGTTAACCTCGTAAGTGGCACGGCGATTTTAGAGAAATCCTTGATGAATCGCCTGTAATAGTCGGCAAGACCTAAGAAACTTCGGATCTCGCTAGCATTGGTCGGTCTTTCCCAGTTCCTTACAGCTTCAACCTTTGATGGGTCTACAGACAAGCCATCCTTTGATATAACATGTCCGAGAAAAGTCACTTCTTCAAGCCAGAATTCACACTTGCTAAGTTTTGCATATAATTGGTTTGTCCTCAATATTTGTAATGCAATCCTCAAATGTTCCTCATGCTCTTCCTTGGTCTTGGAATAAATCAATATATCATCAATAAAGACTACCACGAATTGATCCAAATAAGGCCTGTATATACTATTCATTAACTGCATAAAGGCAGCAGGGGCATTCGTTAGTCCGAAAGGCATAACAACGAATTCATAATGGCCATACCTGCTTCTGAATGCGGTCTTGTGAATGTCATCATCCTTGATTCTTAGTTGGTGATATCCGGACCTAAGATCAATTTTGGAAAAGTACATGGATCCTGAAATTTGATCAAACAATTCATCGATTCTCGACAGTGGATACTTGTTCTTGATAGTGAGATGATTCAATTGTCGATAGTCGACGCATAACCTCATGGATCCGTCTTTCTTCTTTACAAATAATACAGGCGCTCCCCACGGGGAAGTACTTGGTCTAATGAATCCTTTCTTAATGAGTTCCATCAATTGCTCCTTTAATTCCTTGAGTTCAGCAGGTGACATCCTATAAGGTGCCTTTGAAATCGGACCAGCACCAGGGACTAAGTCGATGGTGAAGGCCACTTCTCTTTGCGGGGGTAATCCAGGCAAATCTTCCGGAAACACGTCCGGAAATTCTTGCACTACTGGAATGTCTTCTAGCTTAGCTTCCTTAGCTTCTTTAACTGTGACAAAGGCAAGGAAAGATGTACATCCTTTCCTGATGAGCTTGCTAGCTCGGAGAGCTGAAATAAGAGGGGATTTGCTCCGACTCTTGGGGCTAGTAAATATTAGTTCTGGAAATTCCTTAAATGTAACCTTACTATTGCGGCAATCAACCGTTGCCTGATACTTGGATAACCAATATGCTCTTAGTATAACATCATACTCTTTCAGATCTAAACATATGAGATCAATAGGGAGATTTTGACCCTGAACTAATACTTCGCAGTTTTGATAATGATGTGTAATATCAGTCTCATCATCCAGAGGAGTAGACAAAACTAACTTTATCCATTCCGGTTCTAGGGGTAATGGGTCAGCAAACTTCTTAGAAACAATAGAATGTGATGCACCAGTATCAATTAAGACATATGCATTCCTGGAACAAACTTTCAATGTACCTTCCACTAAGCCGCCTCCTTCTACTTGCTCGGTCTCCTTGATTGCATGAAGACGAGCATTCTTGGTTACTGGGCGCTTCCCGTCAACGGCTTGGTTATTTAGTAGTGGGCAATCGGGAATCCGATGCTCGCGACTCCCACAACGGAGACATGCTCCTAGTTTCCTCCAGCATTCCTCTGCTCTATGACCCGCTTTATCACAATGTTTGCACACTGTATTTGGAGAGGTGGTGGTGATAGAGAAGGGCTTGGTCTTCTTGAACTTTTGGTCTTGTGAGGATGCTCCTCCATTGCTAGGCCTTTTCTTGAAGTTGGGTTTAAAGGAACCCGAACCTGTAACTTGTTCCTTCTTATCCTTACCACGAATCCTATCAGACAGTTCCGTGGCATCTTCTAATAGTTGAGCTCGGCGTACTATCTCCGAGTAGACTTGAATGTCCATCGGCGCCAGTTGAGTAATAGCTTGGGGCCTGAGCCCATTAAGGAACCTCCTAGCTTTCATTTTCTCGGTGCTAACTAGATGCTTAGCGTATCGAGACAATCTAGAGAATTGGGCCTCATACTCGGCCACTGACAAAGATCGTTGCTTTAATGCAGCAAATTCTGCAGCCTTCTTTTCCTGAACACGGTCCGAGAAATATTTCACGTTGAAGTGTTCAACGAATTCTTCCCACGAAACCTGATCTTGATTTATAGTAGCCTCTATTGATTCCCACCAGCATCTAGCATCCCTTTCTAACTGAAAAGTAGCTAATAAAACTTTATCCTGATCCGTGCATTGCATAACACGGAATATACGTTCTATCTCCCTAATCCAGTGTTCAGCGTCATCTGGATCAGTAGAACCCGTGAACTTGGGTGGGTTCATGTTCTTGAAAGTCTGGTGGAGACTTCCTGCTCGTTGTCCACCTCCTTGGGCTACTTGTTGCAGCACTTGAGTCATGCCTTGAAGGGTACGCTGCATGTTGCGCCATTGAGCACGTTCGGCAGCCATTATCCTACAATTACAATAACTAGATTAATACGTGATGGTAATTAAAGACTCATATACTATGTTAACTTTAACCCTTGGTTCTACCCAATCTCACTGGTTTAATGGTTAAAACTTATCCTTGGACTTGGGTTTTCCTAGGAATTGAATACCCTAGGCTCTGATACCACAAAAACTGTCACGTCCCGAGCGCGGAAGATACTCGGATATGCGCGACGAGTTTATATCAATCATGTCAATCAGAGTAGTAGTGTATTCGACACTAAAATAGAGATGCGCAAAATAGAAAGATAACCCAATCTTTTATTTCATAATGGATAGACTATTACAAATCCAATACTCTATTCAATTAAAAAGGAAAAGTACATAGTTGACTCAAGAAAATAGGAAAAAGACTGGATGACACTTGGAAAAGCTCTAGCTCTTTCACTCTTGACCATTCCCATCCGATTGACTTCTCTCGTCGTCGGAATTACCTGAAAAGTAAGGGACAAACACGGAGTGAGCGAACGCTCAGTAGGAAATTATATCTCAAGAACTAGCAAGGGGTTTAAGTAATTACATTTTCATGAATGTACTATAACTATGCATGCTCGCATAAAACGACAAGATAGAGAGAGAATTTATCAATAAGACAGCAAGATGAACTAGTCACGAGCTTTCAAGAAAAGATAACAAGATATTCAAGCAAGTACTTTTTAGCAAGTCATGTCAAGAACTTTGGCTATCATGTATCAAGCAAGCAAGTAATTACCCTTTTTCGGGTCACGCAAGTCATGTCAAGTCAAGTACGAGTCAAGTACAAGATTTGTGTGGAATGTCCAATCAAGCTAGTCATGCACTCGGTATAATGCCAGATACCTTATCATTCAACTCCCATGGGCACAAGTACTTTCGGGTGCTCCTCCCAGGACCAGATCGGGCCCTATATGCGCAGGCATTTATCATGTATATTTGACATCCACTCTTGTATATATATATATAGCCAATAGGGAATTTCAACAATTTAAGCTTGTAGACACGTAGGATAACTTTGAGAGAATGGAGTCCAAAAATACGATATTGGACATAGATAGGCGATAACAACGGTACAATCACGATGAACGATGAAACTAGGTGGAATTAGGTTCCCTTAACTCGGGTACCATGACAAACAAGTATGGACATTCTTTATATAGAATTGAGGTCCACATGAACAGTACATCAAAGGCAAGATACCCTCATTCTTATTATAGAATTGAGGTCCACAAGAACATCAACAAATGGCATGATATCGTCATCCCATTTAGGATTCTCATGATATACTCTTTGCATATCATAAGGGCCGGTATACCATGTTTCTTTTATAGTGACATGGCATTCAATAGTGTAATGGGTTTTTAGGGTACAACCAGCTCAGTCGACCTTGAGGGAATCCAAGGTACGAGGAGTCTTACGGAGGTCTCTATGACTAACTCGCTAGTCCAAAGGAACGGAATGTCCAATGGAGAGCTTGTATGTCAATGAGAGTTTAAGGGTGATCGATAAAACATCATGAAACGTGGGACTATACTCACGGAGTGGAGTAATAGTGCCTACATATATATATATATATATACATATAGTGAAACCCTCGGATAACAGCAATCGGGATAAATCAGTAATGCAGAAAGTAGCGACTCTGGTAAAGTCATTTTTCGTAAAATTAACGCCTTAATCAGGGGCGTTTATATTAATTTTGACGACATATAAAGAGGTCGTCCTTTCCAATATTGCTATTTTACAGGATATTAAAAATCTATAATTTTGTTGAAAACGCGCCTTGGGTAGGGGCGTTACCAGGAAAAAGGCGCCCTAGTCTGGGGCGTTAGTTAAACAAGAGACGACCTGGTCAAGGTCGTGAATTCATAATTTTACAAATTTCGAGGTAATGAATATTTCAGGAACATGGTATATAGTCAGGACCAGAAAAAAAAAAGTAGGATTATAAGAAATTGACCATGCATTAATTTATAACCATGTTTGCATTGATAATTACTTTTTAAACATGCTATTTATTAATTAACAGGAATTAACGTCCATGTGCAGGGCGTCAAATCTGGAATTGACGACCTGGGCACGGTCGTGTCTTTTAAATTAACGCCCTTGTTAGGGTCGTTTCTTTCAAACATTTCGTAGAAAATAACCAGAACGCATGAAAACTATATGCATGAACTACCGATGATAATTATCTATAGTTATATGGTAGTTTGGGCTACGTTCCATGAGAAAATCCTACCTCAATGAAGATTTTGAACGGATGCAGGTTCTGGGAAGAAAAGAACGATACTCTGTTTTATAAACAGAGTATTCTGAAGCTTTTGAAGTCAATATTAGCAGCAAGGCAGAGGAGGCACGAACAAACACAATCGTTTGTTGATGAAGAACCCACGTTCTTTAGTAGATTGAGAGCTCCTCGACCTGTAAGTGGAAGAAGATGAAGAAGATTTATTCTTCATACTATCCTATCGGAAGAGAAGGAAAACCAAAGGAAGAACCCACATGTTCTTCACGGACGGCAGTCCGATTCCCTATAAACAAAAGAGGATGAAGAATCAATTCATGTTCTTCTCATAATAGTAAACAGAGAAAGAAATAAGGAAGAACTGTTAGTTCTTCACCTACCGTAGCAGAGACGATCGACCAAATAGCTTTCTAGGGTTCGATCCATCAAGGTATTTATAGGATTTTGGAAATCCTAATAAGGTTAGTGTTCGATTGGAAGTAACACTTCCATGATAGAGTCATTACTACATTCGAACTCTTTCCCATAGTTATCACTTACCCTGGATAAGTTCCCGGTTCGAACGAAACTGGAATGGAATTAACGCCTTATGCTAGGGCGTCGAATTTTAAATTGACGCCTTGTCAAGCGTCGTTACTTGTTAAAACGCGTCCACGAAAAGGACGTTACGCTAACTTGTCCTTTTTATTTATTTTGGTCGTTTGAAATTTGACGCCTTAATGTGTGGGCGTCCTTTCTTCAAAACACGCCTTGATCAAGGGCGCCTATTCGTAAAGTCGCGCCTTTTACTGTGGCGTTATTTTTATCAGGATTTAATTCTTTTTATTCCAAGCTCTCTCGTTTATTTATTAAACCTTCTAATCTATTTTGATTTGTTTATTCCTTTTTATTTTATCAGGGTTGCTATAACGCGACTCCCGTGCTCTTCCTGTGTTGTGACTTGTCCGGGTTGGCCTTTCCGTGGCTACACTCGAGGTCTGTGTCTTGTCTTGTGCACGACGCTCCGGTCGTGTTGTATGTGCATGGCTAGGTCTTTTCTAGACTTTCTTTTGCATGCCTGTTGTAGGTGTAGGTTGGGGTGTTTTGTTTGGTTTTCCCCTTTTCCTTGCTGCTCCCTGCTCCTCTTTCCCTTTCTAGGCCTGCTTGCCTGTTCGGGTTATTCCCCTCGCCCTTACATGTTCCCTACTCCTGCTTCACTTTCTTTTGCAGCTTTCTAGCGTTGTTTCTTGCTGCTGTTCCTGTTGTTCCGTGTTACTGTGCGTTTTTCAGTGGGGATCCACGTGACCCCTACTGAGCCAGTGACACGAGGCTCACCCATGCTTTTCAGGTGGGGTGATGTGTTCGTTCTGCTTCCGTGGATCCTGGAGTTCGAGTCGTAGCTGCCAGTTGGTACCTCCGTCGGGCTTCCCCCGACTTTCCAGTACGTCTTTCTTTTCTGTCAACTGTACTTGGTAGACTTGCTGTCTTTCCTTTGGACTTGACTCTGGGTATTTAATTGTTTAAAATCTGTTAATTAAAATGTAATTTTATTTCTGCTACTTTAGCAAAGTGATCTAATGAAATTTAATTGCTTGATGCTATATCTGTCAGTTCAATGTACTACACGACAGTCCTTTTTCCCTTCGGAGCTTTACCGCTCTTGGGAGGCCTCGCGGGTTCCAAGTGGTATCACGTGTATTCGGTAGTCCTACCGGGTATACCTGGTATCCGGGATCCGGGTCGCCACAGTTGGTCTCAGAGCGTTGTTGTGTGAAGTACATGGGAATCTCAGATATACAGTGTCCAGAGTTGCTAAGTCCAGTACAATCTTCAGCTTGCGTTAGGTTTCGTGATTTCCGTTTCTTGTCGTTGTCGGGTTGTTCTTCCCTGCTTACCCTTGCTAGTCCTTGAATTTCGAGAACGAAATTTCTTAAAGGAGGGGAGGATGTAATGTCTCGGATCTTTGTTGGATCTTTATTGGGTCTTTTGGATCCTTTTCGGAGAGTTTCGGATCGCTTTTGTAGCTCCCGAGTTGAGTTTTACGATCCGTGTGGGTTTTTCTCTCGTACTAGTTACGGAACCCTGCGGTTAGTTTATTTCTCAATTCATCGACTCGTGGATGATACAACGGCGATGTACTCTTCGAGACGATCGTTTTGACTATTTTTGTATATTTTTCTGAGACTGGGCCAAAAATCTGATTTTTCAGAAATTAGGAAAATTTCATAATTTCTTTCTATAAATTCAATTCCACTATCTCTCCTGCTCATTTTCAACTTCACGCTATCTCACTCCGTTCTCTCCCGTCTCTGGTCCGTTCGGCGCGGGACGCCCACCATTGCGGAGCTGGCTGAGACGTGGACGTGCTCGAGCGGTTCGCGGGAAGGAGCAGCGGATGGAGCGTGGCTGGCGCGATCCCTCGGTGGATTCCGAGTGGGCGTCGTTCGTGATTCGGTGGTTTTCGACATGCTTTAGTCCCTTCGGGGCACGGTTTCTTCGGTGGAGGCAGGGAGATGGACCGCCACTTCCTTCTGCACATTTTTCCTGCTTCTGTGCGTAGTTTGGTGCTCGATCGGGGGAGATCGGGCCAGTTTAATGAAAACCGTAGTTTTTGGGGTTTTCAGGATTCGCCGGAAAACGGCAACCATTTGTGATGTGGTTAGTGTCAAACTGACCGTTGGGATGTCTGGGTCCCATTCACGTAAGTTTCGTGTCGATCGGTTGTCATTCGAGGCCGGTAGGAGTCCGGGAACCTCGGTGACCCACTTTGGGTCGATTTGATGAAATCGCCCCGATCTCTCGTTTTAGGGCTTGCATGTGGGCTTTTGAGCCTCCTAGAGTTGTTTTTCGTCGTCTAGGTTTGTTTCCCCTGCGCTTCGGCGTGAATGGGGCGTGGAACGGCCCGATTTGGCGTTTCCACTGTTTTCCCGCCGTGACCGGTGTAGCGGTCGTTTCAGAGACCGTCACATATCTCTGACGGCCCTACGACAGACCATCACAGCGTCTGGGCATTTTTAGTTCTTCGTGGTTTTGGGAGTGTGACGGCCTAGGGGAGGCGCGTCACAGCTCTCTGACACATCCGGGGTGATGCGCCACGTCTGTTTTGTCGTCTAGCGTTTTGGGTGAGTCGATTCCCCTAACGCGCCTGCCCTGGTGCGTCAGGCTGTGTAACGCGCCTGCCCCAGGCCGTTACACCCTGTTTTGCTTTTTTGGGTCGGTTGGCGTAACGCGCCTGTCCTCACGCGTTAGGTGGGCGTAACGCGTCTGCGCTCGCGCATTAGGCTGTTGTAACGCGTCCGCCCTGGACCGTTACGTGGCTCGCGTTTTGGGTTTGAGCCTGTTGGCCCTGACGCCCCTGTCCTAGCGCGTCAGAGTGGTGTAACGCGCCTGTGTGCTAGGCCGTTACAGTCCTTGTGGCCGTAATGGTCGTTGGTTTGTTTTGTTCTGTGTTGGGCCGTCTAGGTGATGTTAGGGGCTGTTAGAGGTAGGTTTGTGGCGTGGATGTGTGTGTGTCGGTCTAGGTTAGGGTTGTCTTTTGTTCCCGTGGTCGGGCCGCTTTCTTCGTGGACGTCGGTCGACGTTTCTGTGAAGGCTAAGACTACGTTTCTGAGTCTGTCGGCAGTTTCTTGTGCTGCCTTCGGTGTGTGAGGTACGGGTGACAGTGCATGTTCGACTGTCTGTACTTCAGCGCCGCGTTTCGAGCTTCCTCTTCTCGTCGCCCTCGGCGTCCAGCAGTCGAGGGGTGATCCCGATATACGGTTTGTAAGCTAGTTTCCGTCGGTTCCTGCGGTTACCGTAGCGTCCTATGGGGGGAGAAAACTAGCTAGAGGCCTGGCTCTAGGCAGGAGCCAGTGTGTGCACACGTGGTCAGGGGCGGAGGACTGACGCCGACGGGCGTGACCCTGACTAGTACTTGTACCTGTGTTTCCACGTGGGTCTGCGACTTGGCCTTGTCCGTGTTGGTCGCGCTTGGCGGGTTGTCGGGACACTTGTGGTGGGTGTTCTGGTGCAGTGTAAGACGTCAGTGGACGCATCTTGCCGTTCTCCCGATGCGGGGATTTTTCCGTCGCGTGGCGCACGACTCTCGTGCTCTTCCTGTGTTGTGACCTGTCCGGGTTGGCCTTTCCGTGGCTACACTCGAGGTCTGTGTCTTGTCTTGTGCACGACGCTCCGGTCGTGTTGTCTGTGCCTGTCTAGGTCTTTTCTAGACTTTCTTTTGCATGCATGTTGTAGGTGTAGGTTGGGGTGTTTTGTTTAGTTTTCCCCTTTTCCTTGCTGCTCTCTGCTCCTCTTTCCCTTTCTAGGCATGCTTGCCTGTTCGGGTTATTCCCCTCGCCCTTACCTGTTCCCTACTCCTGCTTCCCTTTCTTTTGCAACTTTCTAGCGTTGTTTCTTGCTGCTGTTCCTGTTGTTCCGTGTTACTGCGCGTTTTTCAATGGGGATCCGCGTGACCCCTACTGAGCCAGTGACACGAGGCTCACCCCTGCTTTTCAGGTGGGGTGATGTGTTCGTTCTGCTTCCGTAGATCCTGGAGTTCGAGTCGTAGCTGCCAGTTGGTACCTCCGTCGGGCTTCCCCCGACTTTCCGGTACGTCTTTCTTTTCTGTCGACTGTACTTGGTAGACTTGATGTCTTTCCTTTGGACTTGACTCTGGGTATTTAATTGTTTAAAATCTGTTAATTAAAATGTAATTTTATTTCTGCTACTTTAGCAAACCGATCTAATGAAATTTAATTGCTTGCTGCTATATCTGTCAGTTCAATGTACTACACGACAGTCCTTTTTCCCTTCGGAGCTTTACCGCTCTTGGGAGGCCTCGCGGGTTCCAAGTGGTATCACGTGTATTCGGTAGTCCTACCGGGTATACCTGGTATCCGGGATCCGGGTCGCCACACGCGCCACGGCGAAACAACCGAAACTCAACGGTCGACACGACCGAAACCTGAAGGTCAAAGTCACGGAAACTGACAGTCTGTCACTCCGTACTCGACAGGAGTACCTCCCACTAGAAGCACAGTCGGTAGCGTCCCCTGACGACTTACACCGCATCGCAAGTGAACTGCCTGATGTGGTAGCGCCTACCAAAGGCACGAACACCGTATAAGTAACCACAAACAAGTGACTAGCTGGGGTCACGCCCGTCGACGTGCGTCCACTGTCCCCAACCACGTGTGCACACACAGACCACGCGTCCTAGGTCTGGCCCTCTGACCGGTTTTCCCCTCAGCCGGACTCTGGCTGCAAGACGTGGGGCCCGACGGTAACCGGTCCACAAACCGCCCCTAAGGGTAAGCCCGTACATCACTCCCTAGTGCGACCGGTACCGCGTACTGGTAGGCTACGACTAGTGGAGGGTCACTGAAGGAGTAGACTCTCAAGTCAACGGGAAACAACATCCGAATCCGACGACGTACGGGGACCATCCCACGTACCAGCACTGTCGCACGGCGACCACAGTCGGAGAAGAAACAGGACTCGCAGTCCACGGTCACGCACGCACCCTGCGTGAGAGTCAAGAAAACTCAAGTGGCGCTAAGCCACTGGACTCTGGACAGTCTTCTAGACGCACTACACCCAATGGTCCTTGAGTCACAAGACTCGGGGTCAAGACCGTTGTACGCAACAGCACAAGGCCGTCAATCTAGTCCAATCTCTAGGTCTAAAACCACGGCAGCATGAGTACCGAGACAGCTCACGAGCCGCCAAGGCCACTCCCTGGGGAAGGGAACGCAAGGGACTAAGGCCACCCACACGGGCCACGCGGAAAACACAGAAGCACGATTCCCAGGGCAGCACACAAGCCGCCTTGTCGATTTCCCATCCCAGAGTAAGCGGGAAACCTCCAGCCCCAGGCCGGATAACTGGACTCGCAGTCCAAGGCCAAACACGTGGCCCACATGGGAATCGCCTTCCAAAGAAACCCACGACATGCGGGGGAGACCCCACCGCACACATACCGATACACGGTGACTCGATCGAGTGTAACACGAAAGCCCGGAACACGTGGGGTCACCCGGACCCACCACACATACGGGCACGCTAATCGAGGTAACACGGCGCCTCCCGACACTCCAGAAACACGGACACGGAACCCACGGGGTGCCCGGGACACTCACGAGACCTAAGGTCAACTACAGGGTCACAACCGGGTCGACCGGGGGTCAAAACAACGCAAACGGGAACTGCCACATAGTCACGGTCACCTAAGGACCGCGACCACCCAGTAGCGGTCGACCGAGGACCGCGACCAAGCAGTCACGGTCGGGTCACGACCGCGACTGTCCAGACGCAGCCTGATGGTAGCGGTCGCCCTAAGACCGCGACCAGACAGTCACGGTCGGGTCTCGACCGCGACTAGCCAAAAACGGTCTATCGCACGTCCGCGACGCTGCCGACCTTCTCGACCAAAACATGAGGGTGAAGACGGTTCTCCTAAGACCGCAACCAGTGAAAGCGGTTACTGGTGGACCGCGATCATTTCGGAAAATCGAGAACGGCGGGAAAACGCCCAAAAATCCGATCCACTCCCCGATCACCCCCCGGTGATGGGGAAATAAAGGGGAATCCATCCCCAAGCCCCTAGGCATACATCTAAACCCCATGGATCGGCCAAAAACGCCGTAAAACGAGAGATCCGGCTCATTCTCCCAAAACATGGATTTTCCCCAAAACGCCCCAAATGACTCGCTCAGCTCACCACGTCCTACGAAACTCGCGGGAATGAAGCGCACGGGCTGGGGGTCCATCACCCTACCTCCATCGAAGATTTCACGCACCGTGGACGCCGATCCACGAAGAAAACGCCGTTGAAGCCTCGCCGTTCCATGAACCCACGGCCGAGCTTCATCGCGCCTCCACCGCCTCGATCCTCATCCATCCTCGCCCGTGCCTCGCCCGCACCGTCCCCGCCTCGCCCGCACTGCGCCCCGTCGGCCGCTGGAGAG
Source organism: Amorphophallus konjac (assembly GCA_022559845.1). Taxonomy (NCBI): domain Eukaryota; kingdom Viridiplantae; phylum Streptophyta; class Magnoliopsida; order Alismatales; family Araceae; genus Amorphophallus; species Amorphophallus konjac. The sequence continues at coordinate 211,893,430 of CM040117.1, read as the reverse complement.
AGAGGGAGAGAGGAGAGAGCGTGAGAAGAGAGAGGGAGAGAAGAGAGAAATGAGAGGGGAGAGAGAGAAAAGGGTTATATATAGGAAAATCCGGAAATTCGAAAAAATCTCAAAAAATAGAAAATCACACCCTCGCGATCCTCGGAACGCACCGATCGTAACGGTGCCACTCGCACCCAGGTGAACGGCCCAGTTCACCCGCAACGAGGTTCCGAAGGAATTACCGAAACACACACAGGGAATCGGAAAACACCTGCGGAAAAATCGCGGAACACCTCCCGGGCCTCCGAAACTACTCCGGATCGCGTCGATCCGAACACGAAAGATGTCCGAAATAAAATTTTGGACACAACGGAGTCAGACATTCCGAGAAACCAGATCCGGGACCCACAAAGAAGGATCCGAAAAACTCGGGACATTACACACACCCTCCAGAAGAACCCTCTCTTGGGCTACTCTCAGTCCCCTGCGAGTGCTCGGCAACTAAGAGTAGGGGGGAAGTGAGGAGGGTAAATCTGGTTTGACCCAGAAACGGCCCAAGCGCGAGCGGCCCATGAAGGTTCGGAAGCGCTGAGCCCACGCAAGGGGCGAACATGCACGCCCAATTCAATAAAAGGATCACCGGCCCAAAGGAGAATCGGATTTCACGACGCCAATGAGGCCGGCCCAAGCGCAGTTCTCGCCGGAGGATACTCCGACGACCGACCGTTGCCCCCACGACGCCGGCCTTGACCTCATAACGGGTGAGCACGCGCCATGAGTGCCGTAAGACTCGCCCAGGGAACTGCCGACGCCGGGGCTATCGCCCTCTAACGGGATACTCCCGCCAACATAGCGGAGGAACATTGCTATACTAAACGGACCCTTCCCTATCAAGGGATGATGCCCTCGCTCCAGGACAACCCATATAAAAGGGACATCGACAGAAGAGAATAGTACGATAGATTCTTCTACTAGACCCCATACTACTACGCAAGAGGAGATACGGTGGATAATTCTGCCACCAGAGCTCCCTACAGAGAAGAGAGCAACTCTTCCTGCAACTACGACAGAGAGGCCATCTACTACGTCCAGAGAGCCACTTCCTCCCGCACGGCCTTACCACCTAGCGAGCACTCTCCGAGAGCCCACTGGGAGCGGCGAGCACGCGTGTAGAGGATCTACACTCCTCTTGGATCAACTACTGCGGCTTCTACTTCTCTCTTACTTTGCTCCTCTCTATCGCTCATCGAATGCCTTGCTGACTTAAGCATCGGTGGGTTGTCCCCTGGGGTAATACCCGAGACTCCTTCTGACGTCTTTCTGGTTTCTTGGCGTGTGCAGACATCCACGGGCGTGAGACGATTTTCCCAATAAATAAATAGAGAAGGTGGTACGTAACTTAGGAACCATTTTCCTGCCGCTACAGATGTAATTTTTCTTCCATTATCATTTTAGGTCGATTGATATTTGTTAATTAATAATCATATTTCATATTTACAATATTTTTTGATCATTTTATATATAAAATTTTTTAAAATAAAAACTATAAATACATACCAAGTTTTTATATATAATCAGATAATTAAATATATCTGAATCCATATATTATTGGTCGAATTCGAATAATCATAAAATTACATCTGAATATGTGCCAGATTTGAATATCCAAGATCCAATCAATTATAATCGGATTGGATTATGATATTATCTACTCTGTATCTGCCCACTCTGATTACGGGGCTACCCCACGCGGCCAATCTCGCATCGCCCGCGGCTTGTCGCGTTAGGTCAAACTCGTTCCCATGTCGCGCGAACGACCGGGAGGTCCGGGACGTAGTTCGCGGGTCACTGGGAAGGCCCAGGGGGAACTCTTTACTGTGCCGCTGCCGAACCGGAATTGCACCGGCGCGGATACCCGAAACCGCGGGCGCTCTCTGATCTCTGTATTCAGCGCCACGCGCCGCGGCGCAGATGGCATGACATTTCGCTGGATCAATAGTGAGGCAACACGATACCACAGCGAGCGCACCACCACGTCACTCCTCCGAACCTCATTGGCCTTCCCCATCCGTGAAGAAACGAAACGCGGAGCATAAGAATGAGGGGGTAGGAGGACGGAGCTGCTCCGAAGAGCTTCGCGCTTGGGCGCAAAATCTCAGCGGACAGAGCAGGTAATCCCGCTACCTTCTCTCTCTCTCTCCCCCTTTGATCTGGGAGTGTTTGATCCACGAGATTTCGGGAATGCGTGATTCGATGATGCTGCCTTCGTGTTTCTCGATTTTAAGATCCGGTTTGGTGAGTGTTTTGTGAATTCCCCTCCCGATGCGGCTTCAATGGGTTCGAATTTGTGCATGCAGCAGAGCTAAGCGAGCGATCGTCTCGGGGTGGGTCGCCTGCCATGGAGGAACAGGTCTACAGAGAGGTGCTCTCTAAAGTTTCTTCCCTGTTGATGATTACATGTGATGCCATGCTTTGATTGTATGGTGCCATTTTTGTTGCGTGCCATTCCCAGACCTATGTTCTTGTGGAGACGACCTTCCTTTTTCTTGTATATTTTATTTCATTTTTTTTAAGGGGACGTTTGGTGCCTTTTGAGGCGTATTATTTCCTCCCCTCCCTTCCCGGTGTGTGGATAATTGGGGAAAGGTGATTTTGAACTGTCGAATTTGTCCCCTCTTATTTATTTGCTCTAAGGATATGGATCGGCTGTAGAAATGATTCATATACCAATAATAGACGTAAACAAGCCAAATAGTTTAGACTGAGTTTCTCAATCGGTCGAGGTGATCTTTCTTAGATAATTTTCCTCTTTGGATGATATGTAAGCTCTTATTTCTTTTGGATTTGCCCTTTTTACTAGGTTTCATAAGTTGTAATGGAATCGAGAATCTTTCAAAATTGAAATATTAGCGTGTGGACGGGGAAGCTGGATTTTACCCCTGACATGTTGTGGTTGCAGATAATTGTTACTTTGGGAAGGCTGTGTGGCATCATGCCCAACTATATTTAATAGAGGTGACTAGCTGTTCAAATGTCAAATATGAGTTTAGCATTATCTCTAGCCTAACGTTGTCTGATCTTGAACAATTGGATAAAGATGACAAAGAAATCAGAGCGTTATTGGATTTTAATATATTACTGTTTAGCTTGAAACCACGGGCTTCCTTTTCCTCTGGAAAGTCATAGACCCGAGTAGATAAATATGTTGCCCAAGCGGAATCATCCTTTATGGACATGCTATTAAGTGTTGACAGGACTAGCTGAAGCAGATGAATGTTTTAGGATTTGGTCAACAACATAGACATTAAAACTTATGTCTTCCATGGCTCAGTTGCCCTTCTCAACATGCAAATGAACAAAGGAAAGGAAAAGGAAAAGAAAAAAATTTAAGCGCCTATTTCCTTATGTTTATGCTGGATGACTAAATTAAATTTTGGAGAAGACTGTCATAAATGACTGTAGACTCTGTTAATGAATCCTGAGTCTAGGGTTGGGTTGTGTGTGTGGGGGGGGGGGGTTGTTGTGGGGGCAGCTAAGGGCTTGTCCCCTCTTGAGAAAAGTGGAGACTAGAGTTGGTGGTGGAGGCTAAATTTTCTGTTTCTAAGGGGGAAAAGAAAGAAGGTTTCATGAGTACGTATCCAAAGGGGATTCCCAAAGCTGATCCATGAAACAAACTGCTACGATGGGCATCAAACCCCTCAAAGAGATTCAACAATTTGGATTATCATCTTTTTTCAACTGAGAACCAAGGCACCATTTAGGAATCCAACAGAAATACTTTTTTGGCAACTTTTACTCCACCTAGAACTCCATTGAGAAACAATGTTTTTTCTTTCCAATGAAGGCAGATGCTCCAATCCGAAAGAGAAAATTATCTAATCTTTCATCAAACTAAAAAAAGGAAAAATGCAAAAAGGAGACATATCCTCCTCACATGCCACAAGTGGAGAGACATTGACATTAAGTATTCCTGTCTCATGAGAACTGCTAAAATGTAATTTGTAATTTTAGAATTGGATAAGTCAGTTATGGAAAAATCTAGAGAACTAGAGAGAGAGAAGTGTGTGTGTGTGTGTGTGTGAGAGAGAGAGATCTAAAATGGCAGTTGACAGAGAGACGGTGGAGAGAGAGGTGGTGGAGATGATCTCTCTAGATCCCTTCTCCACCAACCTAGCATCCCTATGAAAAGGGATGAGGGGGGGCATGGCATGGGAGACATCCAAGGAAGTCCAAGAGTCCTTACCTCTCCAAGTCTCTCCCTCACATCACTTTCCTTCTCTCCAAGTTTCTTCTTTTTGTTGTGTCCCTTGGGTCACTCCCTCTCTTTTTTTTAAACCCTTGTAAAAGTCTTATTGTTCTCATATCCTTTTTAATGAAAGTTTAGTTCCTTTCTTTGTTTAAGTGCTCATCCATCTTCCATTGCTCCAGCTATTTGGTATCAGAATCTCAATATCCCTTTCTTGAACACTTTATACTATGTTAACACCTAATGCTTCTCTTTTTTCATATTCCTAAAATGTCATCTCTATTTTAGATGGAGAGAGCTATGATTTTTGGAGTCTTTAAGGCCCAGTTTGGTAACCGGGTAGGGCAGTGTATTCGCCGGTGCCCCCCTGGTTCCCACCTTGTTTGCCGGTTTTCATAAAAAGTGACTTTGGCAAGTGCAGGTTAAATCTAGGATCATATGAAGGCAATTGGCTGTTTTGGTCGAATAACTCATTCGACCCATCTGGGTCGAATGAGTTATTCGAAGGATGGGCGGCGGTCTTCTTATGCTAAGCGATTATCAAAGACCCCCTAAACGAAGACTCTATTCTTCTCACAAGATCAATGAGATCATGAGATCTTGTGGAGGAAGGATACAAGGTTCTTGATGATGTGGCAACTCTAGCGTCGTGGTTTCAAGCCAAGTAAAAGGAATACAAGGAGAATAAAAATAATGATAAGATTGAAGGGGTAAGTGAAACTATCTTCAAGGGGTAACTCTAGCGTCCGCGGTCTTCTAATGCAAGGGGATTGCTTTTCATCCAACAAGGGGTAAGTGAAACTATCTTCCCTAAGATTATGTCTGCATCTACATCAAAGGAAGCTTGGGATTTTTTTAAGAAGGAATTTCAAGTTTCTTCAAAGGTAATCTCCATTAAACTTCAATCTCTATGGAGAGAAAATTTGTTAATCTTATGGTGAAGGATAGTGAAACTATTCAAATATTTTTTAAATTTAATTATCAAAATTATTAATCAAATTGGAAGTTATAGGGATAAGATTGAAGAAAATAAAATTGTGGAGAAAATATAAATGAGCTTACCTATTAAATTTGAGCATGTTGTTGCTACTATAGAAGAATCGAAAGATGTATCTACACTTATTGCTTATGAACTAATGGGATCTTTGGAGGCACATGAGCAAAGAATGAGCAGGTTCTCAAATCAAAGTATGGTGCAAGCATTTTAGTCGAAGTTCATATTGACAGATAAGAGAGAGTAGCCCAAAAAGGAGAAATGATATTTTTTTCAAAAGCAACAGTTTGGGAGAGACAATCAGAAGAAGAAGAAATTTCTGACACAAGGCCAAGAAAATGAAGGAAGGTATGAGAAAAATTATTCCAGAGGTAAGTCTACCTCCTATTGCAGAATATGTAAGAAGTTTGGACATTTTTTGAAGAATGTAGATATAGATACACTAGATGTAAGAATGATAATCACTCCCAAAGAGATTGTTATTATTAACGGAAAGATGAAGCTAATTATTCAAGAATAGATCAGTTATTTTATTCATTTTTTTTAGTCAAATAGATATAAGAGATACTTGGTATTTAGGTAGTAGATACAATATTCATATAACAACAAATAAAAACAACTTAGTTAAGTTAGATGAAGAGTGAAATTCTTAAGTAAAGTTTGGAGATGGAAAATTGTTCAATTACAAGGTAAGGGAGTGACAATAATACATATAAAAGGAGGTGAGACTAAGTTCATCATTGATGTTCTTAATGTTCCTGACTTAGCACAAAATTTATTAGGTGCGGGACAACTAATACAAAAAGGATATTCATCTAATTTTTGAAATGAGGAATGCATATGGTTGATGATAAAAGTAGACAAATTGTAGCTAAAATTAAGATGACTCTCAACAAAGTTTTTCCACTTAGAATGCCATAGGAGAACTTGGCTCTCAAAATAGAAGGATGTGATAGCTCTCTGATATGACGTAAGAGATATGGTCATTTGAATTATAGAAGTCTTATATTACTAAAAAAGAAGAGAATGGTGATTAGCTTGTCATATCTAAATGAAGAAGAAAATAAAATTTGTGAAAGATGCATTTACTAAAACTTCATGAAGATCTAAGGAGCCACTTTAGTTGGTTGTACATGTTGATATATGTGGTTCTACTAAAACTGTATCTTTAAATGGTTCAAGATATTTTCTATTATTAATTGATGGTTACAGTAGAATGATGTAGATATATTTTCTGAAAGAAAAATAAAAAATGTTCACAATGTTTGTTCAGTTCAAAGTATTTATTGAAAAACAAAGTGGAAAGAAGTCCAAAATATTAAGGACTGGTCGTGGAGGAGAGTTCACTTCTCATAAATTTTAGAATATTGTAGGAATCAAGGAATTAAGAAGGCGCTAACAGCCAAATACACGCCTCAGTAAAATGGAGTAACAGAAAGGAAGAACATGACAATTGTGGAGATAGGTAGCATGCTTAAAGGTATGAATCTACTTAATAAGTTTTGGACTGAGACATTACATACATTTGTTTATATCTCAAATAAGTTTTTGACAAAAGCAGTTCCTAATAAGACACCGTATGAGACCTAATATAAGATGAAAGTAAAGATCAATCATTTTAGAATATTTAGTTGTATTGTCTATTGTGATATATCATCACAAGTCAGAGAAGAAAAATTTGATGAAAAATGAGAAAAGTATATTTTCGTTCGATACAAGGGTCAAAAGTATATAAGATTATTTGAACCAAAGATAAATAAATTGGTTATCTCCAGAGATGTTATATTTGATGAGACAACTTCTTGGAAATGGGAAAATAATGATCATATGCCCAACATGATTAAAGAAAAAGCAATAGAAGAAGAAGAAACAAGTTCCCTTCCACCAAGATGAGGCACTTTAGGATCAGTCGAGACAAGTTCAGATTCAGAAGCCCCACCAAGAAAGATACGGTCTCTTAGAGAAATATATAAAAATTATGATGTGACTTAGTTTTGTTGTGAATCACAAAGATATAAAGAGGCATTTAAAGATGAAAAATAGGTCAAAACAATGAATGAAGAAATGGCTATGATTGAGAAGAATGAAACATTGGAGTTAGTTGATCAACCAAAAGGAATATATAAGATTAAGATTTAGTATAATGAATATGGATCAATTCAAAATTACAAAACAAGGCTAGTTGCAAAAGGTTATTCACAACGTGGTATTGATTTTAATGAAATATTTGCTCCAATTGCAAGAATGGAAACTATAAGAACAGTCTTAGCACTAACAGCTCAATTTAAGTTGTAATTTAAGAATGGTACTACCCACTTTAAAAGAAAATCAATTTATTTGTCTTTAGTTCAAATAATCTATATGTTTTGACTATTCACTATATCCAATGAAAACTTACTTTTTCACTTTTTCATCAACCTTTTCTTCTTTGACTTATTGATGATATATGACTATAAGCAATACATCCACATATTCTAAAATGATTTAACTTTGCCTTTCTCTCGTACCAGGTCTCATATGGTGTCTTGTTAGGAACTATTTTTGTCTGAAACCTGTTTAAGATATAAACATATGTACGTACTGTCTCAGCCTAAAACTTATTAAGTAGATTCATTCCTTTAAGCATGATTCTACCCATCTTCACAATTGTACTGTTCTTCCTTTATGCTACTCCATTTTGGTGAGGCGTGTATCTAACTCTTATTTTCTTCTTATCTTTTTGATTCATACCATTTTCTTGAAATTCATGATAAGTAAACTCTCCTCCACGGCCAGTTCTTAACACCTTGAGCTTCTTTTCACTTTGTTTTTCAACAAATACTTTGAACTGAATAAACATTGTGAATGTTTCTGATTTTTCTTTCAGAAAATATATTTACGTCATTCTACTATAATCATCAACCAAGAGTAGAAAATATCTCGAACCATTTGAATAGACAATTTGAGTAGGATCACATATATCAATATGTACCAATTGAAGTGGCTCTTTGGATCTCCATGAAGTTTTAGTAAATGCATCTTTCACAAATTTTATTTTCTTTTGTGCGGAGAGAGCTTGCTAGGAGAACTGGTTGCGCCTCTGTCCAGCACAATGATGTTCGCAACTTGATTGAGCTTTGGGACAGACCATGGCCCATCAGGAGTGACATGATTGTTTGGTGGCTGATTCTTCATGCCACCTTTTGGACGTTGTAGGAGAGCGAAACAACCAGATCTTCAGGAGGGAATCACGTGCTAAGAACACTATTGTTTCTTTTGTTTGTCACAAAATAAGGGAATGGGCTGCTATTATTACTGATGTGAATTCCCTTGCTTCGCCTCTTTTTGGCTATTTGGGGGGTTAGATTGATCCACAATTCCTTTTTGTGGCCTTTGGTTTATAGGTTTTGGGGGTTTACAATGTTTTGGGTTGTCACAACTTATACATTCTTTTTATTTTAATACATTACTGGTACTACCCACTTTAAAAAAAGGTTTTCCAGTGACATTCTAAATGGAAAATTTTTGTTGAGAGTCATCTTCATTACAACTACAATTTGTCTAGTTTTATCATCAACTATAATGCATTCCTCATTTCTAAAATTAGTTGAATATCCTTTTTGTATTAATTGTCCCACATCTAACAAATTTTGTGTTAGGTTAAGAACATAAAGAATATCAATGATGAACATAATCTTACCTCCATTTGTATGTACTACTGTCACTCTATTGCCCTATATTTTGTATAAATTTTTATCTCTAAGTTTCACTTAAGAATTTATCTCTTCATCTAACTTAACGAAGTTACTTTTATTTTTTGTCATACGATTAATGCATCTACTGGCTAAATATCAACTATCTCTTGTATCTGTTTGACTAGAAAAACATGAAGAAAATAACCGATGTATTCTTAAATAGTTAGTTTTATCTTTTTATTGATAATAGCAATTTCTTTGGGAGCGATTTTCATTTTTACATTTAATGCATGTTTATCTACATTCTTCAGAAAAATATCCAAACTTCTTACATATCCTGCATTGGGAGATACACTTACTTTTCGAATAAATTTTCCAATACCTTTCTCCAATTCTCTGGTCTTGTTTTAAAAATATCTTCTACTTCTGAGAGATTGACTCTCTTAAACTACTGCTTTTGAGAAAAGTATCATTCTTTCTTTTTGGGCTACCCTCTCTTATCTGTCAATATGACTTTCGACTAAAATGTTTACTCCATATTTTTGATTCCAGAACCTACTCATTCTTTGTTCATGTGCCTCCAAAAAATCTATTAGTTCATGAGTTGTAAGTATAGATAAATCTTTCTATTCTTCTACCGCGACAACAACGTGATCAAATTTAATAGGTAAGCTCCTTAATATTTTTTCCACAATTTTTTTTCTTCAATCTTATCCTCATAACTTCTAATGTGATTAATAATTTCAGCAACTCGAGTAAAAAAATACTTGAATAGTTTCACTATCCTTTATCATAAGATTATCAAATTATCTCCATATAGATTAACGTTTAATGGAGATTATCTTTGAAGAATCTTGAAATTCTTTCTTCAAACGATCACAAGTTTCTTTTAATGTAGATGTAGACATAATCTTGGGGAAGATGTTTTACTTACTCCTTGTTGGATGAAAAGTAATGCTCTTGTATCCTTTCTATTCTTCTTGTATTCCTTATGCTTGGCTGGAGATCATGATGTTAGAGTTGCCGCATCCCTTGGAATCTTGTATCCTTCATCAACAAGATCGCATAAATCTTGTGAGATGAATAGAGTCTTCATTTGAATACTTCAAAAAGCATAGCTCTCTCCATCAACAACGGGGATGAGATTTTTGGAATATGAGAAAAGAGGAGCATTGGGTGTTGGCATGGTGTACAAGGTTCAAGGAAGGGATATTTAAGTCTCTGATGCCAAATTGTTGGAGCAATAGAAGGTGGAGGAGCACTTAAACAAAGAAAAGAATTAAGCTTTCATTGAAAAGAACATGAGTACAATAAAACTTTTCCAAGGGTTTAAAGAAAAGAGAGAGAGTGACCCAACAAACGCAGCAAAAGGAGAAACTTGGAGAGAAGGAATGTGATGTGAGGGAGAGGCTTGGGAGGCAAGGACTCATGGGTGTCGTTGGATGCCTCAATCCAATAAACTCTAATATGGTATCAGAGTTCATGTTTATGTTTTGGGTGTCGGCCCGCATTTGTGATAATCCACGTGACAAAGTCTAAATTGACCTCCACATGAAGGGACATGTTAGAATAGTCTCGTATTAGAAAATGTTAAAATATGATGTGCTTATAATAGTGGAGCTCTCTCCACTCAACACCTTAAGATTTTTGAGTTGGATGGCCCAATCCAATAAACTCTAATAAAAACTGCTGCTTTCTTATGTTCTTTCATTTTTTGCAACATCCTGCCCATTGACCTTTATATGCCCTATTTTATTTCTTAAAAAAATTACGTGCCTTTTGGAGCGCTAGCATGTGTCTGCCTCTTGCTCTGACATCCGTACATGATAGCGGATGTGTCCCTGCAGCCTGGCTTCTTCTCTTTGGGGACCAGCGATGCCTCTAATCTGCAACAAAGAGGAGGTGATTTGGACTAATGCCTGTACGTGTAAGAGTTTTGTCAAATGAAACCAGTTTTTACGTGTAAGAGTTTTGTCAAATGAAACCAGTTTTTTCTTCAAATAACTTTCATTTCTAAACCTAGGAGCACCTTTGGCATGCAGTTACTCTAAGGGAAGTAAGTTCACGTAGAAGTGCTGTGAAGTTTCCAAGGTGCATAAAACCAATTGATTATTGCTTTCTATATTGCAAAATTTCTAAAATGGTTTGTATAACATTCTTGTATTATTTAATATATAAAGAAAAAAAAATCCACAGATCATCTTTTGGCATTGAGGTTGCAAATGACGAGTCTTTGGGTGCAATTATGGTGGCAAATTGTCAAGTCACCATCAAGGAAAATATTTTGTCTCCTTTTATTAAGCATCTGCACTTCCGTGCCATAGAGAAACGCACAGAAGTTCTCGTATAATATTCCATTCATTTGTTTTCTTCAAATTTGTTTGAAAGAGGTAATGTCAGCAAGGAAAATGCAAAACCAAAATTAGGATGCACAGGTTTCATGTTCTGACTTTGTCCAATTTGTAGTTCTAAGTTTTTATCTACGGGCTACCTTTTGCATTCATATGCTGGCATCTTTTGCGGTCTTACCTGATCTGCTGTTCCAGCCCTTAATGTTTTACCTTATCTTTTACCTATTGCATTGGCACATCATCTTGTACTTTATGCATTCGTCCTGTCTTGCTTTTTCAGTCATCTTAGTGGACATTATGTTGCCATGAGAATAATTTGGATTTGTAGTATTTTTGGACAGCTTCTTTTTCTTGGATTTTCAAAAAAAAAAAAAAGTCGGAAGGTGCCATGTTGAACAAGCATAAATGAAGAGTCTTCTTGTTGTACCCTTTCCATTAAAAGGGGACTTCAACCGCATTTTAACTTTGGCTTGTGAATCAGGAAACTCTATGATATCTCTATATAATTTTCTGGTTAAATAACTTATTTTCACTTAATTATGTGAAGTAAGCACCTGGCAAGCTTGACTGTACCTACTTCTGAGGACGTTCATTTTACGGTTCACTCACATGCAATGAGTATAGTCTCCCACTTGGAGAGAGAGTTAGTAATGCATGTGGTCCAAAAAAGATAGAGGCGTAAAACTTTTGTGACCTACTGTGGTTGTTTCTTAGGCCTTCTGTTCTGATTTTGTAGAAGACTGGTTAACTTTTTGATCAACAGGGAAATGTGATTAGGGAGGAGGTTGCGAAAGGTCTAAACCCTGGATTGATAGTGTTGCTCGTGGTTGTGGGGCTGCTGCTAGTCTTCTTTGTCGGGAATTATGCCCTCTATTCATATGCCCAGAAGACACTCCCACCGCGGAAGACGAAGCCAGTTTCCAAGAAGAAGATGAAGAAGGAGAGGCTCAAGCAAGGCGTCTCTGCCCCAGGAGAGTAGATAAATCTCTATAGTTCAGGAGGAAATCGTTTCATCAGTCTCCCAGTCTCTGTTTTTCCTTCTCCCCCCCCCCCCCCCCCAACCTTCCGGTTCATCTTTGGGTTGTTACTTGTAGGACATCAATGCTCTTCTTCTGGAAAGTTGAACCACTGGTATCCTGAACAATAAGGGAAATCCTTGCTTTTTAGCAATGTTAAAACTTCTTGGTCTCATCAATCCCAGATGAATTGCCTTGACAAACTGCCAATCAGTAACAACACAATGATAACGCAATGTTTGTAGGATATATCCATCAGGGCGGTTGGTAGGCATCAGGAAAGCCAGGGTAAAAGTTGGTACATAACATGAGGGCCGCCGGCCTTTTTCCTGGTGCTGTGGGCTGACTTTTTTTAAAAAAAATATTTTACGTCGAGTTATGAAGGAAACATGAGAACGCCTCCGCAGCTATGCTTCACTCGTTGACTTATGTACTACGTTATGTGGCTATCTGTGAAAAATTATGGTTACCCTAAACAGTTCAGAGCGCTTAGATTTAAACATGAGTAAGACTTGCTATGTAGTCGTCTCAGTGGACACCTCTCTTACTCCACCAGCGTGGAGGGCGTGGGTTAATCTCTTACCCGCACCCTCCACTTATTACATTGAGGGGCGGGGTCCCCCGCTTAAAGAACCCCCCCTCCCCCGTCTTGTCCAGGTCGGGCTGCCGTGGTTTGTTTGTTTGTTTGTTTTTCTAAATTTATTTAAAATGATATGCTGACCTTCGAGACCCACATGAGTCACTGGTCCATGCAGGCCGCCACACAATCAAACAGTATTCAAAAATAGAAGCATAGGATGTTCTTAATGGGTTAATAGTGGTCGGTCTATTTACTGTCTTTTTATTCTTTAACTTGATTGTGTTTTTTTTACAAACATATACCTCGGTTCGTCTCGACGTTGGTATATATATAGCTTGCTTCTAAGTTCTAACGATCAAAAGAACAATTACGTATGGAATCAAGAAGTGTCACGGTGAGTTCGAACCCACGATGAGATCTTCTATTCTGTGCAGCAGGCTTTTGAGAACGGGCTCATGGCTTAGTTGGTTACAGCATATCATCATGATAAAGAAAATTTCTCTTTTACGATGGATTCTAATCTTTTAGTTTTTTAATATTTTAAATAAAAATTTGTCGAGTTGAATTTATATGTAAGTTCACTTTAAGGGGTTGCTTTTGTGCGCTGTAAAATACCATAACGCATCGTAAAATGCCGCAAAACAATGCATATCTATTATGTTTGGAATGTTGGAGATCACTTTATACTGTTTTTCTTATGTTTTTGTTGTAAATTGCTAGTTTTAAAACTGGTTGACCCATGTAGTATTTTTTTAATTTATTTGGTTTTCAGCCCAAAAATCATTGAAAATCAAAACTGGAGATTTTAAAATTGAAAACTTTATTTTCATGAATTTTGAAATTGTTATTTTACATTATTTTACGACCCTAAGTGAAAGATAAGAGATGGGGTCGTAAGTAGAGTTTCTCTTCAAACTAATTTTTGAAAAAATAATACATTATTTAATGGAGATTTTTTCTTTCACCAAAAGGTAAAAATAATCAATTATTTTTTTATCAAAACATAAAGATGTTTTCATTAATTATAATTTAATTCTACATTTTAATATAAGCACTCACAATCTACTCTCTAAAAATATGTAAAAAGAAATATTTTTTCATAAGTAATTGACTTGAATTAAGGAAGTAAAAATATTTACATAGTTAGGCAATACTTCATACATGCGCGGGCTACTTACCTATGATCATATCAATGGCCAATCATGATCACACAATCTGAGGACTATGATTCTTGGGTAATATTTCATACATGTTTAAGAAGTCAAAACCAAAGGGCCATGACCACACAAGTCGTGGACTGTGACTATGGAAGGATCTCCCTAACCACACCAATCATGAACTATGGCAGATAAAGAGAAAGTAGGCGAAGACAATACTAGGATATAGATACGAAGTTTGAGGATAAACCTATTGAGAATGTTTAAGAATATTGCATATTGTTTAGCCGCCAAGAGGAAATTACAGCAACATGACCCAATGCTTACTCCATTAGAAGGTCCTTCATTCTTATAGTTGTCTTTGAAAGTACTTGTAGAGGTCGAAAAATGGTCACCCACTTCTCGATTCACACCTCCAACGATTTATTTGAATGGGACTGTGAGTCTCGTCGCAGAGGGACCTGCAACTACCGGGAAGAGTCAGAAGGAGCTCTGGGCGTCATCTCAGGGGTTAACCCTCCGACACTCAAGTTAGGCAACTGTGAGGCAAAGGGAGAGTGCTAGAGTTAGAGCATGAGGTCTCAAGGGGAGATGCTTGACTGGTCTCTTTTTTTCTTACCTCCTGGCCGTTGGGCCAGGGTCCTTTTATACTATCACCAGGAGGGTTGACCATTGGGTTGTCGTAGTTGGGAGAGACGTGAGCCACCTAGTTCGCTTGCCTGACGAAGCAGGAGACATGGGCGTTGACTTACCATTCACGCTAGGGAGACAACTCCGCCATTAATGCGATAGGGGCATCGACAATTAATGAGGAATGGCTCGTCAGAGAGGGCGCGTGCCTGCGCTGACAGATGGAGCAGACGTGGCAGCGTCCTGGTATTGTCACTGGAGTGGGGCACCGCCTGCCATTAATGTGCAGTAGTCGCCGCTATCGGAGAGGGCACACGTGGGTACTATAGCAACTTGGAATTCCATATACTTACATATGTGAAAAGAAATGATGAAATATGAAAATAAAATAAATTATAAAATATTTTTTTAGACCTATAAAATATATAATACATTAATACAAACTATAATCTCACGTGATAACGTGAACGACGAGATTTGCGGCTCGATTCGGAGAGGGGGAAGTCGTCGGTATTGTAGCAGCACTGTAGCATCCGATTTAGGAGAGGATTATTAGCCTTAATCTAATTCTCATTAGTGGATGATGTCATTGCTTACGTCATAGAGGGGGGGATTACTTCAGCATTCACATGATGGAATTTATTTTCAATATAGGTTGGTGTAATAGTAACATGTGTCGGTGAAATAGGAAAATTAGGTGAAAATTGACTTAGAATTAAATGGGTAATAAAATAATTAGAGGATTTGGCCTATAAATAGGGCTGTGATCTTCCCTACTCGAAGTACAAATCTATTGAAAATTTTGTTAGATATGAAGAGAAGGAAAAATCAAAGTTTGGAGGAGTGTTCTTCATTCTTCATCTCCTTACTTTTAGATCTTCAAATATGTAGGTTTTCTCTCAAGCAAAACTTAATTAGATGTTCATATATGTTCATTTGCATGTGTACTTCGATTCTATGCAAATTTTTATGATCATGTATTTGTAGCTTATTTTGAGATCTAAAGTAAAAAAAAATAGAGTTTTTACTATAAGAACGAGTTTTGATTTTCTGTCTAAGAACGCGGATCACATATAGACCGTGACTTGAATGCGGCAATCGTGCTCAGACCGATGTATCCAATTTGTCTCATTTTATGTGCGTTATTTCAACACTTTAATTTTAAATTATAAAATTATGTTCTTGCCTTACAAATACTATCAAGAAAGAAATGACTAGGTAAATGAACTCCTAAAGCTATAGTTCATTGTTCAAATGACTATGCTCTAATTTTCATAAAATTCCTGTACATGATTGACCCTGTCCATTTGATCTAGGCTCTATCTGAAAGCTTGACATCTTCTTTCAAATTTCCTTCACACATGAACATATTATACAATGAAAGTTTGACATCTTCTTTCAATGTATTTCCTTCATTGAATTTTTTGACATATGAACATGTTAAATGTGCAAGAATGGTTTCCGTTCGATTTACGTAATTATGTGTTTCCGAAAAATCTTGTAGCTAGTAAGTTTACCAAGAAAGATCGATGTATAAGGCTAGAGGTCCACAGGTAAACGTCTTAAGTGGATAAGTGGTTATTTAATTAGGACTTTACGAATGCGAGGAGAACCTCCCACTGTCTCACCTCTTAGGTGGCCGTGATCTCTTTGATTTTCTGCAAAGCACCCGACTGTGAAAAATTTGATCTAAACCTATTTTACAAGATTTTCCGTGAGAGCTGATCGTGCCTTGACTAGCAATTCGTTCTCTTTATTATCTTAATGTCGTTGAACATGATGCTTTAAATCATCCTTGAACTTCTCTTGAAAACTTCATTTGTATTTCACACTACATGTCTTTGAAATGGAAATTTTTGTTAAATCTATACTTTAACCATAAACTACCATTTGGAAGTGTAGGAGTTAAGTGCCATGTGGGGCAAAGTGCTACGTTATGTGAGTCACCTCTTAAGGCTAGAATGGCGTAAAGTGCTATATAACGGGAGCCACCTCTGGAGCCTATAGGGGCCACCTCTAAAGTCCTCCATAATTAAATATCTAGCTGTGTACTATACTACGCTTCATGAGCTTTTCTTGGAAACTTGCTTGGCTATTTATAATTAAATTGTTCTAGAATTTACATGGGACTTTCGTTCCACCTGAACACTCAATGCCTGGCAATTTTGGGGCCCGGATCTGGTCCTAAGCAAACAAAGTCTGAAAGTACTTATGTCCGAGGGACTTGAATGATCAGGTGTGGCATTGCACCAACTGATATGTAAGATTGAACTAGACAATTCACTCGTTATGTGCTTGACTTGTTACATGCTTGACTTCTTGTACATGACATTTTTGACCGAACGTGTTAGCATTCTTATTATATGGCTAAATTTATAATTATCTACATGTTATTGATCTCCATGCTTACACTTAAGTTCTATGATGTCTATTCTTGAAATTCTTGACTTATTGATCTTGATTACACTTGTCACCTGTTAAATTACCTATTTTATTTCGTGAACCTACACTGTTTATTTCATGAGCATATAGATGATCCAATATGCAAATCACTTAAAGTGACATGGTAAAGAGATGCGGTGGTATAGCTACACATGGGAGGATGAGAAGCGGGCCTTCCAGGAGATCTCAAATTCCCTAAAGAAGGCCAAGGAGGTGATGCGACGACAGCTGGCGAAGGCTATTGATGAGCAGTTGCAGACGGAGACGGCGTGGCGGGTAGTTGAGGCGCGGGTGAAGGAGGCCGAGTCGAGGGTGTTGACCTTGGAGGTGAGGTTGAAGGGGGCGATGGAGGTGGTGGTAGAGGCAAAGGCGAACGGCGAAGCCGAGAGGGACTGGGCGCTGACGAGGGTGAGGGTTGCAGAAGTAGAGGTGGCGATGGCCGTCAACTATTATAAGGACTCTGCGGGGTTCACTGAGGAGGTCAACGAGTTGGCCTACTTCATCTTCTGCCCGGCCTGAGGTCTCAGCTTCTGCAATGGGTGGGCGATTATGCTGAGGGCCGGCATTGAAGCCGCTAGCGTGCCCGTGCTCGATCTTCCACCCCTCGTGAAGGAGGAGCCGCCGAGGAGGAGGGAGAGTATGTAGCTCCCAATCCGGCCAGTGAGGAAGACGCAAGGGTTGTGGAAGCCCCCCAGGGCCCGATCGGAGAGGTGGTTGTCATCCCCGATAGCCCCAAGGCGCTCACCAAAGGACTTCGCGACCCAGCTCCATTCGTCGGTGCCGAACCTGCCTTCGAAGATTGAGGGCCTATCGGTCCATCACGCACTCGCCACCGTGCCTCTATCTTTTATTTTTCTTGTTCTTGTTTTTTTTCTATTTTTGGAGGGGGCACGTCCAAATAGGCATGCCCAAAGTTGTAATTGGACACTTGTGGAATGCAATGAACCTCTTTGGTCCACTATGCCTTTGTGTATCTCTGCATGGTCCCAAGGCCACCTGGAGAGTTGGAGTGTGCCTAAGTTTTTGATCCACACTTCGACATCAGGGGCATAGTGGTCGTGGTCGCTTTAAGGTACTTCGTGTGGCTCGAGGATTGTGCGCTTTCACCAGTTGTTGGGTGGCCCTCCCTTGACTCCAAGGGGTGCTCCCTTTCCGTTATAAATAGGGCTTCAAGGGCCTCAAGGTCGGACAAGGACTTAGCCGTGCTCCACAGAGCGTAGCAGTCCTATGAGGAGGGTCTTCGCTGGTTGGAGAGATGGCGAGCCAGGTACACGAGTTATCTTCAAGCGCATAAGAGGAAGTACGTAAGTGCCCACGCCTTTGAGAGGAGCCGTTACCCGAAGGGACCTCCCTACGAACGGGTAGGGAGGAGGGAAACATGGATGCCTTCCGGTGGGGCTACTTGGTTGGCTGGAAGACAGCCCTGCATAGGGTTTGCCGCTTTTGTACCACAACAAAGGTGCTGAACACTGTTCTGACTTGTATGATTTGAACACATACGATTGAAACCATGCTTCGTATTCTTCCCCAAGGGGGTAATGAATGGTTCTCCTAATTCTTCACTTTTTCCCTTTGCTTGTAGTCGCCATGCTCGCCATTCTTCTTCTTTTTTTTTTTCTAACTTCATGAGATGAGGGCGTGGTCCTACAATAGTAGTGAGAGAATGAGGGTAAGGTGCCGTGGGCTGTATAGGTCTCGGCGTGTACCGAGACCTGTTAGCTCTAGGCTAGTCAACACATGTGACCTCTCCTATCATGGTGAGTGGTACATTGGTCCATAGGCCTGAGATGGACTGAATGGGACCTTCCCAGAGTCAACCAGGTGGTTGAATGGCTCAGGGTTGACGGGTGTAGCCGTTTGATAGATGCAACCTCTTCGAGCACCGGTGGGGGTACCTTGTAACGACCCAAGATCTAAATACCGAGAATTACTCGATACCATTCGAATCCTGGCCCACCACCCACGAGTCGGAAGGCACAGAAGGGTTATTTAGGTTTGTGGAGGTACATTGAAATTTAAAATAATGCAAGAAACCACTATATAATTAAATGTTTCAAATAACAGGAAATAAAATTACATTTTTCAATTAACAAATTAACTATAGAGTCTAGTCCAACAAGTACAGTTTACAGGGAAAGAAACGTACTCAAGTGCTGGGTACGCCCCCAGTTCTGGCGAGCTGGCAACTACGAATCTCAGCGCTGCACGTCTGAACCTCGAGGAGGAACTGCAACACCGGAAAAGAAAGGGGTGAGCCTCATCTCATTGGCTCAGTAAGGGTCCTGCGGATCCCCACCATGAAACAACGACGGTAAACAACAGTGATAACAATAACAACAGTAGCAGGAGTAGCAACAGTAACAATAACAATAGAAGCAACAACCATAATAAGAATAGTAACAACGGCAGCCAGTGGAACCACGGCTCTCTAAGCTACTCCTAACGGCAATGAAAAGCAAATCTCGATCTCATAGTCAGAAATCGCCAAACCAATGGGAAACCCTGGCTATACTACCAAAGGAAATACCACGACATCTCTATCATGGAGGCCTGTCCTCACAGACGGAGGCCCAACCAGACCACGCAGTCCAAAGGTATAGTCACGACCTCGTCGTCGTGAACCCTACACTATCTAAGTGTGAAACCTCGGTCACCCTACTGGGAACCCTAGACCCCTACGTCAGGAAAGCATGCAGAAGCTACCCGAAAAATCACGTCTCGCAGATGGGAAACCAAACCACGAGTCAAGAGAGTCACGTGTCGCGTGACGAGAGAACCTGCCCACTAGAAGCAAGGCCGGATGCATCCATTGGTGACTTAGTCCACACCTCGGGCGTCTCCCTACTAGCCCCAGGTAAAAATTGAGACACCGTACAAGTAACCAAGGACAGGGGTCTACTCGGGGCCATGCTCGTCAGCACGCGTCCGAAGTCCCCGACCACGTGTGCACACACTAACTGACTACGCTACGTCAGGCCCTCTAGCTGATTTTCCTCCTTGCCCGAACTCGAGCCACCACAGTGGTAGGCCCTACGACAACCAACCTAAAATTGACTCTCCCGGTTCAAGCTCTTTGTCGCTCCCAAGCGGGTCGGCACATGTGTGCCCAGGAAAGGTACGACTAGTAGGAAAACCACTCAACGTAAGACTCTCAAAAGAAACCACCGGAGTACTGACAGGCTACACCCAGGCCCATCGCAAGTAACTCAAAACATGGGGTGACACGGTGCCACCAGACTCAAAACGACTAGCTAAACTCGCTAATCCAACGGCCATAGAGTCACGCGACTCATCCCAAGGCCGTTGTACTATACGACACCATGTCGTCAAACCACCCTACTCCAAAAGTCAAAAACCATAGTTGAAAAGACTCTTAAGGCGGCTTATAACAGTCGGTCCATTCCCTTCCTAAGGGAGACTAAGAAACTCCCAGCCCCTGGCTGGGTCACTGGACTCACAATCGCTGGCCATACCCATGGCCCACACGGAAAACCATTTTTCTAAAAGCTAACATCGTGCGGGGACATCCCTCTACACCTATACCGGTACACGGTGACTCAATCAAGTACAACGAAGAAGCCGGGAACACACGGGGTCATCTAGACCCTCTAAACCACACGGTCCCGGTCCCCACGGGGTGTCCGGGACATCATCGGGGTCAAAGGTCGACCAATGGGTCTCAACCGGGTCGACTGGAGGCCAAAACGCGCGAGGGAAGCGAATTTCAGACGACCAGCCCACTGGGGTCAGTCGACCAACAAGGGTATGTCGACCGGACCCATCTGGGCGGTTGACCGGCCAAGACCAGCATCCCCACTTGACCTGGGTCGGTCGACCGAGCCACCTGGGTACCAGGGCGGATTGCCCTTCGTGGTGAACGCCACTCCAGTCGACCGAATTGCCCCGTCGGTCGGCCGTTTCTGGCGACGAACCTACGAAACCCCGTCCGAGGGGCCCTAAACCACGCCCCAATAACCCCAGGTGATTGGGAAAACATGTGGGAAACATTCCCCACCCTTTAGACCACCTAGAGGCCCCATTTAAACTACAAAACACGGTTGAATCGACGCTCACCCCAAAATTATGCTTTTTAACCCTGGCGTGAACAAAACCCACTCTTGGCTGCACCTCAACCTATAAAATGCGGGCAAATGGAAATGAAGGGCCAATGATCTGTCCCCCTACCTACGCCGATGATAACCTGCGCTGAGGACACCGATTCCACGTGAAAATGAGCCTCAAACCATTGCCAAGCTCGTGAACTCTTGAAGGAAGCACACCGCGCCACCGTCCTTGATCCTCACTCCATCCTCTCCGCTCGTCACCCCATGTGCCTCGCCGCCTCGCCCCGCTCAAGCTCCGTCGGCCGCCGGAGAGAGAGGGAGAGAAAGAGAGAACCAAGAGGAGAGGGGGAGAGAAATGAGAGAATGAGGGAGAGGGGGGGTGAAAGTGTTATCTTTATAGGAAAATATTTGGGGTTTTAAAATTCCAAAAAATAGAAAAAAATGGGAAAAAATCATCTGCACGATCCTCAGAAAATGCACAATGTGCTTGCAATGTCTCGGAGCCCAAAAACGTAATGGTTCATCCCACACGGGGATCCAAAGGCCCGATAACTAAAAATCTGATTTAACCACAAAACTCGATCCGAGACCCATGAAAGCGTTCTGAAACCCACGAATTCTGATCCAAAAATCCGAGACATTATAGTCTTCCCCTCTTACAAAAAATCCATCCTCGAAATTTGAAGCAACGATCATCTCATAGGGGAAGAACGATTCATCCAGCTGGAAACGTTCCCAGAGCTCCAGCTACAACCTCAATTCTTGCGAAAATACAGTTCCTGAGGGACACAGTTAGACCATGATCACGAGTAAAATCATCTCGCTCCATAACCTAAAATACACCGATTCTCATAGCGAGCATAGCACACAAGAAGATATAAGTCTGGTATCACCTCAACTACCACAGAACTCCAACCATGGCATCGCTGCCACCATCTTGCATACAAAGGAGACACAACCTGTGTCACAAAAATCTGCCACTGACAAAATCCATGCTCGGCGGACCAATCAAATGTTAGTTTCCCATCTTGCTGACTGACCTTACGCCCTCCACAAGGGACAACCATCTCTGAGCCTCAACTGACTCACGCAGTCACCTCAATTGACTGCTACAATTCCGTCGGCTCAACACCACTAACGCTCACATATCTGGCAAGCCGAACGCCAATAACACCACTAGACCAACTCTGGTCCCAGCATAAGCCTTCTATGAACTCAGATCCAACTCGGGAAAAAAGTATATCATAATCGACCACCCAAGGCCTCACCTGCACACGGTTCTCGCCATTCTCGATACACTTCAATATGCATCTTCTGACTATGAATGTCCAATCGCTAGCCACCAGTTACTCGTCAACGGGGAAACTCTTACTTGCTCAACTATCATGTACCTTCATCAGGCCCAATAAGCTCATTCTCTATCTCGACGGGCCATCCGTTGACTCTTACACTGACCATTATCACTTCTCGAGTCGATCCTCACTCGGACACCGCATCCAATAATGATCCTCACGCCAACTCTACCCTGTCAGGGGAGCACGGCAAAACTAAATGACAGGACTCCACAATCCTCAGTCCACCTCAATTCTAGACTCAGACTCACATGGAATTCCTCCCAAGATGGCCACAAGACCAAGGCTCTCATTCGACGACATCCCTCTTGGGACCTCCGTACTCAGGCATCGTCCATTAAACATCCTCTTCGAATCCTTCATCTCAATTATTCCAAATGGACACCTGCCAATCTCAGTTCCGCTCTCGCCATAGAGTCACAAGACATAACCTTAGCAATCCACGGCACACATCTCCAAGACAGACAAGTGTCGTCTTCTACCATAGCAACCTGGTCGACAACGCCGCAACCAACATACACAGATCTCTAAACACCGCAGATCCTTGCCATAACTGGGTCCTTCTCACAGCATTCCAAACTCTCAGACTCAATTGGGCCTCTTCCAGGCATTGTCACAGCTGACCACTCGGCTACCCTCACCAGCCATTCATAGCTACCAACTGGGACCCACAAATTCTTCTCTCAGAAATCACATCTCTAGGACCATGATACCATCTTGATGACACAACTCCCAACACAAGTCAAGCACCTCGCTTACCGACTCTTATCATCGCCTCCCCGTCCTCTATCAGGCTATTTCGTAGTGACCCCCAACTGGGTCCACCACCAAACACCTAACATCGCTTCCATTGGGTGGATAGGGTACTCATTCGGCACTGCCATCATATTTCCCCAACTCTCTATTACACCGATGCCACAACCCACAAAGCCTCAAGCAATGGTACGGCAATTGACATGGCTTAAACAGCCAGAAGCAATCTTAAACTGAAGAAATGACCCTCTCTATTGGTCAGAAACCCCCGATACTCTACCAATTCTTTGGAATCCTCCCAATTCTTGCCCTCAGCATGATCCTGGACCTGTGGGTCATAGGACCACTAGGCTTTCGCTGTGCACTCTACACAATGTGCACAATCATCACAGGCAACTCAGCATCCGCCTTCCAACCACTTCTCAACACAACTGACTAATTCCAGAGAACTGGGTGAGGAGAGCTCAAATACCACGAACCCAGAGCACATGCTCTCTCTCCTGATGTCACGTCCTGATGCGGAATATCGGGACCGGCAGTAGAAAACGCTAGAAAAGATAACATGCTAAGCTAAAAATTAACATAATGCCATAAACAGAATAACTCCAAGTCTATTACAAATACCATCAAACCGACTTCAACATAATCAAGCATAATCTCTACTCGACTCCGTTACAATAACTAACACAAGTTCTAAGGCATAGCTAGATATAAAACAACTATAACAATCTCAACATATCTACTAGCTGATACACTCCAAGTCATCACTCTTGCCCATTCCCATCCATCTGTGAATCTTCACCTAAACTGCCTGGAAAGAGGGGAAAATAACTATATGAGCGAACGCTCAGTAGGTAACAACAGGCAAGTGTAAGTGATTAACCAATTAATTACATGTAGGAAACGGAAGAAAAGAAATAACGATCGAATGAAACAACATAATAAAAGAAAGTGCTAAAGAATGGAATGGAATAACAATATGGCAGAATGATATAACTACAAGAATTGCAAGTTAATGAACAATATATATAACAGGAAATTGTAGGAAATTGGCCAACAAGCAAGAATATAACCAAGTAGAACACGATTCAAGTAAGAGATCATTGTCATAGACATCACGCTAGTCATGCACTCGGTGCAATGCCTCCCCATGTCATTACAAACTCCCATAGGCACAAGTACTTTTCGGGCGCTCTCCCCAGGACCAGACCGGGCCCCTATGATGCGTTGGCATTGATTTATTGGATCCAAGATCCCAAGTTCCGTCTAGACTTTAATCAAGTTAAAATGGCCAATTATAATCAAGTACAAACTTACCTCGGAACATCCAAAGCCTAAGTTGAAGAGATACTACCCAGAATTTCTGTCCAGAAGTTTAAATTATCAAGAACCAACATGTTCTTGGATTCAAAACCATAAAACACGGAGAAAATTCATCTTTGGATGATATGCGGTTCCTACTAGACCGCTCAAGACTTGTGCGGTCGACTCTGGGCCGCACTAACAGCAACTGGGCTGAGGTTTAGCCCTCGGGGGTCAAGGTTGAACGGCTGATAACGGGCCGCTCTTATAGATGAACGGTAAGCACTAGGCCGCATAAGGCCAGAGGTTTATAAAATCGAGGTCATGATATGTGGTCCTGACAGAGCCGCTCATTAGTTAAACGGTCCACTCAGGGTCGCCTGTAAGATGTACGGTCCATTACTGGCCGTACAACACAGGGCCTAACCATGAGTTATAACTTAGCCCAAGTGGGCTCCCGGGCTACCATAGGCAGGGTGGAACTGAACTAGAGTCCAGCCCACTGTCTGCTGGTCGGCCTAGGGTCTACTGGACTGATCAAATCATGGATTGGCCGAAGATGGATCAAGAATAATCGGCCAAACTAATTGGCATAAGCCAGGGATAAACGGTCTCTATTGGGCCGTTCAGAGATATATGCGGTCCACAAATGGCCGCACAAGTCCCTATTAGTCCAATTCGGACTAAGACTCAAATCACAGTGGTTCGATTGAGTCTAAATCAATTCTAGGGAATAATAAAGGTTCAAGATTAACGGTTATAACAAGTGTAAACCTAATAGCCACTTCAATTATCAAGGATTCACAATTAAAATTGACATTCATTGGAAAGATGAATCAAGATCAAGCTCAAATTAAATAAATCAGCAAGAATGATTTACTGTCATGAATTACAGTTTATAAGGTGCGTTGCTAACATGCAAATAACCACTAATCTACTAACATAACATACTGAAATGACAATTAATCTGTTCTGTTACAGATGTACGGTCGGTTCTGGACCTTACATACCCATGAACGGTCACAGACTGGCCGTACACGTCCCCTCAGATCCGAAGACCTGCTGGGTATAGACGGTCGGTAGTGTGCCGCCTGGAGGGATGTGCGGTCTGGAACTGGCCGCAAGAAAGACATGCGGTTAGGGCTCGGCCGCACGTTCCAGGGACACGATCAGGGTTCGAAAGCTATAAACGGTCAACAGAGTGCCGCCTATCTTGGTTGTGCGGTCTATCGTGTGGCCGCACAAGTCTAGACAGGTCGCTGCCCCTTCACCTTGCCCGACTCCGGCAAGGTTTCTAGGGTCAGAACCAAAACATGAAATTCTCACGATATAAAGCATGGAATTCGGGGCTTTTACTACCAAAAGAAAGAGCATAAAAAACTATACAAGATGCACGAATCAATTTTATGTTTACAGCCTGAAATCACTACTTAATCGAAAGGGAACAATTATAACCCTAGATGTGACATGCTTCTACTAAAACCTAAAATTCTCGCAGAACACTTGATGAAATTTAGGGCTTTCTAAATCAATGAAAAGCTAACACGATGCTATTTCTAACCATATATTATTTGTAGGGTTTGGCTTGCTATCACCTACCTGAATCGGATGAAGAAGGAAGGAGAAAGAAAACCAAAGATGCTGGTACACGCAGCCACTAATCGCTGGAGATCTCCCTCGATCTAACTCCTCTTCAGCCTCCGCTGGTTCTAAACGATTCTAGGGTTATAGAGCTTCATTTTAATAGGTCACACGCCTTCTGGAGGGTTCTATGCGCGGAGTATTCGTCCACGCAAGTCGGGTTGATGTGAACGCCGCCGAAATAGTTGACTCGATCCAAACTCCGCCGAATGCATCTCTTAGGGTTAGGGTTTTGAGAGATTAAGAGAGGATAAATGATCATCTCATCCTGGCCTTTCATTTGCCACCGATTTGGACTCATTTGATGGAGTATTGGGCTCGAATTTGGCGTTTCAAGGTATGGTTAACTAAGTGTTCAATTTGGGCTTAATCCACTAATTCGGCCTACTTACATATTTTATTTGGGTTGACCACAGAAGATAAGTTTGTTAAACACGTTATCCTCTACAAGAATATAATTTTTTTGGATTTTTATAAAATGGTCGAAATATAACTCATTCTATTTATTAAGGAATTATTCTAATTAATTTCAAATAAATTTCGAATTACTAATTAATTTCTCAAAAAATCGGGGTATTACACCCTCCCCCACTTAAGGAATTTGGTCCTCTAAATTTAATGCACTTAATAAAAAGAGGGAGTGAGACAGCTCACCTAGAATAAGTCGGGGTACTGTCTCCGCATAGTATCTTCTGACTCCCAAGTAGCTTCTTCAATTCCACATCGACTCCACTGCACTTTAACCATCGGTATAGAATGATTCCTGAGTTGCTGTTGCTTCCGATCCAAAATCTTGATCGGTCTTTCTTCATAAGTCAGATCTTCCTTCAATTCGAAGTCCATATGCTGAATAATGTGAGTGGGATCATACACATATTTCCGTAACATAGACACATGGAAAACATTGTGTACTCCAGATAACTGAGGTGGTAGTGCCAAACGGTAAGCAACCTCCCCCACTCTTTCTAGAATCTCGAATGGACCAATGTATCTTGGACTCAGTTTGCCCTGAATACCAAACCTTTGAATTCCCCTCATAGGAGAAACCTTTAAAAACACATGCTCACCAACCTGAAATTCCAAAACTCTCCTCCTGGTGTCGACATAACTCTTCTATCTTGATTGTACTATTTGCAACCGATCTCTGATAATACGGATGCGGAAATGAGATCTGGTCCAAGCCATTGCTTCTCACCTACCTCGTCCCAACATAACAGGGATCGACAGCTTCTACCATACAAAGCTTCAAATGGAGCAATCTGAATGCTAGATTGGTAACTATTATTGTAGGCGAATTCAACCAATGCCAAATGATCACTCCAACTACCTCCAAAGTCAATCATGCATGCTCTAAGCATATCTTCCACTATCTGGTTGGTCCTTTTAGTCTACCCGTCTGTTTGTGGATGGAAAGCAGTACTGAAATTCAGACGAGTTCCCAAAGACTCTTGCAATCCTTTCCAAAAATGAGAAGTGAACTTGGGGTCTCTATCAGACACAATGCTGATTGGTATACCATGTAGTCTTACCACTTCCTTCATATACAAAGCAGCCAAAACATTAACTGTCCATTTAGACTTAATAGATAAGAAATGAGCCGATTTTGTCAATCTGTCGATAATCACCCATATTGCGTCAAATCCACTACGAGTCCTAGGTAGACCCATAATGAAATCCATGCCAATGCTCTCCCACTTCCATTGGGGTATATCAAGGGATTTCAATTTCCCTGCTGGTCTGAAATGCTCCGCCTTGACTTGCTGACAAACCAAGCATCTACTTACAAAGTCTGCCACTTCCCTTTTCATATTCGGCCACCAAAAAGATCTTTTCAAACCCTTGAACATCTTAGTACCTCCAGGATGAATGGTGTATCTGGATCTATGAGCTTCCTCGAGGATCTTACTTTTTATCTCAGCTACATCAGGTACACAAGTTCTTCCTTGAAATACCAATCTTCCATCATCAGCCATCATGAAGTCAGGCATGTTACTTAAGCTTCCCTTGATCTCTACCAACTCTGGGTCATCATCTTGCAAAGACTTGATTTCCACAAATAATTCGAGCTTAAGTTGAATCTGAGCAATCATAACCCGATCCTTGTCAACATTAAGATCCAAACTAGCTAACTGCTCCAACAATTTCCACTCTTGTAACATGAGGCTTGACAACTTAGCTATAGGCTTGTGGCTTAAGGCATCTGCCACAACATTACCTTTTCCAGGATGATACTCAATGGAGAAATCGAAATCCTTCAAATACTCCAGCCATCTTCCCTACCTCATATTGAGTTCCTTCTGAGAAAACAAGTATTTCAAGCTCTTATGATCTGAAAACACCGTAAATGCTTCTCCATACAAGTAGTGCCTCCATATCTTCAAGGTGAACACCACTGCTGCTAGCTCCAAATCATGAACATGATAATTCTCTTCATGCTTCCTCAACTGCCTAGAAGAATAGGCTATCACTTTCCCGTGCTGCATGAGTACACACCCTAAACCAATACATGAAGCATCAGTGTATACAACAAAACGTCCTTCACCAGAAGGTAAAGCCAAAACATGTGCAGTAGTCAAACATTCCTTCAAGGTCTGAAAGCTTCGCTCGCAATCTTTTGACCAATCAAATTTGATCTTCTTGCAGATTAATCTTGTCAGAGGTACCGCAATCTTGGAGAAATCTTGAATAAACCTTCGGTAGTAACCTGCTAGGCCTAGGAAACTTCTCACTTCAGTCACATTAGTAGGCTTAGCCTAATTCTTTACTGCCTCTACCTTTGAAAGATCAACAGAAATACCTTCCTTTGTGATAATATGCCCTAGAAATGACACCTCTTGCAGCCAGAAATCACACTTACTAAACTTGGCATATAACTGATGATCTCTCAATAGTTACAATGTCATCCTCAAATGTTTAGCATGCTCCTCCTCACTCTTAGAATAAATCAAGATGTCATCAATGAACACCACAACCCATTGAACAAGATAGGGCCGAAACACATCGTTCATCAGTTGCATGAAAGCTACAGGTGCATTCGTTAGCCCAAAAGGCATTACTACAAATTCGAAATGCCCATACCTGTTGTGGAAGGCTGTTTTATAGATATCCTCCTCCTTAATTCGTAACTGATGATATCCAGATCAAAGGTCGATCTTAGAAAAATACTGAGCTCCTGCTATCTGATTAAATAACTCATCAATCCTTGGCAATGGATATATGTTCTTGATAGTCAACTGGTTCAATTGCCGATAATCGATGCACAACCTCATTGAACCATCCTTCTTCCGGATGAATAATACAGGGGCTCCCCACGGGGAAGTACTAGGACGAATGAACCCTTTCTCAAGCAGTTCCATCAACTACTGCTTTAGTTTCCTTAGCTCCGCAGGAGACATATGATAAGGAGCTTTGGAAATAGGGGTCGCACCAGGAATTAGATCAACAGAAAAGACAACTTCTCTTTCAGGAGGAAGTCCTGGTAGTTCCTCAGGAAAGACATCTGGAAAATCCCGGACGACAGAAAAGTCCTCAATCTCAATCTTCTGCTCAGGGGTCACAGAAACAAAGGCTAGAAAAGCCTTACATCCTTTCCTCATCAGCTTATCAGCTCGAAGAGTCGAAATAAGCGGAACAGACTTATGGCGTCTAATTCCTATAAAAGACAGTCCATGGTGTCTAGTGAAAGACACAGAACTAGATCTGTACTGAACATTGGCCTCATACTTAGCCAACCAATCTGCTCCTAGGATTACGTCATAATCCTTCATGTCCATACAAACTAAATCAGTTGCCAGGTTTTGTTCATTGATCATGACCTTACTGGGAGGATAGAAATACTTAATTGCTGATCCAGAACCAATAGGAGTTGAAATCTCTGACGGAGAATTCATCAAAACTGGCTTCACAGCTAAAGACTTCGCAAATCTCCGAGAAATAAAAGAATGTGTGGCACCAGTATCAAAAAGAACAAAAGCTGATTTATCATGTATAATAAGAGTACCTTCGACAAGTCCACCTTCCTCGGCGGGTCCTGTCTCGTCTTCTTGTAGAGCCTGGAGCTTGCCTTGCTGCTTCTTGATTCCTTGCGGTTTCACAGGGGTAGCTTGCTCAGATAAAAGAGGACACTCGGGAATACGGTGGTCCCTACTGCCACAACGTAAACAGGCACTCAGCTTGCGCCAACACTCCTCCATCTTGTGACCTGGATGGTCACAATACTTGCATACGCCCTTGAATGGAACAATAGAGCCATGCTTCTTGTCTTCAATCTTCGGCATCTTACCTTTCCACGAACCAGACCCGCTAATGGGCCTCTTCCTGCCATGACCAGGCTTGATACTCCCAGAACCAGTATGGTGTTGTTCAATCTTAACACTCTTCCCACAGATTCTCTCCATCATTTCCAAAGTATCTTCCAACACTTGAGCCTTTCTCACCATCTCAGAATAAGTTTGAATTTTCTTCGGTGCCAACTGGTTGATATACTGTAGCTTTATCCCATTAAGAAAGCGCTTAGCCTTCATCTTCTCGGTAGATATCAAGTGAGTAGCATAATGAGATAGCCGAGAGAACTGAGCTTCATATTCAGCTACGGAAAGATTTTATTGCTTCAAAGTAGCAAACTCAGCCGCCTTCTTCTCTTGTACTCTATCAGAGAAATATTTACCATTGAAGAATTCCTCGAACTCTTCCCATGACTTGTCTATCACCAAGGGTAGCCTTCACTGCGTCCCACCATGTCCTCGCATCACGTTCAAGTTGAAAGGTCGACAAGAGGACACGTTCCTGATCGCTGCATTGCATCACTTCAAAAATCCTCCCTATCTCTTCAAGCCAGTGCTCGGCTTCATCAAGGTCAGTCGAGCCTCCAAATCGCGGGGGATTCATCCCACGAAAGTTTCGATAAAGGTCACCAGTGCCATGGTTTGTAGCTCCTCCTTAGGCCACTTGTTGCAAAGCCTGAGTAAGTCCTTGAACCGTACGCTGCAAGTTCCTCCATTCTGCGCGTTCTCTTGCCATTGCAAAAGCCTACATGTGGAATAGGTTATATTAGGTTCAATTAAGAATGGATAATCGTGCAATGAGATTATTAACTCAACCCCAATCTTCTACCCAAATCTCACCAGGTTGGGTCCTGAGACTCATAACAACGTTATAGGTCCTACGGTATCACTTAGGATCCTAGAACTTAGAGAACCTAGGAATATCATAAAGCCTAGGCTCTGATACCACCAAACTGTCACGCCCCGACACGGAATATCGGGACCGGCAGTAGAAAACGCTAGAAAAGATAACATGCTAAGCTAAGAATTAACATAATGCCATAAACAAAATAACTCCAAGTCTATTACAAATACCATCAAACTGACTTAAACATAATCAAGCATAATCTCTACTCGACTCCGTTACAATAACTAACACAAGTTCTAAGGCATAGCTAGATATAAAATAACTATAACAATCTCAACATATCTACTAGCTGATACACTCCAAGTCATCACTCTTGCCCATTCCCATCCATCTGTGAATCTTCACCTGAACTGCCTGAAAAGGGGGGAAAACAACTATATGAGCGAATGCTCAGTAGGTAACAACAGGCAAGTGTAAGTGATTAACCAATTAATTACATGTATGAAACGAAAGAAAAGAAATAACGATCAAATGAAACAACATAATAAAAGAAAGTGCTAAAGAATGGAATGCAATAACAATATGGCAGAATGATATAACTACAAGAATTGCAAGTTTATGAACAATATATATAACAGAAAATTGTAGAAAATTAGCCAACAAGCAAGAATATAACAAAGTAGAACACGATTCAAGTAAGAGATCATTGTCATAGACATCACGCTAGTCATGCACTCGGTGTAATACCTCCCCATGTCATTACAAACTCCCATGGACACAAGTACTTTTCGGGCGCTCTCCCCAAGACCAGACCGGGCCCCTATGATGTGTTGGCATTGATTTATTGGATCCAAGATCCCAAGTTCCGTCTCGACTTTAATCAAGTTAAAATGGCCAATTATAATCAAGTACAAACTTACCTCGGAACATCCCAAGCCTAAGTTGAAGAGATACTGTGCAGGAGTTCAAATTATCAAGAACTAACATGTTCTTGGATTCAAAACTATAAAACATGGAGAAAATTCATCTTTGGATGATATGCGATTCCTACTGGACCGCTCAAGACTTGTGCGGTCGACTCTAGGCCACACTAACAGCAACTGGGCTGAGTTTTAGCCCTCGGGGGTCAAGGTTGAACGGCTGATAACGGGTTGCTCTTATAGATGAACGGTAAGCACTGGGCCGCATAAGGCCAGAACTTTATAAAATCGAGGTCATGATATGTGGTCCTGACAGAGCCGCTCATTAGTTGAACGGTTCACTCAGGGCCGCCTGTAAGATGTACGGTCCATTACTGGCCGCACAACACAGGGCCTAACCATGAGTTAGAACTTAGCCCAAGTGGGCTCCTGGGCTACCATAGGCAGGGTGGAACTAAACCAGAGTCCAGCCCACTATCTGTTGGTCGGCCTAGGGTCTACTGGACTGATCAAATCATGGATTGGCCGAAGATGGATCAAGAATAATCGGCCAAACTAATTGGCATAAGCCAGGGATAAACGGTCTCTATTGGGCCGTTCAGGGATATATGCGGTCCACAAATGGCCGCACAAGTCCCTGTTAGTCCAATTCGGACTAAGACTCAAATCACAGCGGTTCGATTGAGTCTAAATCAATTCTAGGGAATAATAAAGGTTTAATATTAACGGTTATAACAAGTGTAAACCTAATAGCCACTTCAATTATCAAGGATTCACAATTAAAATTGACATTCATTGGAAAGATGAATCAAGATCAAGCTCAAATTAAATAAATCAACAAGAATGATTTACTGTCATGAATTACAGTTTATTAGGTGCATTGCTAACATGCAAATAACCACTAATCTACTAACATAACATACTGAAATGACAATTAATCTGTTCTGTTACAGATGTACGGTCGGTTCTGGACCTTACATCCTCATGAACGGTCACAGACTGGCCGTACACGTCCCCTCAGATCCGAAGACCTGCTGGGTATGGACGGTCGGTAGTGTGCCGCCTGGAGGGATGTGCGGTCTGGAACTGGCCGCAAGAAAGACATGCGGTTAGGGCTCAGCTGCACATTCCAGGGACACGATCAGGGTTCGAAAGGTATAAACGGTCAATAGAGTGCCGCCTGTCTTGGTTGTGCGGTCTATCGTGTGGCCGCACAAGTCCAGACAGGTCGTTGCCCCTTCACCTTGCCCGACTCCGGCGAGGTTTCTAGGGTCAGAACCAAAACATGAAATTCGCACGATATAAAGTATGGAATTTGGGGCTTTTACTACCAAAAGAAAGAGCACGAAAAACTATACAAGATGCACGAATCAATTTTATGTTTACAGCCTGAAATCACTACTTAATCGAAAGGGAACAATTATAACCCTAGATGTGACATGCTTCTACTAAAACCTAAAATTCTCGCAGAACACTTGATGAAATTTAGTGCTTTCTACATCAATGAAAAGCTAACACGATGCTGCTTCTAACCATATATTTTTTGTAGGGTTTGGGTTGCTATCACCTACCTGAATTGGATGAAGAAGGAAGGAGAAAGAATACCAAAGATGCCGGTACACGCAGCCACTAATCGCTAAAGATCTCCCTCGATCTAACTCCTCTGCAGCCGCCGCTGGTTCTAAACGATTCTAGGGTTAGAGAGCTTCATTTTAATAGGTCACACGCCTTCTGGAGGGTTCTATGCGCGGAGTATTTGTCCACGCAAGTCGGGTTGATGTGAACGCCACCACAATAGTTGACTCGATCGAAACTCTGCCGAATGCATCTCCTAGGGTTAGGGTTTCGAGAGATTAAGAGAGAGTAAATAATCCTATCATCCTGGCCTTTCATTTGTCACCGATTTGGGCTCATTTGATGGAGTATTGGGCTCGAATTTGGCGTTTCAATGTATGGTTAACTAAGTGTTCAATTTGGGCTTAATCCACTAATTCGGCCTACTTACAGATTTTATTTGGGTTGGCCACAGAAGACAAGTTTGTTAAACACGTTATCCTCTACAAGAATATAATTTTTATGGATTTTTATAAAATGTTTGAAATATAACTCATTCTATTTATTAAGGAATTAATCTAATTAATTTCAAATAAATTTTGAATTACTAATTAATTTCTTAAAAAATCAGGGTATTACACCTGATCTGGCAACCCTCCTGCAACTCCGCAGGATCCGATTCACAACACATCGGAAATCACAACACCAGCCATGAATTCTCAAACACACAGCCCAACTGGCACTCATCCTTCCACCATAGCGCCAACACACCCTTACGCATCAAGGGGATGGGCATGAATCCTCACAGGCAGTCACACTGCTAATGCACAAAACACCTCTCACAGGCCGCCATCCTGCCAATAAGCAGGGTGCCTCTCACATGAACTCCTTGGCATACACGAGGAGACCAATCGATCTAAGCACGTGATGCAAGACCGCGAAATTCAACCAAAATGCAATTCTCTTCAACCAAGCGGATGCCAATAATGCCTTTTACGAAGCGGAAGATTTTCATGCTTAACTCGACCTTGAATCTCACACATGCTGGGAACCTCGTCTTCCAGCACCATGAAAACCATTACCACCATCAGGTCAGCTTTTCCATCATCACTCACCAAGTGTCCCGTCATACTACACTAGTAGCATCTCCTGGCATCATCGTTGCAACTATCCAGACAACGACTCACCACACCTCGAGCATTGACTCTACAGATCGCCAGTCACACTTTGCCATAGCAATTTAGCTAGCCGCTGCCACATGCTCCCTTCCTATGCCTGCCTCTGATCTTGGAGTCATTAATACGTCAAAACACTTACTGAGGAGCGAAGAAATCATTAAAGATGCCAGACTCAAAGACAGCTACACTAACAACCTCAGGACATTATTCCTGCGAATTTGTCTTTGCTGACACTGACCCATTCTCAATCCTGAAGTCCTTAAGATATCTATCTCCTGAGCTGCTTTCACGCGGACCACCATGCCTAGAACCACGACACAAACCAGGATCAGCACCTGCCAAAGCTCATCCTTAGATCTCGAGTCTGTCGCGGAACCTTCACATCTCATCTGCCACATCGCATGGCACATCTTAGAGCGGTGCATAATGGCCTCAATTTCACCATCTGGGCCCTAAACCAAGCGACCGCCATACTATCCTAAACCAAATCCAGAACTAACACTGCCCATTCACGCTTAGATGCTAGGAGTTAGAACTCACTTGGGCATCTCTACCCAATCTTGCCTCAAAATCTGCAAAAATAATCGGGACTGGCATGTCATCTCTGATGCCACAAAGCATGATGAGAAAGTCGAGCTCGACAATCAACAACTCACCAGGAGAATTCTCCACTTGTCCGAGCATTCTCACGATCACGACATCTGCTCTACCACTTCAAAACACGGTCTTCACACCTCAGGTGCTGGCTAAATCGCAAGCTGGGGTGGCCAAGAAGACACTAACTCCCCCGGGACACACTCACGGCCACCTAGCCACGAACTATCCTCACTAGCCATGGGCCTCGTCGCTGATACCTCTGATGTTACAACACAAGCTTGCACCTACCGGCAAAACTTTGCCCAACTTAGCGCATCCGGGGCCACCACCACTGGGAAAAAACAACTCTCTATATCACTCCTTAGGCTCCCTGCCGGCACTCCGACAATAACCGAATCCACCTTCTCAGCGTCAACACCAAGCACTCTAGCTCTCACACTAGAAGCAATGCGGTAAATAAACACAAAACTCTATGCCAACTGTCGAATGTATTGGACCTTATGGACTCTAAAACACTACAACTATCTCAAATTCTCATGTACGTCCACAACTCCCGCTCTGATACCAACTATAACGACCCAAGATCTAGATACCGAAAATTATCCGATACCATTTGAATCCTGGCCCGCCACCCATGAGCCGGAAGGCTCAGCAGGGTTATTTAGGTGGTGGAGGTACATTGAAATTTAAAATAATGTAGAAAACCACTAAATAATTAACAATTTCAAATAACAAGAAATAAAATTATATTGTTAATTAATAAATTAACTACAGAGTCTAGTCCAACAAGTACAGTCTATAGGGAAAGAAACGTACTCAAGTGCCGGGTACACCCCCAATTCTGGCGAGCTGGCAACTACTAACCTCAGCGCTGCACCTCCGAACCTCGAGGAGGAATCACAACACCTAAAAAGAAAGGGGTGAGTCTCATCTCATTGGCTTAATAGGGGTCCCGCGGATCCCCACCACTAAACAACGGCGGTAAACAACATCTATAATAATAACAATATATAGTAGCAAGAGTAGCAATAGTAACAACAACAACAGAAGCAGCATCCGTAACAAGAACAATAACAATGGCAGCCGGTGGAACCACGACTCTCTAAGCTACTTCTAATGGCAACGAAAAGTAAACCCATATCTCATAGTTGGGGACTACCAAACCAATGGGAAACCCCTAGCTATACTACTGAAGAAAATACCACGACATCTTTGTCATGGAGGCCCGTCCTCACAGACGGAGGCCCAACCGGACCACGCGGTCTAAAGGTACAGTCACGACCTCGCCGTCGTGAACCCTACACAGTCTACGGGTGAAATCTCGGCAACCATACCGGGAACCCTAGACCCCTCTGTCAAGAAAGCATGCAGAAGCTACCCGAAAAGCCACGTCTTGTAGATGGGAAACCAAACCACGAGTCAAGAGAGTCACGTGTCGCGTGACGGGAGTACCTGCCCACTAGAAGCAAGGCCGGATGCGTCCACTGACGACTTTGTAACTAAGGACAAGGGTCTAGTCAGAATCGTGCTCGTCAACACGCGTCCCAAGTCCCCAACCTCGTGTGCACACACTGACTAACTGCGCTGAAGTCCCGCGATCAATGACACCCAAGAGGGGGGGTGAATTGGGTGATTAGAAGTTTTATAAAATATATAGCCGTTTTAAAGCAAGTATGATAAAAGGCAATTAGCAAGTTCAGATCTGATGCAAAACAAGATGGATCTATCATAACCAATCACCACGACAATTCTTTGGTACTAGGCGAGTTGTGAATCTGAAGATTCTACTCACGCAAGGTGTTATCGTCCTGACAAGACTGGCCTTGTCAATCTGAACCCAACTTTTGATATACCAAGGATCTATCATGAAAAATGATTAATTAGGCTAGATCTAAACGAAGAAATTAGTAGAGATAATATACGAGAATGCTAGCACAGAATGGGGGTAGAAGAAAAGGATCAAACCACACAAGAGACAGGAATTTTTAGGTGGTTCGGATGCAACGACGGTAACCTACTGAAGAAGGATGAGGTTTTAGGGCTTGAGAGGTGGAGTTTGGGTGTTCTAGGGTTAGGGAAATATGTTGGAGAATGAATGGGGGTGATAGAATGAGAGAATGGGGTGTGAAGACCCCTTAAGTAGTGGTTCGGTTGTTGGTTCGGCCGGGCCGGTTCGTCGAAAACGGTCGACCGGACCGAGGGCGGCAGTCGACCGGAGTGTTTTTTTTTAAATAACACTTCAACAACCTTCTTGATTGAACCAACACCTTGGGGCAATGAGAAAGAATAACTTAAGGTAAGAAGAGATGGAGTATAGAGAAAATTCTCTAGCTCCCTCTCAGATAGTGTCTCAGATCCCGAGGTCTCTGGGTCCATACTTATTTAATCAAGGAATATTCATCCTTAGAAAAGCTTCAAGGAGGGCTGTATGTATAAATACATTCAAGCATGCATGGGTGCAAATACACACAAGGTATTGAAAATACATACATACAATATATGCATGGCAATCTACCCTTTATGCAAATGAGTTTCTATAAGTGCAACTCTTACCCTAAGTGCAAACCCAGGTATGTATGCTCTCACCCTTGCACATCCCAAATTCTCTTCTTATCTTGCTGAATTGTTCCTAATTTAGGGGTTTTGTGAAGATATCAGATAACTGATTGTGTGTGTCAATGAAATTCAATTCAAAGACCCATTTTACTACATGATCTTTTAGAAAGTGATGTCGAATGTCAATATGCTTTGTCCTAGAATGTTGTACTGGATTTTTTGACAAGCTGATTGCACTGGTATTGTCACAGAAGATTGGAACACATTTCATTTCAACATCCAAATCAAGCAATTGATTTTTGATCCATAGTACTTGGGCTCCACAACTTTCGGCGGCTACATATTCAGCCTCGGCCGTTGAGAGAGCTACTGAATGTTGTTTCTTGGAGGCCCATGAAACTAGGCACCCTCAGAGAAACTGACAGTACCCAATAGTACTTTTACAATCAACAATACATCCGGCATAATCCGCATTGGTATATGCAATCAATTCAAATGAACTACCGATGGGGAACCACAAGCCAAAGTCTATTGTGCCAATTAAGTATCGAAAAATCCGTTTAACAACCAATAAATGAGATTCTTTAGGGCATGACTGAAATCGAGCACATAGACATACGCTGTATTGAATGTCAGGACGGCATGCTGTGAGATACAGTAGTGATCTAATCATACCTCGAAACAGTGTGGGATCTACTATTTTACCATTTTCATCTTTGTCTAACTTCGTGGTTGTGACCATCGGAGTTGACAGGGGTTTTGCTTTTGCCATCCCATATTTCTTTAACAGCTCCAATGTGTACTTAGCTTGATTTATGAAAATACCTTTTGACGTTTACTTCACATGCAATCCAAGAAAAAATATAAGTTCACACATTAAGCTCATCTCAAATTCTCCTTGTATTATTTCTACAAATTCATCACATAAGGCATTATTAGTAGCTCCAAAGATTATATCATCAATATACACTTGAACTACTAATATGTCTTTACCCGATTTTCTCGTGAAGAGTGTTTTATCAACCTTACATCTTTTGAAACTATTTTTAATTAGGAATAAAGTGAGCCTTTCATACCAGGCCCTTGGTGCTTGCTTTAATCTGTACAAGGCCTTCTGCAACTTGTACACGTGTTGTGGATGTTTTGGGTCTTCAAAATCTGGAGGTTGTTCTACAAAAATATCCTCTTTGATGTACCCGTTAAGAAAAGTAGATTTAACATCCATTTGAAATAATTTGAAGTCGAGAGAGCAAGCAAAGGACAATAGAATCCGGACTACTTCTAATCGAGCAACCGGTGTAAAAGACTCATCAAAATCAATGCCCATCTCCTGGCTATACCATTTGGCTACAAGTCAGGCCTTGTTCCTAACAACCAATCCCATGTCATTTAGTTTATTTCTAAAACCCAACGAGTTCCAAATACGGGATGATTCTTGGGACGAGGCACGAGATACCACACTTCGTTCCTTTCGAACTGGTATAGCTCTTCATGCATAGCCTGAATCCATGATTCATTTTGAAGAGCTTCATGAATATCCTTAGGCTCTTCTTGTGAGATTAATGCCATCAAATCCTCTTCTTCCACTTGCCTTAGTGAAGATCTAGTTCTTACCCCATCTTCAGGATTACCTATAATATTTTCAGCGGGGTGATCTTTTAAGAACGTGGAGGAACTTGGCAAGTTGAGGTGTTGCACTTGCTGTTCTTGAAGTGTTTCAATTGATGGATCTTCATCCTTTTCAGCCTTGCTAGAAGTCCCTTCATTTGGTTCACCCTTTGCCTTAGCATTATTTTAGCGTTTAGAATCTTCATCTACATCCACAATTGGAGCAAGTTGATTTGTCAGTTTTAATTTAGATTCGTCAAAATAACATGGGGACTTTCTTCAACAACTAAAATCCTTTTATTAAATAATCTGTAAGCTCTAGAGTTTAATACATAGCCTAGGAAGATTCCTTTATCACTCTTTTCATCAAACTTACCCAGGTTAGACTTACCGTTATTCAGGATGAAGCATGGGAATCCAAAAGGTTTAAGATAGGAGATGTTTTGTTTCTTACCGTTGAAGAGCTCATATGGTGTTTTCTTCAAAATGAGTTTTACCATTGCCCTGTTGATGATGTAGCATGTTGTACTTACTGTCTCAGCCCAAAAATATTGGGGTAGGGAGTTCTCACTTAACATGGTCTGTGTCATGTCTATCAAGGTTATATTTTTCCTCTCCACTACTCCATTTTGTTGAGGCGTCCTGGGTGATGAGAAGTTGTGCGTATATGCTTGCTCCTGACAAAAACTACTGAATTCA
Source organism: Amorphophallus konjac (assembly GCA_022559845.1). NCBI lineage: Eukaryota > Viridiplantae > Streptophyta > Magnoliopsida > Alismatales > Araceae > Amorphophallus > Amorphophallus konjac. The sequence goes on along the minus strand of CM040117.1, from coordinate 211,853,004 downwards.
TGATTTTCAAACTCACCACCATGATCACTTTGAATTGTGGTGATGAGGTGTCCTTTATCATTTTGGATTTTCCTGCAAAATACTTGAAACTCCATCGAGACATCACTTTTATTGGCTAAAAATAACACCCATGTAAATATGGAGTAATCATCAACAATTACAAATCCATAATATTTTCCTCCTAAGCTGGATGTCCTAGTCGGACCAAAAAGATCAAGGTGCAACAGTTCTAAAGGCCTAGCGGTAGAAATAATGTTCTTATTTTTGAAAGAGCTGCGTGTTTGCTTGCCTTTTGTGCAAGCCTCACAGATCTTGTCACTTTCAAATTTTAATTTAGGCAAACCATTTACCAAGTCATGTCTAGACAATTTGGAGATTACTCCAAAACTAGCATGATCTAGTCTTCGGTACCATAGCCATATATTGTCATGGTTGTTTGCTACCAAGCACACATCATCACCGGAAACATCATCACGATCAATAGTATACACATTGTTATTCCTTTTACCTATAATTCATGACACGGCAGTGAGTTTCATCAAAAATAATTTTAAAACCCTTGTCACACAATTGGCTTATGCTCAACAGGTTATCATTCAAGCCTTTCACTAAAAGAACATTCTCAATCAAAGTATCAGAATTCTTACCTATGTTATCAATTCCAATTATTTTACCTTTGTCCTTTCCACTAAAGGCAAATGATCCTCAGTCCTTATCTTGCAGAGTAGAGAACATTTTCTTATCCCCTGTCATATGCCTTGAGTAGCCGCTATCCAGATACCATTTGCTCCCCCTGGCTTCAAGGAATATCTACAAGAAACAAAATTCTCATCCAATTGATTTTGGTATCCAAACTAATTTGGGTCCATAAGAGTTAGTCCAATTTTACATATATCTTTTTCTGGTCCAAATAGCATGATTTCTTTGATTGTTTTGTTTGAACCAACAGTTAGCAATAATATGACCAAATCTACCACAATGAAAACAATTGACATTTGAAAATCTTCTTTGATATTTGTGTGGTTTAGATTTGAAGAGGCAAAATCTCGCGCTGATTCCTGAGCGGGCTGGTAATCACCAAGTTTGTGAACTACAAGACAGGGAAACATGTTAGAGGGCCCAGGGGGATTCCCTGGGGCGAAACCCTCCGACGCTCAAGTCAGTAGAGCAATGGTGGGAGCAGCGATAGGGAGGAGAAGGTGAAGGCGCGAGATCCCTCTCCACCAATGGGGTGAAGTGATCCGTGCTCCGGAATTGGGGGTGGATCAATGCCCTTTTTTGGACTTACCTTTTACCGGAGGGTATCCCAGGTTTAAATAGTGTGCCGCCCTCTGGAGTCCTGCAATCCGAGGGGTCTCCGGTGGAGGTTACGTCCTCGTCGTGGGCTTTTACGGCCTCATCGTGGGGGCGTTATCCTCGCGGGGAAGCCGGAGCTCTTGGACTTCTTGGCGCCCGGCCCGCTGTGGACTCTAACGGCTACAATGATAAACATTTTATCGATCGTACCGAGCTTAGGGGGGTCGGCCCTATCGGGCAATAGGCCTAGCTCGGTGAGGAGATGGGTCGGACAGACCGGCTAGCGCTTCCCTCCTTCGTGCGGAGGGATAGCTCGTGCGCGGGTCTCCCTGTGACCTGACCGATGCTCGGGCTCTCTGAGCCTTGGGGCCGCCTAGGAGAGTTGTTTCCTCGAGCATTGTTTTATTGGGCTTTTCCAAGTGGGCCCTGTGGACTGTCACTTGGGCGAGCTTGCCTCGTCGGGCCCTGTTGGGCCTAGTTGGATTTGCTCTTTGAGTGGGCTGTAGGAATCCCCCTCTCCACTTGTCCCCCTCCTACTCCCGAGCCAAGGGGGCTCGGTTGAGTAGTTTTTCGAGACTTTGGACCGGCGTGGCTCGGGTGGGTGGAATCCTGTCGGTGTTATGAAGCCACATGTAGTGGTCGCCTAGGCCCGTAGTAATAATGATCCTGACGGATTTGAAATGAAGGGGCCCCCTTTTTCTCGGAGGTTGGAACGGCGCGCCGCCTCCCACGAGGGTTTATAGGCGTAGGGCGCTGCTCGTCCTCCCAGCCTTTCTAGGGTTTTTGGCCTTTCCTTCATTTCTTTGCTTCTGGGGCTCCTTGATGCGCCGTGAAGATACAGCGGGGGAGCGAGTTCTTGTGGCGGCATTTGAGGAGCTGGCGCGTATAACCGCGGAGGCGATCCGACAGCTTCCTTCTCCCCCGGAGTCTTCGGGCTCTCGTGAAGGTTCTTCTTCTAGCTCTATGGCGGATCTACGCTCGGAAATCGAGCGGGTGAGGCGGGAGCTCGTCCCCAATCGCAGCGAGTTGGGGGAGGCTGATGTGAAGAAACTGGAGCATCGGTTTCGCCTGCCTCTCCGATATAGCTTTGTAGCCACTGCCCCATACGAGACGACCTTGGATAGCCGCACGAGCCATATTTGTACTTTTCTCCTGGCGTGGAAGAGCGGATTCTACCTCCCCTTCGAGCCCTTCGTTCTGAAGCTTCTCAATTTTTTTGTGTTGGCGCCTGTTCAGCTGGTGGCCAACTCGTATCTCCTGCTGTCTGCCTTTCGGATCCTCTGCCGCCTGCAGGGGGTTCCCCCGTCCCTGGATCTTTTTCATTATTTCTTTGAGCTGAAGGCACATCCGTCGGCGGGGAAAGGCTTCTACTTTATTCAGGCGCGCAGGAATCGGAGTTGTATTCCGCTAGCGGCAAAGGATTCTTCGCACAAAGGGTGGAAGAGGTAGTTTTTCTGGGTGAAGGCAGAAGAAGTGGATGAATCCTGGAGGTGCCAGGTTATGCCCAACTTCCATCCGAATCTTCCCCCGCGGCAGGAGGAGTTCCCCGCCGATGTGGAGGAATACGCCGCTCTCTTGTTGACAAATCACCGGTCGACTGAGGAGCTGGTGACGCTGGAGAACGTAGAGCAGTATCTGCTTACACAGCTCAAGCCATCAGGTATCATCCTTCGGATCCTTCGGTGGGGTCGGAGGGGCGCCTTTTCGCTTCTTAACCGAATCTTCTTCTTCATTGCAGACATCCGGCGGGAACCTTTGGAAGAGGTCACCGAGGTCATCGATCTTGGGGATGACTCGGCGGCTGATGAGTCTGTCGCTCCCGCGGGTCGTTCCCAAGCCCGGGATAAGGGCAGGGGGGTGACCTCCGAGGGATCTTCGCGGCCAAGCGGGGCGAAGCGCAAGGATCCCATGGAGGGAAAATTGCGGGAAGCCGCGAAGGCCAAGAAACGGGCTAAGAAGGCTAGCCTTCCTACCGCTGCCGGGGGCGACTCTGGCTCGGCGGCGCTCCCCTCTCGGGGGCAAGATGGGGCCGACCCTTCCGGGCCAGCTCCCCCACCTGCCAGGCGGGAGGGGGCCGAGGAGGCCAGGGGCCCCTCAGAGGGCGGAGATAGGTCGGTTCTTCCCTCCCCGGGGATGGAGGGGACCGGTGCTAAAGTAGCCGACGTCAAGACCGGGAGACCGATCGAGGTCGACGATGTCTCGGGCGGCGAGGCACGGGCCGAGACAAATAGGTTTGGGGGTTCTCTTGCGAGGGCGTCGCAGCCCCAAGTGCTCAAAGTTCCCGATGCGGTCGATCCCGTGGCGTCAGTCGAGGTTGGGGGTTCGCCTGCAAGGGCGTCGCAGCCCCAAGTGCTCGAAGTTCCCGGTGCGGTCGATCCCGTGGCGTCAGTCGAGGTTGGGGGTTCGCCCGGGGAGGCGTCGCAACCCCAACCGACCGCGGCGCGCGGGGCGGTCGGCCCCGTTGCTCGAGCTGAACCTTCTCGCGGGGCGTCCGGTGGGGAGCGGATCTCCATGCCGGAGGCCTTGGAAAGGCTCGGTGTTTCGGGCGACCTGTATCGGGTTTGCCGAGATGTTGCCGCAAAGACGAGGGGGGGAGACAAGCGCCACTCCCCCTCCGGAGTCCTCGACATCCTCATGGAGGGCGGCCTAGTCATGGCTCGGTCGGCGGCCTTGATGGCGGAGACGTACGCTCGGACGGAGGCGGAGCGATCGAATCTCGCCTGGGCCCTCGGGGGGTGCGAGAGGAAACTGGCCCGCCTCATCGAGGAGCATGAGGGGCTTCGACGGGAGTTCTCCGTGATCAGGGATTTGGCACGGGCGAGCTGGCTAGAAACCGAGGTGCTGACTGAGCAGTTGGCTAAGGCCCGAGAGTCGCTCGAGGGGAAAGGCAAACTCTTGGAAGAGGAGCGTCTGCGTCGCCTCGAGCTGGACGGTCGCTGGGAGCTCGAACGTGCCGAGCTACTGGACCGGGCGGAGGTAGCGGAGCGCCTTCGTTCCGTGGCCGAGGCGGACCGAGCCCGGGCGGAGAGGCGGTCGAGCGAAGCCGAGCGAGGGAGGGTCGAGGCAGAGGAACGCCTGGCGGGGGCAGAGGAGCGTGCGGCCAAGGCGGAGCGGGCTTGGGTCGAGCTCGTTGGAAGGATGGAGCAGATCGAGGCGGAGGTGATCGAGCGGTATAGGAGCTCGGACGCCTACTCAGTCGACCTGGAGAGAGTCGCCCTACCATATTACGAGGTAGTGCTTCACCGGGGCGCCCGAAAGGGGTTTAAGCAGGGTTATCGTCGGGCGGTGGACTACGCCTACGATCAAGACTCCGGGATCGAGTTCCCTTTGGGCCAGAGCTATGACTCGGATGAGTCGGCTTCTAGCTCCTCTACGTCGAGCGGGGAAGATCCAGAGGGGTCTCCTCCGACGGGGTCACCAACTCCGGACGTCTCGGGAGGGCTTGCGACCGAGATAGTTCTCGCACAGGCGAGGTCAGTGCCCGGGTCGGCCGTCACCGAGGGTGCTGGGGGTGACGCGCCACTTTCGTCGCTCCCGAGTTTCAAAGTGGGCCCGAGGCCTGATGTATTTTGCCTTATTTTGCCCCTGTCTCTTGTTGTCTCTCTTTCCTCCTTTAGAGAGTTTCCTTTTTATGAGATAATGAAATGACTTACTTGCTTGATCGCCATCCTTGCCGTGATTTGGTTGGCGTATCTGAAGTAGTTGGAGAGTGTCGATATGTCCTGCGTGGTTTTCGCATGCTGATTTGGTAGGCTTCTGATGGGGCATCCTTCCGTTCCCTCACGCTTTGAATGCCAGGCCGCTTCGTGAATCCCGCTAGGGCGGGAAACGAGGAGTTGGAGGTGACTGTTCAGGGGAGAAATCCTTTGGCGTGTTTTCGAGGGGGGAGTCATTTAAGGCGTGTAGCCTCCTTTGGCCTATAAGAAGGACCGAAGGGCGCCCTTTCCTCTTTACCGCTTGGGATTTTCTCTAACAGTCTTTCCTCACTCCTTCTTCTTCACTCTGCGTTGTGCCGTTGCATTCGGAGCATGGAGGATCCTTCGGAGGGTGACGCCGCCGCCGCCGGGGAGCAGAGAGCTCTTGCTATCCTGGCTTGTTGGACGGGTCCCACGGTCACCGCATGGGTTTGAGACGGGTCCGACGATCACCGCGCGGATCTGGAGAGGGCTTCGACGTGTGAGGGCACGGCTCTTGCCCTTTCTCAGTTCTGGCGTGGCTTCCGGGCGGGCACCGAGGCGGAGGACGGATGGGGGTATTAGGGATGCCTGCCGCCACTCCCCCTCTGCATGGGGGGGGGGGGGGGGGCGCATCAAGTTCCCTCCTCACCGAAGCCTTCCTCCGTCTGCAGCCTCTTTTTCCCTCTTCTGCTCTTCATTTCTTTTACTCTTCGGAGGCTGCTTGCTCTCTATTCCCTTCCAGGGAGTTGGTAGGTTGGGAAAGAGGAGGTCTTCACGGCGCTCCTTCTCCCTAGCCTCTATCAACTTGGAAGGTAGCCTTCCCCAACTTTAGAAGGTGGTTACCTTCTCTGTAGTCCCTCTGTCACCTTTGTCAGGGGTCATTTGAGCCAACTGGATCGGCCCCCTCTTGTCCGAGCCAGTTTCTACGCGAGGCAGAGTCAGTGGCTGGACACGAGGAGATTGAGATCGAGTCAACCGAGCGATGACCCCTTGCAGCGGTGTGAGATGGGTTTTCCTACTTTTTGTCATGCAATGTGCTGGCCTTTGCCTTTCTGATGTATCAATAGTTTTGAATGAAAAGAAAAGGGATTTATTTTGTCCATCTTGTTGTACAATTTCAAAAATAGAATTTGCGTAGTGCGGCTGCGTTCCATGTCCGAGGAATGGGCTCCCCTTCCATTATTGCTAGCCTGTACGCACCTTTCCCGAGTGTCTCGACCACTCGGTAGGGGCCTTCCCAGTTAGGGGACAGCTTGCCCGCCGCCTCTAGTGGTCGAGAGGCTTCGGCTTTTCTGAGGACGAAGTCTCCCGGTTGGAAGTGTCTGCTTCGGACTCTGGCGTTGTAGTATCGAGTGAGGCGTCGCTGGTATTCCGTCGCTCGGATGCTGGCAATATCCCAGAGTTCATCGGCTAGGTCGAGGTTCTCGAGTAACTTTCGGTTGTTTTCCTCGAGCGAGTAGCGGATGACTCGGAGAGACGGGTTGGCGATCTCTAATGGAATGACGGCCTCAGTGCCGTACACCAACTGAAAAGGACTTTCATCGGTTGCCGTCCTAGGAGTCGTTCGGTGCGACCACAGTACGCTAGGCAATTCTTCGAGCCAACTACCCTTGGCTTTGCTGAGTCTGGTCTTTATGCCTTTCAAGATAGTCTTATTGGCATTTTTGACCAGCCCGTTGGCATGAGGGTGGGCGACCGAAGTTAAGTGTTTGCGGATGTTTAGGTCGGCGCATCTGTCTCGGAAATATCGAGAATCGAATTGCCGACCGTTATCGCTCACTATCACTCGGGGGATGCCGAAGCGACAAATGATCGATTTCCAAACGAAACTCTAGACGACTGTCTCGGTGATCCTTGCAGTGGCTTCGGCCTCGATCCATTTAGTGAAGTAGTCGATGGCGACGATAATGAACTTTTTCTGGGACTGAGCCGTAGGGAAGGGCCGGAGAATGTCGATCCCCCACCGAGCGAAGGGATAAGGCTCGGTGAGGGTGACGAGTTCTGTAGCCGGCTGATGGACCAAGTGGTTGAACCGCTGGCATCGGTCGCACTGTTGAGCGTAGGCCGAGTAGCCACACTGCAGGGTGGGCCACCAGTACCCCTGTCATAACAGGATCCTGACCAGTGACCTTGCCCCTGAGTGCGCTCCGCACAGGCCTTCATGAACCTCTTGGATGGCTCGGCTGGCTTCGTCGGGGCCGAGGCACTTCAAGAGAGGGCCGGTGAAAGACCTTCGGTAGAGTGTGTCATCCAGGATGACGAAGTGCCGGGCCTGGTACTTCATTCGGCGTGCTTCTCGAGGGTCGGAGGGCTCTTGGGAGTCTAGGAGCCAAGATAGGTAGGGGGTGCGCCAGTCGCTCGGGACGGCCGAGTCAACAGCGAGGAGCTCCGAGTCAATGCTCGGGTGCTCTAGCTCTTCGAGGAGGACCGATCGGGTACCTTCTGGGTCTAGGGAGGAGGCCAACCAAGAGAGGGCGTCCGCTCAGGAGTTTTCTTCCCGGGCTATTCGGACTACCTCGAACCCCTCGAATTGTTGGGCCAGGCTCCTGACCAGCTGGAGGTATTTGATCATGGGTGCCTCTCGAGCTTCGTACTCGCCATTGACCTGGCTTGCGACCAGCTGAGAGTCGGTGTGGATCCTGACTCGCTCAGCCCCCAACCACCGGGCCATGCGCGCTCCCGATATAAGGGCCTCGTACTCGGAAGCGTTGTTGGACGCCTGAAAGTTGAATTTCAAGGCGTACTGTAGCTCCACTCCTTCGGGGGATCTTAGGAGGATCCCAGCACCACTACCGACCGAGTTGGAAGATCCGTCGACGTACAGTTCCCAGGTTGGCCCGGGCATGGTCGGTAGTCTACCTTCGGTCGGGATGGTGCTTTCAGCGATGAAGTCGGCGAGCGCTTGACATTTTATAGCTGAGCGCGGGCGATACGAGATGTCGTAGGCCCCAAGCATAAGGGCCCATTTGATGAGTCACCCCGAGGCCTCGGGGTGGGCCAAAATCTTCTTCAACGGCTCGCCGGTTAGCACGGTGATGGGGTGCCCTTGGAAGTAGGGTCGGAGGCGTTTCACGGAGGTAACCAGCGCTAGCACGAGCTTCTCGGTTGCGGGGTACCTCCTCTCGGCCTCGCTAAGCACCTTGCTGGTATAGTAGACAGGTCTTTCGATTCCCGAGTCATTTCTGACCAGGACCGAGCTGACCGTTGACGACGTCACCGAGAGATAGAGTAGCAAAGCTTCGCCCGACACGGGCTTGGAGAGCACCGGGGGCGAAGCCAGGAACTCCTTAAGCTCAGCGAACGCTTTCTGGCATTCCTCATCCCATGCGAACATAGCAGATGCCCACTTGGGCCCCCTCAATAATTTAAAAAAGGGCAGGCATCATTCGGCCGCACGGGACAAGAAACGGCTGAGAGCGGCGACACGCCCTGTCAGACGCTGGACGTCCTTAATGCAGGCGGGCGGGCGCATGTCCAGGATGGCCTGGACCTTGTCGGGGTTGGCTTCGATACCACGCTGAGTGACCAGGAAACCCAGGAACTTCCCGGATCTTACTCCGAAGGCGCACTTGGCAGGATTGAGCTTCATGTTGTACTTCAGGAGGACGCCGAAGGTTTCGGCGAGGTCGGTGAAGTGGTCCTGGGCCTTGGGGGTCTTGACAAGCATGTCGTCAATGTAGGCCTCGACGTTCCGACCTAGCTGCTCCTCGAACATGTGATTAACTAGTCTTTGATATGTGGCTCCGGCGTTCTTCAACCCGAAAGGCATCCGGGTATAGCAGTACACGCCGTAGTCGGTGATGAAGGCGGTCTTCTCGACGTCTTCAGAATTCATTCTGATCTGATGGTAACCCGAATAGGCGTCCAGGAAGCTGAGCATCTTGTTGCCTGATGTCGAATCGACCAGTTGGTCGATGCTGGGCAAGGGATAGCAGTCCTTAGGGGTCACCTTATTCAAGTCGGTGAAGTCCACGCACATCCGCCACTTGCCGGAAGCCTTTGGTACCAGGACGACATTGGCTAGCCACGTCGGGTACAGGACCGGTTTAAAAAGACCAGTCTCTTGCCCCTTTGTGACCTGCGCCTTGATAATCGTCTTAGAGCTGGTGGCAGTCACCGGTGTGATGCCCATGATCGCCGTGGAATAGACAATGTCTGTCTCGCTTCCGGTTTTTCGACCTCATCGGCTCGGGCCGACGGAGGAGTCCCGAGTCTTTGACGTCTTCATAGATTTCATAGACCGGTGCGGTTAATGGGGTGTACCGCTCGTACTTCTACTTGCGTTCTCCATCTCGGTCTCGCTTCTTTCCCGAGCTAGGATTTGGCTCGGGGCCCCGCTTCTTGTCCCCCTCCCGACCCGAGCCGGCTGCTTCTCGGCAAGCGCTGAGTACTTCTTCGCACTTGGCGTGGCGCAGAGCCAGAGTCACTAGCTCGGCAAGGGTCGAGGGAGGGTGGAGGACAAGTTCACGGCAGAGGTTCTCGTCCCGGGTACCCCCGGTCAGTGCGGTTGTGGCCGAGGCCACGTCCAGGCGGGGGATTCGGAGGGCTTCCGATTTAAATCAGTGGACGTAAGCCCGGAGCCTTTCCCCTTGTGCCTGTTTGAGGGCCAAGAGCCCCGCTACCGACCTTGGGGGGGCACTTCCGGCGAAGCTCTCCTTGAAGACTCGCCTGAATTGCTTGAAGTCTCGGATGGATCTGGGGGCGAGGGCCCGGAACCACGCTTGAGCGCCCTGGACCAGAGTGGTCACGAAGGCTCAGCACTTGATGGAGTCCGACGCTCCGTGTAGAGTCATCAGGGCGTCGAAGCTATCATAATGGTCGACCGGGTCGCCCTGGCCGTCGTAAAGCTTGAAGGTTGGTATGGGGGCTCTGGGAGATACCTCTGCCTTCAAGATATACTTGGAGAACAGGGATTTCTCCTCGTCTTCTGGGGAAGAGGCCTGCTACAGGGCGCGAAGGGCGCGCTCCTGCTCAGCGAAGCGCCTTTCAAAATCTCGCAGCCGCGAGGCTGGGGGGAGCATCCTGACGGTCCCCGGGAACGTCAGCTTCCGGATCTGGCCGTTGCGTCCCCCGTCTTCCATTCCTCGACGCGGAGGAGGCCTCTTGCTCAGGAGGCGGAGCTTGCGAGGGTCCTCCGACCCTGTTACAAATGAGCTGCTGGCCGCGGAGGGTGAAGCGGCCCCCAGCTGTGTGCTGGGACGTACTCCTGCGGGGGGGGGGGGGGGGGGGGGGGGGGGGGGGGGGGCTCCCTGACGGGTCACGGGACCTTGCATCCCTGGCCGCTTGGGTCTTCATGAGTTCCACGAGGACATCCAGTTTGGCGTTGAGGGCCTGGAAGGCTTCGGCGCCACCGTAGGGGGGTAGCCCCACCGCCGCAGGGGGGGGTGGTCCGTCGGCGGGGATGCTGGTGTTGGAGGGAGGGTTCTGTGAGGCCCTGGAAGGGCCATCCCCTGCTGCTACCATGGCCTTACCCCTTTTGCCGGCGGACCTCCTCCCTGAGCTCCTTCTCACCATGTTGACTCTTCGTGTGTTTCCCACAGACGGCGCCAGATGAAGAGGCGAAATCTCGCGTTGGTTCCTGAGCGGGCTGGTAATCACCAAGTTTGTGAACTGCAAGACAGGGAAACAGGTCAGAGGGCCCAGGGGGATTCCCTGGGGCGAAACCCTCCGACGCTCAAGTCAGTAGAGCAATGGTGGGAGCAGCGATAGGGAGGAGAAGGTGAAGGCGCGAGATCCCTCTCCACCAATGGGGTGAAGTGATCCGTGCTCAGGAATTGGGGGTGGATCAATGCCCTTTTTTGGACTTACCTTTCGCCGGAGGGTATCCCAGGTTTAAATAGTGCGCCGCCCTCTGGAGTCCTGCAAGCCGAGGGGTCTCCGGTGGAGGTTACGTCCTCATCGTGGGCTTTTATGGCCTCATCGTGGGGGCGTTATCCTCGCGGGGAAGCCGGAGCTCCTGGACTTCTTGGCGCCCGGCCCGCTGTGGACTCTAACGGCTGCAATGATAAACATTTTATCGGTCGTACTGAGCTTAGGGGGGCCGGCCCTATCGGGCAATAGGCCTAGCTCGGTGAGGAGATGGGTCGGACAGACCGGCTAGCGCTTCCCTCCTTCGTGCGGAGGGATAGCTCGTGCGCGGGTCTCCCTGTGACCTGACCGATGCTCGGGCACTCCGAGCCTTGGGGCCGCCTAGGAGAGTTGTTTCCTCGAGCATTGTTTTATTGGGCTTTTCCAAGTGGGCCCTGTGGACTGTCACTTGGGCGAGCTTGCCTCGTCGGGCCCTGTTGGGCCTAGTTGGGTCTGCTCTTTGAGTGGGCTGCAGGAATCCCCCTCTCCAAGATTGAACATGTTTGGGCTTGGTGTGTGAACATGAAGCACAATCATTTTTTTTCAAGCACGTAAGATCGATGTAGTAATCTTGTGCTCAATGGATTTTTTTATTCTAGGGAATGTACCCCAAACCTTCTTTTTGGAAGTTAACCTTAACTCCCAACAAATTATTTAAGTTTTGTTTATCTTTGACAAACCTAGATAAGGTGTACTGCAATTCAGCAACCTCTTAATTCAAGCTCACATTCTTCTTTTCAAGTTTTGAATTTGTGGATGTCAGAACTTCTTCCTCATTTTTTAATTTTTCAAAACTCTTTTCCATTTCAAACATTTTACACACCAATTCAACTTTGGTTTTCTCAATATCTGAAATTATTTGAAGCAAGCTTTCTTTTTCTTCTATTAATTCAAACCATTCTTGTTCAACTTTTTCAAACTTAACAGAAGAGTCCTTATGAGTTAAATCTTCAAGTTTCTTTTTGAGAGTTTTATTTTCAGATCTGATTTTCTTATATTTCAAATACAACTTTTCATATTCTGACTCCCATTGTTCATTTGAGATAAAATCGGGATCAGAATTTACCTTAGTTGAATCATCTTCATGTGCCATGAGGCACAGGCTTTCCACGAGCTGTTCTAGCTCCTCTTCAGACCGCTCGTCCTCTTCGTCGCTCCATGTGGCGACCATAGCTTTTGGCTTTCTGAATTTTTCTTTCTTGAACTTTCTTTTCAGGTCTGGGCACTCTCCTCTCATGTGCCCGGGCTTCTTGCTTTCATAGCAAATAACATTATTAGGCTTGCTCGACTCACCCTTGGTTTGAAAGGGCTTCCTTTGCCCTTTTCTGAAATTTCCTTAGAAATTCTTCTTTCTTTTAAGAAATTTCTTCACTTGATGGGTCAGCATAGCCAAGTTTTCTTCTTCATTACTCTCCTCGCTGGACTCCTCTTCTTGGGAGTCATCATAAGACTGGTTGGCTTTCAAGCCCATGATTTTCTTCTTTTTGGATTCCTCTTTCGCAGTTCTTTTGATGTTAATCTCATAGGTCATGAGTGACCCTATGAGCTCATCCAAGGAGAGTGTGGACAGATTCTTCGAATCCTCAATGACTGTGGCTTTTGTATGCCAGGCAGGTGGAAGATATCTTAACACCTTTCTCACGAGCTCAGAGTTTGTGTAATCCTTTCCAAGACTCTTGAGACCATTAGTGATCTCAGTCAGTCTTGCGAACATCTCAGATATGGTTTCTTCGAGTTTCATTTTGAATATCTCGTAATCCCTGACGAGAAGTTTGGCTTTGGCCTCCTTGACCTCGGAGGTTACTTCATAGATGAGCTGCAGCTTGTCCCACATCTCCTTCGCTGAACTGCACATGGATACACGAGAAAATTCGTTAGGATGAATAGCACATTGCATAATGTTCATAGCATTAAAGTTCACTATGGATTTTTTAATATCCTCAGGGTTCCACTCGTCTTCATTTTTGGAAAGCTCATATGGGCCCTTGTCCACCACCCTCCAGATCTCGTACTCTTGGGCTCTCAGAAAAATATGCATTCTATTTTTCCAATAGGAGTAGTTCGAGTCGCCAAAGTATGGAGGACGGTGGATTGAGTGACCCTCAGGCATCATCCCCTTGTTGGCTATTGATCTGGATCTTACTTTAGATCGTTAGATCTGAAAAATATAGAGTCTTAGCTCTGATACCAATTGAAGTCTCGCTATCAATGACACCCAAGAGAGGGGGGTGAATTGGGTGATTACAAGTTTTATAAAAACTATAGCCGTTTTAAAGCAAGTATGATAAAAGGCAATTAGCAAGTTCAGATCTGATGCAAAACAAGATGGATCTATCAAAACCAATCACCACGATAATTCTTTGGTACTAGGTGGAGTTGTGAATCCAAAGATTCTACTCACTCAAGGTGTTATCATCCTGACAAGACTGGCCTGGTCAATCTGAACCCAACTTTTGATATACCAAGAATCTATCGTGAAAAATGATTAATTAGGCTAGATCTGAACGAAGAAATCAGTAGAGATAATATACGAGAATGCTAGCACAGAATGGGGGTAGAAGAAAAGGATCAAACCACGTAAGAGACAGTGATTTTTAGGTGATTCGGATGCAACGACGGCAATCTACATCTACCCCTCACAAACTGTGAGGATTCACACACTATCTTGTAAAGGATTACAAGATCTGAACACATACACACACTCGTAGGAAGAAGGGAGCTCCCACGAAGGTGCAATCACACCGAAACACACACAAATCTGACAGAAATCAAACACACATACACGGATCTAAGAAGATCCACACACACACATGAATGTTTAAGGATTACAAATAACACACACTTGAATCTCAGAGAATATGAAGGGAGAAACACAAAAGAAAAAGTCTGATTTTAGCTCCCCCTGAGTAGGTGATACAGATTTTGGATGAAGCTTGAATCTCCACTTGATTTGGGGTTGATTGGTCTCAGATTGATCTTGAAAAAGTTGAAGATGGATGAAGAAATCCTGGACGAAGTACTGTTCACGGAGCTACAGTAGTAGCCTTTTTTCTCCCCTTGATAGCCTCCTTGATCTCTCTTGGTGATTAGGATTTCGTTGCCCTAAGAGATGTTTTTATAAGCCTTGAATGATCAAGGACAAGCCAAGACACAGATCCGCAATTCTAGGGATGTCTGGAGACTTTTGGGATTAAAAAATCCTTGATAGATGCTTTTCCCTCGTGAAGAAAACAAAGTCAAAATTGGAGGCTTCGAAGGGTTCGGTCGACCGGATAGGGCTGGGCAGTCGAGCTAACTTTTACAGGTTCTGAAGCTTTGAGCGCTGGGAGAATCGGTCGACCGATCCAAGGGGGGAGATCGACTGAACTCTGTAAATTTATAGAGTTTTGGGCTCTGGGAGATTAGGTCGACTGCTCCTGCTGGCCAGGTCGACCAAACTTTGAAAAACCTGCAAAAATAACATTGTTAGCCCATAAATCATATCCTTATACAATATACTGTGAGACCACATTTTGTTGCATTCAATTTGAGTTGGTTTTGACTTATTCTGGGCTTTTTGAAACATGATCCTTTTGAGCGTATTCTAGTGATAGAAAAATGACTTATGAGCCTATATGAGTACTTACTTCAGTAAAACTGGATGTACTTAAAATGTTTGTCATACTGGGGTTTTGTTATCATCAAAATCACTTGGAGAGACTCAACATGCACTACGTCAGGCCCTCTAGCTGATTTTCCTCTCGGCTCGGACTCGAGCCGCCACAGTGGGAAGCCCTACGGCAACCAACCTAAAATCGTCTCTCCCAGGTCAAGCTCTCCGCCACTCCCAAGCAGGTCGGCACACTCGTGCCCAGGGAAGCTACGACTAGTGGGCAAGTCACTCAAGGTAATACTCTCAAAAGAAACCATCGGAGTACTGATAGGCTACACCCAAGCCCATCGCAAGTAACTCGGAACACGGGGTGGCACGGTGCCACCAGACTCAAAATGACTAGCTAAACTCGCTACTCCAATGGCCATAGAGTCACGCGACTCATCCCAAGGCCATTGTACTATACGGCACCATGCCGTCAAACCACCCTAGTCCAAGAGTCAAAAACCATAGTCGAATGGACTCTTAAGGTGGCTTACAACATCCGGTCAAACCACCCTAGTCCAACAAAAGCAGTAGGGGTTGTAGGTCACTTGACTCAATATTGCTAGCCATACCCATGGCCCACACGGAAAACCATTTTTCGAAAAAGCTAACGTCGTGCGGGGACAGCCCTCCGCACCTATATCGGTACACAATAACTTGATCTAGCACAACGAAGAAACCCATAACACACGGAGGCACCCGAACACTCTAAACCACATGGTCACGGTCCCTACGGGGTGTCCAGGGCATCCGCGAGGCCAAAGGTTGACCAATGGGTCTCAACCGGGTCGACCGAAGGCCAAAACGGGAGAGGGAAGTGAATTTTGGTCTACCAGCCCACTGGGGTCGGTCGACCGGACCCATATGGGCGGTCAACCGGCCAAGACCAACACCCCCACCTGACCTGGGTCAGTCGACCAAACCAGGGCGGATTGCCCTTCGTGGCGAATGCCACTCCGGTCGACCGAACTGCCCAGTTGGTCGACCATTTTTGACGACGAACCTACGAAATCCCGTCCGAGGGGCCCTAAACCATGCCCCAATCACCCCGGGTGATGGGGAAAACATGGGGGAAACATTCCCCACCCTCTAGACCACCTAGAGGCCCCATTTAAACTACAAAACACGATCGAATTGATGAATCCGTTGCTCAACCCAAAATCATGCTTTTTAACCCCGGCGCGAATAAAACCCACACTTGGCCTCACCTCGGCCTATAAAACATGGGGAAATGGAATGGAAGGGCCAAGGATCCATCCCCCTACCTGTGGATTATGGAAAATCCTCTTAGGAAATAAGAAATAAATAATAGGCTATGAAAAGAATGGGGAAAGGAATAGAAAAGGGGAGCATGCGAGGATGCTAAGGGGAAAGGTGATCGCCAGAGACCGCGGGCCTCAAATGATATAAACAATTAAGAACAAGGAGGGATCACGAAGAATACCTTTGAAAAGCGGGGGAGATTATGAGTGTCACCTTCTCTTTCTATCGGCCGGCCGATGAAAATAGTTCTTCTCATTTGATTACCCTTGCAAAGATAAAGAAAACAACAACCAACAATAAAGATATTGATTAGAATTATGAGATGTGCAACATCAAGTTCTTAAGATAAACAATATGAAAAGCATGAGTATGAACACACCTTGTTGGGTGTTGGCCCTTAAACCTTTATGCAAAGGGTGGATAAAATATGATGAATGCTATGAAAATAGGAGTGTGCAAGTGTTGCACTAGGGAGGTGTGCTAGAGTGCACAATATAGAGATCTCAATATTGAGATGAAAAGAAATAAGAAGAATATGATATGATGCATGAACATGTAATGCTAAGTGAATAAAATAAAAGAAGAGGGGAAGAGAAAGGCTTATTGATTTGGCTCCAATTGGGGCTTCAAAGGAGGAAGAGCTCCAAGGATATAGCTTTGAGGTTCATCGGAATCTTCTCCTTGAGCTCCCGATCTGGCAACACCTCCCCTTGATTGATATTGATGCCTTAAACACAAGGGAGAGATGGGTCCTCTTTATAGGGCCAAAATTCAGAGTTTAATCGCCAAGAGAAATTAGGAAATCAAGTTTTAGTTGGATATGGGAAGAGATATGCATTTGCCAAGTGTCCCTTCATCCTTGGAAAGCCATTAGGATCCTTTCCCAAGTGAAAGAGGGCTCAAAATGGAGAAAGAAGGAGGTTCTCTCGGAGTTCGAAACTCTGCAAGAATTGGCGACTACACAGACGGTCGCTATTTAAAAGGGTGGCATACAGAAGCGTCGCCAATTCCAAGGCATTTCGAGACAGATTAGGACTTTCCAAAATTTGAAAAGAATTGGCGACCATGAGATGGTTGATAATTAGAAATTAATACGAATTTCAGGCAGAGTTAAATGCTCAAAATATAGTAAGGAAATTGGCGACTTTCCACACGGGCGTCCATTCATGAAATAGCGACCTTCTGGACGGTCGCAGAATCAAAAATAATCCGAATTTGGCTCCAAATATGATGAAAAGAATTAGTGACCTTCCGAACGGTCGTAATTTTACAATTGGCGACTTTCCGGAGTGTCACTAATTCATAGATTTCGAAAACTGGCCAAAAGGAAATCTGCTGGAAAATGGCGCGCTTTGGGCTGCCATTAATTAGAAATTGGGGCCCTCTGGGCTGCCATTAATTCATGAATTGGCGCCCTCCGGGCTGCCATTAATTAAAGAAGGAATTGGCATCCTCTGGGCTGCCACCAATCAAAAGGCCCCGAAAAATTAGAGAAAAATCTGGAAAAATAGGAAAAGATGCGGGAAAGCTAGGGAAAGTTGAAAATTCAAGAAAAATGAGGAAAATCACACAAACAAGTCGATTTGAGGGTCAAATGGGGTATCACAATGCGATAGGAGATATGCTCAAAAAATGTCAATTTTAGCATGTCTACACTACCTTCACCGATGATTTCCCGTGCCGAGGATGCTGATTTCACGCGAAAATGAGCCTCGAACCATTGTCGAGCTCTCAAACTCGGGAGGGAAGCACGCCGCACCATCGCCCTCATCCTCGCTCAATCCTCGCTGCTCGTTGCCCCATGTACCTCGCCGTCTCGCCCCGCTCAAGCTCCATCGGCCACCGGAGAGAGTGGGAGAGAAAGAGAGAACCGAGAGGAGAGATGGAGAGAAATGAGAGAATGAGGGAGAGGGGGGTGAAAGGGTTATATTTATAGGAAAATATTTGGGGTTTTAAAATTCCAAAAAATAAAAAATTAGGAAAAAATCATCCCCACGATCCTCAAAAAATGCACAAAGCGCCTGCAACGTCTCGGAGCCCGAAAATATAACGATTCCTCCCACATGGGGATCCGAAAGCCCGATAACTAAACATTTGATTTAACCATAAAACTCGATCCGGGGCCCATGAAAGTGCTCAAAAACCCACAGATTCTGATCTAAAAATCTGGGGCATTACATACCTGGTCAAGGGTCTTGTCAATACCTGAGAAGGGACCATCTCTACACCTCATCGTGTGGCATAATTGTCCATGGTCACGGGCGTAGATAATAGTAGTCCATTGTACTGGTGGGGCCAGTTGGTCGTCTCCCTAATAGGGTTCACCAAGCGGCCCTCTGTTATGGGGCTAGTCGGCCGAACGAGTGGCGCGGTTGGCCAAACCAATAGACATACGCTGAGAAGGCGGGTGCTTTCGAGGGGGGGTGGTATGTCATTCCTCCTGAAGAGGAGGCGACTTGTAAGCCCGACCTATGGGGGCATAGAGCCACTTGATGATTTTATAGGGGGATGGTATGTCTTTCCTCCTGAAGAGGAGGTGACTTGTCATCTCGACCCCTGGGGCCACAAAACCACCTGGCGATTCCCTACCACGAGGGATGTGGAGAAGTAGTTGAACTTGCACCTTTCATTGATAATAGGCCTTAAGATTTACAGAGTTTCAAGTGCGAGGGATTTCTCAGCCATCGAAGGCGACAAGCCTGTAAGCACCCTTATTGAGCACCTCTACAACCTTGTATGGGCCTTCCCAATTAAGGCGAGCTTTCCTGCCGTCACTCAAGGGTTTACAATACTTGCACGCCGTAGGACCAGGTTACAAGGAAGGAAGAGATGTTCCCTTACCCAAGCATTGTAGTACAGGCTATTTGCTACTGATAGGTGACCAGTCGTGCTCGGGTTGCTCTCTATCCTCGAGCAGCAACTCCAAGTTTTCCTAGAGCGCCTGGTTATTACTCGCCTCATCAAATTGGATGACCTTGAGCGTAGGGTTGGAGATCCCCACGGGGTTGACTGTGTAACGACCCGAGATCCGAGTGCCGGAAAGGAACCGGCACGACTCGAACCTCGGCCCGCCACCCACGAGCCCGAAGACTCGGAAGGGTTAAAGGATGGTGTGAGGGTACAAGAGAATCTAAAATAACTGTAGATCTAGCACAATGAACTAAGTAAAGTGCATGGAATTAAACAAATAATCACTAAATAGCTACAAGGTCCAGAGTATCTCATGTCCAAAATGGGTACAGTCAACAGAAAAAAAGTACAAGTACACGAGGCATACCCTGGCTCTGGCAATTGGCGACTAACTCTGGCTACAGGACCTGCAGTGAGCCTCGAATGTGCCTCTCGACGACCCCTCCTCACCTGAAAACGTAGGGGTGAGCCTCATTTCATTGGCTCAGTAGGGATCCCGCAGACCCCCACCTCGCAACGAGGAAAACAAGACAGCAAGGAAAGTACGCTAAACAACAGGAGTATGGCAGTAATATAATAAATAAATGAAAAATCTCACTACGATTACTACACTGACTGCGTACCACACCGACCACGGTCCAATGGGAAAATAGGTCCGTACCTGCCAGAAGACAAGAGCACCACTCACTAGAAGCAAAGTCGGATGCGTCCCCTGATGTCTTACACCACGCCTCAGTGTCTCCCTACACGCCCCAAGCGGAGACTGAGACACACAACAAGTATCATGAACAAGGACTAGATGGTGTCGTGCTCGTCAGTGCGGGTCTGACTGCCCCCAACTACGTGTGCATACACATACCATGCGCTCTAGGTCAGGCCCTCTAGCTGGTTCTTCCCCCCAGCCCGGATGCCAGGCGAGGGGCCCTACGGTAACCAGCCTAACAATCGTCACTCTCGGGTAAGCCGCTCCACCACTCCCGGGTGGGTCAGTACACGCGTGCTGTAAGAAGGCTACGACTAGTGGACAGGTCACTGAAGACTCAACTCACGAAAACCACCGATCGAAAGGAAACATAGTGGCGGTCCTCCCAGGGCTGTTTCTCCAAATGGCGGCCAACCCTGGACCGCAAGGCGAGCCTAGTGGTCTTCTTGAGACCGCCAACCACATAAAGGCGGCCAAGCCACGGCCGCAACCAGGCGAACCACGAGGTGGAATAGCGGCCCATCGCGAGGCCGCTACCCCCCCACAGCGGTCAACAGCTGACCGCAACCACCTAGAAACGGCCATACGTTGACCGCCATCGGGCAGGGGTCCCCCAATAGTCAAAAACCCCGCACCTCGAGGTGAGTTGACCAGACCGGGGAAACGGTCATCGGCTGACCGCTACCTCAGGGGTAGCGGTCAGCCGCAAGACCGCAACTCGAGCTTGGCGGTCCCAGGCAGACCGCTAAGCTCAACCAACATTCAAAAATGCTTAGCGGCCTCCTACGGACCGCCAAATGGAGGTTGCGGTCCCTAGTAGGACCGCAACCCCAACCCGAGCGCGAAACCGGCGTGAACGGCGAAAAAACCCCAATCCACGCCCAATCACCCCCAGATGATGGGGAAACAAAGGGGAACTCTTCCCCAATCCTTCTAGAATGATTTTATACCCATAGATCGGTCAAAAACCTCCAAAAACCTTAGATCCGATGCTCAACCCCAAAACATGGATTTAACCCTCCCGGCACAAATAACACCCCTCTTGGCCTCTCCTCGACCTAGAAATCATGGGGAATACGGGAAAGAGAGCAAGGATCCGTCCCCCTACCTCAAGGAAGACCGAAACCACCGGATCGCCTCCGATCTTCAAATCACGCTCAAACCACGAACTTCACACCCTCGCCGCGAGATCACCACCACCACACTCGCCTTGCCGTCGCCGTCGTCACCGCACCGTCACCTTGGTCCGCCGTCCGTCACCGGAGGAGGAGGGGGCGATGTATCTGTTCATGGGGGAGAGAGGGCAACGGTCGGGAGGGGGAGCGGGGTGTCACGGGAGGGAAAGAGAAGAAGAAAAAAGAAGAAAAAAAGAAAAAGAAAAAGAAAAAGAAAAAGAAAAATGGTTTAATATATAGGAATCCAGAAAATCCAAAAAATGTGGAAAATTGGGAAAAATCATTTCCCCGATCCTCGGAACACGCTCGACGCACTGGTATCGTCTCAGAGTAGGATAATGCAACGGTTCGCCCTATACGGGGTTCCGAAAGCTCGTTAGGAAAAAACACGCGTAAACTACAAAAAGCGCTCCGGGACCCCCGAAAGTGATCCGAAACTCACGGATCCAGATCTGAAAAATGACCGAAAAATCCAGGACATTACAGCCCTCCCCCCTTAAATAAATTTCATCCTCGAAATTAAAAATAACATAGGAACAAGGGGGAAAACCCACTCGAACAAGTAGGGATACAGCCGCCACATCTCTTCCTCTCGCTCCCACGACGCTTCACCACCAGAATGACGCTGCCAGACCACCTTAACCAGGGGAATAACCTTGTTCCGTAAGCGCTACTCACGTCGATCCTCAATGTGGATAGGGTACTCCAGAAGGGATAAGTCTGGGGCTACCTGATAACGCGGAAATGTATGTCGTTACTACACGCACGCTAACACTCTTAAAACCGAACTCGCACAAAATGATCAAAAGAGAATGTAGTACTATGGCAAGCACGGGTTGAATCCACAGGGAAGAAGAGATTTTTAGAGTTAAAAACCTTGGAGTCCTTTAAAAAATACTTGTGATTTTACTTTGCTTAAAGAAAATAGTGAAATGGTGAACAAACCAAACACTTAATTGAAAACACCTATGACTATGCACCTATGCTATAGAAAATAATTACATAAAGTGAAAAGAAGAGATAGAAGAAGGATGTAGAGCGGGTAGAAGATCAAGAACTAGATCAAAAGAACAACTCATTTCATTAACTTAAAAGAAAGAGTATATGAAGTGCAAGACAAGCTTACAATAAAGATATGACGAGATTATAATGAAGTGAAATAAAACTAAAGCAATAAAAATAAAAAGAGCCTGAGGTGTGAAGATGGTAGCAGCAATGGAGGCTCTGTCCTCTCTTGGCCTTGGATAACGAACCGCCTTGCGAAAGATGTCGTCTACACCGGGAGGAAGTCACCTTCGTCGTTGAAGCCGCCTTTAGAGGGTGAATAACTTTACAACAAAGATGAAGTAGGGGATGCCCAAGAATAAGAAGTTGAAGAGGGAGAAGAAAGGAAGAACTTTTATGAAGAACTCAGAAAGGAAAGAAGAGCAGAAGGGCTTCAAAATAGAGACATAACCGAAGCTAGCACCTCGGATGAACAGTACAATCACATAATAGTAAGTTGAAAAATGAGAAATAACTTCTAAACCATAAAGAATTAGAAGATGATGAAGAAGAAGAAGTTGTAGAACACTTAAAAACAAAGAACTTTCATGAAGACAGTAAGAGGATAAAATGACTAGACGGAGGATAAATAAGGGGAACAACAGTAGAAACATTGGTTCACAGATGAACATGATAGTACAGTGAAAAACATAAAATCGATTAAAAACTAGAAGGAATTAGAATGTGATACAGAAGAAGAAGTTGTAGAGCATTTAAAATGGAAGAACTGACATGAAGAGTGCAAGAGCAGAAAACTAACCTAAAGGGGAGAAATCGGCGACCTAAGGTTGGGAGAAAAATTGCCAAAAGAAGAACTCCCCTTCACCTCCTTGTCATAGGCTATTTATAGGGAAAGTTGGGTCAATGGAGGATGGAGATTGTATCAAAAAGAGATGAATGGATGGGATTTAGATAGAAGATGGTGTATGGGAAAAAGAAAAAGAAGGTGGGCACCCCCTTTCTTGAACTTTGGGCACCCCCTTTTCAACTTTGAATCTCCTTTTCAAACTTTGAATGTCCTTTTCCTCCTTTTCAAACTCAAACATTGAATTCTTACTTTTCAAACTTTGAATTCAAATTTTTAACTTTATTTTCCCTCCAACTAAAATATTTTGAATTCTTTATTTGACTTAGTCAAAGTGGTGATGACCGTTTTGCCCCCGACTTTTTTTGTAATTACCTTCTGTGTCATGCACACACACAATTATGATTTAGTCCAGAAAAGTTACCATAATGTGCACATGAATCTCAAATACTCATAGTTATGCAATGGAGAATTAATGCCCATGACCCTCAACTTTAATTTATTAAATAATATCATCAAATTAATCAATTTGCATGAAAGCTCCAATTTAAATGCAGAGTTGAGGTTAACTATGAAATATGCACAATTGTCTAATTATATGCACATAAAATGGTGTACATGCAATGAATTACTATAGAAAATGGATACTTATCACACCCCCAACTTGAACATTGCTAGTCCCTTAGCAATGTAAACAATTATAAAATTAAGACTAACAAACACTCATGTGTCACAGTTCATGGCAAGAATATTATGCATAATGCTTTAGACTTTGGAGTTTTACAAGTTCAAGTAGAATGTATTCGGTACAAATTTCATCAGTCCATGTGTTTAGACCTTTCCTCAAGATACACTCAAAATTAAATATCTCTTTGTGTATGAGTGATATAACTTGACTAGTGACTACCAAACAGTCTAGATGAATGGGTCTTCTACCTTTCACTTAAAAATAATTTTCAATTATGCCCACATGTTGTATTAAGCTTCTTGAATTATAGGTAGCTTCACTCTGTCTGTTTATTCTTTTTTTTCTCTCTTTTTTTCTTTTTTCTTTTTTTTTGACACACGGTGCTACACATCCCTTCGCCGTTTGACGCGAACCTCAACTCTTTCCTTAGGAGAAGCAGGCCCGACTACTAAGTTCAGGTGCATTTTCCATGTGTGTGTTTTTTGCAGGTAACTTTTTCCTCACGATTACTTTCAACGAATGAGCATAATATCAATCATCACCTAAGTGTTAAGCAAAACTCCATCATCCTAATATTTGTCATCTACCAATCTTGTTATTGTGCAATTATGTGCAAGTTCAATAGAATTTCAGATGTATTCTGAGGAAAAGGCTAAGGCTATAACCAATTAATTCACCCCTTTAACTTCCTACTTTCACAAGTAAAACTCTAAGTCTTATCATAAAAAAAATTTCTCATCACGAAATATGAACATGAAGCACTTGTTACAGGTGTGATAAAAGGTTGCAAGTATTTTGAGAAATTTAGAGCTCAAGTTATCTCCCAACTTAGGTGACATTGTCCTCAATGGCATGAACAATATAGAGTAATGAACAATGTAGATATGAAATTTGTGAAGGAATGATACAACCTGACGGGAGTTAACTTTGACGGGCATCAGTGCTTGAATAAAAGGCAGTACTTGACCGTTAATGGTGAGACATAGGTGCAAAATCTTCTCTCTCCCCCCAACTTCTCTTTTATTCACACCTACAAAATAAAAATAAAAATTCAATAAAAACTTGGGCTACCTCCCAAGAAGTCATTTATTAGCACATGAAAAGTACGAAAACTTTAGGTTACCTCCCAAGAAGTACTAAGTTTAACGTCTTCAGCCAAACACAATGAGGCCCATTAACCAACAAGTTGATTTCATGATTATCCACCATGTTATCTGATCTTCGTTTAAATTCAAACATTCATGCCATTTGAAGACAACATGATACATGTGTGCATGTGGGTCAAGAATAGGCTGGTCTTGAACACTATTGATTTTAACCTTAATAACATGTGTGAGCCAATTCTCATCTTTAGGGGTCATGTAACAATCAATAGCCATTAATCTATCAAGATCGTGATGGAATCTCTGCCCATTATCTATCCATTGGTCCCCTTGCCTTGTATCCACCCACCTGACAACTCCTTTAATGACTGCCTCTTCCAAAGAAACGTGGTCATTCCCAGGCGGTCTATGAATGAGATCGACATTATTGGCCACATTCCCTTCAAAATAGTCTCATGCAGATCAAGAGCATTAATCAATTGGCCTTCCTGATGGGGAGTCAGCTCAAAGGTGAATACAACAGGCACATCCCCCTCAGGTCCGAGAGTGTCAAATTGGATCGACTTAACTTTTAGAGGAATCAAATTGGAAGGAAGAGTGAGCTCAGATCTAACTCATCTAATGATTCAAACATTATGGGGTAGGACTAAGGGGTTAGATCAAATGTGAAAGTTTCTAAGAAGGCCCCTTCATCATACTCATCAATCAAATGAAACTTATCAGTCAAATTTTCCACTAATGGAGTGGGTAGACCAAATGTGAACCTTTCCAATAAAGCCTCTTCACCCCACTCATCAATCCAATGAAAATTATCAATTGAATTTTCCCGTAATGAGATGGGGAGATTAAATGTAAATTTTTCTAGCAAGGCCCCTTCATCAGATTCCTCAAGAGGAGGAGGGTATTCCAAATTCATCTTCATTAACTCAATAGGATTATTAATCACTAAGAAATCCTCCTCTTCATGAATATCCTCAGATGGGCCTTTGGTGTTTGGAGTGATGCTCTCAATTTCTTCAAGTGATGCCCCGTTATCAATATGTTCTATCGAAATGAGATTAATAGTTATATTCTCCACAAGTGGGGCATCTAAATGGGAAATACATGTTTCACTCAAAGACCCTTCACCATTTTCTTACTTAAGAGAGTAATCATTCACATAATTACAACATCAACATTATCTTCTTCCCTATGTTTATCCTCACATGAGTTGGTGATGACACTCTCCATATCAAAATGTTCACATTGTTCTAATATAGGGAGGATGTTAATCAGTTTTTCTAATTGTGGGACCGTGAGATGAAATGAGAAATATTTTGATGCGATCCTTTCACGATATTATTCTAAGTGAGGAAGGTCACATTCCATGACTTTGTCATCATCATTTTCAGCTAGACATTCTTGTTTTCTATATTCTTCCTCAATTGGGCCATTCATAGTCTCAATTTCGTAGTTTTGAATGGCACCATTTTACAAATCATTTAAGTCACATCCCAACTTGATCTCAACCGACTCCTTGTGTCTTTCCACATAGATGGGTGTGGACTCCTTAATCGCATAAGCCATCTTACTAGTCATCCCCAATTCTCTTTGATATGATTCTTCCCCAATTCTCTCATTACCTTGGTCAAGAGTTTCATTTGGCAAAGGAACCATGGGTTGTTGGCAAGAATAAATGTATTGGGTGAATTGAGGGACTTGATCTTCAAAGGTTTCATCACTGGGGTTAGACAATTGGCCCATTTCATATGTGACTCTTGTGACTTGGTCCAATTTAGTTTGGAGGGAGCCGATATTTTGTTGATTATTCAAAATGATTTGAATCAATTGGTTGATTTTTTCTTCATTGTTGGAACCATTGTATGGAGGGGTGGAATGAATGTGTTGATGATCATATTGATATTGAGATGATGGGAAGTATGTGTCATGCTCTCCATATTGATTTTGATCAAATTGGGTTAAAAATTTTGGCTCAAGAGAGCATGGAGTTTGACATTGAGAATTTTTCCAAGAGAAATTATTTTGATCTCCCCACTCAAAGATAGGAGTGCAAGAACGTGTAAGGAGATTTTGACATGTCGATGTTTGCTCATGAGGAGAGAATAGTATATGGTCTCCTAAATATGATTGAGCAAATTAGCTTTCATTTTGGAGATGATAAGGATATTGGGCTGCCATGGGTGTGGAGTTCTCTTGTTGGGCCGACCAAGAATTTGAGCTTTCATTGAAGGTCGGGCAAGATGGAAATTGGGTCGGGTACTCACCTACATAATGGGCCGACTGGGTCCATTTGTGATCATCTTGAAATGTAGGTGGTGTAAATGAGCTTGGGTCCATTGGAGTGAAGTGATTTTGGGTCAAGCAATTAAGTTGGTTAAAAACCCGATCCATAGATATCATTTTTTATTACTTTTTTTATTTGTGTATTTATTTTATTTTATTTTTTAACACTAACTGAGATGACAAGAGAGAAGAGGAAGAATTTTTTATTTTATTATTTTTTTATTTTTTACATACACAAACAAATTGACACACAAATTACCTAATGACCTAGATGTGACCTAAACCTACAAATGGGGTTTCACAAAATGACTAAAGTACAACTTAAGTTCACCCTCAATATTTTCACTGGCCAGGTAAGGAGTGGGGTAGCGGGAGACTCCCCCTACTTTCGTAGGGACCTAATTACTAAACCACTAGCCCGCTTAAGGCGTTTGTCGTCCGACCGTCTTGCCTTAGGCACCGGTTTCCACAATAGGGTAAACCCAAATTGTACTAAAATCACAGTGTGATCTTAGGGCCAATGTCTACTGAATTTTATTTAAAGCTTAGGTCATGCAAAGATGCAAGAGAAATGTGGTTTGTGGGCTAAGGAAGGGTGATGAAATCCCCACCTTATGTTATTTAGGGGTGTTGCCCTTAGAATATTTTGAAATGAAATGCACACCACAATTTTAAACAAGGAGTTCTTATGCAATATGCATGCTAGAATAGGATAAGTAGAACGCACCTTGTCCCTTGCAATCTCCAAAATACAATGCAGAAATTAAATAACAAGGAAAAATCCTATGCTAAATGATGCATGGCCTAGAACATGGATGGTGTGGTTTCAACTCTTGAATGAAGTCTTTTGTTTTTGATGTAAGTGATTTTTTTTTAATTTTTTTAATGAACCTATCTAACCACAAGATATGTAAAATGGAAAATTGAAACTAGAATGAAAGAGGGAAAGTTTGGATACTTACTTGAAAAGTTATCTCTCATTATTTTTTTTAAATGAATGACAAAATCAAAAGATAAAAGAAAGAAAGGCAAACTTACCTCTGATTTTTTAAATTTTTTTTATTTTTTTAACTGCAATCGATAAGCAACTTCACCAACACGCTCGATAATGGGAAAAGGACCAATGTAGCAGGGACTCAACTTCTCATGCTTGCCGAAGCGCATTACACCCTTCAGGGGAGAGACCCTCAAAAACACCCGGTCTCCTACTGCAAAGCTGAGGGTTGCCTTATTCGATCGGCATAACTCTTCTGCCGACTCTATGCCGCCAACATCTTCTATCGGGCTAATTGCACCACCTCACTACACTGCTGTACCAAATCCGGTCCTGTCAGGACACGCTCACCCACCTCAAACCAATCAAGCGGAGTCCGACAAGGTCACCTGTACAACGCCTCATATGGAGCCATACTGATGCTCAAATGATAGCTGTTGTTGTAGGCGAACTCCACTAACGGTAAATGGTGGGTCCAACTCTCTTGTCACTCCAAGCAACACGACCTCAACATATCCTCCAAAGTCTGGATGGTCCACTCAGACTGATCATCCGACTGAGGATGATAGGCCGAGTGAAATGCCAACTCCGTGCCTAGAGCTCTCTGAAAGCTCCTCCAATATCCCGAAGTGAAGCGAGGATCACGATCAGACACAATGGAGATGGGAACTCCATGCAACAAAACGATCCGCTCCACATATAGCCGGGATAGCTTATGCATACTCCAACTGACTTTGATCGGCAACAACTGAGCCGTTTTCGTCAGTCTATCCACCAGCAACCAAATACTATCATGTCCACTAGAAGTCCTCGGTAACCCAACCATAAAATCAGTGGTCACGTGGTCCCACTTCCATGTAGGAATCTCCAAGGGCTGAAGTGTACCACCCGGTCGCTGGTGTTCCGCATTCACTTGCTGGCAAACCAAACACTTGGCCACAAACTCTACAACATCTCTCTTCATCCCAGGCCACCGGAACTGCCTCTTCAAATTCTGGTATATCTTTGTCGATCCGGGATGCACTGCATACCGGCTCTCATGAGCCTCTCATAATACCGCGCGCCGCACCTACTCCTCGGCTGGGACGTATAGTGTAACGATCCGAGAAACAAACACCAGGAGAGGCCCGATGACCCGAATCCGAACTGCCACCTACGAGCCCGAAGACTCGGAAGGGTTAAAAGGGATGGTGTGAAAATACACATAAATTTAAAATAATTGTAGAACTACGCATTTTACATGAATAAACAGGAAATGAATAATTAACATTAATTAAATCACATGGTCCACAATATAATAGTAGTCTAAAATATAACAGTAGTCCACAACTAGTACAGTACAGAAAAGAAGATACAACTACACGGGGCATACCCCGGCCTGGCAACTGGCAACTAACCCTAGGCACCTGAACCACGTGGAGTCTCGGAAGCGCTCCCCTGAAGCCTCGTCTCACCTGAAACGCGGGAAACACGCAGGGAATGAGCCTCTAAACAAAAGGCTCAGTAGGGATCATCCGGTCCCCACCTCGTAAATTGAGAAACTGCGCGAAAAGTAACTACAAGCTACTACTAGCAAGACATAGAGTAGGGAGATGCAGGAATAAATAAATGGAAAAGCTCTGCTACGCCTAGTACCGAACGCACGGCACGAAAATTGAGACAACTCGTCTAAAACCCAAGAGTCGCTACCACACAAAGACATGAGTACCGTCCACCAGAAGCACAACCGAATGCGTCCCCTGACAACTTACACCGCGCCACCGTGTCTCCCTACTCGCCCCAGGCGAAAACTGAGACACTCACAAGTAACACTAACAAGGGTCTAGTCGGGGTCGTGCTCGTCAGCACGCGTCTGAAGTCCCCGACCACATGTGCACACACTGACTGACTACTTTACGTCAGGCCCTCTAGCTGGTTCGTCCTCCCGGCCTAGACTCGAGCCGCCACAGTAGGAGGCCCACGGTAACCAGCCAAAAACCGTCTCTCGGGTAGTCTCGCCACCACTCCCTGGTGGGACCACACGCGTGTCGGAAGGCTACGACTAGTGGAGGGTCACAGAAGGTGTAGACTCTCTAGTCAACGAAAAATAACATCTAAACTAGACAGAGTACGAGGTCCACTCTCATACCGACACCGACTCACGGCGAGCTCGGCCAGATCCACATCACTCCCTGGGGTTCCACCGGCACCCACGTACGGCCCCCACATGATGCCCAGCATCAGTCGGACCGCCGGTCAGCACGGGGATCGAGGTCCACTCCCCCGGGGTTAGGATCGGCAAGACAAAACTCCGGTAGGACAAAACGGTTAGCGGTCCTCCATTGGACCGCCACCCAGTGGCTAGTGGTCTCCATTTGGACCGCCATGTTGGCTAGCGGTCTAGTGTTAGCCCGCTAAAACAAGAGCCACGTTGAGGCATGGAAAAATGGTCTATCGTAGGACCGCTAACGGGCGTAAGCGGTCATCCCCATGACCGCTAGGCCCCAAAAACCTCCAACAGTCAAAATTCAACGGTCAGAAATCAACGGTCAAACGCCTCGAAGGCCACGCCAGCCCGCGACGCTAGCGGTCGGACAAAGGACCGCCCCTTGGGCGCTAGCGATCTATCGGGTGATCGCCAGGCCCAACCGATATACGAAGCCTGCTAGCGGTCTTCTTGCGACCGCTAATGGCAAGAAGCAGTTTCTGAAAGGACCGCTAGCCCTTCAGAAACCCGAAAACGGCAAAAATGGCCCCCAAATGCCATTCCACGCCCCATTCTCCCCCGGGTGAAGGGGAAACAAAAGGGAAACTTGTTCCCAAGCCCCCAATGCATCTTTTGATGCCAACAAATCATAAAATGGCGGATTAAAATGCTAGATCGGCCACTCAAACCCCAAAATATGATTTTCCCTTCCCGGCTTAAAATAGCCCACTCTCGACCTCGCCTCGGCCTAGAAATCACGGGAAAGGTAAATGCCGAGCTAAGATCGTCACACTATCTCAGAATTGCCCGAAATGCGGCGGATCGCCGCCGTTCTTCAAAAACCCGCTTGAAACTTCACGAACTCCCACGATCTCACCGAGCGTCGAACGTCGCCGGGATCGCGACGCCGTCGCCCTTGCCACCACGCTGTCGCCTCGCCCGTCCGCAGTCGAAGGGGAGGGCGTCGGGGCCGTCACTGGAAGAGGGGGGCGCGGTCACGGTGGTGCGCTCACGGGAGAGAAGGAAGGAGGAAGAAGAAGAAAGAAGAAGAAAGGGAAAAAGAAAATAGGGGTATTTATAGAAAATCTAGATTTTCTGAAAAATACAGACAAATAGAAAAATACATCTTCGCGATCCTCGGAACACGCCGATCGCATTGGTACCATCCCAGAGTAGGTGAACGGCTCGGTTCGCCCGTTACCGGGTTCCATAGGTTTGCCTGAGAAAAACACGCGAAAATCGTGGAACACGTTCCGGGACCTCCGAAACGCACGGATCCGAACCTGAAAAATGTCCGAAAAATAATTCCGGACTCAACCACAGTAAATTCTTCGAGAAAATAAATTCGGGACCCAAGAAGAAGGATCCGAAGGGTCCGGGATATTACAGCCCTCCCCCCTTAAAGAAATTTCATCCTTGAAATTTAAAATAAAGCACGGGGGAAAGAAAAGGTGACTTACTCGAACCGATAAGGGAACTGCTGACGCATCTAGTCCTCACGCTCCCAAGACGCTTTGCCACCAGAGTGTCGCTGCCACACCACCTGAACCAGGGGAATAACCTTGTTCCGCAGGTGCTGATCTCGCCGATCCTCAACACGGATGGGGAACTCCGGTAGAGACAGATCGGGAGTCACCTTGGGCCAAACAGAATCTTCCAACACATGAGAATCATCGGGCATATACTTCCTCAACATCGAAACATGAAACACATCATGCACAGACGATAGCTCCTGAGGAAGCTGCAACCGATAAGCAACTTCGCCAATGCATTCAATAATGAGAAAAGGGCCAACATAGCGGGAACTCAACTTCCCACGCCACCCAAAATGCATCACTCCCTTCATGGGAGAAACCCTAAAAAATACTCGGTCACCGACCTCGAAACTGAGGGGCTGCCTTCTCCGATCGGCATAGCTCTTCTGCCGACTCTAAGCCGCCAACATGTTCTGACGGACCAAATGCACCACATTCACACACTGCTGAGCCAACTCTGGTCCCGTCATCACACGCTCACCAACCTCAAACCAATCGAGCAGAGTCTGACATGGTCGCCCGTACAACACCTCATAAGGAGCCATCCAAATGCTCGAATGATAGCTATTGTTGTAGGCAAACGCCACCAATGGTAGATGGTGAAACCAACTCCCTTGCCACTTCAGGTAACATGATCTCAACATATCCTCTAGCGTCTGAATGGTCCTCTCCAACTAACCATCTGACTGAGGATGATATGCTGAGCCAAAAGCTAACTCAGTGCCAAGAGCTCGCTGGAAACTCCTCCAGAATCTAGAAGTAAAATACGGATCTCGATCCGACACAATAGAAATGAGAATCCTATGCAAAGGCACGATCTGTTCCACATAAAGACGAGCCAACTTGGGCACACTCCAGCTGACTTTGACCGGTAACAACTGAGCCGTCTTCGTCAGCCTATCCACCAGCAACCAAATACTATCCTGCCCACTCGGAGTCCTCGGCAATCCCACCACAAAATCAGTGGTCACGTGGTCCCATTTCCATGTGGGAACCACCAAGGGCTGAAGCGTACCACCTGGTTGCTGATGCTCCACCTTCACCTGCTGACAGGTTAGGCACCTGGCCACAAACTCAGCAATATCTCTCTTAATGCCAGGTCACCAGAACTGTCTCTTCAAGTTCCGATACATCTTCATCGCACCCGGGTGCACAATGTACCTACTTCCATGAGCCTCTAGTAACACCGCAAGCCTCACCTGCTCTTCGATCGGGACGTATAGCCTACCACGGAATCTCACGGCTCTGTCCTCACCGAACTCCACATCAGCCAAAGCCAAAATTCGGGGCAACTCAGGATCTGCGCGTTGAGCATCTGTCACTTGACGATGAATGGCGGGCGTGACAGTCAAGCTCGCAAGAACAGCTGACCCCGACTCTTGGGGAACCTTAAGCTTAAATGTCACGGCTCGCACCTGTTCCCAGAGCCTCCACTTCCTCATCATCATCGCACTGACCACAACCTTCCTGCTCAAGGCATCGACAACGACATTCATCCTGCCCGGCTAATAAGACAAGGTGAGGTCATAATCCTTCATACACTCCATCAATCGCCTCTGCCTGAGGTTAAGGTCCTTCTGAGTGAACACATACCTCAAAATCTGATGGTCTGTGAACACCTCAAACTTCTCGCCATACAGATAATGCCTCCAGATCTTCAACACAAAGATCACAGCCGCCAACTCAAGGTCATGGATAGGGTAGTTCTCCTCATGTGGCTTCAACTACCGAGATACATAAGCCACCACTCGACCGTGCTGCATCAGCACAACACCCAACCCGACCCCGGGAAGCATCTGTACACACCACAAAACCTCCCGATCCAGAAGGCAACACCAACACCGGTGTTGAGGTGAGCAACCTCTTCAGCTCCATAAAGCTCTGCTCATACTCACTGGTCCAGACAAACGGCACATCCTTCCACGTAAGCCTGGTCATCGGGGCTGCAATACGAGTAAAATTTTGAATAAACTTCCTATAATAGCCTGCAAGCCCCAAGAAACTCCGAATCTCCGTAACGGACCTCGGCCTTGGCCACTGCATCACTGTCTCGACCTTGGCTGGATCCACGGAAATACTATCACCAGAAATCACGTGCCCCAAAAAGTGCACCTCATGTAGCCAAAACTCACACTTGCTGAGCTTAGCATACAATTGGTGATCTCGCAAAGTCTGCAGCACAACCCTCAAATGATACTCATGCTGCTCTGCAGACTGCGAATATACAAGGATGTCGTCCACAAACATGACCACAAACTGATCCAAGTAGGGACGGAACACCCTCTGCATTAAATCCATGAACACTGCGGGGGCATTGGTGAGCCCAAACGACATCACCAGAAACTCATAATGCCCATATCTCGAGCTGAACGCTGTCTTCTCCACATCAGACTCTTGAATCTACAATTGATAATAATCGGACTGCAAATCAATCCGCAAGAACACTCGAGCAGACTGAAGATGGTTAAACAAATCATCAATCCGTGGCAACGGATACTTGTTCTTAACGGTCACCTCGTTCAGCTGTCGATAGTCAATGCACAACCTCAAACTACCATCCTTCTTCTTCACAAACAACACTAGCGCACTCCAAGGGGAGAAGCTAGGACGAATGTACCCCTTGGCGAGCAACTCCTGCAACTGCGCCCTCAATTACCTCAACTCAGCGGGAGCCATGCGATAAGGAGCCTTCGACAGAGGCCCCGTACCGGGCACAATCTTGATAACAAAATCAATCTCCCGCTGCGGAGGTAATCCTGGCAAATCCTCGGGAAAAACATCAGAAAACTCGCACACGATAGGAATGTCCTCCACATCCGGCTCCGACTGGTCTGCCACGACCACCAAAGCGAGAAAACCCTGACAACCGGCATCGAGCAATCGACGAGCCCTAAGAGCCAAAATAAGAAAGCGGGAAGAGGAAGACCCGATACCTTGGAAATAGAAAGTAGGTCCACGAAGTCGCCAGAAATAAACCTTCTTCGAGCCACAATCCACCAAGGCATGATGGGCCTCGAGCCAATCCATGTCCAAAATCACATCAAAGTCCTGAAGTGGCAACGCATAAAACCTGGTCGACAAATTCCACCCTTCCACCCACACAGGAACCTCCTCGAAACAATACGGAGTGATCATAAAATCACCAGAAGGTAACTCCACTGCCAAATCACAAGACAGCTGGGTCACCGGCTCCTCAATACTCAGTGCGAAATCCTCCGAAATAAACGAATGCGACACGCCAGAATCAAACAAAACTAGAGCCGCAAAACCCAAAATCATAACGGTACCTTCCACAGGCTGCGACGCCTCTGCCCTGGTCATGTGAGTAATCTGGCCTCGAGACCTCTGCCTGCCCTCCACACCTGCTGACTTGGGTAGTGACGGATACTGCCCATGCTGCTGATGTTGCTGATGTTGCGGCCTCTGCTGCTGGGGATACTGTTGCTGCTGCTGCGGAGGGTACTGCTGCTGCTGGGGCCTCTGAGGACAGTCACGTGCCATGTGCCCTGGCTGGTCACACCTGAAACAAATCACCGGCGCCGTGCACTGCCTGCCTGGATGCGACTCGCCACATCAGGGATACGGTTCCCACGATCCACACACTAAATCCCTGACGCTGATAAGGAATCGGCTGCGGCACACTACCTGAAGACGCCTGCCTCTGATCCTTGCGCTTCTTTTCAAAGTTCTTCCTGAAGAACTTCTTAACCTTGGTGCCGAAAGACGCAGATCCTGTCACTGACGCCACCGGTGCCGACGCTCCCGAACCACCCGTAGTGTGCTGGAAGGTGCCCTACTATTGGGTAGCCGTCTGCTGACTGCGGCCTGACAGGGTCTACCCCTGGCCACCTTGTCCTCGGATCTTCTGCATATCCGGCTCCAAAGATGCCGCCACACGAGAAGCTGTCTCCAAATTAGTAGCAACTGTTGACATGTTTTCCCACTCCTTTTGTACCCTTCCAACCCTTCTACTATATCAATATAATAACTGAATGGAATCTGAAGTAGAAGGGCATAGAGGGATGTGAGCGTGTGTGATCGCCACCAAGGTGCCAAGTGTAATGAATACACCGTACCTTGGAAAAGAAGGGAGACACTCGCCTGTGAACAGCACTACGAAAATAAGCGGTCCTGGAAGAACCGCCCTGAGGATGCACGGTCGCCCGATAGACCGCCGAACAGCGCTGGGGAAGAACGCGGGATGAAGCCTGGCTGACAGATGAACGGTCCGAAGGATGCCACAGAAGAAAGCAGAACGGTACAAAAGAGTCCGCTCTACTCTCCAAACGGACAGGGAGATGACCGCGCAATGTCACCAGAGCTTGAGTCATGGAATCTGAACCTCCACCCCTTCCGGCCGGCTAGAGGGGATGGGCCTCGCACTAATATGTTGCTGACCTGCAAAATACAATGAAGACCACAAAGGAAAACCCAAATCAGAACTATGAAGTGTAGTAACTAGAAAAGAACATGAAAATGAACAAACTAACTTGGACTGGGGGATATTTGGGAGGTTTTTAAACCCCTAGGGGCATGAAAATCAACGGGAATGGGTGTGTGCAATGAAATGCAAGAGTGAAAACGTGGGAAAGGGTAGAGACAATGATGCATGCAATGAAGAAAAGTGATGACGGGACTATCAAGCGACAACACAAAACACAAATACTCCCTGAACTGGAGGCCTGAGCGGACGTAGAAGGCCTCCTCCCTGACTGTAGGTCACTCTAGAATTCGACAGGGCTTCGTCGTGACCTAAAATCTCCCCCCCCCCCCTTTCAAAGCTTGGCCTTAGGGTCTATTTATAGAGCCTAAAAAGTCAGCCCCGAAATTAGGGTTTCTAGTGGAAATCAGCTTGAGATACCAACATAAAATCCGTAGATAAATGGATTATCTTCAATCAGTTCTAACGACACCCCATTTGGTGGAGTATCTGCGGAGAAATGGGTGAAACAACTTGAGGATAAAACCACGGATGGAGAGAGAAAAACCCTTAAATCCTTCAGATATTGGACCATTGCGCGGCCATGCGATAGACCGCCCGGCCTATTGAGCGGCCTAATACCAGACTGTCCAATGATGTCGGTGGAAATTCAATAAATAAGAAAATAATCCAAATATCCATTGAACTGACTGGCCTTTTCGCCATTGGACTCTCATGGATTGAACGGTCTACATCTAGACCACTCAATTCATAAGGCGGCCCAACCCAAACCGTTCATAGCATGTCGGTGATAAATCGAGATAAATTAGATAAATAGATAATTATCTGAAAACTAACGACTTGGGGGACTCTGGGAACTGGACGGCCATATGCATACCGTTCAATGACATTAGATGGCTAAACAAAGATCGTTTATAAACTTGTCGGTGAAAATTTAGAAAATCACCTTAATATCCAATAGATAGATGAACGGTTCAGTGCCAACCGCTCACTGACTGAGCTGCCAAGCAATAGACCGCGCAAGGTTGGATGCTTAAAAATTGATAAAATTTGATAAATCAAGCAAAATCAAAGCCCATTAAGCCCTGAATTGAAGTGGACCGAGTCAGGGAGAGAGGCACCCATAAAATAAGCCCAAGGTCATGCCTGGAAAATGGCCCAATGAGTAGTGGACAACTCGAGGCATCAATAAATGGTGGTAAGAGGAGTGACTCAACTCATAGGCAAAAAACGGGTGACAACAGCAGCGTTCGCCATCAGAAGGTGCCTCAAATCTTGCCTCAAGCCCTGAATAAACTGGTCGGTCTTCAACCCCTCATGCTCCATGATATGGGGCGCATAACGGCCTAACTCGACGAACCGAGCCCTGTACTGCAACACTGACATGTCGCCCTGCACCAGCTCTAGAAATTGACGCATCTTCTGCGTACCAACAGAGAATGGGCAATAAGTAGGCTCAAAGACCGTAACAAAGTCCTTCCACACAATCAGCTGGAGGGAACGTGAATGAAAGGACGTCTTCCACTCCAAAGACCACCAAGATCGAGCAGTACCCTACAACTGGTTGCAAGCAAACATCACCATGTCCTCCTCGGCACAACGCATGGAACTGAACACTCTCTCCATCTCATCAAGCCAACCTCTAGCTACGTCAGGATCTGGCAGTCCGCCATAGTAGGGTGGATGGAACTGCAAAAAGTCCCGCACTACATGACTGGGTCCACCCCTGGACGACGAGCCCTCACCGGCATCTCCGCCGAACTACTGGGTCATGTACTGAAACATGTCCCGAAAGAAATCCTCTTCCCCCGGAACTCTCGCTGCATCCCCTGCCTCAGTGGTAGCTGGTGGCACTCTGCTTTGCTCCTCTTGCTCCTCTACCGACTGTCCCTGCTGAGAGCGAGTCCTCCGCCTCGGCGCCATACTCGCCTACTGCAAAAAGACAGAAGACACGGAAAATGATGAAATCAATAAAACATACGATGCCCTAAGCCAGTGCCGACTGTACATCATCATTGTGGACTAGTGGACCACAACAGTTATTTATAATTCTTATATATATCCACAACCACTGCTCTGATACCAGCTGTAACGACCCGAGATCCGAACACCGGGAGAGGCCCGATAACCCGAATCCCGAACCGCCACCCACGAGCCCGAAGACTCGGAAGGGTTAAAAGGGATGGTGTGGAAATACACAAGAATTTAAAATAATTACAGAACTAC
Organism: Amorphophallus konjac; assembly: GCA_022559845.1. Classification (NCBI taxonomy): domain Eukaryota; kingdom Viridiplantae; phylum Streptophyta; class Magnoliopsida; order Alismatales; family Araceae; genus Amorphophallus; species Amorphophallus konjac. Next base: position 211,815,192 of record CM040117.1, on the reverse strand, counting down.
GTATTTTACATGAATAAACAAGAAATTAATAATTAACATTAATTAAATCACATGGTCCACAAATAACAACAGTCTAAAATATAACAGTAGTCCACAACTAGTACAGTACATAAAGGAAGGTACAACTACACGGGACATACCCCGGCCTAGCAACTGGCAACTAACCCTGGGCACCTGAACCATGTGGAGCCTCGGAAGCGCTCCCCTGAAGCCTCGTCTCACCTGAAACGCGGTAAACACGCAGGGAATGAGCCTCTAAACAAAAGGCTCAGTAGGGATCATCCGGTCCCACCTCGTAAATCGAGAAATTACGCGGAAAGTAACTATAAGCTACTACTAGCAAGACGTAGAGTGGGGAGATGCAGGAATAAATAAATGGAAAAGCTCTGCTACGCCTAGTACCGGACACACGGCACGAAAATTGAGACAACTCATCTAAAACCCAAGAGTCGCTACCACACAAAGACATGAGTACCGTCCACCAGAAGCACAGCCGGATGCGTCCCTTGATGACTTACACCGCGCCGCCGTGTCTCCCTACTCGCCCCAGGCAGAAACTGAGACACTCACAACTAACACTAACAAGGGTCTAGTCGGGGTCGTGCTCGTCAGCACGCGTCTGAAGTCCCCGACCACATGTTCACACACTGACTGACTACGCTACGTTAGGCCCTCTAGCTGGTTCATCCTTCCGGCTCGGACTCGAGCCGCCACAGTAGGAGGCCCACGGTAACCAGCCTAAAACTGTCTCTCGGGTAGCCTCGCCACCACTCCCAGGTGGGACCACACGCGTGTCGGAAGGCTACGACTAGTGGAGGGTCACAGAAGGTGTAGACTCTCTAGTCAACGGAAAATAACGTCTAAACCGGACAGAGTACGAGATCCACTCTCGTACCGACACCGACTCACGGCGAGCTCGGCCAGATCCACATCACTCCCTGGGGTTCCCTCGGCACCCACGTACGACCCCCACATGATGCCCAACATCAGTCGGATCGCCAGTTAGCATGGGGATCGAGGTCCACTCCCCCGGGGTTAGGATCGGCAAGACAAAACTCCGGTAGGACAAAACGGTTAGCGGTCCTCCATTGGACCGCCACCCAGTGGCTAGCGGTCTCCATCTGGACCGCCATGTTGGCTAGCGGTCTAGTGCTAGCCAGCTAAAACAAGAGCCACGTTGAGGCATGGAAAAACGGTGTATCGTAGGACCGCTAACGGGCGTAAGCGGTCATCCCCATGACCGCTAGGCCCCTAGAATCTCCAACGGTCGAAATTCAATGGTCAGAAATCAACGGTCAAACACCTCGAAGGCCACGCCGGCCCGCGACGCTAGCGGTCGGACAAAGGACCGCCCCCTGGGCGCTAGAGGTGTATCGGGTGATCGCCAGGCCCAACCGATATACGAAGCCTGCTAGCGGTCTTCCTGCGACTACTAATGGCAAGAAGCAGTTTCTGACAGGACCGCTAGCCCTTCAGAAACCCGAAAAAGGTGAAAATTGCCCCCAAATGCCATTCCACGCCCAATTCACCCCCGGGTGAAGGGGAAACAAAAGGAAAACTTGTTCCCAAGCCCCCAATGCATCTTTTGATGCCAACAAACCATAAAATGGCTGATTATAACGCTAGATCGGCCACTCAAACCCCAAAACATGATTTTCCCTTCCCGGCTTAAAATAGGCCACTCTTGATCTCGCCTCGGCCTAAAAATCACGGGAAAGGTAAATGCCGAGCTAAGGATCGTCACCCTACCTCGGAATTGCCCGAAATGCGGCGGATCGCCGTCGATCTTCAAAAACCCGCTTGAAACTTCACGAACTCGCACGATCTCACCGAGCGCCGAACGCCGCCGGGATCGCTACGCCGCCGCCCTTGCCACCACGCCGTCGCCTCGCCGCGTCCGTAGCCGAAGGGGAGGGCGGGGCCGTCACCGGAAGAGGGGGGCGCGGTCACGGTGGTGCGCTCACGGGAGAGAAGGAAGGAGGAAGAAGAAGAAAGAAGAAGAAAGGGAAAAAGAAAATAGGGGTATTTATATAAAATTTGGATTTTCTAAAAAATATGAAAAATAGAAAAATACATCTCCGCGATCCTCGTAACACGCCGGTCGCACCGGTACCATCCCGGAGTAGGTGAACGACTCGGTTTGCCCGCTACGGGGTTCCGTAGGTTTGCCGGAGAAAAACACGCGGAAACCGCGGAACACGTTCCGGGACCTCCGAAACTGATCCGAAACGCACGGATCCGAACCCGAAAGATGTCCGAAAAATAATTCCGGGCACAACCACAGTAAATTCAATGAGAAAATAAATTCGGGACCTAAGAAGAAGGATCCGAAGGGTCTGAGATATTACATATAGCCTACCTCTGAACCTCACAGCTCCATCCTCCCCAAACGCCACCTCGGCCATTGATAGAATTCGAGGTAGCTCTGGGTCCGCATGCTGAGCCTCAGTCACCTGACGATGAATAGCTGGCGTGACAGTCAGGCTGGCAAGAACAGTCGAACCCTGATCCCGTGGGATCTTGAGCCTAATAGTCATGGCCGGCACCTTTTTTTAATAGAAAAGCCTAACCTAGGGTTCGATGGGAGAGTGCACCCCTTACCAGAGGTAAGGAGAAAGCCACTCCACCATTAGACCACTAGGGGGCGGATTTATTCCACTGAGAAAGAATAATGAATTACATCAATCTGAGTCTAGGCATGCCTAGAGAGTCCAGCCGAGCAGCCCCTTTTATAATGGAAGGTAGCTCACTGTAAGAATAGAAAAAATTACATTTGTTGATGTAAGCTAAAGAAGCAAGTAAATCAGCTACAGTGTTGGCTTCTCTAAATATATGAGAGATCAAGTCATGCTGAGAGAGAGTACTCCAGATCACCCTGACGTAGCTGAGTATAGCCCATGGGCAGTGAATTTCTTTATTGATGATCCTGACTAGGGTGAGGGAATCACATTCAATGAGGGCTGGAGAAATATCCACCGTCTTCAAATACTTAATACCATCCAGGAGGGCTCGGGCTTCAGCTATTAAGCTGTTTGAATGGCCATAAAAATGAGAAAAGGCAAGTAAAACTTTCCCTCTGGAATCCCTGATTGTACCACCTCCTCCTGTGTCCTTAGAAATATTGCAAGCACCATCAGTGTTAAGTTTAAGAAATGGCCAAGGGGGGCAAATCCATTTCACTATCTTCAATTGATCTCTGCATGAAGTTTGGTATGCGATTCCCATTTGGTCCAATATTCTCCGGTAGCTGGATTTTGGTTCCTTGAGTGAGGCAGTCGAACATGCTCTCTTGATCTGGAACAAAGTTTGGTGGATGCAACTGTTTTTGGAGAATGCTTTATCCTCATACTTGGCACTGTTCCTAGCTTTCCAAATTTCCCACATACCAAATCCAATGGAGGCAAGGGAGAAAACTGCAAAGGCCGTACCTGGCTGAACATTGCTGATGGAATTCAGAATGAGTTCCTTAGGATTTCGCCCTTGAAGTTGTAACCCTGCTGCTTTGAGTGCAGTCCAAACTGCAACTGCAATATCACTGTTGAGAAACAGATGTGTGAGGTCTTCAACCTGTGGATTTTTACAGCAAAAGCATTTCGAACAGAGGACTATGCCCACTCTTTGTATATTGGCATCGGTTGGCAAGCAGTTATTCATTATCTTCCATATATGTACTGAAATTTTAATTGGAACCCAATTAGACCACAAGCAACTCCATGGGATATCAGCTAGAATTTGATTGTTAGCCATAAGGTTATTAGTTGATGCTACTGAGCATTGACCAGATGAGGAGATACTCCAAACACCCAGGTCCGGTTCCTGGTTCAGATTAACTGATCTGATGGCTTGCTGGATGCTGTTAGGGAGCAGAGAATTGAGCAAGACAATATCTTCAGGGGATGGGTTCAAAAGAACTTCACTAACTGATGCTTTCGGATTGGGAATTTGAGCTTCAGAAACAAAAGTATTTAAGCAATGTTGGCCCAGCCAATTATCATACCAAAAACTGGTATTATCTCCATTGCCCACGATGACCTTTTTGAATTGAAGAATATATTCCTTAGCCTTCAACCAGCTTCTTCTTGCAAAACCTTTCATGTTCCTGAATTTTGCATCTCGGATATGGCAATTGAACAGATACTTTGCTCTAAAATAAGAAGCCCATAAGGTGTCATTGTGAATGGCATTCCACAGCATTTTGACACGGAGAGCAATTTCCATTTTCCTGAGAGATATGATGCCAAGGCCCCCTGCGGATTGAGGTCTACATAAGGTCTGCCAAGATTTCCAATGTCTCTTTTTGCCATGGGCTGAAGACCCCCAGAAGAAATTGGCAAAGGCCTGCTCAATCAAAATATGAGTGCCAATGTGCAATGGAGTGGAGGACAGAGCATACATTGGCAAAGAAGACAGCACATGCTTGATAAGAACTAGCCTGGCCCCTTGGGATAAGAGGCTGGCCTTCCACCCATCAATCCTTTTATGAATGGAATTTAGGATTCCAGCAAAGTAAATCTTCTTTGTTCTACCAATCACCAGAGGAAGCCCAAGATACTTATGAGAAAAGGACAGTTTGGAGAATCCTGTGAGTGGTGAGGACACGCGTCACACTTTACGACGGAGTACACGGATCTCGCCGGCATCCCTTTGGCTCGGCGACCAGTTGGCAGATTAGCGGAGCTATCATCACTTATTTTATGCTTTGGGCCATGTTGGGCCTTGGTTTAGTCCGTGTGTGGACAATTTTCTTTCAGTCATGGACCCTTTTTTAGGCCAATTAGGCTTTATTTGTGTTTTGTAGGCTTGCTAGAGGCTAGGGGGGTTATTGGGCCACTTCTTGGTTCACTTCTCTGGCCCACTAGGGCTGACCACTTTCCCCCCCCCCTGGGCCCACCTTGGGAGGCGCGCCCCACCTAGGGTTAGGGTTGGGGGGCGGACCATTCCCTCCCCTCTTGGAGGGAATGGCAGCCGCCCTTCCCCCCTTGCCCTCTCCCTCTTTTGGCCGCCCCCCCCCACCTTTCACTCCTAGAATCTAGGAGATTTGAATGCCCTTCCCCGGTTGTGGCCGCCCCCCCCATCTCCTTTCCCCTTGGCTAGGGTTTAAACCTAGCATTTCCCCATCCCATATAAAAGGACCTTGTATTTTCTTTTCAAAAAGATAATGAAGAAATTGATGCTTGAGTGTTCATTGTGGAGTGCCACATTGTGAAAAGGGGCGACCCCTTCTTCTTCCTCCTCCTTGAGGGTGCGACGCCCTCACCTCCTCTCCAGTCCTTGGGTGCGACGCCCAGGGGTAGGAGACCTCCCCCAAGGGATTCCAACGCCAGCAGCCTTCAATCATCGTCCACGGCGACGAGGTCGGTGGAGCGACGGTGCACGCAGGATCGTCATCCTCTTCCCCGGGCGTCCCTGTGCTGACAGCAGATTTGGTGTCCAGAGATCGGTCCGGTGCGTCCGCTTCCCGGCAGCGTCTCATCCGAGTTTCTTCACGACTTTCGTACCCCTTCCAATCATCTTTCCAACCCCACCGGCCTTGCCCAAAAATTCCACCCACAGAGAAAGTTGTCTTTACAGACACTTTCGTCGCGCTGACGACCTCCCTGACAGTCTCGCCTGTGACCCGAGACGACTTGGGTCCCCGTTTGCATGCCTCTCCTGCCCCCAAACACCGCCAGTCCCTTCATAACATTTGTTCCCCTCCCAGTCACGAATCCAGCCCCTCTGGCCTCGCCTTCAAACTCCATCGGGGTAAACTTTTGTCTTCAAGCACACTTTTAGTGCGCAATCCTGCGCTACAGTACCCGAGCGGGACTGTCAGCAGCGGGCCTCCAAAGGGGGTACCATTTCCCGTCCTCGGATCGATCTGCAACTTGGTAGGTCGACTCCTCACATCCCACCACACCTCCAGTAACCATCTCGGGCCGGAACTCCTTCTGTACCCTTGCGCCATTACCACCCCACCCACGGTCACAGGTCAGACTGTCCTGAAGTGCAGTCTGTGCACCCCTGTTGTCACGCCCTTCGCACCCAATCCCTCCACAGGACCCCATCGGCCACCACTGCCCCTGGATAGCCGCCCCTGTCAGCCTTCCACCAGAGAAGACGCCGCCACAAACGCTGTCCGGACGGCCGTGTACCAGCGCCATCTCTGCCCGCTGTCACAGGGACCAGCCAGCAACCTCTCGCCGGACCGACATCCCCCCCCGAGGCCGTAGCAGCAGCGTGGGGCCCCTCCATCCGGCTCGGCATCCCAGCAGTGCCCACGGCGACGTGGGCCTCCTCCTCAAAGGCCACTACAGGAGCGATCGGCATTGCGAGGGTCGGCATCCGGCTTCATCCCCGACCTCGGCTGCTGCCCGTCAGCCCGTGCGCCGGCCGCCCCGTGTGTAGCTGTGGTTGCAGCCTATTACCTCCCTGTGAGGAGTGGGCCCTTTTGATGTTTGTATTAGTTCTCTCACGCGTGTATCGGGGTGGTTGGACTCGGCCGGGGTTCCTTCCCCACGCTTAGGCGTGGAGGTACGTGTCTCGCTCCCGCCCGTAGTACTTGCTTATCACGTATATGATTGATTGTGCCGCGCGAGTGAGTGTAGGGCCTAGCTAGTTTCATTTATTACTGCTGGTTGAGAGAGACGAGAGCGGCCTTTTCCCTTGGCCCTAGTCGAGCACCGAGCTCGGACTAGACTCCCGTGTCGTCCAGCGGCTTCTCGCCCGTTGTGACCCCGTCGTGCCTCCCTCCGTGGGACGGCCGTGGTTCGGAGTTCTGTTGAGAGACGCCTCCGCCCGGAGGGATTTCACGTTAGTCGGTCACACCGGCTTGCCTTGCCACGTGCGCGTGCTGGTCGCGTTCTTTAGCGTCCTAGGTTAGCTAGCGAGTCAGTCGGTCCCGCATCAAATTTTGGTATCAGAGCCAAGTTGAACCAGTTTGTTCCTACAAATTGGGGTCTTAGGCCATTTGAGTCATTAGATTTGTCTTAGGTTCTTTGCATCCTTAGTAGTCCTAGGCCAATTGAGTCTCATCTTGCATTTGAGTCCGTGTCCCATTTTGTGGTCGTGTCTATTTCACCCTTGTTCCCTAGGGTCTTGCATGCCCACCCGGCGTGGTACTTCCTACCACCGCCCGCTCCCTATGGCTGATCCTAGGAACCCCGTACCCAGCGATCTCTCCATGCAGGAGATGATGCAGACCATCATGGAGTCCATGAGACATGAGATTAGGGGTCAGACCGACCGGATAGAGGGCCAGTTGAAGGTCATGGAGGACCGAATGGGAGATATGGAGGACCGGATTGAGGCCTCTAACCGGACCATTCAGGGTCTAGTTGATCGCCCCCAGGGTAGAGTCCCACCCGTAGATGTTCCCGAGCAGGCCCATGGCCAACGTGACCCTGCTCTTCGACCCAACCAGCCTAGGGGAGGCGACGGTCATAACCGTGGTCGACAGGTCCACGCACGTGAGGTAGAGGACTTTGGGTCCGATAATGAGAGTGAGGGTTATGGCCGTGGACGACAGGGCCGACGGTACCATCGGGATGAGGATGAGGAGTGTATCCTCCGATCTGTGCGAGTAGATCCACCCTCTTTTGATGGGTCCTTGGACCCTGACCTGTTTAGTGACTGGGCCACTAGCATGGACCGCTATTTCGAGTGGGTAGACATGGCCGAGCATAGGAAAGTCAGGTTTGCCAAGATGAAGCTGGTTGGCAGGGCCCAGACCTACTGGGCTACAGTTGAGAGTTTGATTGGGCAACGGCATGAGCCCCCGATTGAGACCTGGGAGGAGATGAGGGCGAAACTAGAGCAGAAGTATGTCCCCCGATCCCACCGCCACCGGCTCATTGATCGGTGGCAGAGTCTTACCCAGGGGAATCGGCCTGTCATGGAGTACATTGCCGAATTTGATGAGTGCCTGCTGAGATGTGGGGTCAGGGAAGAGACTATCATGACGGTAGCTCGATTCCATCGGGGTTTGAAACGGCACCTTCATATGGAGTTACTCCGCCGTCATGTGCAGACATTAGAAGAGGCCTACCAAGTGGCCCACGAGATGGAACAGTTCGAGTTAGATTTTGCTCCCGCCCAGCGCCCCACACCCACCTATTCTCGAGGAGCGGATCCTCGCGCCACTACGGGGCAGTTTTCTAGGGGACCCTTGACCCGACCTCAGGATATTGCTAGGGAGACCCCTCGCCAGGACCTTGCCCCTAGGCCTCGCCCTCCCGCCCCGAGGGACTTCCTCCCTCGACCCCAGGCCCCTGCCACCGAGGTTCCTCGCCCTCAGCAGCCTGCCATTCCTACTAGGTCCCAGTTTCCACCACCCCCGGCTCGTCGTGATGACAAGGGGAAAGGGCCGATGACTGGTGGAGCACCGCAAGGCCCTAGGCCTCGTGGTGATTGCTATCGTTGTGGAGGAGCCGGTCATTACGCTGTTCAGTGCCCTACCCGACAGCAGACCGTGGCTCTAGGAGAGACATCCGCAGGGGAGACCGTACCTGAGGTTGAACCTGTTAGCTATGAGGCCGACCTTGAGCTCGCGGAGGAGTTTTTCGATGAGTTGTTAGAAAGCGAGCAGGTCGACACCCAGGGTACGCAACACCAGGATGATGTTCAGCTGGGAGTTGTTAGGTGTATTTTGACCCAGCCTTTGGTGAGTGATGACTGGCGTCGCACCACCATCTTTCATACTTTCTGCAGACTAGGAGGGAAAGTCTGCAAGGTGATTATAGACAGTGGGAGTTGCATCAATGCCATCTCCACGGGCACAGTGAAACGCCTAGGTTTGACCCCCGTGGACCACCCCTCCCCTTACCGTGTGTCTTGGGTAGACACTACCTCCATTCCGGTCAGACAGCGTTGCCTAGTGCCCTTACAGTTCCACGCCTACCAGGATGAGATCTGGTGTGACGTCTTGCCTATGGAGGTAGGTAGTATCATTCTAGGGAGACCTTGGTTGTTTGATAGGGATGCCACCCTCCATGGTCGTTTGAACACATGCACTTTTGATCACAGCGGCCAGAGGATCACCCTTCACCCTTCCCAGCCCACACGTCCTCCCGTTCGGGGACCCACCGGTCCTAGCACTCCGAGCACTGATGTCATGGGGCCCAGTGCCCCTTCCCCAGCCCAGGACCCAGCCCCACCCATTGCTACCACTGGTCCTCCGGCTAGGAGGTTGATGTTAGTCAGCTCCCGGGAGATGGAGCGCGACTTTGCGAGAGGAGATCCCATCTTTGCTGTAGTAGTCCGCGAGAGGCCTAGAGAGGCAGAGGGGGAGTCCCCACCCGATGTGGCTGCTATTATTCAGGAGTTCTCCGATGTTTTCCCCGATGACCTTCCCGAAGGTCTTCCTCCCATGAGAGACATCCAGCATGCTATAGATTTGATCCCGGGGTCCTCATTGCCCAACCTGCCACACTATAGGATGAGCCCCACTGACCACGCTGAGCTCCAGCGCCAGGTGAATGAGTTGATGTCTAGGGGATCTCTCCGAGAGAGTATGAGTCCTTGTGCCGTCCCCGCCCTACTTGCCCCCAAGAAAGACGGTACTTGGAGGATGTGCATAGACAGCCGTGCTATCAACAAGATCACGGTGAAATATAGGTTTCCCATTCCCCGTCTGGATGATATGATGGATATGATGGCGGGAGCCACTGTGTTCTCCAAGATTGATCTAAAGAGTGGCTATCACCAGGTAAGGATCAGACCTGGAGATGAATGGAAGACGGCCTTCAAGACCAAGGATGGTCTTTATGAGTGGCTGGTCATGCCCTTTGGGCTGACCAATGCTCCCAGCACCTTCATGAGGCTGATGACTCAGGTCTTGCGACCCTTGATAGGAATCTTCGTGGTAGTTTACTTCGATGACATCCTCATTTACAGCCGTACCCGGGAGATCCACTTAGACCACCTTCGGCAGGTCTGTTTGATTCTGAGGAGAGAGAGCTTATTTGCCAACCCTAAGAAATGCGCGTTCATGACCACTCAGGTCACCTTCCTAGGGTTCATTGTTTCTAGTGAGGGAGTGTCTGCCGACCCTGAGAAGGTCAGGGCAATTGTTGAGTGGCCCGAGCCTCGTACCCTACATGATGTCCGTAGCTTTCACGGACTGGCGACCTTCTATCGCCGTTTTATCCGAGGCTTTAGCTCCATCACCGCCCCTATCACGGACTGCATTAGGAAAGGGGCCTTTGAGTGGACCAAGGCTGCTTCAGCCGCTTTCGCGCTCCTCAAAGAGCGCATGACCCAGGCACCCGTCCTTCGTCTTCCAGACTTCACGAAGGTGTTTGAGGTCTCTTGTGATGCCTCAGGGGTAGGCATAGGAGGAGTTCTTAGTCAGGAGACCCATCCCGTTGCATTCTTTAGCGAGAAGCTGAGCGATGCGAAACTGCGTTACTCTACATACGATAAGGAATTCTACGCAGTTGTGCAAGCTTTGAGGCATTGGAGACACTATTTGTTACATCAGGAGTTTGTGTTGTATTCTGATCATGAGGCACTCCGATATCTCCATGCCCAAAAGAAGCTCAACTCTCGCCATAGCCGATGGGTCGAGTTCCTCCAGGAGTACACATTTGTGCTGAAGCACAAGGCCGGTGTGGAGAACCGGGTTGCTGATGCCTTGAGCCGCCGTACTCACCTATTGACCACCATGAGTGTGGAGGTGGTTGGGATGGATAGGATGAGGGAGCTGTATGCCGATTGCCCGGATTTCGGTCCGATGTTCACCACCCTCCAGTCAGGTCCGTCCCATGAGTACCCCGACTATACGTTGCAGGATGGCTACCTTTTCTATGGGAGCAGGCTTTGTGTCCCACGGACCTCGGTCCGTGATTTTCTTACTTGGGAGTTGCATGCTGGGGGTCTAGCCGGCCACTTTGGCCGGAATAAGACCATTGAGGCCGTTGAGTACCGCTTCTTTTGGCCTAGCCTGAAGCGGGATGTTGCTAGGATTGTGGCCCAGTGCCGCATTTGTGCCTTGGCCAAACAGAGGAAACAGAATACCGGCCTTTACACTCCCCTCCCGGTACCAGATAGTCCATGGCAGGACATTAGCATGGACTTTGTCTTAGGCTTGCCCCGTACCCTCCGCCGACACGACTCCATTTTCGTGGTGGTCGACAGATTCTCTAAGATGGCCTTGTTTATCCCATGTTCTAAAACATCAGATGCCTCTAGGGTTGCCCGTCTATTCTTCACCCATTGTGTCTCTAGGTTTGGGTTGCCGCGTACTATTGTGTCAGATAGGGATGTTCGCTTTACTAGCTATTTCTGGAAGACCCTATGGCACATGATGGGCACACAGCTGAAGTTTTCTACTGCTTACCACCCCCAGACCGATGGTCAAACAGAGGTTGTGAATAGGAGTTTGGGGGATCTTTTGAGGTGTCTAGTGCGTGAGCGTGACCGGGATTGGGATTTAGTTCTCCCTCTAGCGGAGTTTGCTTACAATGATTCGGTCAATAGGTCTACTGGTTTGAGTCCTTTTGAGATAGTCACTGGTCGTAGGCCTAGAAAACCGATAGACTTGGTCCCATCCCCTGTCCAGGCCCGTGTCTCAGAGTCAGCTGAGTCCTTTGCTGAGCATGTTAGGCAGTTGCATGAGCATGTACGTCGTCACATTGAGGCCAGCAACGCACGATATAAGGAGTTAGCTGATGTGCATCGACGCACGCGTGAGTTCCGCGAGGGAGAGTATGTCATGATCAGGGTCAGACCTGAACGGTTCCCTTCGGGGGCCGTAAAGAAACTCCAGGACCGCGGTGCCGGACCCTTCCGAGTTCTGAGGCGGATTGGGTCTAACGCGTATGAGATTGAGCTGCCAGATGATTATGGGATCAGTTCGACGTTCAACGTCTCTGATCTGGTGGCCTATCGGGATCCAGCAGTGATTCCCAGTGAGCTTCTTGGGCCTCCCCTTCCTGTTGTGAGCGATACACCTTCTGAGAGTCCACCTCCTCCAGCCCCATTACAGAGACGCGAGCACATCGATTGTATACTGGATGAGCAGGTGACCACCACCAGGAGCGGGGCCTACCAGCGCTTCCTAGTGCGTTGGAGAGGGCGCCCTGAGACAGACGACACCTGGATCACGCGGGGAGAGCTGGAGCGGATTGACCCGGACTTGCTGGAACGTTACCTGAGCGACCGTGACCCTTACTCGACGGGGTCGAGTTCTTCCCACCCGGGGAGAATTGGTGAGGACACGCGTCACACTTTACGACGGAGTACACGGATCTCGCCGGCATCCCTTTGGCTCGGCGACCAGTTGGCAGATTAGCGGAGCTATCATCACTTATTTTATGCTTTGGGCCATGTTGGGCCTTGGTTTAGTCCGTGTGTGGACAATTTTCTTTCAGTCATGGACCCTTTTTTAGGCCAATTAGGCTTTATTTGTGTTTTGTAGGCTTGCTAGAGGCTAGGGGGGTTATTGGGCCACTTCTTGGTTCACTTCTCTGGCCCACTAGGGCTGACCACTTTCCCCCCCCCCTGGGCCCACCTTGGGAGGCGCGCCCCACCTAGGGTTAGGGTTGGGGGGCGGACCATTCCCTCCCCTCTTGGAGGGAATGGCAGCCGCCCTTCCCCCCTTGCCCTCTCCCTCTTTTGGCCGCCCCCCCCCCACCTTTCACTCCTAGAATCTAGGAGATTTGAATGCCCTTCCCCGGTTGTGGCCGCCCCCCCCATCTCCTTTCCCCTTGGCTAGGGTTTAAACCTAGCATTTCCCCATCCCATATAAAAGGACCTTGTATTTTCTTTTCAAAAAGATAATGAAGAAATTGATGCTTGAGTGTTCATTGTGGAGTGCCACATTGTGAAAAGGGGCGACCCCTTCTTCTTCCTCCTCCTTGAGGGTGCGACGCCCTCACCTCCTCTCCAGTCCTTGGGTGCGACGCCCAGGGGTAGGAGACCTCCCCCAAGGGATTCCAACGCCAGCAGCCTTCAATCATCGTCCACGGCGACGAGGTCGGTGGAGCGACGGTGCACGCAGGATCGTCATCCTCTTCCCCGGGCGTCCCTGTGCTGACAGCAGATTTGGTGTCCAGAGATCGGTCCGGTGCGTCCGCTTCCCGGCAGCGTCTCATCCGAGTTTCTTCACGACTTTCGTACCCCTTCCAATCATCTTTCCAACCCCACCGGCCTTGGCCAAAAATTCCACCCACAGAGAAAGTTGTCTTTACAGACACTTTCGTCGCGCTGACGACCTCCCTGACAGTCTCGCCTGTGACCCGAGACGACTTGGGTCCCCGTTTGCATGCCTCTCCTGCCCCCAAACACCGCCAGTCCCTTCATAACATTTGTTCCCCTCCCAGTCACGAATCCAGCCCCTCTGGCCTCGCCTTCAAACTCCATCGGGGTAAACTTTTGTCTTCAAGCACACTTTTAGTGCGCAATCCTGCGCTACAGTACCCGAGCGGGACTGTCAGCAGCGGGCCTCCAAAGGGGGTACCATTTCCCGTCCTCGGATCGATCTGCAACTTGGTAGGTCGACTCCTCACATCCCACCACACCTCCAGTAACCATCTCGGGCCGGAACTCCTTCTGTACCCTTGCGCCATTACCACCCCACCCACGGTCACAGGTCAGACTGTCCTGAAGTGCAGTCTGTGCACCCCTGTTGTCACGCCCTTCGCACCCAATCCCTCCACAGGACCCCATCGGCCACCACTGCCCCTGGATAGCCGCCCCTGTCAGCCTTCCACCAGAGAAGACGCCGCCACAAACGCTGTCCGGACGGCCGTGTACCAGCGCCATCTCTGCCCGCTGTCACAGGGACCAGCCAGCAACCTCTCGCCGGACCGACATCCCCCCCGAGGCCGTAGCAGCAGCGTGGGGCCCCTCCATCCGGCTCGGCATCCCAGCAGTGCCCACGGCGACGTGGGCCTCCTCCTCAAAGGCCACTACAGGAGCGATCGGCATTGCGAGGGTCGGCATCCGGCTTCATCCCCGACCTCGGCTGCTGCCCGTCAGCCCGTGCGCCGGCCGCCCCGTGTGTAGCTGTGGTTGCAGCCTATTACCTCCCTGCGAGGAGTGGGCCCTTTTGATGTTTGTATTAGTTCTCTCACGCGTGTATCGGGGTGGTTGGACTCGGCCGGGGTTCCTTCCCCACGCTTAGGCGTGGAGGTACGTGTCTCGCTCCCGCCCGTAGTACTTGCTTATCACGTATATGATTGATTGTGCCGCGCGAGTGAGTGTAGGGCCTAGCTAGTTTCATTTATTACTGCTGGTTGAGAGAGACGAGAGCGGCCTTTTCCCTTGGCCCTAGTCGAGCACCGAGCTCGGACTAGACTCCCGTGTCGTCCAGCGGCTTCTCGCCCGTTGTGACCCCGTCGCGCCTCCCTCCGTGGGACGGCCGTGGTTCGGAGTTCTGTTGAGAGACACCTCCGCCCGGAGGGATTTCACGTTAGTCGGTCACACCGGCTTGCCTTGCCACGTGCGCGTGCTGGTCGCGTTCTTTAGCGTCCTAGGTTAGCTAGCGAGTCAGTCGGTCCCGCATCAGTGAGTCTCTGAATGCGCTGAGCAACAGAAATAGGCTTCTTTGGATGGATTAAAAAACCACTCTTACTGACATTGATCAGCTGACCAGAAGCTTGTTCATAAGTGTGAAGAAGCTTGAGCAAATTCCGAGGCAGTGGATTCCTGGAGGAGAATGCTTCTTGCACTGCACTGACTACCAAAGGGGCAATAATATTCCAGGCTTTGTGAAAAAAGAGCCCAGAATATCCATCGGGCCCAGGAGCACTATCAGCTGACAAATTGAATACTGCTTCATGAATTTCAGATTCAGTGGGAATAGCACACAGACATTCATTATCCTCCTGGTTAAGTAAATGAGGAATGCAGCCCAAGAATGAATGATCAATGAAGTGATCTTGAGAGGAGAAAGCATTCTGAAAATGGGATACTGCTATATGTTTCATATCCTCATGGTTTGAAGAAAGATTGCCTGCAGGATTCTTTAGATGTTTGATTTTTTGTTTCCGTCTCTTAGCTAAGGTGGACATGTGGAAGAATTTTGTATTTCTGTCCCCCTCAAGCAGCCATCTAATACCAGATTTTTGTCTCCAGAAGTACTCTTGCTGGAGCAGTCTGTCTGACAGATTGGATTTTGCTTCTTCTAATGCTGCCAGGTTAACATCACTGGGTTGCGAGTCATAAAGGTGCTCAGCTTGCAGAATAGCATCCTCAGCTTTTGACAAATTCAAATGAACATTACCAAAGGTTTCTCTGTTCCAGACTCGAAGCATCCTTTTCAGAGAATTGAGCTTGAGGAACAAACAGTGCATGGGAGAGGAAGCAATGGGGCTTGAGTGCCAGCAAGCCTTAACTTCATCCAAAAAATTATCATGTAAAGTCCACATTCTCTGAAAGCAAAATCTGCTGAATCTACGATCTTGGGGTAGCATTTTAACTAGCATCGGAGCATGGTCAGATGCCTCCCTGGATAAATGCTCTATAGAAATTGGCATTTGAATCAACCAGGCTGGATTGAGAAGGACCCTATCCAATCTGGCCCAAATTCCTCTGCTGCCAGATTGATTATTATGCCAAGTGTATTTTGAGCCAGCATATCCACCATCAAGTAAAGCATAGTCTGAAATACAGTTGCTAAAGTCAGTCATTGCAGAGAGGCTTGGGGAATTACCACCGAGCTTTTCATCCACAGTAGTGATGCAATTAAAGTCCCCTGCAACAATCCAAGGTCCAACTATCCGAGAGTGAATGTTGGATAAAGAAGCCCACAAGGAATGCCTCTCATAAGCATTGCTCATGGCCGGCACCTGTTCCCATAACCTTCACTTCTGCAACAACATCTGACTGACCACCACCTTCCTACTCAAGGCATCAACCACGACATTCATCCTGCCAGGCTGATACGACAGAGTAAAATCATAATCCTTCATGTACTCGATCCACCTCCTCTGCCTGAGGTTAAGATCCTTCTGGGTAAACACATACCTCAAATTCTGATGGTCAGTGAAAATCTCGAACTTCTCGCCGTAAAGATAATGCCTCCAGATCGTAAGAGCGAAAATCACCGCTGCCAACTAAAGATCATGAGTGGGGTAGTTCTCCTCATGTGGCTTCAATTGACGAGATGCATACGCCACAACTCTACCATACTGCATCAGAACGACACCCAAACCTACCCTGGAAGCGTCTATACACACCACGAAACCTCCCGACCCCGAAGGTAATACCAACACTGGAGCGGTAGTGAGCAATCTCTTCAGCTACATAAAGCTCTGCTCACACTCCTCCGTCCAGACAAACGGCACATCCTTCTGCATGAGTCTGGTCATTGGGACTGCAATGCTGGTAAAACGCTGAATAGCTGCAATCCCCAGAAAGCTCTAAATCTCCGTGACAGAACTCGACCTCGGTCACTGTACTATAGCCTCGACCTTGGCCGGGTCCATGGAAACACCATCACCAGAAATCACATGCCCCAAAAAGTGCACTTCTCGAAGCCAGAACTCGCACTTGCTGAGCTTGGCATATAATTGGTGATCTCGCAAGGTCTGCAACACAACCTTCAAATGATGCACATGCTCTTCTGCAGACTGCGAATACACAAGGATGTCGTCCACAAACACGACCACGAATTGGTCCAGATACGGATGAAACACCTTATGCATCAAATCCATAAACACTACGGGGGCATTGGTGAGCTCGAACGGCATCACCGAAAACTCATAATGCCCGTACCTAGAGCGGAACGTAGTCTTCTCTATGTCAGGGTCTCGGATCCGCAGTTGGTAATAACCCGACCTCAAATCAATCCTCGAAAACACCTAGGCCGATTGAAGTTGATCAAACAAGTCATCAACTCGAGACAACGGGTACTTGTTCTTAATAGTCGCTTGGTTCAGTTGTCGGTAGTCTATACACAACCTCAGACTACCATCCTTCTTCTTCACAAATAGCATGGGTGCGGCCCAAGGGAAAAAGTTAGGACGAATATACCCCTTGGCAAGCAACTCCTGCAACTGCGCCTTTAACTCTCTCAACTCTGCCGGCGCCATCCAATAAGGGGCCTTCGACATAGGCGCCGTACCGGGCACCACCTTGATCACGAAATCAATCTCCCGCTGTGGTGGCAATCCTGGAAACTCCTCGGGAAAAACATCGAAAAACTCACACACAACCGGAATATCCTCCACATCCTGACACTGTTGATCAACCATGACCACCGAAGCGAGAAAACCCTGGCACCCCGCATCAAGCAATCTACGGGCCTTAATGGCCGAAATAAGAAAGTGGGGAGAGGAAGACAGGATACCTTGGAAGTAGAAGGTGGGTCTACGAGGATGCTGGAAGTAGACCCTCTTGGAGCTGCAATCCACCATGGCACGATGGGCCTCAAGCCAATCCATACCCAAAATCACATCAAAGTCTTGAAGCGGCAATGCATAAAGCATGGCCGGTAAGTTTCACCCATCGACCCACACAGGCACCTTCTCAAGACAATACGGGGTGAGCATGAAATCACCGGTAGGCAACTCCACTGCCAGGTCACAAGACACCTCAGTCACCGACTCTTCGGCACTCTAAGCGAAATCCTCTGAAATGAACGAATGGGACGCGCTAGAATCAAACAAAACTCGAGCCGCACAACCCATAATCGGAATAGTACCTTCCACCAACTGCGACGCCTCAGCCTCCGCTCTGGTCATATTCGTAACTCAGCCTCGGGATCTCTGCCTCCCTACAGTAGCCGATTACGTCAACTGCGGAAACTGACCTTGCTGCTAGTACTGCTGCGACTGTGGTGGTAACTGATGGGGCTGAAACTGCTACTGCTGCTGAAACTCGTGCGGCTCACACGGTTGTTGGTTTTAATTGGTTCCTTCGCAAATGAATATGTGATGTCAACAATAGAAATATGAATGAGCTATGTGCAACCAATCAACCTATGAACATGTGCAGCATGAACCTAGGCAATCAACATGGAATCTAAGCATGGGCATGCCATCTCTATCAGAAATAAGCAAGGAAAAGAAAAACACACGCCGGAGCGTGGAGCAAAAGGAATAAAGAAAGCACACACCGTGGGTGTGGAACAAGCAAGCAAAAGCAAGTAAAGAAGAAATATGATGAGAGAGAGGGAACTACTACCCAAACTAGAAAGATGTGATCACCACCAAAGTAATTTAACCAGCCAAAGTCGGGCTAAATACCTTGGAAATAGGTGGATGCAACACCCACCCACGGGAGAGAGAAAAAAATTGCACTTCTGCTAATAATGACGGTCAAAGACTGGTGCGCCAGAGAAAGTAGCGGTCTGACGATAAACCGCCAGAGAATCGTAGAAAAGGAACTTTGGGACTTTTGATCTCCACTTCTTCTAGCCACCCAGAAGACTTGGGCCTCATGCTATGGACCTGTGAAACTTGCAAAAGAGAGTAGAAGACACAGAGAAACAACCCAAATTAGCCTGGAGACAAGTGTAGTAACTATAAGACAAAGAAAACTAGAAACATGCAATTGGAAGGGTGGATACCTGGGAGGTTGGTTTTTTAACCCCTGTGGGGCGTTTTAAAAGATGGGAGGAGGTTTAAAATGAATGTAGAAGATGGAAGAACGTGAAAGAGGAGGAGGGAAGATGCTTTGAATGCTATGAGGGGGGAAAGAAGGACTGAAGAAGAAACTAACTGAATTAAACCCTTGGAACTAATACTCCATGGACTTAGGAGGTAGATGGACGTGGGAAGCAGTTCTCCTTGATTGGTTGTAGCTCCAGGATGCGGCAACACTTCGACATGAACTCCAAAATTCTCCTCTTCAAGCCATGAAGCCAAGGGTTCTATTTATAGACTCTCAAAGTCTAGGCTCGAGTTGGAGGGATAATGACTCGAAATCAAACCTGACACCAGATAATCTTTGAAGATAATACTCCCAAGAGTCCATAGAAATAAACATGAGCTTCTAAGGATGAGTATCGAGGGAAAAATCATCAGATCAAACTCTTAATTCGGCCACTGCGTAGCAGAGAAAGAGCAGTTCTGCTAGAATTCTCTGTCTGATGTAACGCCCTTACAATAAACCGCCAAAGGCATTTAACGGCCAAAGAATGGACCGCCACCCAGCGTTATCCATCAAAAGATAAGGCCAACGGGCGAAGTTTTTGAAATAAGGACTCTGCAAGAAGTTGGCGGTCCAAGGCTCACGCGCCAGAAGGCTCTGACGGTCCCAAGATAAATTGCTACAGCACAACAGATAAGAAGAGATAAGATATGAGAGAAAGCTATTGGCTTTTGGACTCTGGCATCATCTAGCGGTCGAAGGGAGGAGTGCCACACGTCAGCAAACTCACCAGGGACAGGCCGCCAGACTCAACGGGGCGATAAATGATAAGAAGGCTTGCTAAGCTTCATCGAGCGAACAAAGGATGAGGATCGAGACCCAACCAAGGAGAAGTAACCCAAGAAATAAACCTCAAAACTAACCAAGAAGACACAGTAAGGGTGAACAATTCGGAGCATCATAAAGATAAATAAGGAGATGACCCAACTTATTGCTCATAAAACGGGTGTCAACAACGGTCTCTGAGGACAGTCACGTGCCATGTGCCCCTGCTGGTCACACCTGAAGCATATCACGGGCGCCGAGCACTGTCTGCCTGGATGAGAATCGCTGCACTGAGGACACGCCCACCGAGAACCACTCACTGAGCCCTGACGCTGGTAGGGTGTGAGCTACTAAACACTGCTCGTTGACACCTGTCCCTGCCCTC
This sequence comes from Amorphophallus konjac, assembly GCA_022559845.1. NCBI lineage: Eukaryota > Viridiplantae > Streptophyta > Magnoliopsida > Alismatales > Araceae > Amorphophallus > Amorphophallus konjac. The sequence continues at coordinate 211,795,466 of CM040117.1, read as the reverse complement.
TACGATCCTGACACCTCCTACCAAAGCCAGCGTCCCTGAACAGCTTCTTAAGCTTCGATCCAATGGATGACGAATCTGTCGCTGATGCCACGGACGGAGATGCCCCTGCACCACCTGCTGAGGGCTGGATAGTACTCTACTGCTGCACGACTGTCTTCTGACTAAGACCCGTCTACATCTGACCGGCACTGCCCTGTCCTCGAGTCCTCTGTAAATCTCCCTCTAACGCCGTTGCTGCTCTACAAGTCGTATCCAGGTTGGCCACACCCGACACAAGCAGGGGATTCCTCATCTCTGGCCTCAAACCCCTGACAAACTCCTCGGTCTTCAACTGTAACGACCCGAGAATCTGATTACCGAGAAGGCCCGATAACCCGAGACTCGCACCGCCACCCACGAGCCCGAAGACTCGGAAGGGTTAGAAGGATGGTGTGGAGACTACACAAGTATCACAAATAATTACAGAAATTAAATAGTTTATATGATTAAGCAGGAAATAAATTAACATTTTACATGATACATGGTCCACAAGATATAACAAAATAACAACAGTAGTCCACAACTAGTACAAAGATAAGAAAGAAAAGTATAGCTACACGGGGCATACCCCGGCTCTGACCTTTGGTACTAACGTTGGGCACCCGAACCACGCTGAGCTTCAGACGCGCTCCCCTGAAGCCGCGCGTCGCCTGAAACACGGTGAAAACATGCAGGGAATGAGTCTCAGAACAAGACTTAGTAGGGATCACTCGAACCCTACCTCGCAAAATGGAAAACCGCTACACTAGCAGTAAGCGAATACCTCAGAAGCGAAAAAGCCCTGCAACTATAACACCGGTCTCATAGCATGAAAACCGACACACGCGCTATGACGAGACAACCGGAACTCATCGGTCAACCCGACAAAAACCCGAAGGTCGAAGTCATAGAGACTGATAGTCTGTCACTCCTGACTCGATAGGAGTACCTCCCACTAGAAGCACAGTCGGTAGCGTCCCCTGACGTCTTACATCGCACTGCAGGTGTCTGCCTGGCACGATAGCCTAGCACAGTAGCCCCCGACGGAGGTAAGGACACCGTACAAGTAACCACAACAGAAGTGACTAGCTGGGGTCACACCCGTCGGCGTGGGTCCAACCGCCCCCAACCACGTGTGCACACACAGACCGTGCGTCCCTGGTCTGGCCCTCTGACCGGTTTTCCCCTCAGCCGGACTCTGGCTGCTAGACGCAGGGCCCAACGGAAACCAGTCTAAAACCATCCTCAGGGTAGCCTCTAAACCACTCCCTGGTGGGACCTCTAAACGTGTAAGCATGCTATGACTAGTGGATGGTCACTGAAGGAGTAGACTCTCAAGTCAACGGAAAATAACATCCGAACACGACGAAGTACGGGGACCGTCCCATGTACCAGCACCGTCGCACGGTGGCCACGGTCGGAGAAGAAACGGGACTGTGAACCACGTGGTGCAGTCCAGAGCCTGGCGGTCCACCCTTGGTGCGCCACAGGCTCTGACGGTCTATCACTGGGCCGTCACCACAGTCTGACGGTCCAACACAGGCGTGTTAGGCTCCCGGTGCAAAATCGGCTGTGACGCGCCAGTCCTGGTGCGTCATAGTCTCTGACGCGCCTAGTCTAGTGCGTCAGAAGACGAGCAGAAACCAACCGTGACACACACCGTCTGGGGCGTCACGGTCTCTGACGGACCAATGATGGTGCGTCAGAAGACGGGATAAAACTGGCTTGTGACGCACACCCCTCTGTGCGTCACAGCGTCTAACGCTCCAACCCAGGTGCATTAGAAGGTGGGGACGCATCCTCTCTGACGCTCCCACACAGGGCGTCACAAGGCTCTGACGCCCCACTCTGGGTGCGTTAGAGGCCTTGACCCACAACGGTCGGATGCCAATGGTCGGATCATCACCTGACGGTCCAACCTAGGCGCGTCACACGCCCTGGCGGTCTATCGTAGGACCGTCAGGCCCACGGACCACCCTATTGGCAAAACATGTCATGTGGCGCACCCTTCATGGGGCGTCACAGACTGTGACGGTCCCTGGAAGGGCCATCACACCGTCCCGATGGCAAAATGGCGGGAAACACCCAAAAACATCAACCACGCCCCCGTACCTCCATAGGAGAGAGGGAAATGAAGGGGGAAGACCCCTAGAGACCCCTAGCAAGCATCTAAGCCATTAAAATGCCAAATCACGGCCTAAAAACATAGATCGGGCGAACTCTCCCCAAATCATGGACCCAACCCGGCATGGAAACCCATCTCTCGGCCTCCCCTCAGGCTAGAAACCACGGGAATGGAACGCGGGGAGCTAGGGAATGTCACCCTACCTCAATCTCGCTTCGAGGCACGCCAGATCGTCCACAAACCGCGAAGAACGCTTTTAGAACCCTCGCTCCTTCACGATTCCCCACAACCTTTACGCCGCCACGATCGCCTCGCCGTCGCCCACGCCGTCGCCCCATGCCGTCTACAGTCGGAGGGGACGCCGCCGCGATCGTCACCGGTCGAATGGGAGAGGGAAAGGGGCGCTCACAGTGGGGGAGGAAGAAGAAAGAGGAAGAAGAAGAAGAGAAGGTGGGGGAGAGAGAGAAAGGTGGGGGTATTTATAGAAAATCTGAAAATCCCAAAAAATATCGAAAAATAAAAAATCACGTTTTCACGATCCTCGGAATGCACCAATCGCAACGGTACCAATCTTGGCTAGATGAATGACCCGGTTCACCCGCAACGAGGTTCCGAAGGAATTGCCGAAACCCGCACGCTGAAATCGGAAAACACGCGAGGAAAAGTCACGGACGCACTCTGGACCTCCGAAACAACTCCAGATCACGCCAATCCGAACACGAAAGATGTCCGAAATGAAATTTTGGACACAACGGAGCCGGACGCTCCCAGAAAGCAGATCCGAGACCCAAAAAGAAGGATCCGAAAGGTCCGAGATATTATAGCCCTCCCCTGATGAGGGCATCTCCCGACACCCCTCTAGCTTTGATCGCCTGCACACTCTTGATATGAATTGATCATGGTCTACACTTGTTATCTTCATTTCCAAAGTTTCATTTTATGTATTTTCTTTTTATTGAGTCCTATCTTATGTATTTTCCTTTATTGAGTCATATGGTTTTAGTCCATTTCCCTTGTTATGTTTAATTGGGCCTTATTACTTTAGTTATGGGCCCATAGGATTGAGTCTAGGATATGCTCGGTCTTTTATCTTATTGTCAAGGGTATTTTGGTCATGTAAAGAATGGTTGCCTATATATAAGCCCCATCTCTCCTCTTGTATTCAACTTTTGATGAATATTGAAGAAAACCCTTTCAAACTCTCTCAATATCTCTCTCTCTCTCATTATCTCTCCATTCTCTCTCCTCCTCTCTCTAAATTTCGAAATTCACTCTCTCTCCTCCCCCTCTCAACCACTTCCAACCCCCACCTACCTCCATTAACTCCCCACAACTTCCCACAACCCCTCTTTAATCCTCACCTAGTCCCAAGGAAGTTCCACCACTCAAAACCCCACCCTCCAACCACCACCTACCCCTTTCACTTCCCTAAGCATATCTCCACCTTCCCAAGGCTGAATTAACTCATTCCAAAGCCCAAATTCGAATCTCCCCTTCCCTCCTTGCTCCCTAGGTCGCACCCCTCCTCTCCCCTCAAGCCAAGTTCGCCCCCTCCTCTCTTCTCCACTCCAGCTTTGTGTGCAGGCCGACCTGCAGTTTAGCACTCTGTTGCAGCGACGTCCACGACTGCATCCTGGTTCTGCTGGTGGCGTGGCCTAACTTTCTGGAAAGGCCTCCCTGTGCTCTTCGCAGGCGAGGTGGAATCACTCCATTCCGAGTTCGTGGCCGTCCGTGAAGGCTGTTCTTCCCCGACTGCGCAGAACCTCTCAGACCAGGAGCCAGAGCGGCAGAGAAGACTCTCCCACGACGAACCTTGAAGGAACCAGTCTTCGAGGTCTTCTACAAAGTTCTTCCTCCCCCTGTCAGCGTCCAGGAACAGAAGGCAGAACCCCGTTCGGCATCCGACAACCAGAGATACCAATTTTCTACCACACCCACGCCGGTCTGCCTCCTCACAGTCTGCACCGACCACCGTCCACTTCTCTGGACACCCAGCTCATCTCCAACATCAGAAGACTTCCCCGTTTGTTTTTCTGCAAAGTAGACTCGTCCACGATTCCAACGAGTCTAGCGGTGCCAAATTTGGAGCTCAGGAGCGATCGTGGCAGCTTCTGCAACCTGCTGTTTCAGACTGAGCTCGGCCAGAGACCAGAGCTGCATCCATCTTCCAGTCACTGGAGCAGTCAGCCCCTAGATCAGAACGTCGTCCAAAAATTCAAGCCGCACCCCTCTCCGGTTAGCAAGCTTTTGGCGCAAGTTTCATCAGATTCCAAGCTCGGTGGAATTATTGGCAGCATCGACATCGGCCCTCTGTCCAGAATTACAGAAGCTAGGCAGAATCGGCAAAGCTCGGAAAGTCGACTCTATCTCGCTCGTTCCCCTCCCCGCTTGGCCGGCTGAAGGCCCCTCCCTGCGTGGAGGTAATTTTTGGTTGTAATACATTAACCCCCACCCCAAGATCCCCCCCTTGCAAGGGGCGTAGTGCTGTACCTCTTCACATTTTCAGGTCAAGCTCCATCGCCGCGGCGATCGGGTGTATACCCTCGCCTCCCGGCGCGCCCTCGTCTCCGAACGGGATCGGTGTCTTCACACCGATCAGGTGAGCTTCTGATCACACCCTTGTAGCTTCATTTCTGCAAATGTAGTATTGCCTTGAATGCCCGTCGGACGGTAAGAGAGTGCTCGGAATTCATTTTAAGCAATATCGTGCCCACCGCGGCCCGTGAGTGAGTGCCACCCCACACCCCGCCTTGCGGGCCAGCCACCCACAAAGTTGGGACTCCCAGGCCCATTGGAGGTCAGCCTTAGCATTGTAAGTCCATTAGGACAATTGGGTCCCGCCTCGGACCCTCACCATCATCTCCCGGACCCACCGGGTGAACGTGTGAACCGAGTGAGCAGAAATCGTCGTTGTGAGAATCATTGAGCGCTTGTATGCTTGCGGGTCTAAGTCCTAGGGTCACCTTATCATATTTAGTGGTCTTTGGGCTGTGCCACATCAAGTGGTATCAGAGCGGTCATAGGCTTGTCCTTACAAGTCTAGTCTTGGGTCACACTAAGTCTTTCATAGGTGCATCCGCACACCCTTGCATAGCCCACCCAACCTTGCATGACCACTCGTAGTGGTACTCGCTTTCAACCCAATACTACATCTTCCAATCCCACAATGAATCCAAAACCCCAAGGGATGCCTACCACTAACACTCATGACTTCAACTACTTCATGAAAGCCTTGACCTATGCCAATGAGCGGCTTGATAACATATCGGGCCGACTCAACCAACTTGGAAAAAATAGGCCCGCCCTAAGGACGGACGATAGGATGGCCCCTTTCCCACTTCCCACCTTTGATGGGACCTCTCCTAGCAAATATTTAGATTGGGAAGCTACAATGGACCAATACTTCAATTGGTATCATATTTCCGAGGATGAAAAGGCATGGGTTGCCAAAATACAACTAACCAAAAGGGCTCAAACTCATTGGTGTAAAATTGAGGGCTTAAGGATAATTAGACGGGAAGCTCCCCTCACCACATGGGAGGACATGAAGGATCAACTAAGGGCTAGGTATGTGTCCCCTTCCCACTCGGATCACCAAAACCCAAGGAGCACTCCCACTCCTCCCACCCCACCCGTCCAAACCCTTATCACTAAAACCCAAGTACCTAAGACCTCCACCTCCCCACCTAACCCCATGAGGTCCCCCACATCCCAACCAAAACCCCCTTCCCTAACCTACACTAGTCAAGCCCCTTTAGCCCCCACTTCCACCCCAAGTGATCCCAAGGGCAAGAGACCCCTAACCAACCCAATTCCCTCCATGGTGACCACCACTCATCCAACCCTCACCATTAAAAACCATGTGGACACCATGTCCACCCCTCCACCAAGGCCCATAATGGCCACCACCCCAAAACCCAAAACCCCTCACCCAACCCACCTCCCGCTTCCTACACCAATCTTACCCCAAATTAGGCCTCCACTACTTCCACTCCCAAGTCCAACCCATGTCCGACCTTGCTCACCTCCTCGAGTGCGCCATGCCTCGACTAACACCAACCCACCCACCATAGACCTTCCTACCCCATTGTCCTTAGGAGTTGCAACCCACACACCTACCCAAGTGGAGAGGGATACCAATTCGGATCCACCTCCCAAAATCAAGGAAATCCAAGGGCCATACAACTCACCCACCCCTCCTAACCTAGTTCCTCAAGAGCTATACACCCTTCCCCATGACACCATCACCATAGATAAGTCCATATTCCTATGGCTCAAGCGAGGCCTCACCATTCCTAGTTTACAACCAAGCCACCTACTCATGGGACATCAATCCCAACTCATTCCCACTCAGCCTCATGTCACTTATCAAACCTCCTATTGTGTAGAAGATTTGGGAGACTTAGTGGCCTACCTACATTGGCAAGTCCACTTGACCGATATGCTAGCCATGAGGCCATCAGAGTCTAGCACCATTAGCCTAGCTTACCCCACCATTGGCTCCATCACTTCCATCTACACCAATGGCCAATTTACAAGTGAGATCATACTCCTTCTTCCCATGGAGGAGGAACCCATCCTAGTCTACTCCCCAACCATTGAGATCCCAAGTACTTTGATTGGCCAACCCATTAGCAACCTTGGCCCAATTATCTTAGAGAGAGATGATTCGCCATTTGAGGACCTTGAGAACATGGAGTACCCCTACCTAGGTGACCCTTACCATAATCCCTTTGACCCTTTTCTATGGGAGCCTAAATCTCCATGTGACCCACTTTCCCTATTCACCACCCACCTCACCTTACCCACATCGCCCATGTCGACCCAAACTCCTCCCTTCCTAGAATCGGGTTACAACATGAGAGCCTTGACCTTAGGCAACAAACACCTTGGGATTGATGAAGTGCCCCACCCCATAACCACGTTCGTAGATCCCTTCGACCCATTCACGTGGACGTTCAAAAGTCATCCCACATCTATGCACATGGAAGTCACCTTTGGGATAAACATGCATGTGTCCAGGCCTACCACACCATTTGACATGATTCATAAGTCGGGTACATTCATCCACATCACCCACATGTCAAGTAGGCAGCATAAGTGGACCATATTCGGATGTATTGGCCCACCTTCATTCATCATGAGTCTTAAGCATGATAGGAGCATACATGGATGTCCGGGTCCCCCGACATTTATCACACCCATGCATAAAAGGTTCATCTATGGATGTCCCGGCCCTCCTAAGACTACCACAGTCTTCATAGCATCAAAGTGTGATCGGTCTACATTTGGCTGCCCAGGTCCACCTTGGCATGCCATTCGTTTCGCACTAACATCGCATCATCATGCATGGCATACGCATTCTCGCAAGCATATAGGAAGGATCAATGAGACTTACAAAAGGCGGGCAGATGCTCATCGGCGCCACTACGAGTTCCAAGTGGGAGACTCGGTGATGGTGAGGACGGAGCAGCTCCTTCCGGGACCTGCCTCCAAGTTGAGGGCACGGGGTTCGGGACCCTTTCGAGTTCTACGATGACTTGGCAGCAATGCTTATGAGCTTGACCTACCAGAAAGCTATGGGGTGCACCCTACCTTCAGTGTGGCGGACCTGGTACCCCACAAAGGCCCCGCGGTGGAACCCAGTGAGGAGCTTGAGCCTTTACCCCCCCTTATGAGAGACACTCCCGGAGGGACTCCACTTTCTAGCTTGAGAGACCGACGAGAGCAGGTAGAGGCAATACTGGATGAGCAGAGTATCATTACGAGGCACAGGGTGTATCAGCGCTATCTGGTTAGGTGGAAGAGCCGTCCCCCGATCGAGGATACATGGGTGAGTCGGGAGGATTTGATATGCTTGGATCCCGACATGATGGAGCAGTACGACAGCCAGGCAGACCCATACTCGACAGGGTCGAGCTCTCCCCACCCCGGGGGATTTGATGAGGGCATCTCCCGACACCCCTCTAGCTTTGATCGCCTGCACACTCTTGATATGGATTGATCATGGTCTACACTTGTTATCTTCATTTCCAAAGTTTCATTTTATGTATTTTCTTTTTATTGAGTCCTATCTTATGTATTTTCCTTTATTGAGTCATATGGTTTTAGTCCATTTCCCTTGTTATGTTTAATTGGGCCTTATTACTTTAGTTATGGGCCCATAGGATTGAGTCTAGGATATGCTCGGTCTTTTATCTTATTGTCAAGGGTATTTTGGTCATGTAAAGAATGGTTGCCTATATATAGGCCCCATCTCTCCTCTTGTATTCAACTTTTGATGAATATTGAAGAAAACCCTTTCAAACTCTCTCAATATCTCTCTCTCTCATTATCTCTCCATTCTCTCTCCTCCTCTCTCTAAATTTCGAAATTCACTCTCTCTCCTCCCCCTCTCAACCACTTCCAACCCCCACCTACCTCCATTAACTCCCCACAACTTCCCACAACCCCTCTTTAATCCTCACCTAGTCCCAAGGAAGTTCCACCACTCAAAACCCCACCCTCCAACCACCACCTACCCCTTTCACTTCCCTAAGCATATCTCCACCTTCCCAAGGCTGAATTAACTCATTCCAAAGCCCAAATTCGAATCTCCCCTTCCCTCCTTGCTCCCTAGGTCGCACCCCTCCTCTCCCCTCAAGCCAAGTTCGCCCCCTCCTCTCTTCTCCACTCCAGCTTTGTGTGCAGGCCGACCTGCAGTTTAGCACTCTGTTGCAGCGACGTCCACGACTGCATCCTGGTTCTGCTGGTGGCGTGGCCTAACTTTCTGGAAAGGCCTCCCTGTGCTCTTCGCAGGCGAGGTGGAATCACTCCATTCCGAGTTCGTGGCCGTCCGTGAAGGCTGTTCTTCCCCGACTGCGCAGAACCTCTCAGACCAGGAGCCAGAGCGGCAGAGAAGACTCTCCCACGACGAACCTTGAAGGAACCAGTCTTCGAGGTCTTCTACAAAGTTCTTCCTCCCCCTGTCAGCGTCCAGGAACAGAAGGCAGAACCCCGTTCGGCATCCGACAACCAGAGATACCAATTTTCTACCACACCCACGCCGGTCTGCCTCCTCACAGTCTGCACCGACCACCTGTCCACTTCTCTGGACACCCAGCTCATCTCCAACATCAGAAGACTTCCCCGTTTGTTTTTCTGCAAAGTAGACTCGTCCACGATTCAACGAGTCTAGCGGTGCCAAATTTGGAGCTCAGGAGCGATCGTGGCAGCTTCTGCAACCTGCTGTTTCAGACTGAGCTCAGCCAGAGACCAGAGCTGCATCCATCTTCCAGTCGCTGGAGCAGTCAGCCCCCAGATCAGAACGTCGTCCAAAAATTCAAGCCGCACCCCTCTCCGGTTAGCAAGCTTTTGGCGCAAGTTTCATCAGATTCCAAGCTCGGTGGAATTATTGGCAGCATCGACATCGGCCCTCTGTCCAGAATTACAGAAGCTAGGCAGAATCGGCAAAGCTCGGAAAGTCGACTCTATCTCGCTCGTTCCCCTCCCCGCTTGGCCGGCTGAAGGCCCCTCCCTGCGTGGAGGTAATTTTTGGTTGTAATACATTAACCCCCACCCCAAGATCCCCCCCTTGCAAGGGGCGTAGTGCTGTACCTCTTCACATTTTCAGGTCAAGCTCCATCGCCGCGGCGATCGGGTGTATACCCTCGCCTCCCGGCGCGCCCTCGTCTCCGAACGGGATCGGTGTCTTCACACCGATCAGGTGAGCTTCTGATCACACCCTTGTAGCTTCATTTCTGCAAATGTAGTATTGCCTTGAATGCCCGTCGGACGGTAAGAGAGTGCTCAGAATTCATTTTAAGCAATATCGTGCCCACCGTGGCCCGTGAGTGAGTGCCACCCCACACCCCGCCTTGCGGGACCCACAAAGTTGGGACTCCCAGGCCCATTGGAGGTCAGCCTTAGCATTGTAAGTCCATTAGGACAATGGGGTCCCGCCTCGGACCCTCACCATCATCTCCCGGACCCACCGGGTGAACGTGTGAACCGAGTGAGCAGAAATCGTCGTTGTGAGAATCATTGAGCGCTTGTATGCTTGCGGGTCTAAGTCCTAGGGTCACCTCATCATATTTAGTGATCTTTGGGCTGTGCCACATCATCCCCCCTTCAACAAATTTCATCCTCGAAATTTAAGAACAAAGCTCAGGGGAGGAAGAGAGAACTCACTCGAACAGGAAAGGGAACTGCTGACGCATCTCATCCTCACGCTCCCAAGAAGCCTCACCACCAGAGTGCCGCTGCCGCACCACCTTAACTAAGGGGATGATCATGTTCCGCAGGCGCTGCTCTCGCCTATCCTCAATGCGGACGGGAAACTCTGAGAGAGAAAGATCTAGAGTCACCTCGGGCCAAACAGAATCCTCAAGCACATGAGAGTCTTCGGGCATATACTTCCACAACATCGAGACGTGGAACACGTCATGTACCGACGCCAACTCAGAGGGTAACTGCAGCCGATAGGCTACCTCACCAATGTGCTCTACGATGAGGAAAGGACCGACATAGCGGGGACTCAACTTCCCACACCGTCCAAAGCGCATTACCCCCTTCATCGGAGAAACTCTCAAGAACACACGATCACTAATGGCGAAAGTGAGAGGCTGCCTCCTCCGGTCAGCATAGCTCTTCTGCCGACTCTGGGCCGCCAACATGTTCTGACGAACCAGGTGCACGACATTCACACACTGCTGCACCAACTCCGGTCCCGTCAAAACACGCTCACCAACCTCGAACCAATCAAGTGGAGTCCGACACGGACGCCCATACAACGCCTCATAAGGAGCCATGCCGATGCTCGAATGATAGCTGTTGTTGTAGGCAAACTCCACCAATGGTAGGTGGTGAAACCAACTCCCCTGCCATTCAAGGCAACATGATCTCAACATGTCCTCCAAAATCTGGATGGTCCTCTCTGACTGACCGTCCGACTGAGGATGATATGCTGAGCTAAATGCGAACTCCATGCCAAGAGCTCGCTGGAAACTCCTCCATAATCCAGAAGTGAAACGCGGATCTCGATCTGACACAATGGAAATGGGAATCCCATGCAAAGACACGATCCGCTCCACATAGAGACGAGCCAACTTGGGCACACTCTAACTGACCTTGATCAGTAATAATCGAGCCACTTTCGTCAGCCTATCCACCAACAACCAAATACTATCCTGCCCACTCGGAGTCATCGGCAATCCCACCACAAAATCCATGGTCACGTGGTCCCATTTCCACGCAGCAACATCTAAGGGCTGAAGAGTACCTCCTGGTCGCTGATGCTCTGCCTTCACCTGCTGACAGGTCAGGCACCTAGCCACGAACTCGACAACATCTCTCTTCATTCCAGGCCACCAGAACTACCTCCGTAAGTTCCGATACATCTTTGTCGCACCATGATGTACGGTGTACCTGCTCCCATGAGCCTCGCGCAACACCGCATGACAAACCTGATCCTCGGCGGGGACGTACACCCTACCATGGAACCTCACAGCACCGTCCTCATTAAGTTCCACATCAGCCATAGCCAAAATCCGGGGCAACTCCAGGTCCGCATGCTGAGCCTCTGTCACCTGACGACGGATAGCAGGGGTGACAGTCAGACTCGCGAGCACTACTAACCCTGCCTCTCGGGAAATCTTGAGCCTGAATGACACTTCGGGCACTTGTTCCCAGAGCCTCCACTTCCTCAACATCAAGGCACTGACCGCAACCTTCCGACTCAACACATCGGCAGGGACATTCATCCTACCCGACTGATAAGATAGGGTGAAGTCATAATCCTTCATATACTCCATCCAACGTCTCTGCCTGAGGTTAAGGTCTCTCTGAGTGAACACATACCTCAAACTCTGATGGTCAGTGAACACCTCGAACTTCTCACCGTACAGATAATGCCTCCAGATCTTCAACGCGAAGATCACCGCTGCCAACTCAAGGTCATGGGTCGGGTAGTTCTCCTCATGTGGCTTCAGCTGCCGTGAAGCATACGCCACCACTCTACCATGCTGCATCAACACAACACCCAATCTGACCCCAGAAGCATCTGTACATACCACAAAACCTCCCGATCTAGAAGGTAAAACCAACACTGGAGCTGAGGTGAGCAATCTCTTCAGCTCCCTGAAACTCTGCTCACACTCATCAGTCCAGACAAAAGGCATATCCTTCCACGTAAGTCTGGTCATCATGGCCGCAACGCGAGAGAAATCCTGGATAAACCTCCGATAATAGCCCGCAAGCCCCAAGAAACTCCGGATCTCCGTCACAGACCTTGGCCTCGGCCACTGCATTACTGCCTCGACCTTGGCGGGATGCACGAAAATACCATCACCAGAGATCACGTGCCCCAAAAAGTGCACCTCACGAAGCCAGAACTCACACTTACTGAGCTTCGCATACAACTGGTGATCTCGTAGCGTCTGCAGCACCACACCCAAATGGTACGTGTGCTCCTCCGCAGACCGTGACTAAATAAGGATGTCGTCCACAAACACGACCACGAACTGGTCCAAATAGGGACGAAACACCCTCTGCATCAAATCCATAAATGCTGCGGGGGCATTGGCAAGCCCGAACGGCATCACCAAGAACTCTTAATGCTCATATCTCGAGCTGAACGCAGTCTTCTCCACGTCCGACTGTCGAATCCGCAACTGATAATAACCGGACCACAAATCAATATGCGAGAACACTCGAGCAGACTGAAGCTGGTCGAATAAGTCATCAATCCGTGGCAACGGATACTTGTTCTTAACGGCTACCTCGTTCAACTGCCGGTAGTGTCAATGCACAGCCTCAGACTACCATCCTTCTTGTTCACGAACAACACTGGCGCACCCCAAGGGGAGAAGCTAGGACGAATATACCCCTTGGCCAGCAACTCCTGCAACTGTGCCCTCAACTCTCTCAACTCAGCGGGAGCCATACGGAAAGGAGCCTTCGACAAAGGTCCCGTACCAGGCACAATCTCAATCATAAAATCAATCTCTCGCTGGGGAGGTAATCCAAGTAAGTCCTCCATAAAAACATCGGGAAACTTGCACACCACCGGAATGTCCTCGACATCCGGCTCCATCCGGTCCACCACGACCACAGAAGCGAGAAAACCCTGGCAACCCGTGTCAAGCAAACGACGAGCCCTAATAGCCGAAATAAGAAAGCGGGAAGAGGAAGACCTAATACCTTAGAAATAGAAGGTGGGTCCATGAAATCGTCGAAAATACACCCTCTTCGAGCCGTTATCTACCAACGCATGATGTGCCTCGAGCCGATTCATGCCCAAAATCACATCAAAGTCCTGAAGTGGCAACGCATAAAGCCTGGCCGGCAAACTCCGCCCTTCAACCCACATTGGAACCTCATCAAAATAATATGGAGTGATCATAAAATCACCCGAAGGCAACTCCACTGCCAAATCACAAGGCAACTGGGTCACCGGCTCCTCGATACTCAGCGTGAAATCCTCCGAAATAAATGAATGAGACGCGCTAGAATCAAACAAAACCCGAGCCGCACAACCCAAAATCTGAACGGTACCTTCCACGAGCTGCGACACCACTGCCTCTGCCCTTGTCATGTGTGTAATCTGGCCACGAGCTCTCTGCCTGCCTCCCACACTCACTGACCTAGGTAGCGGCGGATACTGCCCCTGCTGCTGCTGCTGCTGTGGCCTCTGCTGCTGGGGATACTACTGCTGCGGAGGGATCTGCTACTGCTACTGCTACCTCTGAGGACAGTCACGTGCCATATGCCCTGGCTGGTCACACCTGAAACAAATCACCGGTGCCGTGCACTGCCTGCCTGGATGGGACTCGCCACACCGAGAACACGGTCCTCGTGATCCACCCACTGATCTCTGACGTTGAAAAGGGACCGGCTGTTGTACACTGCCCGATGACGCCTGCCTCTGATCCTTGTGCTTCTTACGGAAACTATTCTTGAGAAACTTCTTCACCTTCGAGCCAAAAGACACAAATCCTGTCACTAACACCGCCGGTGTCGGCGCTCCTGAACCACCCGTCGCATGCTGAAAAGAGCCCTGCTGCTGGGTAGCCGACTGCTGGCTGCGGCTTGACAAGGATTGCCCTTGGCTAATTGGTCCCCGAGTCCTTTGCATATCCATCTCCAAGGACGCCGCTACACGAGAAGCCGTCTCCAAATCAGTGGCAGCGTTCGCGATCAAATGGTGCCTTAGCTCCTGCCTCAAGCCCTGCATGAACTACGCGGTTTTCACCTTCTCATGCTTCATGATGTGAGGTGCATAACGACCCAGCTCAACAAATCGGGCCCTATACTGCAACACGGACATGTCACCCTGGACCAGCTCTAAAAACTGATGCATCCTCTGCGTAGCAATATACTCTGGGTAGTAAGCATGCTCAAAAGCACTGACAAAGTCGCCCCACGTAATCTGCTCAAGGGGACGAGACTGGAAGGACGTCTTCCACTCAAAAGACCACCACGAATGAGTTGTGCCCTGCAACTGGTTGTAGGCCAACATCACCCTATCCTCCGCAGTACACCGCATGGAACTGAACACCCGCTCCATCTCGTCGAGCCAACTCCGAGCCAAATCAGGGTCAGGCTGGCTGCCATAGTAAGGTGGATAGAACTGCATGAAATCCCTCACTGCTTGACCTGGCCCACCCCTGGTCGACGAGCCCTCACCAGCCTCTCCACCGAACTGCTGCGACATAAGCTGGTACATGCCACGGAAGAAATCCTCGGCCCCCGGAATCCTTGCAGTATCCGTTACCTCGGTGGCCGCTGGTGGCACTCTACCCTGCTCCTCCAGAACCTCCTGCTGGATCTCCTGAGCCCCAGCCGACTGCCCCTACTGAGAGCGACTACTCCGCCTCGGCGCCATACTCGCTCCTGAAGCAAAAGACAGAAAACACGGAAACGACAAGGTCAATGAAAACACACGATGCCCGATGCCAGCGTCAATTGTACGTCATTGCTGTGGACTAGTGGACCACTGCAATTACTTATGATTCTCGTATAATCCTACAACCGCGCTCTGATACCAGCTATAACGACCTGAGAATCTGATTATCGGGAAGGCCCGATAACCCGAGACTCGCACCGCCACCCACGAGCCCGAAGACTCGGAAGCTTTAGAAGGATGGTGTGGAGACTACACAAGTATCACAAATAATTACAGAAATTAAATAGTTTATATGATTAAGCAGGAAATAAATTAACATTTTACATGATACATGGTCCACAAGATATAACAAAATAATAACAGTAGTCCACAACTAGTACAGAGACAAGAAAGAAAAGTACAGCTACACGGGGCATATCCCGGCTCTGACCTCTGGCACTAACGCTGGGTACCCGAACCACGCTGAGCCTCAGACGCGCTCCCCTGAAGCCACACGTCGCCTAAAACACGGTGAAAACATGCAGGGAATGAGTCTCAGAACAAGACTCAGTAGGGATCACTCGAACCCTACCTCGCAAAATAGAAAACCGCTACACTAGAAGTAAGCGAGTACCTCAGAAGTGAAAAAGTCATGCAACTATAACACTGGTCTCACGGCACGAAAATCGACACACGCACTATGGCGAGACAACCGGAACTCATCGGTCAACCCGACAAAAACCCGAAGGTCGAAGTCACAGAGACTGCCAGTCTGTCACTCCCGAATCAACAGGAGTACCTCCCACTAGAAGCACAGTCGGTAGCATCCCCTGACGTCTTACACCGCACTGCAGGTGTCCGCCTAGTACGATAGCCTGGCACAGTAGCCCCCGGCGGAGGCAAGGACACCGTACAAGTAACCACAAAACAAGTGACTAGCTGGGGTTAGGCCCATTGGCATGGGTCCAACCGCCCCCAACCACGTGTGCACACACAGACCGTGCGTCCCTGGTCTGGCCCTCTGGACCGGTTTTCCCCTCAGCCGAACTCTGGCTGCTAGACGCAGGGTCCGAAGGAAAGTAGTCTAAAATCATCCTCAGGGTAGCCTCTCCACCACTCCCTAGTGGGACCACTAAACATGTAAGCATGCTACGACTAGTGGAGGGTCACTAAAGGAGTAGACTCTCAAGTCAACGGAAAATAACGTCCGAACCCGACGAAGTACGGGGACCGTTCCACGTACCAGCACCGTCGCACGATGACCACGGTCGGAGAAGAAACGGGACTGTGAACCACCTGGTGCAGTCCAGAGCCTGGCGGTCCACCCTTGGTGCGCCACAGGCTCTGATGGTCTATCACTGGGCCGTCACCGCAGTCTAACGGTCCAACACAGGCGCGTCAGGCTCCCAGTGCAAAACCGATTATGACGCTCCAGTCCTGGTGCGTCACAGTCTCTGACGTGCCTAGCCTGGTGCGTCAGAAGACGAGCAGAAAGCAACTGTGACGCACACCGCCCGGGGCGTCATGGTCTCTAACGGACCAACGATGGTGAGTTCGAAGATGGGAAAATTGACTTGTGACGCACACCCCTCGGTGCGTCACAGCGTCTAACGCTCCAACCCAGGTGCGTTAGAAGGTGGGGACGCGTCCTCTCTGACGCTCTCACACAGGGGCGTCACAAGGCTCTGACGCCCCACCCTGGGTGCGTCAGAGGCCTTGACCCCCAACGGTCAAACCACAATGGTCGGATGCCAACGGTCGGATCCTCACCTGATGGTCCATCTTAGGCGCGTCACATGCCCTCGAGGTCTATCGTAGGACCGTCAGGCCCACGGACCACCCTATTGGCAAAACATATCTTGTGGCGCACCCTTCATGGGGCGTCACGGACTGTGACGGTCCCTGGAAGGGCCGTCACACCGTCCCGATGGTAAAACGGTGGGAAACGCCCAAAAACACCAACCACACCCCCATACCTTTCATAGGAGAGGGGGAAATCAAGGGGGGAGCCCCCTTGGGACCCCTAGCATGCATCTAAGCCATTAAAATGCCGAATCTCGGCCTAAAAATATAGATCGGGCAAACTCTCCCCAAATCATGGAAAACCCCAACCCGACATGGAAACCCATCTCTCGGCCTCCCCTCGGGCTAGAAACCACGGGAATGGAACGCGGGGAGCTAGGGAACGTCACCCTACCTCAATATCGCTTCGAGGCACGCCAGATCGTCCACATACCGCGAAGAACGCTTTTAGAACCCTCGCTCCTTCACGATTCCCCACAACCTTTACGCCACCACGATCGCCTCGCCGTCACGCCGTCGCCCCGCGCCGTCTGCAGCCAGAGGGGACGCCGCTGTGGTCGTCGCCGGTCGAATGGGAGAGGGAAAGGGGCGCTCACGGTGGGGGAGGAAGAAGAAAGAGGAAGAAGAAGAAGAGAAAGTGGGGGAGAGAGAAAAAGGTGGGGGTATTTATAGAAAATCCAGAAATTTCAAAAAATACCAAAAAGTAGAAAATCACGTTTCCGCGATCCTCGGAACGCACCAATCGCATTGGTACCAATCTTGGCTAGGTGAACGACCTGGTTGACCCGCAACGAGGTTCCGAAGGAATTGCCGAAACCCGCACGCAGAAATCAGAAAACATGCGCGGAAAAGCTGCAGACGCACTCTGGGCCTCCGAAACGACTCCAGATCGCGTCGATTCAAACACGAAAGATGTCCGAAATGAAACTTCGGACACAACAGAGCCAGACTCTCTGAGAAAGTAGATCCGGGACCCAAAAAGGAGGATCCAAAAGTTTCAGGATATTACATCAGCTCCTCATCTGCCATAATGTGCGGTGCATAACGCCCCAGCTCAATGAACCTGGATCGGTACTACATCACAGCCAAATCTTCTTGGGTCAACTCTAAGAACTGACGCTTCTTCTGTGATCGGATAAAGGACGGACAAAATGCACGCTCGAAAGCCGTGACGAACTCCCTCTACGCTATCTGTCGAATGGGGCGAGACTGGAACGCTGCCCCCCATTCTACCGTCCACCATGTCCGGGCTGACCCCTATAACCGATGGCTTGCCAACATCACTTTCTCCTCCTCAGCGCACTTCATAGAACTGAATATCCTCTCCAAGTCATCTAACCACTCTCGGGTCATCTCAGGATCTGACTGCCCGCTAAAAAGAGGCTATTGGAACTGCAAGAACTCCTTCAACACACGGCCACGACCACCCCGAGATGACGAACCCTCGCCAGCATCACCCCCTTGCTGCTGAAGAACATACTGATACATGCCTCTGAAGAACTCCTCTGCCCCAAGAACTCTTGCCTCTCTAGCTGGATCTTCCAGAAGCGTTGCTCTGCTCTGCCCTTCCTGACCCTCACCTGACTCTCCATGCTGGGATCGAGTCCTCCTTATTGGCGCCATAGCCCTATTAATAAGGAAACAATCAGTGGAATCAATAAAACACATAGAGCCTTAAGCCAGTCGCTGACTATACAGGACATTCATGGACCTTCTAAACCACTGTAATCATTTCAGGTTCTTATGTACCTCCACAACCTCGCTCTGATACCAACTGTAGCGACCTAGGAACCGAGTGCCGGAAAGGAACTGGGACGACTCCAACCTCGGCCCGCCACCCACGAGCCCGAAGACTCGGAAGGGTTAAAGGATGGTGTGAGGGTACAAGAGAATCTAAAATAACTGCAGAGCTAGCACAATTAACTAAATAAAGTGCATGGAATTAAACAAATAATCACTAAATAGCTACAAGGTCCAGAGTATCTCATGTCCAAAATAGGTACAGTCAACAGAAAGAAAAGTACAAGTGGCATACCTCGGCTCTGGAAACTGACGACTAACCCTAGCTACAAGACCCGCCGTGAGCCTCGGACGCGCCTCTCGACGACCCTGCCTCACCTGAAAACACAGGGGTGAGCCTCATTTCATTGGCTCAGTAGGGATCACGCAGACCCCCACCTCGCAACGAGGAAAACAAGACATCAAGGAAAGTACACCAAACAACAGGAGTACGACAGTAATGTAATAAATAAACGAAAAATCTCACTATGACTACTGCACTGATTGCGTACCACACCGACCAAGGTCCGACGGGAAAACATGTCTGTACCTACCAGAAGACAAGAGCACCACCCACTAGAAGCAAAGCCGGATGCATCCCCTGACGTCTTACACTGCACCTCAGTGTCTCCCTACACGCCCCACGCGGAGACTGAGACACACAACAAGTACCACAAACAAGGACTAGCTGGGGTCGCGCTCGTCAACGCGGATCCGACTGCCCCCAACTATGTGTGCACACACAGACCATGCGCTCTAGGTCAGGCCCTCTAGCTGATTCTTCCCCCCAACCCGGACGCAGGCTGCAAAGGCGAGGGGCCCTACGGTAACTAGTCTAACAACTGTCACTCACGGGTAAGTCGCTCCACAACTCCCGGGTGGGTCAGCACACGCATGTTGTAAGAAGGTTACGACTAGTGGACAGGTCACTGGAGGTAAGACTCAACTCACGGAAACCACCGATCGAAAGGAAATGGAGTGCCAGTCCTCCCAGGGCCGTTTCTCCAAATGGCGGCCAACCCTGGACCGCAAGGCGAGCCTAGCTATAATGTCCCGAGTTTTTTGGACATTTTTTAGATCTGGATCCGTGGGTTTCGGATCATTTTCGGGAGTCCCAGAGCGTGTTTTATAGTTTACGCGTGTTTTTCCCTGACGAACCTACGGAACCCCGTATCGTGTAAACCATTATGTTCTTCTACTCCGGTACGATACCAGTGCGTTGAGCATGTTCCGAGGATCGAGGAAATGATTTTTCTCAATCTTCCACGTTTTTCATAATTTCTGGATTTTATATAAATGGCCCCTTTTCTTTTCCTTTTTCCTTCCTTCTTCTTTTTCTTCTCTTTCTTCTTCCCGTGACTGCACCCCCGCTCCCCGACCATTGTTTCCTCTCCCCCGTTTGACGAGCTCGCAGCGCTCTCTCCCTCTTTGGCTGTTGGCGGCAAGCCGAGGTGGTGGCGCGGTGACGACGGCGGCGGCGAGGCGGTGGCATTTACGCGGCGTGGGGCGTGGTGTTCATGAACGGTGAGATTTTAAGATCAGCGATGATCCGACGGATTTCGAGCTTCTTTGAGATAGGGGGATGGATCCCTAGCCCTTGTGCTTCCCTTCCCCACATTTTGTAGGCCGAGGTGAGGCCGAGAGTGAGTTTATTTCACGCTGAGGGTTAAACCGTATGTTTGGGGTGAGCGGCAGTTTTCGGCCGATTCGAGACTTGATTGCGGTTTGGATTGAGTTTTCCAATAGTAGGAATGTCCGGGGATGAATCCCCCTTGTTCTCTCCTTTGTTTAGAGGTGAATGGGGCGTGGAACCGAGCTCACGAAGGAGCTCGGTCCGTCTCCCAGAAATTGCAGGAGGCGGCCACATTAGTGGTCGCCTGTGCCCTGGTCTAGGCGGCCAAGACCCTGGCCGCCCAGGGGTGTTGGGCGGCGAGCACTCTGGCCGTCCTCACCCAATCAGGCCCAGGATTGGGCGGCCAGCCCGATGGCCGCCCAGGCCTTGTGAAGCTCAGGTGCTGTGGCCGCCCAGGCCTCAGGGCGGCCAGAAGTCTGGCCGCCCAGCCCTGTCAGCCCCGGGGTGCCGTTCTTCGCGTTTCTTGCCCCCGACGTGGCTGTACGGGTTTCGGTTTCACGGACGAGGTATCCACATGATGTCTATTAATCTGGGCTTCCTATGTAGGTCATTAAGGGTCATCCTTATGAGGAATTGTGTCTGTAGGGGTGTTATTCCCAGCTTGTGTCACCGAGAGTTAGTTTTGGTACGGAGGGTTGTCTCCGTACCTCGTTAGCGTGTGACCAGTGGTTTCCGTGAGTCGAGTCTCACCTCTAGTGACCTGTCCACTAGACATAGCTTTCCTGCGCACGCGTGTGCGAACCCACTTGGGAGTGGTGGAGAGCGTGACCCAAGAGAGACGGTTTTTAAGCAGGTTACCATAGGGCCCCCACGCGCAGCCGAGTCCGGGCTTCACGGGAAGAACCAGCTATGGCATCCGACCTAGGGCGCATGGTCTGTGTGTGCACACTTAGTTGGGGGCGTAGGACCCGCGCTGAAGAGCGTGACCTCGGCTAATCCTTGTTCTGTGTTCCTGGTTACTAGTACGGTGTCTCAGTCTCCGCCTGGGGCGTGGTAGCGAGATACCTGAGGCTGTGGACTAAGTTGTCAGTGGACGCATCCGGCCTTGCTTCTAGTGGGTGGTACTCTTGTCTCCTGGCAGGTACAGACTCGTGTTTTGTCGGATCGAGGTTGGTTTGTATGGTACGATTAGCTGTAGAGAGCTCTTTCCGTTTATTTATTACTGCTTTTTGATTCTACCGTACTTTCGTTAGGTAGTGTTACCTTCCACACTTGTGCATTCCTTTCCACCTTGTTCCTTTCATGCGAGGTGGGGGCCCGCGGAATCCCTACTGAGCCAATGAAATGAGGCTCACCCCTATATTTTCAGGTGAGGCGGGGTCGTCGAGAGGCGCGACAGAGTTTCAGCGTGGTTCCAGTAGCCAGGGCCGGGGTATGCCCCGTGTACTTGTACTTTTCTTTCTGTTGACTGTACTTATTTTGGACATGAGATACAATGGACCTTATAGCAGTTTAGCTATTTATTTAATTTCTTGCATTATTATTTAGTTGTATATTATGCTATCTCTGCAGTTATTTCAGCTTCTCCTGTATCCCCACACCATCCTTTAACCCTTCAGAGTCTTCGGGCTCGTGGGTGGCGGGCCGGGATTCGAGTAGCGCCGTTTCTTTCCGGTACTCGGATCTCGGGTCATTACACTAGTGGTCTCCTCGAGACCGCCAAGCACATAAAGGCGGCCATGCCACGGGGTGGAATAGCGGCCCATCGCGAGGCCGCTACCCCCCCCTGGCGGTCATCAGTTGACCGCAACCACCCAGAAACGGCCATATATTCCTTGACCGCCACCGGGCAGGGGTCCCCCAACGTTCAAAAACCCCGCACCTCGAGGTGCATTGACCAGACCGAGGAAATGGTCATCGGCTGAGCGCTACGCCAGGGGTAGCGATCAGTCACAAGACCGCAACCCGAGCTTGGTGGTCCCAGGCGGACCGCTAAGCTCAACCGACATTCAAAAATGCTTGGCGGCCTCCTACGAACCGCCAAATGGAGGTTGCGGTCCCTGATAGGACCGCAACCCCAACCCGAGCGCGAAATCGGCATGAACGGCGAAAAAACCCCAATCCACGCCCCAATCACCCCCAGATGATGGGGAAACAAAGGGGAACTCTTCCCCAACCCTCCTAACATGATTCTATACCCATAGATCGGTCAAAAACCTCCAAAAACCTTAGATCCGACCCTCAACCCCAAAATATGGATTTAACCCTCCCGGCACAAATCACACCCCTCTCGGCCTCTCCTCGGCCTAGAAATCACGGGGAATGCAGGAAAGAGGGCAAGGATCCATCCCCCTACCTCAAGGAAGGCCGAAACCACCAGATCGTCGTCGATCTTCAAATCACGCTCAAACCTCGAACTTCACACCCTCGTCGCGAGATCACCACCACCACGCTCGCCTTGCCATCGCAGTCATCACCGAGCTGCCACCTTGGTCCGCCGTCTGTCGCCAGAGGAGGAGGGCGCGTCACGTTTGTTCACGGGGGAGAGAGGGCAACGGTCGGGAGGGGGAGCTGGGTGTCACTGGAGGGAAAGAGAAGAAGAATAAAGAAGAAAAAGAAAAAGGGTTTAATATATATGAATCCGAAAAATCCGAAAAATGTGGAAAATTGGGAAAAAAATCATTTCCCTGATCCTCGGAACACGCTCGACGCACTGGTACCGTTCCGGAGTAGGAGAACACAACGGTTCGCCCTATACGGGGTTCCGAAGGCTCGTCAGGGAAAAACACGCGTAAACCATAAAACACGCTCTGGGACCCCCGAAAGTGATCCGAAACTCACGGATCCAGATCCGAAAAATGATCGAAAAACTCGGGACATTACAGACTGCCTCCATCTCATAGGCCTAGTGGAACGGGGTCTCCCCAGTGGCAACGTGAGCGGTAGTGCGGTATGCCCAAAGGACACTGGGCAACACGTCTACCCATGATTGGCCATCTTGCTAGAGGCGGGTCTTGATGCCATGTAGGAGGGTCCTGCTCACGTTCTCGACCAGCCCTTTGGCTTGGGGGAGCCCCACCGAGGTGTAATGATTCCAAATACCTAGCTCTGAGCACCTTTCCCAGAAGCGCACTCTGTCGAACTAGTGCCCATGATCGGTGGTGAGCACTTAGGGTATCACAAACTGACTGATGATGCTCCGTAGGATAAACTTCCAAGTCACCTCGCCAGTGATTTTGGCGAGTGGTTCCGCCTTGTCTCACTTGGTGAAGTAGTCTATGGCAATGATTAGGAACTTACTTCATCCCTGAGCTTTCGTGAAGGGACCGAGGATGTCTACTCCCCACCTAACAAAGGGGCGAGGTTCCATTAGGTTGTGGAGTAGGGTCACCGGCTAGTGCTGGAGGTGTCCAAACTGCTGGCACTGGTCGCACTACTGTGCATAGTCAAGACTATCATTCTACATGGTAGGCCACTAATACCCTTGGCAAAGAAGGATCTTGGAGAGCGCTCGCCCTCCGACGTGGCTTCTGCAGAGCCCTTCGAGGACCTAAAATATGGCCAGCTCAGCTTCGGAGGGGAGCAAACATTTAAGAACGGGTAGAGAGAGAACGCCGATAAAGGTGCCCGTTGATAAGGGAGAAGTGGGCAGCCCACGCTTTGACTTGTCTTGCCTCTGATTGGCCCTCGGTGTGAACGACGTCACAGAAAAGAAGAAGAAGAGATAAAAACGATGGGCTGAAACTATCACGGGAGATGTCCTCGCTCGTTTTAACCCGTGAGGAAAGAAAAATCACACGTGAGTGCGTGTGTGTTTTATGAAGTGTGATTGCCAGGGTCTAGGACCCCAAAAATACAAAGAAACCTCATCGCGCATATACCTTGGATGTGGGAGAGTTGTGCGGGTTCCTTCTTTCTCTTCCCATAGTCGGCTAATGAAGAGAGTTTTCTGTTTGATTACCCTTGCAAGAAAATAAACAAACACCAAACTGGATTAGAAATAACAAGGAATTAGTATCAACCCCTTGTGATGAACAACAATGAAATCATGAATAAATACATACCTTGTTGGTGTTGTTTTAAACCCCTTTGGGATGCAAAGGGTAGGGAATTGATATGATGAATGAGATTTGTGCAGAATTGCACTTGGATGACAACAACAAATGATGGCAAATGATGCATGCAAAGTTAACATGATAAGCTAGAATTGAAAATAAGGTGAGAAAAGCTTATTGATGGCACCGGCGATGGGCTTCGAGGAGGGCTCTGAGGTCGTGAGGATGTCGTGCACGTGCAGGGGATGAGAAAATCACCTTCTCCCAAAAGATCAGGCACTCAAACCTTTAGTAGAAACTTCCCTCAATCCCAAAATGGAACCTTACGAACCTGAAGAGATTTCTCTAGAGTTTCCCCTCCCCTTAATGAGGATTCGAAGCCCCAATTTTGAAGCCCGGGGTGCCCTATTTATAGGCAGAAGGGCCAAAATTGCGTCCTTGAGGTAGAACGCCTATTAAAGAAAACGTCCCATTGACTGGACGCGTGTTCTTATTTAATGCATCCTTTGCATTGGATATTTTATTTTAAAGGTGTCTCTTGAAAAGGACATCTTTTTCTCCTCTCAACGCATAGGGCGGATCTAAACTTTGATGAGAAAGACACGTCCCTAGATGGGGATGCCTTTTAAACATGCATGCATTGAAATTCGTTATTTTCAGTGCCTAACTTTGGCGCACAGTGGGAAAACTTAAAACACGTCCTTTCATTGGGATGCCCTTTCAAAGATGTCCCTTTTATTGGACGCCTAGTCTGGTCCGCGTAAACTCATGCTTTTCAAAAAAAGATTTTTTTTAAATAAAAAAATCTCCAAACCAACCTGCGTGAAGAGGGGCGATCTCGCGCTGGTCCTGAGCTGGAGGAGATGACCACCTATCAGTGAACTGCAAGGAAGAAAAATGGATCAGGGGGCCCAGGGATGGTTCCCTAGGGAAAACCCTCCGATGTCTAAGTCAGTAGAGCAGTGGTGGAAGCTATGAAGGGAGGAGGAAGGAGATGCACAAGATCCCTCTCCCCAAGGTGGTGAAGTGGTTTCTACTCAGGGAGTTTTAGGCGTATGTTGGCCTTACCTTTCGCTGGAGGGAGTCCCAGGTTTAAATAGTGCGCCAGCCTTATGAGTCCCGTAAGCTGAGGAGTTTCAGGGAGGGCTCTTACGACCTCGACGTGGGCTCTTTACGTCCTCGACGTGGGATCTTTATAGCCTTGTGGAGTCATGGGCCCCCTTATCTTCGTAAACTCTTGCTCAGAAAGGGCTCTTAACGGTAGGGTGGATAAGTAACCTTCGATCGACCCAAGCGTGAAGAGTGCTGGCCCTGTCCCGGGCGATGGGCATAGCTCGGGTGAGGTTCGGTCGGAGTGGGCGCTGGGCGCCAACCCTTATCCCGACGAGAGGGATAGGTCGGGTGTGGGTCTTCCTCCTACCGGACCGACGCTCGGCCTTCCGAGCCTAATGGCCGCCTAGAAAGTGCTTGATCCCGAGTGAGCTTATTGGGCTTTTATGTTAAGTGGGCCCTACGGGGTGGTCACTTAGATGAGCTGGGCCTCGTTTGGTCTCGCTAGACCTAGTTCGGCCGCTCTTGGATGGGCTACAGAAATCTCCCTCTCCACTTGTCCCCCTCCTACTTCCGGGCCTTGGCAGGCACGAAAGAGTAGCCGTTGGGGTTTTGGACCAGCATGGCTCGAGTGGGAGGAGATCTGGCGGTGTTAAGAAGCCACGTGCCATGGTCACCTAGGCCCGTAATAATGATAATCCTGACGGATTTGAAACGAAGTGGCCCCTTTTTCTCGGAGGTCGAAACGACGCGCCGCCTTTCGCGAGGGTATATAAGCATTGTGCGCTTGCTATCATTCCATACTCCCTCCGCTTTAGGGTTCTGCCCTCTTTCGTACTTGCTTTCGAGGCTCTTTGATGCGCCGTGGGAAAACGACGGAAGAGCAGAGACTCGCAGCGGCGTTCGTAGAGTTGGCGGAGATAACCGCGGGGGTGGTTCAACAGCTTCCCCTTCCTCCAGAGTCTTGGGAGCCTTCTTCTTCAAGTTCCTCTTCAGATTCCCTAGTGGACCAGCGTCCAGAGGTCGAGGAGTTAGAGGGTGAGCCGGAGGCGAGGGTGGTGGTGATACTGCCGGCTCCAAACTGCAGCGAGCTGGGGGAGGTGGAGGTGAAGCGGCCGGAGTACCAATTTCGCCTGCCCTGGCAGTACTACTTCGACGCGACTATCCCAAACGAGACGAGCTTGGATTCTTGTACGGGCCATTTCTGCTCCTTCCTTCTGTCGTGGAAGGGTGGGTTCCATCTACCCTTCGACCCTTTTGTTCTTAACCTTCTCAATTTCTTTCAGTTGGCTCCCGTACAGTTGGTAGCCAACTCTTATTTCCTTCTCTATGGTTTCCGCATCCTCTACCTTCAGTGCGGGGTTCCTTCTTCCTTAGACCTCTTCCATTACTTTTTTGAGTTGAAGAAGCATTCCTCGGTCTGGAAGGGCTTCTATTTCGTCCAGGCGCGGTGAAACAAGAACTGTGTTTCCTTAGCCGTGAAGGACTCTTCCACAAGGGGTGGAAGACCCAGTTCTTCTGGGTGGGAATTTTTTCGGTGGAGGAGTCTTGGAGGTGTCCTGTAATCCCCAACTTTCACCCGAACATTCCCCCGATGCAGGATGAGTTCTCTCCGAATGTGGAGAAGTATGCGGCCATTCTGCTGAAGCATCGCTAGTCCACATAGGAGCTGGTGACCCCAGAGAACATCGAGCGATGCCTTCTCCAGCGGCTACGGCCGACAGGTACGGGCACCATGAATCAGTGTTCCCTTCGGATGATGAAGCCATTTTTATTTTCCTGACCATATCTTCCTTTGCGCAAACACCAGGCGGCCAGCTGCGGAGGAGGAGCATGAGACCGATCAGGAAGTGATCGGTCTGGGTGACGACTTGGCTATCGTTGAGTCATGGGCTCCCGAGGGTCACTCCCGAGCCCGAGATAGGGGAAAGGGGTTGGCCCGGGTAGGGTCTTCCAGGCCGCGGGGATCCAAGCGCAAGGATCCCGTGGAGGGGATGATACGGGATGCCGTGAAGGCCAAGAAGCGGGCCAAAAGAGCTGGGGCCGTCCCCGCAGTTGAAGGTGGCTCTGGCTCAGCTCTCCCCTCTGCTGAGCGTGACGGGGCCGACCCTATTAGGCCGGCTCTCCCATCCACCGAGCAAGAGGGGGCCGAGGAGGCCAGGGCTGTTTCTGCGGTTGGCGGCAGCGCTGGCCCGGCTCTCCCCTCTGCAGGAGCCAAGGGGGCCGGGGCCGAAGCGGGCGACTCGAGGACCGCGGCCGATATTGGAGCGTCAGGCGAGGCGGGCGACGCTCCCGGGTGGCGACGTCGGGGCTGAGTCGATCGAGGCGGGGGGGTCGCGAGGAGAGGCAACGCAGCCCCAACCGACCGAGGCAAGAGGGGTGGACGAAGCAGAGGCTCAATCCGGGCCGGCCAGCGGGGATCCAGAGGGGATGCCACTCGGAGGGGGGGCCCTATTCCGGCTGTTTTGGAGAGGCTGGGCATCCGGGGCCCTCTGTACCAGAAATGTTACAGTATAGCTACGAGGGTAGCGAGGGGAGGAGACAAGCAACGCTCCCCACCTGTGGCCCTTGAGATGGTCATGGAGGGTGGCCTGGTCCTGGCCCAGTTGGGGGCCTCTCTGGCTGAAGCTTACACTCGATCGGAGTCAGAACGTGCGAACCTTGCCTGGAACCTTGGTGCATCCGACATGAAGGTAGCTCGACTCACCGAGGAGCGTGATGGGCTTCAGCGGGAGCTCTCCTCGGTTAGAGAGCTGGCGAGGGCGAGCCAGGCGGAGGCCCGGACACTGACCGAGCAACTGGCTCAGGCCTGCGGGTCGCTCAAGAGGAAGAGCAAGCTTCTGGAGGAGGAGCACGTGGCCCGCGCCGAGCGAGATGGCCAGTGGGAGGCCGAGCGCACCGAGCTTTTAGACCGAGCGGAGGAAGCCACACGTCTTCGGCTGGAGGCCGAGGCTGATCGGGCAAAGGCCGAGAAGCGGATAGCCGAGGCAGAGTGGAGGTTGGCCGAGGCGGAGTGGGAGAAGGCCGAGCTCACTAGTAGGGTGGGATCGGCTGGGGCGGAGGCACTCGAGCAATATAAACGCCCAGAGGCCTACCGGGTCGACCTTAAGGAGGCTGCCCTCCCCTACTACGAGTTAGCACTTCGTCGGGGCCTCCGCAAGGGGTTCGAGAACGGCTAGGCTGGGCTGTCTTCTACGCGGAGGAGCAGGCGCCCGGGATAATCAGTTTCCCGTCCGGGCAATGCTACGACTCAGATTTGGCATCCTCCGATTCCTCTCGTTCGGCGTCAGGGGAAGAAGGAGACCAGGGGGACTCGTCTTCGTTCGAGGAGTCGCCAACTCCGGATGCCTCGGGAGGGCGCGCAACCGAGACAGTTCCCACGCAGGTGGGGTCAGTGCCAGGGTCGACCGTCGCCGAGGATGCCGGGGGTAGACCGTCCGTGCCTTCAACTTGCGAGCCTCAAGATGGGCCAGGGGCCTGATGTATCTATTTTCCTTTTTCTCTTTGTACGTTTTTCCTTTTTGAAGAAAAAACTTCTCTTTTTGGGTAAGGGAAGGTCGAAAACGTAAGGCAGTAGCGTTATGATAAAGACTTGACCATTTCTTACCGCCATTGCCGTGGTTTGACCAGTGTATCCGCAGTAGTTGGAAAGTGCCGATACTTTCTGCGTGGATCTCGCATAATGGTTGGGCAGGCGTCTGACAGGGTGTCTTTCCGTTTTCTCATGCTTTAAATGCCCGGCCGCTTCGTGTGTCCCGCTGGGATGGAACCGAGGAGTCTGAGGTGACCGTTCGTAGGGAGAGGTCCCTTTAGCGTGTTTTCGAGGGGAGAATCATTTAAGGCAAGTAGCCTCCCTTCGCCTATAAAAGGTCTGAAGGGCGTCTCTTCCTTCTATCGCTTAGGGTCTCCTCTGACAGTCTTTCCCCCCTCCTTCTTCACGAAGCGTTGTGCTGTCAAATTTGAAGCATGGAAGACGCTCTGGAAGACGAAGCTGTCGACGACGGAGGGCAGAGAGTCTTTGCTGCTTCGGGTCTGAAGGGAGTTCGACGGCCGGCGGGCGGGTATGAAGGGGGTTCGACGTGCGGAAGCACGTTGCCTTCTTTTTATCAGTTTCGGTGGCGCTTGCGGGGAGGGACGTAACGGCGGGTGGATGGGGGGATCAGGCACCCCTTTCTCTCATCCCTTCCCGCTCACTCTCTGGAGGGGATCCCTCATGATTCCTCTCCACTTCCTGCTTCTCCTCCCTTCTCCCCGCAGCCTCTTTCTCTCTCTTCTGCCCTTCCTATCATTTCTTTCACTCTTCGCAGGATGCCTCTTGACATCCTCTTTTTGTCTCTCTTTGGCTCTTTGCAGGATGTGCTCTCGACATTCCCTGCGATTAGTTGGCTTCCTCTTCCTCTTCATCTTCTCTGTGCAACTTGGAAGGTAGCCTTCCTCTGTCACCTTTGTTCCGAGTTACCCGAGCCAACGGGGTCGACTATCCTTTATCCGAGCCAGTTTCCACACGAGGCAGAGTCAGTGACTGGACGTAGGAAGGTTAACCGAGTCAGCCGCGCGATGGGTTTGTACGGTGGCGCCAGATGCATTTTTGCTTTTTTTGACATGTACTGTATTGGCTTCGGCCTTTCTGATGTACAAATAATTATTTGAATAAAAGAGTAATGGAGTTTTTGTTTTATCTCATATTGCTTACACGACTGAAGTGTTCAGAAGTAGAACTTGCGTAGTGTAGTCGCGTTCCACGTCCGAGGGATGGGTTCTCCTTCCATAGTAGATAGCCGGTACGCTCCTTTCCCGAGCGTCTCGACCACTCAGTAGGGGCCTTCCCAATTAGGGGATAGCTTGCCCGCCGCCTCAAGTGGTCGAGAGGCTTCGACTTTTCTGAGAACGAAGTCTCCCGGCTAGAAGTGTCTATCCCAGACTTTGATGTTGTAGTATCGAGTGAGGCGGCATTGATATTCCATTGCTCGGATGCTGGCGATCTCTCGGACTTCATCTGCTAGATCGAGGTTTTCGAGCAGTTTCTGGTCGTTTGCCTCAGGCGAGAAGCAGATGACTCGGAGGGAGGGATTGCCAATCTCCAACGGGATCACGGCCTCGGTGCCATACACCAGCTGAAAGAGACTCTCACCGGTTGCCGTTCTGGGAGTAAATCTGTGCCACCAAAGTACGTTCGGGAATTCCTCGAGCCAGCTGCCCTTGGCTTTGTCGAGCCTAGTCTTGATGCATTTTAAGATAGTCTTATTGGCATTTTTGACCAGCCCGTTAGCCTGAGGGTGGGCGACCGAGGTGAAGTGATTGCGGATGTTTAGGTCGGCACATCTCTCTCGGAAATAATGAGAATCAAATTGCCGACCATTATCACTCACTATCACCTGGGAGATGCCGTAGCGACAAATGATCGACTTCCATACAAAACTCCACATGACTGTCTTGGTGATCCTAGCTGTAGCTTCGGCCTCGATCCATTTGGTGAAGTAGTCGATGGCGACGATGATGAACTTCTTCTGGGCCTGAGCCGTAGGGAACGGCCCAAGGATGTCGATCCCCCACCGAGCGAAAGGATAAGGCTCGGCTAGGGCGACGAGCTCCGTTGCCGGCTGATGGACCAAGTGCTCAAATCGCTGGCATCGGTCGCACTGTTACACGTAGGTTGAGCAGTCGCACTGTAGAGTGGGCCACCAGTAACCCTGCTGAAGTAAGATCCTGGCGAGCGACCTTCCTCCTTGGTGCGCTCCGCACAGGCCTTCGTGAACCTCTTGAATCGCTCGGTTGGCTTCGTCAATATTGATGCACTTCAGGAGGGGGCCGCAGAAGGATATGATGTATAAAGTGCCGTCCAGAACGATGAATCACCGAGCATGATATTTCAATCTCCGGGCTTCCCGAGGGTCGGGAGGCTCCTGAGAGTCTTGGAGCCACGATAGATAGGGGGTACGCCAGTCACTTGAGGAGGCCGAGTCAATAGCCATGAGCT
Source organism: Amorphophallus konjac (assembly GCA_022559845.1). Lineage (NCBI taxonomy): Eukaryota > Viridiplantae > Streptophyta > Magnoliopsida > Alismatales > Araceae > Amorphophallus > Amorphophallus konjac. Next base: position 211,764,224 of record CM040117.1, on the reverse strand, counting down.
CCGCATCAATGCTTGGTCGCTCTAGCTCCTCGAGAAGGACCGATCGAGTACCCTCGGGGTCAAGAGAGGAGGCCAGCCGAGACAGGGCGTCCGCTCAGGAGTTTTCCTCCCGAGCTATTCGGACTACCTCAAAACTCTCGAACTGCTGTGCCACGGTTTTGACCAGCCGGAGGTATTTGACCATCGGTTCTTCCCGGGCTTCGTAATCGCCGTTGACCTGGATAGCGACCAGTTGGGAGTCGATGTGAATTCTGACTTGCTCAGCCCCCAACCACCGGGCTATGCGGGCTCCCGAGATAAGGGCTTCGTACTCGGAGGCGTTGTTGGATGCCTAGAAGTTGAACTTCAAGGCGTATTGCAACTCTGCTCCTTCGGGGGACTTGAGGAGGATGCCGGCGCCGCTCCCGGCCAAGTTGGAGGATCCGTCGATGAATAATTCCCAGGTTGGCCTGGGCGCGGACGAAGATTTTTCTTCGATCGGGATGGTACTTTCGGCGATGAAGTTAGTGAGCGCGTGTCCTTTGATAGCCGAGGGAGGCCGGTACGATATATCGTAGGCCCCGGAGCATGATGGCCCACTTGACGAGGCATCCGAGGCTTCAGGGTGAGCGAGGATCCTCTTTAGTGATTCGCCGGTCAACACGATGATGGAGCGCCCTTGGAAGTAGGGTCGAAGGCGCTTGGTCGAGGTAACCAATGCTAGCACGAGTCTCTCAATTGCGGGGTACCTTCTTTCAGCCTCGTTGAGCACCTTGCTAGTGTAGTAGACCGGTCTCTTGACTCCCGAGTCATTTCTGACAAGGACCGAGCTAACTGTGGATGGGGTTGCCGAGAGGTAGAGATGCAAGGCTTCACCTGGGACAGGCTTGGTCTGCACCGAGGGCGAAGCCAGGAACTCCTTAAGTTCGGCGAACACCTTTTGGCATTCCTCGTCCCATACGAATGTAGCAGATGCCATTTTGAGCCCCCTCAATAGTTTGAAGAAGGGTAGGCATCGTTCGGCCACACGGGACAGGAATCGGTTGAGCACAGCAATGCGCCCGGTAAGGCATTGAACGTCCTTGGTACAGGTGGGTGGCCGCATGTCCAGGATGGCCTGGACCTTGTCGGGGTTGGCCTCGATCCCACGCTGGGTCACCAAGAAACCCAGGAATTTCCTGAACCTTACTCCGAAGGCACACTTGGTGGGGTTGAGCTTCATATTGTACCTCAGGAGAGTGTCGAAGGTCTCAGCTAGGTCGGTGAAGTGGTCCTCGGTCTTGGGGGTCTTGACGAGCATGTCATCGACGTAGGCCTCGAGGTTCCGGCCAATCTGTCCCTCGAACATATGGTTGACCAGTCTCTGGTACGTGGCTCCAGCGCTCTTCAGCCCGAAGGGCATCCGGGTGTAGCAGTATACGCCGAAGTCGGTGATGAAGGCGGTCTTCTCGATATCTTCTGGATCCATTCTGATCTGGTGGTAACCTGAATAGGCGTCCAGGACGCTGAGTATCTCGTTGCCCGAGGTTAAGTCAACCAGTTGGTCGATGCTCGATAACGGATAGCAGTCTTTTGGTGTGGCTTTGTTCAAGTCGGTGAAGTCCACGCACATTGGCCACTTTTCCGAAGCTTTTGGCACCATGACGACGTTAGCCAGCCACGTCGGGTACATGACCGATCTAAAAAGACCAATCTTCTGCCCCTTAGTGACTTGCTCCTTGATGACCGCCTACTTCTCTGGCGCGTGCTTCCTTCTGCGTTGTTGTACAGGCTTCACGGTCGGGTCGATGTTGAGTTTGTGCACGACCGTCTCTCCCGGTATCTCAGGGAGTTGATCATTAGACCATGCAAAGATTCGGATGTACCAGGAAAGAAATTCTTTGTATTGCTGCTGAACCTCGGATGGTAGGTCGGCTCCAATCTTTACTCCGAGGGTCGGGTCATTGTTTAGGAAAACCGTTAACAACTCGCCTCCAGGCTCGGATGTTGTGGGTTTTTCCTCGAATGCCCAGGGGCCCTTGTTCTCCCGTCCGGCCTTGTGGCTTTGACCGAGATAATATAGCACCTTCTGGCCATCGCTTGGTTGCCCTGGACTTCCCCCACCCCACGTTTAGTGGGGAACTTCATCTTTTGGTGATAGGTAGAGGGCACCGCTTTCGTTCGGCTAAGGATCCCCCGGCCGAAGATTGCGTCATATGTCATCATACCCTTGATCACAATGAAGTCCACCATAACCGTAATGGTTTTGGGTGGGGTGCCGAGAGTAACCGGCAGGCTCAGGGCTCCCTCGGGATAAGTGGCCTGGCCATTGAACCCGTAAAGGGGGGTTCGAATCGGGCAGAGTTTAGACGGATTCTCCCCCATCTTAAGAAAACACTCATTAGACAATACATCAGGGGCGCTTCCATTGTCGACTAGAATCCTATCTATGTTACAATGGTTTATCGTAGCCGAAATAACTAGGGCGTCGTCATGCAGAGTGGTCAGCCCTTCCAGGTCTTGGTTGGAGAAGACTATGACCTGTGGCTCACTTGACGAGGCCTTGGGAGGCTCGATGCCTTTGCTCGGCTCGCCCGCTCAGCATGATGTTTCCTTCCTCAGCTACTGTCTCCTCCTGATGCAGCTCCTCCAGCGATGACATTGTTGTGGACCCCACGAGGGGCGTTATCGATCTCCTCTGGGATGCCTCGGTCTTCCTTGTGCCCGGCCACGAACCGGGATAGGTGTCCCTGGCGAACGAGGCGCTCGATCTCATCCTGGAGCTGGCGGCAATTGTTGGTATGATGCCCGTGGTCGATGTGGAACAGGTAGTGCTTACTGCGATTACGGCTCTTCGACCTCATTGGCTCGGGTTGGCGGAGGAGGCCCGAGCCTTTAATGTATTCATAGATCTCGTACACCGGAGCGGTTAAGGGAGCATACCGCTCGTACTTCCGAGACGGTTCTTTGTGCTCCCCGTCTCGGTTCCGCCTTTTTCCTTGGACCAAGCTTGGCTCGGGTGCTCACTTCTTGTCCCCTCCTGATAACGCGGAAGCGTATGTCGTTACTACACACGCGCTAACAATCTTAAAACCGAACTCACACAAAATGATCGAAAGAGAACGTAGTACTATGACAAGCACGGGTCGAATCCACAGGGAAGAAGAGATTTTTAAAGTTAAAAACTTTGAACTCCTTTGAAAAATATTTGTGATTTGATTGTTTGAAGAAAAGTGATGAAACAAAGAACGATTCTAACAATTAAGTAAAAATGGCAATGACTATGCGCCTATGCTATAGAAAATAGTTGCATGAAGTGGAAAGAAGAGATAGAAGAAGGAGTTAGAGAGGGAAGAAGAGCAAGAACTAGATCAAAAGAACAACTCCTTTCATTAACTTAAAAGAAATAGTACATGAAATGTGAAACAAAATTATACTAATGACGCAATGACATTACAATGAAGTGAAATGGCACAAAAACAATAAAAATAAGAAAATCCTAGAGTTTGAAGTTTTGAGATGATAGCAGCAATGGTGATGATGGCGCCGTCCTCTCTTGGCTTTGGATCACGAACCACCTCGCGGAAGATGTCGTCTACATCGGGAGGAAGCCACCTTCATCGTTGAAGCTACCTTTAGAGGGTGAATAGCTTTGAAAAAAAGAGAATTAGAAGAAGTGGTAAAAATAAAAGTTGAAGATCAGAGGAGTGGAAAGAAGTTTTGTGAAGAGTGTAGAGTGAAAAGAAGAGCTTAAGAGCATGAAAATGGAGGAAGAACAATGTGTAGAGCCTCGGATGAACAATAAAAACACAGGATAGTACCTTGAAAAATAGGTTATAACGTAAAAACAGTATAGAATTGGAAGATGGTTCAGAAGAAGAAGTTGAATATCTTTGAAAAACAAAGAACTTTAATGAAGAAAGAAAGAGGAGAAAATGACTAGAAGGGGGAAAAATAAGTGGAAGAACAGAGAGAAATACTGGTTTGCAGATGAACAGGATAGTACAGTGAAAAACATGAAATAACTTAAAAAGTAAAAGGAATTGGAAGATGGTGAAGAAGAAGAAGTTGTATAAGACTTAAAAATAAAGAGCTTTGATGAAGAAATTAAGAGGAGAAGAGGACGGAAGAGGGAGAAATCGGTGACCTAAGATGTGAGAGGGAGAGGATGAAAATTGCCAAAAGAAGAACTCCTCTTCACCTCCTTGTCATGGGCTATTTATAGGGAAAGTTGGGTTAATGGGGGGTGGAGATTGTATCAAAAGGAGATGAATGGCTGGAATTTAAGTAGAAGATGATGCATGGGGGAAAGGAAAAGGAGGTGGACACCCCCTTTCTTGAACTTTGGGCATCCCCTTTCCAACTTTAATCTCCATTTCAAACATTGAATGTCCTTTTCCTCCTTTTCAAACTTAAACTTTGAATTCTTCCTTTTCAAACTTTGAATTCAAAATTTTGAACTTTCTTTTCCCTCCAACCAAAATATTTTAAATTCTTTATTTGACTTGGTCAAAGTGGTGATGACAGTTTTATCCCCGACTTCTTTTGTAATTACCTTCGGTGTCCTGCACACACATAATTATGATTTAGTCCAGAAAAATTATCATAATGTGCACATGAATCTCAATTGCTCATTTTTATGCAATGGATAATTAATGTTCATGACCCTCAACTCCATTTTATTAAATAAAATCGCCAAATTAATTAATTTGCGTGAAAGATCCAATCTACATGCGAAGTTGAGATTAACGATAGAACATGCATAATTACCAAATTATATACACATAAAATGGTGTACATGCGATGAATTATCATAGAAAATAGACACTTATCACACCCCTCAACTTACTCATTGCTAGTCCCTTAGTAATGCAAATAAATTAAATTTAGGACTAACATGAGTTTGTAAAATTCATACTCTCATATCCAGCTCTTCCTTCATAGAATCAACCAAAGATTAGGAATTTGGAATCATTAATGCACACTAGCCTTATATAGGAACTGAATAGTACATGATCAAGAATTCAAATCAAAGCTCAATAGCACTTGTGCTTGTATAACTATCAAATCCATAGTTTAGACAATTGCATCCCCCATTCGCTATTCCAAGCAAATACCTTTCAACTCTGCACCTCTTAGATCATAGCATTAAGTATATTAGCCTTTTTTTATACCTTATTGCTTTATCCCTTTGGGATCTTTTATACCACACATGATGCTGCACTACCCTTCACTGCTCAACGTGAACCTCGACTCTTATCTTAGGAGAAGCAGGCCCGGTTTCACAGATCAAGATTCCTTTTTCCGTTTTACGCGAATCTCAACACGTCTTAGGTGAAATAGGCCCGGTTACTAAGACTAGGGGCATTTTTCATGTCATTTTTTTCTTTTTCTCTTTTTTTTGCACTTATTTGATAGATAATTTTGGCAGAAATTTTTTTAAAAAGATCTCTTTTCTTAAGAAGTGCAGAATATCAGACAACATACCAAAAATAACAGAGGGCTTGTCTTGCTTATTTCATTAGTATGCAACATGAATTTCTTTTTTCTAAAGTGCACATGAACTTTAAAGGGATTCTTATATCAGTTTTCCATGGCTAGATTGACTAAATTTTCCATCATCCTTCTCCCTAGTCTTTTCTATTCTAGAATGACTTTTAATTTAAACATGAAACTCAAAATGGGGTTTACATCTTTCTACTTTCATGTAACAATGACATGCAAGACAGAAGTCCTATCATGTTGTACTATATGCATCATGAAATTTTTTCTCTCCCCCAACTTGAATGACATTGTCCTCAATGGCATATAGAATTGAAAGCAATAGAACAATGTATCAATAAATACTTCTGAGTAGGAAAGAGACAACCGGATATGCAGGACGAAATCTCCATCAATGTCATGGACAGCGACGACTTCCTCTCCTTGGACTTGACCTGACTACTAAAACACACTCAAACAAAAACGTCAAACAACAACAACAACCTTGGGTTGCCTCCCAGAAGCGCTAAGTTTTCCGTCTTCAGTCAGACGCATGCATAGAATGTGCAAGCTTCATAACCAACATGTTGACTTGAGAATGAGCCACCAAATGATTTTATTTTTCTTTGAATTCCAGTCTCCATGCCATAGGTGGAAAAGATGTTGCAGATGAATCCATGGGCTAAAAAGATTCCAGGGTGGGTCTAAGAGTTCAAATGGACCACCTTGGTTAGAGAATGGAAGAGGAACATTGTGAATGATCATATCATGAATGACAAAATATTCCTCTTTAAGGTCTTGATAAGGTGGGAACAAATTTATGCAGACCTTGTTATCTTCGAAAGACTCTTTTATTTTGGACTTTTCCATCATTAGGTTGAGATGAGAAAAATCAGGAATGGGAGGGGTATCAAAAGATTCCACCACAAGTTCAATGTCTAGAAGACAAGGATAAATGAGATGAACATGCTTCTCAACACAATGTTGGTCATGAATTTTAGGTGGATCCAACCAATCGGCTTGAAGAATGACAGAAGTATCCACGAATTGCTGAGGTCAGAAATAGTCACAAGATCTACATCTTTTCCTAGATCAAGAGCCGCCTGATCAAAATGATTTTCATGCACAACGTCCAACTCCTCATTAGCACAAGATGAATGGTTCAAACATTCACTCAATTCTTTTTCCACCCTCACTTCTTCATCATCCTCATCTTCAAAGAAAGAATTATCAAATTCAGGAAGAGTAAATTGATTGGAATTTTGAAATTCATTTTTCTCTTCCTCTCCCCCCAAGTTAAAACTGTTTGACTCCTCATAATTTTCTTCATGATTTTGCTCGGCCTCCTCAAATTGATTTTCACTAGCTTCCTCTAATTCTTCCTGATATAATTGTTCCATATTCTCCTCATTGTCAAAAATAGTTTGATTGTTGTTGAGTTGAGGATTCATGGGTTGATCACTTAGTCAGAATCAAGAAATTGATTTTCAAAGTTTGAAGTGGAGTAGCTAACTATTTGGTCCATTTCTAGCCCCTTAGTAAGTTGGTTTAGTTAGGCCTGAATGATTTGACTTTGAGCTTCAATGGACTGTTGTTGGGCCAAGATGAGCTGAGTCATTTGATTGAACCTATCCTCCTTATTGAAATCAAACTATGGAAGAACTGGATAAGATGGTTCATAATCAGACTGAGGTGGAAAACAATCTGAGTGGTAATCAGTCTAATAATGGGGAGGAGGGGCGTAGATGGATTGTCCTTCATATTGGGTTTGGCCGTAAGGATCATTTGAGTATAAGCCCAATTTGAAAAATTTTGATCTAGAGGATATTGAATAGGGTCTTGATGAGGTTCCCAAGAGAATGATTGCGGATTTTCTCACCTAAAATTAGATGAATATGTGTGATAAGAAGGGGTGGAAAAATATGGAGGTATTTGAGTTTGCTCTTGGCTAAAAGAAGAAAGTTGACCCGTAGAGAAATGTGAATTTTCAAAATGGGTCGGGCCATGTTGAGTGAGAGGTGAAAATTGATTTTGGCATTCATAATGGGCCGGCCTGGTCCACATGTGATTATTTTTCTAAAAATTATGTGGTGGCATTGAGGAATTTAATTGCATGGCCAAGAGTTAATCCAATTTGTAGCTTACTCGGTCTAATGTATCTAACTTGTACTCCCAATCCATAGAGGCAAAAAAAATTTTAAAGACTTTTTTTGTTTTAATTTTTCTTAGTATTTTTTTGACAATAACAAGGACGAAGAGAGAGAAGAGAAGAATTTTTTATTTTTTTTATTTTTTGTGGCAAAACACAAACAAGTTAACACATAAATTACTTAATGACCTAGATGTGACCTAGACCTACAAATGGGGTTTCACAAAATGACTAAAGTACAATTTAAGTTCACCCTCAATATTTCCATCGGCCAGGTAAGGGGTGTGCTAGTGGGAGGCTCCTCCTACTTTCGTAGGGACCTAATTAGTAACCACTAGCCCGCATAAGGCGTTTACCGTCCGACCGTCTTGCCTTAGACCTACAAATGGGGTTTCACAAAATGACTAAAGTACAATTTAAGTTCACCCTCACTATTTCCATCGGCCAGGTAAGGGGTGTGGTAGTGGGAGGCTCCCCCTACTTTCGTAGGGACCTAATTAGTAAACCACTAGCCCGCATAAGGCGTTTACCGTCCGACCGTCTTGCCTTAGGCACCAGTTTCCACAAGAGGGTAAACTCAAATCGTACTAAAATCACAGTGTGATCCTAGGGCCAATGTCTACTGAATTTTATTTAAAGCTTAGGTCATGCATAGATGCAAGGGAAATGTAGTTTGTGGGCTAAGGAAGGGTGATGAAATCCCCACCTTATGTGATTATAGGTGTTGCCCTTAGAATATTTTGAAATGATATACAACAAAGTAAGTTCAAACAAGGGATTCTATGCAAGCATGAAAATGCATGAGCATGCTTTTTGGAAAAGTTAGAGTACTCACCTTGCCCCTCGCAATCTCCAAAATGCAATGACCAAATTTAAACAACAAAAAAAAGTCTATCCTAAATGATGCATGACTTAGAACATGAAAGTGTGATTTCTACTCTTGGAATGAGGATTTTTTATTAGGTTCAAGTGAAGAGTTTTTTATTTATTTAGTGAACCTATCTAACCACAATATGCAAGAACATTAAGTAAATAACATAAAATGAGAGGAGTTAGGATACTTACTTGAAGCACAATCCCTCGTTCTCTTTTTTTTAAAATGAATGACAAAATCAAAAGATGAAAGAAAGAAAGACAAACTTACCTCTAATTTTCTTGAATTTTTTCTTTTTTTTTCTGTAAAAGAAGAAAAAAAAATTAAAAAAGAGAGCTTTATTAGTACACTATAAACAGAAGGAAAATAAAATTTTTAAATCAAAAATCATCATTCCTCCCCGGCAACGGCGCCAAAAATTGATAACGCGGAAGCGTATGTCGTTACTACACACGCGCTAACAATCTTAAAATCGAACTCGCATAAAATGATCGAAAGAGAACATAGTACTATGGCAAGCACGGGTCGAATCCACATGGAAGAAGAGATTTTTAAAGTTAAAAACTTTGAACTCCTTTGAAAAATATTTATGATTTGATTGTTTGAAGAAAAGTGATGAACCAAAGAACGATTCTAACAATTAAGTAAAAATGCCAATGACTATGCGCCTATAATGTTGTGTCCCTGAGGTCATTTGAGTCATTCTATGGTCACTTTGGTCATTCGACATCATTCTATAGTCATATGAGTTCTGTGGTATTCTTGGTTTTGATAATGGCTAAACACTATTAGTCATTGATATCTTCCACTCTCATGTGATTGACATACGTGATGTTTTTATTCATGACAGATATGCCAATGAATGGACAAGGAATCAAGTGACAATGGCCAAAGTGAAAGCTCATTGATCGCGCCCAAGCAAGGATGCAAATCTCATCTCTCTTACAAGCAAAAGTCGACATTTCATATTCGGCTCGTCACTCATCCAAGGTCAATGCACAAAGAAGTATAGCTAAGAGAATCCAAGGTTAAAGACTCAGTTGATACCTTCTAGACTATCAAGGGTGATGCCACAAACATGCACGGGCTGCTAATGGAGTTGAACGACGGAGCTGAAGCGGATAACGGATCGACCCGGGCAAGCCCGAAATCAGCCCAGCTGGCGGTCGACCGCCAGCACAGGGGCGGTCGACCGCCCCAGCCAGCATCCGCCAGTCTACATGTCTTTCAGCTGGCGGTCAACCGCCAGCCCGTAGCGGTCGACCGGAATTCCCAGTGACCATCCGTCTATAGTGTTTCTTAGTAGCGGTCGACCGCCAAAAGCTGCAGGTCGACCGCCAGCCCCGATGCAGCCATGTTTGACTTCGAAATCCACCTCGTGGCCAGCCCGTTTCCATGGATTTGTTTAATTAAAACTTACCTAATCTCCCATGATTTGTGGATCTGGTCTGGGGGGTGTCCAAGGACCATTCAAGGTCTATAAAACCAACACATGAGCGGTTGGAAACCCTATCACTTCAAGGCTTCAAGGGAGATCAAGAGAGGCCATTTTCGAGGTACTGTAGCACCTCCGTGAACAGTGTTTCGAGAGGAAGTTCTTCATCCATCCAAGGTGATTCAAGCTCAGATCTGAAGCCAAGCAATCTCCAACAAAGCTAGAAGCAGTCAAGGGCAAGAAGGGTGATCAAAGGAAGCTAGAAGGAGCGTATTCCAAGAAGGAAATCAAGCTACTCCAGGAAGAAGCTCTTCATCGAATCCTCAAGAGATTCAAGCTCCAGCAAATCTCAGACAAGATCTTTTCTCTTAAGCATATTCTATATCTTATTTGAGTGTTTTTCATAAGTTGTTCTTTTTCTATTTCACTCAAACACTTGGAAGTTGAGAATCGTCCCTACCGGTGGTTAGTAAGAAGGCAATCGGAGGTTGTCTGATCTGCGGTGTTGACGTCCCTACCGGTGGTTAGTAGGAAGGCAATCGGTGGTTCTCCGATTTGCGGTTTGGTGTGCTGCACTAGTGAAGCCTCACCGGATTTGGTGAGGGGTGGACGTAGGACTGGGGATTCAGTCCGAACCACCTTAAAATCCTTTGTGTTGTAGTTTGATTATGTGATTGATATGTTTTAGATGCTGCTTAGGTTCAATCTCTATATTATGAAATCATATTTCTAAGCAAATCGTTTTATACATTGCTAAGCTAGTTGTATTCCGCTGCAATTATTTTTAACTAGCCTTATAGCTGGTTGTATTACGAAAAGAGGGGCAGATCTATTCACCCCTCCCCTCTAGATCCGCTGTCCACTACACAATAAGTGGTATCAGAGCCTAATCTCTCATTATGGGGTCCAACGACCTTGAGGGAAATGGTGGATCAGCGTCTAAGGGTTATTTACCTGAAGGACATTCTGTGAATAGGCCTCCTTATTTCACTGGATCTAATTATCCCTATTGGAAACATCGTATGCAGGTGTTCATTCGCACCCAAAACTACGAACTTTGGCGAGTGATCAGTAAAGGCCCGTATGAGCTTACGGATAATGAGGACTTGTGGACCAAAGAAGAGATAAGGCAATCCACTGTCAACTGGAGTGCCAAACACATCATGCAATTCTCACTCCATCCAGTTGAATTCTCAAGAGTGGCTACCTGCGCATCTGCAAAACTAATGTGGGACAAGCTAGAGGTAATCTACGAAGGAACCTCTCAGGTACGAGAAACAAAAGCCAACATTTTAGTTTCTGAATATGAAATGTTCCGCATGAAGCCTCATGAATCAATTCAAGATATGTATGCTCGATTGATTGTGCTTACTAATAGTTTAAATGATTTGGGAAAGAAATATTCAGAGCAAGAAATTGTAAGGAAAATTCTCAGATCGTTAACTCCAGCATGGCACACAAAGGCTACCGTGGTTGAAGAATCGAGAGATCTCGCAACTACCAAGGTAGATGAACTCATTGGGTCATTGATGACCTATGAGATCAACCTCAAGAACAAAGAGACTGAGGCACCTAAGAAGAAGTCCCTAGCTCTTAAAGTTCCTGCAGTCATGGCACTTCTGATGAAGGTGAGGATTCGGCAAGTGAGCGAGAAGAGGATGACGTAGCCATGCTCACACGTAAGTTCAAAAAATTCATGAGAAAGGAAGGTAAGAGCTTCATGAGAGGAAGGTCAAAGGTAAGAAATGGTTTCAAATCTAATTCTGAAAACTCTAAGAAATCTGACAAAATCATTTGTTATTCTTGCAACAAACCAGGGCATTTCAAGAATGATTGTCCCGACAGATTCAAAAAAGCTGACAAATGGAAGGGCAAGAAGAAGAACAAGACCATGGTGTCCACATGGAGCGATGAAGAGGAAAGTGATGACGGAACCAGCTCCTCGGACAAAGAAAAAGAAGATTTCTACCTTATGGCCAAAGGTGATGAAGAAACTGAGGTAAATTCTCCATTTGAAGATTATTCAATTGATGATTGGGAGGATGCATATATACAACTCATGGAAAAATATGAAATGTATAAAAAGGAGAATAAATCATTGAAAAAGAAAATTAACTCATTTGGGCATGATCATAATATGAATGATAAGAATGCTCTACTTGAGACTGAAATTGAAGATCTTAAGAAAATGATTGAGGATTTGGAGGAAGGAAGAAAAGAAATGGCTGACTTGGAAACTAAAAATGAGGATTTGAGAAATGAGATTGATAGCATGAAGCTCAAAATGCAAAGCTATGAAAAAGATAGTAAATTGAGCAATGAAAAGTATGAAGCTGTCAAACAAGTCAACATTCAATTTCTTCAAAATATTAAAAACCTACAAAAAGAGTTGAAGGATAAACAACAATATTTAGAAAAGTTTGTGGATGGAAGAGAAAATCTAGATGCTTTGCTAGGTACCAGAATGAACTTCAACAAGGAAGGGTTGAGTTTTGAACCAACAAACAAAAGGCCAATTGGGCTCAAAACTGTCACATTTGTTTCATCTTCCGAAACTTCCACCTCAAACACAACTCCCACACAAAACCAGTAAAAACAAAAGGAGAAAGGGAAAGAAAAGATTGAAGAGGCAGTCACCAACATTCCCAAAAAGCATGTCCAAAAACCTAAGAAAGGTCGACCTTCCCCGCAGCATAGGTCAACACTTCCTTGGCCATTGCATGCTCAATCTTACAGATATCACCAAAACTGGATTGCTCATTCATATAGGCCAACACCACCATACTTTCGGAGAAATTGTGATTCATGTGTTCATCAATCCTATAACTTTCAATCTCCTAGGTGGCAGAACAATCACTTTCAACCCCAAAACAACCAATGGCCACAATGGGTTAAGAAGCCAACTTCATCAAACTTTCACAAAATCCAACAAAGAGCCTCTAAATAAAAAGGAAATGTCAAGGCTGAAAAGAAAAACCAAATCCCTGCTTTAAGCAAACAAAACATGAATGTTAGAAAGGTTTGGATTCCAAAAGAAATGGTTTCATATTTTGAAAATCTTAAGAGTTTGATGGGACCCAAAATTGGTTGGGTTCCAAATACAATTGCTTAATTGTTTGTACAGGAATGTCTTGCAGCCATGTATAACATGTGATATCTTGATAGCGGCTGTTCAAGACAAATGACTGGAGACAAACCAAAATTTTGTCTCTTGGAGGAAAAGGAAGGAGGATACGTTACGTTTGGAGAGAATAACAAAGGAAAAATCATTGGAACAGGTAATGTAGGTAAGAACCTCTCCAACTCCATTGGAAATGTGTTGCTAGTTGAATGTTTGAAATATAACCTACTCAGCATAAGTCAATTGTGTAATAAAGGTCATAAAGTGTTGTTTGACTCTCATAAATGCAGAATTCTTGAACCAAAATTTGACAAGGTAAAATTTTCTGCTAAGAGAGTCAACAATGTTTACATGATTGACTTAGATGATCCTGCTCATTTAAATCTTTATCTTGCTGCACCAAAATCTGAAATTGCTTGGTTATGACATCGTAAATTAGGACATGCTAGCTACAATGTCTTACAAAAATTGTTAAAGCATTCAATGGTGAAAGGGTTGCCTGAATTATCATTTAAACAAGAAAACAAGTTGTGTGAAGCATGTGCCCTAAGTAAACAAACAAGAAAATCTTTCAAGGGAAGATCTGAAAATACATCATCCAAACCACTCGAGCTAATTCATATGGACTTGTTTGGTCCAACCAGAACTGCTAGTTTAACTGGTAGAAAATATGGATATGTCTTGGTGGATGACTTGTGGCGACCCAGATTCCGGATACCCGGTGCACCCGGTATAAATATCTGGAGAGGGGGATTTCCGCAGCCCATCACAAAGGCAGCCCAACAAGACCCACAAGGTCCAACCAGGCGAGCCCACCCGAGTGATAGCCCACAGGGCCCACTTAGGGAGAAAAGCCCAATAAATAAGACTCGAGGAACTAACTCTCCCCGGCGGCCTTCTAGGCTCGGAGGGCCCGAGACAACGGTCAGGTCCCAAGGAAGGTCCGGCCTAAAGCCCTCTCCCCGTCCGAGAGAGATAGGCTCCAGCCGACCTATTCGACCCCACCCTCGCCGGGCCATGCCTATCGCTCGGACATGAGCTAGCATCCCCGAGGCTCGGTAAGGCCGGTTGATTATCCACAGGTGCAGCCGTTCAGAGTCCTCCGCCAGCGGCAGAGTCAGGGGAGCCGTCGGACTCCAAGGGGATAACGTTCCCACGATCAGGCCATGAAAGCCCCCGTTAAAGACGTAACTCCCGCCGGGAACCCCTCAGCTTATAGGACTCCTGAAGACGGCGCACTATTTAAGCAAGGGATACCCTCCGGAAGATGGTAAGATGAACAAGGCTTTCACACACCCTAAGCTCCTGAGCACGATTCGCTTCACCCTCTGGTGGAGAGGATTCTCGCGCATTAGCTCTCTCCTCCCCCCATTATCGCTTCCACCATAGCTCTACTGACTTAGCCATCGGAGGGTTTTGCCCCAGGGAGATCCCCTGGGCCCTCTGATACGTTTCCCTATCTTGCATATTCATCTTCTGGTGATCCACAGCCCGCTCAGGATCCAGCGCGAGATCTCGCCTCTTCATCTGGCGCCGTCTGTGGGAAACACACGAAAAGTCGAGATGGTGGGAAGAAGCTCAGGGAGGAGATCCGCCGGTGGGGCAGGTAAGGCTGTGGCGGCTGCGGGACGCGCCCCCTCTAGGGTCTCACAGAGCCCCCCCTCCAACGCCAGCATCCCCACCAACAGGCCACCACCACCCCCGGCAGAGACAGGGGCACCCCTCGACGGTGGCGCCAACGCCTTCCAGGCCCTCAACGAAAAGATGGACGTCCTCGTGGAGCTCATGAGGGCCCAGGCGGCCAGGGACGCAAGGTCCCGTGCCCCGTCAGGAAGTCCCCCTCGAAGGAGTGCGACGCAGCACACCGCCGGAGGCCGCTTCACCCTCCGCGGCCGACAGCTCCTCGACAACGACATCGGAGGACCCTCGCATGCTCCGCCTGCGGAGCAAGAGGCTTCCTCCACGCCGAGGAGAGGGAAACAGGGGGCGAGGCTACCGCGCCCGGGCACTAGTGCCCCGGGAGACCGCCAAGATGCCCCCCCCAGCCCCACGGTACGACTGCAGCCAGAGCCTGTCCCTCCGGCTGCGAGATTTCGAGAGACGGTTCGCAGAGCAAGAGCGCGCCCTCCGCGCCCTGCAGAAGACCTCTCTCCCGGAGGACGAGGAGAAATCCCCTTTCTCCGAGTACATCTTGAAGGCAGAGGTCTCTCCCAGAGCCTCCATTCCAACCTTCAAGCTCTACGACGGCCAGGGCGACCCAGCCGACCACTACGATAGCTTCGACGCCCTGGTGACCCTTCATGGAACGCCGGATCCCATCAAATGCCGAGCCTTCGCGGCCACCCTGGTCCAAGGTGCTCAGGCATGGTTCCGGGCCCTCGCCCCTGGGTCCATTCGAGACTTCAGGCAATTCGGGCGAGTTTTCAAGGAGAGTTTCGCCGGCAGCGCCCCCCCAAGGTCAGTAGCGGGGCTCCTGGCCCTCAAACAGGCGCAAGGGGAGAGGCTCCGGACTTACGTCCACCGATTTAAATCGGAAGCCCTCAGGATCCCCCGCCTGGATGTGGCCTCAGCCACAACCGCACTGACCGGGGGCACCAGGGACGAGAATCTCCGCCGCGAGCTTGTCCTCCACCCTCCCTCGACCCTTGCCGAGCTACTGACTCCGGCACTGCGCCACGCCGAGTGCGAAGAAGTACTCAGCGCCTGTCGAGACGCAACCGGCTCGGGTCGGGAGGGGGACAAGAAGCGGACCTCCGAGCCAAACCCTGGCTCGGGTAAGAAGCGCGATCGAGAAGGAGAGCGCAAAAGAAAGTACGAGCGGTACACCCCCTTGACCGCGCCAGTCTACGAGATCTATGAAGACATCAAAGACTCGGGACTTCTCCGCCAGCCCGAGCCAATGAGGTCGAAGAACCGCAAGCGGGACAAGCATTGCCTGTTCCACGGCGACCACGGGCACCACACCGGAGATTGCCATCAGCTCCAAGACGAGATCAAGCGCCTCATCCGTCTGGGGCACCTAGCCCGGTTCACGATCGGGCACAAAGAAGACCGAGACGCCGCAGAGGAGATCGACAACGCCCCCCGAGGGGTTCACATCAACGTCATCTCCGAAGGAGCGGCATCGGGCGGCGACACCAGCCGAGGGAGGAAACGTCATGCCGAGCGAGCCAGCCGAGCCTTAGAGCCCCCCAGAGGCCCGCCGATGGAGCCCCAGGTCATAGTCTTCTCCGACCAAGACCTGGAAGGGCTGAGCACCCCGCATGACGACGCCCTCGTTATCTCGGCCACGATAAATCACTGTAATGTAGACAGGATTTTGGCTGATAATGGGAGCGCCCCCGATGTATTATCTTATGACTGTTTCCTCAAGATGGGGGAAGACCCATCCAAGCTCCGCCCGATCCGAACGCCCCTTTGCGGGTTTAATGGCCTGGCCACCTACCCCGAGGGAGCCCTAAGCCTGCCGGTCACTATCGGCACCCCACCCAAAACCGTTACGGTCATAGTGGACTTCATAGTGATTAAAGGTATGATAGCGTACAACGCCATTTTCGGCCGAAAAATTCTCAGCCGAATAAAGGCCGTACCATCTACCTATCACCAAAAAATGAAGTTTCCCACCAAAAACGGGTTGGGGGAAGTCCGAGGTAACCAGGCCACGGCTAGAAGGTGCTACAATATCTCAGTGGAAGCCTCAAGGCCGGACGGGAAGGATAAGGGCCCCAGGGGAGTCGAAGGAAAAGCCGTGACCACCGAGCCCGGTGGCGAGTTATTAAC
Source organism: Amorphophallus konjac (assembly GCA_022559845.1). Taxonomy (NCBI): domain Eukaryota; kingdom Viridiplantae; phylum Streptophyta; class Magnoliopsida; order Alismatales; family Araceae; genus Amorphophallus; species Amorphophallus konjac. The sequence goes on along the minus strand of CM040117.1, from coordinate 211,747,426 downwards.
GGTATTCCTAAACGACGACCCGGCCCTAGGAGTGAGGATCGGCACCGACCTACCACCAAAGGAACAGCAGCAATACAAGGAGTTTCTTTCTGAGTACGTTCGGGTCTTTGCTTGGTCCGATGATCAACTCCCTGGTATACCGGAGGAGACTGTGACGCACAAGCTCAACCTCGACACCACCGTGAGACCCGTACAGCAGCGGAGAAGGAAGCATGCGCCCGAGAAATAGGCGATCATCAAGGCGCAGGTCACCAAGGGACAAGAAACTGGTCTTTTCAGACCGGTCCTGTACCCAACGTGGCTAGCCAACGTCGTCCTGGTGCCGAAGACTACAGGCAAGTGGCGAATGTGCGTAGACTTCACCAATCTGAACAAGGCCACCCCCAGCGAGGGATCGAAGCCAACCCCGACAAGGTCCAGGCCATCCTGGACATGCGCCCGCCCACGTGCATTAAAGACGTCCAACGTCTGACGGGGCGTGTCGCTGCTCTCAGTCGTTTCCTGTCCCGTGCGGTCGAACGATGCTTGCCCTTCTTCAAGCTGATGAGGGGGCCCAAGATAGCATCTGCTACGTTCGCATGGGATGGGGAATGCCAGGCAGCGTTCGCCGAGCTCAAAGAGTTCCTGGCTTTGCCCCCGGTGCTGTCCAAGCCCGTCCCGGGCGAGGTCTTGTTGCTCTATCTCTCGGCGACGCCATCAACGGTCAGCTCGGTCCTAGTCAGAAATGACTCGGGAATCGAGAGGCCGGTCTACTACACCAGCAAGGTGCTCAGCGAGGCCGAGCGGAGGTACCCTGCAACCGAGAAACTCGTGCTAGCGTTGGTTACCTCCGCAAAGCGCCTCCGACCCTACTTCCAGGGGCATCCCATCACCGTGCTAACCGGCGAGCCACTGAAGAAGATTCTGACCCATCCCGAAGCCTCGGGGTGACTCGTCAAATGGGCCATCATGCTCGGGGCCTACGACATCTCGTACCGGCCGCGATCAGCTATCAAAGGACAAGCGCTCGCCGACTTCATCGCCGAGAGCACCGTTCCGGTCGAGGACAGGCCTCCGACAGCAACCGGGCCAACCTGGGAGCTGTTCGTCGATGGATCGTCCAACTCGATCGGCAGTGGCGCAGGGATCCTCCTAAGGACCCCCGAAGGAATAGAGTTGTAATACGCCCTAAAGTTCAACTTTCTGGCGTCCAACAATGCTTCTGAGTATGAGGCCCTTATCTCGGGAGCCCGCATGGCCCGACGGTTGGGGGCCGAGCGAGTCAGGATCCACACCGACTTTCAGCTAGTTGCAAGCCAGGTCAGTGGCGAGTACGAGGCTCGGGAGGCACCTATGATCAAATACCTCCAGTTGGTCCGGAGCCTGGCCCAGCAGTTCAAGGAGTTCGAGGTAGTCCGAATAGCTCGGGAGCAAAACTCTCGGGCGGACGCCCTCTCCCGACTGGCCTCCTCCCTAGACCCGGAAGGTACACGATCGGTCCTCCTAGAAGAGCTAGAGCGCCCGAGCGTAGACTCAGAGCTCCTCGCCATTGACTCGGCCACTCCCGGCGACTGGCGCTTCCCCTACCTGTCCTGGCTACGAGACTCCCGGGAGCCCTCCGACCCTCGGGAAGCCCGCCGAATGAAGTACCAAGCTCGGCGCTTCGTCATCCTCGACAACACTCTCTATCGAAGATCGTTCTCCGGGCCCCTTCTGAAGTGTCTCGGTCCCGACGAAGCAAGCCAAGCTGTTGAAGAGATTCATCAAGGCCTGTGCGGAGCACATTCTGGAGGGCGGTCGCTGGCCAGAATCCTGCTAAGGCAAGGGTACTGGTGGCCGACCCTGCAGCACGACTGCACGGCCTACACACAACATTGCGACCGTTGCCAGCGGTTCGACCATTTGGTCCATCAGTCGGCCACGGAACTTATCACCCTTACCGAGCCCTACCCTTTCGCTCGGTGGGGGATCGACATCCTTGGGCCATTCCCAACGGCTCAATCCCAGAAGAAGTTTATCATCGTCGCCATCGACTACTTCACCAAGTGGATCGAGGCTGAAGCTACAGCAAGGATCACCGAGACAGTCATCTGGGGTTTCGTATGGAAATCGATCATCTGTCGCTTTGGCATCCCCCGAGTGATAGTGAGCGATAACGGGCGGCAATTCGACTCTCGGTACTTTCGAGACAGATGCGCCGACCTAAATATCCGCAACCACTTCACTTTGGTCGCCCACCCTCAGGCCAACAGGCTGGTTGAAAATGCAAACAAGACCATCTTGAAGGGCATAAAAACCAGACTCGGCAAGGCTAAGGGTAGCTGGCTCGAGGAACTACCTAGCGTACTATGGTCGCACCGAACGACCCCCAGGACGGCAACCGGTGAGACCCCTTTTCAGCTGGTATATGGCACCGAAGCCGTCGTTCCGTTAGAGATCGCCAACCCGTCTCTCCGAGTGATCAGCTTTTTGCCCGAGGCAAACGAGCAGAAGTTGCTCGAGAACCTCGACCTGGCAGACGAACTCCGAGAGATCGCGAACGTCCGAGCTACGGAATACCAGCGCCGCCTCACTCGGTACCACAACACCAAGGTCCGAGGCAGACAATTCCAACCAGGGGACTTCGTCCTCAGGAAGACCGAAGCCTCTCGACCACTGGAGGCGGCGGGCAAGCTATCCCCCAACTGGGAAGGCCCCTACCGAGTGATCGAGACGCTCGGGAAAGGTGCGTACATGTTAGCCACAATGGAAGGGGAACCCATTCCCCGGACATGGAACGCAACCACACTACGCAGATTTTATTTCTGAAAACTGTATCAACAAATCGGGCAAGATAAGACCCCCTTTTTGCATTCATTCAAGATAACTGTTGGTACATCAGAAAGGCAACTGCCAGTACATTACATAGTGAAAAGCAAAAATCCATCTAGCACCGCGGCAAACGGCCATCGCCCGGCCGACCCGGTCTTGACCTTCTCGCATCCAGCCACTGACTCTGCCTCGCGTAGAAACTGCCTCGGACAAGAGATGGTCGACCCAGTTGGCTCGGGTGGACCGTGACAAAGGTGACAGAGGGACAGCAAGGAGAAGGCCACCTTTCACGCGAGGAAGGCTACCTTCCAAGTTGGCAACAACCTGGAAAAAGGAGCGCCGTGAAGGTCTCCTCTCTGCCAAACTACCAACTCTTTGGAGGCGAACAAAAAGCAAGCAGCCCCCGAAGAGTGAAAGAAATGAAGAACAAAAGAGAGAGAAAGAGGCTGCGGACAGAGGTGAGGAAGGAACTGGAGCCGCCTCCTCCCCTCCCACGGAGGGGAATGGCGGCCGGCATCCCTAACTCCCCCGTCCGCCCTCCATCTCGGCGTCCGCCCGGAAGCCTCGCCGGAGCCAAGAGGAGGCAAACGGCGTGCCCCCGCACGTCGAAGCCCTCTCCATATCCGCGCGGCGACCGTCGGACCCGTCTCATGCACGCGCGGCGACCGTGGGACCCGACCGATATTCCAGGACAGCTGGAACCGGCCGCTCCCCGTCGTTTGCGGCATCATCTTCTGAAGGGCCCTCCATGCTCCGATCGCGGCGGCGCAACGCAGAGCGAGGACGAGGAAATAAGAGCAGACCGCCGGCGAGAGTCCTAAGTGTTAAGAGGGAAGGAGCACCCTTCGGTCCTTTTTATAGGCCAAGGGAGGCCACGCGCCTTAAATGACTCCCCCCTCGAAAACACGCTATAGGACCTCCCTTGGAAGGTCACCTCCAATTCCTCGGCCCCCGCCCTAGCGGGATTCGCGAAGCGCCTCGACTTTCAAAGCATGGTGGAATGAAAGGACGCCCCGCCAGAAGTCTCCCGAATCGGCATGCAAGAACGGTGCAGAAAATATCGGCACCTTCCACCTGCCCCCGATACGCCAGCCAAATCACGGTAAAGATAACGATCAAACAAAGTAAGTCCTTTATTGCCTCCCATAAAGAAATCCTCTTACAAAAGGAAAAACAGACAAAAAGGGGAAGGGGCAAAATAAAGTAAAATACATCAGGTCTCGGGCCCACTTTGAAGCTCGGGAACAGCAGTAGGGGACGCGTCACCCCCGGTACCTTCGGTGACGGCCGGCCCGGACACTGACCACGCCTGTGCGAGAACTGTCCCGGTCGTGAGCCCTCCTGGAGCCCCCGGAGTTGGTGACCCAGCTGGAGATGACTCCTCCGGTTCTTCCCCGGCCGAAGATGAAGAGCTGGAAACTGACTCATCCGAGTCATAACTCTGGCCGTAAGGAAAATCACCCCCGGCAAGGTGCTCATTGGCATAGCTCATCGCCCGGCGATAGCCCTGCCTGAATCCCTTTCGGGCACCCCGGCGGAGCGCTACCTCGTAGTAGGGTAGGGCAGCTTCAATCAGGTCGGCCGAGTAAGCTTCCGAGCCTTTGTAGCGCTCGATCGCCTCCGCCTCGACCCGCCCGTCCCGAGCCCGCTCCGCCTCGGCCGCACGCTCTTCCGCCCTCGCCAGACGCTCCTCTAGCTTGGTCATCCTCCGCTCGGCTTCGATCGTCCTACCCTCCGCCCGGGCTCGGTCCGCCTCGGCCTCAGCGCGAAGGCGCTCCGCGTCCTCCGCCCGATCCTGCAGCTCGCCGCGCTCAAGCTCCCAGAGGCCATCCAGCTCGATGTGACGTTGACGCTCATCTTCTAGACGTCTGCTCTTCCTCTCGAGCGATTCCTGGGCCCTTGCTAGCTGCTCGGCCAGCGCCTCGGCTTCCCGTCGGCTCGACCGCGCCAACTCCCTGAATGCGAGGAACTCCCGCCGGAGCCCCTCATGCTCCCCCTCGAGCCAGGCTAGTTTCCCCTCGCATCCACCAAGGGTCTAGGCGAGCCTCGACCGTTCCGCCTCCGTCCAGGCGTGCGCCTCCGCCATCACGGTCGCTGTCCGAGCTATGACCAGGCCGCCCTCCATCAAGATATCAAGGACCCCGGCGGGAGTGCTGCGCTTTTCTCCCCCCCTCGTCCTCTCGGCGATCGACCGGCAGAGCCGGTACAAGTCGCCCGAGATACCGAGCCTGACCAGAGGTTCCGGCAAAGGGGACTGCTCCACCCTGGGCACCCCGCCAGAAGACCCTGGTCGGGCAGCGAAGCTGACCGCCCCGCGCGCCACGGTCGGTTGGGGTTGCAACGCCTCCCTGGGCGAACCCCCAGCCTCGACCGGCGCCGCGGGATCCACCGCATCAGAAACTGCCGGCACTTGGGGTTGCGACGCCCTCGCGGGCGAACCCCCATCCACGCCGACCAATCCCTCGGTCCCAGCGCCGGCCACACCGACACCGGCCCCCTCTGCCCCCACAGAGGGGAGAGCCGACCCGTCACCTCCCTCTGCGGGGCCCCTGGTCTCCTCGGCCCCCTCTCGCTCGGCGGATGGGAGAGCTAGCCCGGAGGGGTCGGTCCCATCCTGCCCCCGAGGGGGGAGCGCCGCCGAGCCAGAGTCGCCCCCGACGGCGGTAGGAAAACCGGCTTTCTTGGCCCTTTTCCTGGCCTTCGCGGCCTCCCGCAATTTCCCCGCCAGGGGATCCTTGCGCTTCAGGCCGGTCGATCGAGAAGACCCCTCGGGGGGCGCCCCCTTGCCCTTATCTCGGGCATGGACGCGACCCACCAAGGCATCAGGTTCATCGGCTGCCGAGTCATCTTCCAGATCGATGACCTCGGCCGCCTCCTCCAGAGGCTCCCGCCTCACGTCTGCAACAAAAAGAAGCCCCGGTCAGGAGGAGGAAAAGATCTATCACCCCCGAAAAAGAGCCTCAAGAGTTGTACCTGTCGACGTCAACCGCGAGAGAAGACACCGTTCGATGTTCTCCGACGTCACCAGCTCCTCGGTCGATTGACGGTTCTCCAGCAGACGGGCAGCCTGCTGCTCCACGTGGGGAGGGAACTCCTCCTGGCGAGGGGGCAGATTCGGGTGAAAGTTGGGCGAGGTCCGGCATCTCCAGATCTCGTCCGTCGCCACCGCCTTCACCCAGAAGAATTGGGTCTTCCACCCCTTGTGCGAGGAGTCCTTCACCGCGAGCGAGATGCAGCTCCTATTCCTCCGCGCCTGGATGAAGTAGAAGCCTTTCCCCGCCGACTGGTGCGCTTTCAACTCAAAGAAGAAATGGAAGAGGTCCAAGGAAGGAAAAATGTCGTGCTGACGACAAAGAATCCGGAAGGCCGAGAGCAGCAGATATGAATTGGCCACCAACTGAATAGGCGCCAACCGGAAAAAATTAAGAAGCTGCAGCACGAAAGGATCGAAAGGGAGCCGAAATCCACTCTTCCAAGACAGAAGGAAGGTGCAAATGTGCTCATCACGGTCATCCAGACTCGTCTCGTACGGAGTGGCGGCAACAAAGCTGTATCTGAGAGGCAGGCGGAAACGATGCTCCAGCCTCCGCACCTCCGCTTCCCCCAACTCACTACAGTTGGGGACGGGTTCCCGCCTCACCGGCACGAGCTCCGGACTCTGATCCGCCATCGAGTCGGGAGGAGATCCCTCGTACGAGCTGGAAGACTCCGGGGAAGAAGGAAGTTGTCAGACTGCCTCTGCGGTTATCCTCGCCAACTCCTCGAACGCCGCCGCAAGGCTCCGCGTCTCCGCTGTGCTCTCACGGCGCATCAAGAAGCAAGGAAAGCCTAAAACCCTGGAAGCCTAGAACGATGAACAGCGCCCCCTAAAAACCCCTGAGGGTGGCGGCGCGCCGTTCCGTGCTCCGAGAAAAAGGGGGGCCCCTTCGTTTCGAATCCGTCAGGATCATCATTACGGGCCTCGGCGACCGCTATAAGCGGCTCCATAACGCCAACGGAATTCCTCCCACCTGAGCCACGCCGGTCCAAAGCCTCGAAAAACTACCCATCCGAGCCTCCCTGGCTCGGGAGTAGGAGGGGGACAAGTGGAGAGGGGAATTTTCGCAGCCCACCACAAAGGCAGCCCAACAAGACCCACAAGGTCCAACCAGGCGAGCCCACCCGAGTGATAGCCCACAGGGCCCACTTAGGGAGAAAAGCCCAATAAATAAGACTCTAGGAACTAACTCTCCCCGGCGGCCTTCTAGGCTCGGAGGGCCCGAGACAACGGTCAGGTCCCAAGGAAGGTCCGGCCTAAAGCCCTCTCCCCATCGGAGAGAGATAGGCTCCAGCCGACCTATCCGACCCCACCCTCGCCGGGCCATGCCTATCGCTCGGACATGAGCTAGCATCCCCGAGGCTCGGTAAGGCCGGTTGATTATCCACAGGTGCAGCCGTTCAGAGTCCTCCGCCAGCGGGAGAGTCAGGGGAGCCGCCGGACTCCAAGGGGATAACGTTCCCACGATCAGGCCATGAAAGCCCCCGTTAAAGACGTAACTCCCGCCGGGAACCCCTCAGCTTACAGGACTCCTGAAGGCGGCGCACTATTTAAGCAAGGGATACCCTCCGGAAGATGGTAAGATGAACAAGGCTTTCACACACCCGAAGCTCCTGATCACGATTCGCTTCACCCTCTGGTGGAGAGGATTCTCGCGCATTAGCTCTCTCCTCCCCCCATTATCGCTTCCACCATAGCTCTACTGACTTAGCCATCGGAGGGTTTTGCCCCAGGGAGATCCCCTGGGCCCTCTGATACGTTTCCCTGTCTTGCAGATTCATCTTCTGGTGATCCACAGCCCGCTCAGGATCCAGCGCGAGATCTCGCCTCTTCAATATCGAATACGCGTGATACCACATGAGACCCGCGAGGCCTCCCAAGCGCGGGAAAGCGCCGAAGGGAAAAAGGAGTGTGTGGAATACATTGAAGCCAGCAGATATAACAGTAAGCAATTAAATTTCATTACATTGGATTGCTAAAGTAGCAGAAATAAAATTACTTTTTCATTAATAATTCAAATTTTACAATTATACACCAGAGTCTAGTCCAAAGGAAAAATAACAAGTATAGTCTGACAGAAGAGAACGTACACAGGAGTCGGGAGAATCCAGACGCAGGTACAGCTGGCAGCTACAACAATGCGCTCCACCAGGAACAGCAGAGGTAAGCGGCGAAACTCACCTGAAAAGCAGGGGTGAGTCTCTAAACAGAAACTCAGTAGGGGTCACACGGATCCCCACTGGAAAAACGCACAAAGCAACGGAAGCATCTACGGAAACAACACGTGCAGCAAAGCAGGAAAAGCTACACTACAAAGCTGTAAACAGACAGGGTACAGCAGGAGTAGGGAACATGCTAAGAGCAAGGGGAGCTCAACAACAAAGAAGAGCGAGGCCGTAAAACACGGGACAACGGCCACCGAGGAGAACTCGGCACCCTAAGCTACTCCAAGCGGCAACAGACGGTCAACCCCAAACTCACACAGTAGGGTAACCCAGTCTATCGGCCAAAACAAAGGTGAAGGCAGACGCAGATGTCGAAAGTGCAAACAAAACACGACAGGAAATGTCGTGCACGCAGCCCCACGCATGACAAGAACGTCATGCAAACGACAGAACACTGACCTCGAGTACAGCCACAAGCGGGCAACTCGAAAAGGTCACAGCGCGCAAGAAAACGCCGAGAGTCACCGCACCAAGTGATAGGAGCACCCTCCTCCCAGAAGAACAGCCAGATGCGTCCACTGACTTCTTACACTGCGCCACAAGTGTCAAGTCTCTCAAGGACAAGACACACCAAGAACCAGGTCCGAGGAACAATAGTTCCAAGGAAACAAGGTACCACAGCACAAGACTACAGCACCAACTGCGAGTGACTAGTCAGGGCCACGCCCGTCGGCGCAAGTCCCCAGTCCCTGACCACGTGTGCACACACCGACCTCTACCTAGGTCAAGCCTCTAGCTAGTATTCCCCTCGGTAGGACGCTACCATTGGTCGGGGCCCACGGAACTAGCTTAAGAACCGTACGTAACAAGATGCAACAGGAAAACCCCTCCACCACTCCCGGTGGGTCGGCAACAAGCCTAGGGCTACAACTAGTGGAGGCTCACAAGGCACAGACTCCGAAACACAGGTGCTAAAGCACAGACAGTCTAAGAAAAGCCATGTCTCGTGCACCACAAAGCACCAAGGCAGTCAAACAACCGCCAACCGACTCAGGACCAGGCAACTAGACCTACAACATAACGATCCTTGAGTCAGACGACTCAACGGCAAGATCGTCATAAACAGCGGAACAAGCCGCCAATCGGTCTAATCCTAAGCCAGAAGAAATCACACTCCACAGAAAACAACACACGGAGACCTGAGGGAAACACCAAGAACCCTCAGCACACCTGGACACGCAAACCGAGGTAAGGCAACACCTCGAGGCATCCAGAAGCAGTGTCTCGAGCTGGGCACAACCACCGAGACACACACACGCAAGGTCACACGTCAACCACTGGGTCACACCGGGTTGACCGGAACCAGACCAAAACACAAGCAAAAGTAGGATAGGAAATCCTACCTCAAGCAAGAAGACGCCTGGCCACCTTACAACGTAGTCTTAGCCCTCATAGGATGTCGGGAGACATCCACGGGACAACGGGCAGACCACAAGGACAAGTCAAGACAAGCCGAAACCGAAATCACGGAAATCGGAGCACAAGGGATGTAATGCACCACCCCTAGACCGCTACAAGCATGTGACGGTCTAGACCTGGGCCGTTACACACCAAGTGACGGTCGGACGATAGGCCGTCACTCACACACCACCCTAACCACTCTAAATCACAAACACACGAAACAAGGCCAAGTAACGCACAAGGCCAAGCGCGTTACAAGCAAGCAACGCTGTAGGGGAGACGCGCTAGAACCAAACGACGCACAGGGGCAGGCGCGTTACTAACACAACCCGAAGACAGAAAACAAAGGCTGTGCTAGGCCATGTAACGGTCCCACGAGGACGCGTTACATCCAAATAACGCACGGGGGCAAGGCCGTCACACACAAGACAGCACACATCCACCCAGCCCTCAGCCAAATAGCATGTAATGGCCTAAGCACGGCGCGTTACAACGCTGTGACGCACGGGAACTCGACCGCTACATCATCCGCCTTAAACGGTCAACGCCCAGCCAAACTCGGTCAAACACGATGTAACGGCCCAACCTGGGCGCGTTACAACACTCTGACGCGCCAAGACCAGGCCGTCAGAGGAACCGCCATACTCAATCCGCAAAACGACAAAACGGATGTAACGCGTCAAGCCATACGCGTTACAGGGCTTGTGACGCGCCACCATTGGGCCGTCACACGCCCAAAGCCAGAAGAACCCAAAAATGCCAACCGATGTAACGGCCAATCGTGGGGCTGTCAAAGACAAGTGACGGTCGCTGGCACGACCGTTACATCGATCACGGCGGGAAAACATAGGAACGGCCAAATCGGCCCGCTCCACGTCCCATTCACGTCGAAACGCAAGGGGACCAAACCCAAACGACAATAAACAACACAAGAGGGCCAAAACGCCCACATGCAAGCTCAAAAATGCAAGATCCGGGCGATTTCATCAAATCCACCCAAAGTGGGTCACCGAGGTTCCCGGGCTTCTACCGGCCTCGAATGAACACCAAACCACACGAAATCAACGTGGATGGGATCCTAACATCCCAGTGGTCAGTTAGAAACTAACTACGCCGCAAACAGTCGCCGTTTACCGGCCGACCCTAAAAATCACGAAAATCACGGTTTAGGCAAAACAAGCCCAAACTCGACCGTTTCCTAGCCGAACGACGTGCAATGGCAGGGAAAATGGAGAGGACGAAGTAAGGATCAGTCACCCTACCTCCACCGAAGAAACCCTGCCCCGAAGGGACTAAACCACGCCGAAAACCACTCGCGAACCGATTTCACCGGCTTTGAATCCACCGTACGGGATCGCGCCAGAATCGATCCGATCCTCGCCCCATCGCGCACCTCAACAGCTCCGCCACGTCGCCACCCAGCCCCTGCACCGCTCCGTCTGCAGCCGGAGGTGAGAGGGAGGGAGAACGAGAGAGAACGGGAGAGAGAGAGAGGAACGGCGAGAGTGAGGAGAGAGAGAGAGGAAAAGAAAATAAAAAGAAAAGAAATTAGGAAATTTTCCTAATTTCTGAAGATTCCGAAAATGTGTCGAAAATGCACAAATTCAGAAAAATACGTAAAAATAACCGAAACGACCGGCTCGAAGAGTACATCGTCGCTGTAGCATCCACAAGTTCGAGAATTGACAAACAAACTCACCGTAGGGTTCCGTAACTAGTACGTGCGAAAAACCCACACGGCTCGTCAAACTCAACTCAGAAGCTACCAAAGCGAACCAAAACTCAACGAAACCAATCCGAAACATATCCGAAAGACCCAACAAAGATCCAACAAGACCTGCAAAGGATCCAGCAAAGATCCACCAAGGATCCAGGGCATTACATCCTCCCCTCCTTTAAGAAATTTCACCCTCGAAATTAAGGACTAACAAAGGAGAAGCAGGGAAGAACAACCCAACCACACAATCACGATAAAACGACACAAATCTCAAAAAACACAGCTCAGAGGGACACCGTCAGACCACAATTACAGGTACACGCTCTAGCTTCCAAGACAGCAAGTTCACAGCACGAGCATGGCACCAAAGTGAACACATCTGACACCTCCGAAGCAAAGGCAACGTCGCTTACGTCTCGCCAGAAATGAGACACGACTGCCACAAGAACAGACAACCGAGAAACGCAACGACAGCACTGCAAGCGGCAACTTACACAAGGAGACACAGTCCTCACAGCTGACTGCTCGACCACATCATCGGCTCCAGTGCCAAAGGTAACAGGGAACACCTGGCACACAGGACACCAACGACAACAACAACACTGGACCACAAACACAATCAAGTCAGCACTCACTCAGATATTTCATCTGATCGAGTCGTAAGCTAACTCTAACCAAGAAAGGGAGTACAGTAAGCCAACTGACAAGACAAGACCATGGTCCAAGGCAGAGACACAAAATCATAAAGAAACAGCGCCAAAACAACACAACGGCAACACCTGCAGAATTCTGGGTCTACAGAACACACAGAACCACGGAACACACTACAAGCAGGGTCACATCAAGACACAGAAACAGCTGAGCACACGACCACAAGGAACGGGTCACGCATCAGACTGCTCACCAAGAAAAAGACCCACAACAACGAGAAACGACATCACTCTCGGGGAACGCATCTCAAGGACTACAAACACGCCTCGAGAGCACAACACTCAAGAAAGAAATGCAGAGCAAAGGGTACTCAATCAGTAAGGAACGCCGACAAATTCCCCAACACTCGCACAATGCCGATGCCAACACAAGAAAACCACAAACAACGGCACGGCAATGGGCAACGTCAAGGCGCAGGAAGCCAAGACGAAGGCACAACGAGAAGGAACAAAACCTCTCGATAAATGGGTAACCAACCCACACACTTCAGTTGTACTCTCAACAACGCGCACAGGCAATAGAACAACATCAGTAATCGCACCTCAGCACACACCAGGCGCCATCGCAATCAACAAAGATCGCAAACCACACGCCACGAGTACCGATCACACGAATTGTAATGTCCCGGATCTTTCGGATCCTTCCTTGTGGGTCCCGGATCTGGTTTATCGGAGTGTCCGACCCTGTTGTGTCCGAAATTTTATTTCGGACATCTTTCGTGCTCGGATCGGCGCGATCCGGAGTTGTTTCGGAGGCCCGGAGTGTGTCCGCGGCTTTTCCGTGCGTGTTTTCTGATTTCCGCGGACGGGTTTCGGCGAGTCCTTCGGAATCCTATAGCGGGTGAACTGGGTCGTTCACTAACCCGCGAGTGGTGCCGTTGCGATCAGCGCGTCGAGACGGTCGAGGAGGTGTATTTTTCTATTTTTCAGGATTTTTCTGATTTTCTGGATTTTCTATATATATCAATTCTTTTTCTTTTCTTTTTACCCTTTTCTTTTCTTCTTCTTCCTCCTTCCTTCAACCGTGAGAGCTCCCCCTCTCCCCCGCGGCCGATCTTCTTCTCCCCGGGCGACCGAGACGTGGCCCCTCTCACTCCGGCAACGGCGTGGCAGCGGCAACGGCGGCGGCGGCGAGGCGGTCCCGGTGGCGTGCTTTTCGCGGCGAGAGGCGGGGCGTTCGTGGGAGTAAAAGCGTCATCCTTGATTTCGGCGGTGATTCGGCGGAGCTTTCGCTCCATTGAGGTAGGGAGACGAACCCCCATGCTCATCCCATCGTTCCCCGTGCTTCGTAGGCCGAGGGGAGGTCGAGAGGGGCGTTTTTGAGCGGGTTTGGGTGAAACCATGTTTTTGGGGTTTGTAAGCCGATCCGCCGTTTCTTCACGTTTTTGGCCGATCCGAGGCGGTAGATGCATGCTAGGAGGGTTGGGGAGGGTTCCCCCTTTGTTTCCCCATCATCAGGGGGGTGATTGGGGCGTGGAATGGAGTTTTCGGCCATTTCCCGTCGTTCTCGGTTTTCCGGGGTGATCGCGGTTCACCAGTAACCGCTATCAATGGTAGCGGTCAGGTGAGGACCGCCTTCATCGGATTTTTGACCGTTAGGCCTTAAAGTGTCGGTGGCTGGTCGCGGTCTTGCGACAGACCGCGACTGTTAGTCGCGGTCTGGGGACGACCGTTATCACCGTGGGGACCGGCACGGGCCTCGAGGCATTTTTTGACCGTTGGTTCCTGGTCGCGGTCCCCTAGGGACCGCTACTGTGTGAAGGCGGTCATCAGGCGACCGCCTTCATGTTTCTGGTGCCAGGGTGGTCGCGGTCCAGGGTAGACCGCTACCACCGGAGGCAGTCCTCCGGTGACCGCGTCTGCCGTTTCGTGCCGATCGAGCCTGGGTGAGTGGGTTCTGACCCCTTTATGTTGTCTTACGGTCCGACTGATGCTTGGCATCGTGTGGGGACTGTACGAGGGTGCCGCGGGGACCCCGGGATGTGATGCGTCGGCTGGTGCTACCGAGAGTCGGTGTGGTACAGAGGATGACCTCTGCACCTTGCTAGTGTTGGTCGGTGGTTTCCATGGATTAGTCCTTACTTCCAGTGACCCTACCACTGGTCGTAGCTTTCCCACGGCACGCGTGTGCTGGCTCGCCTGGGAGTGGCTGAGCGGCGTACCCGAGAGAGGCGGTGAGTAGGCTGGTTACCGCAGGGCCCCCGCGTACTTCCGAGTCCAGGTTTAGGGGGAAATACCAGCTAGAGGACAGGCCTAGGGCGTACGGTCTGAGTGTGCGCACGAGGCTGAGGGTTCGGACCCGCGCTGACAAGCGTGACCTCAGCTAGTCCTTGTTTTGCGGTTACTTCTGGTTACTGAGTGTGTCTGAGTCTCACGCCCGGGGCGTAGTAGCTAGACACTTGTGACGCGGTATAAGACGTCAGGGGACGCATCCGGTCGTTCTTCTAGTGGGTGGTGCTCCTGTTCACTGGCAGGCGTGGACTCGTGTTTTGTTGGACCGAGGTTTTGTAGTACGGTACTGTTAGAGTAGACGGTTTTTCCGTTTATTTATTTCAGCTTGTTGGTTCTACCGTACTCCTGTTAGGTAGGGTTACCTTCTGCCTTCTCGCTTCTCGTGCGAGGTGGGGATTCGCGGGATCCCTACTGGGCCAATGAAATGAGGCTCACCCCTACTTTTCAGGTGAGGCGGGGTCTTCGAGAGGCGCGGCCGAGTTTCAGCGCGGTTCTTCTAGCCAGGGTTAGTCGCCAGTCTGCCAGAGCCGGGGGATGCCCCGTGTAGTTGTACTCCGGGGGATGCCCCGTGTTGTTGTACTTTCTTTTCTGTTGATTGTACTTTCTTTTGGACATGAGACACTGTGGACCTTGTAGCAGTTTATTTATTTATATTATTATGTGCATTTTATTTTGGATTATTGTGCTATCTCTGTGGTCGTTGCAGCTTCTCTTGTACCCCCACACCACTCCTTTCTACCCTTCCGAGTCTTCGGGCTCGTGGGTTGGCGGGCCGAGATTCGAGACGCGCCAGTTCCTTTCCGGTACTCGGATCCTCGGGTCGTCACAGCTGGTATCAGAGCGAGGTTGTGGAGGTGCATTGGAACTTGGAACGAATTGCAGTGGTCCAGAAGGTCCATGAATGTCCTGTACAGTCGGCGACTGGCTTAGGGTCGTGTGTTTTATTGATTTCCGGTTGCTTTCCTTTGTTGCCAGGTGTGTTATGGCGCCACGGAGGAGGACTCGTGCCCAGCAGGGAGAGTCTAGTGGTGGTCCGGAGGAGCAGAGCCGGGCTTCAGTTTCCGAGGGAGTATCTGGAGATGCGAGAGCTCCAGGGATGGACGACTTCTTCCGAGGCATGTTTGAGTATGTGTTTCAGCGGCAGCAGGGAGATCATCAGCAGCAGGGTGGCGATGCTAGTGAGGACCGGGCTCGTGGTGGTCATGGTCGTGTGCTGAAGCAGTTTTTGCTGTTCCAGCCTCCTTCTTTCGGTGGGCAACCAGATCCTGAGGTGGCCAGAGAGTGGCTGGATGATATCCGACGGATTTTCAGTGCGATGGAGTGTCCCGAGGAGGAGCAGGTAGCGTTGGCTACTCATCGTCTTCAAGGACCGGCCCGTACTTGGTGGACGTCAGAGTGGGGTTCAGTGTTCCAGTCTCGTCCTCTTCGACAGATTGCGTGGCAGGAGTTCGTCACGGCTTTTGAGCGTGCCTTCTGTCCGTCCTTTGTCAGGTCACAGAGGTTGCGTGAGTTCATGGAGCTGACTCAGGGTGACATGTCGGTGATGCAGTACCATGTCAGGTTTATCGAGTTGGGCCGTTATGCTCCTCATATCATGGCAGATGAGGAGGTGAAGACCGATCAGTTTGTTGGTGGTCTTAGGCTGGAGTTGAGGCATCATCTTCTTGCGTCGGGTTTGACCAGTTTGGATGCGGCATGTAAGGCAGCAGCGGCGCTGGAGAGAGATTTGCAGAAGGTTCGAGGGCAGGGCAGTGCTAGTCAGGTGCAGGCATGTTTTGGCCAGCCGTCAGTAGTGCAGCAGCAGAGTACCGTCCAGCTCTCGGCAGGTGGTTCAGTGGCGACGCAGTCTGTGGCTCCTGTGCCAGAGTCTTCGTCCTTTGGCTCGAGGCTCAAGAAGTTACTCAAGGAGGCGAGCCTTGACGGGAGACGCCGGGGTAAGAAGGGGCAGTCACAGCAGGAGTCGTCGGCCAGTGATCAGCAGTCCGTGGCTTTGCAGCGTCAGGGTTCCGTGTCAGGTGCTCGGGGCGGTTGTCCCAAGTGCGGTGGTTCTCATCCAGGCAGACCGTGTTCGGTACCCGTGATTTGCTTTAGGTGCGAACAGCCGGGGCACATGGCACGTGACTGTCCGCAGAGACCGCGCCAGCCGCACGAGTTTCAGCAGCTGCAGCAGCAGCAGTTTCGGCCCCCGCAGTCATCAGCACAGCCGCAGCAGTACCAGCAGCAGGGACAGTTTCCTCAGTTGTCGCGGTCAGCTATTGTGGGGAGGCAGAGATCTCGAGGCAGAGTGACTCACATGACCAGAGCAGAGGCTGAGGAGGCGCATCTGGTGGAAGATACTCTTTCGATTTTGGGTTGTGCGGCTCGTGTTTTGTTCGATTCAGGTGCTTCTCATTCGTTCATCTCGGAGGATTTTGCTCAGAGCATAGAGGACCCGGTGACCGAGGTGTCCTGTGACTTGGCGGTAGAGTTGCCTACCGGTGACTTCATGATCACCTCGTACTGCTTTGAGAAGGTAACTGTGTGGGTGGAAGGGCGGAACTTGCCGGCTAGACTCTACGTGTTACCGCTTCAGGACTTTGATGTGATTTTGGGCATGGATTGGCTCGAGGCTTATCATGCCTTGGTGGATTGCGGCTCGAAGAAGGTCTACTTCCGACAGCTTCGTGGACCCACCTTCTATTTCCAAGGTATTCGGTCTTCCTCTTCTCGCTTGTTTATTTCGGCTATCCGTGCGCGTCGTTTGCTTGATGCAGGTTGTCAGGGCTTTCTCGCATCCGTGGTTTTGGTCGAGCGACATGGTCCTGAGGTAGAGGACATTCCTGTCATGTGCGAGTTTCCTGACGTTTTTCCCGAGGAGCTACCAGGGTTGCCACCGCAGCGAGAGATTGATTTCGTGATTGAGGTGGTGCCGGGCACGGCGCCTATGTCAAAGGCCCCTTATCGGATGGCGCCTGCCGAGTTGCGAGAGCTGAAGGCGCAGTTGCAGGAGTTGCTGGCCAAGGGGTATATTCATCCTAGTTATTCCCCGTGGGGTGCGCCGGTGTTGTTTGTGAAGAAGAAGGATGGTAGTTTGAGGCTGTGTATCGACTACCGTCAGTTGAACCAGGCGACTGTTAAGAACAAGTATCCGTTGCCTCGGATTGATGACTTGTTCGATCAGCTTCAGTCGGCCCGAGTGTTTTCGAGGATCGATTTGAGATCGGGCTACTATCAGCTGCGGATCCGAGAGTTGGACGTGGAGAAGACAGCGTTTCGGTCGAGGTATGGGCATTATGAGTTCTTGGTGATGCCGTTTGGGCTCACCAATGCCCCCGCAGCGTTTATGGACTTGATGCATAGGGTGTTTCGTCCGTACTTGGACCAGTTTGTGGTCGTGTTTGTGGACGATATCCTTGTATATTCGCGGTCTGCTGAGGAGCATGTGCATCACTTGAGGGTGGTGTTGCAGACCCTGCGTGGTCACCAGTTGTATGCGAAGCTCAGTAAGTGCGAGTTCTGGCTTCGTGAGGTGCACTTTTTGGGGCACGTGATTTCTGGTGAGGGTGTTTCCGTGGACCCGGCCAAGGTCGAGGCGGTGGTGCAGTGGCCGAGGCCGAGTTCTGTCACGGAGATTCGGAGTTTCTTGGGGCTCGCAGGTTATTATCGGAGGTTTATTCAGGATTTTTCTCGTATTGCAGCCCCGATGACCAGGCTTACGCGGAAGGACGTGCCGTTCGTCTAGACGGAGGAGTGTGAGCGAAGCTTCGTGGAGCTGAAGAGATTGCTTACCACTGCTCTGGTTTTGGTGTTGCCATCTGGCTCGGGTGGTTTCGTGGTGTGTACGGATGCTTCCGGGGTAGGCCTCGGTGCTGTGTTGATGCAGCATGGGAGAGTTGTGGCGTATGCGTCGTGGCAGTTGAAGCCACATGAGGCGAACTACCCTACTCATGATCTTGAGTTGGCAGCGGTGATCTTCGCTCTGAAGATCTGGAGGCATTATTTGTACGGCGAGAGGTTTGAGCTTTTCACTGGCCACCAGAGTTTGAGGTATGTGTTCACGCAGAAGGATCTTAACCTCAGGCAGAGGAGGTGGATGGAGTACATGAAGGATTATGATGTTACTCTATCTTATCAGCCTGGCAGGATGAACGTCGTGGCTGATGCCCTGAGTAGGAGGGTATCGGTCAGTCGGTTGTTGTTGAGGAAGTGGAAGCTTTGGGAGCAGGTTCCGGCCATGACTTTTAGACTCAAGGTCCCGCAGGACCAGGGTTCGGCTGTCCTTGCGAGTCTGACTGTCACGCCCGCGGTGCGTCGACAGGTGACTGAGGCTCAACGAGCGGACCCCGAGCTACCTCGTATTTTGTCGATGGCCGAGGTGGAGTTTGGCGAGGATGGAGCTGTGAGGTTCATAGGTAGATTGTATGTGCCAGCCGAGGGGCAGGTGCGGCGTACTGTATTGCGTGAGGCTCACGGGAGTCGGTATCCCATGCACCCCGGATCAGCTAAGATGTACCAGAACCTAAAGAGGCAGTTTTGGTGGCCTGGTATGAAGAGAGATGTTGCAGAGTTTGTGCCCAGGTGTTTGACCTGTCAGCAGGTGAAGGCTGAGCACCAGCGACCAGGAGGCACACTTCAGCCCTTGGACATTCCTGCGTGGAAGTGGGACCACGTGACCACTGATTTCGTGGTTGGATTGCCGAGGACGTCCAGTGGGGAAGATAGTATCTGGTTGCTAGTGGATAGACTGACGAAGACGGCGCGGTTGCTGCCAGTCAAGGTCAGTTGGAGCGTGCAGCGTTTGGCTCGTCTGTACGTGGAGCGGATAGTCCCGTTGCATGGAGTCCCTATCTCCATTGTATCGGATCGTGATCCCCGTTTCACTTCTGGATTCTGGAGGAGTTTTCAGAGGGCTCTAGGCACTGAGTTGGCATTCAGCTCGGCCTAACATCCTCAGTCGGACGGTCAGTCTGAGCGGACCATCCAGACTTTGGAGGACATGTTGCGAGCGTGTTGCTTGGAATGGCAGGGGAGTTGGACCCACCATTTGCCATTAGTGGAGTTTGCCTATAACAACAGCTATCATTCGAGCATCGGTATGGCTCCCTATGAGGCATTGTATGGGCGACCTTGTCGGACTCCGCTTGATTGGTTCGAGGTAGGCGAGCGTGCCTTGACCGGACCAGATCTGGTGCAGCAGTGTGTTGAGGTGGTGCATCTCGTTCGGCAGAAGATGTTGGCAGCTCAGAGCCGACAGAAGAGTTATGCCGATCGTAGGAGGCGACCCCTCAGCTTTGCTGTCGGAGATCGAGTTTTCTTGAGAGTGTCTCCCATGAAGGGCGTGATGCGCTTCGGTTGGCGTGGGAAGCTGAGTCCCCGCTACATTGGTCCCTTTCCCATCGTTGAGCGCGTTGGGGAAGTTGCTTATCGGTTACAGCTACCTTCGGAGCTTTCCGCGGTGCATGATGTGTTCCACGTGTCGATGCTTCGGAAGTATATGCCCGATGACTCTCATGTTCTCGAGGATGCCGTTTGGCCTGATGTGACCCCAGATCTGTCCCTTCCGGAGTTTCCTGTTCGCGTTGAGGATCGGCGAGAGCAGCGCCTGCGAAACAAGGTTATTCCTCTGGTTAAAGTGGTCTGGCAGCGTCATTCTGGCGGTGAGGCATCTTGGGAACGCGAGGATGAGATGCGAGAGTTATATCCGTATTTGTTTGTGTGAGTCTGTCCCCCGTACTTGTGCTATGTTCTTGAATTTCGAGGACGGAATTCCTTTAAGGGGGGAGGGCTGTAATGTCCCGGATCTTTTGGATCCTTCCTTGTGGGTCCCGGATCTGGTTTATCGGAGTGTCCGACCCTGTTGTGTCCAAAATTTCATTTCGGACATCTTTCGTGCTCGGATCGGCGCGATCCGGAGTTGTTTCGGAGGCCCGGAGTGTGTCCGCGGCTTTTCCGTGCGTATTTTCTGATTTCCGCGTACGGGTTTCGGCGAGTCCTTCGGAACCCTGTAGCGGGTGAACTGGGTCGTTCACCAACCCGCGAGTGGTGCCGTTGCGATCAGCGCATCGAGACGGTCGAGGAGGTGTATTTTTCTATTTTTTGGGATTTTTCCGATTTTCCAGATTTTCTATATATATCAATTCTTTTTCTTTTCTTTTTACCTTTTTCTTTTATTCTTCTTCCTCCTTCCTTCAACCGTGAGAGCTCCCCCTCTCCCCCGCGGCCGATCTTCTTCTCACCGGGCGACCGAGACGCGGCCCCTCTCACTCCGGCAACGGCGTGGCAGCGGCGACGGCGGCGAGGCGGTCCCGGTGGCGTGCTTTTCGCGGCGAGAGGCGGGGCGTTCGTGGGAGTAAAAGCTTCATCCTTGATTTCGGCGGTGATTCGGCGGAGCTTTCGCTCCATTGAGGTAGGGAGACGAACCCCCATGCTCATCCCATCGTTCCTCGTGCTTCGTAGGCCGAGGGGAGGTCGAGAGGGGCGTTTTTGAGCGGGTTTGGGTGAAACCATGTTTTTGGGGTTTGTAAGCCGATCCACCGTTTCTTCACGTTTTTGGCCGATCCGAGGCGGTAGATGCATGCTAGGAGGGTTGGGGAGGGTTCCCCCTTTGTTTCCCCATCATCGGGGGGGGTGATTGGGGCGTGGAATGGAGTTTTCGGCCATTTCTCGTCGTTCTCGGTTTTCCGGGGTGATCGCGGTTCACCAGTAACCGCTATCAATGGTAGCGGTCAGGTGAGGACCGCCTTCATCGAATTTTTGACCGTTTGGCCTTAAAGTGTCGGTGGCTGGTCGCGGTCTTGCGACAGACCGTGACTGTTAGTCGCGGTCTGGGGACGACCGCTATCACCGTGGGGACCGGCACGGGCCTCGAGGCATTTTTTGACCGTTGGTTCCTGGTCGCGGTCCCCTAGGGACCGCTACTGTGTGAAGGCGGTCATCAGGCGACCGCCTTCATGTTTCTGGTGCCAGGGTGGTCGCGGTCCAGGGTAGACCGCTACCACCGGAGGCAGTCCTCCGGTGACCGCGTCTGCCGTTTCGTGCCGATCGAGCCTGGGTGAGTGGGTTCTGACCCCTTTATGTTGTCTTACGGTCCGACTGATGCTTGGCATCGTGTGGGGACTGTACGAGGGTGCCGCGGGGACCCCGGGATGTGATGCGTCGGCTGGTGCTACCGAGAGTCGGTGTGGTACAGAGGATGACCTCTGCACCTTGCTAGTGTTGGTCGGTGGTTTCCATGGATTAGTCCTTACTTCCAGTGACCCTACCACTAGTCGTAGCTTTCCCACGGCACGCGTGTGCTGGCTCGCCTGGGAGTGGCTGAGCGGCGTACCCGAGAGAGGCGGTGAGTAGGCTGGTTACCGCAGGGCCCCCGCGTACTTCCGAGTCCAGGTTTAGGGGGAAATACCAGCTAGAGGACAGGCCTAGGGCGTACGGTCTGAGTGTGCGCACGAGGCTGAGGGTTCGGACCCGCGCTGACGAGCGTGACCTCAGCTAGTCCTTGTTTTGCGGTTACTTCTGGTTACTGAGTGTGTCTGAGTCTCACGCCCGGGGCGTAGTAGCTAGACACTTGTGACGCGGTATAAGACGTCAGGGGACGCATCCGGTCGTTCTTCTAGTGGGTGGTGCTCCTGTTCACTGGCAGGCGTGGACTCGTGTTTTGTTGGACCGAGGTTCTGTAGTACTGTACTGTTAGAGTAGACGGCTTTTCCGTTTATTTATTTCAGCTTGTTGGTTCTACCGTACTCCTGTTAGGTAGGGTTACCTTCTGCCTTCTCGCTTCTCGTGCGAGGTGGGGATTCGCGGGATCCCTACTGGGCCAATGAAATGAGGCTCACCCCTGCTTTTCAGGTGAGGCGGGGTCTTCGAGAGGCGCGGCCGAGTTTCAGCGCAGTTCTTCTAGCCAGGGTTAGTCGCCAGTCTGCCAGAGCTGGGGGATGCCCCGTGTAGTTGTACTCCGGGGGATGCCCCGTGTTATTGTACTTTCTTTTCTGTTGACTGTACTTTCTTTTGGACATGAGACACTGTGGACCTTGTAGCAGTTTATTTATTTATATTATTATGTGCATTTTATTTTGGATTATTGTGCTATCTCGGTGGTCGTTGCAGCTTCTCTTGTACCCCCACACCACTCCTTTCTACCCTTTCGAGTCTTCGGGCTCGTGGGTTGGCGGGCCGAGATTCGAGACGCGTCGGTTCCTTTCTGGTACTCAGATCCTCGGGTCGTCACACGAACAACCGATCACAAGGAGCCTAAGTGCAACAAAGGAAGAGCACCAGCTTCAGCGCAGAGCACGCGGAAAGCAGCAATCTCAGCTTACCTTCACGTCCTGAAACAACAAATGAGCCTTCACAACGCATCGGCCGCTGGACACGGCACGACAAAATACGGTGCACAACAGCTCTTAACACCATTATGGAGTCCAAAGCCAAGCAACCGTAAAACAAGGAGCAGATCAGGCTCAAAACAATGATGTCTACACTTAAGCAGACACAGGACAAAAGGCACCACTAAGACAGCAATTCCAAAGCAACACTCGAAAAGATTCCACCAGAAGGGACGAGAAGCAAGAAGCTCAACCACAAAAGCTCACCAGGAAGGGGAATCCTAGCTCGCCTGAGCAACTTCTCTAACACGGGATCTAATCGAGCACTTCAACAGAAGCACAACACAGCAGGAGCTACACAGACTCAAGCCGGGACAACCAAAGCAACGTAAGAACGTGCATGGCCATCACACCAACGCTAAAAGTCATAAGCCACCTGAGCAAAACACAGAAACAGCTCGAACAATGCACTGCAGGTTCATGCCAACCGACAAACACTGCCAAGTGCAACACGATCGAGACCAACATTAAAACCGAAACGAAGCACCTCATCACACCCAGACGAGAGCAAAACCATCTCGTACAGTGCCAACAAAGCACGCACAAGACCACACATGGAAAACACCGCGACAAACATCGCAACACCTACGCCAGCAAGAGACTGTACTGGACCTCAAGACTCTGGTTACTGTATATCTGGGTTTCCATGTATCTCACACGACAATGATCTGATAGCTCAGAAAAGAACTCCGAACATCTCAGAACACTGCTCTGATACCAGCTGTGGCGACCCGAATTCCGGATACCCGGTGCACCCGGTATAAATACCGAATACACGTGATACCACATGGGACCCGCGAGGCCTCCCAAGCGCGGGAAAGCGCCGAAGGGAAAAAGGAGTGTGTGGAATACATTGAAGCTAGCAGATATAACAGTAAGCAATTAAATTTCATTACATTGGATTGCTAAAGTAGCAGGAATAAAATTATTTTTTCATTAATAATTTAAATTTTACAATTATACACCAGAGTCTAGTCCAAAGGAAAAACAACAAGTACAGTCTGACAGAAGAGAACGTACACAGGAGTCGGGAGAAGCCCGACGCAGGTACAGCTGGCAGCTACAACAACGCGCTCCACCAGGAACAGCAGAGGCAAGCGGCGAAACCCACCTGAAAAGTAGGGGTGAGTCTCTAAACAGAAACTCAGTAGGGGTCACGCGGATCCCCACTGGAAAAACGCACAAAGCAACGGAAGCAACTGCGGAAACAACACGTGTAGCAAAGCAGGAAAAGCTACACTACAAAACTGTAAACAGACAGGGTACAGCAGGAGTAGGGAACAGGCTAAGAGCAAGGGGAGCTCAACAACAAAGAAGAGCGAGGCCGTAAAACACGGGACAACGGCCACCGAGGAGAACTCGGCACCCTAAGCTACTCCAAGCGGCAACAGACGGTCAACCCCAAACTCACACAGTAGGGTAACCCAGTCCATCGGCCAAAACAAAGGCGAAGGCAGACGCAGACGCCGAAAGCGCAAACAAAACACGACATGAAATGTCATGCACGCAGCCCCACGCATGACAAGAACGTCATGCAAACGACAGAACACTGACCTCGAGTACAGCCACAAGCGGGCAACTCGAAAAGGTCACAGCGCGCAAGAAAATGCCGAGAGTCACCGCACCAAGTGATAGGAGCACCCTCCTCCCAGAAGAACAGCCAGATGCGTCCACTGACGTCTTACACTGCGCCACAAGTGTCAAGTCTCTCAAGGACAAGACACACCAAGAACCAGGTCCGAGGAACAACAGTTCCAAGGAAACAAGGTACCACAGCACAAGACTACAGCACCAACTGCGAGTGACTAGTCAGGGCCACGCCCGTCGGCGTAAGTCCCCAGTCCCTGACCACGTGTGCACACACCGACCTCTACCTAGGTCAGGCCTCTAGCTAGTATTCCCCTCGGTAGGACGCTACCGTTGGTCGGGGTCCACGGAACTAGCTTAAGAACCGTACGTAACAAGACGCAACAGGAAAACCCCTCCACCACTCCCGGTGGGTCGGCAACAAGCCTAGGGCTACAACTAGTGGAGGCTCACAAGGCACAGACTCCGAAACACAGGTGCTAAAGCACAGACAGTCTAAGAAAAGCCCTGTCTCGTGCACCACAAAGCACCAAGGTAGTCAAATAACCGCCAACCGACTCAGGACCAGGCAACTAGACCTACAACGTAACGATCCTTGAGTCAGACGACTCAACGGCAAGATTATCACAAACAGTGGAACAAGCCGCCAATCGGTCTAATCCTAAGCCAGAAGAAATCACGCTCCGCAGAAAACAACACACGGAGACTTGAGGGAAACACCAAGAACCCTCAGCACACCTGGACATGCAAACCGAGGTAAGGCAACACCTCGAGGCATCCAGAAGTAGTGTCTCGAGCCGGGCACAACCACCGAGACACACACACGCAAGGTCACACGTCAACCACTGGGTCACACCAGGTTGACCGGAACCAGACCAAAACACAAGCAAAAGTAGGATAGGAAATCCTACCTCAAGCAAGAAGATGCCTGGCCACCTTACAACGTAGTCTTAGCCCTCATAGGATGTCGGGAGACATCCACGGGACAACGGGCAGACCACAAGGACAAGCCAAGATAAGCCGAAACCGAAATCACGGAAATCGGAGCACAAGGGATGTAACGCACCACCCCTAGACCGCTACAAGCATGTGACGGTCTAGACCTGGGCCGTTACACACCAAGTGACGGTCGGACGATAGGCCATCACTCACACACCACCCTAACCACTCTAAAACACAAACACACGAAACAAGGCCAAGTAACGCACAAGGCCAAGCGCGTTACAAGCAAGCAACGCGACAGGGGAGACGCGCTAGAACCAAACGACGCACAGGGGCAGGCGCGTTACTAACACAACCCGAAGACAGAAAACAAAGGCTGAGCTAGGCCATGTAACGGTCCCATGAGGATGCGTTACATCCAAATAACGCACGGGGGCAAGGCCGTCACACACAAGACAGCACACATCCACCCAGCCCTCAGCCAAACAGCATGTAACGGCCTAAGCACGGCGCGTTACAACGCTGTGACGCACGGGAACTCGACCGCTACATCAACCACCTTAAACGGTCAACACCCAGCCAAACTCGGTCAAACACGATGTAACGGCCCAACCTGGGTGCGTTACAACACTCTGACGCGCCAAGACCAGGCCGTCAGAGGAACCGCCATACTCAATCCGCAAAACGACAAAACGGATGTAACGCGTCAAGCCATACGCGTTACAGGGCTTGTGACGCGCCACCATTAGGCCGTCACACGCCCAAAGCCAGAAGAACCCAAAAATGCCAACCGATGTAACAGCCAATCGTGGGGTCGTCAAAGACAAGTGACGGTCGCTGGCACGACCGCTACATCGATCACGGCGGGAAAACAGAGGAACGGCTAAATCGGCCCGTTCCTCGCCCCATTCACGCCGAAACGTAGGGGGGCCAAACCCAAACGATAATAAACAACACAAGAGGGCCAAAACGCCCACATGCAAGCTCAAAAACGTAAGATTCGGGCGATTTCATCAAATCCACCCAAAGTGGGTCACCGATGTTCCCGGGCTTCTACCGGCCTCGAATGAACACCAAACCACACGAAATCAACGTGGATGGGATCCTAACATCCCAGCGGTCAGTTAGAAACTAACTACGCCGCAAACAGTCGCCGTTTACCGGCCGACCCTAAAAACCACGAAAATCACGATTTAGGCAAAATAAGCCCAAACTCGACCGTTTCCTAGCCGAACGACGTGCAATGGCAGGGAAAACGGAGAGGACGAAGTAAGGATCAGTCACCCTACCTCCACCGAAGAAATCGTGCCCCGAAGGGACTAAACCACGCCAAAAACCACTCGCGAACCGATTTCACCGGCTTTGAATCCACCGTACGGGATCGCGCCAGAATCGATCCGATCCTCGCCCCATCGCGCACCTCGACAGCTCCGCCACATCGCCACCCAGCCCCTGCACCGCTCCGTCTGCAGCCGGAGGCGAGAGGGAGGGAGAACGGGAGAGAGAGAGAGGAACGGCGAGAGTGAGGAGAGAGAGAGAGGAAAAGAAAATAAAAAGAAAAGAAATTAGGAAATTTTCCTAATTTCTAAAAATTCTGAAAATGCGTCGAAAATGCACAAATTCAGAAAAATATGCAAAAATAGCCGAAACGACCGGCTCGAAGAGTACATCGTCGTTGTAGCATCCACGAGTTCGAGAATTGACAAACAAACTCACCGTAGGGTTCCGTAACTAGTACGTGCGAAAAACCCACACGGCTCGTCAAACTCAACTCGGAAGCTACCAAAGCGAACCAAAACTCAACGAAACCAATCCGAAACAGATCCGAAAGGCCCAACAAAGATCCAACAAGACCTGCAAAGGATCCATCAAAGATCCACCAAGGATCCAGGGCATTACATGACTTCTCTAGGTTCACATAGGTTTTCTTTCTCACACATAAAAATGATACTTTTGATGAGTTTCAGGCGCTCTACATGAAGATAAAGCAAGACGGTGTGTTCAAGATCTCCAAGATTCATTCTGATCACGGTGGTGAATTTGAAAACACTGACTTCTATAATCTTTGCAGGGCTGAAGGCATTTCACACCGATTCTCTTCACCAAGAACACCGGAGCAAAATGGTGTAGTTGAAAGGAGAAACCGAACACTTATAGAGATGGCAAGAACCATGCTTGCTGAACGGCAACTTTCAAGGAGGTTTTGGGCCGAAGCGGTAAACTCGGCATGTTACATTATCAACCGCTCTATGGTAAGGCCACACACCAAAAAGACTCCTTATGAGTTGCTGAAAGGTAAAAATCCCTCTCTCTCACATATGAAAGTGTTTGAGTCAAAATGCTTCATCTACAACAATGACAAAAGAGACTTAGATAAATTCGAGCCCAAGAGCGATGAAGGTATATTCCTTGGATAATCTGATAGATCTAAGGCTTATAGAATTTACAATATCAAAAGTCAATCTGTGGAAGAATCACCCCATGTTTCCTTTGATGAATATCATGATTCTAACAATGATAACTCTTGCAGGAAAAACGATGAAGATGGAGAATTCCTAAACATGGAGGACAAGAGTGATCCTTCACAAGAAGAAATAAAAGAAGATGGTGACCTAGCTGAATCAAGCAATGCAAGGGATCAAGCTCCATGGGAAGGTAACGATTCTACAAACATTAGAATTCTTAAGGATCATCCCTTGGAAAATGTCATTGGCAGCTTGAATGACCCACCTAGAATAAGGTCACATTTTAGAATTGTGGAAGAACTAGATCAACTTGCTCTTGTCTCTCAGCTTGAACCCAAAAACATTGATGAAGTATTAAAAGATGAAAACTGGATAAATTCAATGCAAGACGAGTTAAACCAATTTGAAAGAAACAAAGTTTGACATCTTGTTCCTAGACCTTCATCACAATCTATCATAGGCACTAAATGGGTTTTTAGGAACAAACTAAGTGAGGATAGCAAGATAATAAGAAACAAGGCTAGATTGGTGGCTCAAGGGTACAATCAAGAGTTTGGGGTAGACTTTGATGAATCTTATGTCCCAATTGCTAGACTCGAAGCCATCGGAATTTTACTTACTTTTGCATGCTCCCTTAGAATAAAGCTGTATCAAATGGATGTCAAAAGTGTTTTCTTGAATGGCTTGATCAAAGAAGAAGTCTATGTTGAGCAGCCCCCTGGCTTTGAGAATTCTAACAATGCAGATTTTGTATACAAGCTAGACGGGACGCTTTATGGACTTAAGTAAGCACCAAGAGCTTGGTATGAGAGACTAAGCTCGTTCCTCATTGAAAAAGGGTACACACGAGGTAAGGTAGATCAAACACTTTTCACCAAGAAGCAAGGTAAGAACATCTTGATTGTTCAAATTTATGTTGATGACATTGTGATTGGTTCTACAAAATCTAAAATGTGTGAGGAATTTGCTAACCTCATGACTAGCGAATTTGAGATGAGCCTAATGGGAGAACTTCAATTCTTTCTCGGTTTGTAGGTCAACCAAGGAGAAGATGGTTGCTTCATAAGCCAAGCCAAATACATCAAGGAGCTGCTAAAAAGATTTGACATGGCAAACAGCAAAATCATTGCAACTCCGATGAGCACCTCAACTTCACCGGATTCGGATGAAAATGGTAAATTGGTGGATGCAAAGGTCTATAGAGGTATGATTGGTTCTTTGCTTTATTTGAATCCATCCCGACCAGATATCCAGTTTAGTGTATGTCTTTGTGCTAGATTTCAAGCTAGTCCTAGAGAATCTCATTTGACTGCCGTCAAACGTATCCTTCGATATCTTGCCGGCACTCAAGATTTGGGATTGTGGTATCCGTCATCATGTGATTTATCTCTTATATCTTATTCTGATGCGGATTACGCTGGATGCAAGCTGGATCGTAAGAGTACTAGTGGCTATTGCCAGTTTCTAGGCGGGTGTTTAATTTCTTGGGCCTCCAAGAAACAACACTCGGTTGCCCTCTCAACCGCGGAGGTAAAATATGTTGCTGCGGGGAGCTGTGGCACCCAAGTGTTGTGGATTAAACACCAACTTCAAGACTACTTGGTGGATCTTGGTTGTGTCCCGATTCTGTGTGATAACACTAGTGCTATCAACCTTGCAAAAAATCTAGTCCAGCACTCTTGGACTAAGTATATTGAGATTAGGCATCACTTCATTAGAGACGATGTCAGTAAGAAAAATTTTGAACTACATTTTGTTGATACTCTAAATCAAATTGCTGATATTTTCACCAAGCCCTTGTGTAATGACAGGTTTTCAACACTCAGAAGGGAGCTTGGTCTTTGCCGACCTCAGGCCAATAAGAATTTGAAATGATGATAATGTTCAATTAGTTGTGTGTTTTACACGTTGGTATTCATGCATTGTTTATATGTCAATATGTCTTTTTGCATATGGTGTCGCATTGCATGTAGTTGCATAATCAAGTTGAATCTATGTTCCCAATACATTGCATGGTTTGTGTCGCATCATTCTTGCATGGCCATAGTATATCAAATGTTGATGTATGGAAGGGCATGTTATGCTTGTCTCGAAGCACTCAATATGCGTGAGGTTTCACCTCCGCCAAGTATCATGTGTCAATGTCGCATATAGGCCATATAGTAAGGGGGAGTTATCCTTGTGCAACATTCATGTATATATTTCATATTCATTCTGTGGCATTTAATAAGTGTACAACCATGCGTTGGGTCATACATTTCATTTCTGCCACCTTCATGAGTGACTAGGTCAACCTCCTTTGCCATTCCACTTGATTGCAAACATAACTCCTTCGCGCATCTATTGCATATCCTTAGGGGGAGTTTTGTTGATTCTCTTAACCTCTTGCAAACTGCACTTCAGTGGCTTACAGTCTGGTTTGAGTTCATGAGACAGACGGACATATGGTGTAAGAGATTTCTATTATATGCCCTAATGATTGTCCATTCAATGAAAATGGTTCAGATTTAATGATTTCCTTGTAGTTCTGATATATCTTGTTTGAAATCATCTATGTTCTGTAGTTTTAATAGACGTTCACTAAAGACTGCATGTTATGTCTTGAATGACTACCCTGAAATCTGAAAATCCAGACTTCATGACAATCTTGGTGATACTCTAGAGCTTAGTATTGTTTCTAAACATCTTGATGAGCTGGAATTCTTGAAAATCACTTTGCAGAGCAATGATAGTGTTGCACGGAGAAATATGTCACGTCATCAAATCAAGTGACGAATGATATGTCATGATGTGCCTCTGTTATCTCTGTCTTAATTCATCTGGACTCTAGGCAGAGCAATGGCATAATTGCTGAGAAATATATCTTCTCATCAATGAAATGAGTTTGGATATGTCATGACGTGACTTTACTATCTCTGTTCATTCTGAAGCATAACCGTCAATCTTGCCAAATACCTAGGAATACTGGCGTCTAAACAACGTGTATTCTTATGGCTTGGAGGCATGTACTAGACTTGATTGCTCGTAAAATATGAGTCATGTGCCTTCAAAGTCAAAAGAAATTGAAAATCAAATTTGTTGAACTCATAAAATTCCATGCTTTAGTCATGATTGTTTAGCCTCAATACTCGTTTTTTGTGTATTCTCTTTGTAGTTATTGACTATGGATATATAAGACAAGGGACGGTTAAACATTGCCATGATATGCACCTTTGGTTCATTTCTATTACATCTTGGATGTAGCTGCTTTTCGAACTCTGTTGATGAATTCGGATTTTATTAGCTTTGAACCATATATATTGCTCACGATCTGTTTCAGGTTTGCATATAATGGCTTGCTCTTAACTCCTTTCAGCTCTAGTCTCAAAGACATTTTACTATTATCACTCTTTATTTGCTGTTGGCAAAGGGGGAGAATTCGTTGTGTGAGTCCTTTGTAAGAGCTATATGCGTTATCGCATTGTCAAAGGGGAGAGCTTATGTGCTTTGTGAGTTGTCATGGGGAATGTGCGAATGGTGTACGGGGAGAGTCCAAGGGGAGAATCCATTGTTCACTTTGCATCTCATATGTGTATGTGATGAGGTTTGCATAATTACATAGCATTCATATCATAATTGCCTTCACATGCTATTACTATCATGGATCTTAAGCTGCATATGTTGCATTTGTTATAACTTGTGCCATTTTAGACATTTCTATCACATAATGACTCACAGTGTTGCCATCATCAAAAAGGGGGAGAATGTTATGTCCCTGAGGTCATTTGAGTCATTTTGTGGTCACTTGGGTCATTCGACATCATTCTATAGTCATATAGTTCTATGGTATTATTGGTTTTGATAATGGCTAAACATTATTAGTCATTGATATCTTCCACTCTCATGTGATTGACATACGTGATATTTTTATTCATGACAGATATGACAATGAATGGACAAGGAATCAAGTGGCAATGGCCAAAGTGAAAGCTCATTGATCGCGCCCAAGCAAGGATGCAAATCTCATCTCTCTTACAAGCAAAAGTCGACATTTCATATTCGGCTCGTCTCTCATCCAAGGTCAATGCACAAAAAAGTATAGCCAAGAGAATCCAAGGTTAAAGACTTAGTTGATACCTTCTAGACTATCAAGGGTGATGCCACAAACATGCACGTGCCGCTAATGGAGTTGAACGACGGAGCTGAAGCGGATAACGGACCGACCCGGGTAAGCCCGGAATCAGCCCAGCTGGCGGTCGACCGCCAGCACAGGGGCGGTCGACCGCCCCAGCCAGCATCCGCCAGTCTGCATGTCTTTCAGTTGGCGGTCGACAGCCAGCCCGTAGCGGTCGACCGGAATTCCCAGTGACCATCCATCTATAGTGTTTCTCAGTAGCGGTTGACCGCCAGAAGTTGCAGGTCGACCGCCAGCCCCGATGCAGCCATGTTTGACTTCAAAATCCACCTCGTGGCCAGCCCCTTTCCATGGATTTGTTTAATCAAAACTTACCTAATCTCCCATGATTTGTGGATCTGGTCTGGGGGGTGTCCAAGGACCATTCAAGGTCTATAAAACCAACACATGAGCGGTTGGAAACCCTATCACTTCAAGGCTTCAAGGGAGATCAAGGGAGGCCATTTTCGAGGTACTGTAGCACCTCCGTGAACAGTGTTTCGGGAGGAAGTTCTTCATCCATCCAAGGTGATTCAAACTCAGATTTGAAGCCAAGCAATCTCCAACAAAGCTAGAAGCACTCAAGGGCAAGAAGGGTGATCAAAGGAAGCTAGAAGGAGCGTATTCCAAGAAGAAAATCAAGCTACTCCGGGAAGAAGCTCTTCATCGAATCCTCAAGAGATTCAAGCTCCAGCAAATCTCAGACAAGATCTTTTCTCTTAAGCATATTCTATATCTTGTTTGAGTGTTTTTCATAAGTTGTTCTTTTTCTATTTCACTAAAACACTTGGAAGTTGAGAATCGTCCCTACCGGTGGTTAGTAGGAAGGCAATCGGAGGTTGTCCGATCTGCGGTGTTGATGTCCCTACCGGTAGTTAGTAGGAAGATAATCGGTGGTTCTCCGATTTGTGGTTTGGTGTGCTGCACTAGTGAAGCCTCACCGGATTTGGTGAGGGGTGGACGTAGGACTGGGGATTCAGTCCGAACAACCTTAAAATCCTTTGTGTTGTGGTTTGATTGTGCGATTGATATGTTTTAGATGCTGCTTAGGTTCAATCTCTATATTGTGAAATCATATTTCTAAGCAAATCGTTTTATACATCGCTAAGCTAGTTGTATTCCGCTGCAATTATTTTTAACTAGCCTTATAGCTGGTTGTATTAGGAAAAGAAGGGCAGATCTATTCACCCCTCCCCTCTAGATCCGCTGTCCACTACACAACAAGTGATGAAACAAAGAACGATTCTAACAATTGAGTAAAAATGTCAATGACTATGCGCCTATGCTATAGAAAATAGTTGCATAAAGTGGAAAGAATAGATAGAAGAAGGAGTTAGAGAGGGAAGAATAGCAAGAACTAGATCAAAAGAACAACTCCTTTCATTAACTTAAAAGAAAGAGTACATGAAATGCGAAACAAAATTACACTAATGACGCAATGACATTACAATGAAGTGAAATGACACAAAAATAATAAAAATAAGAAAAGCCTGGAGTTTGAAGTTTGGAGATGATAGCAGCAATGGTGATGATGGCACCGTCCTCTTTTGACTTTGGATCACGAACCACCTCGCGGAAGATGTCGTCTACACCTGGAGGAAGCCACTTTCGTCGTTGAAGCTGCCTTTGGAGGGTGAATAGTTTTGAAAAAAAAGAGAATTAGAAGAAGTGGTAAAAATAAAAGTTGAAGATCAGAAGAGTGAGAATAAGTTTTGTGAAGAGTGCAGAGGGAAAAGAAGAACTTAAGCTTAGCTTTGAAAAGGGGTTATCTGTTAAGGGGGTTAAGTAAATTAGATTAACTTAGTCCTAGATTAACCCGATTTTGGTTTGATAGATAGTTAACCTAAAAATATAGAAGTGGGTTAACCTATTTTTATTCTAGTGTAATTTGATAACAATTGGGTTAACTCTATAATCATGGTAACTAAAATATCATAATTACCCTTTATTTATGACTTTTTAATCGATCTTTCCATTCTCTCTCTCTCCCCTCTCTCTCACCTGACTCTCTCTCTCTCTCACAGACAAATTATTTAATATTAAATAATTTATACACAATTAACTTATAATTAGTATTATAATAGATATTATTCTAAAAAATATTATGATGACAACATTTTTATTTTAAATTATTTTCAATATATGTTATAAATTGAATATAGCATAAAAATAAAAATATTTTTGATATAAAATATACTTAATCTCACTGATTAAAATTCAAAACACGTAAACTTCATTAATTATCGGTAAGGTTACTATTTATTTTACAAATTATTTTATTTTAATCTTTAAAATATGTTTATGATATTCTATGAATTGATTATGTCTTGGAAATAAATTTTGATAAAATATCATGAATCTCACTAATTAAAAATTAAAAGTAAAAAACATTTATAAAAAGTACAATTTATCTTAATATCTTTATTTTTTAACTCATAAAAATATTGTAAATAGATTCTATATGATAAATATATTATTGTAATAATAAAAGCTTAAAATATATCAATAATATCACTAATCAACATTTAAAAGTTAAAAAAGACATTAATTACGAGTTTAAGCTATTGTTCATCTTAAATAATTTTATTTTATCTTAATTTTTAAATATTTTTAATATATTCTACAAATGTAATATACTATGAAAATAAATTTTATTTGATAAATAGTATTATTAATCTCACTAATTAAAATTTATAAGTCAAAACGACATTAATTATGAGTTTTGTGTTATTATTCATCTTTAAAATTTTTTATTTTATTTTAATTTTAAATTTTTTAATATATTCTATAAATATAATATATCATGAAAATAATTTTTTTGATAAATAACATTAATAATCTCACTAATTTAAATTTAAAAGTAAAAAATAACATTAATTATGCGTTTATGTTAATGTTCATCTTTTATAAATAGTTTTAAAAGTTACTATTTATCTTAATATCTTTATTTTTTAACTTTTATAAAATACTTTTATAAGTTATATATGACAAATATATTATATAATAATAAATTTTTTGATTAAAGGTATTATTATTATTAAGTAAAAAAATAACTATGATAAAATTTATAACAATATGAGAGAGAGAGAAAGAGAGAGTGGGTGGGCATTTATTATCGTGTGAGATAGAGAGAAAGAGAGGGAGGGAGAGTGAGTATTAATTGGGTGTGTGTGAAAGAGAGAGAGGAGGGGAGGTGAGTACGATGTGTGTGTGAGAGAGAGAGAGAGAGGGAGAGGGATGATGAGCATTAATTATAGAGAGAGATATGGAACATATGGTGGGTTTGGTTACGTAACGAAGCTCTCCGGTTGGGTTTCGTAACCCAAACTTAAGCCTGAATTATCCCCAGCCCAACCCGGATCAGCTAATCCGACGTATCAAAGCAATTTCTGATTTATTTTTGGGTTAACTTCTAGTTAACCCCAGACTAACTCTGTATCAAAGCTAAGCTAAGGGTATGAAAATGGAGGAAGAACAAGGTGTAGAGCCTCAGATGAACAGTAAAAATATAGGATAGTACCTTGAAAAAGAGGTTATAACGTAAAAACAGTATAGAATTGGAAGATGGTTCAGAAGAAGAAGTTGAATATCTTTGAAAAACAAAGAACTTTTATGAAGAAAGAAAGAGGAGAAAATGACTATAAGGGAGAAAAATAAGGGGAAGAACAGAGAGAAATACTGGTTCGTAGATGAACAGGACAGTACAGTGAAAAACATGAAATAACTTAAAAAGCAAACGGAATTGGAAGATGGTGAAGAAGAAGAAGTCGTATAAGACTTAAAACAAAGAACTTTGATGAAGAAATTAAGAGGAGAAGAGGAACGGAAGAGGGAGAAATCGGTGACCTAAGATGTGAGAGGGAGAGGATGAAAATTGCCAAAAGAAGAACTCCCCTTCACCTCCTTGTCATGGGCTATTTATAGGGAAAGTTGGGTTAATGGAGGGTGGAAATTATATCAAAAGGAGATGGATGGCTGGGATTTAGGTAGAAGATGATGCATGGGAGAAAGGAAAATGAGGTGAGCACCCCCTTTCTTGAACTTTGGGCATCCCCTTTCCAACTTTGAATCTCCTTTTCAAACATTGAATGTCCCTTTCCTCCTTTTTAAACTTAAACTTTGAATTCTTCCTTTTTAAACTTTGAATTCAAAATTTTGAACTTTCTTTTCCCTCCAACCAAAATATTTTAAATTCTTTATTTGACTTGGTCAAAGTGGTGATGACAGTTTTGCCCCCGGCTTCTTTTGCAATTACCTTCGGTGTCCGGCACACACATAATTATGATTTAGTCCAGAAAAATTATCATAATGTGCACATGAATCTCAATTGCTCATTTTTATGCAATGGATAATTAATGTTTATGACCCTCAACTCCATTTTATTAAATAAAATCACTAAATTAATTAATTTACGTGAAAGATCCAATCTACATGCGAAGTTGAGATTAACGATAGAACCTGCATAATTACCAAATTATATGCACATAAAATGGTGTACATGCGATGAATTACCATAGAAAATGGACACTTATCATCTCCCAACCCGAACCGGTTGCGCCTCGGCATGCGCTGAGAACTTCTTCACACTCAGCATGGTGTAAAGCCAGAGTCACTAGCTCGGTAGGGGTTGAGGGACGGTGGAGGACAAGTTCGCGGCGGAGGTTCTCGTCACGGGTGCCTCCGGTCAGCGCGGTTATGGCCGAGGCAACATCCAGGCGGGGGATTCTCAGGGCTTCCGACTTGAATCGGTTGATATAAGCCCGGAGTCTCTCCCCCTGCTCCTGTTTGAGAGCCAATAGCCCCGCTACCGACCTTGGGGGGTCGCTGCCGGCGAAACTCTCCTTGAACACTCGCCCGAACTACTTGAAGTCCTGGATGGATCCGGGGGCGAGGGCCCGGAACCATGCTTGGGCGCCTTAGACCAGGGTGGTCACGAAGGCTCGGCACTTGATGGCGTCGGACTCCCCGTGAAGGGTCATCAGGGCGTCGAAGCTGTTGAAGTGGTCGACCGGGTCACCCTAGCCGTCGTAATACTTGAAGGTCGGAATGGAGATTATAGGAGATATCTCGACCTTCAAGATGCAGTCGGAGAACGGGGATTTCTCCTCATCCTCCGCTGGGGAGGTCTTCTGCAAGGCGCGTAAGGCGCGCTCCTGCTCTGCAAAGCGCCTCTCGAACTCTCGCAGTCGGAGGGATAACTCCGGCTGCCGTTGCGCTGTGGGGCTAGGGGGGCGCGATGGCGGGCTGTCCCGACGTTCCCTGGGGACTTCGGTCTCTGGGTGTGGACGGCGTGCCCCACGTTTTCCCCTCTTCGGCGCGGAGGAAGCCTCTTACTCCGGAGGAAGGGCTTTGTGAAGGTCCTCCTGACATGTTGCGAATAAGCCGCCGTCCTCGGAGGGTGAAGCGGCCTCCGACAGTGTGTTGGGACGCATTTTCACGGGGAGGGCTTTCCGGAGGGACGCGTGACCTCCCTTCCCTGGCCGCCTGGGTCCTCATGAGTTCTACGAGGACGTCCAATTTTACGTTGAGGGCTTGGAAAGCGTCAGCGCCCCCGTTGAGTGCTAGCTCCACCGCCGCGGGTGGAGGAGGCAGTTCGTCGACTGGGGTGCTGGTGTTGGAGGGGGGGTCCTGTGCGGCCTGAGAAGGGGCCTCTCCCCCCACCACCATGGCTTTTCCCCTATCGTCGACGGACCTCCTCCCTGTACTCCTTCGCACCATACTGGCTCTTTGATCGTTTCCCACAGACGGCGCCAGATGAAGAGGGGCGATCTCGTGCTGGTCCTGAGCTGGAGGAGATGATCACCGATCAGTGAACTGCAAGGAAGGGAAATGGATCAGGGGGCCCAGGGATGGTTCCCTGGGGAAAATCCTCCGATGCCTAAGTCAGTAGAGCAGTGGTAGAAGCTATGAAGGGAGGAGGAAGGAGATGCACGAGATCCCTCTCCACCAAGGTGGTGAAGTGGTTCCTACTTAGGGAGTTTTAGGCGTATGTTGGTCTTACCTTTCGCTGGAGGGAGTCCGAGGTTTAAATAGTGCGCCAGCCTTATGAGTCTCGTAAGCTGAGGAGTTTCAGGCGGGGGTTACGTCCTCGACGTGGGCTCTTTACGTCCTCGACGTGGGCTCTTTATAGCCTTGAGGAGTCGTGGGCCCCCTTATCTTCGTAAACTCCTGCTCAAAAAGGGCTCTTAACGGCAGCGTGGATAAGCAACCGTCGATCGACCCAAGCGTGAAGAGTGCCGGCCCTATCCCGGGCGATGGGCATAGCTCGGGTGAGGTTCGGTAGGAGTGGGAGCTGGGCACCATCCCTTATCCCGGCGAGGGGGATAGGTCGGGCATGGGTCTTCCTTCGACCGGACCGACGCTCGACCTTCCGAGCCAAATGGCCGCCTAGGAAGTGCTTGATCCCGAGTGAACTTATTGGGCTTTTATGTTAAGTGGGCCCTGCGGGGTGGTCACTTAGATGACCTGGGCCTCGTTTGGTCTCGCTGGACCTAGTTCGGCCGCTCTTGGATGGGCTACAGAAATCTCCCTCTCCACTGCGTTAACCCCCCTAGAGGGGATTTATGTGGACCAGGTTGGTCCCCCCAACCTGGTCTGCGTAAAGCCTCCTTTTTCCTAGAAAAAATAATAAAAAATCACTCTACCCAGTCCGCGTAAAGGGGGGGGGGGGTTTACGCGGACCAAGTTGGTCCCCCCAACCTGGCCCACATAAACCCGCATGGCCCTTCAACTTCCTCTATAAAATCTCCCTTAGGAATCCCAAGGGGCATCGATGAATGGATTGATCACCCAGACCCAGCACATGCAAGGAGCACTTGGCGCGTGGAGCTCGGAAGGCTTTGTTGGCTAGCATTGTTCAGCTAAACACACGCTGAGGGTATGCCACATGATCATCCCTCATACGCATTTAGCCAAGACACGAGCCTCCACGTCGGACAAGAGCATGTTCGCAAGTCTTGATGCAAGGTGGAGTATCAAGTCCCTGCTTTGATGAACGTGCCTCGTCCGGATGCCGCTTCACGACCGTGCCCTGTCTGGATACTGCTTTGAGGAAAGCACCTTACCCGGTCCCTGCCTCGATGATCATGCGCCCCTCGAATGTCACCTTGATGAGCGTGCCCTGAATGCGGTTACCCAGACAACTGGCTTACTTCACGAGTCCGGATCCAAGATGAAGTGTCAGGCCCCTACCTCTATGAACGTGCCCCGAACACGTCAGTCAGGGCCTCACGACGCCCAGTTCCTTCAGTTACAACAGTGGCCCCGGCACCTGACTACCATTCCCAACAGCGCCCGACTGCCAGAGTCTCGCGGCGCCCTGCTCCTTCAGTCACGACGTTGCTCCTGGCACCCGACTGCCAGTCTCAGACGTGCTCGACCGCCAGGGTCTCATAGCGCCCAGTTTCTTTAGTCATAATGGTGCTCCCAACACCCGACTGCCAGTCCCGAAAATGTTTGACTGCCAAGGTCTCGCGGCTCTTGGCTCCTTCAGTCACAACGGTGCCCCTAGCACCTGACTTCCAGTCTCATACACGCCCGACAACCAGGGTCTCACGGCGTCCAGTTCCCTCGGTCATAACGGTGCCCCCGACACTCGACTGCCAGTCCCGACAGTGCCCGACTGCCATGCTCTCAACGGCGCCCAGCTACCCCAGTCACAGCGGTGCCCTTGGCACCCAACGCCCAGATACATCAGTCACGACGACGCCCTCGACACCCGACTGCCCAGATACTCTAGTTACAACGATGCCCACGGAACCTGACTGCCCAGTCTAGACGGCGCCCAGCTACTTCAGCCCCAACGACGTTCAGTCACTCTAGGTGTGATGGGTTTCATGACACCCGCTCGCTCCAACAACAGTGTCCAGGGCGCCCAACTACCCCAGTTTCAACGACGCTCGGTCGCCTTAATCACGGCGGTGCACCCCGTCCGTACACCTCAATATCTCACCTAAGTGAAAATAGTTACAATGATTAATTGATAGAGGACAATTATAAAAGTATTTTGAAGATTCAATTGTAAGTATACTAGTATAGTTGGGAGTTCAGTTAAAATGTATATCTATAGTTGAAAGGATATAGTTGAGATACTTTTTCCCCTGGGTTAAGATAGTTAAGGTAAATTATTTTAACAAGTCAAATAATAGTCAATTCGATTGGCTCAAGTCAATTGATCAGTTTGACTATGTTCAACTTCAAAGTTTTACTTCGACTTGGTTTAGTCACAAAGCTCGCTTCAACTGTTTTTAGTCGAAGGGTTTGTTTCGATTGGGTTCAAATCTCAACCGAGGATAGTTGAAGAAAGATTTTGATTGAAGATTCAACCGACTGCCCAATATGAATTTTCTGCCGTCTTCTTCTAACTGGTTAGTCCAGTTGAAGGGCTTAATTACGTCAATGACGTCTCAAATGAATTTCTAGTCTTTTCAAGCCAGATATTCTTAAACGGTTCGAAAATTTGTATACGCAAACAACCGGAGCAGACGTTGCGCCGACGTCTCTCCGCTTCGGCGCAGACAGGACGATCCTAGTCGTCATCACTTACCAGAAGAAGATGTTCCGTATTCCATCTCTCCCATCGACGTGCATCCCTTCGATGCGCTCTGATGCGCACCTAAGCAGGATCCGAGTCCCATATGAATTACACGTCACCCCGATAACTTTGGACCGAAGGCGTGCTCGCATGGAACACACAAACACTGGCATTCCTCTTTTACTGCGCAGCCCTCTCCGCTAGCAGAGCAGCACGCCCGACCGCTTCCTCGGAGAGAGCGAGAGAGAGAGAGAGAGAGGGAGCAGGATGCAGAGGCTAACCGCTGCGACCGCCTCCGTCCTACGGAGGCAGAGGCAGGTGGCGTGCTTCTCCACTTCCCTCCTCTTCGACGAGACCCAGCTGCAGGCGAGTCGCTCCTCTGCTCACATCATACTCCCCAATGGTTTCTGATTGGTTCGCATGTTCTTGTTTTGCGACTCCTGATTACCGGAGATTAGGTCGGCTAGGGGATGGTTTTTGTAATCGTCCTTTCCTATGTTGATCACATGTGTGCTCTTTGAATCCGATCGATGGTTTCGATGCTTTTCTTTTCCTCTTTGTTTTCCCCTTCCTTGCAATGCGGATGACCCCTTGCCTGATCGATGTGTTTGCAGTTTAAGGAGAGCGTTGCTCAGTTTGCGCAACAAACCATTGCCCCGCATGCGGCGGCGGTGGACCGCACGAACAATTTCCCAAAGGTCAGTGTGGAATTCTCTGCCTTTCAGGTTGGGTGGGCAATCTCACGTTATCACCATTGTTTTGTTCTCTCTCTCTCTCTCTCCGTCTCTATCTTTTTTGACCTGTTCGTGACTTGTCCAGGACGTCAACTTATGGAAACTCATGGGTGATTTCAATCTGCACGGAATTACTGCACCAGGTAAGAGTTTCTGTTTAAATCGAAAAGAATGAGTATGGTCACTCTTGAACCCCGTAAAAATTTCTGATATTTTCAGAAGAAAGAAATTTAATCTATTAATTTTATCCTATAACGGTGTAAAGCGGTACAAAACTGCTGTCGTTGGAAAATTGGACAATGTACACGTGCTCGGGGTTCTGTCGTACGGAAATGTTTATACAAAATCCGCCTGTTTTTACTGTTAGAAATTCGTCGAACACTTTGTGGGTGGGACAAAGCAACATACCCACGCAACAAATCAACGAGAAACAGGCTTCTCGTTTGTATATATGTTGAATTCTGAAGACTTGTGTATGTTGCATATATTCCTCCTATACATGGGGATATGCCTTGCAGCATTGTAAAATTTATGTAAATTACGGAAAAATCATGCAATTTTCAGACATAGCCACAGTTTGTGGAAATATCTTAGAAATTGTAGGAAAAACCCTGTCATGTCCAAAAGTTGTGGAAATACCCTGCACCTGGCCACTTTGATGGAATAAGGCGGGTTAGGATGAGTTATTCGCGGGTGGGTGAGTTATTCAAGTGTGGGAGCTAAAATACATCACTCGGGGTTGGATAGGGTGAAAGCCCTTAATCCGAAGTTAACTCATTCCACCTCTCTCACAGGAATACTCTACTTGACCCCGAGTAGGATGTGTACCAAACTAAAAATATGAAAACCTAGGAATAGCCCATTCCCGGCTCACCCGGGTTAGCTTATTCTAACCTATTATCAAAGTTGTGGAATTGCAAAAATGTGGAAAAATTACAAAAAAAATCTTGAAGTTTCAAAAAATTGCAGAAATACCTCTCATTGTGGGAAAATTATAGAAGTACTTCTGATTGTGGGAAAATTATAGAAGTATTCTTAATTGTGGGAAAATTATAGAAATAACTCTACTTGTGAGAGAATTATAAATGTACCCCTATTTGTGAGAAAATTGCAAAAATATCCCATGCATATGAAAATTGCATAAATGCACTCGTCTCAAAAGATGCTGGTAATTGCAAATACACCCTCGCGTTGTTCACAAATGTCCGTTGAGGACACTGAGTCAATTTCATTTTCCGATTGGGGTGAAATTCAAAATCAACGGTCAAATTTCGATTCGGGACAAACCAAACGGTTGAATACTGACTCGAAGTAAATCCGACAATTTGATAGTGATCATATTGACGATCAACTGTCTGATCGTGATTAAATTCAAATTCATGGTCAAATTTTGATATGGAGCAAATCTAGATGTCAGATCTTGGTCAAATTTAAATCCAACGGTCAAATTTCGATCAGGAGTAAATCCAATAGTCAGATCTTGACGAGATTCAAATCTAACGATTAGATCTTGACCTGAAATAAATCCAACGGTGATCTTAACCCAAAAGAAATCTGATGGTCCAATAAAGATCATATTGGCGATCCAACTGTCCGATTGTGATAAAATTCAAAATCAACGGTCTGATCACGACCTGAAAGAAATCTGATGGTCTGATCTTGATCGGAAATATAATCCAATAGCCTAATTGTGACTAGATATAAAATCTGATAGTTTGATTGTATCAAAGCAAATAGGATGGTCTGATCTTGATCGGATATAAAATCCAATGGTTCAGTTATGACGGGATATGCATCCAAGGGCCGAATTGCGACCGAACATAAATCAGATGACCCAATCACAATATCGGGGTCAATGTACCATGTATCATGAATTCAAAGAATGAAATCTTCAATTTTCTTTTTCAAGTGCATGCCTCTAATGAGCGATCTTCGCGATCGTGTCCATTAGACAAGGCTCTCGATATCGCAGCGGATATTGTAGAGGTTTCATGGGTGTCTTTGACAGTTAATCAAATGTGTTCAAACTTTATGCTAATGTAAATTAACACCGACCACTGTCGGTGGGAAAAAGTTCAGCACACGAACCCTAAATCATCTGATAAACTAAATTCACGAAATTGATCTTGCGCATATTAATTAATTAGCTCTAAAATGTGCATCTTTGTTCAATAAATGAACACCTCAATATATTTAATTCCGCGTGGTAAAATAGTCACATCATTTGGAGAAGTCTTATAATTGGTTATTCCTACTCATGGCCTATAGGTGCATTAGCTCTCACTACCTCTTTAGGGACTCCATTTACCCATTCACCTCTATTTTGATGCATTACCCAATGGTAGCCTGCTGACGAAAGAAGGTGTTTGATATGATGGTATCATATCCATGTGGATGGTTGACAAACAAAGCAACCGAGGGGAATCCAGGTAAGACAGTGTCGCAGCCGCCCAAAGAACTGAAAAATGAAGACAGGGAAGAATGTAGGGGGCCAGTATGGGCTGTTTGCCCCTATTTTCAGAAAAAAAGAACTTTTTTCAGGTTCTATTCTGTTTCCTGACGACATATGATTGAAGACTGAGCTTTGGATGACATACAAACTTGAGAACCTCCAGAGCAGATGCTGTTCAGGGACAGATTTCACGTACAGACAACATGGTAGCATTCACATGAGGCAGATGAAATAGAGTCCTTAATCCTTGGTTGGAAATGGTTCCCCGAGGTCACTTCAGT
This sequence comes from Amorphophallus konjac, assembly GCA_022559845.1. Classification (NCBI taxonomy): domain Eukaryota; kingdom Viridiplantae; phylum Streptophyta; class Magnoliopsida; order Alismatales; family Araceae; genus Amorphophallus; species Amorphophallus konjac. The sequence goes on along the minus strand of CM040117.1, from coordinate 211,703,807 downwards.
GATTACATGTGCTTATGCACACGGCAATTTACAGGACTTAGACATGATCAGATTGGTACGACATACACATCGAGGATCAACTTTCCTCTGACTTGTGAACTACACTAAAATCTCCACCACCCCCACCCCACCCCCGTCAACAACAAAAGAAGAAGAAGAAGAAGAAGAAGAAGAAGAAGAAAAAGAAAGAAAAGGTGCAGGTTGAGCCAGTGGAATGCACTTTGTTGATTTTTATTTTTGTTACTTGTTGATATATCATGTAGGCAAAATTCAAAACCTGTGACTGTGAGGTTTCCGATCATTGTGGATCTGGAACCTCTGCGTAATTCTAGGTTCTAGCAACAAGCTCAAGTGGGTGTACAAAATGGGACGTCAGTTAGGGACAAATCAATTCACATATCCATATATATAACTTATGGTTCTTGATATCTTTTGGGTCACAGTTCCTCTCTTGTTCCTGAGAGAGAGCAATAGAAGTGATTGTTCAGTTATTCCTTGTCATATAATGCACATCATATGCAAAAAGTTGATCAAACAACACATGGATATATAAAAGTTTACATGACAAATCAGTGTAAATGGCTTCACCGTAGTGCAATCAAACTTGAAATGCTTGCTTGAGACTACAATGAGCCAAGTTTTGCAAAGTATCTTATGTTTGTAGTTGTCAACCATGAGACTCTATGCTGTCTATCTTGTGTTAACCATCCATCTATGAGGATGAATCATGTTTATCTTTTCTGTGAACAAAAGATTCCATCCTATCAGTTGCTTTTATCTTTCATTTAATCTTTTCCAACTTGTTTCTCTTGAAATAATATACAGGGATTTACCTAATAGACATGCTAATATTTCAAAATAATACACTTTTTGTTATATCATCAGAGGTATATGGTGGACTTGGTCTTGGATATTTGTACCACTGCATAGCAATGGAAGAAATTAGCAGAGCTTCTGGATCTGTTGGCCTTTCCTATGGTGCTCACTCAAATCTATGCATTAACCAATTGGTATGCACAATAGATAGTATGCAGAATATCTGTGTTTGCCCAAAAATCTGATATTTGTGTCAGTAAAAAAGTTCCAAACTTTTTGTAGGTGAGACATGGAAGTCCTTCTCAGAAGCAGAAGTATTTACCTAAGGTTTGTCCTTATTAATCTTCTACCTTTGATCTCACAAAGTGCCTTGTATTGCCCAGTCACTACGGTCTTCATTCATGGATAGTTGTTTTAATCTAGCTTTATATTTGTCTCCTTTCTTCACCTTCAGAGAGAAAGAAAAGAATCGAGTACTTGTTCTCCCTTTTAAAATGTTCTTCGTAGGGAAGGCCCGCATTTTACTTGGTATAAAAAGGAGCAGCTGATAAGGGATAACATATACTCTTCCTGTTGTTTTACATTTTTGTGTATTAAATTTATAATTTATTTTTCTAGTACTGAATTATCACAATTAACAACCACCAGACCATGAAAATGATACTCTTGAAGATGTGTTAAGTTGTATATAGGTCATATGATATGCTTTCACTGCATTTCTTTGAATTCTTTGAACTTCCATGATAGAAAATATTTTTTCTGTTGTTGCTTAATTTACAAAGCATTACAATAAAATACAACATTTAGCATTCTTGAAGAAGACAAGCTTCTGGACTTAAAATCGAGAAAGCGCCTGTTGTTGAGTGAATCGAAACCATGAGCACATACGTTGATGCCGGACAAAGGAAGACTGTGATTTCTTTCTTTCTTTTTCTGTTTTTTCATTTTTCCTCAGAAAATATTCATTTGTTTTTTCCTCTTCACTGTCCTCTCCTTTTCTCTCTCTTTTTTTGAAGATGTATTTTTATTTTTTTGACCTATCGTAACTAGAGAGAGAGAGGGAAGAAGATTGAGAGATAGGGATGGAGAGAGAGAATAGAGACAGGAGAGAAGAAGGGGTGGTGGGCGTGGGTCACGCTGTTCCTGTCAGGCAGGTGAGGGGAGAGAGAGGGGGGGGGATGGGGCACTCGGTGCAGGGGTCGAGGGGAGAGAGACGTGGGAGGGATGGCCGGTGGGGTCACTATGCGGGAAGGTGAGGGGGATGTGTGCAGGAGGGGGGAAGACAATGGCGTGGACATGGGGAATGGGAGTCCCTATTGGGCGGCGGGCAGACGTGGAGAGGTGGTGGCGAGGCGGTGGGTTCGGCAAGCCAGGGCAGGCTGACTGGCGAGCTCGGTGGGGTGGGGTGGCGTCGCAGTGGTCGTCAGTAGGTGGCACTGTGGCTGGCGGTGCGGCTGACGGAGGACAGCGCCGAGGGCGGTCAAAGCGGCGGTTGCACAGCGCAGGCTCGACGGGGAGGTCCGGCGATTGGCACAGGGTGGCTGTAGCCCAGACGGCTGGCAGGGTGACGTGGCTAGGGCCGCCGCTTCTGGCTGAAGCCAGAGGCGTCACTGCTGATGGCAGGGGCGGTGGTGGCGGGGTGCCACTGCTGATTGCATCGGTGGGAGGCACCATGGAGGCTGGCTGGGATGAGGGCAGGTTGTGGCTGGCAGCTGGCTGCAGCGTTTGGCTCTGTCCTATCTCGGTGGGGGAAGGAGGAAAGGAAACAGAAGGGGGAGGCAGAGAAGGAAGGGTGAAGGGGCTGGCGGTGTGCGGGGGGTTGGACTAGGGTAGTAGGGTCTGGGGGTTCCGATGGGAAGGGGAGGAAGGAGGAAGAGGGAAGGGGCCCAGGGTAGAGGGAGGAGGAGGAAGGGGATGACAGCAGGGGGGAGGTTCCGCAGGGTGTGGCAGGCTTTGCAGCGGTCGTCGGTGCACGGCAGTGGCAGGTGGAGCTTGTGAGGCACGGCGCTGTGGCGAGCTCGTTGGCGACGACGCAGAGGTGGCGGGTCTGCATGAGGTCAGGCGATGGTGGCCAGTGGAGGCTCTGCAGGGCGGTCGGGATCGATGGTGGCGCGACTGGGGGTGGCTGGGCGGCACTTTGTTTGCGAAGGGAATTTAGGGTGGTTGATGGGAGCCGGCAGAGGTGGCGGTCAGGCGGCGGCTCCGGCGACCGGGGCCGGCAGTGACGACGGCTGGGTGCGATGAGGCTGGGGGATGGTGACTGGCGGTCGACTCTGCAGCTAGGGTTGGCAGGGGCTCGGGGGGGGGGGGAGGAAGAAGAAGGGGAGGGCTGGCTGCGGCAGTGAGAGGGAAGAAATGGGGAAGAGGAAGAGATGCAGGGAGGAGGCAGGGGATGACGACATTGTTGGGAGGGTTATAAATTGGCTCTCTCGGCCACCCTCTCTCAGGTTCGCTGGGTCTCTCACCGGACCCTCTCTCAAGGTTTCTCGGTCTCTCTCTTGGAGACAACACAAAGTGGCCAAGGGTGCTTTCATTTTTTATTTTGTTTTCATCGTCCAATACAAGGGGTGGGGCCCTTTTATAAGGGAAGATACATGTCACCCGGACCATTTTGCCCCTTACCATTCTAACAAAAGACTGCTACTTTGGCCCATACATGAGGCCCATTAACTACTAACATGGCCCAAAATAAAGATAACACATTTTTTTTGAACTCTAGACTCAAATAAAATAAAATACATAGTAAAATAAAAATGACTCGATCGCGACTCCGATCGTCATCCCTGTAAATATTGTCATCGTACAAGGACAAATGCGGTCCACTGTCCGACGTCTCGAGTCTTGCCCCACGTCATATGTGGCATACATTGGTTATTGTTATTGAACTAAAAATTCTAGTCTGTTATACAGATGTATTCAGATAGTAGGGTTCTTAACTTCTGTAGTGGAATACAATAGAGGAGTTCACAATCTTTTTTTATTTTCCTTTCGTTTCCGTGTTTTGTCCATAATTTTTTTTGGTTCCTTTCTTTCTTTCTTTTCTTCCTTCTTTCCGTTCATCTTCTTCCTCCCTTGCATGCTTGTTTCCTTTCTTGCTTGGTTGCATTCTTTCCTGCTTTCCTGCTTTCTTCTCTATTCCTTCCTTTCTTCTTTCCTTCACTGCTTTCTATCTTTCTTGGTTTCTTCCTTCCTTTCTGCCTGTATTTTCTGGTTAAAATTTGATTATATAAAAGAATTAGCTTGAATTTTCTATCCCCATATGAGAAAGTAGGTTGATTTGAATTCAAAAATCTTTTTCGCAAGTAATGTCAAGGTCACGAGTACTTGGCATGGCTCTTGTGTCAACATTCCTTTTCTTGTTTCAACCATGGTTGATACCTCTGGTCAGAAAATAACACATTGTCATCATTGAATTATTATTGTATTCCCTTGCATCCTTGTTCTCTGATGATTCTTCAATAATTATGTAATAATGTTGCACAGTGTCTACCTGATTTCCTGTGTCTGCATCCGGAACTCTTCATGATTTACTAATCCTATGCCTGTGGTTCTGTATGAAGCTTATTAGTGGGGAACACGTTGGAGCACTGGCAATGAGTGAACCAAATGGTAAATCCAGGAATTTTGATTCTCTCTAGAGCAATTATTTCCAATACCTTGTTTTAGTCCATAAGTGGTCTTAGCACCTGTAATTTTTACATTCCAGCTGGCTCCGATGTTGTTAGCATGAAATGCAAGGCTGATCGTGTTGATGGTGGCTATGTAATAAATGGGAATAAGATGTGGTGTACCAATGGAACCGTTGCCCAGACCTTGGTATTATTTTCCATCTTGCTTTTGTCATGCATGCATTTACCTTTTTTTGTGCTCGCTGTTTAACTGTTATTGCAATAAAATTTCAAAAGGTAGCTAATTTCTCGTGCATTATATCATTATATGTCAATGTAGTTTTACTCTCCGCAGAATTAATCTGACATAGAGATAACTTTCCCAATTTAATTATATTTTTTCAATTCAAGTATCTGTCCGACACATTTGACCCGTCAATAAACAATTTCACATATCAGTTAAGAAAATTCTGATGTGCTTCTCTGAGCACATCATGGTGACCGTATATACCCCAAGGTCTTGTTCCATTTCTGCTTCTTGAATTAAGGGCCTATTCAAATTTCAGGCAGATAGCTTCAGCATGCTCCTTTTTTAGGCCAACAGCTAGCTTAATTTTATTAGTTGAATAACTGTCATGCACTATGCCATGACTTATTCATGTCCTCAAGGTCCTGAACAATCATCATAATGTTGACGTTCTGCCTTTCCACATCAATACTGGGTCAACTGCGATAGAAAAAAGATATTTCAAGGGAACAGCTATTTTTTTCTTTCTAGCTACCTAGTGATTTAAACCCACTCGGCACTCACAAATGGGTGCCAATTACCTTGCTAAAGTAACATGGCAGGAGTCAGTTTGTTAAGAGAGCAGTTGGCAAGTAGAAAGCTACCTTCTTGGCTGCAAGTTAAGCTCATGCTAGGAAGGATCAACTTTCAAATATTTATTTGGGAAGATTGTGTGAAAAAGAAGTTAACAGTAAGGACCTTTTATCTTCTCTAAAGCAAGAATTCATGCAAATGTGGACTGGAATGCAGTACCATTTGCATACAGTTCTAGTATCTGCTTTCTTTATGCTTTAGGTTGTTTGACACACTTTTGTGAAAAGTCTCAGCATTTTTCTTGTTGACTCCTCATTCTCTCACATCTTTGGGGAGTCTATTGTCACTGTTGTACTTATGAATAAAGTGACTTGTGCCTGATGTGTTGAATGTGGACAGGTGGTTTATGCAAAAACAGACATTACAGCTGGATCAAAAGGAATTACTGCATTTATTATTGAGAAAGGGATGCCAGGGTGTGTGTTCCTAACTTTATATTTGGATTTCAACTGAATATTTCAGATTATTAGTTAGATGCTTTTTCAGAAAACGAGTCTTGACCATCTTTAGGCAACTTGCTAAGGCCCTGGTTTCTATTTTATGAATAACCTCCACTTTTCTTTCGCCATCATTGACATATAAAGGGCATCCCAAGGGTTTTCATTTTGAGGGAAACACCCTTTCATTTTTCAAATTCAAGATTTGAATTTCACTATTCTACTTCAAGTTGTTTTATGAACAGGATTCACATTTAAAAATGTTGTTGCAGGTTCAGTACCGCCCAGAAATTGGACAAGCTTGGGATGCGAGGAAGTGATACGTATGTTCTGTTTCTTCATGTTTTTTTAATATCATTTTTAAATGATGACAGATAGTTCTATGAGCCTTTTCTTTCTACAGATGTGAGCTTGTTTTTGAGAATTGTTTTGTTCCTGAGGAAAATGTTCTTGGGCAGGAAGGCAAAGGTATCAACTCTAGTTCCTACTATTTCTCCTCTCACTATGATGATTAGAAGGTCACTAGTTCATGGTTACCAGAAGGATCAAATCCGTAGCCTTGTGTCAAAAGGAAGTGTTAGGCTATCATAGCCTACCAAAATCACCAAGTTAGATGAGGTTTTTCTTCCCCTTGAATAACGTCCATTGGTTGGTGACATTGTTCCATTGTGCATTTTCTCTGAACAGTTCTTAGTGTAGTTGATCCTCACAAAATGAATGATCCGTTGTAAAGTCTTAATCCACTAGCTTTTATTATTTTATTTCATTTTAGTTAATGCAATGTAGCTGCATTTTCTGCTTATTCAGTATTGCTTGTTAAGTCTCAGGGTCAGCTTGGGTTCAGCATCTTGAAGTGGCAAATGTATTGGCCAGCCTTGATTAACAATTTTCTTCCAACTAATAGGCTGACAACATGTCCACTGAAATACTATATTTAACCAAATTAGTAAATTGTACCAGAGTCTGATGCTGCAAAGTTCATCATATTTGGGTGTGGAACTTGCAGACATTCAACCTCACTCAACTCTTTGATGCTCATATAAGTTTGCATAATCTAGGTAGCAAATGGCTTAAGACTGACATTGGCAATGGATAATAGATTCTACAAAATCATGGACGAACTTTGTATAGTAGATGTGTAGTAAATCCCTTTTTGTTACGACATAGGCAACCTATCTCATACTATTTAAGAGCATATAGTGGACTTGATTACATAATTATTAATCAAATTCTCCCACCGATGATTTTGAAGTGAAAGCATTCCAAGTACTGATTTTCTCTATTTATTGTTGTATTAAGTTCATGATCATGATCATCATTATCATCATCAGAGTCCTCTCCCATTATTTGGGATCAACTACATGAATCTTATTCCGTCAAAGAATTCTATTAAGTGTTATATTCGTATTTAAACTCAAGAATCTAATGTCCCTTCTAATAACATCACATCATCTCATTTTAGGCCTTTCCACAAGCTACTTTATTAGCATCAACTAAGATTTGGTAACATCTTTAATTGGCACTGAGTTAGGGTGACATTGTACATGTCCAAATCATCTGAGCCTATTTTCCCTCATTTTACCATCAATCGGAGCTCCACCCAAGTCCTTACGGATGCATTCATTCCTAATCTTATCATTCTTAATTTTACCACGCATCCATCCCAACATCTTCATTTCTGCCACACACATTTTGTGAATGTGTTTCATTCTTACGGTCCAACACTCCGTACCATATAACAAAGCAGGTCTCATAGCCATTCTATAAAACTTCTTTTAAGTTTCACAGATATACAACGATCAGAAAGGACTCCTAATGTGTTTCTCCATTTTAACCAGCATGTCTTAATCCTTTATGCAACATCATCATAGATCTCCACATTCTCTTGAACAATAGACCCTAAGTATTGAAAACTACTACTTTTATAAATATTTTCTCCATCAATTAGAGCTTTGTCTTTTTGTGCCACTCTTCCATTACTAAAATTGCAGTGCATAAACTCTGACTTACTCTTACTAATTCTAAACTTTTAGACTCCTAAGGCATGCCTCCAACGTTCTAATTTAGCATTTAAAGTATTAATAGTCTCATCAATTAAAACAATATCATCTGCAAACATCAACACTAAAGGATATCATAATGCAATTGTTTTGCTACTTCATCCATAATTAAGGTAAAGAGGTATGGACTTAATGCATAACCTTGATGCAAATCCATAGTAACAAGAAATTCACAATCTCTCCAGCAATAGTTCTCACACTAGTAATAGCACCTTCATACATAACTTGAATCAAATCAACATATCCTTGAGAAACTCCTTTCTTTCCTAATGTCCACTAAATCAGCTCTCTCGGTACTCGATCATATGTCTTCTCCAAATCAAGAAAACCTATATATTAATCTTTCGTCATCTCTCTATACTTCTCCAATAACTACCGTAACAAGAAAAAAGCTTCTGTAGTAGATCAATTCGACATAAAATCAAACTAATTTTTTGATACAACAGTCACACATCGAAGGCGTTTCTCGATTACTCTTTCCCAAAGTTTCATGGTATGACTTATGAGTTTAATTCCTCGATAATTATTACAGCTTTGAATATCTCCTTTATTTTTATAGAAAGAAATCACAACACTTTTTCTCCAGTCTTTTGGCATTCTTTGTTCCTTCAAATTTTATTGAAAAGTTCAACTAGCCACTTAATACCAATATCTCCTAAGCCTTTCCATACTTTAATAGGTAAGTCATCTGGTCTTAAAGTCTTGCTCGCTTTCATTTTCCTCAGAGCATCCTCTATTTATGACATCTTAGTATGCCTGAAATATTGATATTTATCTAGATTTGTTGACTCCTAGGCACCTTTTAAAAGTACATCCTTGACGCAATCACTGTTAAGTAATTTTTGAAAATAACTATGTCACGTCTCTTTAATTTCTGAATTGTTAACTAAAACCCTTTGATTTTCACCTTTAATACATCAAACATGATCAAGATCTCTACTTTTTCTCTCTCTGAATTTAACAAGTTTAAATGTCCTTTTCGCCATCTCGAGTTCCTAATTTATTATAAAATTCTCCAAATGCTTTTGGCTTAGCTTCACTAACTATTTTTTTAGCCCTCTTTTTAGCTATGTTATAAGATTTTAGGGTTTGATTATTTTGTTATTTTGCCAAGCTTTAAAACATTCTTTTTTACTCTAATGGTATTTTGAATTTTCATCACTCCACCACTATGTCGCTTTTCTGGATTCCTTTTACCTTTAGAATTACCTAAGAGTCATTTTGCTACAAAAATCCCTTATTTAGTTTCTCTCTCTAGCCCTAACCTAGAGTGAGAAGCTCTATGGAAGGGCATGTTTGTGCCTCTCTAAAGTGCAGGGATGAGCCTTGGCGGAGAAGGGTCTTCAATTTCTCGTTCGGGGGGAGACGTCGATTTAGATGCGGAAGGCAAGACCATCTCATACGGTCCTGCAGAGCTCCAACTTTCAGTTCGGGGGAAATATCATTCTGGATCGATCCTTCGCAGATGTTGTGAGGAATGCCCCTAGGAGCAGGGTTGACAAGTTTGGTGGTGGGGCTTGTGTATAGGTGGTGCCTTCGACGCCGGAGGTCGTGCAGGATAGGCTAGTGTGGATGTGTAGATGCCTTAGGGTGGACCTGGTGGAGGGGTCTGTAGCTCTGATGGGAGTGAAGGCAGTGTTGGATGGCGGCCCGAGCTCAGGGGATAGTTGGGAGGTGGTCTAAACTGGCCTTACGAGGTTCTTGGAGGTGGGTCGATTAGAGGAGGCGACGGCCCCCTAGGCTAAGGCAGGGTACGCTGTGGCGGATGGAGTGCTGCTCCGTTTGCGCGGGTGGACTCTTCAATCGGGGACCTTCCCTGACCCTAGGGTGAGACGGCTCCGAGTTCGCTTTGTTGGAGTGCCCCTTATCCTTTTGCGACGAGAAGGGGGTGTCGATGTTGGCCCAACATTTTGGGAAGGTAGAGCTAGGAATAATGGGCTATTTCAACGGAGGAGATCTCATGGCCCTAGAGGCCGTCGTCTGGGTTAGTGGTCCGCGGGAGATATTGGTGGTTGTCATCGTCGAGCTTGCAAGTGAGGTCTTCCTGGTGTGGCTGGTGGCCAGGTCGAATCAAGTTCTAATGGCACAGGCAGCAGACAGGAGCAGCTGCCAGGGGGCACCCTTAGGGCAACCCGGGGTTCATCATGAGGAAGGAGGTAGGCTGGGGGGTTTGGCTGACTCTTAGGAAATTGTTCAAATTTCGAACAACTGGGCCACGCGGGAGCCGATCGGGTCTTTTCAACGGGCCTGTTGGGACCTATTGGAGGTGCACGAGCATGCTGGCCTCTCCGCCAACTGTTGAGGCGGGTCGGGTCGACATGTGCCTGAAGGGGTCGGAGGATTTGCCAACAAGTGGTGCGGGTCGGTCGACTCACTCGAACCTACTCGTCCACCGCATATCGGTTTGCCCAGAATCGGTAGCGGTTGCCTTCCTTGCCCCATCGGGCCATCTTCATCTGGCACAATGGGGATGCAGTGTAGGTAACCTACAGATGGGAGCCTTGGCTCCGGTTCCGGCCATGGCTGGCGACCAACGACGACGATCACGATGGCGGAGGTCTCGACGGAAACAACAACGGCCTCTTGTAAGTCTTGGTGGGGGTACTACTGCAGATCTACCTAGAGATTGCCGGTGATCCCTCATCACATCCACCCGGCACAAGCTTGTTGGATCGTTGCACCCCATACCAGCAGTCGGAGGCGTAGCTGGACGACTAAGGGAGGGTTGCCCAGGATGACCAAGAGTTATCCATTCCGCAGCAGGTGGCCGGCCCGCTGTGCATCTTGCCGTCGCTTGCCTTTTCACCCAGCTACTTCTGCTCGAGATGTACGGAGGCATACACCCTTAACTGGAGGGCATCATTAAGAGAATCAAGGCTTCGTCACAGGTAGGCGGTAGGCGGGTGCTAGCAGCTGTGGGTAGTGCTCCCACGTAGAGTCTTCGGAAGCAGTTGCTTCACTGGGAACAGGGGTGAGTGTATTCACCAGAAGTAGAAGAGGCAGTTTTTGTTACACCCGGGTCGGAGGAGGGCAATTCCGAAGATGAGCAGGTAGAGGACAGCGGCAGGCTCCCCAAGGAGGAAGTGAGGGAGCTTATGGGAGAGGTGGAGAATATGACAGAGTCACATGTGAGGGAGTTGGTGGACAAGATGGGGTTCTCTTTGTGAACGTGGATAAGGACATTAGGGGGCTCTTCATCAGGGTCCAGAAGAGGTGGCATGCCGCTTTGACAAGGGAGGCGAAGGCGGGGAAATCAAAAAAGAGGGTTGTAAGGGTGAGGGTAGAGTGTGAGGACTGAGGAGGGGGGAGAGGAGCTGGAGGAGGGTCAGGGGCAAGATGAGAGAGAGGGGCTAACAACCTTATCCTTGATGATGATTTTATCTTGGAATGTGAGGGGGTTAGGTGGGAGCGAGGAGAGGTTGACGATGAAGGAGTTTGTTAGGAGATATAAGATTGATGTCTTGTGCCTCCAAGAGACGAGGTGTGAAGATGATGGGGAGGGGATCATGAAGGAGATTGGGAGTGGCAGACTTTTGAAGGAGGTGGCCTCCTTGGCTGAGAGGAGGATTGGAGGCATCATGATCCTATGGAACCCGTAGAGGTGGAGGAAGTAGGGGCAGATAGGTAGGTGGGCCGGGCAGTTACATCCCTTCACTTTTGTTACTTGAAGGATGACTTCTCTTTGGATTTCTCTGGAGTCTATGGTCCCTAATCCAGAGAGCTCTTTGGGAGGATCTGCTTCTATATCACCGTGCCTCGGGTTGGCCTAGTGTGTGAGAGGTGACTTTAATGCAATGGCAACAACATCAGAGAAGATAGGGGCCTCCCCCCACACGGGGGAGATGGAGGACTTCGGTGATTTCATTGAGGAGACAACTATCACTGATATTGAACTAATGAATGCTTAATTCACCTGGTCTAATTTGAGGACATCACCAGCATGCTAGGCTAGACAAGTTTTTGGTATCAGTGGACTGAGAAGATTACTTCCCCCATGTGCAGGCATCCTGTTTGGCTAGACCGACATTGGATTACAAGTCCGTTCTTTTGAAGACCGGTAACAACCAAGGGAGGAGAGAGGGATTCAGGTTTGTGAGGTTTTGGTTTTGGGAGGAAGACTTCATAGACATTGTCAAAAGGCCTTGGAGTGTATACATGCATGCAGGTTTGTACATGGCTACTTTGGTTGGCAAACTGAAACACTTATCGGTGCGTTGCTGTGAGAGCACGGAAAAATCTAATTTTTTTATCGTAGATAAAATATATATTTTGTTCTTTTTGAAAAGAAACATCCTCCCTTATCTGAGTAGAGGGTGATTCCGTGGGTGCGCATAGTATCAGACGATTTGGGTTCGGGTGCTGGACCTCTCCCCACTGACCGTAGTCAGTGTTGATTTACATCGGCCTAACGTCCGAACACCTTTGTTTAACTGTCAAAGAAATCCCAAGTCTTCTATAGAGGTTCTGATGTGGAGGGCAGGTTCACTCGAGAGACTCTTCATGACCACTCATTTATCACCAACATGTTAATAGAGTTAGGGCTAGGTCTGAACAAAACCCTAAGATTTAGGAATAGAAACGCAAATATGCGAAAGCCGTAGGCATTTTTGAAGTAGAGAGAAGTTTTCTGGACCCCGAGGGTATTTTGGTAATTTTACCAACCCAGGGGTAATTTGGTAATTTTACCAGGCCAGGGGCACTTCTGAAATTTCTGGACTGGAACAGAAGTAGGACCGGGTTCCTAGTTTCCCGAGGCGTTGAGGCTCTTTCTGGAGGGTTTTTGGGGCTACTAGGCCATTCCCAAGTTATAGGGGTATTTTGGTAATTTTACCAAACCTTAGACCTAGGTTTAAAATGATACCCGAGTGTGGGACTGAGCTGACAACACTCCCGGACAAAAGGAATGACAAAGGGTTTCATAGAAAGTGTGCCTCTGTCAATTTGGCTGAAGGAAGGTTATATACGCAATTTTGTGGAAGTCGGGGGTTTCTTTATAATTTTCCCCCGAAGGAATACACAGAACATTGTTGAGCAATTTTTGTATTCCAAATGAGTACAAGGGTCATCGGCGAGTTGTCGACTGTACAGAAGTCCGCACTAACGCGGGAGACAGGGGCGTAGCCCCAATTACAAAAGTTGCAGGGTATAACTGCAAATTATAGGACATTTGCATTTCTCGGATCCCGAGGACATTTATGCAATTCTCCCATTATGAGGGTACAATTGTATGACTTAGTCACTCCGAGATTTAGAAACTTACAACATGACCCACTGAGGGGTAAAATTACAAAAATACCCTCACATGGGCATATACACAAGACCCGAGGGCTTACCCCTCACGGGCCAAAACAAACGAACAAACTTCTTGCTGGATGCTCCGAGTGTAGGAAAATGCTCCGTAGCTTGTGTCTTGTAGTTGATGCCCCTCCTTCTGGACCCTAGGGGTCTATTTATAGAAGTAGGAACCTCCCCGGGGTCGTTCGGACCCGTACGGGTTAAACGGGAGGAAAATGACCTCGGGGAGGTCATTTTTTCAAATTTTTTTAGTTGATCGCGCGGGAGGAAGGACCTCCCCGGGGTGGGAGGTCCCCCGGGCCACACCTTGGGTCGCGCGACCCCCGGGAGGGAGCCTCCCCGGGGTCACGGGCCCCCGGGCGGGACCTACCCGGGGTCGCGCGGCCCAAGGGGCCTGCCCGCGACCCCGTGCGGGCTTGTCCGCCTCCGGGCGGGCCCGCCCGGGTGAGGTCGACCCCGTGCGGGTCCCCCGAACCCCGACGGGTCTCCTCCGCGTCTTTTTCCAATAAAAGGAGGTCTTGGGGGCTTTGAAGCCTCGTTTTCTCGCCGTGCCTCGTGGAGAAGAGAGAAAGGAAGCGCTTCCTTGTTCGTTTGTCGTCTTCCTCGTGCCGTAGACCGCAAGGGGGAGACTTGTTGTTGTCCGTGCTTCGTGATACACGTGTGGGGGACTTCGATTGCGGTGCGTAGACCTTCTCTTGTGTCTCCTTTACTTTTGTAGTTGTTTCCCTTGCTCGCAGTCACACGTTCAAGGGAAGGAGACTTCATCCCCTAGGGGCTTTTCCCGGCGTCACACGATCCTGACAATCGTGATGGGTTTAGGCCGTTTCTTGACCACCCCTTTTTGCTGCGAGAGGTCTGTAAGTGCAGTCACTGGTAGGCTAAGAAGCTGGAAATGTATGAAGGTACTCCACGGGGGAGGCGATACACCCCATGTTAAAACATGTGTGAAGGTATTCCATGAAGAGGCGATACGCCAAATATTTGTAGACCTCAACCAATGCGAGGTTAATACGGCAGCCATGCCAATTTTGGTTGGAATAATTCCCGGGTGCAATAGTTGCTGACAAAACCCTACCTAGCAAGAGGGCAAAGGAAAGGATTCTTCAACAGCTGGCAAGGCTAGATGGCTTAGAGGGGGTAGACTTGTTGGATGACCTTGACAGATTGTGCTGGAATTCCTTGAGGGCAAAATTTAAAGAGATCCTTGATGGGGAGGAGATTTATTGGAAGTTAGAGATCGAAGGAGAGGTGGATCACAGAAGGGGACAAAAATACTAAGTATTTTCAGACGATTTCTTTAGGGAGGAGGAGAATCAACCACATTGTATCCATCAAGGTAGGTGAGCAAACTTTCAAGAGGGAGGACATCAGGAGGTGTGCCAAGGAGTTTTACTTGAAGCTCTTTACGGAACTGTAGATGGACAGGACCGGCATTATAGATGATCTTCTCCCTCACCTCTCCTCGGTGGAGTGTGAGGCCCATTCCATCCCCTTTCTAGAGGAAGAGATCAGACAAGTTGTTTTCTCCCTTTCAGGTGACAAAGCCCTAGACCTAGATGGCTTCCCTATGATCTTCTTTCAGAAGTGTTGGACATTGTCAAGGAGGATCTTATCAAGGCTTTGGGAGAGTTCCAAGAGGAAGGGCCCACCTGTGGGGTATTAACAAAAGCCTTTTGGTGCTCATCCCAAAGAAGCAAGGCGCACATGATTTTGGAGATTTTAAACCCATTAGTTTGTTGAATAATAGTTACAAAATCATCACCAAGTTGCTGGCAAGAAGATTGGACAAGGTCATTGGGAGAGTGGTTAGTGATCATTAAGGGACTTTTAGCAAGGGTAGACACATCCAAGAGAATTTCTTAATGGCACATGAGTGTCTGTATACTATGAAGACTCAGAGGAAGAGGGGTGTGGTGTTGAAATTAGATTTTGAGAAGGCCTATGATAGTGTTAATTGACAGTGCCTCCTACAGGCTTTAACGAAGATGGGTTTTGATCAGAGATGGATCGGGTGGATCTGATCTTGCATCTTCTCAGCCTCCTCAATTTTGGTGAATGGCCAGCCTTCCCCTTTCTCAGTGGGAGAGGTCTCCACCAGGGGGAGCCATTGTCACCTCTCTTATTTGTTCTAGTTGCACAGATCATGAGCAGGTTTTTGATGAGAGTCAAGAGGGCCGATATTATCAGAGGCTTTTAGATCGGACACCACAGCATGGGCATTAACCACCTTCAATATGCAGATAATACTATCATGTTTCTGGCAGACGAGGAGAGAAGAGTTTTTTGATGTCAGGTTGATGCTAGAGATACTACAGGAGGTGACTGGCTTGAACAAGAGCTCTATAGCCGGGGTCAACATGGAGGAGATGTCACTCATGAGGGTAGCATTCATGTTGGGATGTCCGATAAGAGATTTTCCTCTCTCCTACCTGGGTCTTCCTTTGTCACTTAGGACCCAAAGTAGGGACTAGCAAGTGATAATTCAGAGGTATAAGGTCAGGTTAGCTGAATGGAAGGCGAGACTTCTCTCCTCTGGGAGGGAGAACAGTCTTATATAATTCGGTGTTGGACGGTCTTCCTATCTATTTTTTCTCTATTTTTAGGATCCCAAATTGTGGCCAAGAAGTTGGAGTCTATTCAAGTTAGATTCTTCTGACATGGCAGCAGAGACAGCGGGAGGGGCTGGCATGACATATCCTGGGGCAGAGTATGCACAAGCAAAGAAGCAGGAGTGGAAGAACATCAGGGATTTCAACTTGACACTACTACATAAGTAACTGTGGAGGTGTTGAACCCTGAAATTATTTGAAAAAAAAAAGAAGAAAAAGGGGTGGGACCCCCCCTCTGGTTGAGCAAAACCAGAGGGACCTCCCTCTTGTTGGGTAGCACCGGAGGAAGATCAAACCGGAGGGGCTCTTCCGGTTGTACACAATCGGAGGGAAGCCCCTTCGGTCATCTTGCATCGGAGGGAGACCCCCTCCGGTCCTATCTCTCTCCCTTTCACAAAAAAAGAGAGAGAGAAAAGAAGAAATAAAAAAAAAAGATGGAAGGGAGGAGGGTCCCTCCAGTCATCCTGCATCGAAGGGAGACCCCCTCCGCTTCTTTCTCTCTCCCAGAAAAAAGAAAGAAGAAGAGGAAGGGAGGAGGGTCCCTCCGGTCGCGTAGAGGCGGAGGGAGACCCTTTCTGGTCCTCTCTTTCTCAATTTCTCTTTCTTTTTCCTCTGTTGCCCCTCCTTTCTAAACCGGAGGGGCCAAAATGTCCAAAAAGGAGAATAAAGCATTTGCCTACCTTCTGTAGCTCATCTCCACCTCTATAAAAGGGGGCTTTGGCTAAGAAGAGGAGAACGAGGAGAACTCCAACAAAGAGGAGACACCAAGGAAGCGGAGAAGGAAGCATACCCGGTCAAGCACAACAGAAGATGAATTAGGGTCTGGTCACCACCCTCAAAGCTCCCCCTGGGGTTTCTGGTCACCCTTTTTGAAGTGGTGAGCCTAAGGAATGCCTCACCCCTTAATGTTAGGAGGAATAGAATGTCTTGTGTAGGAAAATGAGTGGAACCCTCAAGGATGTCTAAGGGTCTGGAAATCATGCAGAAATGTGTGTTGATGTAGGCAAATTGTTGGAATTGCAGAAAAACCCTTGTTGGTCAGTAAATTGTAGAAAAGCTCAGCAAATTGTAGAAAAACCCTTTGTTGTTTAAAAATTGCATAAAAATCCTTTGTTGTTAGAAATTTGCAGAGATAACCCTCTGCTGTCCAAAAATTGTAGAGAAACTCTTGAAATGTGGGTGATTGTGGGAAAAACCCCTGCTGGTCAGAAAATTGCAGAAATGACCTTGGAAGGTTCAGAAATTGTAGAAAAACTCTTGAAATATGAAAAATTGTAGAAAAAACCCTGAAATTGCAGAAATTGCAGAAATATCCTTGCTTGTGGGAAAATTGTATGAAAGCCCTTGGTCAATCCAAAAACTGCACAAAGCTCTTGGCCCGTCTAGAAATTACCAAAAAATGCCCTTGTTCCGATTCACGCCGTTTGCACGACTTGGTGGAGTGGGACCACGTCCTTTCCTTGAAGCGGTGTGCACTCTCTTGAGTTCGGCTTATGGTTGGCCACCCAAGTCCATATGCCTTTTTCATAGCCAAGACTTATCGTGTCCGGAAAAGTCAGAGAAGGGTGAAATTATAATAAACCCCAAAAATTCAAGAAATGATAGGAATGCCCAGGAAGTCAAAGAAACGACGGGGCTATCTCCGATAAGTCAAGAAATAACAGAAATATCTAGAAAAGTCATGCAATGACATAAATGCCCAGGAAGTCAAGAAACGACGGGGCTATCTCCTAGAAGTCAAGAAATGACAGAAATTTCCGAGAAGTCAAGAAATGACAGGAATGCTCGGGAAGTCAAGAAGTGACGGGGCTATCTCAGAAAAGTGAAGAAATTACAAGAATGCCCAGGAAGTCGAGAAGTGTCGGGGCTATCTCCGAAAAGTCAGGAAATGATAGGAATTCCCAAGAAGTCAAAAAGTGACGGAACTATCTCCGAACAGTCAAGAAACGACAGGAATGTCGCGGAAGTCAAGAAATGACAGGGCTATCTCCGAAAAGTCAAGAAATGATAGGAATGCCAAAGAAGTCAAGACATGACGGGGCTATCTTCGAAAAGTCAAGGAATGACAGAAATGACCTGCTACCTTGGAAGATCAACAAATGATAGAAATATCTCGGACACTCAAGAAATGACAACGATGTTCGAGAAAATCAACAAATTACAAAAAATTTCTGAAAAATTATGAAATGACAGATAAGTCCAGGAGAACCAAAACATTGTAGAAATGTCCAAATAGTATCTAAAATTACAAAAATACCCAGAAAGGGTTAGAAGTTATAGAAATATCTAGAAAGGGTTAAAAATTGCAGAAATATCCAAAAAGAGTCAGAAAAAGCAGAAATGTCCAAAGTTCTTCTGAAACTATAAGAATTTCCCAATGTTTGGGGAAAACTGTAGAAATACCATGATGGAGGAAAAATTACAAATATGTCTCATCTCAGGCGGAAAGGCCCTTTGTGGACACCAAGTCAATTTAAGGGTTCAATCACAATCAAAAGAGTGATCATGATCATGAAGTAACTCCGACGGACCGACAGTGATCATCTTGGCGATCCAATAATCCGATCGTGATGGAAATCAAATTTAACCGTTCGATCAAGGGACACAATCAAACTCAATGACTCAATCCAGGCGAAAGCAAATTCAAAGATCCAAATGGAGACTGAAACAAATTCAAAGGATCTTGTTGCAACCGGATGTAATCCCGAAGACCCAATTACACAATTGGGACCATATGTAAAGGTCTAGAAAGACCGATTGTAATTCAGATTACATATGTCTAAGGAAATAAAGTCTTCAAATTTCTCCGCAAGAGTATGTACCCATAATGGGGGATCATCAAGATCATTTATGTCACACGGATAGAGGCAAAAGGCGTTCCTTGGCAGTTAATCAAAGGTGTTTGGACTTGCTCCAAGATAAATTAACATCGATTCCGACCAGTGTGGAAAAGTCATGTACATAAACCCTAAATTGTCTGATAAACTCAAAACGTTAAATAAATAAATGCAAATAAACATACTGATGATACCTGAAAATCCCAAATTTTAATTCATTATCAGTGTGTCCGCATTTTCTCGCGTGTAAACAGGAGGCTAGGAGATGGAGATAGTGTGCTATGGCTGCATATTATCAGGCAAAGATACTATATAGTAGGTCCAGAGAGTGGGACTTGACACCACCCCTTTTTGTATAATGTCTCTCCGATTCGGAGAGGCATCATATAGTGCAGTGATTTCATCAAATCTAGTGTTCGTGTAAGGTTGGGTAATAGGCAATTGAGTTTATTATGGAAGAACAGGTGGTGTGGAGATTTCATGATTGAGGAGGCCTATCCTACCCTCTTTGCTATTGCGGTCGCACTTGGTCGCCTACTTTCAGGAGGAATCTTGCACAAGAGGAGATGATCCAACTGGAGAGCTTGTTGTCTTTCCTCTACTTTAGGCTAAGTGCATAGTAGTGTTAATAGATGGGCGTAGAGATGAGAGGAGGAGGAAGGTTTTTCAGTCAGATGACTCAGATCGGCCTACTCACTTATTTTAAATGGGGGTGTGCGTCACTCTTTGGTTCCATATGTTTGGGACCGCAAGAGCCTAGTGAAGGTGAAGGTGCTGATATAGAGGATCTCTCATGGTCGGCTTCCCACTTGTGATCGGATTGCACCTTTCATGAAGGACTTAGTCACACAGTGTTGTTTGTGTGGAGAGGTGGAGGAGGACCGCAATCATCTCTTCACAGGTTGCTCCTTTTCCAAGGAGGTATGGAAGAGGATTGGTGATAGGCTTCATCACCTATTGGGCCATTTTGAGTTGTGCAGCATCTCTTCCTCAGTTGGCACAAGAGATGGGTTCTAAATGGGGACAAAATCCTCTGGTGGTTGATCCTTCAAGCTACCTTATGGGCCTTGTGGGTCGAAAGGAACTAAAGAATCTTCAATGTGGAGGTCAGAATGGAAGAGAGGATTGTTTCTTTAGTTTGTGAGAAAGTGTGTGGGTGGACTAAGCATCTCTGTAAAGTGGAGTTTCATAACTCCTCTTCTTTTTGTTGGCGAGGAGATAGGGGTTGACCCTCTTCATAGGGCCTTTTTGTAAAGGGTTTCTTTTGGGGCTAACAGTTTACACTTGTAGATCCTTTTCTATTCATCTAATACAATAGTAGGATTACCCACTTTTAAAAAAAGAGTCATTTTATTACATTCTTTATATAATTTACAACATTATTCCACATTACATTAGTTTCATGTTCTAAATTCTATTTTTTTTGCTAGATGATTTTTAAATGTTTCCAAATTTTTACGTTTTCAATTCCACCATTTAATCTTAGAGCAATTATTTATAATAGTCTTTCTATTGAATTGTGGGATAAAAACGTCCATTACTAAAATCTTGTGTTGAGGCGCAAGACTCTCTCTAGGAATAACTCTACAGTCTTTACACAAAACTCTATCGACCTTCCTAACAAGAAAATAGTTAATTTGACTTTCATGTGTTCTGCCCTTAATAACAATATGTTATTAAGTGTTTGCCTCTCATCTTAAAGAAGGTATTAGCAATTGCTAGATCACAGACAATAGTAAAATCAAGAATAGTATCACCCATTTCATTTCTATTGCCAAAATCAAATCCTCTATGAATCCTCTCATTACCCACATGACCATTAAGATCTCCTTTAACAAAAATTCTCTCCACTAAAGATATTTTTGACCAAGATATCAATAGTCTCCCAAAAATACTTTTTGATGCTCTCTTCTAATCCCACTTGTGGTGCATAGGCACTAATTACATTCAAAACATCCTCACTTAAGACAAGTTTAATTAGAAGAAACAATGAAACATATCCCCCATTCTATTAACTTCTACAACTCTTATCTTTTAAGTCTTTATCTATAATTATAGCAACACCATTTCTAGAGTTATTATTACCTACATACCAAATTTTATATCCATCAATATCTTTAGTTTTAGATCCTTCCCACCTAGTTTCTTGTAGGCATTCTATGCTAACCCTCCTATCCTTCACTAACTTAACTAACTCTATACCCTTGCCTGTTAAAGTTCCTATATTCCTAGTTGCTAGACGAATCTTATTATTTTGGACTAGTTTCTTTACCCATGATTGTTCAACCCCACATTAGAACCTTTGTCTATTTGACACCGCAATCGGGCGCCATTGCGGCACGTCACTTATGGGGAATGTCTTAGCTAACCCTTGTTTACTTATCATTCCATCCATGATTCCGATGTAACGCGTCATTTCCAGGGAATGCCCTAGCATAAGCACAAAATGTATTTGGTTTAGGACTCATATTGGGAAGTGATAAATTTTATTAAGTGCTGGCTATCAACCTAACGCACACCCTCCTCCTTTCTCATCAGGGCTTGGGACCGGCCATGGTGGACTTTATTTTTGTATTAAGTTGAATATGTTAAATGTGTAAGAACATTATAGAGTATTACAAGTGGTTGACCTCCGTGTTGTTTGTACTTAATTGGCTGTTTTTGTTAATGTATTTTATTGACTGCATATGTTTCATGGTACAGGAGTATATGTTATGATGTCAGGGTTGGATTTGGAAAGGCTTGTTCTGGCTGGTGGTCCTCTTGGTCTTATGCAAGCCTGCCTTGATGTTGTTGTTCCTTATGTTCGTCAACGGGAGCAGTTTGGCCACCCGATCGGGGAATTTCAACTAATACAGGTTTGAATCACTATATCACGATGGAATTTGTTTCAATTAAACATACTATGGACACACTTGTTCTTTCCATTGACACTATTATTCATTTTAACTGAGATGCAGGGGAAATTGGCTGACATGTATACTTCCTTACAGTCAGCAAGGTAGAACCTCTTGCTGTTTAACTTTTGCTTTGGTTGCTATTTGATATCTAATTCGGTGTCATTCTTTCAGAGCCTTTGTCTATTCTGTTGCAAGAGATTGTGATAATGGAAAAATCGACCGCAAGGTGATTTTAAATGATATGTCCTTATGTTTCATTTGGAATTTCATGTTACCTCTGTTCTAATTCCACCTCATGTTTGTTGGTACAAGGAAGTTCATGTCTTCAATCTTATCTGGACTTAAAGTGACATGACAGCCTGTTTTATTATGTCTATGGTAGAAAAATCCGTAATTGCTCTGTCTGGCATTTGATGCCCCTTTTTTGTTTTTTCTCTTCATCATCTGTCATGATTGAAAACTGCTAAATGATCCTGCATTACAACTGGATATCATGTTAGCCTGTACTGGCTCTGGGAATGTTAGTGCAAGTTCTTGATTGTAATTGCACCAGTGTTATCTGAAAATTCAAAACGTCCATAAGAAATAAGTGCTTTTTTGGATCTAGAAAAAAAAACACGGTAAAATTGATTTACTCATTTCTCTTCTTTTTTGTTGGCTGAGAAACTTTATTTTAATCAAAGAATGAAATTGTGGATATTGAAATCTCTCACCACCAGACTATTGTGATGAAAGCTTACACAAGCAAGAACTCTGCAGGATTGTGCGGGAGTCATTCTCTTCGCTGCTGAGAGAGCTACTCAGGTTGCTCTTCAGGTATGGTTTCTCTAAAATTTGATATCAATTATCATCACAGTAGGTGTCTATTTCAGACCCACATGATAGCCAGAAATTGAAAGTAGCTGTAATGCCGTTGTACTAACCATGTTTCATATTGTTTCAGAGGACACTGATAATTTTTTCAATATGCGATTTGTTTTTGCCCTTTTTTCTTCTTGACAGGCTATCCAGTGCCTGGGTGGCAATGGATACGTGAATGAGTACCCAACCGGTCGTCTACTGAGAGACGCAAAACTGTTTGAGATCGGCGCAGGGACCAGCGAAATCAGAAGAATGATCATCGGGAGGGAGCTCTTTAAACATGACTGAAGGAGGAGTGATTAATATGCCAACAGAGCAAAGTTGCTCGGATTGGTCGTGGCAGCAGAGGAAGCAGACCTGCTCTCTTAGCATATGGCCGAACTGTGCTGTGTGGTGATACCTTTCAATCTGATCCATCATTGTACTCACTCACACGTGAAAGGCTCTTGGCATTGCCGCCATCCTCTACCCCCCCCCCCCCCTGTAATTTCATAAGCCTTATCTCCAGTCTTGCAGAGAGAAGTCATCAGCTCAAGACTGGGACACTTGAAAAGTAAAACATGGGCATCCAAAGTTTGTACGGGTAAAGATCAATTTATACATTCTAAGGAATATCTATGCCATCTTTGTCACCTCTTATTATGGGGCCATTTGAGGTATCGTGTGTGTGTCTCGTGGGCAAAGCTCGAGAAGCAATGGACTTGTGCCGAATGTCTCTCTCCCTGTTATATTAGTTTCCCTTCTCTAAAATATTGTTTGATATACTGTGGGATGCCATAAAGTTTTATTTCACAGTATTTTTCTTTACACAGAGTGTTGTAAAGAGAGGATATTGTAAGACTTACCGTCTATGTCCAGCAAGTGTATCATCTATATTCAGAGTGCGTAGTAAGAGGGGTGTAGACGGATGCGTTCGGTGAGGATGGGGGGAAGTCTCTCAAGAAAATACGTTAAGGAAGCAAGAAGGGCACCACCTAAATTTTAAACTGATTGAAAACAACTGTCAGCTCACTTATCATATTTATTGTATTTAGTTTGAAAAATCAAATGGTAGAAAAAAGTAAACTTAAATACTAGCTAAGCTTTATCTTTTCGGACGCGTGGCCCAATGGATTGGGACCTAAGGTGAAACTGAGGAGGGGAGGGGGGTCCATGGGTTCAAACCTGGGGGTTCTCCGAGAAGAGCCATGTTTATTACCCGTACAAGATGATAGGTTTATTATCGTCTTATCTCTCGTTGGGTTAGTGTGTCTTACTTTTTATCAATTTTATACATATTTCTAATAAAATTCTTAATATTATAAAGGTGAGAAATAGTTATTTAAGGGCGAAAAATAACTATCTAAATATGACAAATAACTATGTAAGAGTGACAAATAGTCAATTTTTGTTAATTTTTGGTGCATTCTCGAGACGACGAAGGAGACTTCTGATGTTATTTAAGGATGACAAATATCTATTTAATGGTAAAAATAGTTATCTAAAGTTGACAAATAGTCAACTTATGTCAATTTTTATATATTTTCGAGATGACGAACGAGACTTTCAATATTATTTAAAAGTGACAAATGACTATCTAAAGTTGACAAATACATGAATAAGAGTGATAAATAGATGGAAGTGTATATAAAAAGTTAAGAAATACTTAAAAAATTAAATAGATAAGATATAAGTGCCAATGACATGGACTAATAGTACATTAGATGTAGGTCGGGGAAATATTCCCCTCCCCGATTAACTCAAGCAACAGGGGGAACCTTCCCCATTCCTGCCCCACCTCCACCAGGGAAGAACCCATTGGCAGCAGTCACCAAGCCCTCTTTTCTTCTAATGCCGAAGGCAACGTTCACGGAGGCAAGCTAGTGTTCCAATTTAATTATTTAACAGAAAATTTTAAACCTATTTCTTACTAATATATACAAAAATATACTTATTAGACAAGTGATTGTTTTTTAGAATAACTGAATATTGATAATTTTTGTTGCAATAATCTACATGTTGATGAAGGCTTATATTTAACCTAAATGCCAAAAACTATCATAGATTTTAATTATGTTGTAAGTTTTTTTAAAAATATTTTTATATTTATAAAATATTATTCATCAAAGAGTTGGGTAACATTGAAATATGTCACACTGTCATTAATTACCGGAGGTCTTTTTCACTCGGTAATTTTCTACTTCAAGATTTCTATATTACCTTACACACAACGAGTTTAAGATGTGAACCGCAATTGCATATTTAAGAGAGAGAGAGAGAGAGAGAGAGATCAGCGGTGCAAAGTTGCTATAATTTTAGGATAAGAATTTCCACATATATGTATTTATAAACTTAATGACTTGTCGATTAGCCCTTGAATTCTAACTATTATTCTATAAACCTCCACAATCTTCTTTATTATATATATATATATATATATATATATATAAGTACTTACCGTCCATCCCTTCAGACAAAAGTTAACCAAATTAACCTAAACTCAAGGTGAGCAAAAGATCGATTTACCCCTGGTTAGTTGTGTGTGTGTGTGAGAGAGAGAGAGAGAGACCTCCAGTGGCTCTCTTCCCCCTCCATCCCGTCGACCAACCTCCTCATCTCCTTACATCTCGGCCGACAACCATAGAGAGAGAGACACAATGACATTAGAGATAGAAAGAGAGGGAGAGAGAAAGAGAGGGAGGGGATGGGGTGAGAGAGAGAGATAGTGCAGGGAGGGGGACGCCTGAGAAGTCTCCCCCTCCGGTGTCTCCCCTCCTATTGTGACAGAGAGAGTGTGTGTCTAAGAGGGGATGCCAAAGGCATGTCCCCCATGGCGTCTCCCCTCCGATCGAGAGAGAGAGAGAGATCGAGAGAGAGAGAGAGAGAGAGAGAGAGAAACATCGGAGGGGATGCCAAAGGCATGTCCCCCATGGCGTCTCCCCTCCGATCGAGAGAGAGAGAGATCGAGAGAGAGAGAGAGAGAGAGAGAGGTGTCTCCCTCTCCGATGTGTCCTCCTCCGATCAAGAGAGAGAGAGAGAGAGAGTCAAATGAAAATCGTTTCGTGTGAGAACGACTTTCATCTGAAGTCGCACTCACACTAAGCGATTTTACTTTTGAAAATAAATAAAAAATAAAAAAATCTGAAAAAGTAGCGACCGTGCAGTGGTTGGGCCGGCCGTGAGCGTCTGGGCCGTGCAGCGTCTAAGCCGTGCAGCGGCCGGGAAAAAAATCTGAAAAATCTACACCTCATCCCCCTACGGCGAACCACCCCTTCCCCTCCAACCCCCTCCTGTCCCCCTCCCCCTCCAGTCCGGTTGATCTCCCTCCCCCTCTGACGTCCCCCTCCACCTCTAGCGAGCAAGCCCCCCTTCCGGCCCACGCACACCCACCCATCCACCCCACGCGTTCACTGTTCGCTCAAAGCAGGAGTTCCTCCGTTGATACATGGCCTCCCCTGAACTTGAGGCGTCGACGGCTCATCAATTGTTAGTCCGTAACTAGGGTTAGCCGACTTGGTCTTAAGCGTCAAATCACAGTCAACCAAAAAAAAAAAAAAAGAAATGAAAAGTCGCATTGATCGAGTAGTGACCAATGAATGGTGCTTCACGTGAGTTGGATCTATTTGGTCATCATTTTTTTAATAACATAATAGACTAATAAGGGGTCATTTTGTTTGGCATAGAATACTGTCAAAACATCACATTTTGTGTCATACGAATATGGTGTTCTTATAGTGTTCTATATCTTAGGGTAAATCAAGCTGCCCTTAAATGTAAACTAGATATACTGAATAATTGAGACTCAGAAATTAAGTGGGGAATCGATGTGGCTTATGCCGTAGGGCACCAGTTATTTAGAAGAAACCGTTTCTCACAGAACTCAACTCACCTTCTTGCCTTGCCTCTACCATCATACAAGGGAAATATGTAGTTAAACATCTGACTCATCTCTTCTTTTCATGGGACCTTCAGATATCTTCTGTAGTCTATCATATTTAGACATTAACTCTTCCATTCTTTACATTTGTGTGCATCTCTTTGTGATCTCAAATTATTTGGTGAGCCTCTCAAAAATTAAGAGTTTAAACTCCTTCAAGTCTTCTAAAAAGAATTTTACGAAAAAGGGAAATTATCGAATGAATGTAAAATTATTAGGACTTTAAAAAGTAAATATTAAAAGTCGAGGGTTTATCTTTAAATATTGTAGAGAAACAAAGGAACTGATCTCTGAAACACCAAATTCCCCGGAAAGGGAGTGAAACGATGGAAACAATGCAAAGTTGGAAGAAGAAACAGGAGCTTCCAGGAGATGGCACATAACAAAGCACGTTTATTGAGGACATCTGATAAAAAAAAAGCTCATATGAAGATTTTATTAATAAAACATGCTATAAAGATTGTACAAGCACTCATTATGTTTAGCTGTACTGCAAACTTTTCTTCCAAGAATATAAGGATGATGCTGAGGTTTAGCACTGGGTAATAGGATAAAACTGCTCAGTATCTTCCAGCTAGCAAACTAAGATTTCCTTGGGCAGCTCCGAAGTTGCCCTTGAAACAAAGTAATCTCTTCATGATTCAGCGGGCAAGGAATAATATTCCAGTTGGTGGACATATGGAGCATATCATGGTCTATAATGGTGGTAATCTGGGTCTTGCATATCATGACAACAATGCAAAGCAACAACGGGTAACTATCCCTGCATTTCGGGACTGCTTTTCTCCTTCGCGGCATGCTTCATTGTCTTCATGTATGCAACCGAGCAGCCCTAGTCAAGACAAGAAAGGAGGTGAAAAAATGTGAGACCAAATGCATAGAAACACATACAAGATCAGGACAGACATGGTTGATGGTTTTATCATGCCTTTGGATGACAAATGAACTAAAAATCCAGCTTTGAACTAAATTGCCAACAGCACTTAGACTTTTTATGTAGGCGGCCATACTTTCAGAACAAGCACAAAAATAATAGAAGGAAAAGTTTATAAAGGAGATTTCTTGCCCACATAAACAGAACCTATTTGCACCAGCTATTACTTCTCCAGACAAAAAACATCCAGTATAGTAACTTGAGAAAGTGTCATTGAGAAACCAAGTAGAATCATCATTAACCTTATAAGCGACTTTATGGGGAATCAGATTCTTGATGTGATTGCCAGCCCTCTCTTGAATTTGAACCCCATTCAATTGCCTCTGCAACAGCACGCTGACGCTCCGCATCACTATCCTGCTTTATTTGATTAAAATCCATTCCTTCTACAAGTGGTGGAGGTCCGACGTGAGGAAGTGCTGAGCCACCTTGGTCATCACCAGGGGAAACTGCAAGGAAGCCTAAGGCCACAAGAACATCAGTCATCAATGGGCGAACCATCGGTTCTTCTTGGAGACACATAGCAGCAACAGCAACTGCTTGATTCAAGCCTGTGGTTGGGCACTGCCCCTTGAGGAGAGGATCAAGCAATTCTGGGAACCTCATTTGGTCTTTGAACATTGGCTGTGCCTGAAAAAAGATAGGAAGGGAAACATTCAATAAAACATTATGGAAGATACCATATGTGCACCCTGACCATAGAGATAATGCTGCAAACTTACAATCATGTTGAACTATGTCCAAACATCCCTAGAACAACATAATGACCGAGAGCTATTGCACACTCTAGTATATGCTTGGGCCTTGGAGTACTGAAGTCACAATAAGATATGGATTCATATGCTCGACAAAATGAGATCTTTTCACTAAATGCTGCATATTACAATCAAACAAGAAAGAAAGTTTCAGTGATCCTGGTTGGATATCACGTTGAACCCATGTGCCCTAGAGGCTAAGGAATTTCCCCAGAAGCTGGATGTTACAGAAAAAAACAAATAAAAAAGTTCAACAGCTCAGGGAACACTAGCTTGCAGTCAGTGTGTGAACCACGGGCCAACATCCTATCATTTAGTTTTGGAATCTCCAGCATATGCTATATGCCCTATGTCCTGTCACTGTAATGTTTGAAAAGTAGGGACACAATCAAACAGAGGTCAACCAAATTATCTGATTCAATTGTGAATAAAATGGTCAAAATAGAATTTTCTTACTGACTCTGTTTAAATGTGCTGATCACAAAGTTTAGGAGCCAAGTTGGATCTTCATCTTGCATGCGTCAGATGTGTGCCACATACGCATCTGATATACATATATTGGAAAACATAATAAATATATTTTTAGTTCTGATGAATCCGGACTTTCTTTATATCATGCCAATGTATAAGGTTCTGGTCAGCGACAAATGCTGAATAGATAATTCAACGATTGTGTCAGTAACTTACAATTTTGGGGCTGAGTTGGGACAGGATTCAAACAAATAGAATGAGATCTGAAGGCAGATCTAGAGATGGCCAGATAGGATGAATCCAACATGGATTTTATTCATTTAAATGCATGAGGAAAGGAGCATGTGAAAGCTTAAGATGAGTTCAAGAGTGAAAAGAACTTGGTGATTAGCAGTTTGGATGTAACCTATATGAAAGAAGTCAACCTCATTGCCTTGTCATAGAGATGATAAGAACAAAATTCTTTTTGACAACCATGTTATGCATGAGATCAATGGAGGGGGGGTGCAACAGAACGAGCAGGTTCCATACCCAAGCAACCAAATTCTGCTCCTCTATCGGTCTGGTTGTGTCAATGACTCTTCTTCCTGTTATTAACTCCAGCAAGACGACTCCAAAGCTGTAAACATCTGACTTCAAGGTGAGATGACCATGTCTTGCATACTCAGGTGCGCAATAACCATATGTGCCCATCACTCTCGAGGTATCATTCATCTTGTCCCCAACTGGACCAAGCTTCGCTAATCCAAAGTCAGAGAGTTTAGGGTTGAATCCTTCGTCAAGCAAAATATTGGATGATTTAAGATCACGGTAGATCACAGGTGGGTTGGCCTTTTCATGTAAGTACTCCAGACCTTTAGCAGCACCAGTAGCTATTTTCATTCTTGTGTGCCAATCCAAAGATTTTTGATCAGGTTGAACATCTGTGGAAGGTAAATGCACTCAATCTGCTTAGACAAACATCTCAAATTCATCAAGCTTTGAGAAAGATTGACTGCAAAAAGAACCCTAGCTACACTGACACGGGTCAGATAGAAAACTCATAAACCGACCAGAGATGCCAAAAGAATAGCATGGTGCAACACGGAAAACATGAAGAGCATTAGATAACAATCTTGGAACAAGGAACCTAACATGAAAAGTAAGTTGAACAAGGAACCTAACATGAAAGGTAAGCTTCAAACATGTGGAAAACGTACCAAAAAGGTGGTCTTCTAGGGATCCCAATGGCATAAACTCATACACCAGAAGCCTCTGGTCTCCATCTGCACAGTATCCGATAAGATTGACTAGGTTTTGATGGTGAAGGAGGCTTAGCATCAAAACCTCTACAAGAAACTCCCGGTTGCCTTGTAATCCATTTCTGTCCAGTTGCTTAACAGCCACGAACTGCCCATAATAAACCGTAATCAGTGATCTCTGACATAAAAATGCATCATTGAAAGGAAGCTAGATCCCATTACCTGCCCAGTATTCTCTATCTTCCCTTTGTAAACTCTTCCGAACCCTCCTTCGCCCAATAAACATTCTGGACGGAAATTTTTGGTAATGGCAGCTAGTTCACGGAATGTGAAAGTTTGTGCTGCAATATTCCCATTCCCACTGTCTTTCTTGGTCGTTTCTTCAGTTGATGTATCCGGCTTAGTGTTTTCTGCACACAGAGAGAGAAGCACAAGCCATTGACATCAAAACACAGACTCCCGTTACCTTCTGATTGAAATCTTCTTTGTGTTTGACTTTATATCTAGTGCCATTAGCTTCTGAGTGCATGTTTACCTAGTTAACTAGATTGGAAGCATAAGGGTGGCGGAAATAAGGTGCCCATGGTGTATGTCGGGCTATCATTCATATATTAATAAGCTTCATACGGTACAGAAGACGGGGGGGGGGTGTCAAACAAAAGGGAAGTCTCTAGTCCTACTTATTATATGTTTTGACATATTGTAACCAGTTCTGCCACCACTTGATCACCGATAAGCACAATAGCATATGCAGAAATACCCCCTGTATCGTTGCATCAAGGTCTGGAGGTTCAGTCACATCCGCTACAGTTCATTTGAGTCCCACGATCCTCAATGGAACCAAACTGAGCGCCCCAAAATTTGCCTGGTTTTTAGATTCTGTATGAGCAACTTATAATATATATTTTCACTTACTGTTTAACCCTTTCCATATAATGAAGCTGCTGGTCAAATTTGCTCAGGTGGTTGAAGTGCTTCGATTGGAGGAAGAAAAATGTTTTCTGCATTGACCTCCCTGAAAAAACTTCATGTATGCAAGTCCTGATTGATTAGTATGTACGAAGAAACCTCTGGACTTGGGACTTCCCTATTGTAGGGTGACAGTCACAAGTTTCCATAGAGGAGCAGGGGACGTTTATGCATTAACATCAGGCTGTTATGCATACATCACAATTTTCACAGAGAAATTGCAATAAATTCCAAGAAAAAATGCAAGAAATCCCCTGATTAGGAATATGATTTGTGTGTGTTTAACTCGAACGATGGGATACAACCGCATTTATCTCTCCCTGAAGTTCCAACGTCAGGTAATTAATGATGACGAAACCCAATTGCTCGCAGATCTAACTGCGGATCTAAGGCATGTCAAAGTTTCCCAGCCAGCTGCTGCCATGTCTGACATCAGCATCCAGGCGACTTTGGACATATAAAAAGCTGCTACCCAGAAGTCTAATTGTCTTCCTCCTCTTCGCAACGCTTCCAGCAAGACTGGTAACTAGACATGGAGCCAACCTCATTGATATGCAACTTAAGATCATGCAGCAGGTTTTAAGTAAACATCAATGACTTCCCCCAAACTTTACAGCAGGTGGGTTCATGTCTTGAGTTGTGCCATTGTCTACCCACCGACACAATTTCCAGTTTCACACAGGACGTTTGTACACAATGTTTGCAAGATGGTATAATAGGGGATGACCTTCTCAGGAATCGTACCAGTGCACTTGTCAGAGTTACATATTAACTTGCCTTCGAAGAAATTAAAAAGATGTTCGTTTTACCAAGGAGTTTGTAGTAGCAACGTGAAACAGATTCTTTCTTCCTAACAACAAAGGGGCCTTCTCCAATTCCCACATTTTAGACACCCACCTCCTTGTCCCTGTGAGTTTTCAATAACGAAAAGCTAGTGTTTCATTGTCTTGTGTCCAAAAGAGAAGAGGAGAACAAAAACTCACCTGGTGGCGGCGTAGAACATGTGTCCCTCAGAGAAACCGACCGCGACACCGACCGCGACGCCGATCGCGACTGCAACTTCTTCGCATCGACGTTCTTCGACTTCTTCTCACCAGACGAGAAACACGAAAAGCAACTCATCTCTCAACCCACCAAGACACGACCCGCTCAGCTCCCTGTGACACTCAAAATTTCTCTGCTTGACTTGAGGACGAACAACCAGAGCCCCAGATAACGATTCCCAACAATGAATTCACCACATGGGCATGGCTTCCACACGATGCATCCAAATCTACATCAACCCCAGATCAAAGCTCGACCCAACAAAGCGGCCTACGCCTAGGAAGAACCAAAAAAAAAAAAAAGAAAGGAAAAAACAAGAACAAGGATCGCCCGAAGTATAGACTCGGATTCTGATCAAACTGCCGACAACCTCGAAGGCCCCGGCAAGCAGGAGCATCAAAGAAACATCAAAAGGCGATATGAGATCACGCCCGGGCTCCCCTCTCCCCCCCCCCTCCCCCCAGAACCTTGGAGACCCAGCAAGCAATGCGACGAACGAGGGCCGGGGACGACGGGAGATCTCCCGGCAGGGGGGAGGCAGAGGTGGCCGCGGTGAAAAGGGATGGGAGGGGGATGCCCAAGGGAGGAGGGGGGAGCCTATTCTGGGGTGGTCCCTCCGCGGCGCCCTCTCCTCCGGGGAAGGCGGGGGGAGAGATGTGCGGACGCATTTGAAGAGAGGTGGGTGGGGAGGGCCAGACGTGGATGCAAATTCGCGGGTGGGGGAAGAGCTGGAACGTGGGTTGCGACGAAGGGGGCCGTTGGGGACGGAGGTTGGAAGAAGACAAAACCAAACCAAACAAAAAAGAAAAAAAGAAAAACAAACAAAGCGAGAACGAGAGCGAGAGCATATGAAACCCATGGCGCGCGAGAGGCGGGGTCAAATTTTAGTTGTGACGGACTTATAAAAACTGTGCTGGGCCGGGCCCTGGTCCAACGGTAGAAATATTTTTTTTTTAAAAAGAGATTTTTTCTTTGTAATCCCTAACAATTTAAGTATTTACATTTTAATCCTTCAGATTTAATTATTGATCTCAAAACTCCTGCAATCTCTCCCGTTTCACTAGAAATTATGAAGAGAGGGAGAGAGGGCGGGGAAGAGAGAGAGCTGCCTTGGCCTCTATTGGGCATATTGCCACGCCGGTGAGAGAGTGGGGGAGAGAGCAAAGAGAGAAAGAGAAAGAGATGACGTCAGAGGGGGAAACCCCCTCTGGCCTCGTCGATACCCCCAACGGAAGGTGCAAACACATATGAGAGGTGAAACCCATAGCGCTGCTTTGATAGGGGGTTATCCCTCACTTGTCCCGGGGATAATCCCTATTTTATTTTTTTTATTCAACAGAGGGATATAAATATCCGAGTTAGATTGAAGGATAGCCCTCGTCTAATCTGGATAGTGTGATCCACCTAAATAGGTGGAACAGTTTAACTCACCTCTCTTATCAAAGTAAATGGGAGTAGGTGGAGTGACATACTAATTCAAAGAAGATATCCCTCCATTTATCTAACCCTCTATCAAAGTGGCGCTCTGATAAATCCATCT
This sequence comes from Amorphophallus konjac, assembly GCA_022559845.1. Classification (NCBI taxonomy): domain Eukaryota; kingdom Viridiplantae; phylum Streptophyta; class Magnoliopsida; order Alismatales; family Araceae; genus Amorphophallus; species Amorphophallus konjac. Next base: position 211,670,634 of record CM040117.1, on the reverse strand, counting down.
GCATACGAGTAGACATGGTCACAAGGCAGCCCAGTTAGTCAATCCTCTCACAGCTGGTGATGTGCCCTCCGGTGAGGATGTGATCATCCCGGTGGATGTGTAACAGTCTTTGCTGGATTCACCGATGTACAGGGCATCTTTTAGGTGCACATCGCATGAAGAGATGACTCTTCAAGAACTGTCCTTGGCTTTGCAAGAGCGGCTATATAGCAGGCAGAGTGAGACTATAGAGCAGTCATTAGTTGGAATAGGACAGAGGAAGTTGTGCTCTTGCCAAAGCACACCAGAACATGTGCGCTAATGCTAAGGGACTAAAAATATTCTTTCCCTTTTTAATGACATATTCTCTTTTTCAATCATCCGCTAATCACATGGACTTTCGAGTGTAAAGATTTTTAGACAAATAGTTATACTTGTGCAACTAAAACGTAAATACCTCAATGTTCAGGGACTAACATTCATTCCTGATCCTACCCTAATTCAATCCAACTCAACTTAAAGTTAATAGACTTGAATCCAAATTTAACTCAGTGAAAGTTAATAGACTTGAATTCAATTTTAACTAACTTGAATTTGAGGCAAAAATCTACAACTTAAACGTTTGATCATGATTTTGAGTGAATTAGGATATGTGAGTCAAAAGTTATATGTCAGATGAGATTGGGTGAAGTTTGGGTCACTTTTTATCCAGTCTTTAATTGATCAAATAATAAAAATGGCTTCAATTTTGATATATTATTTTAGAGATTTTGACTGGGGCAGAGTATTGTGAAGGGTTAAGTCATGTTGGATCAACATGTTATTACATTGTGTGCTATATATATTGTAAGGCAACTGCTCTATTAATCTTAATGGGGTTCATGTTATTCATTCTAAATCCATGTCAAGTGTACGTGAGTACATGGAACAGTTGTTACTCCTTTGCTTTGCTATGAGAATTGAGAAGGGTCCCAAGTTTGAAGATGAAGAATGTTACATGTGGTTTTCAAGTGAACTACTTTGATTGATGGGCAAAACAGAATTAAATAACATTGTTTTTTTAAAAAAAAAGTTAGAGATCCCTAGTTTCCAATCAACCTTGACCACTAGTCTGAGAATGCCTCAAACTGTATCTATACTAATTAGATAAAATGAACCGAAATGGAATATTCTTTTTAAGTTTTATACTTGAATCACTAGCAAGTTTATGATTGGCATTTAATTTCTACTATGTTTAACCTTTGTTCTAAAGAATTAATATAATACTAAATGCCTAAACTCATACAACTAAAGATGTTTGCATAATAGTTTGACGATCACTTGGTTTCCCCTCGGAGGCTTTTATAGAGCTTCGTGCTAAAGTCTTCCCCTCAGGAGTTTCTTGATCTTAGAGTGTCACTAGAGACTATTTCTTTGAAAGTTAGTTGATCAAAGAGTGCTATGAGAGGTATTTTTGAACAGTGTAAACATTGAACCACTTGTCTCGATTTGATTTGCTAGACATTCTTGATTGTTGCTTGTTATATATCCTTGCAGATATCACTATCTTGTTCTTCTTTAGGTTTGATGTATTAATTGTATACTGTTCAATAGCCTTCTCATTAGTCACACTAGCATTCCTATTAACTTGCCTTTGATATTAGAGTTAATTGATTTTTTTTTGAAATTCTATTCTTGTTATTTTATACCGGGCATTTGTCAAATATTATAAGAATTAAATTAATCACATAAACTCAAGAACTTTTGGATCATACTCGACTTATTAAGCTCATAAATCTTGTTGCAAAAATTTTCGCGTGCAGAAGGAGAGAGGAATGGGATGCATGATGAGATATAAAAGGAGGGACATCTTAGTTTATGTTGTTAATGGGGTGTTTGGGAACATTTTTAAAAAGAAAACTCTTTCTATCTTTAAAATTATGACACATCAATTTTCTACTTCATTTTTAAAATTAATAAAAAGAGTCGGATGTGTTGTTTGGCAAAGCTCTCAGTTTTACCGTCGGAGGAGGAGGAGCCGCCGGAGGAGAAGTTGCTGGAGGAGGGAGCTGCCGGAGAGGGGGGGCCTAACGGGGAGGGGGGGGAGCCGCCGAAGGAGGGGGAGGAGCTGCCGCGGCGGAGCCCCGGCGGGGGAGGGAGAGGGAGAGGGGGGGATCCGCCGCGGCGGAGGGAGAGGGAGAGGGGGGGATCCGGCGGAGGGAGAGGGGGGTCGCCGGGGGGGAGGGCGAGGTGGGCTGGGGGGGATCCGCCTTGGCAGAGGGAGAGGGAGAGGGAGAGGGGGGTTGCTGGGGGGGAGGGAGAGGGGGGCTGGGGGGATCCGCCGCGGCGGAGGGAGAGGAGGGCGGGGTGGAGGGGGCCGGCAGGAGGCCTTCGCTGCGGTGGCCATCCCATGCGAAGCTGCCGAGGGAGGGGAGGGGGCCGCCGTCGGGGGGAGGGGAGGGGGCCGCAGGGGGCGCCAGGGAGAGAGGGGAGGGGAGGGGGCCGCCGTCGGGGGGGGGGGGGGGGGCACCGTCGGGGGGAGGGGAGGGGGCCGCAGGGGGCGCCAGGGAGGGGAGGGGAGGGGAGGGGGAGGGGGGTTCGCCGGGGCAGTGAGGGGGAGGGGGGCCGCGGGGGGGGGGGGGGGGGTGTTCGCCGGAGCCGGTGGGGGAGGGGAGGGGGGATCCGGTCGGTCGAGGGAGGGGGAGGGGACGCACGGGGGAGAGAGAGCGGTTTCAAAAAAAAATAGGTAGGAAGTTATTTTTTTTTTGAGGAAGATTTGTACGGGAGTAAATTCTCTCCCTAAAATTTAAGAGAGTCTACCAAACACCCATAAATGAGTTCTCTCTCTCTTTTTTAAATTTGATAGAGAAAGAGGGAAAAAAATCGTAACCAAACACCCTATAAATTAAGAGTTATTTTGTTAGCCAATAAAGAGAGCGTTTATTTTAGATATTGATGTCAACTATTATTTTATTATGTTTTAACACTAATATATTTGGAAATACATATTTATTAAATAAATTTTATTTTTATTATTGTCAATGGTAAGACTAGCAATATTATGCCCTTCAAAATTTTGGGGGTGACACTAAAAGTGTAGGCAATCATGCACACACCTCATTTCCATGTACATTGGATTCTCATAAATTAACATAATGAAATTTTATTTTTAAAAATTTACAACTTTAACTATTTAAATCTTTAACTAGCCAGTTCCTCATCACCCAAAAAAATTATTTAAATCTTTATGAGGAGTTTTAAACTTTTGAAAAAAATAGTCATGTCACTGTAGATCATGATAAATCTACTCATGGAGAAAAAGCAAGAATAATAATATTGGGAGAGAAATAATGATGGGAGATGATAATAAAGCCAAAAGAAAGCACGTGGTGCTACCAAGGAGAGTGATCGCCAGAGGGGTTACCTCAAGAAGAACAAAAGATGATCGCGAATACCTGGTGGAAAATAAGACGCGGGATGGATGTAGATTCCTCCTCCTCCTTCTATCGGCCGGCCGATGAAGGGGGTTTTCCTTGTTGATTACCCTTACACAAAGACAAAAAAAATAAGCAAAGGCAAAGTGGATCAGCCAAGAGTGGAAGTAGTATCAATCCCAAATAAGCAAGATGATGATAAAGAGAACATAACATGCGCACCTTTCTATTGTTTTTTTTTTAAAACCCCTAAAGGACTAGGGAGAGGAAGGATGATACTAATGCAAGAAAAACCGTGGATGATGATCGACGGTGATGGTATGATGAAAATAAACAAACAAAAGAAGGAGCCCCTGCTGTTCCTGACAACAGTAAAGGGGAGAATCACGGTGAAGCTTTGGTTCGCCTGAAACAGTAGGAGGAAGCAGAGGGAAGAGATCATACAGAGGGAAGAGAAAGACTCTTCTCTGCACGCACAAAGTTAAAACTGCTCTCTGCTTCTTTCTCTCGTATATCTGTAACTTTCTCTAATGGTCAGCACGTTATTCGTTGTTGTTAACCTCACACAAGATCGACCAGAGCTCCTTTATATAGGGTTCAAGTTGAAGATAACCACAAATTTAGGAAGATAAGAACGGGCAATGGTTAATAAAGGCAAGACTCTAGTTCCCAGATCGAGCAAGGTGACCATCGGAGGCAGGGAACTCTTCAGGAAAGAGGAGTTTAAGAAAGACACGAAAGGCTGAAACACGACCTACCAAAGGGCGTCAATTTGAAATTGACGACCTACCTCAAGGCGTGAATCAAAAACACGACCTGGTCAAAGGCGTTTCTTCCTGGATTTAATTTTGGAAATAAAACATTCTTTCTTTGAAAATCATGAGAAAACGCCTGAGAGAAAGGCGTTAATTGAAAACACGCCCTGAGGAAGGACGTTAATTTATAATTGCATTTTTATTTTGAAACCGAAAAATACCAGGAATTGACGCCGTGACTCTCGGTCGTCCTTTCTTAAGAACGCGCCTTAAGCAAGGCCGTTAATTAAATAACGCCCTCAATGAAGTCGTGAATCACAAAAATGCAAGAAAAATGCGTAAAAACACACAAAATAAGAAAAACCTTTATATTATGGAAATATTGAAGTTCACTTTGGGGCGTTAATATAGTGACATGAGATTTGATCATCAAAAGCGTTAGTTTTGACGTGTCTACAGCTGCCCCGCCTTGGCGTCTGCTTTGCAAGGGAGTGAGACGGAATGGAGAGAAAGTGCAACAAACGGAATGAAGTGGAGCGAATTGATAAGTAGACGCCAAGATGTGATGAGACACGCCTCAGACATTAAGCATGGAAAATCTTTCCAAGATTCTGAACGAAAATAACTCCGAGTAATTCCAAGGAAGCATCAATTTGCTGGATAAAGGAGATTAAACTAAATAAATAAAATGTGCACGCGGGCACGACAGAGAGACACCATTGGAGAGCGGTTACCAGCCAATGTGGACGTGCTGCAACCAAGGTGGATTTGCAGAAAAATAAAGGGAATTGAGATGGAGACCCAGCAAAGGGACATTTTCAAGGAACTAGCCTGAGCGGCTTCAAAAAGAATAAAGTACTAAATTTGGAGTGGAATATCTCATGTCAACTCAATCATGAGCGAGTGACCTTCATTATTGCCATAATATGAAGATTTTCAGCATGAATCTCAAAATCCTACATGATGCATGCTGGGCTAAAAGAAAAGATTAAAACAAACTAAGAATAGAAAATAATCAAGGATAATATTGTTAAGCCATCTAGATTTGGTCAAGAATCTAAATCTCTGAGCTGACACTAAGCCGAAACCCGTTTGTCCGCGCATCAACCCAGAAGGTGGAACCATCGTCCCAAACCTTAAATGACTCAACGGCCTATCCGTGTGATCAAGATTCCCCTGGAACTATCACTGTTTTTGTTGACAAAGGGGAACTCAAATTCCAGATTCATCAGAACCACAAGGTCCTTGATATACTATAATAGTGTAGAATACCATATAGTAACAATGCTCACAGGAAACAAATATAAGACGATGTTGCTCCCATAGGGATCCAAGCGTCCCGAAACCTGCACTCTTCTGCACTTGAAAATTCATTAGTCCACATAATCAGAAATAATCCTCAATAAAGCATGACATGATCATAAGTGCTTAATCATTAATAATTCAAACAAAGTAATAGCACTTAAGTTAATCAAAGCGCGGGGAGAACCAAATTCATAAGCCCACAAAACACAACCGGCGTTAAAATCATGAAAGGCGCCTGACCGCAGGGCGTCAAAAGATAAAACATGCCCTTCACTAAGGCGTGAAAAGCATCGAGAGGCCAAGAAGGAAACGACCCAGGAAAGGGCGTTAAATAAAACACGACCTCTGCCAAGTCGTCAATTAAGAAATTGACGCCCCAACAGAAGGCGTTAATTAACCTCATGCTTCCGTTTCCAATTCGAAAGCTAAACCCAGTCCTAATGGCCATCCACCTTCTAACTCCGAACAGCCTTAAACCCCTTCATCCTCCTATAAAAGGAAATACTTCCCTTAGATCAATCAAAGCAAACCCTCAGAGTTTCTCCATTTCTTCTGTTGTTCGTGTTCTTCCTCTCGCAGGCACTGCAACTGTCTAAGCTTTTCCTGCAAACCGAAGATGGAGAGAGCGCTCAAAAGGTCTAAAACTTCCACTCCCAGGCTTACTGAGATCAACGGGCACATCAGCAATAGAATTTCCCTGAATCAGGTAATGATTGATTCTTCTGTTCTGCTTACAGCATACCTTCACGTCTTTCTGCCTTTCTTCTGATCCTTCATGTTTCCTTCCTCTGTATGCTTATTCATCCCTTTGTCTATGCATTTTTCCTTTTCTTCCACAGGACTATCCTAATGTGCCAGGAGCCCGGAGGTTTACCAAAATCAAGTGGCTGCCACTTATCCTCTCCAAGTTCTCTTCGGATATGAGGGTATACCTAGCAAGATGGCACCTTTTAGGTCTAGTTACCCATGCCAAACACTATGATCAAATCCACTTGGATTGGGCTGCCATAGGAGCTCTAATTGAAATATGGCACCCTTCCACTCATACATTCCTCTTCTCAACCTTTAAAGCCACCATCCTATTAGAAGAATTAGAAATGATCTTGGGCTTGAAGAGAATGAAGCAAGGGGATGAGGAAAAGATGGCCATCATGCCAAAACCAATCTCCTCACATGAACTATTAACCACATTGATACCTAGCCCGAACTTAATGAATCAAATCAAGGCCACCAAGGGAATCAATCTCCTGAAGCTTGCTTCGTGGGTGTACAAGAGAGCAGATCAAGCCAAAGAAGATGAGGAGATAGAACGGATAGCAAAGGCCTTCGTGGTGTGTTTGGCAGGAGCGATATTATTCCCATCCACGGAGGACTTCCTAGAAGAGGCCCAATTAAGCGCCGTGGTGAGCTTATGGGAAGGAGATAGAGTGGGACCGGCTATTCTAGCCTATCTCTATAGCGGACTAACCTCAACAGCAATGGGAAGGCCCATCTACGGATGCATGCTAGCTCTCTCTAGTTGGGTAGATCTTCACTTCAAGTTTGATCCATGTGATGAAGCCCAACAATCCTCAAGAATCTTCTCAAAAAGTCCACTCTTTTACATGACCGGTTCACTTGGGATAAGCAATAGAGTGATGAACCGAATTCCTCAAATCAAGAAGAGAGTGGAATGGCGAGAACACCTCAAGGTGATGCCAAAGAATCTCTTTACTTGCGCCCCGGGAATACTCAAACTTCAAGAGCTCCGTGCAAGGTTCTCTCCCGGGACGGACCTTAGACTCATCGGCGCTTCAGATTTCGTGCTATACAATTCATATCGGTGCCTTCCTCAACTCGGGCTTCCACGGCAAGTGTTTGAAGATCCATCTCATCTCCCTCCAATCAAGACACGGGACCTTGGCAGCAATGAAGATGGAGAAGAATGTACCACAATCCAAGCCTTGTGGAAAATCAATAAGATTCATCAACCTGTTGAAATCTTGGAAGAAGATAAAGATCAGTGGAAATCTTATGTTATTGCTTTGAGAAACTTGAGACCCAAAGGGGCTCATTGAATGTACTGTGATCTTCCCTTTTAATGAATAACAATGATGATACCTGATTGAGCCAATTTCATAGTATTTCGGATCAAATCTTCCAAAATAACACCTCAAGGAATGTCGTGAATTCATAAAAGGACGCCTCAGCATACGCCGCTTTCAATATTCCAGCTCACAAATTTGACGCCTCCAAAAATGGGCGTTAACTGAATAACGACTTAAAATAGGGCGTGAATTGATTCAAATTCCCAAAATATATTCGTTGAAATCTCAAAAGTAACGCCCTTAGCTAAGTCACGGATCATGTAAATAACGCCTCAAGCTCAGACGTTAATCATAAACAGTAATTATTACTTCCATCACATCAATCAGCCCATATTGAATGCGTCTGACGACGGTTATGATTCCCCATGCAAACGGAAATAACGCCTCAAGAAACGTCGTCCATTATCAAAACACGCCCAGACTTATGGGCGTCAATTCCACAAAACACGCCCTTCCTCAAGGCGTGTCTTCTTTTCGAATGCCAAAAGGCCTTTTCCCCCTTTCTTCTTCCTCCCTCCATTCAGTCTTCCCCCCCCTTCTGCAAAAAACCTAACCGAAGCCTCTTTCCCCCCCGTCTCTTACTCTCTCTCTCTCATACCTCCCCCTCTCCAACCTAAATGATGGCCGACGGTGGTTTGAAACGACAACGGGTGGCCGCCCCCGAGGTCGTTGACCTGGAGGGCGAACACAATCAGGCCGAAGAGGAAGCCCCTCCCGTGGTGGCCGAAGAAATCCCAGTGGCGATGGCCGGCGGCGAGGACGAACACGGCGATGAGGCCATAGGAGAAGAAAATGAGGAAGGTGAGGATGATGCTGGTGAAGCAGCAGAAGAAGAAGAAGGCGAAGGTGGTGAGGAACACGGTGGTGAAGAAGAAGAAGGAGGTGGTGATGAGCCACCACCCACGGCGGCGGTTCCTCATCGTGCCGGCCAACTACGGCGACCCAGGCAAACACGACCTCAGCCACAAGGACCAAAGCACAAGAAGGTAGGCCCCCAACCCTATTTCCATTTTTCTATATTTTATTTCCATTTTTTATGCAATTTTCATAGCCCTCGGGGTATAATCCCTGTAACTCAGAGAAAAGACGCCCCCCGTAGGGGCGTGACTTAGAAATGAAACGCCTAACCCAAGGGCGTTAATTCAATTAATTTCCTGAAAAATAATTAACCCCAATAATACACGCCCTGTAGCATGTCGTCCATTAAAAATTTATCATTTCTCATACCATGCTGTTAATTCCATTAATTTCCATGCTTTTAATTATTTTTTCATGAATTATTCGCATGCTGTTATTTTTATTTCATTTTCTGAAAGTCCTGAAAACAACGCCCTCCACCAGGGCGTTAATTCAATGAAAGACGACCAAATCAGCGGACGTCAAATCATTAATTTCAAAAATTATTATGAGGCCCAAAAACTCCCATTTGAAAACAACGTCCCACACAGGGGCGTGACTTAAGCAAAAGACGACCCTGGGATGGGCGTCTCCTAAAAAAACCTTAAGAAACTAGAAATTAACCACCAAACCACGCCCAATACAGAGGCGTTTCTTAGATAAACAACGACCTTAGGGTAGGTTGTGAATTCAAAGCACACTTAAGAACCACGCCCCTCCCAGGGGCGCTAATTCAACAAACCACAACCCAAGGGTGGTCGCTAATTAAAATCAAACATCAACATAACCCAGGGCAATCAAAGTGAGATTCAGCGTGAAAAATCAAAATAATTAAGCGAAAATTCTTTTCTTTATGCATGCAGGGGTTGATGAGGATGCGCATCTCCTGGGTCATGGTCCGGGCAGCATACCACGGCCTCCCTGAGTTTTAGAGAGCGAGGGTAGATGCCATGGGGTTTGGGGCCTTTCTATCCATAGAGCCAGTTAGGCCAGACCTACCACTTATCCAGATTCTACGGGAGAGATGGGACAGGACTAGCCGGGCATTCCTGATGCCCTGGGGGCATATGGTTCCTACCCTGGAGGATGTAGCCAGGATTACAGGGTTGAGGGTAGACGGAGTGGCTGTGAGCGGGATCACCTTACCAGACTACACCGAGCTTACCCAGAGGTTGCTAGGATTGGAGATGGTCTATGAGACACCCAGCGAGTGTAGGACTATCTTCCGCACAGACCTGACTTCGGTGATGGGCTTAGGGGATACTAGGCATAGGTACGGGGAGACCCTAGAGCAGTTCTCGCAGAGGCTGACTGACGGGGCTAGGGCGGTCTACTGCCAGGACCCGGCAGACAGGGAGAGAGCAGACCTTGACCTGAGGAGGTTTCTACTGCTGCTACTAGGGAGGCTATTGCTGGGGACGAAGGGAGATGTCATCAACTGCCGATTCCTGGGCATTCTCGAGGACTTAGAGGGAGTCGGCAGATACGCCTGGGGAGTGGCACTGTTGGCGCACATGATGGCCGACCTGTCTACGGGGACAGGACGAGAGACGACTGTCAGTGGCTTCTCACCTTTTCTTCAGGTATGCAATTTTTTATATGAATGTTGAATGTGAATGCGTATGAATGTCTTGCTAATATGATGCATGGATGCAGGTTTGGAGCCACCTATACATGCCGATGGGGCGCACCGACCCACGGCCTGGAGGTGAGGGAGCGTTCCCTCTAGCGCGGCGCTGGCTGCCGGTGGTCTTCGGGGCCCCACTCGGCTACGAGTTGTGGGTTCTACGGAGAGAGTTCCGCGACTTTCCTCTCTCGCTGGTATGCATGATGAATGTGATGCATTTTTTTTATTTGAATTTATTATGATGATGATGGAATGCTGATGATATGCATGTTTATGGATGCAGGTGCAGTGGAGACCCTATGAGGGGATGACGGACGAGGGCCAGCCGTGGGTCATAGCGGGGCGACCTTGCTTTGAGCATGAGCTATGGGTTCACTGCTTGAGCGAGATCGAGCCGTTACGGCTTAGGTTGGTGATGAGGACCCTGGGCCTACACTAGGAGTGGATAGAGGTCGGGGAGCCACGAGGCATCGGGAAGAAGACACGCGGTCGCACCAAGGCGATCGACTGGAGGGTGCGGTTCGAGGAGCAGTACGTCGACTGGCAGCGAGGCGGGGCCAGAGTCACCTCTCGGGCGACTGACAGCTCCGAGTACCTCCGGCGCTACTGGGAGGTTTACGCCGGACGGCCACAGATGAGGGTCCTAGGGGTACGTATGAATGCAATTATTTTAAATGCAAATGCTTATGTATATCTATTATGCAACTAAGGTGTAATGAATGCAGGACGCGCGTGATATTGCAGCGATGGATGCACAGGCCTACCTATACAGCCTGGTGGACCAGCTAGCTGCCAAGCGGGCAGACTTAGAGACCCTGGTGAGTGTTTAAATTATTTCTGTATGCAAATGTGTTTTTTGTTGAATTATTGATGATTAGCCACTGACGATCTTAATGAATGCAGCGTGCCCAGCAGGGAGCAGTGAGGAGAGATCCAAGGGAGGCCTCTAGCTCGAGGGGACCCAGTGCAGAGGCGACTGCACTAGCAGAGCAGCTGGCAGGAGCAGAGGCACGGGCTGAGGCAGCAGAACGCGACCTCACCTCACGGGTAAATTCTAAACTCAAACCTCATTCAAATATTGATTATATATAACATTGTGTACTGATGAAGTTGTTTTGCAGACTGAGGAGCTCCGAGCCGCGCTTGCTTGCGTTGATGAGGGCTTCCATGTGACGAGCACACAGGTGAGTGGTTCAATCATGTGTTGCTTGAATTGCTAGATTACTGAATCATTGCATTAATTGTGGAATTGATGATTTGTTTACCTGTTTGCAAGCTACTCAGCTTCAGGCGATACGTACCGAGTTGGCGATCCGCGATCAGCGGATCTTAGAGCTAGAGAGGACCTTGAGGCATCGGGAGGAGCTGCCTCAGGATGTGGCAGAGTTATGGGTCGCCCTCGAGCTGGAGAGAAGGGAGCAGGCCCGGGAGCGCGAGGAGCGTGCTCGTGAGCACGAGGAGCTGGCGGACCTGAGGACTCAGCTAGTCCTTTCTCAGGAGTGGCTTCGAGTGTCGGAGGAGCGTCTGCAGCGAGGCCGGGAGCCGGCGCGAGCGGCAGGGTTCAGCTTGGGCGGCTCCTCTTACATGGCGGGCTCCTCTTTTCGACCGAGGAGTGAGACAGGGGACCAGGCTCGAGGTCCAGCGGCTTCACGGGGCTCCGTGCCCCCCCCCCCCCACCAGCACCACCTCGGGACGTCGAGGGTGAGGTTGAGAGCAGGAGAGAGGAGGGTGGAGGCGAGAGCTGAGAGACTTACTTGTACCCCTCCACCTTCACACCTGTACATGAGATATATATATATATATATGTGAGATTTGAGCTTTTGTTTACCTGAGCACTTTGTGTGGTTGTGGACATGTGTTTCTGTACTTTTCTCTTTCCACGTTCTTCGTTTTTGCTTCGCTTTGCCCTGTTCCCGCAACTGTAATCCACACTTTGAACAAACAGGTTAATTCATCTGTTCGACTTGGCCCCTTACTCAATAAGCAAGGGGTATCAATATTTTGACCTTAATGACGGGTCAAGGGGCCAAGCCTTTAATCAAATAAGGTAAATGAAATAACTGATAAAAGGGGAGATGCGACATGCAAGCACTCATATGCAGACGAAAAAGATGCCCATGCAAAAGAATGCAAGCATACATCGTGAAGAAATACATTTTTTTGTTGTTTTTTTTATTTTATATATTTTTTTGTTATTTTCCTTAAAGACGCGCCCTAGATAAGGTCGTTCTTCAAACAAAAGACGCCCTAGGTGACGGCGTGAATTTTGACAAAGATTTCAAATTTTGAGAGAGTGACGACCTGAACAAAGGCGTTATTTTCAAAGAGACGGCCTGAACAAAGGCGTTAATTAAATAAAAAGCGCCTTAAGCGAAGGCGTTAATTGTTTTTATTTTCCAAATTGGGTTGACAAGGCTACCCAGACCGTGGGTCCTACACGGTCACCATTAAAATTCATTAACCTTTCTTGAATAATTAAAAGGGAGTTGACGTGATAATGATTAACTTATATTCGAGATTTCGCATGGTGCAATCTCCTAGGTCCGTCTCGACCATTCTGCCGGATTATGATTTACCACAAAGGAAGGGATGGAAGAAGATATAAGGAAGCCCATAAGGGATTCTGAGATGCCCGAAGCAAAGCTACCTCCCCTGCCCTATGCCCGTTGGGGTTCGGTCTTTGGCGTAGGGAAACTTCGTTGCCTTTTGCCTCTTTTATATTGCACACATACGCCCAAGGTTTTCCTTGCGGGGACTTTGCCCTCTTGACATGCTTTTCTTTTAACCACTTGACTTTCACTTTGAAATTGATTTGCATTGAGCAACCTAATTGTACTTGGGCTTTTTGCGGCATTTCGTTCCCTTTTGGGCCCTGACTTCCACCTACTAGGGCGGCGGATAGGCTTGGTGGATCTACCCCGAGGCCTCCCTTCCTCCCTTATGGGCCGAAGAGGAAAAGAATGGGTATTATCTTCACCTTTAGTCAGGTTTTGAATTTCCATCGGATCTTGCACCGCTTGAGTTCAAGAATAAAGCGTGTTAGTGTGTGCGGGTGTCAACCCCATTTTAAGTTAATCAAGCCTGATAAATGAATTCTGAATTTTGACCTTTCGGATTTTAGGCCCTCGTGTGCCATGGAAGCCCTTTTGAAAATTTTCAATATTCATTTTTTTTGGATTTTAGAAATTCTATATATATATTTTTTGGATTTTAGAAATCAAGGGTAGTATTTCTTAAGATACAAACCATTACAAGGGTGATTTAACTCTTCTCCTTCAGCATTAATCAGTTTATAAGCATTGCCAAGATAAACATCTTTTATAACAAAAGGTCCTTCCCAATTTGGTTGGAGTTTTGAGCGGGGGCCTCCAGGTTTTACAAAAATTCTCTTGATTACCATCTCACCGACTTTAAATTTTCTCTCAATTACCTTCTTTTGATAAAAACGTGAGAGTCTGTTCTGATAAACACGCGCATGCTCAGCGGCGACCAGACGCTTCTCATCTAGGAGTTCCAATTGAGCAAGGAGTGAATCACGATGCTCATCAATAGAGAGTTCCTTGTCCAATTGTACTCGCAGAGATGGAATGAGAATCTCATAAGGGACTACCGCCTCCATTCCATAAGTAAGGGCGAAAGGGGTTTGCCCAGTGGGGGTACGAATGGAAGTGCGATAGGCCCAGAGAGCTTCAACTAGCTTGTCCGGCCAATCCAAAAATTTATTAGCCTCACACGTCTTTTTAACAATTTTGATCAAAGTTTTGTTAGTTGCCTCTGCTTGACCATTGCCCTGCGGATAATAGGGGGAAGAATGATGCAATTCAATGCTATACCTGTTGCAGAGATCCTTGAGCTCTTGAGAAATAAATTGGGGTCCATTATCAGTGACGATGGTACTTGGGATGCCGAACCTTACGATGATGTTCTTCATTATGAACTTGCAGACAGTTGATGCTTTGATCTCCACGTAAGCTTCTGCTTCCGCCCACTTGGTGAAGTATTCCGTTGCCGTCAGGATGAACGACTTTTGCTTGGTCAGGAGGTTCGAATCACCAAGAGGTCCAATGATATCAAAAGCCCACATGGAGAAAGGCCATGGGGAGGACATATGTGTAGATGTGGAAAATATGTAGCGTGGTGTCACAAGTCACATAGGCAAGCATATGTGCATAAGTGATAACATAATGTGCATATCAAGTGAACATCATGAACATGTGACTATGTAAACATGGTAGCATGATCATACAGCAAGACAAAAGTGATAAAAGATGTAAAAGAATACCGTGATCGCCACCAAGGAATGACAACGTCAAAAGAATATAAAATACTAAGTGCGTTGTGTACCTTGGAAAAAGAGGATGATCGCGCTCAATATCAAGATGCGAGGACTATGTGGATTACCTCTCCTTGCCTTCTAGCCGGCTAGAAGGTAAGGGCCTCACTTTCCATGCTTTCCTGCGAAACAAACACAAAACAAGAGGCAAAACCCATTAGAAAATGCTAAGTGTAGAAATCTGCCCAAGTGCATAAAGTAGCATGAAAGATTGAGGGCAAACTTACCGGGGGAGAGTTTTTAACCCCCATGGAAGGGTGCAAACAATAGGTGTGTATATTGTGATGAGATTAACATGAAGAAATTGATTTAATATGCCATGATGAACATAGATAAACAAGATGCAAAAGTGCATGCCACAAGAAAAACTGTGCAAACAGTGTAAAGTGGGTGCAAAGACTGATGCAAACAGTAGGGCAAACGATGTCCAAATGAAAAGAAATTTGAGATGACAGAAGACTTGAGTGTTGTAAAGACGTAGTAACAAGAATCACTCAAAAAGGATGTCGGGACAGAAAGTTATGACACCGGAAATTTGGGAAAAAATATGGACTGTGCAGAAAATTCAGAACAGTGCACAAAATAGGCTCAAAGAATGATGAATATCTCACAAGATAGAATACCAAAAGAGGACAGAGTGGATGCTATGGAAAAGTGGGAGTGTTGTGGTGAAACTAGGGTAGAAAGGAGAGTTTAAAACATGGAAGAGACCAGTGAAAAATGGGGTGGAAAACACAAGAAAATAGAGCGGTGCAGAACATGGGAGGAAAATGACTAAGTGTAAAAATAGAATGAAAGTGTAAAACTCATAGACAAAAATATGAAGGAAGCTGACAAGGTAATGAGCCCAAAACCAAGGAACACAAAGGTTATACTTCCCTCTAGAGCCTGGAGTTGAACGGGAGGATAAAGAGTGCCCCACGGCCACGCACCGGCGACGCAAACATGCCCCCGTCGCAAGAAATTTGAGTTTCAGCAAAGTGCAGAACAGTGTGATGAAACCTCAAAAGTAGGGGCTTGGAAGAGGGGGAAAAAGTATGAGAAATAAGGCAAACATATAATGAAAATGAAGTTAATACTCCCCTCTTCAAGATGGAGTTGAGGGAGGACAAAAAGGATGAAGCATGACTCCGCACCGGCTTGATGAACAGGCCCCCGTCGCGAAGTTGTAGCAGAAAATCAGCAAACTGTGATGATTTGCCAAAAGTAGGGGTGAAGTTAGGAGGGCAAACGATGATGAAATCGAGCAAATAAGGAACCAAAACGAAGCTTATACTCCCCTCTTCAGGCTAGGGTCGAAGGAGGGTGAAGAAAATTCGGCATGGCTTCGCCGTCGCCTTGAAAACACGCCCCCGTCGCACAGGAAATCTGGGCAGGTTTATATAGAAAAAGTGGTGAAACCCCCAACTTTCTCCCACGATTCCAGAAGATAGAGTCCACCGAATCTCGAGATCTCTGAATCATTCTCGAGATAATAGTCAATATAAGGCGTAGGAACAAACGGGACTCTTTTTGGTTGAAGATTGTGGAAGTTATGGCTCTTGGAAGAAGCCTCTGGAACCTAATCTGCAGGGTTTTTTGGTTGCACGAAAAGTAGAAAAACCTGATATTGCGGCCACGTTTCCACGAGATATAGCCCATCAAATTTTGATTTCTATGGACCAAAGTAAAGATAATACAAAGGGCTAGAAGTAGAAAAAAACGGGGATCAATTTGGATAAGTATTCTAGAAGTAATGGCCGCCGCAAGATAGCCACATCGCGCAGGTTCGTGGAGATAGAGTCCAGAGCAGGCTGGACTCTTATTGGATAAACGGTCGGACGACTGAACGTTAAGGGTTAAACGGTCGTCAACCGACCGTTTACAACAATGAACGGCCATTAACACGACCGTTTAAGGTAGACTTTGCGTGACTTTGGAAATTGGATTATATCTCCCAAACGGTGCAGAATTAGCGAAAGTGGTAGAAGACAAAATTATAGATAACTCAAAAATGAACAACTTTTATGAAGACAGTAAGATGAGAAAATGATCATAAGAGAGAGAAAATAGGGCTAGAAGAGAGAGAAAGAATATTGGGACATAGGTGAATAATGCAGTCTGCCAAAAAATTGTAAATAACTTGAAATTGGTGCAGAACTGGCCAAAGACATAGAAGAAGAAATTGTAGGGATTTGAAAGATGAACAACTTTGGTGAAGGACACATTTTGAAAAGAGGAAAGGAAGGGGGTGAAAAAGGACCATTTTCAAGACTGCGCAACGAAAGGGGGCTGAATGCTTGAGGGAAGCCGGCCTAAATGGGCCGTAAGGCGACTTTGAAGGCCGGAAGGTGACAAGATAGGCTCCAGGGCTCTATGAAATAATGATCTCCAAGGTTCAAAAGGAATGGAATAATGAAATGGGCTCGAAATCCATCCAAGAAAGGCTCCAAAATAATGGGTAATTCGGGGCATCAAAATGATGAATAAGAGAAATGACTCAACTTGCAGGCTAAAAACGGGTGTCAACAGATGCCCCTCCTTGATGTCCGCTTTGCAAGGGAGCAAGCGAAAGCGACGCGGAGGTGAAATGGAAAGGAGATGGAGCGAAAGTGACAGCGACGTGAAATGGAGATGAAGCGGAGAGAACTGATAAGCGGGTATCAAGGCAAAAGACACCCGTCATAACCAACAAGCGACATGAATTCTCCCGAAAACGCCAAACTACCCACCTGGAATGGCTGACGCGGATGAAACATGTCTGGAGAACTAAACTAACAAAAGGAAGTGAAAACACGACCAACCTCATCGGGGACACAATCCACAGACAATGAGGGGGTCGGAAAGGAGCACAACGTAAAAAGCAAGAGAAATATAACTGAGATAAAATCCAGACAGGAATCACACTGGCCAACCAGACCAAGCGAAAAGATCAGAGAAATCGTTCAAATTCAGAGTGGAATAAAGATCTCTTATCCAAGAGACATGAAGTGCAACTAACCATTATTGAGGAGAAACTTTGAATGGATCACGAGACGTTAATGCTCAAAATATGACATGATGCATGTTCGGCTAAAATAAAGAAATCATCAAAACAAATACAAAGAAATCATAAAATAGAAAGTACTCGAGAATAGTATTGCTAGATTGGAACAATCAGGGTCAAGACACTATCCGCAACCACGGCGTGCGTGATAGAACCATCGCTCCCTAATTTTTCCAACCTAACGGCCTATCCGATGATTAAACATGTGCACCTAGATCATCATCGTTTTTGTTAGAGGGGAACGTCAGATCCTGGAACACATGAATGACCAGCCGGTTCTCGAGATAATATAACAATATAGATACCATATAGTAATGCAACAATGAGTAGGGATAGAAGGCCATACCTGACTTACCTGTGCAGGCGAAAACAACATTTTTTTTGTATTTTCATTTTCTGATTTTTATGGATTTTTTTTTTAAATTAGACGACCAACAATATGAATAAGTAAGCATGAACAAAATGAAAACATAACGACCAAATGAACGAAACAACATAACATGACAAAGAATGAACGAGCAAGCAACACATGCAAAGCATCACATAAACAAATAACAAGCATGAGAGTGGAGAATATGGTGGGGCATGGCAACATATGGCGGGACATCACACCATGCAGAATGAAACCACATGCAATGGGACAGAAATACGTAGGACGAGGACATCTAAGACAAACATAGGGGAGACGACATAACACATATGAAATAATCACAAGTGGGACCAGGACACATGCAACACATGGCAGAACGAGACAACACTTGGAACTAGAACATGCATGAGATGACCGTAGGGGATAAGACACCTGGATGACGACCACAGGGGGACAACACGAGAAATGATAAAATATGTTCTTCAATCAATCCCAAGATTCGACGAAACAGAACCGCCAGGTTCGCAACAGTGAGGCAAAGAGCCCTCTCTCATGAAGATATGATCAAAAGTTGAGCGACGCAAAGCATGAGAAGGACACGAGCTTCGGAATAGATCGAGGGACAAGTTAGAAGAAAGAGAGGACAGATGAGAAAAATATGAACAGGAGGCAGAGCAAAAGATAGAGCTAGAAAGCTTGAACACCTGCGACCTGCACACTTAGCAACCTATCCTTAAAACAAAAGAGAAACAAAAGGAATAGAAGACAAACATTTTTAGATTTTGGACATTTTTTATTTTTTTCTTAGATTTTAGATTTTGAACAATATTTGTTTAATTTATTTTCGATAATATCTGATTTTTTTAGATTTTTGACAATATCTCATTTTTTTAGAATTTTTGACAATATATCTTTTTTTTTGGATTTTGACAATATCTCATTTTTTTTGAAAATTTTAACATATCAATCTACAGCACCTAAGATGGGCTCAAACTACTGGCTAGGGATCGTCGTTCCTACCCCTCTCATCAAAGACTTCCCTTAAACAGGGCGTGCATGTGAGGGTGGCTTACCACAACCAACCGCTTCTAAAGAACGGTGCCCCTACTAAGGCCATACCCGGGATATAACCCAGCCTAAGAGGGAGAAGCAGAAGAAAAATTTGAGACAAGCTTCGTGCCGGATGGGAGATATCAAGGCTCGAACTCCTTCTAGGGCACTACCCCTCAAAGAGTAGGTCTGTTGCGCCGGGGCTTTGTGTCTTTGATTTTGAGACCCATATTTATCAGGCACGCATGCGACCGGGCTCATGACGTCCCGTGGGGAACTGTACTGCCACTCTTGCCATGCCTTTGATTCATAATTTTGTTATATTGATTCATCCTTGATTTTGAGAGCCCTTATTGGCCAGATATTGCATGAAAGCTTTTTTTTTTTTTGAAGAGGGTCAAGACTGCCCCTATTTGAGACCTCTCTCGTATTGGGGAGCGCCCAGGTTGGTCATCTTCTCCATCAATCTCTTGCCCCTGCACTTGGCCGAGCAGAGAAGAGAAAAGACCTTCGTACATACCCAAAGTATGGCCAAAGCAGCAACGGTGTGCCTAAGAGGAATCGGCTATAGCTTGCCATGAAGTGTGTGAAAAATCCATGCCTAAAGGTCACCCTCAACAATCGGGGAAAGAAACTAGACTCCCAGCGCGGAGCTATTACCAGCCTAATGATGCTGCAGAAAATAACCTTTTTTATTTGACACAAAGTTAAGATCTAATTAAACAAAGACTCCTAAAGCCACTCAATCATGTTAAGGAACCAACATTATAAGCGCGTGCAGAAATAACACAGTAATAGCAATGATAACATGTTTCGGCACAAAATCAAAGATACATTTGTAAATCCATGGCGTGGAAACCGGCCTCCTGAAGCAATCTCGATCATCAAGGTTTGAGGAGCGCGAGTAGCTTTGCATTCCTTTGCTTGCCAGGATAAAGGATGAAAGGAGAGCAAAGGATTGGATTCCTCGACACAGAGGAGTGGCAGACATCATACTGGACGAAGAAGGGATAAAAAGGAAGAGAGACGAGGGCTAGAATTCCCTCGTTAAGGCACTGAGGCCCTGATAACAAGGAACCCGATACAGAATAAACAGGGATTAACTGAGATCAAGGCGGGCTAAAGCCTCGAAAATAGCAAGAAAAAGGGTGAGAACCCCGAAAGGGTGAAGAGGAGTGAGAAGAAAGAGGAGGATAAGAATCATCCGACATGGTCAGAGAAGGAGAGTAACGATCACCCGCCAGAGGTAGGGAAGAAGAAGCATAAACACCCGACCAGGTTGGGGAGAAGAAATGAAAACCACCCGACAAAGTTGGGGGAGGATCAGAAAAACCACCCGACAAGGTCGGGGAACGAGCGCAAGGAATCCCCAATAGGGTCAGGGGAAAATGATGAGTAGCGGAATCCGGATGTATCCGGGGAGAAAAACTAGAAGATGCCCCCAGATCAGGGGAAGATGAGGACATAGGCCGAGACCTAGAATGGTGAGGATAGGAGAAGATGGTAGAAATATAGTCAGGTGGTGGAAGGTACACCACCCAAGGATAAGAACTGAGCAAAAGAAAAGATGAATGGACGGAGGAAGGAGAGAAGGAAGTGGACCCTCGAATGCACAACTGACGGCCTTTATACTTATGTCGCCACCTCTTCTTGGCAGAAATCATCTTGAAACAACTCCGCCTGGCGTGGACTCGGGCCTTTGGGCTTCTTGTCTTGCAATACTTTCTTAAATAACGGGCCCACCTGGCAGACGACCTAGCCCGGTTATGAATATGCAGCTTCATCGGGGCAGTTGCCCCTAGACTCACGGTGCTAACTTGCTGTGGACATTCTTGAGCAACTAACACCTCAAGATGATGAGTATCATGGAACCATGGAGTCTTATCTCTTGGCACTAGAACATGGAGATTCGACAACTCTACTCGGCAACTGGGCACGAAGCATAACTCCCTTACCAGAAAAGCAGGACAGAACTGAGGGGGAGTAATGTGTAGCGTTGACGTGGCCGACTTACCAATAAACCGAGGGAGATTGCATAACAGATGCAGAATGTCCTTAGAGAATGTAGAAAACACGGCCAACTGCCCCTTGCATATAGAATTCATCAGGCTCTTGGTGGCCGCATGAGTGAGCACCATCTGGGTAGAGAACTCCTCTTGGCCAGTGAACTGAATAGCAATGGAGCGAGGAGAAATAACAGCATCGATAGTGAATCCTTCGGCGAGCAATGAGATTGCCACCGGCCTTGCTTGTGAAGAAACTGGCACTAGTGCAAGGGAACTCTTCTTTGCAAACATTTCTGAAAATGCAGGCTCTTTATCCCCAAAATAGCCAGGGACTAGGACCCGGATTGGCATGCGGCAAATGACATCTTGAATCTTCAAAAGCACAATCGAAACCTGGCTCGGCTCATTATCTCCCTGGGGACCAGACCCAAGGGGCACCAAAGATAACGCACACCCGCTCCGTGGGGTGGAAGGGGATGGAGAAGTGGAGGTAATAGGCTTGGAAGGTGTGGGTAAAGGCTCAAAAGGCATAAGTGGGGGTAAGGGCAAAGGTGGAGATGTGGGTATAGGTATAGCCTGCTCAAGCTCGGGCGATGATGGTGAAGGGGAGGGCAAAGGCGGTGGAGATGGTGGAGGTGATGGGATAAGGGTCTTTGGGAGAGGAGGCGGTGAGGGCGGGAGTGATGGCGGTAGGGGTATTAGAGATGGTAGAGAGGGTGATGTGGTCAATGAAGGTAATGGAGGTGAAGATGGTGAAAGTGGTGGTGAGGCAGAGGAATTGGAGGGTCGTGGCGCCCACCTTCGACGTATCGACACGACACGTCGAGCGGCGTCGGGAGTAAAAGCGATGGTGGAAATGGACGAGGAAGAAGAGGTAGCACTAGCCTGAGCAGAGGCTTGGGATGGTGGAGGCTCTGGAGGTTGAATAGGAGATGGTGAAGGTGAGGGGGTAGGTGGAGATGAAGAGGGTGACGAGGTAGGCAATGAGGTAGGCAAACTCATAGGTGATGGAGTAAGTGATGGAGTACGTGGCGGAGCGGGTGTAATGCCCGATAAGGAATCATAGGGGTGCCCCTGGTCTTGTAGTGGAAACGGCTGCCTGGGCGGCGACTGCTGCTGCTGCTGGCTACGGAGATTTAAGATAGCTTCATGCATGGCGGCCCAATCGATCATCTTCTTGCCTTCCAGACCGTAAACAATTTCCTGAAACTCGGGGCAATCCTCAACCAAATGCCCCTGCTGGCGGTGAAATTCACAATACTGAAACACATTCCCGGCCGTGGGTCGGCAAGGCACAATCAGAGGGAGCTGCAATGCGTGAGCGGCCATCAAAGCCCTAAAAATGTCTGTAAAAGACTCCAGCAACGGCGGAGAAGGAGCCCGCTTTGGGTACGGTGGATGCCGAGGGATATGGGAAGGTGATAGAGAAGGTTGCGGGGATGGAAGCGGAGGTTG
Organism: Amorphophallus konjac; assembly: GCA_022559845.1. Taxonomy (NCBI): domain Eukaryota; kingdom Viridiplantae; phylum Streptophyta; class Magnoliopsida; order Alismatales; family Araceae; genus Amorphophallus; species Amorphophallus konjac. The sequence continues at coordinate 211,648,332 of CM040117.1, read as the reverse complement.
CGTAGGTAATGGCGCATGGCTAAGGGAAGGATTTGGTGAAGGCATATGCGGAGCAGGATGAGGGGGTATATAGACGGCATCCACCTGCTCGGGGTGTGGTGTTTCCTTGACCGGAGGTGGGGGTTCATGCGGGTATGAAGAGGCGGAAGGTTGACTCGTGGAGGGTTGATATATGGAGGTATATGGATATGTGGAGGTATATGGGTGTGGGGGAGCGGAAGGCCGACTCATGGAAGGATATGTGGTGGAGGGCTGACTCATGGAAGATGATGGATAGGTGGCATATGTGGGCATTGAAGGTGAAGGTGAAGGGGACTCTGGGTCGAGGGAACTTAAAAGTTGTTGGTGGATGAAGCGGGCTCGGCTATACAATTGTTGCCAGGAGGTGATATCATTCAAGGCTAAGATAAAGCGGTACTCGGGCGTTGCATTAGAAATGATCATTTTGATCTGCTCTCCCTCCGGAATATGCCCCGGGACTTGTGCAGCCAAGTGACGCCAGCGATCAGCAAAGGTAGAGAACTCCTCGTCAGGCTTCATCTTCTCATGGGCCAGATCAACCATAGAATACTTGGGCCCAACCTGGTCTTGATATTGCTGAAGAAATTTCTCTTGAACGGCCTGGAAATTCACCACTTGATCTTGCAATAATGCAAAGAACCAATCCCGAGCCGAGCCTTCTTGAGACTGACCAAATAAATAAGCCATCAAGCGTTGGTCATGTCGGAATTGGGCCGACTCACAAAGAAACTCCTTCAAGTGCACATAGGGGTCACCGACTCCACCATAGCGGCGATAAGCAGGAATTTGTGAACGCGGTGGAAGCTGAAGACCTTGGAATGCGAATGGGACACTCAAAGAAGTTTGGGGATCAATTCGCTGCTGAAGTTCATCAAGCCGGCACTGCGTTTGAGCAATCATCTCCTCGATGGGGAGAGACTGAGAAGGATGCAAGCTAGCTTGAGCAAGAGAGTGTGAATTTGGGCCAGGAGTATGGTATTGGACCGGATAAAGAGGTCTGGATTGAGAAGAAGGGAAGCCCATTCCAAGAATAGAATGATATGTGGGCCTAGAAAAATCATGAACATGAGAATAAGGATCGATTGGGCCAGCAGCAACATGGGGCCCATTAAGAGAATAAGAGGGGCCGTTAAAGGAAGGGGGCCCACTAAGAGTAGAAGAGGGAGGCCCGTTATGAGAATAAGGCCCATTAAGATTAGCAATGAATTTTTGGGCCTGGACCGGGGCCGTTTGGCAAGCAAGAGATGATAGGTGGGCCACAAGATTTGCTTGCAGGTCAGAAGGGCCACGGGGAGATGGGCCCGCGTGGGAAGAGGAATCCACGCGGGAATAAGAAGACGGGGAGGAAGAAGGGTAATATACAGGACAAAAATGACGCTCCATGAGGGTAAATGGAGACTTTATACAAAAAAATGAAGGGAATACAATGAGGGGAAGTAAAGGGCTCGAGAATTAAACAGGGGGAGTGACTCAATAATGCAAAGAAAAAAAAAGAAAAAGAAAAAGAAACCTAGGACAATGAGACTAGACAAATGGACACACAAAATGGACTACCTAAATGGGCCTAACAATAAAACCTATATGGATGATGGGGGATGCAACACAAAATAACACAAGTGGGCTTGGACAAGCTCACACAACACAAACAATATGAAGGATTTCACCCAAGTCAAACAAGTTAATATGATGGGAAGTATTTTATTGTCAAAGTTTTGAGTGGGCCTTTAAATATTTTCAAATTAAGATTAATTCCCTCAAGATAGGTATCCTATAGAGAATAAGGTCCAAACTTTAGGTTGACTAGGGTTAACTCCTTCACAACGTATGTAAATGCAAGCCTATGGGGTGAAAAGGTACAACCGGCCCGGCGTCCGTGTGGGAATCCACGGCTCGCGGGGACTTATGGAGGTCCCGGATAAGATCACCTAGTCGAGCCCAAGGAATATGGGAGCGAGAGGATCACTTACTGAGAGAGAATGCAACTACAATATGGCAATATGCATGACCCTATGTGCACCGGAGTGCATGCAATTTCTAGCTTAAATCTAACAAATCAAGATATAATGAACATATGTGAACATAACAATATGGATGCAAACAAAGTGAACAATATGAGCATGAAACACTATCTAAACATGGACATACACACCAAAATCGCAGCAAAGCATGAGACAAGTGATGGGCACTAGATGTCCCACCGTGATCGCCAAAAAAAGGGTGTAGATGTGGAAAATATGTAGCGTGGTGTCACAAGTCACATAGGCAAGCATATGTGCATAAGTGATAACATAATGTGCATATCAAGTGAACATCATGAACATGTGACTATGTAAACATGGTAGCATGATCATACAGCAAGACAAAAGCGATAAAAGATGTAAAAGAATACCGTGATCGCCACCAAGGAATGACAACGCCAAAAGAATATAAAATACTAAGTGCGTTGTGTACCTTGGAAAAAGAGGATGATCGCGCTCAATATCAAGATGCGGGGACTATGTGGATTACCTCTCCTTGCCTTCTAGCCGGCTAGAAGGTAAGGGCCTCACTTTCCATGCTTTCCTACGAAACAAACATAAAACAAGAGGTAAAACCCATTAGAAAATGTTAAGTGTAGAAATCTGTCCAAGTGCATAAAGTAGCATGAAAGATTGAGGGCAAACTTACCGGGGGAGAGTTTTTAACCCCTATGGAAGGGTGCAAACAATAGGTGTGTATATTGTGATGAGATTAACATGAAGAAATTGATTTAATATGCCATGATGAACATAGATAAACAAGATGCAAAAGTGCATGCCACAAGAAAAACTGTGCAAACAGTGTAAAGTGGGTGCAAAGACTGATGCAAACAGTAGGGCAAACGATGTCCAAATGAAAAGAAATTTGAGATGACAGAAGACTTGAGTGTTGTAAAGACGTAGTAACAAGAATCACTCAAAAAGGAGGTCGGGACAGAAAGTTATGACACCGGAGATTTGGGAAAAAATATGGACTGTGCAGAAAATTCAGAACAGTGCACAAAATGGGCTCAAAGAATGATGAATATCTCACAAGATAGAATACCAAAAGAGGACAGAGTGGATGCTATGGAAAAGTGGGAGTGTTGTGGTGAAACTAGGGTAGAAAGGAGAGTTTAAAACGGGGAAGAGACCAGTGAAAAACGGGGTGGAAAACACAAGAAAATAGAGCGGTGCAGAACATGGGAGGAAAATGACTAAGTGTAAAAATAGAATGAAAGTGTAAAACTCATAGACAAAAATATGAAGGAAGATGACAAGGTAATGAGCCCAAAACCAAGGAACACAAAGATTATACTTCCCTCTAGAGCCTGGAGTTGAACGGGAGGATAAAGAGTGCCCCACGGCCTCGCACCGGCGACGCAAACATGCCCCCGTCGCAAGAAATTTGAGTTTCAGCAAAGTGCAGAACAGTGTGATGAAACCTCAAAAGTAGGGGCTTGGAAGAGGGGGAAAAAGTATGAGAAATAAGGCAAACATATAATGAAAATGAAGTTAATACTCCCCTCTTCAAGATGGAGTTGAGGGAGGACAAAAAGGATGAAGCATGACTCCGCACCGGCTTGATGAACAGGCCCCCGTCGCGAAGTTGTAGCAGAAAATCAGCAAACTGTGATGATTTGCCAAAAGTAGGGGTGAAGTTAGGAGGGCAAACGATGATGAAATCGAGCAAATAAGGAACCAAAACGAAGCTTATACTCCCCTCTTCAGGCTAGGGTCGAAGGAGGGTGAAGAAAATTCGGCATGGCTTCGCCGTCGCCTTGAAAACACGCCCCCGTCGCACAGGAAATCTGGGCAGGTTTATATAGAAAAAGTGATGAAACCCCCAACTTTCTCCCACGATTCCAGAAGATAGAGTCCACCGAATCTCGAGATCTCTGAATCATTCTCGAGATAATAGTCAAGATAAGGCGTAGGAACAAACGGGACTCTTTTTGGTTGAAGATTGTGGAAGTTATGGCTCTTCGAAGAAGCCTCTGGAACCTAATCTGCAGGGTTTTTTGGTTGCACGAAAAGTAGAAAAACCTGATATTGCAGCCACGATTCCAGGAGATATAGCCCATCAAATTTTGATTTCTATGGACCAAAGTAAAGATAATACAAAGGGCTAGAAGTAGAAAAAAACGGGGATCAATTTGGATAAGTATTCTAGAAGTTATGGCCGCCGCAAGATAGCCACATCGCGCAGGTTCGTGGAGACAGAGTCCAGAGCAGGCTGGACTCTTATTGGATAAACGGTACTGACCGTTAAGGGTTAAACGGTCGTCAACCGACCGTTTACAACAATGAACGGCCATTAACACGACCGTTTAAGGTAGACTTTGCGTGACTTTGAAAATTGGATTATATCTCCCAAACGGTGCAGAATTAGCGAAAGTGGTAGAAGACAAAATTATAGATAACTCAAAAATGAACAACTTTTATGAAGACAGTAAGATGAGAAAATGATCATAAGAGAGAGAAAATAGGGCTAGAAGAGAGAGAAAGAATATCGGGACATAGGTGAACAATGCAATCTGCCAAAAAATTGTAAATAACTTGAAATTGGTGCAGAACTGGCCAAAGACGTAGAAGAAGAAATTGTAGGGATTTGAAAGATGAACAACTTTGGTGAAGGACACATTTTGAAAAGAGGAAAGGAAGGGGGTGAAAAAGGACCATTTTCAAGACTGCGCAACGAAAGGGGGCTGAATGCTTGAGGGAAGCCGGCCTAAATGGGCCGTAAGGCGACTTTGAAGGCCGGAAGGTGACAAGATAGGCTCCAGGGCTCTATGAAATAATGATCTCCAAGGTTCAAAAGGAATGGAATAATGAAATGGGCTCGAAATCCATCCAAGAAAGGCTCCAAAATAATGGGTAATTCGGGGCATCAAAATGATGAATAAGAGAAATGACTCAACTTGCAGGCTAAAAACGGGTGTCAACAGATGCCCCTCCTTGATGTCCGCTTTGCAAGGGAGCAAGTGAAAGCGACGCGGAGGTGAAATGGAAAGGAGATGGAGCGAAAGTGACAGCGACATGAAATGGAGATGAAGCAGAGACAACTGATAAGCGGGCATCAAGGCAAAAGACACCCGTCATAACCAACAAGCGACATGAATTCTCCCGAAAACGCCGAACTACCCACCTGGAATGGCTGATGCGGATGAAACATGTCTGGAGAACTAAACTAACAAAAGGAAGTGAAAACACGACCAACCTCATCGGGGACACAATCCACAGACAATGAGGGGGTCGGAAAGGAGCACAACGTAAAAAGTAAGAGAAATATAACTGAGATAAAATCCAGACAGGAATCACACTGGCCAACCAGACCAAGCGAAAAGATCAGAGAAATCGTTCAAATTCAGAGTGGAATAAAGATCTCTTATCCAAGAGACATGAAGTGCAACTAACCATTATTGAGGAGAAACTTTGAATGGATCACGAGACGTTAATGCTCAAAATATGACATGATGCATGCTGAGCTAAAATAAAGAAATCATCAAAACAAATACAAAGAAATCATAAAATAGAAAGTACTCGAGAATAGTATTGCTAGATTGGAACAATCAGGGTCAAGACACTATCTGCAACCACGGCGTGAGTGATAGAACCATCGCTCCCTAATTTTTCCAACCTAACGGCCTATCCGATGATTAAACATGTGCACCTAGATCATCATCGTTTTTGTTAGAGGGGAACGTCAGATCCTGGAACACATGAATGACCAGCCAGTTCTCGAGATAATATAACAATATAGATACCATATAGTAATGCAACAATGAGTAGGGATAGAAGGCCATACCTGACTTACCTGTGCAGGCGAAAACAACATTTTTTTTTGTATTTTCATTTTCTGATTTTTATGGATTTTTTTTTAAATTAGACGACCAACAATATGAATAAGTAAGCATGAACAAAATGCAAACATAACGACCAAATTAACGAAACAACATAACATGACAAAGAATGAACGAGCAAGCAACACATGCAAAGCATCACATAAACAAATAACAAGCATGAGAGTGGAGAACATGGTGGGGCATGGCAACATATGGCGGGACATCACACCATGCAGAATGAAACCACATGCAATGGGACAGAAATACGTAGGACGAGGACATCTAAGACAAACATAGGGGAGACGACATAACACATATGAAATAATCACAAGTGGGACCAGGACACATGCAACACATGGCAGAACGAGACAACACTTGGAACTAGAACATGCATGAGATGACCGTAGGGGATAAGACACCTGGATGACGACCACAGGGGGACAACACGAGAAATGACAAAATATGTTCTTCAATCAATCCCAAGATTCGACGAAGCAGAACCGCCAGGTTCGCAACAGTGAGGCAAAGCGCCCTCTCTCATGAAGATATGATCAAAAGTTGAGCGACGCAAAGCATGAGAAGGACACGAGCTTCGCAATAGATCGAGGGACAAGTTAGAAGAAAGAGAGGACAGATGAGAAAAATATGAACAGGAGGCAGAGCAAAAGATAGAGCCAGAAAGCTTGAACACTTGCGACCTGCACACTTAGCAACCTATCCTTAAAACAAAAGAGAAACAAAAGGAATAGAAGACAAACATTTTTAGATTTTGGACATTTTTTATTTTTTTCTTAGATTTTAGATTTTGAACAATATTTGTTTTTTTTATGTTCGATAATATCTGATTTTTTTAGATTTTTGACAATATCTCATTTTTTTGGAATTTTTGACAATATCTCTTTTTTTTGGATTTTGACAATATCTCATTTTTTTTGAAAATTTTAACATATCAATCTACAGCACCTAAGATGGGCTCAAACTACTGGCTAGGGATCGTCGTTCCTACCCCTCTCATCAAAGACTTCCCTTAAACAGGGCGTGCATGTGAGGGTGGCTTACCACAACCAACCGCTTCTAAAGAACGGTGCCCCTACTAAGGCCATACCCGAGATATAACCCAGCCTAAGAGGGAGAAGCAGAAGAAAAATTGGAGACAAGCTTCGTGCAGGATGGGAGATATCAAGGCTCGAATTCCTTCTAGGGCACTACCCCTCAAAGAGTAGGTCTGTTGCGCCGGGGCTTTGTGTCTTTGATTTTGAGACCCATATTTATCAGGCACGCATGCGACCGGGCTCATGACGTCCCGTGGGAAACTGTACTGCTACTCTTGCCATGTCTTTGATTCATAATTTTGCTATATTGATTCATCCTTGATTTTGAGAGCCCTTATTGGCCAGATATTGCATGAAAGCTTTTTTTTTTTGAAGAGGGTCAAGACTGCCCCTATTTGAGACCTCTCTCGTATTGGGGAGCGCCCAGGTTGGTCATCTTATCCATCAATCTCCTGTCCCTGCACTTGGCCGAGCAGAGAAGAGAAAAGACCTTCATACATACCCAAAGTATGGCCAAAGCAGCAACGGTGTGCCTACGAGGAATCGGCTATGGCTTGCCATGAAGTGTGTGAAAAATCTATGCCTAAAGGTCACCCTCAACAATCGGGGAAAGAAACTAGACTCCCAGCGCGGAGCTATTACCAGCCTAAGGATGCTGCATAAAATAACCTTTTTTATTTGACACAAAGTTAAGATCTAATTAAACAAAGACTCCTAAAGCCACTCAATCATGTTAAGGAACCAACATTATAAGCGCGTGGAGAAATAACACAGTAATAGCAATGATAACATGTTTCGGCACAAAATCAAAGATACCTTTGTAAATCCATGGCGTGGAAACCGGCCTCCTGAAGCGATCTCGATCATCAAGGTTTGAGGAGCGCTAGTAGCTTTGCATTCCTTTGCTTGCCAGGATAAAGGATGAAAGGAGAGCAAAGGATTGGATTCCTCGACACAGAGGAGTGGCAGACATCATACTGGACGAAGAAGGGATAAAAAGGAAGAGAGAAGAGGGGTAGAACTCCCTCGTTAAGGCACTGAGGCCCTGATAACAAGGAACCCGATACAGAATAAACAGGGATTAACTGAGATCAAGGCGGGCTAAAGCCTCGAAAACAGCAAGAAAAAGGGTGAGAACCCCGAAAGGGTGAAGAGGAGTGAGAAGAAAGAGGAGGATAAGAATCATCCGACATGGTCAGAGAAGGAGAGTAACGATCACCCGCCAGAGGTAGGGAAGAAGAAGCATAAACACCCGACCAGGTTGGGGATAAGAAATGAAAACCACCCGACAAAGTTGGGGGAGGATCAGAAAAACCACCCGACAAGGTCGGGGAACGAGCGCAAGGAATCCCCAATAGGGTCAGGGGAAAATGATGAGTAGCGGAATCCGGATGTATCCGGGGAGAAAAACTGGAAGATGCCCCCAGATCAGGGGAAGATGAGGACATAGGCCGAGACCTAGAATGGTGAGGACAGGAGAAGATGGTAGAAATATAGTGAGGTGGTGGAAGGTACACCACCCAAGGATAAGAACTGAGCAAAAGAAAAGATGAATGGACGGAGGAAGGAGAGAAGGAAGTGGACCCTCGAATGCACAACTGACGGCATTTATACTTATGTCGCCACCTCTTCTTGGCAGAAATCATCTTGAAACAACTCCGCCTGGTGTGGACTCGGGCCTTTGGGCTTCTTGTCTTGCAATACTTTCTTAAATAACGGGCCCACCTGGCAGACGACCTAGCCCGGTTATGAATATGCAGCTTCATCGGGGCAATTGCCCCTAGACTCACGGTGCTAACATGCTGTGGACATTCTTGAGCAACTAACTCCTCAAGATGATGAGTATCATGGAACCATGGAGTCTTATCTCTTGGCACTAGAACATGGAGATTCGACAACTCTACTCGGCAACTGGGCACGAAGCATAACTCCCTTACCAGAAAAGCAGGACAGAACTGAGGGGGAGTAATGTGCAGCGTTGACGTGGCCGACTTACCAATAAACCGAGGGAGATTGCATAACAGATGCAGAATGTCCTTAGAGAATGTAGAAAACACGGCCAACTGCCCCTTGCATATAGAATTCATCAGGCTCTTGGTGGCCGCATGAGTGAGTACCATCTGGGTAGAGAACTCCTCTTGGCCAGTGAACTGAATAGCAATGGAGCGAGGAGAAATAACAGCATCGATAGTGAATCCTTCGGCGAGCAATGAGATTGCCACCGGCCTTGCTTGTGAAGAAACTGGCACTAGTGCAAGGGAACTCTTCTTTGCAAACATTTCTGAAAATGCAGGCTCTTTATCCCCAAAATAGCCAGGGACTAGGACCCGGATTGGCATGCGGCAAATGACATCTTGAATCTTCAAAAGCACAATCGAAACCTGGCTCGGCTCATTATCTCCCTGGAGACCAGACCCAAGGGGCACCAAAGATAACGCACACCCGCTCCGTGGGGTGGAAGGGGATGGAGAAGTGGAGGTAATAGGCTTGGAAGGTGTGGGTAAAGGCTCAAAAGGCGTAAGTGGGGGTAAGGGCAAAGGTGGAGATGTGGGTATAGGTATAGCCTGCTCAAGCTCGGGCGATGATGGCGAAGGGGAGGGCAAAGGCGGTGGAGATGGTGGAGGTGATGGGATAAGGGTCTTTGGGAGAGGAGGCGGTGAGGGCGGGAGTGATGGCGGTAGGGGTATTAGAGATGGTAGAGAGGGTGATGTGGTCAATGAAGGTAATGGAGGTGAAGATGGTGAAAGTGGTGGTGAGGCAGAGGAATTGGAGGGTCGTGGTGCCCACCTTCGACGTATCGACACGACACGTCGAGCGGCGTCGGGAGTAAAAGCGATGGTGGAAATGGACGAGGAAGAAGAGGTAGCACTAGCCTGAGCAGAGGCTTGGGATGGTGGAGGTTCTGGAGGTTGAATAGGAGATGGTGAAGGTGAGGGGGTAGGTGGAGATGAAGAGGGTGACGAGGTAGGCAATGAGGTAGGCAAACTCATAGGTGATGGAGTAAGTGATGGAGTAGGTGGCGGAGCGGGTGTAATGCCCGATAAGGAATCATAGGGGTGCCCCCGGTCTTGTAGTGGAAACGGCTGCCTGGGCGGCGACTGCTGCTGCTGCTGGCTACGGAGATTTAAGATAGCTTCATGCATGGCAGCCCAATCGATCATCTTCTTGCCTTCCAGACCGTAAACAATTTCCTGAAACTCGGGGCAATCCTCAACCAAATGCCCCTGCTGGCGGTGAAATTCACAATACTGAAACACATTCCCGGCCGTGGGTCGGCAAGGCACAATCAGAGGGAGCTGCAATGCGTGAGCGGCCATCAAAGCCCTAAAAATGTCTGTAAAAGACTCCGGCAACGGCGGAGAAGGAGCCCGCTTTGGGTACGGTGGATGCCGAGGGATATGGGAAGGTGATAGAGAAGGTTGCGGGGATGGAAGCGGAGGTTGCGTAGGTAATGGCGCATGGCTAAGGGAAGGATTTGGTGAAGGCATATGCGGAGCAGGATGAGGGGGTATATAGACGGCATCCACCTGCTCGGGGTGTGGTGTTTCCTTGACCGGAGGTGGGGGTTCATGCGGGTATGAAGAGGTGGAAGGTTGACTCGTGGAGGGTTGATATATGGAGGTATATGGATATGTGGAGGTATATGGGTGTGGGGGAGCGGAAGGCCGACTCATGGAAGGATATGTGGTGGAGGGCTGACTCATGGAAGATGATGGATAGGTGGCATATGTGGTCGTTGAAGGTGAAGGTGAAGGGGACTCTGGGTCGAGGGAACTTAAAAGTTGTTGGTGGATGAAGCGGGCTCGGCTATACAATTGTTGCCAGGAGGTGATATCATTCAAGGCTAAGATAAAGCGGTACTCAGGCGTTGCATTAGAAATGATCATTTTGATCTGCTCTCCCTCCAGAATATGCCCCGGGACTTGTGCAGCCAAGTGACGCCAGCGATCAGCAAAGGTAGAGAACTCCTCGTCAGGCTTCATCTTCTCATGGGCCAGATCAACCATAGAATACTTGGGCCCAACCTGGTCTTGATATTGCTGAAGAAATTTCTCTTGAACGGCTGGAAATTCACCACTTGATCTTACAATAATGCAAAGAACCAATCCCGAGCCGAGCCTTCTAGAGACTGACCAAATAAATAAGCCATCAAGCGTTGGTCATGTCAGAATTGGGCCGACTCACAAAGAAACTCCTTCAAGTGCACATAGGGGTCACCGACTCCACCATAGCGGCGATAAGCAGGAATTTGTGAACGCGGTGGAAGCTGAAGACCTTGGAATGCGAATGGGACACTCAAAGAAGTTTGGGGATCAATTCGCTGCTGAAGTTCATCAAGCCGGCACTGCGTTTGAGCAATCATCTCCTCGATGGGGAGAGACTGAGAAGGATGCAAGCTAGCTTGAGCAAGAGAGTGTGAATTTGGGCCAGGAGTATGGTATTGGACCGGATAAAGAGGTCTGGATTGAGAAGAAGGGAAGCCCATTCCAGGAATAGAATGATATCTGGGCCTAGAAAAATCATGAACATGAGAATAAGGATCGATTGGGCCAGCAGCAACATGGGGCCCATTAAGAGAATAAGAGGGGCCGTTAAAGGAAGGGGGCCCACTAAGAGTAGAAGAGGGAGGCCCGTTATGAGAATAAGGCCCATTAAGATTAGCAATGAATTTTTGGGCCTGGACCGGGGCCGTTTGGCAAGCTTAGAGATGATAGGTGGGCCACAAGATTTGCTTGCAGGTCAGAAGGGCCACGGGGAGATGGGCCCGCGTGGGAAGAGGAATCCACGCGGGAATAAGAAGACGGGGAGGAAGAAGGGTAATATACAGGACAAAAATGACGCTCCATGAGGGTAAATGGAGACTTTATACAGGAAAAATCAAGGGAATACAATGAGGGGAAGTAAAGGGCTCGAGAATTAAAGAGGGGGAGTGACTCAATAATGCAAAGAAAAAGAAAAGAAAAAGAAAAAGAAACCTAGGACAATGAGACTAGACAAATGGACACACAAAATGGACTACCTAAATGGGCCTAACAATAAAACCTATATGGATGATGGGGGATGCAACACAAAATAACACAAGTGGGCTTGGACAAGCTCACACAACACAAACAATATGAAGGATTTCACCCAAGTCAAACAAGTTAATATGATGGGAAGTATTTTATTGTCAAAGTTTTGAGTGGGCCTTTAAATATTTTCAAATTAAGATTAATTCTCTCAAGATAGGTATCCTATAGAGAATAAGGTCCAAACTTTAGGTTGACTAGGGTTAACTCCTTCACAACGTATGTAAATGCAAGCCTATGGGGTGAAAAGGTACAACCGGCCCGGCGTCCGTGTGGGAATCCACGGCTCGCGGGGACTTATGGAGGTCCCGGATAAGATCACCTAGTCGAGCCCAAGGAATATGGGAGCGAGAGGATCACTTACCGAGAGAGAATGCAACTACAATATGGCAATATGCATGACCCTATGTGCACCGGAGTGCATGCAATTTCTAGCCTAAATCTAACAAATCAAGATATAATGAACATATGTGAACATAACAATATGGATGCAAACAAAGTGAACAATATGAGCATGAAACGCTATCTAAACATGGACATACACACCAAAATCGCAGCAAAGCATGAGACAAATGATGGGCACTAGATGTCCCACCGTGGTCGCAAAAAAAAGGGTGTAGATGTGGAAAATATGTAGCGTGGTGTCACAAGTCACATAGGCAAGCATATGTGCATAAGTGATAACATAATGTGCATATCAAGTGAACATCATGAACATGTGACTATGTAAACATGGTAGCATGATCATACAGCAAGACAAAAGCGATAAAAGATGTAAAAGAATACCGTGATCGCCACCAAGGAATGACAACGCCAAAAGAATATAAAATACTAAGTGCGTTGTGTACCTTGGAAAAAGAGGATGATCGCGCTCAATATCAAGATGCGGGGACTATGTGGATTACCTCTCCTTGCCTTCTAGCCGGCTAGAAGGTAAGGGCCTCACTTTCCATGCTTTCCTACGAAACAAACACAAAACAAGAGGCAAAACCCATTAGAAAATGCTAAGTGTAGAAATCTGCCCAAGTGCATAAAGTAGCATGAAAGATTGAGGGTAAACTTACCGGGGGAGAGTTTTTAACCCCTATGGAAGGGTGCAAACAATAGGTGTGTATATTGTGATGAGATTAACATGAAGAAATTGATTTAATATGCCATGATGAACATAGATAAACAAGATGCAAAAGTGCATGCCACAAGAAAAACTGTGCAAACAGTGTAAAGTGGGTGCAAAGACTGATGCAAACAGTTGGGCAAACGATGTCCAAATGAAATGAAATTTGAGATGACAGAAGACTTGAGTGTCGTAAAGAAGTAGGAACAAGAATCACTCAAAAAGGAGGTCGGGACAGAAAGTTATGACACCGGAGATTTGGGAAAAAATATGGACTGTGCAGAAAATTCAGAACAGTGCACAAAATGGGCTCAAAGAATGATGAATATCTCACAAGATAGAATATCAAAAGAGGAAAGAGTGGATGCTATGAAAAAGTAGGAGTGTTGTGGTGAAACTAGGGTAGAAAGGAGAGTTTAAAACGGGGAAGAGACTAGTGAAAAACGGGGTGGAAAACACAAGAAAATAGAGCGGTGCAGAACATGGGAGGAAAATGACTTAAAGTGTAAAAATAGAATGAAAGTGCAAAACTCATAGACAAAAATATGAAGGAAGATGACAAGGTAATGAGCCCAAAATCAAGGAACACAAAGATTATACTTCCCTCTAGAGCCTGGAGTTGAAAGGGAGGATAAAGAGTGCCCCACGGCCTCGCACCGGCGACGCAAACATGCCCCTGTCGCAAGAAATTTGAGTTTCAGCAAAGTGCAGAACAGTGTGATGAAACCTCAAAAGTAGGGGCTTGGAAGAGGGGAAAAAAATATGAGAAATAAGGCAAACATATAATAAAAATGAAGTTAATACTCCCCTCTTCAAGATGGAGTTGAGGGAGGACGAAAAGGATGAAGCATGACTCCGCACCGGCTTGATGAACAGGCCCCCGTCGCGAAGTTGTAACAGAAAATCAGCAAACTGTGATGATTTGCCAAAAGTAGGGGTGAAGGAGGGCAAACGATGATGAAATCGAGCAAATAAGGAACCAAAACGAAGCTTATACTTCCCTCTTTAGGCTAGGGTCGAAGGAGGGTGAAGAAAATTCGGCATGGCTTCGCCGTCGCCTTGAAAACACGCCCCCGTCGCACAGGAAATCTGGGCAGGTTTATATAGAAAAAGTGGTGAAATCCCCAACTTTCTCCCACGATTCCAGAAGATAGAGTCCACCAAATCTCGAGATCTCTGAATCATTCTCGAGATAATAGTCAAGATAAGGCGTAGGAACAAACGGGACTCTTTTTGGTTGAAGATTGTGGAAGTTATGGCTCTTGGAAGAAGCCTCTGGAACCTAATCTGTAGGGTTTTTTGGTTGCACGAAAAGTAGAAAAACCTGATATTGCGGCCACGATTCCAGGAGATATAGCCCATCAAATTTTGATTTCTATGGACCAAAGTAAAGATAATACAAAGGGCTAGAAGTAGGAAAAAACGGGGATCAATTTGAATAAGTATTCTAGAAGTTATGGCCGCCGCAAGATAGCCACATCGCGCAGGTTCGTGGAGATAGAGTCCAGAGCACGCTGGACTCTTATTGGATAAACGGTCGGACGACTGACCGTTAAGGGTTAAACGGTCGTCAACCGACCGTTTACAACAATGAACGACCATTAACACGACCGTTTAAGGTAGACTTTGCGTGACTTTGGAAATTAGATTATATCTCCCAAACGGTGCAGAATTAGCGAAAGTGGTAGAAGACAAAATTATAGATAACTCAAAAATGAACAACTTTTATGAAGACAGTAAGATGAGAAAATGATCATAAGAGAGAGAAAATAGGGCTAGAAGAGAGAGAAAGAATATCAGGACATAGGTGAACAATGCAGTCTGCCAAAAAATTGTAAATAACTTGAAATTGGTGCAGAACTGGCCAAAGACGTAGAAGAAGAAATTGTAGGGATTTGAAAGATGAACAACTTTGGTGAAGGACACATTTTGAAAAGAGGAAAGGAAGGGGGTGAAAAAGGACCATTTTCAAGACTGCGCAACGAAAGGGGGCTGAATGCTTGAGGGAAGCCGGCCTAAATGGGCCGTAAGGCGACTTTGAAGGCCGGAAGGTGACAAGATAGGCTTCAGGGCTCTATGAAATAATGATCTCCAAGGTTCAAAAGGAATGGAATAAAGAAATGGGCTCGAAATCCATCCAAGAAAGGCTCCAAAATAATGGGTAATTCGGGGCATCAAAATGATGAATAAGAGAAATGACTCAACTTGCAGGCTAAAAACGGGTGTCAACAATAGGATGGAGTGAAGAAGCAGGAGAATGAATTTTGTCGGCGTGCAGTTGGCACTTAACACACCTTCGAACATAGATGGAGCAATCCTCTTCTAGAGTTGGCCAATAGAACCCTAGCCTAAGGATCTTCTTAGCTAGCATCTGACTGTTCACATGACCACCACATACTCCAGAATGCGCCTCTTCCACAACCTTCCAAGATTCATCATCATCGAGGCATCTTAATAAAACACCAGTGAGCCCTCTTCTGTAGAGCACACCTCCAACCAAAACATAACGCTGAGCCACTCTTCTAATTACTTTTCTTTCTTCTGCTGTGGCCTCTTCGGGATAGGACTGATCATTGCAATATCTGGCAACCTCATAATACCAAGGTTTCTCTTCATCAGCCAACTCTTCTTGCCAATCTAACAACATGACCTCTTTGCCTTTAAGAGCTTCCTTGTGTCTGTCCTTCTCGAGCACCCTATCCTTAACATCGAGAAATGCACGATCCTTAATAGCTGGAGTGTTACGCTGGTGAATAAGAGGAATGTGAAAATCATGCTCGGGAGGGAAGACTAAGGCAGAAGCCAAAGAAGCGAAAGCGTCAGCTAAGATGTTCTGGCTACGAGGGACATGAACGAAGATCAACTTAGTGAAGAGTTTGGCATAAGCTGAAGCAAGCTCCTGGTAGGGTTTGAGTTTGGGATTGATAGTGCGACATTTGACGAGCACTTGGCGTAGAATAAGCTGACTATCACCAACAATCCGCAATTGGGTGACACCATATTTATGAGCGATTTGAAGACCGGCCAAAAGAGCTTCATACTCAGCTATATTGTTGGTGACAGGGAAAGTGAGCTGAGCAGCAAACGGGATGGTGACCCCTTCTGGTGTTAAAAGAACCATGCCGATCCCTCTTCCCTGGGAATTTAGAGCTCCATCAAAATGTAATGTCCACATAGGATCATGGGGTTGATTGATGGACATCAGTTCCTCATCTGGAAACTCCGAATTGACAGGATCAAAGCGAGGTAGAGGGTGATGAGCAAGATGTTCGGCAATGGCGTAGCCTTTGATAGCTTTCTGTTGAATGTAAGTGATATCAAACTGAGAAAGGAAGCTTTGCCAACGTGCTAATCGATCAGTAAGGATAGATTTTTCAAGCAGGAATTTAATCGGATTCATGCGAGCAATGAGTTGAACCTCGTGAGCTAAGAAATAGTGTTTTAATTTCTGAACTACCCAGACCAAAGCTGCACAAGTCTTCTCCATGGCTGAGTACCTCTGCTCACACAGGTTTAGAAGTTTAGACAAATAGTATGATGCCCTCTCCTTACCTTCTTCATCCACTTGAGCTAGGACAGCACCTACAGAGTCATCCAGGACCGAGACATAGAGAATGAGTGGTTTGCCTGGAATCGGCGGCCTCAGGACAGGAGGATTGGCCAAATAATCCTTTAATCCATCAAAGGCTGCCTGACACTTGTCATCCCAATTAAACTTGACTCCCGGCTTAGTGAGCTCGTAAAACGGCCTGCATCGTTGTGAATGCTGGGAGACGAAGCGGCGAATAACTTGCAACCTCCCGATTAATCCTCGAACTTCCTTCAGATTCTTGGGAGGAGGCATATCTCTAATGGCCTTCACCTTGTTGGGATCAACTTCAATTCCCCTATTGCTAACAATGAAACCAAGCAACTTCCCAGATGAAATGCCAAACACGCACTTCTTGGGGTTCATCTTCAATTGGTATTCTCGTGATCTTTGCAGGACCTTAGCTAGAACCCCAGGATGCTCAATCCTTGTTCTTGATTTCACTACCAGATCATCCACATATACCTCAATATAAATATGAATCATGTCATGAAAAATCGCCATCATAGCCCTCTGGTAGGTGGCTCCGGCATTCTTGAGTCCAAAAGGCATGACCACATAACAGTATGTGCCCCACGGTGTAGTGAATGATGTTTTCTCTTGATCTTCCTCAGCTAGGCGAATCTGATTGTAGCCTGAAAAGCCTTCCATGAAAGAGATAGTCTCAAATCCTGCCGTATTATCGATTAGAACATCAATATGAGGGAGGGGGAAGTCATCTTTAGGACACGCACGGTTGAGGTCCCGGAAGTCTATACAAATCCGAACATTTCCATCTTTCTTCATGACCGGGACGATGTTAGCCACCCAGTTGGGGTAGAGGACAACTCTAACAAATATAGCCTTATGGAGTTTGTCGACCTCTTCTTTCATCTTCAAAGCCATATTAGGGTGGAAACGCCTCAACCGTTGCTTGACCGGGACAGACCCTGGCTTAAGTGTAAGGCGGTGTTCAACGAGCGCAGGGTCTAATCCAGGCATATCCTCATAACTCCATGCGAACGTGTCCTTGTATTCTTGAAGAACCAAAATAAGTGCCTCCTCTTCGGAGGGCGGGAAATTCTTGCTGATGAGGATAATTCTAGGGTCTTCCTCGGTACCCAAATTAATTTCTTTGGTAGGCTCTTCTACAGAGGCTGATGGTTCGTCGAATCTTTTCATGCCACTGGCAAAGGCATCAGCCTCGTCCTCATATCCTTCAAAACTTTCTCCCCCCTCTTCAATAGGGTCTTCATCATTCATAATCTCGTAGACACCCAAACCCTCATAAGAAACAACAGTATCCTCATATTCCAATTCTGGCAGGATAATCGGATCCTCTACAAATTCCGAGATGACTAAACAAGCACGACATCTGATAGCTAACTCAAACAAAAATCTACGGGGAATCTGTCTACCCTTAGACTTCTTATGTGAATCTCCCCCATGAATTTTATTATTAGCAGAATAAGAGGAGGAGCAACTAGCTTTATTAGACGAAGAAGGAGGTGAGAAAGCGGATACAGGAGGTGATACAGATGAAGACCCCTCATCGGAGGGGGAAAAGAGATTTATCAAGGAATCTTGGAAGAGCGGCCCCTGGGTCGGGACACACTCGGAAAGGAGATAAGAGGTTTCCTTAAAAGTGATGGAGGATTGGAGAGTTGGAATTTTGGCATTTTTTTTTCTTTT
Organism: Amorphophallus konjac; assembly: GCA_022559845.1. Classification (NCBI taxonomy): domain Eukaryota; kingdom Viridiplantae; phylum Streptophyta; class Magnoliopsida; order Alismatales; family Araceae; genus Amorphophallus; species Amorphophallus konjac. Next base: position 211,629,974 of record CM040117.1, on the reverse strand, counting down.
CATTTTTATTTTTATCTTCATTTTTATTCTCTTTTTCTAGAAGAAAGCAATGCGAGGGGAGAATAGCAGGAGGAGTGGAGATTGAAAGTTTGGAGAAAGATTGAATCAGTGATGGCCCACGCGGGGGCGTAATGGAGAGTCTGGAGAATTGCTCGAGGAGCAAAGGAGGAATGGGGAGAGAAACTTGGATTGAACTTGGAGAGAAATTGATCATAATCGGTGGTGGTCTCGGCACGCGACCAAACCAGTGGGAATGTAAGGAAGCAAGAAGAGACGGATGCATGGAAGTGAGGGAAAAGAGGCCGGCCCACAGCCTGTCCACAGTGAAACCTTCTTCAAACGGAATATCTGGCTCCCCAGTGTCTGTGTAATCACTCAGCAACTGCCTCTTGTCTGTAATCACAGCAGGTTTCTCAATCAAATCATGAATGAGCGGCGGCCATTCCGGATCAGTCGGCATAAAGAGGCGGCTCAAGGAAATAGTAATGTCCTGCATATCGAACCACCTGTACCAGTCACATTCCGGATCATCCATTTTCCTTCTTTTATCAGGCCTTAAGGACTCCAGGGCTTTGTAAGTGGCCAGCGGGGCAATATGACGAGCAAACTGTCTAGCATGAACATCTTGACAGTCTAGCGTGGAAGTGATTATTGTAGTCTGCTCATTATTTTGAAAGCCACCTATGACAAAATGTGTCTTCAATATCCAAGTGAGCGGCTGGCGATCTGTCTTCAATGTGGATGTCATAACTGCCCACGGTTCATCTTCATTTTTGCCTGGCCCTTTGTAGCCCAAACCACCTCTTGCAATCAATTTCTGAGGCTTTACAGGCCGAATCCTGCCTTGACAATTGGCACCCAGACCTTTGCCATTTTGATACCCCATTTTCATTAAAATGTTCCAGCCATGGGTGTTCATCACCGTTTTCTTCTTCTTCCCCTTGGAAGGTAGGGGTGTCATAGCAACTGTTGTGATAGTCTCGGATGGCGTCGACTGTGGGCGAGGGACGTCCAATACAGATAACAATGGCTTATTGGCAGGCCAAATAGAAGGAACTGATGAAGCCACATGAATATCCTCCTATGGCAAAATTGGCATACTGGTGACTTTAATAATGCGGCCCTTGTGTGGAAATTTAAGGCATTGGTGATTTGTCGAGGGCACCGCATCGAGCTGCTGGATGTAGGGGCGTCCCAGAATGCCATTAAATGTCGGATCCATATCCAGAATGTGAAAATCTGCTGTGATGGCGGCAGGACCCAAACTTACTTTTAGTGTTATCATGCCCAGAGGAGGCTTCTTAGTGTTATCGTATGCAGTGACTGTTATGGTGGATGGCCGAATCAGATTCTCGGGAATGCCGCACATCTTCAAAGTGCTCGGCGGCAAGACGTTGATGGATGCCCCAGTGTCCACCAAACACTGTTGTACAGCCACCTTATTGATATCAATTGTGATACATAGAGCATATTTTCTTGCTGAGATTGGTGCCAGCTCATGCTCATAAAACGTGATTGCTGGTTGACTGCCAGTAGGTGTTAAGACTGCAGTTATCTGTTCGACCGGAATGTCCTCATTGACCATGACTTTCTGCAGATATTCCTTTAGAGCCATCTGATGAGTGGTCGACCTCTTGATCAGTTCTAGAATTGAAATTCTTGCCAGAGTCCGGTCCAAATGCTTTAACAAGTCATATTCTGTGCCTGGTATGGACCCCTGTTCTTGTTCCTGTTCTTGCGGCCCCTGCGCGGGCTCTAACTCTCTCTGTGGAAAAATGCGGTGGAACATCCGTCCACTGCGGAGCGGCGCCACGCCTTGACGCGCCTCCGTCGGGGCAAGTGTGGGAGGAGGGTTAGAAGAAGAAGAGGGTGTGTTAGTGTTGATAAGTGGTAGAGGAGTGTTTGAAGAAGGAGCCCCCACAGGGGGTGTTGATGAAGAGTTCAATAAAGATGCCCCCGTTGGAGGCGTAGGAGTAGAAAGGGATACCCGAATGCGGGGGGAATTGGTGGGTGGAACGAGGAGAGATCTGGGCATAAAAGGTGGGGGAGCCGATGGTGGAGGGATCCTTGCCGGTGGAGGAGTAGTGGTGGCGGGTGCAACGGGCGTTGGCGACGGGCGGTTAAGGAGTGACCTAGATGGTAGTGGTGAAGGGTTGGTGGTGGATGGGGTTTGTTGTGGTGTAGGCTGTGGAGGTGGTAAGCGGGTAAGAAGGGGGAGAACCGGCAAGGTTGGAGAATAGGTGGGGGTAGGTGGATTAACGGGGCGCAGAAGGGATCGGCTCAATTGGGGGGTAGAAGAAGAATAAAGGGTGCGCAAGAGGCGCGGAGGTTGATTTTGATTGTGATTAAATGCCCCGACAGAGGCGTTTTCTTCATGCCATCCCTGCCCTCTCTCCACCTCAGGGAGAGACGTGACAGGGTTTACGTGCTGGTTTGGCGGGTGCTCCGGCAGTGGATTGTGGACAATCCCCATATCCTGCTGAGGCGCTGGAGCTTGTTGTTGCTGCTGTGGAGCTGGTTGATGTGGCTGCTGAGCCTGTTGCTGCCGAGGAGGCCTTCTTTCTTTCATGGTGACAATAAACTGCCTCATCTCATCCCAGTTGATGCCGCCCTGGTCATTTAGATCATAAATATAATCTCTGAAGTGGAAGCAACGATCAAGGTTGTGACCAGGTGCGCGATGGAAAGTGCAGTAACGGGATGTGTCAACATTAGCGGGCCACGCTGTTCTTTCCCTTGGTAACACGAGCAAGTTGGCGGCCATTAAGGCGTTGAAAATATCCGGGAGACTTTCTGGCAGTGGAGGGTAGTGGGCTCTCTTGGGGCCAAGTGGTGGTCTCCGTTGTTGTTGTTGGCCATAGTTGGTAGGTGGTGGTACCTGGTGGTACTGTTGCGGAGCTGGAGGGTCAGCGCGGGGCGCTTGGTTTTGCGGTGAAGCAAAGGAATGTTGGGGTGCGAATTGATGTTGTTGAGTGGAGTTGAAATGGGGGTTTTGTGGTGAAGGTGGGTTAGGCCGTGGGTTAGATTGATGGTGGGGGTGGCCAACTACGCCAACCTGCTCGTTTGCAATTGTAGTCGTGGGCCCGCTGTTGTTGACATTTGTACTTTTCTTAAATAGCCGTGGCTTTGGCTCAAACATGCCCATGATGGGTGAATCCTTCATCTGTGTTTGGATATAACGAGCTCTTTCATAGAGCTCCTCCATGGTTGTTAATCTGTTCATGGCCAGTATGTGCCGAAACTGAGGAGTTGCATTGGAAATTATCATCTTAACTTGTTCTTGTTCCGCCAAAGTGTCTTTCAACTTCTCGGCCATTGAACGCCACCTATCAGCAAATATGATGAAGTCCTCCTCGGGCTTCATTTTTTCTGCAACCAGATCTGTGACTGAGAGGGAGGGCCCGACCCGGTCCCTATACTTCTGCAGGAACTTCTTCTGAACAATATCAAAGTCACTGGCATCAGCAGGATCCAACGAATAGAACCATTCAAGGGCTGGCCCCTCTAAAGATATCCTGAATAAATAGGCCAAAGAGGCCTTGTTGTCTTGCCAGAAAGAGGTCTCGTACATAAAATCCTTCAGATGAATAAAAGGATTGCCAGTGCCATTATATCGCCGAAAATTCGGCATCTCAGATGGCGGCAAGTGAAAAACTGGCAACGTAGGGAGTGAGATCTCTGGTGCATTCTTGGCCGTAGTGACCTTTTTCAGTTGCTCTTCCATGCTGGCCAACTTCTGAAGTAGTAGAGCATTGGTGTCGGACTCGACTGGGGCCGGATTTTGAACAAAAGAATGCGGTATAGGCATCCGTAGAATTTGAAAAGGTTGGAGAAATTGGTGCCTAACCGCAGAGTAGCTCGCCTGTTGGGCCGGCATGGCCGCAGCGGGCGTTGGTGGACGGGAAGGAGGTTTATGCAAGACCGCCTGGTCATTAACAATGTGATGGCCACTCACGGCCGGAGGGGGATTGGAGGAGGAAGAGGGAACGGACTTCCCCTTCAAAGCGGCCTGGACAGCCTACCGCTGGGAATCATCTAACTGAGACAAAGCTTGAATTAAATCGGTGACATTAATGGATGGGGAAGAATTCCCCGAGGTATTGGAAGGTAAAGCCTGAGAGGAGGGCTCAACCTCTTGGGAAGTGGTGTCAACCACATGAACTTGTGGATAATGAGAATGAGGAGGAGGGTAATTCCCCTCATGATAGATGAAATCTTGGTGGGGGACCTCATAAGATTGTCCAAAGATATTTTCTTCCACATCATCATAAGTGTACCCGTAGCTTGCCATGTTGATGATCTTACCTGAACGGAGTTTCATGGTTTAAAAAAAGAGAGCTTTATAAAGGAACTACCGAACAAAAACCACTCAATCCAAACAAGCTTAAACAAATCAACCCAAGCAAGTTTATGCAACCAAGTTGAGATGAACGCAAGATTTTAGTGTTTGTTTGGGATTAGAGTGGATTAATTTGCAGAATAATTAACTCCTCTTTGTAAAGTGAAACCTAGTTTGAATCCAAGTGATCTCCGGGTCAACTAGGTTCTTTCTCTCTCTTCACCAACGATAGGTTTTCTATACTCCAGGTACTTCAAGGGTACAACCAGCCCGGCGTCGGTGAGGGAATCCACGGGTGCGGGGACTTACAGAGGTCTTGGAAAAGGGATTTCCGGTCCAAAGAGACGGAATGCTCAATGGAGGGTTGTCCCGATTCCAAGAGAGGTGTGTGGGATCTTAGTGTAGAGAGAGGAGGTCTCTCAACCAAATGCCACAAGATGCAAGGCAATATGAGCAGATCACAGCAATATAGCCAAATAATCAATATAAGAATCAATGCAGCACGAATAAGCACAGACAGCAGGGTTCTGTAAAAACACAAGAAAGAGACGACCTGGTAACGGTCGCTATTAATGAAAGAGATGACAGGGTGACTGTCGTGAATCACTGTGGGAGCCAACAGCCAGCAGTGAGAAAAACACGCCTTAGTGTGAGGCGCTATATGTGAAAAGGACGCCTCTGGGTGAGGGCGTCAAATGTGAAAACGCGCCTTGATGGGAGGCGCTATGCAATAAAGGGACGGCCTGGAGAAGGGCGTGAATTCACAGACAGCATAATAAAAGCAGGAAATATGATGAAAGACGCCTTCGAAGAAGCCGTTAAACGGAAAGCAGACACCCTGGAGGAAGGCGTTAAAATGAAACGCGCCTCTGGGTGAGGCGTTAATTCAGCTGATCCCGGGGAGTGTGCAGTGTGCACAGTGGAGGGTGCCCGTGGGGCACAAAGGAGGGGTACCGTGGGTGCCAAAGGGGAAAGGGCACGCGTGGGTGCCAAAGGGGAAAGGGCACACGTGGGTGCCAATAGGAGAGGGTAATTAATAGAAAAACAGTGACTGTCCCACCGTGATCGCCAATTTGTAGATCATGATAAATCTACTCATGGAGAAAAAGTAAGAATAATAATATTGGGAGAGAAATAATGATGGGAGATGATAATAAAGCCAAAAGAAAGCACGTGGTGCTACCAAGGAGAGTGATCGCCAGAGGGGTTACCTCAAGAAGAACAAAAGATGATCGCGAATACCTGGTGGAAAATAAGACGCGGGATGGATGTAGATTCCTCCTCCTCCTTCTATCGGCCGGCCGATGAAGGGGGTTTTCCTTGTGGATTACCCTTACATAAAGACAAAAAAAACAAGCAAAGGCAAAGTGGATCAGCCAAGAGTGGAAGTAGTATCAATCCCAAATAAGCAAGATGATGATAAAGAGAACATAACATGCGCACCTTTCTATTGTTTTTTTTAAAACCCCTAAAGGACTAGGGAGAGGAAGGATGATACTAATGCAAGAAAAACCGTGGATGATGATCGACGGTGATGGTATGATGAAAATAAACAAACAAAAGAAGGAGCCCCTGCTGTTCCTGACAACAGTAAAGGGGAGAATCACGGTGAAGCTTTGGTTCGCCTGAAACAGCAGGAGGAAGCAGAGGGAAGAGATCGCACAGAGGGAAGAGAAAGACTCTTCTCTGCACGCACAAAGTTAAAACTGCTCTCTGCTTCTTTCTCTCGTATATCTGTAACTTTCTCTAATGGTCAGCATGTTATTCGTTGTTGTTAACCTCACACAAGATCGGCCAGAGCTCCTTTATATAGGGTTCAAGTTGAAGATAACCACAAATTTAGGAAGATAAGAATGGGCAATGGTTAATAAAGGCAAGACTCTAGTTCCCAGATCGAGCAAGGTGACCATCGGAGGCAGGGAACTCTTCAGGAAAGAGGAGTTTAAGAAAGACACGAAAGGCTGAAACACGGCCTACCAAAGGGCGTCAATTTGAAATTGACGACCTACCTCAAGGCGTGAATCAAAAACACGACCCGGTCAAAGGCGTTTCTTCCTGGATTTAATTTTGGAAATAAAACATTCTTTCTTTGAAAATCATGAGAAAACGCCTGAGAGAAAGGCGTTAATTGAAAACACGCCCTGAGGAAGGACGTTAATTTATAATTGTATTTTTATTTTGAAACCAGAAAATACCAGGAATTGACGCCGTGACTATCGGTCGTCCTTTCTTAAGAACGCGCCTTAAGCAAGGCCGTTAATTAAATAACGCCCTCAATGAAGTCGTGAATCACAAAAATGCAAGAAAAATGCGTAAAAACACACAAAATAAGAAAAAACTTTATATTATGGAAATATTGAAGTTCACTTTGGGACGTTAATATAGTGACATGAAATTTGATCATCAAAAGCGTCAGTTTTGACGTGTCTACAGTCACGAAAAATAGAAACAATATAGTTTTAAGTTGAGAAGAATTACTACAAATTTATGTTAGTCAATTGTTCTTTTTTATGTAGTGTAGCTACTTAGTATGATTGTCCAATGGGTGTCGAGAGTCCTAACATATGGTTTCGATCGAGGTGAACTTAAGACTTTGATGATCATTCTAAATTTTTATATTTATGGATAATGATTTTTAATTTTGCATGTTATTGTAAATGTCTCTGAGCACAAAGTGATGACATCAGATGGTAGTATAAAGTGATAGTAATAACAATAGACACGTTTTCAAATTGTCACAGCCATGTTGGAAAGGGGGGTAGAGTCTCTCTCTTGAACAAGTATTTTGTGGGAGGTAAGGCAACGAGTTACATTGAAATCATTGGCTGCAAAAATGTGCCTAGGGAGGTCCGGATCTTAATGGCATAACATTTGAGAGATATCAAAATTGAGGCTAAAAGGATGAAGGTAAAAAGGCAACATAAGAGAGGATCATAGTCGATGTTGATCAAGAGACATTAGAACATGATGAGACATGAACAAATAGTGACGATAATGATGTGCATGAGAGGCATGTATGTATTGGGGGGGAGGACTTGTTCCACCTGATTCCACCACTCAACAGGCTATGCATGAGAGTAGGGTTGAAGCATGAAAGAGGGATCAGATAAAAAGGTAGAGGGTTCACTTCGACACCTCTAAATATGTGGAAGGTGGAGGCTCAATGAGTGATCCATCAAGACAGCCTCGTCAATCTAGTGGCAACATCAAGAGTTACTTTATTAGTTTCCCCCCTTTGGTAAACAATCATAAAGGAAAATAAGCACATATGTTACTATTGAGGATGTGGATCCTAATGGTTTTTCCTCAAAGTATGACAAGCAAATAAGATTAGATGATGACTACAACCAAAAAGGACCAACGTATAAGTTAAAAAGGGTTGTGGCCAAATTTTGAGACCAAGTGGGCCTTTTATTTAATGCAACTAACAGTCCATACTACAAAATCATATACCAGGGAAGCACAACAACAAGGTTTACATGTCCAACCTCCTACTCTAAAGGATTTGGTTAAAAAATATCTTGACGAAGAAATGGCAAAGATAAAGGAGCATATTGCATACTTCAAATAAAAATGACAGAAATTCACCGACGTTTGATGGTTGGTCAAGTACCACTAAGAGTAACTTGAACAACTTCCTTGTGTACTATGAAAAGTAAGTCTTCTATCACAAATCAATTTATGCAACAGATAAAATACATGATCACCAATACATCTTACATGATGAATCAGGTGGTCAAAGAAATAGGTGAATAGTACTAATTATAGATGGTGACAAGTAATGACTCAAATTTTAAAAAGGCATGGGAAAATTGATGAAGTTTAGGCCACACCTTTTTTGGACTCCTTGTGTAACCCATTGCCTTGATTTACTATTGCTGAAGGAGATCAGCCAACTTCCTCTTATATAAATAGTCGTGGAAGCAGTAAAAAAGATAACAAGATTCATATATAACCATCACATTATGCTTGCATCGATAAGAGAGGCCACTGAGGGCAAGTTGTTGAGGCTACACATCACCCACTTTACTACAAACTTTATTGTCTGACAGACCCCTTATAACATCAAAAAGTCTTGAAACAAATGTTCATGAGTTGGGTGTGTCTACAATCATCCGTTGCATTGTCACTTGATGGTAAAGAGGTGGAAGGGTTGATTAATAGCTCCAATTTTTTAGGATAGAGAAGAAAATAGTGCAAATTATTGAGCCTTTATATGGAGTGCTAAGATTTGTTGATAGCGATAGGACACCAACCTTAACATTAGTGTATGCAAAGTTAGAAGTTGTCGGAAAAAAAACATGCATTAGACCATACCCGGGTATGCTCCTTATTTCCCGAGTATATAGAGGAGAGGTGGAATTGGTAGATGAATAGAGATTTACATATGGTAGGTTAAAATTAACTATCATAATATTTTATTTTATTTTCATTTAATTGTCATTGATTGATAAGATTAAGTTGGTCATGCAACATACTATCTCCACCTCACATTCCGTTATAAACATGAGCTTACATATGAAGATAGCTTGATAGAAGCTATCACAAAGATTGTGGAATGCATGTTGAGGAGTCCAACTGATGCGGAAAATGCAATCCGTGAGATAAATAATGGAAACCACTTTATTTATATAAATGATGACACTACATCCACTTACCAATTGATGCATGATTTTGATGGTAGATTAAACAATTTCGAAATGGAGTGGGTTATTTGCTAAGCCATCGATCGTTGCTAGTCAAGGGAGGACTGATATAGGTAAGATGTCTTCTCCCAAGTATTGTACTATTTACTTGAAAATGTATCTATGACCTTTGTTTTTATTTTTTTTTCTTGCAACTGAGTGGTGGCTTAATTATCGTAGCAGCTCACTCACATTGAGGAAAATTACTATTAAAGTGTTATCCCAAACACCATCTTCCAATGAGTGTGGGAGGAATTAGAGTACATTTGCCTTAAGATAAGGAAAGGTTGTCACATATCTGGTGGAACAAGTTAGTGTATGTACATTACAATATGAGGCTAAGGTTAAAGCATCTTTAGATGGATACAGAAAAGTAGGAGGGAGATTATGATCCCACTAAGCTTGCATATCTCTGAGATGATAAAGACCCTATGGTGTCGTGGGTTGCGAATGTAACTATAGAACGGGATGAATTTGAACTTGATGAGAAGTCAGTTGATCTAGGGGATTCACCTCTGCTGGACACTGTAGACACGTTAAAATTGACATCATTTTGAACATATCTCTTATCACATTGTGATGCCCCGATTTGACTCTCAAATTGACTTATTGAGTGGTTTTCCTCATTTCTCTTGAATATTCACTTTTCCTATATTCTTTCCCATTTTTCCTGATTTTTTCTAGACTTTTCTCTAATTTTTTGGAGTTTTTCTGAATTAGCGACAGTCCCTTGGTCGCCAATTCCTTGCTAAACGAATAAGCGCTTTTTTGAGTTGCCGCCATTTCTTTTGAGTCGACGCATCGGCCTGGGAGGAGTCGACTCTTTAAAAATCGTGTCCGACACAGCGGACACGTTCTTATTTTCCACTATCTTGGTTTGAAATATTTATTGAAATAGCGTCCGTCTGGAAGGTCGTCTATTCTTGAACGCGTCTAGGACCCTCGACGCGTCTTCTTCTAATTCATTTTATTTATTGAATTAACAACTTTTTAAAGGGCGCTATTTTCTGAAAACGCGTCTGACCCAGTGGACACGTTCTTGAAGACGCGTCCAAGACTCCAGACACGTTCATCCTTGCCTTATTTTGAGCTTTCACCTCCGTCCAAAATTCATATTAATTCCTAATTGGCGACCACCCCTTGGGCGCCAATTCCTTTCTAATTTTAGAAATTCCTAATCCTTCCTAAAATGGCTCAGAAATGGCGGCACTTCGAATTGGCGCTATTTTAATTGGCGACCACTGTGAGGGTCGCCCATTCTTACAGTGTTTCGAATCCGGGCAGAGCCTTCTTCCTTCTCCGTTTTGAGCTTATTTCCCATTTGGGAATGGGTCATAAGGCTTTCTAAGGCTGGGGGAACACTTGGCTATGGAATATATTCTTTCAAATCCAATTAAAAGTTGATTTTCTAATTTTCCTTGAATTAAACTCTGAATTTTGGCCCTATAAATAGGGCCCCTCTCTCCCTCATGTTAAAAGGCTTCAACAATTGGGGAGGTGATGCCGGACTGAAGGCTCAAGGAGGGAGTCTCCCATGCGCCAAAGCTACATCCTTTGGAGGCTTCTTTCTCATTGAAGATCTAAAGCCATGGAGAAAACCAATAAGTCCATCCCTTCCCTTTGTGTTTCTCTTTCATGCATTTAATTCGTGCTCATGTTCATGCATCATACTTCTCTTTTCTTCTTTTATTTATCTCAACCACGTTGAGACCATCCATTGTGCAACACTTACACCCTCCTATTCATTTCATCATATTTTCCCCACCCTTTGCATAGGGGTTTTAAAGGCTAACACCAATAAGGTGTGTTCTCATCCATGTTTTCATGTTTATTTTACATTGAGGATTTGATGCTACACATCTCACAATTCTAATCAATATCTCTCTTCATTGGTGTTTTTCTTATTTTGCAAGGGTAATCAAATCAAGAGGAACTCTCTTCGTCGGCGGGCCGATCGGAAGAGAAGGTGTACACTCACAATCTCCCCCACTCCTTTTTAAGATATTTATATTCGCGATCCCTCCTTTGTTCTTATTATTATATTCTTTTGAGGTAACCCCTCTGGCGATCACCCTCCATATAGCATCCACGCATGCTCCCTATTTTCTCCTCTTTCCCCTTCTTTCACCTTTTTTCATTCATATCATATTAATTCATCTTTTGTTCTTAGTGGATTTTCAATGATCTACAAACACTTTCTTGGCTACAGTTGTATCAAATGAAGGGCAATATGGTGCACAAGATGCAGAGGGCATGAGACAACCATCTCAGAGAGCAAGTGGGGGACGATGATTGGACTTAAATGATGACATAATTTTTATTGACACCAATACATGAGGCAAGCAAGTTGTTGATGATGATGTTGAATTAGCTATGTTGATGCAGGGTCCTCCTACAAGCACATGGGAGCCACCACCACAGTTTACAACTCCTACAATCTCATATCGCATGATCCATGTCCAACAATTTCACCAAGAAGGAATATAGCTTCATCCCATATGTCTCAAGCATCAAAACTAAAGAAGAAAACAAAAGAACCTAAAATGCAAAAAAAAGTGGAAAAGAGTCATAAGAGAAAAAAAGGATAGTTTGCATTCGGCTCAAAGAAAGGCAAGAGGGCTAACTCAAGTGAAAGATTCACTTGACAATACAGGCCAACTCAAGTGAAAGATCCACTTGACAATACAGATGCAAAAATATTGGATCCCAATGCAGACACAAAGACATCTACAACCGCTAATTCTGGACTACCCAGGATGATTCATCTAGAAGCATACAAGATGGATCTAGTCACGGTGGTGGTGGTGGTGGTTACCATGCTGGTGGCAACAGAGGCGACATAGTTTTCATACATGAGAATTTCACACATGCCACTCAGAATGATATTGATCATGGTACTCTATTGTCTTGCTATATGAGAAGGATAGGATGCTTCTATGGATGATAGTAGCATTGAGCAATGTATGCTCTCAGATTTTGAGAGGTTGAGCACACAGGAGTATGTCTCATCTTCAGTTAGTTTCTTGACATCTTAGATAGGAGTATATTTGATGATTACATTGTATCTGCACGTGAGCGTGAACACGAGTTAAGGAGAATGTGGACTGAGATGATGGATAGTCTTTCAGACAATGAAGAATCATCTGTCTCAACACGTCCTTCTCCACCTGCATATCTTACTCATGGACATGGTTATGGTGTTTATGCTCAACCTATCTTGGTGGTGTATGTTTTAAGTTCCGAACGGTATGCCCAGTACATGATATAGTACCTACGTCGTACATATCCTAGGCTCAGTATCAAGTATGTCTTTACCACTTCTCAAGTTCAATTGTACATAGATGGGACAATCAGTGGGGACACTTCCATCCTGACATATTATAACCTTCGAGAGCACTCTTACTGGGGTTACAATGGTATTGTGATTTATGATTTCCATCCGTTTGTAATTTAAATTATTTAGTCATCTTTTATCCTTAAAATTTAAGTTGTTATTTTGTGTACTTTATAGATGAAAGGTGAATGACGCCACTCAACCTAAGATCATGGGTACACAACACCGAGTGATCGACGGATTCATTGCATGTATTGTACCCACCTGATTAGTAGGATACATAGATTTTTCTAAATATCTTGCAGGAGTTGGTAGAGATTGTGTTGCATGTCCATTAGTTCCTCCACATGTGCATGCATAGTTTTAAAGAGCATTATTGACTACCACAATTACTACCTCTTCCACTAGAGGAGCGGCCACCTCCTCCAGAGTCCCATACCCTCCAGGATCACCACTTAAAGATGAGCTAGTGGATGTAGTGAGAGGATTCTTCAAATAGTTCAATATACCTCCCAATGCTGCACATAAACCATAATGCATTCACATGATTAGATATATCCTAAGACATACACATGCATCTCCATCCACGGGTATAGAGTTGTAGTTTGAAAGATTTGATGAGAATATGTATCTATCTTCCTCGGACTATTACGATGATGATTGATTTTACTTTTTTGTACTATCTATGTGTGGATTATGGGGGTTGGACCTTTGCATAGTTGCATTATGTCTTTAAGTTTTGAACTTTGAACTTTAAATTACATTTTGATATTGGACTGTCCCTTGGCATTTTATTAGACTTTCAATGGTGCAAAATTGAGATGATTGTGTATTATTTTTTGTGTCATTTTAGATGTCTCCAAGAACACAAAATGATGACATAGGGTGGCAACACGGTGCGACGATGGATGGTAATAGGTATTGGCTCAAATGTAACTGTTGTGTCTATGTTGGCAAGGGAGGTGGAGTCTCCCGTTTGAAGAAACATCTTGCAGTAGGGAAGATAATAGATTATAATGAAATTAACGCTTGCAAAAATGCACCTAGGGAGGTTCACACCTTCATGACACAACATTTGGAAGAAATCAAAACTGATGCACAAAAAAAGAAGTCATTCTTTAATGAATGATTGAGTTTTATGTTTTATTTTCTTGATTATGTGTATAAAACTGTGTATGGACTATGGAGTATTTTACTTTATGTTTCTAAGTATGAAGTTTTAAGTTTATATTGTGTTTTAGAATGTTGAATTTTCACGTTTGAATTATATTTTCAAATTTTGAACTTTAAATGTAGAATTAACTTTCAAACATCTAAACTTTGATGAAGATGATTGGCTTGAACCCCTTGCATTATGTATGGACATGTGTTATAGACCACGGAGTATTTGATTTTGTGTTTTAAAATTTTAAATTTTAAACTTTGAATCATGTTTTAGAATGTTGAACTTTTAAGTTTGAACTATACTTTAGAACCTTGAATTTAGAATTTTATTTTAAACATTTGAATTTTGACGAGGAAGAACACCTTGAATTTGGCTTGAATATCTTGCATTGTGTTTTAGAAGTTTGAACTTTAAATTGTGTTTTAAATGTTTTAACTTTCATGAGGATAATTAGTTTGGACCCTTTGAATTATGTTTGAGTATTTGGAACCTTGAATTATGTTGTAAATGTCTAAACTTTGACGAGGATAAATGCCTTGGATGGTTTGGATTATGTTTCACAATTTTAAAATTTGAATTGTGTATGGAATATGGAGTTTTCTTTTACATTTTATATGATTTTATCCCATGTAAACATGATATGATTGTGTATTTTCCCCTTCATTAGACTCTATCATATGTTATGAAGGTATAAGTATTTTATAGTATGGAAAAGTGTTTATAAATTAAAAGTATAGGTTAAATAGTCAAAATAGTTCATAGTTTGATTTTTGCAAAAAAAATGCACAAAACCCCTCAACCAAGCAACTTAGCCTCAGAGGGTCTGAGTCGGATCGACTCGTAACGGATCAGACAAAACCCAATCCTATCCGGATCTCTGACCCGGCCAACCTTAGTAATTTTATTCCCCAAGCATATTAGCGCAATCAAATTATTAGATTATATTAAGGAGGTAGATAAGTCATTTGTGTCTATACTTTATAGTTCGAAAATACATAAGTAATCTCGTTGAATACAATTTTATCGAAGTCATAAGTAAGATTTTACAAACCCTAATACGGGATAAACCACTCGTACCAAATCATACATGGTGCCGGTATGTGATACGCAATCGATACACTACATATATCTTTTAAATAGTTAATATCTTATTTTATGCACAACATGCCCTATTAGATAAGTTGGTTGAACGTCTTCGTTGGTTTGATGAGATTTCAAGTGGCCAAAAATAATGCAACTTATGAGATTTGAACGGCTAGCCTCAGCCTTCAACGCGAAACCCTTTAACCAAGGGAGTCACACACAAATTTTTGTTATTTTTTTACTATAATAATATTTATGAAGTAATGTATTATTATTGACACCTAACGATACACAATGGTATATTATGGTACCTATTTACACGCGGAATTTTTCGGAACATCCGATTTCGTTGGATGGATATGCGTATATTTGGCATATTTGTGAATTCCGCGCTTTTTAAGTTTATCAGACGATTTAGGGTTCGGGTACAGGACCTTTCTCCACCAACCGAAGTCGGTGTTAATTTACATCAGATGAGTCCGAATACCCTTGATTAAATTGCTAAAGATCTTTTGTTACCCTCGACAAAAGAAAAGCCCTTTTAGTTTCCTTCAGAGCAGAAATTTGATTATGACCCTTTTTTGTTACCCTCTTATGCGGCCTCACCCTTTTATATTTGGAAGGGAATATGTCGTTTCGAATGACATGTAACTTTTATGATCTCGATGAATTCTTTTCCAAAATTTTCAATTTATTAATACGGACATATACATGATTATGAAAGAACTTTAGGGAATGCAATTTGTAAGGCTTAATCTTGAAAGCGGATATATGTTTATTTTTTTATTTTTTTACAACCCAGGGAAATTTCTTCATGACAAGGACAATTGTTGGAGATTTTCCCATTTCATCTCTTAATTTTCATGGCTTATGAACGTATATATGCATAATTTTAAGAACTTTCGGGTCAATGGTGTAATTTTACGCCAGGAGGGACCTCTATATAATTTTCACGAGGACCGTGACAATCAAAATTTTCATACTCACTTAATTTTACCACATTGTCATAGCATTTTTTCATTGCATAACATCATGAACCCTTTTACATGCTAAAAGGGTATTTTCGTCAAATACATATACATGAAGGGGTATCTATGTAAAATAAACAAAATCCATGGGATTATAGTGCGAGGGAAAGGGGCGCACCCTTCCTCTTACTTGTTCCTTTGACTTGGGCCTTAGAAAGCTCTCCAAGTCTTGCTCTTTCTCTTCCTCTCCAGTCTTCCTCTTCTTTCTCTTTTCTTCCATCTTGGAGTGGTCTCCCTTTTATAGTAGCTCCCACAAGTGGCGGAGGGGGTGGTGAAAATCCCTTGGAGGCTCCTCCGGTGGAATACCAAAAGCTAAGGTAACTTTTCATCTTCCTTGCTTCAATTTTTTTTTTACTGCATCATTTCTCTTTTCCTCTTGTCTTCTTCTTTCTTCTTTTTTTTTTGGGGGGGGGGAGGGGGGGGGCTTTCGGATTGAACAGAGAAGGGAGAACCCCCCTCCGTCGTTGTGCAAGGAACCGGAGGGGGTCCCTCCGGTGGGTCGCAGCCGCGGGGGAGCCCCCCCCCTCCGGTATAGGGACCGGAGGGGGTCTCCCTCCGGGTCCAGCAGTCGTGGGGGAGCCCCCCCCCTCCGGTACAGGGACCGGAGGGGGTCTCCCTCCGGGTCCAGCAGCTGCGGGGGAGCCCCCCCCCCCCTCCGGTACAGGGACCGGAGGGGGTCTCCCTCCGGGTCCAACAGCCACCGGAGCCCCCTCCCCTCCGGTACAACAGTCGCTGGAGGAAAGGAGGGGGGCCTCCGGTCCAATAGCCACCGGAGGGGGAACCCCCTCCGGTCCAAAGGTACCGGAGGGGGTCCCTCCGGGCCTTCCTGTGCGCACGGTCAAGGGGAAAGAGGGAGGCGGAGGAGGCTTAGCCTCGTGGCTATAAAAGGAACCCAACGGAGGGGTTTAAAAAAATTGATTATGTCACCTCAGTACGGCCAAGTGGTTGGCCTTGCCACTGCTGAGTTTTTCTTGTGGTCCCGGAGCACCCCGGTTGACCATCCGGGCATTCGGAAAAAATTATCTTCTTGTGGATAATCCTCACACACGCTTTCAGGTCTAAAATTATATTTTTGACAAGACTGTAAATGCACAATATGCGCATAAAAGTACAAACATCCCTTCTATACATATACATATTTTTTTGCCAAGTTGTCAGAGGGATTTACGACGGAGACAACTCTGTCATTTTAAGGCCGTTTTAGTGACAACATGCTTCATTTTTCTTATTTATAGAACTCTTCTCAAAAAATTTAAGTACCATTTTTGGGTTTCAACAAATACCCCCCACGGGTGGTCCGTCGAGGCCGGAGGCGGAGGCGGGCGATCCGTGCCGTCCCTCTCTCTTTCTTTCCCTTTTTTTGTACCTCTATTTGATATTTCCATAGCAAACTCACATCATGCTATTTCTCGTCTCTGTTCTTTTTTCTCTTGCAGGCTATTCAACATGCCTCGATCTAGAAGAGGTCAAGTTCGTGGGTCTCGGAGTCAGGATGGGCGTTCTGCCCTTATTGCTTCTTCGAGGTTGATGCCGCCTTTGGGGTCGCCACGGGTTACAACAGAGACTCTATTTTCTCTTGACAAGGGGCTGAGTATTGTTACTCCGAGCCCTTTACCCGAGTGGGATCCAGGCGATGGCATGGTTAATTTGTCTTTGATTTTCAGACATGGTGGTTGTATCCGTTACAAATACGAACGCCCCAAGGGTTACCCGAAGCACTACCCTTTGGATGAATTTTTATTTCCTTCATCCAGAACTTCATTCCTGAGGGATGGATGATGGTGACAGTTCCTTGACAGCAGAGCATGTTCAGCTCGAGAGAGCCATTCTTGTGGGTCGTGATAGCCTGCTTGGCTGTTGT
The DNA here is from genome assembly GCA_022559845.1 of Amorphophallus konjac. Lineage (NCBI taxonomy): Eukaryota > Viridiplantae > Streptophyta > Magnoliopsida > Alismatales > Araceae > Amorphophallus > Amorphophallus konjac. Next base: position 211,612,479 of record CM040117.1, on the reverse strand, counting down.
GGAGTTTCTTTTCCCAGCTTCCCCATGGGCCTTGTTTGCCAGGTTCAGTTTCCTGCCATTACTCAGCTAGGCTTTTTCAGTTCCGAGATTGGATGTCCAGTTCAGGATCGGGCCTTCTCAGCTGCTGCTTGGGATTTGGGTGGAAAACACCGGACGGTGTCAGATTCTTGTCTAGGCCTCTTCTTGGCTCCATCCGGCACTCGGTTTGCCTCAGAGGGGTATGATAAGCTTTGTCTTCTAGACAAACTTATGTGTGGTTCTGCGCCCAGTTGGTATGGTAGATGGGCGGTTATTCCTTCCCACAGATTTCATTTGGGGGCCACAGAATGGCTCATGGGCATCCTTCATCATTACAGTCAGCTGCTGGAGCTTGTGGGCATTCGCCATGCTGTGACTGCTGCCTTATATCGCTACCCTTGCTATAGTGGGCTTCTACAGGCATTGGCGGAGAGATTCAATCATCGATTTAATACTTTTGCTACAGCAGAGGGTGAAACCGCTTTGGATTTATGGAGTTTTTACAGAATTTCGGGACTTCCCATTTCGGGACGGCCCTATGAGGAGGTGTGCCTTGACGACCTCCACAGGAACTACTCCACGGGTATAGGTGAATATGGACTCCCCCTGAGCTTCAGGTACTTGATGAAAGTTTGGCGGGATCTGGCCCGCTTTGGTAAAAGGAAGGCACCCTCAGCTTCTGCCGGCGTCGTGCAAGTTAGTTCGAATGCTTGGGTCTAATTTTTCTATAATGGACCATTCTGCTTTCATGAGCGATTTGCCGAGGATGACAGACCTTTAAGTGAACACCATCAGCTGATTCTGCCTTCACAGGAAAACAGACACTATTTGTTCGCACCTGAAAATGAGGGGTGGAATCCCCGACGGCTGCCGGATCAGACTTATCTTGCAGCCTATCTTGTTTACTGGTGGGCTACTTTTATTGTGTCATATGGCGAGGAGGGCCTGATACGGCCTGAGATTATTTACCCAGCGTGTCTGCTCGCGGATGGTCATAAATTGGCAATCGCTCCCGCTGCATTGGCGAATATTTATCATGGATTGGGGAACTTGACAGCACATAGCTCTCCTAGAGACAGAAGTGTTTACATGGCCACACATTATCTGAGCGCATGGGCTGGACTTTTGCTACCCTCATTATGCCAGAGTGTGCCAATTGAAAACCCTGCGGCGCCATTGATATTTCTTTTCCGAAATCGGCCAGATTAGCATCAGCATGAGCATTTATTAGCAACACGGAGGATGCTTTCCTTTGTGCCTGTGCAGGGGAATGAGGGTCTTCAGTTTGCTTGTAGCTCTTATGACTTCCGACCATTTGCTGTTGAAGGTTGGGACAGGGTATCTTACGGCCTTCCTTATCATCAGTCCACTAGCTCGACTTTTTATGAAAACTGGCTATATTGTATTAGGCCAAGCATGCTTGTATTCAGGAAGGGCAGCACGACCATTCTAGAGCCATACTATCCTTACCATTTTTCACGGAATTTTGGCTATGACCAGTCAGTGCCTCCAAATGCAGACTTTGGCATAGATTGCAGGCTTTGCAGGGGCCATGACACCCACCTTGTTGCAGGGAGTTGGTGGGATTATTTTTTCCGAGATGGTGCTGCTGAGCAGTGTCCCCTCCCCGAGGCAAGGCGAGTTGGCCGGATTGACATCTATTATGCACGCTGGTGGTTTAAGCATAGCAATGTTTTCTGACAACTCCCATAAAAGATAAGGGAAGCTGAAGAGGCTCGACTGGGCAGTACTGATCTACCACCATTAATTGTGGAGAATTCAGTGTTTCATACCCAATTTTCAAAAATTGCAAAGGCGGTGAGGGACTTTCGCCTACAGTGGGAGGCTCAGAACGGGGCCATTACCATAGACCTTCGACCATATGCGGGGGAAATTAAACCCTTGAGGCGCCCGCCAGCTACTACTTCAGGGCAAGGTGAGGCCTCGGCAGATCAACGAATGTATTTTTGGTGGGCACACTTCTTGTCGGATTGTGGTTATCCTCAGACTGCACCAATGGATACTCCTCTTCATCCTGAAGGCTTTACCAATGACTTGTGACCGAAGTGGGAGAGACACCTGATCGGGTCTATCACCCGCATCGGGCCCTTTGAGTATGCCACCCTTGTTGAAAATGGCACTACCCTTGGCGATCTCTGGGAAGGTGGTAGGTTTACGACCCGAGCAAGTGGTGTTGCAGCCTTCCTTTTCGCTAGCCCTGAATGGTATGTGGTTCAATCCTTTTACTTTTTACCTATCTGTGTACATGCCATTTACCTCTCTCTTACATGCTTCTTCTCTTTGTTTCGCAGAGAGCTATATAGCTGCCAAAGATATGCCACATAAGGGGAAGAAAGCTTCAAATCCCCATAAGGGGGCCCATCTTAGTAAAACGAGGGCGGCCACACTCGTGCTTGCCGCACCCGCTCTAGAGGAGGAGCTTCAGAGGAGTGGCCGGGTAATATCCCTCTTTTGTTTCTCCTTCTCTCCTCTGAGATGTGTCACTTATATTTTTTTTGCCTCCCCCTTTTTTTTACCCCAGGCCCCTCAGGTGCTAGGGAGGAGGGTGGTATTCCGGCTACAAATATTCTCCTTTCGCCATGGCTAGAGGATACCGGGGAAGATGGGGAGCTCCAAAATGATGATTACAACCCCGTATCAGGCGCCTCACCCCCTTTCTCCCATAGAGGGATCGACGACAGCATACCTATAGGTATGGTGCTTCTCCCAACTATGATGAGCAATAAAGCAATAATCTTATTCCCTTGCTAAAGATGTCCTCCCCTTTATTTCTTTTCCTTTCAGAAGAAAATTTTGAGGAATGATGAGCCAACATTCCTTCAGCACGGGAGCAAGGACCAAGCACAGGTCCAGCCTCCTTTAGTAAAATCTTCTTAATTTCCATATCTGATCCTTTTATTGATAAAGAGAGAACTTTCACTTAGCAGTGATCATTTCAGGTTTCTCAGCTGAGGATTCAGTGATCTCTATGCAAGAATTTACTGCCCTCTTAGATTCTAGCCTGAATGCAGATCTATTAGAGTTTTCTATAAGCCTGACTACTGATCGGGGTCTGGTGACCCAATATTCTCAAGAGCTGTTAGCCGAAATACGCAGGGAAAAGACTCAATCCCTGAGGCCGGAGTATTGGATGAAGCTATCCATGCTGTTGGTATGTACTTCTGGTTTTAGCCCCTCGAGTTATTTTGCCTTGCTGAGATGATCGCATGAATCTCATCGCCGTCTTGCTTTATGCAGCGAATGATCCCTTGGCCTTAAGCCGCTTGGATACTTTAGAGAAAAATAGAGGACATACCTCTCCCCCAGATCCAATTGAAGGCGCCTCCCAGGCTGGTGTTGGGGCTGATGGAAATCAAAGCCTCGAGATGAGAGGTGATGGCCTTTTGGAAGAGACCCCATCCCTAAAGGGGAGGGGTTTCAAAAGAGACATGACCGCTTCTCCTTCAGCTTCAGGATCTACCATGCCGCTTTCTGATGGGGAGGAAGACGTCGGGTTACTAGGTCATCATGCTCTTTACATTTCTCTGCTTGTTCTTTTAGTGGCTTCTATTGTGCTGGACTGATTTTCATAATTCCTTTTTTTTAGAGAAACTTGTCGACGTACATGTGTCTCGAGGTGTCCCAGCGGTGGAGGAGTCTGCCTCTTATCCGCCTGATGCGGGTAAGAATGATGAACTAGTTCAGGATTAAAGGGGTCCACCCTCTTTTGCATGCGCCCTTTTCATATCGATGCATGTTAAGGCATTTACATGTACTTGCCTGATCATATCCTTGTACTTACTTCAGATACTGATAGGCTTGACACAAGAGATCCGCCGACCTGTTAAGCCCTTGATGGAGGCGTTATAGGAGGGGATGAACCTGCTCCTATCCCGGAAGACCAAATGACAGAGGTTTCCCTTTCACGAGGTAAGGCTAAGATACTTTCGACCTCTAGAAAAAGATCTCCAGACGCCTCTATTGTGAATAACATCGTGACTTATGTACCCTTCCCTATTTTTTTGTTGCAGCCCTAGAGGGAGACGCTCATCCTATCCCCGGGAGCAATGGAGGAGATTTGTTGTTCGGACTTGACTTTCCATCTCATGAGATTGACTGGCCTGATGGTCCTCAGCCTAAGGCTTTTGTGGGGGCTGAAATGATGGTGGTGGCACTCATGAGTGGAGCTCGAGCCTTATTTCAAGGGGGGAGCCTCCCTCCCATGGAGTCTGTGCGAGACACTCTTCGTACCGGCACACGGGGCTATCATGCATTGGGGTTGCCCAGGGAACCCTGGATGGCAACTGTGGATGATATTTGGGCAGATTCAGCGCCTGCACACGGCCTCGTTGTGGGAGACTCACAGGCTGAAAATACAAGAGTTAGAAGCTGAAGCTTGCACTATATCCAGCGAGATGGAGAAGTTGCATTCCCAGGCTGAACAAATCCGGGAGCGTCGGACTACTCTTGAGGTAGCGGCAGCTGAGGACAAGAGTCAGGCTACCTCACTCTGGGAGACAGTGAGTAGCATTTTACAGCGGATTGAAGAGCTAGAGGAGGCAGCAGAATCAAATTTCGAAATGGCTCGAAAGCTGCAGGCTGAGGAGGACTCCCTTGTGTCTGAATGCCAAGCGATGCAGGAAGCGATTGCAGCGAAGTAGAACACTATTGGGGACTTATTGAAAAAGAGACCCCGTGGTGTTTGAGATTGTCTTTTCTCATTACACTTCTTTTCACTCTTTCCTTTTTAGATCTTTTGCTTCTGTAGTTACTCCGAGGGTCTGTCTCGGACTTCCATTTTGTAAATGAATAAAAACATGACTTCAGGATCAAAGACTTCAATGAGGTATTATCATGATACCCCTTTTTCTTTCTCTTCTCTCTCCTCTCTCCTCTCTTTTTTTTTCTTTTTTTTGTTTACTAGTCGTAGTGCCCTCTCGGGTTTTCGTGCTGAGGGGTTACCCATTTTTGCCTGAGATGCCCTTTCGGATTTTCACCTCTGCCGGGTTTTGACCTTTTTGCCCTTGAGCAGCCAGAAATCTGACTACTTAAGTCCATCGGGGCACCTCTATTTTAAGCCCCCCTCTTTTTTTCTTTATCTTCTTTTTTTTTACCAAATAAGGAGATTGAAAGCCTGAAGAACTTAGACTTTAAGGCTGACCACGGGAATTGGAAAGCCAATTGGGGATTTAGCATTTGAGGGGATGACCAAGAGATTGGACAATCAAAACTTGGAATTTGGGATTCGGGGGGCCGACCAATGAAATTGGAAAGCCGAACTTGGAATTTGGGATTTTGGGGGCCGACCAATGAAATTGGAAGGCCGAACTTGGAATTTAGGATTTTGGGGGTCGACCAATGAAATTGGAAGGCCGGACTTGGAATTTGAGATTTTGGGTGGCTGACCAATGAGATTGGAAAGCCGAACTTGGAATTTAGGATTTTGGGTGGCTGACCAATGAGATTGGAAAGCTGAAACTTGGAATTTGGGATTTTGGGGGGGGCCGACCAATGAAATTGGAAGGCTGAACTTGGAATTTGGGATTTAAAGGCCGACCAACTATGTTGGCGAGCCAGAACTTGAAATTTGAAATTTGGCACAGTGGGACATGAACGAGAACTATTCAAAGCATCTGTGACTTTTGAGTTTTTTCTTGGGGGGAACTCCCCTATCCTTCCTTACTCTCCTACGGAGGAGGGCAAACCTTGTGCAATTTGTTGCTGAAATTCATGCTCGGGAGCATAGTATAATTTCAAGTGTTTTCCATTTAATGGTGGAAAGGAGTTCTCCCCTTAATGGTCGACGACCTTATAAGGGCCTCCTTCATAGACTTTGGCGACGATATATGGCCCCCGCCAATTTGGTTGTAATTTGCCGCTGGATCTTCCAACCATGACCTCCCTTTCTTTGATCATAACAAGGTCCCCTTTCTTGAACGCCCTTTACTTCACAAGCTTATCATAAGCCCGGGTCATTCGAGCCTGGTAGGCCTGCAAGTGTTTGTAAGCTCCTAATCTCTTGCCTTCTAAGTCAGAGAGTTCTTCAAGTCTTCTTTGTATTTCCTCTCATTCTTGGGTTTGGAGCCCATTATGTAGGGCTACCCGATAAGAAGACATCTCAACTTCAACCGGTACAATGACCTCTGCCCCGTATACAAGAGAGAATGGAGAACAACCGGTGGGGGTTTTGTAAACTGTTCGGTATGCTCAAAGGGCTTCATGTATCTTCTCGCCCCAGTCCCTCCTGTGGCTGCCAACAATTTTGGCTAATAATTTGCACTGGTCTTGTTAAAGGCTTCGGCCAAGCCGTTTGCTTGAGGATTGTAGACCGTGGAGGCTCTCCAATCAATATGGAATTTTGCCGTCAATTGATAAATGGTCCTATTTTTGAATGGTGTGCCATTCTCTGACATGATCTGACAAGGAGTGCCAAATCGATATATAATATAGTGCTTTACGAATTGAGCGACGGCTTCCCCTGTGACTTCCCGCAAGGGTACGGCCTCAGCCCACCGGGAAAAGTAGTCTGTTGCATCCAGAATGTACTTGTGGCCTTTCGTAGATGGTGGAAAGGGTCCCACAATGTCCATTCCCCATTCAGTGAAGGGCCAGGTAGGGGCTGTGGGATGTAGCATGTTAGGAGGCCTCTTAGGCACGGGACCAAAGGCTTGGCATTGGTGACACGTACGGGCGTAGCGGCTACAATCCACGTACATAGTGGGCCAGTAAAAGCCTTTCAATTTTATATTGATCTTCATCTTATCTCCAGCTTGATGGGCGCCGCAGAGCCCTGAATGGACCTCACGCATTATTATCTTGGCCTCTTTAGACGAAAGGCAGCGAAGGAGGACATACTTGTCTTTTTCATGGACAAGTCTATAAAGTTGGTCGCCTATCAATTGGTAGGATGCCGCTTTTCGCAACAACTGAACCCTCTGAGCCCGATCTGCGGGGAGGCGACCACATTTTATATCGATAATCGGTTGATGCCAATCTAGTTCTTCTTATTGAGCAGGGTCATTTTCCTCAATCACATGTATCTCCGGGGTGGAGGAATTAATGTCTTCATCGAGGACACTTGGCATTAGTTTCCGATGTCTAACAGTTATGTCCATTTCGCCTTCAGGTTGGAGTTTTATGGCTGACGCTAATTTTGCCAGGGCGTCGGCCTGCGAATTTCTTCCTCTAGGAACATGTCCTATCTCAAACAAGTAGAATTTTTCTTTCAGCCTCATTACCATATCATGGTAAGGTAGTAGCTCTCTCTTTCGGACTTCATAGTCACCCAATACTTGTCGTATGACGAGCTGTGAGTTGCCATAGACCTTAATGCATTTGACTTCCATTTCTAAAGCAAGCTGGAGCCCTATGATTAGCGCATCATATTCTGCTTCATTATTTTTCAAAGGTTTCATGAGGGAACATGAATTATGAAGAATCCCTCTTTGAGGAGTGACTAAGACAATGCCAGTTCCTGAAGTGAGGGTAGTTACCCCATCAGTCTTCTTAATTGTCCGGGAGGCACCATCAAAATAGAGTTCCCAGCACGACATATCAATGACCAGAGATTGCTCCATCTTTTGCATTGAACTGCCCTCGATATGTTCTTCTACTCCCGATTGGGATAGAAGTGTCTCTTCATCGGGCACTTCAGTGTTAAGTGGAGAATCAGCCGGAACAGGACGTGCCGCCAAGAACTCTGCCATTCCTTGTCCTTTGATTGCTTTCTGGGAGACAAAAGTTATGTCGAACTCCATAAGGAGTAATGCCCATTTTCCCAGTCGTCCTGACAACACTAGCTGCTTAAGAAGGAACTTGAGCGGGTCCTGCCTTGAAATTAATTCCACTTGGTGGGACAGGAGGTAATGCCTTGACTTTTTAACGGCAAACACCAGTGCCAGACATACTTTCTCCATTGGAGAATAACGATGTTCGGGGCCAACCAGTTTTCTTCTCAAGTAATACAATGGTTGTTCTTTGCCTTCTTCATTTACTTGTGCGAGCAATGCTCCCAATGAGGAGTCCATGGCAGCAATAAAAAGAATGAGGGGCTTTCCCTTGACGGGTGCTCCGAGCACTGGGGGAGTAAGGAGGTATTCTTTGATCTTCTCAAATGCTTGCTGGCATTCCTGATCCCATATAAATGGGGCACCCTTTTTCATCAATTTGCCAAATGGCGCACACCTCCCAGAGATGTTGGATATAAAACACCTGATGTAGGCTAACCTTCCCTGAAGTGACCGAAGTTCTTTAATATTCTTAGGTGGGGGCAATTCCTGGATTGCTTTAATTTTATCAGGATCGATTTCTATCCCCCGATATCTGACAACAAAGCCGAGGAACTTGCCACTTGAAACCCCGAATGCGCATTTCATGGGATTCATCTTGAGTTTGTACTGGCGGAGTCTGTCAAAAACATGACGTAAATCATCTAAGTGATCTTCGCGCTTGCGGGTTTTTACGACGAGGTCGTCAACATAGCACTCGACCAGGTCGTGTAGCATTTCATCAAAAATCTTTATCATAGCCCTTTGATAGGTGGCCCCGGCATTCTTCAACCCGAAGGGCATTCTTTTGTAGTTGAAAATTCCTTTTGGGGACCGGAATGCCGTATGACCTTTATCTTTGACCGCCATATGTATTTGATTGTAGCCGGAGGATCCGTCCATGAAGGACATAGCTTCATGTCCCGTGGTCATGTCCACCATGGTTTCTATAATTGGAACATGGAAATCATCTTTTGGGCAAGCCTTATTCAGATCTCTAAAATCAATGCAAACTCGGACTTGGCCATTTTTCTTTTTTATTGGGACTTTGTTGGCGAGCCAAATTGGGTAGAGACATGGCTCTATAAAGTCCACTTCGAGGAGTTTGTCCACTTCAGCGTTCACTTTTAACTCCAGCTCGTGGCGCATGCGTCTCTGAGCTTGCTTGACCGGTTTAGCAGTGGGCAATATGGCTAGTTCATGTTCAGCCACCGAGGGCTCCAGCCCAGGCATCTCTTTGTAAGTCCAAGCAAAATAATCTTTGTACTCGAATAGGAATTGTTTGTAAGCTTGTCTTTCTGACTCTGTAAGAAGGACGCTAATGAAGATTGGTTGGGGTTCATTAGTATCCCCGAGGTTAAGTTCAATTAACTCATCAACCGTCGCTTGCCCACCATCTTCAAGTTCCTGTGGGGCGGGTTGTATGTTTATGAAGCTTTCATCCTCTTCTGACTCGACGGCATAAACATCGTAGCCACTTGAGTCGCCGATTCTAGTAACTTGAGGCCTTACAGAGCTTTCGTCATGGTCAAGCACTTGTTGCTCATTTGTAGGTCGGGGACTCCGAGGGGGAGGCAATAACCCGATAGTGTTGACAGAATAGTGAATCTTAAGGCTGGGCTTCCAACACGGAGGGTTGCTCTTGGTTTCACTTGCAATAAACTTGGGCAGTGTAGATGCAGCTTCAATGAGGACTTTTTTGTTGGAAGGCCTAGACTGATCCCAAGAATGTGGCTGTGGGGGAAAAACCTAATGTTGTTTTATCTTGATAACTCCCTGTTGTATTAAATCCTCAAGTTGATCCTTGAGGAGATAACAGTCTTCTGTACCATGTCCTGCCATTCGATGGTATCGACAGAAGCTGGAGCTCTTGGCTTCACTGGCTCTAGACGACCAGCGAACCGGAGGGAGCTGGATAAGACCCCAAGCCAAACAAAAGTCAAACAACGGCTCAGTATGAGTCTTGACAAATGAGTATGGAGTTTCCATCCGCTGCGCCAAACTCATCACCGGCGTTGTGCCTTTGGATTCCGTAGGTGGTTGGTTTGCTCTGGTTCCCTGAGACCAGGTCTCATTTATTGGGCGCTGGGAATAAGTGTGGACTTTTGAAGGAAAAGTGAGATGTCTAAGTAGAACATCACGTTCACGTAACAACTCTTGTACAAAAGCTTTTAACGCATGGTTCTCTTGTCTCAACAACTTAATTGCATCAGCAGGGTCCCTTACTGTTTAGTGACAAGAACATTAGCGTCATTCAGTATGGGGCGTTCTGCTTCTGTGATGTCTAGCCCGGCCAACTGACTCAAGGCTTCGAGTCTAGCTTCCCCGGGTACTTGACAAGCGGGTTGTAAGACAATAACCTCTTCATTACCAAGGCCATTGTTCAAGCCATCGACCTCTGGAACTTTCGGTCTAAGGTCTCCTTGTTTTTCAACTACGCAGAGGACATCCCCTTGTGTGGAGTTGGACTTGTCGGAGGTGGGTGGCGCCCCTATTGTATTTACAGCATAAAAGACTTGAAAGTCTGGCTCGGGGTGATAGCCCAGGCCTCTTCGGTCATTCTTGGAGAAGGGGGGTTGCCCCCTGACTTGCGGAGGGCACCACAGCTGTTGAAAGTAACTTCTGCGGGAGGCTTTCTGCATTTGCGGAATCTTTTGCTTGTGACACATTTCTTTAATGTATTTTGGCATATCATGCATTTCTTGGATAGGCTCCAGAGCGTTTTCAGGCGGTTTTCTCCAGCCGAAGTCGTCATCTGTGGGGGCATGAGGCACCATATCTCTCTTATAAAAGATAATGGGCTTGCAATGCTCATTATTTCCCTTTTTGCCTTTTCTTTGATATGTAACGATGAATGTCTTTAAAGCCTCCACTCCATACTCTTCTCTTGGAGCAACCAATTGCATGCAGGCAAGGGGCAACATAATGCTCTTGTCTATCGTTTGGTTAATAAGGTTGGCCTCGAAATTGATCTCCCGCCTCTCGGGTTGAGTTGGCTTGGCGGTGGGGGCGTTTGCTTGCAGGCTCAGCCGATGTATCCTGGCGAGTTCTTCATTTACGACAAAAAGTTCTTCTTCCTCATCATCTTCTTCAAACATCTTTTGTTTTCTCTTACCTTTGACGTCGACTGGGGGCTCGATAGTCAGTTCCCCAAAATATAACTGGACATCAGTTATGTTACATTCATTTGGTCGAAAAAGATACCTATCGGTAAAAACTATGTGTTGCTCACCGCCCCTTGCATATTTGATACATTGATGTAGAGTCGAGGGGACGACCCAGTTTTCATAAAGCCATGGCTTGCCAAGCAAGGCTTTATATGAGGTATCAGCATTAATAATGTAGAGAGTAGTTTTGGTGACAAACATGTCCATTGTTACTTCCACGTCCACTTTCCCCAGTGCATCTTCAGAATTTTGATTGAATCCCGAGATTTTTACATCATACACCCTTTGCAAATAAGGCATGAGAAACATAGACTTGAAAGTCTTGAGAGGCATTATGTTGACAGAAGTGCCAGGGTCAACAAGGATCCGATTCAACTCACACCCATTGATTTTTCCTTGCATATACAACGGACGATTGTGACATGGGGACGACAGTAGCATGTCCTAGTCAGAGAAGGTAACTGTTGCAGCCAAAGCCTCATGTGCTTGTGTTTGAATTTCGGCTGCATGAGCCTCATAGACTTCAGGTTCTTGGAGGACTTGATAAGGGCCTCCCGCAATTCTTTACTCCAAGCAATGGCCTCCCATATGGTAACATAGGTTGGCATCCTTTTCATATGCTGGATGATCTTACGATTAGCCCTAGCCCGAGCCTGATCCAATGGGGGAATTAGCTCTGCCAGAGGCTTAGGCTGATAGGGGAGCTTTTGGGTCGACTCTGACTTTTCCTGGTCATTTGTTTCTTCTTGGAACAATGGGGCCAAAGATTCTTCGTCAGGTGATAGGGACTCCCGATTGTCCTTGCGTGAAGGGCCCACCTGAGCTGAATCAGGGGGTTGCTCTTGGGAAAGAGAGTTAGCCGGGTTTTTCTTTTCACTTGTCGGCGGATTAGATGAGGCGGTACTGGAGCTCTCCTGATTAGTCAGCTTAACGGGCTCCTCATCCTCATCTGAAGGGTCGAAAATGAACGTACTGGCCCGCACTTGACCTCAAGGGGCTCATTGGGCTCTTCTCCTCGAAAGATGATCACCCTCTGAGGGTTGGGACTCTACCCATTAGAGGATATGGACTGTCTACCCCGCCCGCATCCGCGGCCTCGGCCACGACCGCGGTTCCAGATTTCTGCATTGCGACGGCGGTAGGTGGCCATAGTGATCCTGCTCCCGAGGCAGGGGTAGTAACAGTACCTTCATTTAACCCCGCAAATTTTCTGGTGGGGGGATTGACACCATATGACATGAGAAGCTTTTTAACATTTCTTCTAACTTCTCTATGGTGAGTTCTTCATCTTTATAGAAGACAGAGAGTTCCTCTGGAATAGAGAGCTCCTCGCCTTCCTAGGCTCGCTTGAGCATTTGTTGGAGCCAGCTCTTGAGCCGAGTTTTGCGTTCCAATTCTTCCCATGGGATGTACTTATCTAGTGGGACGGGCCCAGTTGGGAGAGAAGGTACATACTCTTCCAATTCCTCAATCAACTTTTGTAACTTCTGTAGAGGACTTAACTCTTGGGTGCTTCCATGGTTTCGCCTGCTCGGCTTGCTTCTCAACCTTCTTTTCAAGTTCTTCCTCCTCTTCTTTTCCTGCTTCTTTGCTCGCGCCAACGCCTCTTGGGACAGGGCCGCTTTTCTTGTAGATGCCTGGGGGCGGCCTTGGTTTTTGAACTCTCAGCATAAGTCTTCCCCTTAGATGGCTTTAACGGGGAATTCCTCCTTGGGGTTACAGTAACCCAGTCACCCTCTGGCTCATGAATTTGAAAGGTTGCGTTGATTGCCTTTTCAACAATTTCAGGAGGAAACTCTTGAAATTCGGCCACAAAGGAGCCAAAATCATGAAGGAGGTCAGAGCCTCCAACGACTTGCTGACTATCAGGCTGGGGGGCCACTTCGTAAGTCCGCAACTCAGCCTTGTTGTCTTGTCTTCTCTCAACCGCTAGGGCAGCATTCAGCGATTGGGAAGTGTTTTGGCATGCTTGCTTAGGCTTCGTCATGAGTTCCAGTTGCTGGGCCAGGTATGACTATTCTGGTATCATCCTGCCAACAACCTTTAGTGCCTTGCCCTTCTGATTTAGCTGAGGTGAGGACTGATACAGCCCACTCACAGTTGCAGCGAGTGGGGGCTGGATCATGATCTTAGGGCCTAAATTAGAGCCCCTGGGGTGAGGCTTGGCCTTTTTCGCCCCGGTGGCTGCTGTTTTATACTATTCAGTCCTCAAGGTCGGCCCAGAGGTTTGCCTGATGAGCAATGCTTCATTTATCCTAGGAGAGACGATAGTCCCTTTGGTGGAAGTACATGGACCGGCCCTTCGGGGATGCTCCTAGCTCATAACATTCCCCTGAGTACTATTTTTATACGGGCCTACGACCCGCTGCCCAGGGAGGGCTCGGCCTTTAAGATGAACACCTTGGTCATCATCTTTCTTGTCTGAGACAAGGAGGTCCTGCTCCAAATGAGAAGAGTCAGGGTGCGGTGAATCACGCACTAGAATCTCCTTTCCACCAAATAAAATGTCCAGCAACTTTTTAGTTTCTTCTTTCGAGGGAGGCAAGGATTCCAGGTCCTGCCAGGGTCGCCACTCGAGGCGCTTTTCGAGGATTTGTCTGAGCTGGTCCGACCTCGGAGTCCGCAATGTGGAAGCCTTATGAGGGGTTGATGCTTGTATCACATTTACTGAAAATGGCGATTGTCCCCATGGGGAGCGCATGGGAGGACTTCGGGAGCCATCGATTTTTATAATTTGCCTGGTAATGAGATCCTCGGCTATATCTTTGAAGGTGGAACAGTCATAAATGATATGTCCCATGGCACGGTGATATAAGCAAAAACCATGCCGATGTGTCATACCGGGCACCAGATTACTGTCCGGTTTGGGAAACTGTATTAGCCCCTCCCTTTGGCAGATCTTGAAGATCTCCAGAGTTTTGTATTGGGGAAAGGAGTATAGCTTCTCTGGAGTCTCTTTGACAGCGAACCTATTGATTCTCAGGACAACCATCCACCAGTCCTTGGTCGCCGTCTGGGCTCCACCGTGGCTTCTGAATGCGAGGAAGTCCGAGCGGACTCTCCAGTCGAAGGTGTCGGGGACAGGGCCATCAGCCTGTCATCTATGCACCTCATTATTTGTAGCAGATCCTCTTGATTATGCCGTAGATGCCTGACTTCATGCCGGAGTTTGCGGACAGCCTTCCGAATGGTGAGGCATTCGGACATTAAGAAGTAGCCCCCTCCCAAAGTGGCACCTTGAGGAGGGGGGTCTGTGTCCAGACCATCTGCCGGGTCCTTCACTTGACTTTTCCCAGGGATCTATGTACGACATTTACTGAAAAGTGCGTATCTTGATGGACACGCGGCCAGGGTGAATGCCTCCTACTGTTAATGTCATCAAAAATTCGCTCGGCGGCCTCATGAAGCCTTTTTCTCACCATACTTTCTCCTTGAATATCAATTTCTCCTCTCTGAATGAGGGTCTCGATGCAATCTTGTAATTCTTCGCATTCTTTGGTGGGGTGCGATATTATGGCATGGAACTTGCAATATCTTGGGTGAGCCTTCTCGACCTCAGTATAAGTAGGAGGTGGGTAGTGTACCATAATGCGCTCCTGGTCTAGAAGGGCCTCAAATATCTTTTCAGTGTTTTCTTTAGGAAAGGAACATGCATGAGAAGGCCTCCAGCCCGGGTACCACAGGGTGGGCTTCGTCCCACTGGGACCTGCTTCTTCTCCCTGGATCAGGAAATGTAAAGGCTGCCACTTGATAAATTTCCCGGGTTGGCCGATGGCTAATAACATTAGCCGACCGGGCCGCTCGCTCCCAGGTATGGTGTTGAGGAGGGTCGACCCGAGTCCCTTTCATTGTGATGAGCTGATTTTGTATCATCTTCTCCAGCTCATCTTTGAAAACATAACAATTTTCAATAGTATGTCCCAATAAACGATGGTACAAACAGTAATTGGGATCATCTGTTTTACCAACTTCTTCTGGCTTTTTAGGCTCTGGCAAAGTTATCAATTTGTTTTTCGTGCAGAGGTTGAAGAGTTTGCCGGTGTGCTCCTTCTTAAAAGAGTAAGGAGTCTTCATGCGCTCGGCCAACTTTGTGGTCGGTGCCCTTTTTTCTGACCTCTTGCTGGAGTCGCTCGGCGATGCTTGATCGGCTTCAGTAGTCGGGGAGAAATCCACTGCATTTGCTTCTTTTCCCGCAGCGGGTCGCTCTTTAGATGTCTTATGCTTTGAAGGAATGAAGGTGGGATTATCAATGAAGAACATTTCGATCTCCGCGACCGCCGAATTTAGTTGGTCAAACCCTTTGACATTTACCCCCAGAAGTCGCTCACTGACCTCGGGGGAAAGTCCTCTTCGGCATATGGTGATGGCATCCTCCTGCACCGGGGGATTGTCGCATCTCATGCTAAGGTCCCTCCAACATGTAATGAAGTCGAGAGACATTTCGCCCCTCTTCTACTTAAGCGAGCAGAGCTCAACGAGGGACACTTCCCTTTCAACTAATTAGAACCGATCAATGAATTTCTTTTGTAAATCAGCCCAGTCGGCGACGGAGTTGGGCTTCAATCTCGAGTACCATTGAAAGGCACTCCCAGTGAGAGAAGTTGCAAAGTAGCGGAGGAGATAAGACTCCTCGATGGTGAGGTCACCCATGGCTGTGACATAATAGGCGAGGTTCTCGTGCGGCGATCCCTGCCCATTAAACTTTTACAATTTCGGCGCCTTCGGGCAGTCCGGAGGGAGTTTCTTGAATTGGTGGTGTAAAGGATAGGGCACACTGTACAGGTCGACAGTGGCAGTACCCTCGCCACGTTGGGCGAACTTATCCTCAATTATCTTTTCTATCATCCGACGTTGGGCGATGGTCTCCTCCACCCCCATGACCTGATAAGATTGAGCATTGGGCATCCCTCTGAGTGGCTCGTCCCCTGCTGTCGCCGCACACGTCAGGAGGGTGAGCGCCCTGTCGATTAGGCGATAGCGGGATTGTATACTTGTTGCTCCCGTCGGGGCTCTTGATTCGGCATCGGTGTTTGAGGCCTTTGAGCATTTATATTCATTTGTCTCTTCATTTCCAGCATGAGATTGGTCATCTCTATGTGCCAACGTTGCATTGTTTCGAACTTGGCATCGTCAGACATTGCTTGGAAGGCGGCCTTTGTTGGTGGCTCAAATGCTGGGTTGAAGTTCACACCACTGCCGGGGAGAACCGCCCCTTCGTGGATGCTCACTACCTCGTCAGGGTCTGCTCCCTCTGGGGGTACATTCTCTCCTTGATTTTGCCATTGGTTTTGAGCGGGCACCTGGTGTTGGCCTTGGGAGGAAGTTCCTGCTTGACCGCTAGACTGGCCTTGGAAGTTTCTTCTGGCGGCATTCCTAGTGTTAAGGTAGACCGCGTCCACTGCCAAATTGGGATCATTTGGGCCACCATGTTCATTTACATTGGCAGGGATGCCAGTTGATTCCATAGGTTCCCTGCCTGAGACGTAGCAAGTGTAAATCTTCATGTTGGCACCTGCTTCTGACATTTGTACCACCCTACGCCTTTTAGGTGGTTGAGCTATGGGGCGGGGTGGTGCCCCCAACCTGTCGAAGACAGAAGGTCGTGGTGGCGCATCTTCCGCCAGTCTATCAAAGACTGAGACTCGCGCCGGCGGCGCCTGAGCGCGGGAGGTCTTCTGAACTCGGATGTGATCCGAGCCTTGGGGAGCAACATTGGGTTTGCGATAACCCCCTTTCCTTTTCTGGCCCCGCGAAAGCGGGGTTTTGACATCTGAAGATGTTGTTGTTGGTTGAGCTTGCATTCGCCCGGGCCTGGCGGCCCTAGCTTGTTTAATTGCACGGGCCTCCTGCTTGGTGACCCAAACTTGCTTCATCTTCTGGGGTGTCGCTCAATTACTTTACCCCCGCTTGAAGGCTTCTTTTTGAAGTCCGCGCATCCTCGCGTACCTTGTGAAGAAGCAAGAAGCAGTTGGAAGTCGATATAGTCGGGACGTGATTGACCCGTGGCGTGATTGGCCCTCCGCTGTCAAGACGAACGCGGAGGTCGCCGATCAGTATGGTTTTACCAGACCTTGAAGTAGCTGCAGTCGGCTTCCTATTTTGGTGGTGACGACATTGCCCCCATTTGGTAGGGACAGTGTCGGCCGAAATGACATGGACCGAGAAGACTCGGCCCTGAGTAGGTCGGGAGTTGCTGACCCCAGTGGCAATAGGGGTTGTCGCAGTGCAAACGACCGGACAAGCCTGAGCGGCTGGGATCACTCCCAAAAAGAAGGGGGACCCAACCACAGCAGGAAAATCCCCAAACACAATTGGGGTGGCGAGATACCCATACTTGACATGGGTGGCGATGACCAAGGGACCGTAGGTGACAGCAGCCATTGAGCTTTAGCAGAGAAGGTCAAAAATTCACCTTTACGTCTCGGCGGTGTATCCTCCCTTTGCTCCTCGCGCTCCTGTATGGAAGAAAGAGTGGTATTAGGACCTTTTGTAATGGCATAAAAAGCTTTGGCATTAAAGATGAAAGGCGGGAAAGGTCCCACCGGGCGTGCCAGTCTGTTTACACACGAAATTTTTCAGAACATCCGATTTCGTTGGATGGATATGCGTATATTTGGCATATTTGTGAATTTCGTGCTTTTTAAGTTTATCAGACGATTTAGGGTTCAGATATAGGACCTTTTCCCACCGACCGAAGTCGGCGTTAATTTACTTCGGATGAGTCCGAATACCCTTGATTAAATTACTAAAGATCTTTTGTTACCATCGACAAAAGAAAAGCCATTTTAGTTTTTTTCGGAGCAGAAATTTGATTATGACCCTTTTTTGTTACCCTCTTATGCGGCCTCACCCTTTTATATTTGGAAGGGAATATGTCATTTCGAATGACATGAAACTTTTATGATCCCGATGAATTCTTTTCCAAAATTTTTAATTTGTTTTTACGGACATATACATGATTATGAAAGAACTTTAGGGAATGCAATTTGTAAGGCTTGATCTTGAAAGAGGATATATATTTGTTTTTTATTTTTTTACAACCTAGGGAAATTTCTTCATGACAAGGACAATTGTTGGAGATTTTCCCATTTCATCTCTTGAATTTTCATGGCTTATGAATGTATATATGCACAATTTTAAGAACTTTCAGGTCAATGGTGTAATTTTACGCCAGGAGGGACCTCTGTATAATTTTCACGAGGACCATGGCAATCAAAATTTTCATGCTCACTTAATTTTACCATATTGTCATAGCATTTTTTCATTGCCTAACATCATGAAGCCCCTTTTACATGCTAAAAGGGTATTTTCGTCAAATACATATACATGAAGGGGTATCTATGTAAAATAAACAAAACCCATGAGATTATAGTGAGAGGGAAAGGGGCTCACCCTCCCTCTTACTTCCTCCTTTGACTTGAGCCTTAGAAAGCTCTTCAAGTCTTGCTCTTTCTCTTCCTCTCTCAGTCTTCCTCTTCTTTCTTTTTTCTTCCATCTTGGAGTGGTCTCCCTTTTATAGTAGCTCCCACAAGTGGCGGAGGGGGTGGTGAAAACCCCATGGAGGCTCCTCCGGTGGAATACCAAAAGCTAAGGTAACTTTTCATCTTCCTTGCTTCAGTTTTTTTTTACTGCATCATTTCTCTTTTCCTCTTTTCTTCTTCTTTCTTCTCTTTTTTTTTTGGGGGGGGGGCTTTCGGATTGAACGGAGAGGGGAGAACCCCCCTCCGCCGCTGTGCAGGGAATCGGAGGGGGTCCCTCCGGTGGGTCGCAGCCGCTGGGGAGCCCCCCCCCTCCGGTTCAGGGACCGGAGGGGGTCTCCCTCCGGGTCCAACAGCCGCGGGGGAGCCCCCCCCCCCCTCCGGTACAGGGACTGGAGGGGGTCTCCCTCCGGGTCCAGCAGCCACCAGAGCCCCCTCCCCTCTGGTACAACAGCCGCGGGAGGAAAGGAGGGGGGCTTCCGGTCCCATAGCCACCGGAGGGGGTCCCTCCGGGCCTTCCTGTGCGCACGGTCAAGGGGAAAGAGGGAGGCGGAGGAGGCTTAGCCTCGTGGCTATAAAAGGAATCCAACGGAGGGGTTTAAAAACATTGATTCTGTCACCTCAGTACGGTCAAGTGGTTGGCCCTGCCCCTGCTGAGTTTTTCTTGTGGCCCCGGAGCACCCCGGTTGACCATCCGGGCATCCGGAAAAAAATATCTTCTTGTGGATAATCCTCACACACGCTTTCAGGTTTAAAAATATATTTTTGACAAGACTGTAAATGCACAATATGCGCATAAAAGTACAAACATCCCTTCTATACATATACATATTTTTTTGCCGGGTTGTCGGAGGAATTTACGGCGGAGACAACTCTGTCATTTTAAGGCCGTTTTAGCGACAACCTGCTTCACTTTTCTTATTTCTGGAACTCTTCTCAAAAAAATTAAGTAACATTTTTGGGTTTCAACGGTACCGTACCATACCAGTAAAAAATAGATACAATCGATATGACCAGATCAACAAACCATACGTCGTATTTTGTTCAGAGCTAAAGATGAGGAAAACCACGGTTTGCCGTCCCGCCCCGACCCGCACCGACCCGCACGACCCGACCCGACCCAGGCGGGCGCCGGGTCGCACGGGCGGTGGGTCGTGGTCGAGACGCACTGGACCGCCTGGTCCCGTGCGTCCCGTCGCGTACCGGAGGGGGTCAAGGCGGGCCCGGTGTGGTTCGTGCGGGACGGCGCGTACGTGCCGGGTCGCCCATTTAGCGAGCCGGGGTGCGGGCGGGTCTGGCATCCGCAGTGGCTTGAAGGCGGTGGCCGGCGGGTGTGGGCGGTGCAGAGCAGCGGCTGACGGCACCGGACGGCAGCGACGACCGGCGATCAGAGGTAGGTGCCCTAAATTTTTGTTTTACGGTGAGGAGGGGGGGTGGGGGAGGGTGAGGATTGTGTAGATTTGCCACCGCGGGGGTGGGGGAGGGTGAGGGGGGGCGTCTGCGGGCGTCGCGGGCACCGTGAGAGGGGGAGGGGGGGTGTCTGCGGGCGTCGGGGAGGGGGAGGGTGGGCGTCTGCGGGCGGCGGGCGTCGCGGGCACCGTCAGAGGGGGGAGGGGGGGCGTCTGCGGGCGTCGGGGAGGGGGGGCGGCGAGCGTCGCGGGCACCGTCAGAGGGGGGAGGGGGAGGGGGGGCGGCGGGCGTCGCGGGCACCATCAGAGGGGGGAGGGCGTCTGCGGGCGGCGGGCGTCGCGGGCACCGTCAGAGGGGGGAGGGGGGGCGTCTGCGGGCGTCGGGGAGGGGGAGGGGGGCGTCTGCGGGCGTCGCGGGCACCGTGAGAGGGGGGAGGGGGAGCGTCTGCACCGTGAGGGGGGGGGTGAGAGGGGGAGGGGGGCGTCTGCACCGCCGCCGCCACCTCCGGTGGGGGGCGGGGAGGGTGTGGGGGGGTTGTTTAATTTTTTTGGTTTTTTAATTAAAAAATATAGGAAAATATTTTATTATATTATTTAATATTATTATTAATGTATTATTTAATTCATGTTATACAAATAATATAATTTTTGTTTAATTTACGTTGTATAAATATCATTTTGATTATGTATTATTTAATTCATTTTGTAGAATTAATATAAATAATATTTAATTCATGTTGTAGAAATAAATTTATTTTTTGATGTGTTATTCCATTCATGTTTAAATATTAGATTTAATTTAGATGTAATATTAAATATTAAATTTAGTATTGTATGTTGTAGAAATGCTTATATTAATATCATTATTAGTTGTAGATTTAAAATATTTTTAAATGCATAATGTATATTAGTTAATTGAATTGCATAATGTAATTTAATTTAATGTAAATATAAATTTAGTGTTGAATATTTTATAAATAATTTTAAAGTTAATTTATATGTATAATGTAAATTATTTAGAGATATTTATAATTTATATGTGGCATGTAATTTAATTAGAGATGTAATTTTAAATATCTAATTAGAGATGTAATTTTAAATATCTAATTAGTTATAAATATTAACCTTATATGTATGTTATAGAAATAATGATATTATTTTGAACTAAATTATATGAAGATGTATTAAATATTGAATTTAGTCTTGCATGATACGCAAATAATGAAATTATGTTCATTGTTAGTTGTAGATGGGAAATAATATATTTTCATAATTTGAATTTCTTAATTTTAGGAGATAGCACTCTATGGCTCCTAAGGAACGAACAAATGATATTGGGTGGTCACACGGAGTTTTGTTGGATGGCAACCGTAGGTGTTGGCGTTGTAACTATTGTAAAATAGAACACTGGGGAGGAGGGGTGTCTCGGTTGAAGAAGCATTTGGCAGGAGGAGCCGGGGCAGGATACTCTGAGGTTGCTGGGTGTACCCATGTGCCTAGAGATGTGAAACTTGCAATGGCTAGGTGTGGACACCAAAAAAACACACAAAGAAGAAGTGGGGGCGCAGGGTGTATATATACAAATACAAGAATAAGAAGGGGGGGCCAAGAGAAATGGAGAGGGGATTTCAAAATATATATATATACGAAATAGGAGGAAATTCGGCGGACACTGTTCACCCAGTGTCTGTCTCACTCCTCGCGTGTCTCCCCTCTCCAGCTTCTCTCTCACACGTGGAGCAACCGCATTGGCCGGTCACGGCGACCAGCGGTCTGCAGCAGCAACCACCAGCCCCTTGCCGACGCCCGGTGGATCTTTGTCCCAATCCGAACGAAGGCCCCTGCTCCCGGTCCTATCCATTCAATGCTCGGGGAGTTCCATTCTCAAGAGTAGCGGCGCGCAGCACCATTCCGGTAAGCCTCGATTCCCCAACGACGAAGGCAGGCGTGCGGACATCCCACAAGGGGAAACCCCGCTCTCGGCGAGCCCCCTCCAGTGAAGCAACCGCTGCAACATGCCACGAGAAGAGCGCCAGCGGCGTCGGCGAATCAGAGGCAAGACTCGGAGGAGCCCCCCCTCGAATGAGAAGACTCCAAACCCCCCTATAAGAAGCCTCCTACGGCGAAGAAAATGACGTTCTTCTCTTCTGTGGTCTTCTCTTCTCGGCTTCGGTCCTCTTTCTTTTTCGCTCGGACGGTTGGCCTCTGTTCCAGACCACCGAGAAAGGGAAAGATAGAAGAGAACGACTGAGCGGCTGCTTCGAAGTCTGAAGGAAGAAGGAGTGGAAGGTGGGCTGTATGGGGAGGGAGAGGAGTCAATGCTCCGCCCTCCCCCACCGTCTTTTGTTTTCTTTCTGATGTATATTATTCCCCACTCCCCTGTTCTTTCTCAAACGCATGTCATCCCAGATTCCTAGATCCGATTTCTCTGGGACAATGTAGCTATTTGCAAGAAAAGATGAATGAATGGAGTTTCTTTTCTTCCTTTGTTCTAATTTCGAATGTAAACGGTATTCCCCTCTCAGAGTGATTGATTTCTTGAGACTACATCTCCAGTGTCTGCATGTGTCTATTATTTCCCAGAACCAGCATGAGAAGAGAGACATATTGCTTTTTGTTGTTTTCTCTGCTTTCTATTTTTGTAGAAACGGCAGTGGATCTTATCATCCAAATCCATGGATTATTGGGGTCCAAAGCTTCCAAGAGCCCCTGATTTGCGTGTTTTCCGGTCATCCTCGTGGCTCCATCTTTGAGCCTCGTCGTTACTCTCTAAATCTCACGATCACACCGGGAATCCGAGACAGACCATCTCGTGACCTCCCGTTGAAATTTGTGGCATACGCTGTCAAGGTCTGTTCTATCAGACCTGATATTCGGTTAGTCTCCGATGGCGTTTAAAGTGTAAATAATAATAATAGTAATAATGATAAAAAAATAAATATAAATAAATACAATAAATAATAATAAAATAAAAAAGGAAGCAAATAAATAAACAAACAAATAAAATGAAATAAACAAATAAATATATAATAACAACAACAAGTAAATAAAAATACTAAACATAAACCGAGAATCGGCCGGGGGGCTCCCCTCGGCGTCATCATCTCTCGGCATCGAAACCACGCCGAGAGATAGTCACACCGAGTTGAAAGCCACACCGTGTTGAAAGCCACGCCAAGGGGTGATGGCGCCGAACAACCAAGCTATGCAAACACGTCCAACCCCTCTCGGCGCCACGCTCATCTCGTATGTATATATATAAAAAAAAACTAAACAAATAGCAAAACGCATGCACGCAGCACGCACATGGATGTGATGTGCATCCACGTAATACACTAAAACACACTGAGCACACAGTAAACACACACATACCTATTCACCTCCCCATTAACACCCCTTTACACACTTACGTAAACATATACAACATGTCCCCCAATCTGTGACTAACAAAAAATGCCAAAATGTCTAAAAGTGTAATGAATCGGTGGGGATTATTGTGCTTCTATATCTCAACCTCTCTCTCATTATCCGCCCCTTGCATAAAAAAAAATTTATATAATAGAAATGAGAAATAAAAAAAGCGATGAACAAATGAATAATAAAAAAAAGGGATAAAGAAATAAGAGGGAAAACAAAACGATAAAACAAAGAAAGGATAAAAAAAATGAAATAAAGAAGAATATACTAACAACAAGGAATTAACTAATAATAAAATAACACTTAATAATATGAACATATAAATAAGCTAAACAAAAGAAACATAATAACAACACTAGCAAAAAAACTAACAAACAAGCATACGTCTGTCCATCAAAATAATAATAATAATAATAACAAACAAAACAATAAAATAAAACAATGAAGATAAAATGACAAAACAAACAAACGGACAAATAAATAGATAAATAATAACAAAGCAACATTAGAATAAATAAATGAACATATATAGATACATAAAGTAAAAAAAATAAAATAAATAACAAAAAAGGAATAAAAAAAGATTGAAGCAAACAAATAATAATAATAACAATAATAATAATAATAAGTATGGAATAGACACAACACGAATGGAATAAAACTCACACATAAGCGGAATTAAACTAACAAAACTAAAAAACCCCCCGTGTTGGCAAATATCTCGGAGATCTCCTCTCTCCTGTGATCCCGTTGAGGGAACATCAATGCTGCCCAACAGGTTGACTGTGAGTCATGGGGATTATTTCTCAGCATGGTCATGAGTCACCCTTGCTCGGGCCAATATCCTTCTGAACTTGACCCAACCTCGTAATAGACATTAGACGCGCCATCTCCCGGCATACATTCGTACGGGTTTATTTCCGTTTCCGTCGTACTTTCAATACGGACTTCTGTCCGAACATGAAATGGTCCATGAGTGACCGGCATGATTTTGACATTCACCCCGCTAGCGTGGGACCCTTCTAGTACAATCGTAGACTTTCCTAGTCTCATTTCATCTACAACTCTTTAGGCCGTAAGGCCCCTTTTCCCGGCGATTAATCAATGGTGTTCCCTCGTATGGGGGATGTAAATGACGCCGTGACCTTTATGGCGCGACGGGTTTTTATCCCGACACGAACCACACAATCGTCTGACCGAGTCAGATCGAGCGCACCATGGGCTCTTCGGAGCCCGAACAAATTGTCACTTCGGTGACTGGCACGCCCACGCACTAAATAAAACGAACTTGATTAAAAGTGCGTCCACAAGTCTGGCACGTCCGGTGGGACAAAATATCACCCTTCATCTCTTCGCCAGGATTCAGGGCCTCATGGCCTCCTAACAAACGATGTTTGCCCGCTTTGATGAATTGCAGGGTGCTATCTTCGCCAGCCCTATGGGGAGAAAAGCCGGACTAGGCGAAATTGTCTTTGTGGCCTCGAAGATGCTACTCCAAGGCACATGTAGCTTCCAAGAATCATAAAGGCCGCTAAAAAAAAGAGAAAATAAGAAATAGAGAAGAATGGAGGGGAAATCAAACCCCCTTTCCCTAAAAAAAAAAGAGAAAGGAAAGAAGAAAAGAAAGAAACAAAAAGAGAAAAGAAAGAATTGGCGAAAGTGGGTTGTACGGCCATGTCCGTCGAGACCCGTACTGAACAAAGATTATCACTGTGAGATTGATGCGGTGGAGTGAACCACTCATCCCCTCCCTGATGGGGTGAGCGCTCTCCTGCGCGCTCACCTTGGTCTATTATACAAAAAATAAGTGAAGAAAGGAAAGGATAAAAAGTTGGCAAGCATTGCCGACCAAGAGAATAAGACGAAGGCCAACATCTCGCCTAGCTCTAGGAGGGTCTAAGCCCGCGCTGCAGTGCCCCGGCTCATTCCACCCTCCTGCTGCCCCTGTCTGGCATACTGCACTCCGTTCCGGGAGCATACAAAGAGAAATATACCCCGCTCTGGGGCATATGAGACAAAATTACACCATGACTCGGGGGCACATGAAGAAACACCCCCAGCCCGGGGGCACAAAAAACAACATACACCCCACCTTTGGGGCACAAGAAGCAAAACATACCCCGGCCTTGGGGGCATATGAAGCCAAACTCTCCCGTAGGGGCAGAAAGAAGCGAAACACACCCCACCTGGGGGCATAGAAGACATAAAGAACTCCACCCAGCCCTCGAGGCATAAGAAGCGAGAAGGATACACCCCGGCTTGGGGGCGCAGACAAAAACCCTGCCTTGGGCACACAAGAAACAAAACACACAACCTGCCCTGGGGGCATGAGAAGCAGAAGAATTCACCCCAGCCTGGGGACACACCAAGAAAGAAACACACCCCGCATTGGGTGCGCAAGAAGCAATTATACCCCACCATGTGGGGGCAGAATAAGCGGGATACACCCTGTCCTGGGGGCAAGTGTTGAAACAAATAAGGGCAAAGCTGACAAAAAAAGGAAGAAGAGAAGCGAAGTCGACCAATGCCGAGGCCAACCGCCGAACAATGAAGCTGCAAGTCTCTTTGCGAGAAGATATGCTCCCGCCCTCCACAACCCCCAACAGATCACGCCATGTGAAAGGGGCAACATGATGACTAACTCTCTTGGGAATTTCAAATTGCCTGGGGGGCACATGACAACTCCCTCTCTTTCAGGGATCAAAAAAATAGGATTTGTGTCAACGTATACCTGGCGGAGCCAGGAACATAAAGACGGCTTCTCCGAGAAATGCACCATCAAGATAAAGTGTCGGGGCGTCCCTTGATTCCGGCCAATGTGTCGAATACCTCAATGTGGAGAAGAGAAGAAGGAATCAACTGAATACACTCATATGGAACACTCCCTGACCTAGGAGGCATGGAATTGAAAAGGCATACATCTTGGTCTGGGGGCATGAAGGCATAAGAAGGAAAAGTTGCACCCTAAGTTGGGGCGTCTGAAGCAACGTACACCCCGACATGAGGGGCATGTGAAGAAGCATACACCTTGTCCTGGGGACATTTGAAGCAAAGAAGAACACACCCCAGTCTGAGGGCATTAAAAGCATATACCACGTGGGCTTGTTCAAGCCCCACCTGAAATTTCAAGCCCACCACAGATGTTAGCCGTCAGGTGAATGAGCCATGGAATATGCATGAGGCTGGGCTTGGGAGACCTCCCTTTATATGCCATGTACGACAATGGAATAAGAGATGAAAAGGGGAGTCGTGGCAGCCGCCTCCCTGAAAGGAGATGTGAGCCAGTCACTCTGATCGCGGGAACCCCCCGAAGAAATGACCAAGGTAGTCAAGCCGACAAAGGTGACAGACTCTGTTCTCCTCGCACGGGAGCCTCAAGAAGAAGAAAAAGAAAAAGAACAAGGAATGGAGCAGAAGATGTGACGCGGCGGCGACGTGGGAATGGATCGACGGCACTCCGAGACGCGAACAAGACGGGAACGGATAACTGCTATCTCACACAGCTCGGCCTCACGCCTGACGGTCTCACACCGGGCGACGCTCAATCCTCACAAAAGAGAAGAGAGAGAAGGGGAAGGCAAGAGGGGAAATCTCTTACACAAAACATCAACTCATTCATTCTTTCATTCATATCATACGTAACACACCATTGGCCTCCTATTTATAGGAAAGGCCCATTACATTCATACCTTCACACTTCCACTTATTGTACTTATGTCCTAGCCTAATAAGACAAGACCCACCAACCCTATATTGACTTTGTGGGTTTAATAAAATAAAATACACACTTTGACTATGACTAGCCTAATAAAACAGAAGTAAATAATACATGTATTACTACATGTATTTTACACACAATACATACTTAATACGATAAATAGTGACGATTCTCGTCAAACCCCTCTGCTTGGAGGAGGTTCGACCTCGAACCTCGAACCTTGAATCACAGGACCTGTGGTGGAAGTGGTAGTGGCGTTGGTGGAGGCGAAGGCGGACGACAGAAGAGGACAGATCTGGAGCTTCAAGTGGGGCCTCGCACCCGTCCCCATCTCAAGGATGATGCACCCAAAGCTTCAAATTATCCCTTCAGGGCGGAGCGGAGGAGGACGGATCTAGAGCTTCGAATGGGACCTCGCACCCGTCCCCATCTCAAGGACGATGCACCCAAAGCTTCAAATTCTCCCTTCTCGGCGGAGCGGACTTGGCGAAGGATGGTCACGCACACCACACTCCCGAAATCACGGACTGGCTGTCAACGGCCAGGCGATGCGGGCACTGCTCAAGCCGCGGTAGTGGACTCGGGGGCCACAATGGCTTAGTTATTCAAATGATATATATATTATATATATAACACTCTTTTTTTCTTACATAGATATATATATATATATATATATATATATATATATATATATATATATAATATTATATATCCATTATATATATATGCTATATATATCACACTCCCTTTTTTTTTCAAACCTTTCATTTTCTTCAAACCTCTTTTTTTTTTCAAACCTTCACCTACTTTTTTTTACACGTTTTTTTTGCAACTTCCACACCTAATTTTCAAACCTCACCTACTCTTTTTTTTCAACACTTTTATTTCCTTCAAACTCCTTTTTTTTTCAAACTTTCGGACTTTCCAACCCACGGGAGGGATAGTAGTCGGCCACAAGGTAGGTGGGTGGGCGGGCGCTGGTCAGCCAACGCGGCTGCCGAACGCGGAGAGGGCGTCGTGGGCGGTGGTTGGATGGGTAGCAGAGGTGGTGGCGCTGGGCCGAGGCTCCCGCTGGCTCGAGACGGCGGGCACGCCGGTGACGGTGACAGGCGGCGACGGTGGGTGCCGGAGCGCGCCGCTGTAGGGGGGCCGGCGCGCCTGAGGTGGAGGCCTACGATGACGACGGTGGCTGGGGCGTGGTGTACTTGCAGAGGGAGGCGGTGGTTGCCGCGCCGGGTGGCCGCGGGCAGACTACGGTCGCGGTGGACGTGCCCGCTGGCCTGGGCGGAAGCGGGCGCGAGGGCCCGGGCGCGAGGACGCGCGAGCAGGCGAGCGCCTGCGGCTGATGACGGGGCACGCGGCGGCGGCCGCGGTGACGCGCGGCGGCGAGCAAGGCGGAGCCGGCGACGGGCGGGGCTGGCGTGGGCGGCCTGGCGCGCAGGGGCGCGGGGCGGCACGGGGCCGGGCGTGCAGGAGCGCGCGGCGGCGAGCGGTGGCAGGGCACTGGGGAGCCGACCGTTGCGGCCGCGGTGGTTTGAAGGGGGGGCACGAGCGACGAGGCCGGCCCCCCGCGAATATGCTGTCTCCCTTTTTTTTTCTTTTCGTTTCTTCTGCTACGTGTTGAACGAGAGAGAGAGGGAACAGATAGAGATAAAGAGAGAGAAATTGGGAGAGAGAGAGAGAGAGAACGCTGGAATTTTTTTTCTTTCTCTATTTTTTTTCTTCTCAACCAACAAATAAAATTCAACTATTCTTTTTCTTCTCCTTTTTTTATTTCCCTTTTTTTCTTCTAGCAACCTAGAGAGAGAAAGAGAGACGACGTCGGGTCGTCGGAGATGCCGTTGTTGGGCTCTGATACCAATTTGATACGGCGGCGACGTGGGAATGGATCGACGGCACTCCGGGACACGAACAAGACGGGAACGGATAACTGCTATCTCACACAGCTCGGCCTCACGTCGGACGGTCTCACACCGGGCGACGCTCAATCCTCACAAAAGAGAAGACAGAGAAGGGGAAGGCAAGAGGGGAAATCTCTTACACAAAATATCAACTCATTCATTCTTTCATTCATATCATACGTAACACACCATTGGCCTCCTATTTATAGGAAAGGCCCATTACATTCATACCTTCACACTTCCACTTATTGTACTTATGTCCTAGCCTAATAAGACAAGACCCACCAACCCTATATTGACTTTGTGGGTTTAATAAAATAAAATACACACTTTGACTATGACTAGCCTAATAAAACATAAGTAAATAATACATGTATTACTACATGTATTTTACACACAATACATACTTAATACGATAAATAGTGATGATTCTCGTCAAGATGGAGTCAAGATAATCAATGTACCCATCTGGAAGAAGATGTTGATGGTACTTTCATGTGGTCGGCCTCGCGACCCTTCGTCCTAGCCGACAAATACCTCACCTTCGGCCTTTGGCCACTCAACAAAAAAATAAGAGACCTTTCCTGTGGTCGGCGTCATGACCTTTCGTCTGAGCCGACAAATGTCTTCCTTTTGGCCTTTGGCCACTCAACAAAAAAACCAAGAGACCTTTCCTGTGGTCGGCGTCACGACTTTTCGTCCAAGCCGACAAATATCCTCCCTTTGGCTCTTGCCCACCCAAAAAAGACAAGAGACCCTTCTCGTGGTCGGCGTTACGACCTCTAGTCCAAGTCGACAAATATTCAGCCATCGGAGCTTCAAGCCGACTAAACTTTCAATGATCGGCCCCGAGCCGACAGCTTTTCAATCATCGGCCCCTGAGCCGAAAGCTATTCAATCATCGGCATCCAAGCCGACATCTTCCCAATTATTGGCTCTCATGCCAACAGCTTTCCAATCATCGGCCCCGAGCCGACAGATTTTCAATGATCGGCCCCTGAGCCGACAGCTATTCAACCATCGGCTCCAAGCCGACAGCTTCCTAATTATCGGCTTCTAAGCCGACCGCTTCTCAACCATCGGCATTCGAGCCGACAGATTAAGCCAACAAGCAACTCCACCTTCGGCCTTTGGCTACCCAACAAAATAAAAGAATAGACCCCTTTACTTTAGTCTGGGTCCTTCTCCGGACAGAGAATTAACAAAGAATAGATCCCTTCACTTTGGTTCGGATCCTTCTCCGATCAGAGAATTAAAGAAGAGACCTTTCACCTTGGTTCGGGTCCTTCCCCGGCCAGAGAATTAAAGAAGAGAAAATTAAAGAATAGACCATGTCACTTTGGTTCGGATCCTTTCCGGGCCAGAAAATCAAAGAATAAACATTCCACTTTGGCTCGTGTCCTTCTCTGGACAGAGAATTAACAAAGAGACCTTTCACTTTGGTTCGGATCCTCCCCCGGCCAGAGAATTAAAGAATAGACCCTTTCACTTTGGTTCGGATCCTCCCTCGGCCAGAGAATTGAAGAACAGATCTCTCACTTTGGTTCGGATCCTTCCCCCGACCAGAGAATTAAAGAACAAATCTCTCACTTTGGTCTGGATCCTTCCCCCGGCTAGAGAATTAAAGAAGAAACCCTTTCACTTTGGTTCGGATCCTTTCCTGACCAGAGAATCAACCTTTCACTTTGGCCAAGATCCTACTCTCGGCCAGAGAATCAAAGAATAAACCTTCCACTTTGGCTCGGGTCCTTCTCCGGACAGAGAATTAACAAAGAGACCTTTCACTTTGGTTCGGACCCTTCCCTGGTCATTGAACAAAAGAATAGACCTCACTTTGGTCCGGATCTTTCCCCCGGCCAGAGAATTAAAGAATAGACCCTCTCACTTTGGCTTGGACATTTTGTCCCTACCAGAGAATAAAAAAAAAGCAAAACAACCTTCATGAAGCCGGCGTTACGACCTTCCGTCTAAGCTGGCGAACATCCCACCTTGGCTGGAGTCACCGTTCTAATAAAAGACCGTCTTTGGCCAACACCAACTCTTCGTCCCACCGAGGCCCACCATTACGCATTAAAGCCCTTTCTCCCTTGCTGTGAGAGTGCCCGTTAAGCCCAACAAAAAGAATAAAACAAAATAAACAACAGACAAACATAAAAACACACAAAAAAATAAAGAAAACAAGCAAAAAATGGAACAAAACAAAAAAAATAAAATAACAAAAAAAACAACAAACAAAAACAAGAAGGAGAGAAATAAAAAGGTCTTGCATGGTTCTTGATTTTTGAATGCTATTCTTGCATGCTTGCTTGTAGTATAGCATACCACATTTTCTTTGGAATGTCATAGGACCGTATTTCCTTGAATAAATAATACCGCCCTACTCGGGACGCGTGTGTGTCATGCCACATGCTAAGGCGGAAGAAACTAATTCTGGTAAGTGCATACGTCAAGGGAAAGAGTCGTAGCTATGTCCTTAGCAGAACTCGCAAAATATACCCTAGACACACTCCCACACTTTGCACATAATGTGAATCAATGACTTTGGCCATAGGGATTCCAGATTTTCTTCTTAGCACCCTATGGACGCTTGAATGCCTACACTCACATAGAAGGCGATCGTGAGGAAAAAGCTACCTGCCCCCTTCAAAAAAAATGGAAAAAATGTTGAAGAAACGGAATGTGGATCCAAGTAGCCGGGAATCCCCACTGAAATAAATGAGGAAACCCGCGCGAAAATGGTGAAGCAAACCGCAATAGAGATGAATCTTAGTAGCTGTGAATCCCCATTGAAACAAATGAGGAAACTCACGCTGAACGGTGAATTCTAAAATTCTAAATGGATAAGGGGGCTGTGCGAAGCTACCGAAAGTCGAGAACCAGAAATGAACGTGTAAGCGGTAAAGTAATCCTCGAGTGTTACCTAGAAAGCCTGCATATCCCTATGTTTAGGGTCCATTGCCTACATACCTGCACTCCCGCACCACGGAGGAATTATCTCGGGCATAAATTGTAGTTTTGACTATGAACATAGATTATGTGGTTTCCCCGTCACGTATGCACACCTCTTTTAGTTGCGCGCCGTGAATCACACGTTGTCCTAGAATCATGGGCGTTTTTCTTATCCCATCCCCAATAGAGGGGAGTTATAATACTATGTACTTATGCCATGCATGTTATGATGAATGCTTGCATGTCTGCATGCTTGGGTAGAAATAAAATGAATGAAATAAAAAAAATGAATGAACAAAATAATAAATAACAAGAGATGAATAAAAAGAAAAGAAAGAAAAAGAAAAGAAAAGAAAGAAAGGAAAAAAAAGAGAAAAAAATAATAACACCGCAACACCACAACCTTTCGTCCCACCGACGAATAAACCTATGGCCCAGACCTTCTGTCTAGAGCCATGAACAAAAGTCGCTTCAACTCTAGGTCGGATCTTCCGTCCGACTAAAAAACAAAAGCCCTAGTCACTTTGGCCTGGACTATACACCCAGTCAAAGAACAAAAGGATCCCTTTCACTTTAGTTTGGACATTCCGTTTGACTGAAGAATTAAAAAAACCCCTCATATAGCTGGTTCCCCGACGCATTAAAGAGCAAAACATCCTGTCACACCTGATTCGGACCTTCTATCCGGAGCAGGGAAGAGAGAATAAACCCCTTTCTTGCGTTGACACTAACCCTGTGTTGACGAATCAATAAAGAGATGAAGAAACCAGGTTGGTCTCCGACACACTGTTGGTCCCGACGAATGCATAACTGATTCAAATCTTCTATCCGGAGAAGGGAAGAGAGAATAAACCCTTTCCTTGCGTTGACACTAGCCCTGTGTTGACGAATCCACAAAGAGATGGAGAAACCAGGTTGGTCTCCGACACGCTGTTGGTCCCGACGAATGCATACCTGATCCAGACCTTCTGTCCGGAGCAGGGAACAAAGAATAACCCATTTTCTCTGCTTTAGCACTAACCCCGTGCTAATGAAGAGACAAAGAGACAAACGAACCATGTCAACTCCCGATACCCTATCGGCACTGATGAAAAGACACCTAATCCGAACCTTTCGTTTGGATTGAGGAATAAAGAATAAACCATTTTCCTTGCTTTGGCACTAACCCCATGCCAATGAAGAGACAAAAAGACGGACAAACTACGTTAGCTTCCGACATCCCGTCGATAACGATGAATATCCTTTCTGATTTGGACCTCCTGTTCAGGTAATTGAATGAATAAACTCTTCTGTCTACCCCTTCGGGTGACGAATACTCCTTTTGATTTGGACCTTCCGTCCAGATCATCGAATGAGCAAAGTCTTCTCATCATCCCTTTGGGTGACAAATATCCCTACTGATTTGGACCACCCGTCCGGATCATCGAATGAACAAAGTCTTCTCTTCGTCCCTTCGGGTGACGAATGTCTCTTTTGATTTGGACCTTCTGGCCGGATCATTTAAGCAATAAACTCTTCGCTCCGTCCCCTCACAGCGACGAACATTCCCTTGTGATTTGGACCTCCAATCCGAATCATTCAAGAAACAAACTCCTCTCTTCGTGCTTTTGGGTGACAAATATCCCTTGTGATTTGGACCATCCGTCTAGATCATTAAAGGGACAAAGCTCTCTCTCCGCCCTCGTGGCTTGATTTTCACAACTTCAGCCTTTATGACCCACTTTCCAACAACTTTGGCTTGCATTGCCCGCTCTCCTCGTCGTGCTAAACAAGTCTCTCGAGGGATGCACCCGCAGGCCCCGCACTCGTCCCTCGCTTGCACCGCCCGCGGGTGGGGGGCATTTGTGGACACCAAAAAAACACACAAAGAAGACGTGGGGGCGCATGGTGTATATATACAAATACAAGAAGAAGAAGGGGGGCCAAGAGAAATGGAGAGGGGATTTCAAAAAATATATATATACAAAATAGGAGGAAATTCGGCGGACACTGTTCACCCAGTGTCTGTCTCACTCCTCGCGTGTCTCCCCTCTCCAGCTTCTCTCTCACACGCGGAGCAACCGCATTGGCCGGTCACGGTGACCAGCGGTCTGCAGCAGCGACCACCAGCCCCTTGTCGACGCCCGGTGGATCTTTGTCCCAGTCCGAACGAAGGCCCCTGCTCCCGGTCCTATCCATTCAATGCTCGGGGAGCTCCGTTCTCAAGAGTAGCGGCGCGCAGCACCATTCCGGCAAGCCTCGATTCCCCAACGACGAAGGCAGGCGTGCGGACATCCCACAAGGGGAAACCCCGCTCTCGACGCGCCCCCTCCAGTGAAGCAACCGCTGCAACATGCCACGAGAAGAGTGCCAGCGGCGTCGGCGAATCAGAGGCAAGACTCAGAGGAGTCCCCCCACGAACGAGAAGACTCCGAACCCCCCTATAAGAAGCCTCCTACGGTGAAGAAAATGAGGTTCTTCTCTTCTATGGTCTTCTCTTCTCGGCTTTGGTCCTCTTTCTTTTTCGCTCGGACGGTTGGCCTCTGTTCCAGACCACCGAGAAAGGGAAAGATAGAAGAGAACGACTGAGCGGCTGCTTCGAAGTCTGAAGGAAGAAGGAGTGGAAGGTGGGCTGTATGGGGAGGGAGAGGAGTCAATGCTCCGCCCTCCCCCACCGTCTTTTGTTTTCTTTCTGATGTATATTATTCCCCACTCCCCTGTTCTTTCTCAAACGCATGTCATCCCAGATTCCTAGATCCGATTTCTCTGGGACAATGTAGCTTTTTGCAAGAAAAGATGAATGAACGGAGTTTCTTTTCTTCCTTTGTTCTAATTTCGAATGTAAACGGTATTCCCCTCTCAGAGTGATTGATTTCTTGAGACTACGTCTCCAGTGTCTGCAGGTGTCTATTATTTCCCAGAACCAGCATGAGAAGAGAGACATATTGCTTTTTGTTGTTTTCTCTACTTTCTATTTTTGTAGAAACGGTAGTGGATCTTATCATGCAAATCCATGGATTATTGGGGTCCAAAGCTTCCAAGAGCCCCTGATTTGCGTGTTTTTTGGTCATCCTCGTGGCTCCATCTTTGAGCCTCGTCGTTACTCTCTAAATCTCACGATCACACCGGGAATCTGAGACAGACCATCTCGTGACCTCCCGTTGAAATTTGTGGCATACGCTGTCAAGGTCTGTTCTATCAGACCTGATATTCGGTTAGTCTCCGATGGCGTTTAAAGTGTGAGGCTTTTAATGCCCCCAGACTGGGGTGTGTTCTTCTTTGCTTCAAATGTCCCCAGGACAAGGTGTATGCTTCTTCACATGCCTCTCATGTCGGGGTGTACGTTTCTTCAGACGCCCCAACTTAGGGTGCAACTTTTCCTTCTTATGCCTTCATGCCCCCAGAGATGGGCGTAACCCGGGATCCAAAAGGATCATAATCCGACGGGACGGTGTCCACTCATCGTGGTATTTATTAATATCCCCTTTGAAGAGGCCATGGGAGAACATGCAGTGGCAGAACTCCATAGACCAATGGGGTTAAAGATAGATCTGGCATAGACCAGCATAATGTAGGGGCATTCCCCGTTAATTTAACTCCTGTGTGGCCTTGAGTGAATTCCCCCTGGGTTTCCTTTACTCACACATAAGCGGAATTAAACTAACAAAACTAAAAGACCCCCCGTGTTGGCAAATATCTCGGAGATCTCCTCTCTCCTGTGACCCCGTTGAGGGAACATCAATGCTGCCCAACAGGTTGGTTTCTTTTCTTCCTTTGTTCTAATTTCGAATGTAAACGGTATTCCCCTCTCAGAGTGATTGATTTCTTGAGACTACGTCTCCAGTGTCTGCAGGTGTCTATTATTTCCCAGAACCAGCATGAGAAGAGAGACATATTGCTTTTTGTTGTTTTCTCTGCTTGTAGCTATTTGCAAGAAAAGATGAATGAACGGAGTTATTAACGGGGAATGCCCCTACATTATGCTGGTCTAAGCCAGATCTATCTACATTCGTCACCTGAAGGGACGAAGAGAAGACTTTGTTCATTAAATGATCCGGCCGGAAGGTCCAAATCAAAAGAGACATGCGTCAGGGAACAAAGAATAAACCATTTTCTCTGCTTTAGCACTAACCCCGTGCTAATGAAGAGACAAAGAGACAAACGAACCATGTCAACTCCCGATACCCTATCGGCACTGATGAAAAGACACCTAATCCGAACCTTTCGTTTGGATTGAGGAATAAAGAATAAACCATTTTTCTTGCTTTGGCACTAACCCCATGCCAATGAAGAGACAAAAAGACGGACAAACTACGTTAGCTTCCGACGTCCCGTCGATAACGATGAATATCCTTTCTGATTTGGACCTCCTATTCAGGTCATTGAATGAATAAACTCTTCTGTCTACCCCTTCAGGTGACGAATACTCCTATTGATTTGGACCTTCCGTCCAGATCATCGAATGGGCAAAGTCTTCTCATCATCTCTTTGGGTGACAAATATCCCTACTGATTTGGACCACCCGTCCGGATCATCGAATGAACAAAGTCTTCTCTTCGTCCCTTCGGGTGACGAATGTCTCTTTTGATTTGGACCTTCCGGCCGGATCATTTAAGGAATAAACTCTTCTCTCCGTCCCCTCGCGGCGACGAACATTCCCTTGTGATTTGGACCTCCCGTCCGAATCATTCAAGAAACAAACTCATCTCTCCGTCCTTTTGGGTGACAAATATCCCTTATGATTTGGACCATCCGTCTAGATCATTAAAGGAACAAAGCTCTCTCTCCGCCCTCGTGGCTTGATTTTCACAACTTCAGCCTTTATGACCCACTTTCCAACAACTTTGGCTTGCATTGCCCGCTCTCCTCGTCGTGCTAAACAAGTCTCTCGAGGGATGCACCCACAGGCCCCGCACTCGTCCCTCGCTTGCACTGCCCGCGGGTGGGGGGCATTTGTGGACACCAAAAAAATACACAAAGAAGAAGTGGGGGCGCAGGGTGTATATATACAAATACAAGAAGAAGAAGGGGGGCCAAGAGAAATGGAGAGGGGATTTCAAAAAAATATATATATACAAAATAGGAGGAAATTCGGTGGACACTGTTCACCCAGTGTCTGTCTCACTCCTCGCGTGTCTCCCCTCTCCAGCTTCTCTCTCACACGCGGAGCAACCGCATTGGCCGGTCACGGCGACCAGCGGTCTGCAGCAGCGACCACCAGCCCCTTGCCGACGCCCGGTGGATCTTTGTCCCAGTCCGAACGAAGGCCCCCGCTCCCAGTCCTATCCATTCAATGCTCGGGGAGCTCCGTTCTCAAGAGTAGCGGCGCGCAGCACCATTCCGGCAAGCCTCGATTCCCCAACGACGAAGGCAGGCGTGCGGACATCCCACAAGGGGAAACCCCGCTCTCGGCGAGCCCTCTCCAGTGAAGCAACCGCTGCAACATGCCACGAGAAGAGCGCCAGCGGCGTCGGCGAATCAGAGGCAAGACTCGGAGGAGTCCCCCCTCGAACGAGAAGACTCCGAACCACCCTATAAGAAGCCTCCTACGGCGAAGAAAATGAGGTTCTTCTCTTCTGTGGTCTTCTCTTCTCGGCTTCGGTCCTCTTTCTTTTTCGCTCGGACGGTTGGCCTCTGTTCCAGACCACCGAGAAAGGGAAAGATAGAAGAGAACGACTGAGCGGCTGCTTCGAAGTCTGAAGGAAGAAGGAGTGGAAGGTGGGCTATATGGGGAGGG
Source organism: Amorphophallus konjac (assembly GCA_022559845.1). Lineage (NCBI taxonomy): Eukaryota > Viridiplantae > Streptophyta > Magnoliopsida > Alismatales > Araceae > Amorphophallus > Amorphophallus konjac. The sequence continues at coordinate 211,574,940 of CM040117.1, read as the reverse complement.
AGAGGAGTCAATGCTCCGCCCTCCCCCACCGTCTTTTGTTTTCTTTCTGATGTATATTATTCCCCACTCCCCTGTTCTTTCTCAAACGCATGTCATCCCAGATTCCTAGATCCGATTTCTCTGGGACAATGTAGCTATTTGCAAGAAAAGATGAATGAACGGAGTTTCTTTTCTTCATTTGTTCTAATTTCGAATGTAAACGGTATTCCCCTCTCAGAATGATTGATTTCTTGAGACTACGTCTCCAATGTCTGCAGGTGTCTATTATTTCCCAGAACCAGCATGAGAAGAGAGACATATTGCTTTTTGTTGTTTTCTCTGCTTTCTATTTTTGTAGAAACGGCAGTGGATCTTATCATGCAAATCCATGGATTATTGGGGTCCAAAGCTTCCAAGAGCCCCTGATTTGCGTGTTTTCCGGTCATCCTCGTGGCTCCATCTTTGAGCCTCGTCGTTACTCTCTAAATCTCACGATCACACCGGGAATCCGAGACAGACCATCTAGTGACCTCCCGTTGAAATTTGTGGCATACGTTGTCAAGGTCTGTTCTATCAGACCTGATATTCGGTTAGTCTCCGATGGCGTTTAAAGTGTGAGGCTTTTAATGCCCCCAGACTGGGGTGTGTTCTTCTTTGCTTCAAATGTCCCCAGGACAAGGTGTATGCTTCTTCACATGCCCCTCATGTCGGGGTGTACGTTGCTTCAGACGCCCCAACTTAGGGTGCAACTTTTCCTTCTTATGCCTTCATGCCCCCAGAGATGGGCGTAACCCGGGATCCAAAAGGATCATAATCCGACGGGACGGTATCCACTCATCGTGGTATTTATTAATATCCCCTTTGAAGAGGCCATGGGAGAACATGCAGTGGCAGAACTCCATAGACCAATGGGGTTAAAGATAGATCTGGCTTAGACCAGCATAATGTAGGGGCATTCCCCGTTAATTTAACTCCTGTGTGGCCTTGAGTGAATTCCCCCTGGGTTTCCTTTACTCACACATAAGCGGAATTAAACTAACAAAACTAAAAGACCCCCCGTGTTGGCAAATATCTCGGAGATCACCTCTCTCCTGTGACCCCGTTGAGGGAACATCAATGCTGCCCAACAGGTTGGTTTCTTTTCTTCCTTTGTTCTAATTTCGAATGTAAACGGTATTCCCCTCTCAGAGTGATTGATTTCTTGAGACTACGTCTCCAGTGTCTGCAGGTGTCTATTATTTCCCAGAACCAGCATGAGAGGAGAGACATATTGCTTTTTGTTGTTTTCTCTGCTTGTAGCTATTTGCAAGAAAAGATGAATGAACGGAGTTATTAACGGGGAATGCCCCTACATTATGCTGGTCTAAGCCAGATCTATCTACATTCGTCACCCGAAGGGACGAAGAGAAGACTTTGTTCATTAAATGATCCGGTCGGAAGGTCCAAATCAAAAGAGACATTCGTCAGGGAACAAAGAATAAATCATTTTCTCTGCTTTAGCACTAACCCCGTGCTAATGAAGAGACAAAGAGACAAACGAACCATGTCAACTCCCGATACCCTATCGGCACTGATGAAAAGACACCTAATCCGAACCTTTCGTTTGGATTGAGGAATAAAGAATAAACCATTTTCCTTACTTTGGCACTAACCCCATGCCAATGAAGAGACAAAAAGATGGACAAACTACGTTAGCTTCCGACGTCCCGTCGATAACGGTGAATATCCTTTCTGATTTGGACCTCCTGTTCAGGTCATTGAATGAATAAACTCTTCTGTCTACCCCTTCGGGTGACGAATACTCCTTTTGATTTGGACCTTCCGTCCAGATCATCGAATGAGCAAAGTCTTCTCATCATCCCTTTGGGTGACAAATATCCCTACAGATTTGGACCACCCGTCCGGATCATCGAATGAACAAAGTCTTCTCTTTGTCCCTTCGGGTGACGAATGTCTCTTTTGATTTGGACCTTCCGGCCGGATCATTTAAGGAATAAACTCTTCGCTCCGTCCCCTCGCGGCGACGAACATTCCCTTGTGATTTGGACCTCCCGTCCGAATCATTCAAGAAACAAACACCTCTCTACGTCCTTTTGGGTGACAAATATCCCTTGTGATTTGGACCATCCGTCTAGATCATTAAAGGAACAAAGCTCTCTCTCCGCCCTCGTGGCTTGATTTTCACAACTTCAGCCTTTATGACCCACTTTCCAACAACTTTGGCTTGCATTGCCCACTCTCCTCGTCGTGCTAAACAAGTCTCTCGAGGGATGCACCCGCAGGCCCCGCACTCGTCCCTCGCTTGCACCGCCCGCGGGTGGGGGGCATTTGTGGACACCAAAAAAACACACAAAGAAGAAGTGGGGGCGCAGGGTGTATATATACAAATACAAGAAGAAGAAGGGGGGCCAAGAGAAATGGAGAGGGGATTTCAAAAATATATATATATACGAAATAGGAGGAAATTCGGCGGACACTGTTCACCCAGTGTCTGTCTCACTCCTCGCGTGTCTCCTCTCTCCAGCTTCTCTCTCACACGCGAAGCAACTGCATTGGCCGGTCACGGCGACCAGCGGTCTGCAGCAGTGACCACCAGCCCCTTGCCGACGCCCGGTGGATCTTTGTCCCAGTCCGAACGAAGGCCCCTGCTCCCGATCCTATCCATTCAATGCTCGGGGAGCTCCGTTCTCAAGAGTAGCGGCGCGCAGCACCATTCCGGCAAGCCTCGATTCCCCAACGACGAAGGCAGGAGTGCGGACATCCCACAAGGGGAAACCCCGCTCTCGGCGAGCCCCCTCCAGTGAAGCAACCGCTGCAACATACCACGAGAAGAGCGCCAGCGGCGTCGGCGAATCAGAGGCAAGACTAGGAGGAGTCCCCCCTCGAACGAGAAGACTCCGAACCCCCCTATAAGAAGCCTCCTACGGCAAAGAAAATGAGGTTCTTCTCTTCTGTGGTCTTCTCTTCTCGGCTTCGGTCCTCTTTCTTTTTCGCTCGGACGGTTGGCCTCTGTTCCAGACCACCGAGAAAGGGAAAGATAGAAGAGAACGACTGAGCGGCTGCTTCGAAGTCTGAAGGAAGAAGGAGTGGAAGGTGGGCTGTATGGGGAGGGAGAGGAGTCAATGCTCCGCCCTCTCCCACCGTCTTTTGTTTTCTTTCTGATGTATATTACTCCCCACTCCCCTGTTCTTTCTCAAACGCATGTCATCCCAGATTCCTAGATCTGATTTCTCTGGGACAATGTAGCTATTTGCAAGAAAAGATGAATGAACGGAGTTTCTTTTCTTCCTTTGTTCTAATTTCGAATGTAAACGGTATTCCCCTCTCAGAGTGATTGATTTCTTGAGACTACGTCTCCAGTGTCTGCAGGTGTCTATTATTTCCCAGAACCAGCATGAGAAGAGAGACATATTACTTTTTGTTGTTTTCTCTGCTTTCTATTTTTGTAGAAACGGCAGTGGATCTTATCATGCAAATCCATGGATTATTGGGGTCCAAAGCTTCCAAGAGCCCCAGATTTGCGTGTTTTCCGGTCATCCTCGTGGCTCCATCTTTGAGCTTCGTCGTTACTCTCTAAATCTCACGATCACACCGGGAATCCGAGACAGACCATCTCGTGACCTCCCGTTGAAATTTGTGGCATACGTTGTCAAGGTCTGTTCTATCAGACCTGATATTCGGTTAGTCTCCGATGGCGTTTAAAGTGTGAGGCTTTTAATGCCCCCAGACTGGAGTGTGTTCTTCTTTTCTTCAAATGTCCCCAGGACAAGGTGTATGCTTCTTCACATGCCCCTCATGTCGGGGTGTACGTTGCTTCAGACGCCCCAACTTAGGGTGCAACTTTTCCTGCTTATGCCTTCATGCCCCCAAAGATGGGCGTAACCCGGGATCCAAAAGGATCATAATCCGACGGGACGGTGTCCACTCATCGTGGTATTTATTAATATCCCCTTTGAAGAGGCCATGGGAGAACATGCAGTGGCAGAACTCCATAGACCAATGGGGTTAAAGATAGATCTGGCTTAGACCAGCATAATGTAGGGGCATTCCCCGTTAATTTAACTCCTGTGTGGCCTTGAGTGAATTCCCCCTGGGCCACACAGGAGTTAACTTAACGGGGAATGCCCCTACATTATGCTGGTCTAAGCCAGATCTATCTTTAACCCCATTGGTCTATGGAGTTCTGCCACTATATGTTCTCCCATGGCCTCTTCAAAGGGGATATTAATAAATACCACGATGAGTGGACACCGTCCCGTCGGATTATGATCCTTTTGGATCCCGGGTTACGCCCATCTCTATTACGGATTCCGTCTCGGCTCTCCGTGGACGGTTTCCTATATACCCCAGCAACCCTCCGAGTACAGGGGAGATGCTGCCGGATTTTTGCCGGAGATGCAGACTAACTGTCGAATTGTTAATAAAAATAATAATAATAGTAATAATGATAAAAAAATAAATATAAATAAATACAATAAATAATAATAAAATAAAAAAGGAAGCAAACAAATAAACAAACAAACAAATAAAATGAAATAAACAAATAAATATATAATAACAACAACAAGTAAATAAAAATACTAAACATAAACCGAGAATCGGCCGGCGGGCTCCCCTCGGCGTCATCATCTCTCGGCATCGAAACCACGCCGAGAGATAGTCACGCCGAGTTGAAAGCCACGCCGTGTTGAAAGCCACGCTAAGGGGTGATGGCGCCGATCAACCAAGCTATGCAAACACGTCCAACCCCTCTCGGCGCCACGCTCATCTCGTATGTATATATATAAAAAAAACTAAACAAATATCAAAACGCATGCACGCAGCACGCACATGGATGTGATGTGCATCCACGTAATACACTAAAACACACTTAGCACACAGTAAACACACACATACCTATTCACCTCCCCATTAACCCCCCAATCTGTGACTAACAAAAAATGCCAAAATGTCTAAAAGTGTAATGAATCGGTGGGGATTATTGTGCTTCTATATCTCAACCTCTCTCTCATTATCCGCCCCTTGCATAAAAAAAAATTTATATAATAGAAATGAGAAATAAAAAAAGCGATGAACAAATGACTAATAAAAAAGGGATAAAGAAATAAGAGGGAAAACAAAACGATAAAACAAAGAAAGGATAAAAAAAATGAAATAAAGAATAATATACTAACAACAAGGAATTAACTAATAATAAAATAACACTTAATAATATGAACATATAAATAAGCTAAACAAAAGAAACATAATAACAACACTAGCAAAAAAACTAACAAACAAGCATACGTCTGTCCATCAAAATAATAATAATAATAATAATAATAATAATAATAATAATAATAATAATAATAATAATAACAACAAACAAAAGAATAAAATAAAACAATGAAGATAAAATGACAAAACAAACAAACGGACAAATAAATAGATAAATAATAACAAAGCAACATTAGAATAAATAAATGAACATATATAGATACATAAAGTAAAAAAATAAAATAAATAACAAAAAAGGAATAAAAAAAGAGATTGAAGCAAACAAATAATAATAATAACAATAATAATAATAATAAGTATGGAATAGACACAACACGAATGGAATAAAACTCACACATAAGCGGAATTAAACTAACAAAACTAAAAGACCCCCCGTGTTGGCAAATATCTCGGAGATCTCCTCTCTCCTGTGACCCCGTTGAGGGAACATCAATGCTGCCCAACATGTTGACTGTGAGTCATGGGGATTATTTCTCAGCATGGCCATGAGTCACCCTTGCTCGGGCCAATATCTTTCTGAACTTGACCCAACCTCGTAATAGACATTAGACGAGCCATCTCCCGACATACATTCATACAGGTTTATTTACGTTTCCGTCGTACTTTCAATACGGACTTCTGTCCGAACATGAAATGGTCCATGAGTGACCGGCACGATTTTGACATTCACCCCGCTAGCGTGGGACCCTTCTAGTACAATCGTAGACTTTCCTAGTCTCATTTCATCTGCAACTCTTTAGGCCATAAGGCCCCTTTTCCCGGCGATTAATCAAGTTCGTATGGGGGATGTAAATGACGCCATGACCTTTATGGCGCGGCGGGTTTTTGTCCCGACACGAACCATACAATCGTCTGACCGAGTCAGATCGAGCGCACTATGGGCTCTTCGGAGCCCGAACAAATTGTCACTTCGGTGACTGACACGCCCACGCACTAAATAAAACGAACTTGATTAAAAGTGCGTCCACACTAGGCACCTGCGGGAGAAGAGAGTTGAGATGCAAGAAAAGGAAAAAAAGAAGAAAAGGGATCAAGCGGCAGTGAGCGGAATAGCAAGCGGCAGCAACGAGGAGGAATGTGCATGGACACCAAGTGACGAAGACGAACAAGCACGTACTGAGCAGGCTAATGTGTATGTCACTGTGAACGATCCATACGAAGCCGAGTTTCGTGAGGCAGTACGTCAGAGCAGGGAAGAGTCAAGACATCCCGAGGAGACTATAGTCCGTAGTCGCGAGGCGGCGAGGACCGGAGCATCAGGGAGTGGTGGTTCATCTACGACTCGACAACCACGAGGCATAAGGAGTTTATTGACTGGTGACTTGAGAACACAAAGAAAAAGGACACAATTGATCAACATTGAAGATGTGGAGCCCGGTGCACTATCCCGAGAGCATGGCAAGCAAACGAGGATGGACGATGCATATGGCCAGAAGGGACCTAAATAGAAACTTGGTCAGGCTGTTGTAAAATGGTGGCACCAAGCGGGTCTGCCTTTCAATACAGCCAATAGCCCTTACTACAAGCCAATGTTTCAGGAAGCACAGGTCCTTGGACTACACGTGCAGCCACCTACAGTGAGAGAATTGGATGGCGTATATCTTGATGAACAAGTTGCTGAGATCAAGAGTTACATTGACTCATTCAAGCAGAAATGGACAAAGTACGGAGTCACACTGATGTGTGATGGATGGTCAGGTACCACAAAATCTAGCCTGATCAACTTCCTTGTTTATTGTGACAGACATGTATTCTTTCACAAATCAGTGGATGCGTCTGGTCAAATTCACAGTCACCAATATATTTTGTCATTGATGGAGCAAGTGATGACTGAGATTGGGGAGGAGTACATTGTGCAAGTGGTGAATGACAATGGGTCGAACTATAAGAAGGCTGGGGAGGAGCTAATTAAGAAAAAACGGCATATTTTCTGGACCCCTTGTGCAGCACATTGTGTAGATCTGATGCTGAAGGAGATTGAGCAGCTTTGTATGGTAAAATCTGTGGTCGAGGTGGCACAAAAAATCATGAAATATATCTACAACCACACACTTGTATTGGCATGGATGAGGGAGCATTGTGGCGGCGAACTGTTGAGGCCTGGCATCACACGATTTGCCACCAACTACATCGCATTGCAGAGTGTAATATCCCGGACCTTTCGGATCCTTTCTTCGTGGGTCCCGAATTTGGTTTTCGGAGTGTCTGGCTCTGTTGTGTCCGAAATTTCATTTTGGACATCTTTCGTGTTCGGATCGGCGCGATCCGGAGTTGTTTCGGAGGCCCGGAGGCGTTCCGCGGCTTTTCCGTGTGTGTTTTCCAATTTCCGGCGTGTGTTTCTGCTTTTACTTCGGAAGCTCGCTTCGGGTGAATCGGGCCGTTCACCTGGGCACGAGTGGTACCGTTGCGATCTGTACGTTCTGAGGATCGCGGGGGTGTAATTTTCTATTTTTCGGAATTTTTTGAAATTTCCGGATTTTCTATAAAACCCCCCTATTTTCTCTCTCTCCCCCACCCTCTTCTTCTTCTTCTTCCTCCTTCCTCCTCCACCGTAACCCTCTCCCTCTCTTCCTCCCGGTTGACCGCAGCGGACCCCTCTCCGGCTGCAGACGCCGGCGGGGCGACGGCGCGGTGACGTGGGCGGCGGCGAGGCGATCGTGGGGGCGTGCGGTGCTCGCGGGAAGCTTGAAGGATGAGGGTTTTCTAAGGCGTTTTTCGCAATTCACGAACGATCCGGCGGAGCATTCGCTCCATTGAGGTAGGGTGACGTTCCTTAGCCTCTTGCCGTTCATTTCCGTGGTTTGTAGGCCGCAGGGAGGCCGAGAGGGGCTTGATTGAGCGGGTTTGGGGTTTTCCATGATTTGGGGAGAGCTCGCCCGATCTATGGTTTTAGCCCGCGATTTCACGTTTGGATGGCTTAGATGCATGCTAGGGGTCCCCAGGGGTCTTCCCCTTTGTTTTCCCCCTCTCCGGTGGAGGCACGGGGGCGTAGTCGAAGTTTTTGGGGTTTTCCCGTCGTAGCGTGCCCGGGAGTGTGTAACGGTCACTCCAGTGACCGTCACATGCTTGTGGCGCCCCTAGAGGGGTGCGTTACATTCCTGAGTAGTGTTTTTGGGAGTCGGGGGCTGTAACGGCCTCACGATAGACCGCCATTTGCCTATGACGCGCTTGGGTAGGGCCGTCAGGGGCTTTCGACCGTTGGTTTGTGACCGTTGGGGGTCAGGCCATGTAACGCACCGGGCTAGGCGCGTTACATGCGTGTAACGCGCTGGGGCAGGCGCGTTACTTCCTATTTTCACCCCAAGTGTGAGGGCCATGTAACGCGCTGGGCCAAGCGCGTTACATGCGTGTGACACCCCGGGGCTGGGCCGTTACATCCCTTTTGGCTTTGGGAGCGTGGGGGTGTGTAACGCATGGGGCCAACCGCGTTACATTCTTGTAACGCGCCTGGACCAGGCCGTTACATCCCTTTCCCCTCTGACCGTGTGACGGTCTGTTTTGAACCGTTAGGCGCATGTAACGGTCTCGCCTAGACCGTTACTTGCTTGTGACGGCCCTAGGGTGGACCGTCACATGCCTGGTTGCCCCATGAGGGTGGCAACCCCGTTTTTACTCCGACTATGCCCACTGTGCGACGGGGCTAGTGCGTGGGGTGATTCCCACACGTTGTCAGATTCGGACGTTGTTTTCTGTTGACTCGAGAGTCTACTCCTTTGTGACCCTCCACTAGTCGTAGCCTATCAGTACACGTGTGCTGGTCGCACCAGGGAGTGGTGTACGGGCTTACCCTGAGGACGGTTTTAGACTGGTTACCGTCGGGCCCCTCGTCACATCAGAGTCCAGTGCCAGGGGAAAACCGGTCAGAGGGCCAGACCTAGGACGCGTGGTCTGTGTGTGCACATGTGGTTGGGGACAGTGGACGCACGTCGACGGGCGTGACCCCAGCTAGTCACTTGTTGTGGTTACTTGTACGGTGTTCGCGCCTCTGGTAGGAGCTACCACGCCAGGCGGTTCACCTGCGGCGCGGCGTAAGACGTCAGGGGACGCTACCGGCTGTGCTTCTAGTGGGTGGTACTCCTGTCGAGTACGGAGTGGCAGTCTGTCAGTCGTGTGTTTTCGACCTTCGGGTTTTGTCGGGTTGGCCGTTGAGCTTCGGTCTTCTTACCGTGGCACGGGTGTCGGTTTACGTGCCATGGGACCTTTGTTCTGTAGAGTACAGGGCTTTCTTTTCCGAGGTACTCTCCTTCCGCTAGTGTAGTGGTTTCTCGTTTTACGAGGTAGGGTTCGAGTGATCCCTACTGAGTCTTGTTCCGAGACTCATTCCCTCCGTGTTTTCACCGTGTTTCAAGTGAGGCGCCGCCCCGGGGGAGCGCGTCTGGGGTGCAGCGTGGTGCGGGTGCCCAGAGGTAGTGCCAGAGGTCAGAGCCGGGATATGCCCCGTGTAGCTGTACTTTTCTTCCTTGTCACTGTACTAGTCGTGGACTACTGTTATTGTTGTTAATTTCTATTGTGGACCATGTAAAATGTTAATTTATTTCCTGCTTAATATTATAACTGTTTAATTTCTACAATTATTTGTGATACTTGTGTAGTCTCCACACCATCCTTTTAACCCTTCCGAGCCTTCGGGCTCTTGGGTGGCGGTGCGAGTCTCGGGTTATCGGGCCTTCCCGGTAATCAGATTCTCGGGTCGTTACAGCTGGTATCAGAGCGTGGTTGTGGAATTACATGAGAATCATAGGTAATTGTAGCGGTCCACTAGTCCACAGCAATGATGTACAGGTGACGCTGGCATTGGGCACCACGGGTTTATTTTGACCTTGCCGTTTTCGTGTTTTCTGTCTTGTGCTTTAGGAGCGAGTATGGCGCCGAGGCGGAGCTCTCGCTCTCAGCAGGGGCAGTCGGCTGGAGGCCAGGAGATCCAGCAGGGGGTCCAGAGGGACCAGGAGGAGCATAGTAGAGCGCCTCTGGGGGCTACCGAGGCCGCGGATACTGCGAGAGTTCCGGGGGCCGAGGATTTCTTCCGTGGCATGTACCAGCTTATGTCTCAGCAGTTCGGCGGAGAGGCCGGTGAGGGCTCGTCAGTTAGGGGTGGACCGGGCCGAGCAGTGAGGGACTTCATGCAGTTCCATCCACCTTACTTTAGCAGCCAGGCAGACCCTGATGCGGCTCGTGATTGGCTCGATGAGATGGAGCGGGTGTTCAGTTCTGCGAAGAGTGCTGCCGAGGACAGAGTGGTGTTGGCCTACAACCAGTTGCAGGGTACGGCTCGGAGGTGGTGGTCTTCCGAGTGGAAGACGTCTTTTCAGCTTCGTCCACTTGAGCAGATCGAGTGGGATGATTTCGTCAGTGCTTTCGAGCGTACGTACTATCCCGATTATGTTGCTACGCAGCGGATGCGGGAGTTTCTGGAGCTGGTGCAGGGTGACATGTCTGTGTTGCAGTACAGGGCCCGATTTGTCGAGCTGGGTCGGTATGTACCTCACATCATGGATCATGAGAGGGTGAAGACCGCGCAGTTTGTGCAGGGCTTGAGGCTGGAGCTGAGGCACCATTTGATCGCGAACGGGGCCACTGATCTAGAGACAGCGTCTCGTGTTGCGGCTTCATTAGAGATGGATATGCAGAGGATCCGAGGACCGATCAGCCAGGGGCAGTTCTTGTCAGGTCGCAGCCAGCAGTCGGCTACCCAGCAGCAAGGTTCTTTCCAGCATGCGCCGGGTGGTTCAGGAGTACCGGGATCGGCAGCTTCGGTGACAGGATCTGCGTCCTTTAGCACGAAGGTCAAGAAGTTCTTCGCGAAGAATTTCCAAAAAAAGAAGTCCAAGGATCAGGGGCATGCTTCATCGGGCAGTGTACAGCAGCCGATTCCTTTGCAGCGTCAGGGATCAGTGGGTGGATCGCGAGGACCTTGTCCACGGTGTGGTGGGACCCACCCAGGCAGGCAGTGCACGGCGCCGATCATCTGTTTTCGGTGTGACCAGCCAGGGCATATGGCGCGCGACTGTCCTCAGAGGCCGCCGCAGCAGCAGTTTCCTCAGCAGCAGCAGGTTCCCCAGCAGTAGAGGCAGCAGCAGCAGCAGCAGGGACAGTATCCGCCGCTACCCAGGTCAGCTAGTGTGGGAGGCAGGCAGAGGGCTCGGGGCCAGATCACGCACATGACCAGGGTAGAGGCAGTGGCGTCGCAGCTCGTGGAAGGTACCGTTCAGATTTTGAGTTGTGCGGCTCGAGTTTTATTTGATTCTGGCGCGTCTCATTCGTTTATTTCGAAGGATTTCGCGTCGAGCGTCGAGGAGCCAACGACCCAGTTGTCCTGTGATTTGGCAGTGGAGTTACCTTCGGGTGACTTTATGATCACTCCGTATTACTTCGATCAGGTTCCGGTTTGGATCGATGGGCGAAGTATGCCAGGCAGGTTGTATGCGTTGCAGCTTCGGGATTATGATGTGATTCTAGGCATGGATTGGCTCGAGACCCATGGAGCGGTGGTGGATTATGGAATGAAGAGGGTCTACTTCTAGCATCCGAGCAAGAGGACCTTCTATTTCCAAGGTATCCGTTCCGCCTCTTCTCGATTCCTTATCTCTGCTATTCGAGCCCGTCGATTGCTTGATTCAGGTTGTCAGGATTTTCTCACGTCCGTGGTTGTGTCTGACCGGATGGAGCCGGATGTCGAGGACATTACGGTGGTGTGCGAGTTTCCCGACGTTTTTCCCGAGGAGTTGCCTGGATTACCTCCCCAGCGGGAGATCGATTTCGTGATCGAGGTTGTGCCTGGTACGGGACCTTTGGCGAAGGCTCCCTACCGTATGGGCCCAGCTGAGTTGAGGGAGTTGAGGGCGCAGTTGCAGGAACTGTTGGCCAAGGGGTATATTCGTCCTAGTTTTTCCCCGTGGGGTGCGCCCGTGTTGTTCGTGAAGAAGAAGGACGGTAGTCTGCGCTTGTGCATTGACTATCGGCAACTGAATGAAGTGACCATTAAGAACAAGTATCCGTTATCGCGGATTGATGATTTGTTCGACCAGCTGCAGTCTGCGCGAGTGTTCTCGCGGATTGATTTGCGGACCGGTTACTATCAGCTGAGAATTCGCGAGTCCGATGTGGAGAAGACTGCATTCAGTACGAGGTACGGGCATTATGAGTTTTTGGTGATGCCGTTGGGGCTCACCAATGCCCCTGCAGCCTTCATGGACTTGATGCAGAGGGTGTTTCATCTGTATTTGGACCAGTTCGTGGTCATCTTTGTGGATGACATCCTTGTTTATTCGCGGTCTGCCGAGGAGCACGCGTACCATTTGGGTGTGGTGCTGCAGATGTTGCGAGATCACCAGTTGTATGCGAAGCTCAGCAAGTGCGAGTTTTGGCTCAGCGAGGTGCACTTTCTGGGGCACGTGATTTCTGGTGATGGCATTTCTGTGGACCCCGCCAAGGTCGAGGCAGTGATGCAGTGGCCGAGACCGAGGTCAGTAACGGAGATCCGGAGTTTCTTAGGGCTTGCGGGTTATTATCGTCGGTTTATCCAAGATTTTTCTCGCATTACGGCCCCGATGACTAGGCTCACGCGGAAGGATGTGCCTTTCGTTTGGTCCGAGGAGTGTGAGCAGAGCTTCAGGGAACTGAAGAGATTGCTCACCTCGGCTCCGATGTTAGTTTTACCTTCTGGATCGGGAGGTTTCGTGGTGTGTACAGATGCTTCCGGCATTGGGTTGGGTGCTGTTGTAATATCCCAGACCTTTCGGATCCTTCTTCGTGGGTCCCAGATCTGGTTTTCGGAGCGTCCGGCTCCGTTGTGTCCGAAATTTTATTTCGGACATCTTTCGTGTTCGGATCGGCGTAATCCGGGGTTGTTTCGGAGGCCCGAAGGCGTTCCGCGGCTTTTCCGCGCGTGTTTTCCGATTCCCGGTGTGTGTTTCGGCTTTTTCTTCGGAAGCTCGCTGCGGGCGAATCGGGCGGTTCACCCGGGCACGAGTGGTACCGTTGCGATCGGTGCGTTCCGAGGATTCCGGAAATGTATTTTTCTAATTTTTGGTATTTTTCCGAAAAATCGGATTTTCCTATATAACCCCATTTCTTTTTCTTTTTCTTTTCTCCTTTCTCTTTCTTCTTCTTCTACCTCCTTCCTTCCCCAACCGTGGCCGCCCTCTCCTCTCTCCCTCTCTCCCATTCGGGCGCGACGGACCCCTCCCCGGCTGTTGACGGCGGTAGGGCGACGGCGCGGACGCGTGGGCGACGGCGAGACGATCGTGCGGGCGTGCGGCAGCGTGGGAAGCGTGGGGAGTTCGTGAAGCTTCAAGCGTTCTTCGCGATTCGTGGGTGATTCGGCGGAGCATTCGCTCCATTGAGGTAGGGTGACGTTCCTTAGCCTCTAGCCGATCTTTTCTGTGATTTACAGGCCGAGGGGAGGCCGAGAGGGCCTTATTTGAGCATGTTTGGGGTTTTCCCATATTTTGGGGAGAGTCGCCCGATCTATGGATTCGATGCATGGATTCATGCTTTGATGGCCTAGAATCATGCTAGGGGTCCCCAGGGGTCTTCCCCTTTGGTTTCCCCCTCTCCGGTGGAGGTATGGGGGCGTGGAATGGTGTTTTTAGCCGTTCCCGGCCGTTCTCAGTTTTCCAGGATGATAGCGGTCCACCAGTAACCACCTTCAACAGGTAGCGGTCAGGTGGGGACCGCCTTCATCAAGGTTTCGAGCGTTGGGACTTGTGCTATCGGCAGGCGGTCGCGGTCTCGCGACTGACCGCGACTGCTGGTGGCGGTCAGGGGGCGACCGCTTTCAGCCTGGGGTCCGACACGATCTTCGAGACGGGTTTTTGACCGTTGGAGTCTGGTCGCGGTCTTCACGCGACCGCTTTCACGTTTCGCGCACCAGGGTGGTCGCGGTTCCAGGACGACCGCGACCAGGTGATAGCGGTCCTGGGTCGACCGCTACCACAGGAGGCGGTCCTCCGGTGACCGCGACTCCCCTTCTTTACCGATTTGAACCCCGGACGAGCTAGTCTCGATCCCTGTGCTGACCCGTAGTCCGACTGATGCGGGGCATCGTGTGGGGGCTACACGTGGGGGTGCCGTGGGGTCCCGGGAGGTGGTGGCTTCGGCTTGTGTCACCGTGCGTCGGTGTTGGTACAAGGAGCGTTCCTCGTACCTGCGGTTGCGAAGTTGTTTTCCGTTGACTCAAGAGTCTACTCCATTGTGACCCTCCATTAGTCGTAGCCTATCAGTACGCGTGTGCTGATCACACCAGGGAGTGGTGTACGGGCTTACCCTGAGGACGGTTTTAGACTTGTTACCGTCGGGCCCCTCGTCAAATCAGAGTCAAGTGCCAGGGGAAAACCAGTCAGAGGGCCAGACCTAGGACGCGTGGTCTGTGTGTGCACACGTGGTTGGGGACAGTGGACGCACGTCGACGGGTGTGACCCCAGCTAGTCACTTGTTGTGGTTACTTGTACGGTGTCTGCGCCTCGGGTAGGACCTACCACGTCAGGCGGTTCACCTGCGGTGCGGTGTAAGACATCAGGGGACGCTACCGGCTGTGCTTCTAGTGGGTGGTACTCCTGTCGAGTACGGAGTGATAGACTGTCAGTCGTGTGTTTCCGACCTTCGGGTTTTGTCGGGTTGGCCGTTGAGCTTCGGTCTTCTTACCGTGGCACGGGTGTCGGTTTACGTGCCATGGGACCTTGTTTTGTAGAGTACAGGGCTTTTCTTCCCGAGGTACTCTTCTACCGCTAGTGTAGTGGTTTCTCATTTTACGAGGTAGGGTTCGAATGATCCCTACTGAGTCTTGTTCCGAGACTCATTCCCTGCGTGTTTTCACCGTGTTTCAGGTGAGGCGCCACCTTCGGGGAGCGCGTCTGGAGTGCAGCGTGGTGCGGGTGCCCAGAGGTAGTGCCAGAGGTCAGAGCCGGGGTATGCCCCGTGTAGCTGTACTTTCTTTCTCGTCACTGTACTAGTCGTGGACTACTGTTGCTGTTGTTATTTTATTGTGGACCATGTAAAATGTTAATTTATTTTCTGCTTAATATTATAACTATTTAATTTATGCAATTACTTGCGATACTTGTGTAGTTTCCACACCATCCTTTTAACCCTTCCGAGTCTTCGGGCTCGTGGGTGGCGGTGCGAGTCTCGGGTTATCGGGCCTTCCCGGTAATCGGATTCTCGGGTCGTTACAGCTGTGTTGATGCAGCATGGTAGAGTGGTGGCTTATGCATCTCGGCAGCTAAAGCCCCACAAGGAGAACTACCTTACCCATGACCTTGAGTTGGCGGCGGTGATCTTCGCACTGAAGATCTGGAGGCATTATCTGTACGGCGAGAAGTTCAAGGTGTTTACTGACCATCAGAGTTTGAGGTATGTGTTCTCGCAGAGAGATCTGAACCTCAGGCAAAGGCGTTGGATGGAGTTCATGAAGGATTATGACTTCACCCTGTCTTATCAGCCGGGCAGGATGAATGTCGTTGTTGATGCCTTGAGTCGGAAGGTGGCGGTCAGTACCTTGATGTTGAGGAAGTGGAGGCTCTGGGAACAAGTGCCCGAGGTATCTTTCAGGCTCAAGATTCCCCAGGAGCCAGGGTTGGCGGTGCTTGCGAGTCTAACTGTCACTCCTGCTATCCGTCGTCAGGTGACAGAGGCTCAGCATGCAGACCCTGAGTTGCGCCGGATTCTAGCTGTGGCTGATGTGGAGCTGGGTGAGGATAGCGCTGCTAGGTTTCGCGGCAGGCTGTACGTCCCAGCGGAGGAGCAGGTTCGTCGTGCGGTGTTACGCGAGGCTCATGGGAGCCGGTACACTGTGCACCCGGGTGCGACGAAGATGTATCGGAACTTGCGAAGGCAGTTCTGGTGGCCTGGCATGAAGAGGGATGTCGCAGAGTTTGTGGCCAGGTGCCTGATCTGTCAGCAGGTGAAGGCGGAGCATCAGCGACCAGGAGGTACTCTCCAGCCCTTGGATGTTCCTGCTTGGAAGTGGGACCATGTGACCACAGATTTCGTGGTGGGATTGCCGAGGACCCCGAGTGGGCAAGACAGTATTTGGTTGCTGGTGGATCGGCTGACGAAGGTGACGCGGTTGTTACCGGTCAAAGTCAGCTGGAGCGTGTCTAAGTTGGCTCGTCTTTATGTGGAGCGGATCGTGCCATTGCATGGGATTCCCATTTCGATCGTGTCGGATCGGGATCCGCGCTTCACTTCTGGATTCTGGAGGAGTTTCCAGCGAGCTCTTGGCACGGAGTTGGCATTTAGCTCGGCGTATCATCCCCAGTCAGATGGTCAGTCTGAGAGGACCATTCAGACTTTGGAGGACATGCTGAGATCCTGCTGCCTGGAGTGGCAGGGGAGTTGGATTCATCACCTACCGTTGGTGGAGTTTGCCTATAACAACAGCTATCATTCGAGCATCGGCATGGCTCCTTATGAGGTATTGTATGGGAGTCCTTGTCGGACTACACTTGATTGGTTTGAGGTGGGTGAGCATGTTTTGACGGGACCGGAATTGGTGCAGCAATGTGTGGATGTTGTGCACCTGGTTCGTCAGAACATGTTGGCGGCCCAGAGTCGGCAGAAGAGCTATGCTGACCGTAGGAGGCGGCCTCTCGAGTTCGCTGTGGGCGATCATGTGTTCTTGAGAGTTTCTCCGATGAAGGGGGTGATGCGTTTTGGACGGCGTGGGAAGCTGAGTCCCCGCTATATTGGTCCTTTCGCGATTGTGGAGCGCATCAGTGAGGTTGCTTACCGGTTGCAGTTACCTCCTGAGTTGGCGTCGGTGCATGACGTGTTCCACGTCTCGATGTTGCGGAAGTATATGCCCGATGACTCTCATGTGCTCGAGTTTTCCGTTTGGCCTGAGGTGACTCCAGATCTTTCTCTCCCAGAGTTTTCGATCCGCGTGGAGGATAGGCGAGAGCGGCGCCTGCGGAACAAGGTTATTCCCTTGGTAAAGGTCGTGTGGCAACGACACTCTAGTGGTGAGACTTCATGGGAACGTGAGGACGAGATGCGTCAGCAGTTCCCGTATCTGTTTGAGTGAGTCTTCCTCTTCTTTCCCCTTTGGTTGTTCTCAATTTCGAGAACGAAATTCCTTAAGGGGGGAGGGCTGTAATATCTCGGACCTTTCGGATCCTTTCTTCGTGGGTCCCGGATTTAGTTTTTGGAGTGTCCGGCTCTATTATGTTCGAAATTTCATTTCGGACATCTTTCGTGTTCGGATCGGCGCGATCCGGAGTTGTTTCGGAGGCCCGGAGGCGTTCCACAGCTTTTCCGTGTGTGTTTTTCGATTTCCGGTGTGTGTTTCGGCTTTTACTTCGGAAGCTCGTTGCGGGTGAAACAGGCCGTTCACCTGGGCACGAGTGGTACCGTTGCGATCGGTGCGTTCCGAGGATCGCGGGGGTGTAATTTTCTATTTTTTAAAATTTTCCGAAATTTTCGAATTTTCTATAAAACCCCCCTATTTTCTCTCTCTCCCCCACCCTCTTCTTCTTCCTCCTCCTTCCTCCTCCACCATAACCCTCTCCCTCTCCCTCTCTTCCTCCCGGTTGACCGCGGCGGACCCCTCTCCGGCTGCAGACGTCGGCGGGGCGACGGCGCGGTGACGTGGGCGACGGCGAGGCGATCGTGGGGGCGTGCGGTGCTCGCGGGAAGCTTGAAGGACGAGGGTTTTCTAAGGCATTTTTCGCGATTCACGAACGATCCGGCGGAGCATTCGCTCCATTGAGGTAGGGTGACGTTCCTTAGCCTCTTGCCGTTCATTTCCGTGGTTTGTAGGCCGCGGGGAGGCCGAGAGGGGCTTGATTGAGCGGGTTTGGAGTTTTCCATGATTTGGGGAGAGCTCGCCCGATCTATGGTTTTAGCCCGCGATTTCACATTTGGATGGCTTAGATGCATGCTAGGGGTCCCCAGGGGTCTTCCCCTTTGTTTTCCCCCTCTCCGGTGGAGGCACGGGGGCGTGGTCGAAGTTTTTGGGGTTTTCCCGCCGTAGCGTGCTCGGGAGTGTGTAACGGTCACTGGAGCCGTAGCGTGCTCGGGAGTGTGTAACGGTCACTCCATTGACCGTCACATGCTTGTGACGCCCCTAGAGGGGTGCGTTACATTCCTGAGTAGTGTTTTTGGGAGTCGGGGGCTGTAACGGCCTCACGATAGACCGCCATTTGCCTATGACGCGCTTGGGTAGGGCCGTCAGGGGCTTTCGACCATTGGTTTGTGACCGTTGGGGGTCAGGCCATATAACGCACCGGGCTAGGCGCGTTACATGCGTGTAACGCGCTGGGGCAGGCGCGTTACTTCCTGTTTTCACCCCAAGTGTGAGGGCCATGTAACGCGCTGGGCCAAGCACGTTACATGCGTGTGAGGCGCCGGGGCTGGGCCGTTACATCCCTTTTGGCTTTGGGAGCGTGGGGGTGTGTAACGCATGGGGCCAAGCGCGTTACATTCTTGTAACGCGCCTGGACCAGGCCGTTACATCCCTTTCCCCTCTGACCGTGTGACGGTCTGTTTTGAACCGTTAGGCGCATGTAACGGTCTCGCCTAGACCGTTATTTGCTTGTGACGGTCCTAGGGTGGACCGTCACATGCCTGGTTGCCCCATGAGGGTGGCAACCCCGTTTTTACTCCGACTGTGGCCACCGTGCGACGGGGCTGGTGCGTGGGGTGATTCCCACACGTTGTCGGATTCGGACGTTGTTTTCCGTTGACTCGAGAGTCTACTCCTTTGTGACCCTCCACTAGTCGTAGCCTATCAGTACACGTGTGCTGGTCGCACCAGGGAGTGGTGTACGGGCTTACCCTGAGGACGGTTTTAGATTGGTTACCGTCGGGCCCCTCGTCACATCAGAGTCCAGTGCCAGGGGAAAACCGGTCAGAGGGCCAGACCTAGGATGCGTGGTCTGTGTGTGCACACGTGGTTGGGGACAGTGGACGCACGTCGACGGGCGTGACCCCAGCTAGTCACTTGTTGTGGTTACTTGTACGGTGTTCGCGTCTCTGGTAGGAGCTACCACGCCAGGCGGTTCACCTGCGGCGCGGCGTAAGACGTCAGGGGACGCTACCGGCTGTGCTTCTAGTGGGTGGTACTCCTGTCGAGTACGGAGTGGCAGTCTGTCAGTCGTGTGTTTTCGACCTTCGGGTTTTGTCGGGTTGGCCGTTGAGCTTCGGTCTTCTTACCATGGCACGGGTGTCGGTTTGCATGCCATGGGACCTTTGTTCTGTAGAGTACAGGGCTTTCTTTTCCGAGGTACTCTCCTACCGTTAGTGTAGTGGTTTCTCGTTTTACGAGGTACGGTTCGAGTGATCCCTACTTAGTCTTGTTCCGAGACTCATTCCCTGCGTGTTTTCACCGTGTTTCAGGTGAGGCGCTGCCCCCGGGGAGCGCGTCTGGGGTGCAGCGTGGTGCGGGTGCCCAGAGGTAGTGCCAGAGGTCAGAGCCGGGGTATGCCCCGTGTAGCTGTACTTTTCTTCCTTGTCACTGTACTAGTCGTGGACTACTGTTATTGTTGTTAATTTCTATTGTGGACCATGTAAAATGTTAATTTATTTCCTGCTTAATATTATAACTGTTTAATTTCTGCAATTATTTGTGATACTTGTGTAGTCTCCACACCATCCTTTTAACCCTTCCGAGTCTTCGGGCTCGTGGGTGGCGGTGCGAGTCTCGGGTTATCGGGCCTTCCCGATAATCGGATTCTCGGGTCGTTACACAGAGCCTACTGAAGCACAAGGATGGGTTGAAGCAAATGTTTAGAGGTGAGACCTGGCTGAGTTCCTCTTTTGCTGCTTCACGTGAAGGGGCGGAGGTCGAGGGGATTGTCAACATCTCGAATTTTTGGGATAGAGTGAAGGTATTAGTGTCATTGATAGAGCCACTGTATGAGGTACTGCGATGTGTGGATGGGGATAGAGTACCAACCATGGGGTTAGTGTACAGCAAAATAGAAGCTGCCAAGCGGAAGATCCTTACAACGTCCAAAAAATATGGACCCACCATTCTAAAGATTGTGAAGGACAGATGGGACAGACAAATGAGCCGCGATATTCACATGGCAGGTAAACACTTACATTCTCGTCCAATCAATGAGCTGTGATTTTCAATTGATACTAATATGTAATTCATTGTCTTACGATTGTAGCGTACTATCTACATCCGGCCTTCCAATATGCTCGGAGCCTTGCTTATGACGATACGTTGATAGAATCGGTCAACATTGTGGTAGACCGGTTGTCTTTCACCCCAACAGATGCTGCTGATGCGTTGAATGAGGTATACTTGGATATTTTAACATTGACAATATTAAATGAAATATACACTTCATATTTTTTGATAATGCAGATGAAAACATTTAGAGAGGCAATTGGTTCATTTGCGACACCTAATGCCATGGCCAGTCGTGACAGACTCGACCCAGGTAATGTGTCTTCACAATGTACCTTCTATATCTCGAGAAGTAATTTTTACATCTAATTATTATATTGTACGTGATCTATCTTAAACACAGCTGAGTGGTGACTAAATTACGGCACAAGTGCACCCGTATTAAGGAAGATCGCAATGAGAGTTCTATCACAAACATCCTCGTCGAGTGGGTGTGAGCGGAATTGGTCGACGTTCTCCTTCTTGCATACTAAGCTGAGGAATAGGCTAACACACCGCAGGCTAGACAAAATGGTGTATGTTCATTACAACATGAGGCTAAAGGTCCGGCATGTACAAATGGATACAAGGAGAGGAGAGGGAGATTACGACCCAACGGATGCTGTGTACTTGCGAGACGATGATGACCCTATGGTAGCATGGGTTGCAAGACCCACAACCGAGCGTGGTGAGGCAGAATTGGACGAGGATGCTGAAGAACCTGGCGAGACACCGCGGCC
This sequence comes from Amorphophallus konjac, assembly GCA_022559845.1. NCBI lineage: Eukaryota > Viridiplantae > Streptophyta > Magnoliopsida > Alismatales > Araceae > Amorphophallus > Amorphophallus konjac. The sequence continues at coordinate 211,553,829 of CM040117.1, read as the reverse complement.
TAATACTTTTCTCGCATCAGCTGTACAAGAGGCAGTGGGGGAGGGAGATGACACACATGTGTATTTGGGTGGTGACGAGTCAGCAACGGGACGTGATGATAAAGTTAATTTAGATGAAGATCTCGTCATTGGGGGTGGAGACACATCCTATGCGTACGATGATACAGCATGGGAGCGATTGATGCAACCCCCATCAATTGAGCGTCATGAGCCACCTCAGGTGAATTAATACATGAAAATTGAATCGTAAATTTCATTAGATAGCGTAGTCATATATTGATGTATGATGATGTAAGAAATATATTACAGGTCGGTACGACAAATGACAACATTACGGGAGAACAGTGGTCCCGAGTTGCGGAACCGCGGCATTCAATATCTACGGAACCAAGAAGATTATCCACTTCAAGAGAGGCTAGGGGGAGTTCCTCATTTAGAGAGGTGAAATTATATTGTCATTTCTACATTTGTTAATATGTAATTCATTGGTAATAGAATATATTCTTCTTTCAATTGTGTAGTCTTCGGTAGCATCGAAACAATCATCTCAGTCTGCTGCGCCACGACGCTCAACATCTAAGGCACCCAATAAGTCGTCTCAGGTATACGCACAGACTTACACAATAGAAAGTAAGTTGAAAAATTATCTAAGCAGGCTTCTACTTCTCAGGCATCTAGAGGGACACAACATGCAGTAGGTAAGCCGCCCCCTGCTCCACAGAAGAAAAAATCATCATGGACCACATTATTCACCAGCAAGAAGGACAAGGGACCACCATTAAATCTGATGGATGTTGCAGACATGGAGACATTAGATCCCAATGCAGATGACGACACTCCCGAGCCCTCTGTTGAGCCCCGCATCCGTGGGAGTCATGACTCCGATGATGATAGTACACCGACAGGGTCTTCATCCCATGGAGGTGGCGGTGGTGAAGGTGGTCAACGGAGTCGTGGTGAGGATACTAGTGCTGGTGGCAGAGAGTACAACAGTAGTCATAGTAGAGGTCGTGGGGGCCGTCAACATGCCGCATGGACAGAGGAGCAGCACTTCACACATACCACGCAAGATGAGGACCACGGTGCTCCACGGCAGCGACGGGCAGCTGATCATTGGGATCCCTACTATGGAAGTTCGGTTGCAGACAGTACCAGCTATCAAGGCATGTTGTCTGATTTTGAGAGCATGAGCACACATGACTCCTAGGGATCTAAAAGCTCGTATGGACGGTCATGGTCGCAACAGCCGATGTATCATGGCGACTCAGATAACAGTATTTCATTTTTCCCATCGTATCCATATCCTTATGCCGCAGCTGTGCCAGTAGAGGTTGTGTACGCACAAGGTTCGCAGCAGTATGAATACTACGTACGCATGTATTGGGAGAACTATTCAGGTTCAATGCGATATGAAGACTATATGTCCTATCTGCGTACCACGTTTAATGTCAAATTGTTTGGAGATGGGCACTGGCCCAGTTTGGGTCCATACTCTTAATTAGTATGTATCATTTGGTTATATATATAACTAACTAATAATTAATTGTAGATTTCTTCATATATAGAGTTCTGTACTTATCATTGAAATCACTAATGTAAATTTTTACATCATTTGCAGGTCATCATGGACGGACGGCGTCACCCTACGTGGGAGCATGGATACTCTGTTGAGGGTGATGGACATGTGCCCTGTAGATACTGCGAACATCGCGTCACCGGCATACACAGGTTTGCGGAGCACCTTGCGGGAGTGGGACGTGATGTTCGTGCATGCGACCGAGTTCCGGGAGATGTCCGACATTCCTTTCGGACACAGTTACAGGATAGATACGGTTCTCGTAGCACACCCAGGACATCTTCTTCTACGTCCCGGGTACCTCCACCACGAGCACAGGGCGGAGCAGGATCTTCCTCCACGTCCAGAGTTCGAGCAGCACCAGCACCAGCAGCAGTCGCACATGATAGAATTGAAGCTATAGATGTAGTGAGGACTTTTTTTACAGATTTTCATGTACTCTCCACCGCAGCACACGACCCATTATTTGTGCAGATGGTTACATATTTTCAGTCCCACCCACATGTACCTCCACCCACTAGGATAGAGTTAGATTATACGGCTGATCAGTCTCATTATCTGATGATGAGTTTTGGGATTCAGGCTTCACTGACGACGAGGATTAGTGAGTTTTGGGATTCGGACTTCACTGATGATGAGGATTAGTGAGTTTTGAGATTCGGGCTACACAGATGAGGAGGATGAGTGAGTTTTGGGATTCGGGCTTCACAGATGACGATGATTAGTGAGTTTTTGTATTTTATACTTCATGAATGAATGTCATTATTATGTCACTATTTACTTTTACATATTTAGTAATTGAAATAAATTTTTATGTATTATATATAATATGATGTTTAATTAAGCGGTGTAATATGTAATTTTTATATAATTAATTATGTGTAATTTAGTATGGATCTATTATCATAAAAAAAACCCTACATTCTAATATTTTTAAATATATATAATATTTAATCTTTCAAAAAAAATTATTAAAAATTTTAAAAAAATAAAAAATCGTACGCCGAGAGCCCGAGGGAGCGGACCGGGTCGCTGTGCGACCCGGCCGACCCAACCCGTCCCGCGCCGTGACCGGGTCGACAAACCTTGAGGAAAACATTGGCCTCATTGTTTTTCTACCCACAAACTTTGTCCAATTGTCAAACTCTCATTTGATGAGTTTTTTTTGGTGAATCCACACGTAGATTGACCATGTATTCTATTTTTTTATTTTTTTACAACCTAGGGAAATTTCTTCATGACAAGGACAATTGTTGGAGATTTTTCCATTTCATCTCTTGATTTTTCATGGCTTATGAACGTATATATGCACAATTTTAAGAACTTTCGGGTCAATTGTGTAATTTTACGCCAGGAGAGACCTCTGTATAATTTTCACGAGGACCATGGCAATCAAAATTTTCATGCTCACTTAATTTTACCACATTGTCATAGCATTTTTTCATTGCATAACATCATGAAGCCCCTTTTACATGCTAAAAGGGTATTTTCGTCAAATACATATACATGAAGGGGTATCTATGTAAAATAAACAAAACCCATGGGATTATAGTGAGAGGGAAAGGGGCGCACCCTTCCTCTTACTTCCTCCTTTGACTTGGGCCTTAGAAAGCTCTCCAAGTCTTGCTCTTTCTCTTCCTCTCTTAGTCTTCCTCTTCTTTCTTTTTTCTTCCATCTTGGAGTGGTCTCCCTTTTATAGTAGCTCCCACAAGTGGCGGAGGGGGTGGTGAAAATCTCTTGGAGGCTCCTCCGGTGGAATACCAAAAACTAAGGTAACTTTTCATCTTCCTTGCTTCATTTTTTTTTTACTGCATCATTTCTCTTTTCCTCTTTTCTTCTCTTTTTTTTTTTTGGGGGGGGGGGGGGCTTTCGGATTGAACGGAGAGGGGAGAACCCCCCTCCGCCGCTGTGTAGGGAATCGGAGGGGGTTCCCCCTCCGGTATAGGGACCGGAGGGGGTCCCTCCGGCAGGGCGCAGCTGCGGGGGAGCCCCCCCCCTCCGGTACAGGGACCGGAGGGGGTCTCCCTCCGGGTCCAACAGCCGCGGGGGAGCCCCCCCCCCCCCCCCGGTACAGGGACCGGAGGGGGTCTCCCTCCGGGTCCAGTAGCCACCGGAGCCCCCTCCCCTCCGGTACAGCAGCCGTGGGAGGAAAGGAGGGGGGCCTCCGGTCCAATAGCCACCGGAGGGGGTTCCCCCTCCGGTCCAAAGGTATCGGAGGGGGTCCCTCCGGGCCTTCCTATGCGCACGGTCAAGGGGAAAGAGGGAGGCAGAGGAGGCTTAGCCTCGTGGCTATAAAAGGAACCCAACGGAGGGGTTTAAAAACATTGATTCTGTCACCTCAGTACGGCCAAGTGGTTGGCCCTGCCATTGCTGAGTTTTTCTTGTGGTCCCGGAGCACCCCGGTTGACCATCTGGGCATCCGGAAAAAATTATCTTCTTGTGGATGATCCTCACACACGCTTTCAGGTCTAAAAATATATTTTTGACAAGACTGTAAATGCACAATATGCGCATAAAAGTACAAACATCCCTTCTATACATATACATATTTTTTTGTCGGGTTGTCGGAGGAATTTACGGCGGAGACAACTCTGTCATTTTAAGGCCGTTTTAGCGACAACCTACTTCATTTTTCTTATTTCTGGAACTCTTCTCAAAAAATTTAAGTAACATTTTTGGGTTTCAACGGTACCGTACCATACCAGTAAAAAATAGATACAACCGACATGACCAGATCAACAAACCATAAGTCGTATTTTGTTCAGAGCTAAAGATGAGGAAAACATTGGCCTCATTGTTTTTCTACCCACAAACTTTGTCCAATTGTCAAACTCTCATTTGATGAGTTTTTTTGGGTGAATCCACACGTAGATTGACCATGTATTCTATTCAAGCTTCCTCCGAAAGTTTACCGAGAAAGTTTGTGGGACTCTTTGGGAGAAGAAATTGCCACACTAGATTCCTAGAACCAGTTCAAAGCTAACAGGTGGGGCAGAGGTTATGCAGAAAACAAAAAACCACTCTTCTATGAACAAAATTGACGCTACAAAGAGACCAAGAACATGCTGCACATGAGTCACAGAACGTGGCCATCAGTATTTGTACAAGAAAATCTGAGTGCTAGATTGATAGAACTCGGCAATTATTCGGTCCAAAATTCAAATAGTTCAGAGTTTCTTCCTGTAAATATATCCCTAATTACTTAGCTTTACATTATGTAGGTGTTGATCGTTTTGATGTAATTCTTCAGGTTTTAAAATCACCGGTTTTAAAATTATAGTATTTCTCCAGTTTTAAGATGGGAAATATTTTGTTTGGTTGACCGTAAAAATGAAATAACATTTTTTTAGTTAGTTGTGATTTCCAATTTTTTTTCTATTTTTTTATTTTCAATGGATATAGATTATAAACCAAAACAAGATAATCTATCAGAGAAAAAGAGCGGGTTTTTTCCGCCGGTTCAAAGAAGCACACGTCTTTCACCAACCTTTCGGTTCAACCCTCTGGCGCATATATATATATATATATATATATATTAGCAGAGAAGTAATAGTGGATCGGTGGTGAAAGCTACCCTTATCCGTCTGGAACCGACCCTATCCAACTTTTGGAAAAGACATCTTCACCGTCCATCTCTCTTCCCTATCTCTCTATATATATATATATTCTATAGCGAAGCCGCTGATTTACTTTGGACTTTGGAGCGCGTGGAACCATACCGTTATTAATTTAGGAATATTATAAATAATGGAGCCCAACATTTTTTTCACAACATTCATTTTATCTGTCACCGTCTAGGAGTATCAGACCGTACTTCTTGGACACTGCCAAAATTTTCTCACGATAATATATCATCACTTATTCAGAAAATAAAAAATGTTAAAATGACATTCGTTCCGCTACTCTCATGAATTCTTCTAGACTGGATCCTGCCCTAACCTGCACCCTTTAGGTCTCCATTTCTGGGCACCTTGATCCCGCTGGGGGGGTAGAGAAAGATCTTTCAAGCTGTATACAAGAAAGAAGATGGAGATATATATCTATATCTATACTATACATATAAGAGAAAAGGGCGATTTTTTTTAGTTGATTCAATCCTTGGCACACGTCTTTCACCAACCCCCGTCCATATAAGAGAAAAGGGCGATTTTTTCACACCGATTCAATCCCTCTAACACACGTCTTTCACAAACCACCGTCCTTTTTCCCCGACATCAGCAGTCGTATATATGTTGTCTATCCATGTACGACCGAGTGTGCAATCCCACGCCAGGGATTTCCTATTCCCACGTTTAATTAGTTCGAGGGGGGCGTAGGTAGTAATCGGTGAAGACTCTAAACAGTACTCATCCTCATCGTCGAGAATGGACGGACACTCATCCCATCCGTAACTTCAATATTACATATAGTATGGATATATAATCGCTATTTTCTCTTTATATATATATATATATATAATTTTTATTTCAAAACCAAACATTAAAATCAGACATGGGCCTTTAATCGAACATGTCCATTGCTCTCGACTGTTCTTCCCTTTGCTATTTACTGGACCGTCGCCCAACTCGGTCAATGAAAATGTCGATGGCATCTACGAAATACCTGCATACATAAACAGGCCTCTCAAAGGAGAGATCCAGTGTTTACCTAATGTCATGGGTATGATGCTAAATCAACCTCCTTGGGACTCGTCTCCCTCTGAGTTTTTTTACAATTCCTTATAGATCCTCTCTTAGGCTTTTCTTCGTTCCCTCGAGTTAATCTGGCGGGGGGAAATGTATACGATATTATTGATCTAAATATGTATATATATGCGAATACACCTCTCAAGGGGGATCTGGAGTTTACCCCGTGCCATGGGTATGACTACGAAGCCAAACCTTTGCCGTGCCTCCCTCTGACTTTCTCTGAAATTTCCCAGACTTTCGTTATGCATTTTCTTGGCCTTATCAGACTGATCCGGCAGCTCCCTACGAGCTGAACCGGCAGCCACTTAAAATTGAACCGGCAGCTCCCTTGTTTTGGCCCATCCGGCGGCCACTCAGGGTGATCCGGCAGCCCCCCTTTGGCTCGTCCGGCAGCCTTTCTTCAACCCCAATCGGCAGCCTCCCAGGGTGATTCGGCAGCCCCTTTGCATGCCCGATCCGACAGCTGGTCCGGCGGCCCACACACGAGCCGTACAGTAGCACCCTTTCCTACTCCTTTGCCAAAACAATAATGATAATAATAATATCTAAGAAACCGTAGGCATCTGATATGGGACATCTTACTTCTCCCTTGGACCTTGTGTAAGGGAAATAGATTGTTTTTATTCTTGGTTGTCTAGCTTTTATTGTATATATTTTTCTGTTTAGATTTTATCATGCTTTTCATTGTTTTGGTTTATTTTATTATGTATTTTTTGCTGTTTTATTTTATCGCATTATTTATTTCAATTTTTTTATTTGTTTTGATTTTATTATGTTACTCTTTCTATTGCTTTGGCTTTCCTATATATTTACTTTTTTGCTTTTAATGTTATTTTGTTGTTATTATTATTTATTTATTTATTTTGTTATGTTATTATTATTATCTTTATTGTTCTGATTTTCTTACACATTATCTTTTGTTTTGGTATATTTCTCTTGCTCTCTTATTATTAGTTATTATTTATTTTTATTATTATTATTTATTTATTTATTTTGCCGTGACTCAGGTGACGAAAAACCAGATTTTGACAATATCCCCCCATGTCCCAGAATATGTCGGGGGATGTAGTAGGTGCTCGTCTACATAAGTATGAGATGATCTTTTAATCATCCAGGTGTGCATGAAATGACAGCATCCAGTCCCATATCGAACGTAGCACCCTCGAGGACTGACTTACCGAGAGGTTCAGATCATCCGAGGGGATTTTTGACCAGGTCTGCACAAATCTTTCGACTCACCATTGACACCGTCGCATACGCATATAGGTTCAAAGGTGAACCGGTGTAGCCCAGGGCCATCAAGTCTGGGTCTAAAAGCATCGTAGAAAATTTATTCGAATATCGATCTGGGACTAATTTATGTTGACGATGCAGCAACGCCACGGGGGATCCCCGGGACACATGTTCGCCTATGATCTGACGTGATTTAATATTCAGAAAGGGGACGACACCCAATAAGGGTAGGTCCACCCCAAAGGGTTATCGGCCCCGAAGCCAGGTCTGATCATGAACGCGGCGGGGCAAACCCGCAGGCCCAAACTGTGCTCGTAATAGGCCTTATTTTATATTCGTTCCGATTGGGATAATACGACACAGAGTGAAATCTGATGGTCGAGGGTTGTACGAGTGGTGGAAAGAATTCGTTCCGAGACGTAGAATAGGAACAATGACGAAAATAACGGAATTCGTTCCGGCTCACCTATACTTTCTTTGCATTGAGTTTATGATGTCTCACAACATGCGTTTTCTTTTTAAAATGCACAAGAATTATGTCCTATTGTTTCACCTCACACCCCTTTGTATATGTTATATTATCTATAATATGAAACCTATTGTACCACTTTCACAACTCTCCACTTATATTATCTCCACACAATAGATCCAACCTCAAATCTTAATATATTCATATACTCACGAAACTCAATATGCATATCAACATTAAAAATTTATTTTAAAATGTGTAGATTTGCTATTAGTATGTGTCAAATATTATTAGGCTTAACTTTAAAAGAAAAAAATAATTTCTTTTGTTGATTAAAGATTAATTCCTCTCATCCATAGTTTATTCTAATATTGCAACCAGAGTATTTCTACTAATAACTTCATCGTCTACTCTGCACTCACCTTTCTAACAATGATTTATAATTTACTTTGTATCCTAAATATAAAATTCTCAATATCTTTTCAACCTTCGATGTTCTTCTATTGACGAAAGAATCTAAATTGTGTGAACTAAATTTGATGACAGTGAATAACATACATATTCCAAACATAACCATCTTTTTGTTTGGATGCGGATGACTACGGCTCCAAAATGTTATTTGTATTACAGGAACTTGCATAAGCAACTTTCTTAAACATAACAATTTCTAAATATAATTATTTAAGCAGATGCTAACTAAAGATCACTTTATAGTGATAAAACGTAGAATTTCTTGAATCTGTTTCTGACTTCACATAATCAGTGTTGCTTGAGAAAACAATATCTACCATATTTTGCGAAAAATTATAAGTCATCTTATGGACTTAGCTGATATGCAATTAATTTATAATGAATAATTAAAGTTAACTTTGTATTCCTAATATTTATGTCTTTACATGACAAAGCCGCCTTCTTCGTATTCTAACACAATTTTCTTGCCATTTTATATATATTAGAGAAACCTACTCCGCGCACAAATTTTGCACTATCACCAATGCTTCGAAACATAAAGAATGATATAACCCTATCAAAAGTGAAATCGCATAAAAATATAACATATATTTATATTTATATATACATTGCGACTTTATTACCATTATAATTTTAAAAAACTTAACAAATTAAACTCACGCACGTGAGGCGTTCATTGACCAGTCTTAATACTATGTGGTCCCACAAAATCTCACTTATATTATTTTACAATCAAACAAACAACTGGAAAATGTTGTAAAATAAAATAACCACAAAATTTTACAGTGTTTTACGATGAAATAAATAAACCTTTAATGTCATGTACAGCTGATTTAATAGAAATTGAGGAGTGAACCTGAGATCTCAAGCACACCAAAAACTTGATAGTTTTGCAATAGGGGGGTCTTTGAAAAGCAGTGTAGGATACTTAACCAAGAGTGGGCTTTTTTGTGATCATAAAAAAAAACAAAGTAAATAAAAGAAATGAGGAGGGCCATTGATTATCACTCAATATGAAGGAAAGCACCCTCTATACAAGGTAAGGAAGTGAAGAAACGAGAGAGAGAGAGAACATGATTAGCAAATGATGGCCAGACCTTAATCATACAACCAAACAGCAGCATCCTCGACAACATCGTGAGGCCTCCAGTAAGATTTGAGCAAGAAGCACGTCTTGCCCACTCTCCTCCAGGCTTTCTCCTCGTATTTACAGCAAGGAATTCCCACGTAGTGTCTGTCGGCAAATCAGTATTTGCCAATACGATACACAAACAGGGCAATCCCCTAACGCTATTGTGAACTTCATCTAGATCCTTGGATATGTAATCTACTGTCTCCTTTGCCTCTTAAATCTCTCGTAAGCACCTAAATGGTTGCCACCTCCATTATCAACTGCACCAGCATCTTCATCTTTCATGCTCTCAGCCACCTTTGCTAGATCCCCGAAGACAGCCGACGGAACATTTCTTTGTGCTATCTCAACTTTCTCACTGGACTCATCCTCCTCCGAGTCATCTCCTTCCGGCAATTCAATCTCTTCCACATTTGCAGTTGCCTTCTTGCCTCCATCAGGCACATGCATATCACCAGACTGCAACTCCACTCCAGCGCTTACAAAGCGCGTCGAAAACCCGGCACCCGCACTGGCAGGTGCCCTAGCTGCTGCTTCAACAGCCTGCCTCTCTAAAGCGGCCATTCCATCTTCAGCAGCTGCTTTGGATTCCTCCTGGATCAGCTTCTGATCCTTTTGCATCAAGTACTCGGGTAAATTAAGGTGCGTCTGCAAGTGCCAAAAACACACAACCATGCAAAGCTTTAGAAAAATGTTTTCTACCGATTACTGGTCCGAAGAAAATAAAAAATGCATAAGCAAAGCGGACAAACCTGGCTAAAGCTAGCTAAAACACTGCGTTTAATACGACGCATTTCTCTGAATGTTTCCTCATTTCCATGTTGCACTTCAAAATCATTCCATTTTTTCCAAAAACTCTCATCAACACGAGGATCCGCAAATTGTGATGCGAATACATATATGGCTCGAGCACGGTCAATTTCTCCCAAGCTTTTTTCAAGCTCAGCGTACTTCATGCACATTGCTTTCACATCATTGTCAGGAAGACCTGATTCGATTGCTTGCTGCAAAATGAGTCAAGAATTTCATGTAAGGATTAAAGACCTTCGTAAATAGAGCATACACCATTATACAAACAACATAGAAGGCATGTATGACACCAATCTCGGAATTCCGTATTGCACTGTGCACATACCCAAAGAAGATAGATCCAGAAATTATGCCCAATTATGAAAAAAAGGGGGGTGATAAAAAATAGCAACTAAAGATATTTTTAGAAATGAAACTCTGTTTACTATACTGTAGCACTAGCTGTTAGCAAGACTCCAAACAGGCAAGTACATTTAGAAGAAACAGGAAACAACAAGAAAAATATAGTTTTTCTTTATGAGAAATTGCAGAAACTATAATATTCCTCTAATGGTAACGGCAGAGCTGAAAACATCAAATAAGAGTATGCAAGATTATAGCACCTTCACTAACTTTTATCTCGAACTCTTCATAATAACAATATCCTAAATCCATTAAAATACATTATGACATGAAATTATTTGGACAGGTTGAAAATCAATGCATTCGTCTACATTCTGGGATATGATACTAACCTCATATATTTCCCTTGTTTTGGGAACACCAAAAATTTCTGCAGCCCGAGCAATGTAAATTTCATACATAGTCATCTTTTCACTGTTAGGGACAGCTTTCACAGCTTGATCATATACTTTCATTGCACGCTTTGCAAGCCCATATTCTTCTTCCAATTTGGCATATTGGAGATACAGCGGTTTCACTTCTTCGGCAGGCGCCTGGCCAATGGTGTAAAACAACAGTAATTAGTTAGCACCACATGATTCTAATTATTGACAACTGAAAACTAATGATGACAGTTAATGAATAACCAAATGATTTCCAATAACAGAAAAAAGAGATTTTCTTGGAATTCAAAATAAATAAAAAAATAACAGTACTTGCTCCGCACAGCAACAGAGAATTAGCTAGCACCACATGATTCTAATTATTGACAACTGAAAACTAATGATGCCAGTTAATGAATAACCAAATGATTTCCAATAACATAAAAAAGAGGTTTTCTTGGAATTCAAAATAAATAAAAAAATAACAGTACTTGCTCCGCACAGCAACAGAGAATCCACATTATCAGTAAATAATACAAACAATCATTGTCAGAAAAGAAAATAGTGGCCACAAAAATTTATAACTATACTTAAAGGCAACGATAATGAACAATCAAAGACAACCTGGTGAGGATAGAATGCTACATAGTTTTGCAATGGTGATCGGACATATTGAAGAGGGCAACATTGTTAGTCAAGCCATAAAACTGTCCACGTTTCTGGACAGAGGCTAGTAAAAGAGAATGGAAGTTTCATTCTTGCAAGTTTTCAACATTGTAGATGTAGGACATTTGCAACCCTACAGCCATCCATCCTGAAGAAAACGTAAAATGACTTAGGTATCACGATCCCAAGTCAACACCTTATATTCATTAGTTCTACACCTAGATTTGGACCCCAGAAATGTCAGCTGGTGTTTCAATCTTTTTCAGTCTCTTTCACAGTTTCAATACAGATTACAGGGCGACTAGTGGAATGTGAATTCAGGCTCTCTAACATTGTTCCGAAGCCTAACTGAAAAATAGCAGAATGTAAAAAGAAACAAAAAGGGTTATGAGGAGACATGATTAAGAAAGGTAAATGAAGAAACAATATTAATGCATAAAATAAGTCATGGTTTAAATGCATTAGAAATAATGTGAATAAAAAAATCCTGCTTTTTACTTTAATCAAATTGTCCCTACAGCTCTCAAAACTCCACATTTGTCTCTTTTGATGTTGGTTTCCCATCTAATGTTGTAAGTATTAACAGATAGCTGATGATACTGGAATCCACAGGAAAAGTGCACACTGGATACAGTAATTTTTTTGGAGTACAGGCCCCCCCAAAACTGTAATGCATAGGAGTTCGACTCCAGACCTTGTGTAGAAGCTTTTTATTGTGAATATGGATGTTAGAAACCTTTACAGCACTATGCCATATTGTTTGAACATGGAATTTTAATTTAAAGAATTGGCAAGGAAAATATTAATAACATTTCCATCCTCATGCGTTTAACATGAATGCACATTTGTTAGTTATTTAAGTAGCGTGTACACTATAAATTCCGTGGATTGGGTTATCAGGTTCGGGTGCTGGACAATTCCCCACCGATCGCGGTCGGTATTTATTTATATCGGCTTAAAGCCCGAACACTTTTAATTAATTACCAGAGGGAACCGAACACCTTTACAATATTGGTTATGATATTGCGGGTACATTCATACTTACAACACCCGACATCCTTGGGAGGGAGACTAGGTATACACATGCCATAGCGAGGGCGGCATGCGTCAACATATAGTCCTTTGACCCTTGTACAGAGCGAGGATGTATTTTGGAATGACTTAAATCCCTGAATGGACTTTTACACAATTTCGAAAAGGCACACAATATTTTTGTAACCCCTGAGCATATACAGAGAAAAGGATATTTTTACATTTACAGGATTTTACAAGATGCAATTGTAAAGTACACGACTTTTCAGCAAATTGTAGATTCACAGGACTTTCCTATAAATATGTAGGACATATCTACAATTTCTAGGGATTGTAAAATATTTTTATAATCACAAATTATTGTAGGGATTTTCTCATAAAACTTGGGGGGTCTTTGCATAATTTCTGATTAAATCAAGAAATTACATATTTCTTCTGCGAGATTTACAGGAAAAAATTACTTACACAAAAACCCGGGGTACATATGCAGAAGCGAGGATATATATGCAATATACCCTCACTCCGAGCTTAGAATCAAATGCACAAGTGGAGAAATCTCCAAGTCTTCATGAGAGTCCAAGCTCCGGAATCCAGTCTCGAGTGTGGGGACCCACAGGACTATTTATAGAAGTCGGAGGGAAGGTTTAGGCCATTTAGAACCTACCCGGACCGGATAGGTTCCCACGGGAGGGTAACCAGGACCGCCGAATAGGTCCCCAATAAGCATTGATTTGGGACCGGATAGGTTGAGGAGAAGGCCCCGAGACCGAATAGGTATCCGGTCCTACTAAGGCCATAGAGGGAGAGGGGGGGCCTATAAAACACCCATTTTGAGATTTTTTTTGGTTGGCCTTTTTGTGTCTTCGCCAGGTGTAGGGGAGAAAATGACTCCTCGTGCTTTCATGCCTTAATTTAGTCTGCCCCTTGTGTCGCTTGTTGCGTAGAAAGTCTTCGGTCTTTTAGGATTTCTTCCCAACCAGTCTTGCACACCTTGTGAGTTGCAAAGAATTTGTTCCTTGCAAGGTCCGCTTGTTGCGTGGGTATTTTTGTAATTCCGAATACCCGACAGAAATTTTCCGAGACTTGTATTTGGCCCGGCGTGAGTAGTTTTGTTGTTCTGTATACCCAATGAAATTTTCCCGAAACTCGTATTTGGCACGGTATCGTGACGGCACGGACTTTGTGTCATTTTGTAACCGTTACAGAATTAATCAAAATTTTATTTTTTCCTCGATTGATTCAAGAAAAAATAAACGGATTCAACAAATGCCCCCCACGGGATGTCTGTTTGAGCCGAAGGTAAGGACAGGCGACCCATATACTATGAAAACTTCATTCTCCTCCAAGTCATTTTGACGCGATAGAGTGCTTGTATTTGCTTTAATACTTGCTACTTTTCTTTTTGTTGAGATTCATCAATAAATTCTAAAAGATTTCTTCATTACTTGCAGTGATTCTAGACATGGCTCGTTACGACGGTGATGACTGGAGGCAGAGGTCGACCTGAGACGGAGAAGACCCTTACATTATCTGTACCGAGGTTCCGATGCCGGCTTTAGCTCTACCCACAATTACTATGGAGACGGGAGACCGTTGACTCTCTGGAGTTCAGGCTGACCTGGATTGCGGAAGGATCGACAGATGAGGCAAGCTTTGGAGAGGGCGTCGTTGATTTATCCAAGATTTCCTCGGGGAACGGTGTCTATAAATATGATAGGTCTAGGGGATATTTATCTCATTTCCCGCTCAATCGTTTTCTCTTTCCATTTATCTAAGGTTATATCCCTCCCGGCATAGAAGCTGATGATCCGCTCATGTTAGTTGAACAGGGGTGGAAGCTTGAGCTGGCGATTTTGTCAGGACGGGATAGCATGCAAGGCACTTGTACTTTATCGTACTCGAGCTATCTCGAAGACTTTGTCCGGCAACGGTAATTCCCAGACCAAAAGACATTAGGTTTTTTTTGGTGATTTTGAAAATTTCAAGACCCGGGCTGTGTCTTTGTCATCGGCTATTTGGGATTTGTATGATCAACATAGAGACACCAAGCCTGAGGTTGAGGGGATGTTTTTGGCACCTTCAGGCACGCAGTATGCCGGTGACGGTTACAATCATGAATGCTTGCTCAAGCGAATTATAGGATTTAGAGCCCCCAGTTGGTATGGGTTATCACCAAGGCGCCACCGAATGGCTAATGGGCATGCTTCATTTTTACAACGAAATACTTGACAAAGCGAGGATCCGCAACACTATGACAACAGCCTTATATCAATATCCCTGCCACATTGATCTTTTGTAGGGTTTACTTGAAAGATTCAACCACCGTTGGAACACTTTCGTTACCGCGAAAGGAGAAACGGCCCTGGACTTGTGGACTTTCCACAAGATTTCTGGTTTACCGGTCTATGGCTAAGCATATGACGAAATGTCCCTGGACAACCTACCTCACAGCCATTCTTTTGGAGACAGAAGATATCACAGTCTCTACTGCTACAGGTTTCTGGTGAAGACCTGAAGAGATCTGGCCCGAGTGGACAAGAAGGGGCCTTCCTAGGGCTGTCAATAGGCCCGGCTGGCCCGCGGGCCTGATCCGATTTCGGGTTGCTCCTCAAGGCTTTTTCCCGCCCTTGGGCCCTTAGTCGGGCCTAAAAGCCCAGCCCGACTAAGCCCACCGGTCGAGCTCGGGCTTTGAGTTCGGCCTGTCGGTAGGGCCGGCCCAGTCCGTTGTTTTTTTTTCTCCCTTCAAATTTTAAAAACTACTTAGTTAAAATTATGTTATTTTACTTAATTAAAAATTTTACAAATCTATTTTCACACAAATTATGTAATTAATATCAAAACTCTAATTAATTTAGTGAGATTATAAGTTTTATATTATTAAATATATTAATTTTTATTTTTATTTAAGTTGTCAGACAGGGCCAAGTCTTAATCGGACTTTACAATTTTTAATAGTGTCGAGCCCGGCCCCGCCCGGCCCGACGGTCCCGACCCATTGACAACCCTAGGTCTTCCCATACTGTCAGACTGACACTGGACGCTTGGGTTCGATCCTTTTACAATGGGCCATTTTGCTTATACAAAGAGTTGCAGAGCCATTAAATCCTCTAGATCAATATAATGAAATAAAGTTAAAAGTTCCGACAACATCCTCGCCACGCATATGTGGCTTAGAAGGGATGGAACTCTCGCGATCTCCCGCCCATCACCTACTTGGCAACCTATCTTGCTTATTGGCTGGCCACTTTTGTCATTCCCAACGGTGAGGAGAGTCTTCTCCGTGCAGAGGTCATTTACCCGACATATTTGATGGCCTCAAGCAGAGGGTGGTCGTTGCTCCAGCAGCACTAACCAATATATATCATTCTCTTGGGGCCTTGACTACTCATTCGTCACCCTGGGATAAGAGCATTCTATTGCCCACCCATTATTTGAGTGCTTGGGTTGGGTAACTCTTTCCTAACTTTTCACAGAAATCATCGACGCCAAACCTTATGACTCATTTGATATTTGCATTTTGCAGTAAGCCTAATCAGGATATGTTCACTTACATTGTCGTCACGCGGAGGGCTTTGTCTTTTGTTTCCACCAGAGGTAGAGCAAGGCTGGACTTCGATCATTGCTCTTATCTTTTTCAGCCATTTCTTGTTGTCAAACATGATTATTATGTTAGCAAGCTGTCAACTCATGAGAGGATTTCACCCTATGCATTGATTTGGGATCGGATAGGCTGAGGGGAAGGCCCTAGGACCGGATAGGTCCTCCGGGGGCCTACCCGGACAGGATAGGTCCCTTTGGGGACCTATCTGGTCCTGCTAAGGCCGGAGAGGGAGAGGGGGGGATGCCCCCTATAAAACCCCCATTTGGGGATATTTTTGGTTGGGCTTTTGTGTCTTCGCCATGTGTAGGGGAGAAAACGACTCATCCTTGTGCTTTCATGCCTTAATTTAGTTCGCCCCTTGTGTCGCTTGTTGGGTAGAGAGTCTCTGGGCTTTTAGGATTTCTTCTCGGCCGGTCTTGCACATCTTGTGAGTTGCAAAGAATTTGTTCCTCGCAAGGTTCGCTTGTTGTGTGGATATTTTTGTTATTCCGAATACTCGACAAAAATTTTCCGAGACTTGTATTTGGCCCGGCGTGAGTATGTTTGTTGTTCCGTATACCCAACGGAATTTTCCCAGGACTCAAATTTCGCACGGTATCGTGACAACATAGACTTTGTATCGTTTTGTAACCGTCTCAGAATTGATCGGAATTTTATTTTTTCCTTCGATTGATTCAAGAAAAAAATAAACAGGTTCCACAAATGCCCCCCATTGGATGTCCGTTTGAGCCGAAGACGAGGGTAGGCTTGAAAACTTCATTCTCCTCCAAGTCATTTTGACATGATGGAGTGCTTGTATTTGCTTTAATGCTTGCTACTTTTCTTTTTGCTGAGATTCATCAATAAATTCTATAAGATTTCTTCATTACTTGGAGTGATTTCTAGACATGGCTCGTTACAGCGGTGATGACTGGAGGTAGAGGTCAATCTGAGACGAAGAAGACCCTTATGTTATCCGTACTCAGGTTATGATGCCGACTTTAGCTCCACCCACAATTACTATAGAGACCGTTGACTCTCTGGACTTCGGGTTGACCTGGATTGCGGAAGGACCGACAGATGAGGCAAGCTTTGGAGAGAGTGCCATTGATTTATCCAGGATTTCCTCGAGGAACGGTGTCTATAAATATGACAGGTCGAGGGAATATTTATCTCATTTCCCACTCGATCGTTCTCTCTTTCCATTTATCTAAGGTTATAACCCCCCGAGCATAGAAGCTGATGATCCACTCCTATCAACTGAACGGTGGTGCAAGCATGAGCGGGCTATTTTGTCAGGACAAGATAGCATGCAAGGCACTTGTACTCTGTCGTACCCGAGCTATCCCGAAGACTTTGTGCGGCAGCCGTAATTCCCAGACCAGAAAACCCTGGGTTTTTTTAGTGATTTTGAAAATTTCAAGACCCGTGTTGTGTCTTTGTCGTCGACTGTTTGGGATTTGTATGGTCAACACAGACACCAAGCCTGAGGTTGAGGGGATGTTTTTGGCGCCTTCAGGCACGCAATATGCCGGTGATGGCTACGATCATGAATGCTTGCTTGAGCAAATTATAGGATTTAAAGCCCCTAATTGGTACGGACATTGGTTGGTTATCCCTTCGCACAATAATCACCAAGGCGCCACCAAATGGCTAATGGGCGTACTTCATTTTTACAGCAGAATACTTGACAAAGCGGGGATCCGCCACGCTATGATAGCAGCCTTAAATCAATATCGCTGCCACATTGGTCATTTGTAGGGTTTACTTGAAAGATTCAACCACCGCTAGAACACTTTTGTGACCGCGGAAGGAGAAACAACATTGGACTTGTGGGTTTTCCACATGATTTCTGGTTTACCCGTCTGCGGCTGAGCATATGACGAAATGTCCTTGGACAACCTCCATCGCAGCCATTCTTTTGGGGATGGAAGATATCACATTCTCTATTGCTACAAGTTTCTAATGAAGACCTGGAGAGATCTAGCCCGAGTGGGCAAGAAGGGAACTTCCCATACTATCAAAGTGACTCTGGACACTTGGGTTCGATACTTTTACAATGGGCCATTTTGCTTATACAAAAGTTTGCAAAGCCATTAAAGCCTCTAGATCAATATAATGAAATAAAGATAAAATTCTTACAGCATCCTCACCACGCATATGTGGCTGAGAAGAGATGGAACTCTCACGATCTCCCGCCCATCACCTACTTGGCAGCTTATCTTACTTATCGGCTGGCCACTTTTGTCATTCTCAACGGTGAGCAGGGTCTTCCCCGAGCGGAGGTCATTTACCCGACATATTTGATCACTCAGCTTAACGGTGCGCGGAGGGCTTTGTCTTTTGTTTCCACGAGAGGTAGGGCGGGGCTAGATTTCGATCATTGCTCTCATCTTTTCCAGCCATTTCTTGTTGTCGAACATGATTATTTTGTTAGTAAGATGTCAACTGATGAGGAGATTTCACCATATGCTTATATTGAATGGGTGCATTGTACTTGCCCCAATGTGTTGGTGTTCTACAGAGCTAGCACGACCTTCCTCGAGCCTTATTACCCGCACCGATTCACTCGGAATTTCGGGTATGATCAGAGAATTCCTCCCAATTTTGAATTCCCCATGACTTCCAAGCAATATAAGTGCAAAGATGTATACTTACTTTCAGTTGCATGGTGAGATTTCTTTTGTAGAAAGGAAAAAGATTTGTCTCATTCTTGCACAGACCCGCCACAACCGCTTCGATGTCTTTTATGCCAAGTGGTGGCTCAAAAATAGTAACATTTTCAGACAGTCAGCACATGTTTTAAGGGAGGTAGAAGAGCAGCGTCTACAGAAGGAGGAGCTACCTCCTTTATTTCTTAGTCCGCATATTGTCCAGGCTCATTTTTTTTGGGCCGCTGACATCATCAAAAGAATTTCAGCCATGTGAAAGCGGGAGAATAGATCAATTCCAACCGACCGGACCCCGTATAGCGGGAATATCAAGTCTCTGAAAATGCCTGCTATGAAGATTTCTACAACTCCTTCCCAGCGAGACTTCGCCCCTAGCTCCTTACAGACCTATTCGCGGTGGGAGCACTTGCGGGCAGATTGCAACTGTTGAACCCCAGATAAGTCACAAAGCAGTTTTTGATTGGAGTAAAGCCAGAAAAAATATACATAAAATAAATCCCTGAATTAGTGCCTTTGGACTGGGCACATGAGGGGACCACCTTTCTCCTTTCCTCCTTGGTGCGGACAGACCAGGTGGACGGGGAGGACCCCCAGTGGTGTCCACCAAGGGTACCCCCTCACTTCTGCTCCTGCTCCTTTGTCCATGCTACCGCTGCTGCTTTTTAAACAGAGGAGGAGGGGGGAGGACCCCCGGACAAACCCACCGGGAGTACCCTCTCCCCCTCACCCCTGCAGTTGTTGCTACTTTTTGTCATGCTGCTATTGATGTTTCTTCAAAACAGAGGGAGAGGACCCGGGAGAGGACCCCCGATGGTGTCCACCGGGGGTACCTCCTCTTATGTTGTTGATGCTACTCTTTCTCTTAAAGACAAAGGAGGGAGAGGACCCCCGATGGTGTCCACCGGAGGACCCCCCCTCATGCTGCCGCTACTACTTTTTAAACAAAGGAGGAGGGGGAGGACCCCCGGTCAGGGCCACTGGGGGTAACCTCTTCCTCTCTCTCCTGTTGCTGTTGTTCCCTTGAAGACAAAGGAGGGAGAGGACCCCAGTCCAGTCCACCGGGGTACCCCCCTCTCCCTTCTCCTGCTGCCACAGACCGGGGGTGGGCCCCTCCTTTTGTTTCTTTGCGCACAAAAAATAAACCAAAAAAAAAGAAGAGAAGAAGAAGAGAAAAAAAAGAAGAGAAGACCAAGAGTCAAAGTGACTTACCTCCACCAAAATCCATTGGGGGTACCTCCTTCTCCAACACCTATTTGCATTTGCTGGGGAGAAATCAACAGCATTCACCTCTTTCCCGTTAGCATTGTGGTCTTTTGACGACCTACCATTAGCAGGGGCGAAGCTGGGGTTGTCGGCGAAGAACATCTCTATCTCGGTGACAATCGAATTCAATTGGTCGAATCCTTTAATATTTGTGCCGAGGAGCTTCTCACTGATTTCCACGGCCAAACCTTTCCGGCATATAGTAATAGCATCCTCCTGAGCAGGGGGGTTATCACAACGCACGTTGAAATCCCTCCCCTTTTTTCTACCTCAGGGAGCATAAGTCGGCCAAAAAATCCTTGCGCTCAGTTGTCTGGAACCAGTCAAGAAGTTTCCTCAACATGTCGACCTGATCCACCACAGAATTAGGCCTCAGCATCGAGTACCATTGTAAAACAGTACCCATGAGAGATGTGGCGAAGTACCAGAGGAGATATGACTCGTCCAATGCCAACTCCCCCATAGTCATTACATAGTAGGCCAAGTGTTCTTGTGGTAAAGTCTGCCCATTAAACTTCTGCAGCTTGGGAGCCTTTGGGCAATCCAACAGTAGCTTCTTGAACCGGTCGTGAAGAGGATGTGCACACTATACAAATCTATAGTGGCGGAACCTTCTCTATGTTGAGCAAATTTAGCTTCTACGATCCGCTCAACCATTTGCCTCTAGGCTATCAAGCTTTTGGCCACAGGCATATTCGACGACCGCATGTTGGTCTCAACAGGTGGGATATCAAATTCCACCATTGCTGGGGCCTTTGCCGCCATTGTTGAAGTATTGGAAACAACTGGGGTACCCCGGGAAGGACGCTCCACTGCTTGTGGAGCCACTGGAGGCTGCGGCGGTGCTTCCCCCTCCGAGGGGCTTCCTACAAGAGAGATTTCAGCTCTTGATTCTCACGCTATAATTCAGCCAGCATGACATCTTAGACGTCTTCTTCCAACTCGTCCCTTTGTCTTGGCTCTTCATTTTCGTAGGCGCTACAGATTTCTTCTTCCGGAGCCCTTTCGGCATGTGCCTGCTTCTGTTGAGTCAATGAGGCAATAGTATCGCGATTTAATTGCGCTACGGCTTGAGCGATCGTACGAGCCCTTCTCAATGACGACAGTGGCTCGTTCAAGTCGTCTAATTCTCCTTCAGGTTGCTTTCCAGCAGCCGAGGTGTAGCATGTGAACACCTTAATGGTATCCTCACCCACATCAACTATCCTCTTCTTCTTCGGGGGTTGTGTCGTCAATCGGATTGGCGCCCCCAACCTGTCAAAGGGTGAGATTCGCGTTGAGGACTCCCTTGCTAAACTATGATTCTCCACCCGGATTGATTCTGATTGGCGGATTACGTGCTGGGGCTTTTTGTAAACTCCCTTACACTTTTGCCCCTGCGGGTGTGGAGTTTGTTCTTTCCGGACTGTCGGAGCTTCTATTTGTTGTGGATCCGACATCCGGATGGGCTTGCCTACCCTAGCTCTCCGAAGAGCACGAGCCTCTTCTTTAGTGACCCAAATTTATTTTAAGCAGAGGTGTCGCTCCTCCACTGGGTTGCTCCCCTAGCTGGGCTTGGAAGCTTTGGGTCGGCACATGTGCCCCCGGTTTGATACCGGAGCACCGACGTTCTTTAGTATCGCCTTGTCTTCCCAAACTCGTCCGAGAAACTCGAAGCGGTTGGAGGTGGAAACGGTTGGGAGATGCTTATCCCAGGGCATAGTCGGCTCGCCTCCGTCGAGCCTAATGCGGAGGTCTACTACAATGACAGTCTTGCCGGAGTGGAATATGGCCACTACAAGATTCCTTCCTTTGCGGCTGCGGCGCTGCCCCTGTTGTGCAAGAACGACGCCAATGCTGACCTGGTTGACCGAGAAAACCCGGTCAACAGTTGAAACCAAAGACTTAGTGCCCTTGGCCGGTGTTGATGCAGAAGTGGCCAGTATAGGTGTGATCAGCACGAGTGACCGACTTGTCCTCGGTCATCGGGATGACACCCATGAAGCAGGTCAAACTGACAATAGGTGGGAAGTCGCTGAATATGATGGGAGGGCCAGGTAGCCGACCCTGGCGTGGTTTGCGATGATCTGGGGTCCGTAGGTGACCGTTGCCATGCCGTTGTTGTTGATATTGTTGTTGTCGTCGTCGTCGTCGCTGTCGAGCGGTGGAGTGTTCTCCCTTCCTCTTCCCTCCTATAAAAAGGAAAAGGGCATCATAACCTTAGTAAAGGTGCAGAAGCTCTCTAGCAGAGATGAAAAGTAGGATTTGTCCC
This sequence comes from Amorphophallus konjac, assembly GCA_022559845.1. Taxonomy (NCBI): domain Eukaryota; kingdom Viridiplantae; phylum Streptophyta; class Magnoliopsida; order Alismatales; family Araceae; genus Amorphophallus; species Amorphophallus konjac. Next base: position 211,531,222 of record CM040117.1, on the reverse strand, counting down.
ACCGGATATGCCGGCCTGTTTGAACACAGAATTTTAAATTTAAAGAATTGATGAAGAAAATATTAATAAAATCTTCATACTCATGCGTTGAACATAAATGCACATTTGTTAGTTGTTTAAGTAGCGTGTGCACTATTCATTCTGTGGATTAAGTTATCAGTCGATTTTGCGTTCGGGTGCTAGACAATTTTTCACCGACCGCGGTCGGTGTTTATTTATATCGACTTAAAGTCCGAACATCTTTGATTAACTGTCGGAGAGAACCAAACACCTTTATGATATCGGTTATCATATTGGGGGTACAGTGGTACTTGTAACACCTGGCATCCCTAGGAGGGAGGCTAGGTATACACACCACAACGAGGGCGGCACGGGTCAACATATAGTCCTTTGACCCTTGTACGGTACAAGGATGCATTTTAGAATGACTTGAATCCCTGAATGGACCTTTACACAATTTCAATTTCGAAAAGGTACATGATATTTTTGTAACCAGGGTTTGCCGACCCGTCCGACCCGGTCTCTGCGCGGGACGGGTCGGGTCGGGCGGGTCGCACTGCGACCCGGTCCGCCCCGGTGCCTCTCCCACCTCCGGCGCCCCCCCCCCCCTCCTGCTGCGGCCCCCCACCGCCCCCCTCTCCCACCTCCGGCGGCCACCACCGCCCCCCCACCTCTCCCACCTCCCCCTACCCCTCCTGCTGCGCCCCCCCACCGCCCCCCTCTCCCACCTCCGGCGGCCACCACCGCCCCCCCACCTCTCCCCCCTCCCCCACCGCCCCCCAACCGCCGGCGGCCCCACCCCCGAGATCGCTCCCCCCCGCCCCCACCGCCCCCTCCCTCTCCCACCTCCGGCGCCCCCCCACCCCCTCTCCCACCTCCGGCGCCCCCCGCCCCCTCCTGCTGCGGCCCCCCACCGCCCCCCTCTCCCACCTCCGGCGGCCACCACCGCCCCCCCACCTCTCCCACCTCCCCCTACCCCTCCTGCTGCGCCCCCCCCACCGCCCCCCTCTCCCACCTCCGGCGGCCACCACCGCCCACCCCACCTCTCCCACGGTCCAACCTCCCCCTCCCCCTCCCCCTCCTGCTGCGGCCCCCCACCGCCCCCCTCTTCCACCTCCGGCGACCACCACCGCCCCCCCACCTCTCCCACGGTCCCACCTCCCCCTCCGGCTGCGGCCCCCCACCGCCTCCTGCTGCGGCCCCCCACGGCCCCCCTCTCCCACCTCCGGCGCCCCGACCGGCCCCGACCCGCCCCGACCCGCTCGTACCGAGCCGGGTCCCGCCTCGCACCGCACCGGTACGTGGCGAGACGCACGGGACAGAGCGGGTCGGTCCGTCCCGTCCACGACCCACGGCCCGTGCGACCCGGCGCCCGCCTGGGTCGGGTCGGGTCGTGCGGGTCAGTGCGGGTCGGGGCGGGACGGCAAACCCTGTTTGTAACCCCTAACCATATACATAGAAAAGGGTATTTTTACAGTTACAGAACTTTACGAGACTCAACTGTAAAATACATGACTTTTCAACAAATTGTACATTTACAGGACTTTTCTACAAATATATAGGGCATATCTACAACTTCTAGGGATTATAAGATATTTTTGTAATCGCAAAATATTGCAAGGATTTTCTCATAAAACTCGAGGGTCTTTGCATAATTTTTGATTAATTCAAGAAATTACATAATTTTTCCCGTGACATTTACGGAAAAAAATTACATACAAAAAAACCTTAGGGCACATAGACAAAAGCGGGGGTACATGTACAACATACCCTTGCTCCGAGCTTAGAAACAAATGCACAAGTGGAGAAATCTCTAAGTCTTCGCAAGAGTCCAAGCTCCGGAATTCAATCTCTTGAGTGTGGGGGCACACAAGGCTACTTATAGAAGTCGGGGGGGAGGGGAGGTTATTTAGGACCTACCAGGACCGGATAGGTTCCCACAGAAGGGTAACCGGGACTAGATAGGTCTCCAAAAGCATTGATTTGGGATCAGATAGGCTGAGGAGAGGGCCCCGAGACTGGAAATCCTCCGGTGGCCTACCCAGACAGGGTAGGTCCCTTCGGGGGCCTACCTAGACCGAATAGGTCCCTTTGGGCTCAGGACCTATCCGGTCCTACTAAGGCCAGAGAAGGAGAGGGGGGCGCCCCCTATAAAATCCCCATTTTGGGATTTTTTGGCTGGGTTTTTTGTGTCCTCACCATATGTAGGGGAGAAAACGACTCCTCCTTGTGCTTCTGTGCCTTGCTTTAGTCCGCTCCTTGAGTCGCTTGTTGCATAGAGAGACTACAGTCTTTTAGGATTTATTCCTGACTGGTCTTGCACACCTTGTGAGTTGCAAAGAATTTGTTCCTTGCAAGGTCCGCTTGTTGCGTGGGTATTTTTGTTATTCCCGAATACCCGACGGAAATTTCTTGGGACTTGTATTTGACCTGGCGTGGGTATTTTTGTTGTTTGGTATATCCAACAGAATTTTCCCGGGACTTGTATTTGGCCCGGTATCGTGATGGCACGGACTTTGTGTCGTTTTGCAACAGTCACGGAATTAATCAAGATTTTACTTTTTTCCCGATTGATTCGAGAGAAAATAAATGGGTTCAACACACTTACCTATGGCTGCGTGATTTTTGGCCTGGTCAAGAAACTTCCTTTTTATTTTCTGTTATTACTTTTGAACCATAGGCAATCTGCATTTTTTTGCCAAGTCTGGCTGTCAAGATTATGATTTGTTATAGAACAAGAAGAACAAAAAGGAGGCAACCACTTTTCCGTCTTTTGGATGTGATATGAAAATCTGGATCTATTCTCCTCCTTCAGAATGGAAAACCTTTAAATTTGAGAATTTATGCTTTAATTTTTTTCTGTTTGGGAGGGGTTTTGCTGTAGTGGCAGATCCCGTTTAGGTAAATGCAGAAAACTCCAGTCACCCCAGGTTTGAACTTGGGTGGTTCCCCGCTAAACCCCTACCTAATTCAACTGGGCCAGAGTTCACTGGTAATCTATGCTTCAAGTACAAGTACCTTCCCATAATTCTCCCCCAATCTTATGCTTTGGGTAACCGTTCAAGTCTTCCACTGGCAACAATTGTCCCTCTTTGATCGCACAAAAGCATTCTATGATGTAAATGTTAAGTCATTTTATATCCTTCAATGAACAAGAATTGATACCGTAAAAGCACCTTACAAAGTAAACTTTGAGCCATTTTATATCCCTGAATGAACAAAAATTATCCTCCCATTTCTTCCATTTATTATCAATGCTAAATCGAAACATTAAAACTGGTTTCGGGATTGAATCGGTGATGGCATTTCTGGTTCTGGTTCCAGCTCAGGATGAGAACTGGCTACTTCAGGCTGGTTCTGGCCAACCAATTTCGGGCCTGGCATGCACAGGCATTTGATAAAAGTATTAATAAGTATTTAAAAATCTCAAAATAGCAAAAGAGAAAAAAATGTTTCCAGACTGATTTATAGTTACTAAAAACAGGTTAAGAGCTGGTTTCAGGGATTCAAGCCTGGCTCAGGCTGGTTCAAAGGAAATTTTAGCTGTTCTTTATTATTTTTATCATTGAAATGGCCGGTTTAATCTCTAAACCCACTAAACCAGACTGGTCCTTATCGGTTCCAATCTGAACTGGCTGGTTCCAGTCTGAACTGGTTGAGTTTTAACACCATGCTTCTCATATACGATAATATTCAATAGCACCAGAATAATTGTGCTGGGAAGCTCTTGGCCTGCCATGTTGCAGCAGAAAGCAACATCATGGAACTTGACAAAAGACACATGCAGGTGCCATATTTGATTCCCAGGACATTGGCTTGGTAGTAACATTAACATTGGCTTATGCTAGGACACAGATTTTGTTGGGGCAGGGCTCTGTCTGCTACCATCCTTCTATAATCTACTGTTGTGGGGTGGGGCAGGATGGGTTTCCTTTCTAGTTTCTACTTATGTGCTCTGGCCTTTGTCCTGTCCTGGTTTGCTGGAGTTTCCTTTTTTTCCTTCGGTTTTTGGGCTGGGGGTAGGAGAGGAGGGGATATCCCCTCGGGAAGGATAGCCTTCTCCATCCCGGGAAGGTAAGTGGAGATTCAGTCCATGTTAAAAGCTTATCAAAACTCTTTATTAGATACCTTTCTTCACAGTATTTTTCCATATAATGTGATAATGTTCTAATATACTCTTGGGACTTTGTCACATTGGAGGTTTTTTTGAAAGTTGCCAAATTGGAGGTTGGGGCACCGTGAAAGAAAAAGTAACTGAGGTGTATACTCTTTATTATGGCAAGTTGTTCTTTTATATTTTTCATTCTAGTCAGGCCTTCTCAAACTGATTTATGAGACTACCAATATGACTGGACGTGAAGTGTTAACAAAGAAACAGAAATGAAAAGTTAACAAAGAAATGAAATCAAAATTATCCTATCCACTTCCCACCCACCCACCGCCCCCAAAAAAGAGAAAAATAAAATTATCACCACCATAATCCAGGAAGTCTGTGATTCTGGGATTACCATCTAGATTTTTTGGCCCAATTTTCTTGCAATAACCAACTTCACCAAGAGTTGGACAGATTCAACCATTCCCCTGCTGTGGCATCAGATTCTAACACACTTAGTATTCGTATAATTATGATCTCCATTTTTTCTTCATGTTGTTTATTATGCCAATTAGGCAACTTTATGTTGCAAACATACATCTGACCTAACAGAAATCCCCAGATTTCTTGCTGAATTTTGTAGAATGAGTCAACTTTGGGTTAAGTTCATATATACTCTCCTTACATGCAAAACACCAAAATTATCATCCTTAGTTGTCAAGTTTCATGTATACCATCATTATTAACCAAAAATTTCAGAAATGCCAACAAATGACAAAAACGTTCATATTAACCTCAACTCCCCACACAAACCCTAGGGATATTTTTGCCATTTAGTTGCATTTTCAAAACTTTTGGCTAATAATGGTATATATGATATTTTTTTGAAAGTGAATGGCATGTATGTTATTTGACAACTAAGGGTGGTAATTTTGATATTTTCACGTAAGGAGAGTATATATGAAATTGACCCATAAATTTTTGTTTTTTGGTTTCTGAAGCGTCAATAGGGAGAAAGTTTGTGTTTTCAAAATGAGATCCAAAACAGATATCCTAGTAGGCATACTAGTTGGCAACCCAGAGGCGTTTAAATTGAGCCCAATCCTAGTAATGTGAAACACAATCCAGGTAAAATTTGTATTGAGATGATTTCCAGTAGCAGTGTGAATATTAGTCGCTTTTCTGATTATGATAGAAAGCCCACGTTTCTGGCCCTATCTCCAACGTGCATTGGTCTTTTATGTTTTCTTATTTGTTTCTGATTCTGATTTGGTTACCAAAACTGCATAGATTCCTAAAGTTATCAGAAACAAACTAAAAAATTAATGGGCCTAAAGGCATCTGATTTATTACCATCAATCTATGAATAACCATCTAAGCATAGATTAGTAATGTACTATGTGATAGAATGCTATGCTAAACTAAAAGTCCATAGAATGATCTAGTTCCGTTTCTTTTTGGTTGCACTTAGTTCTAGGTGACGAGAGGGAAACTGGGATGCTGGGGTGAGTAGAGGGGTGGCACATGAGCACCGTTGAGTAGGCACAATCCTTTGTCAGAGTCTGGCAATTTGAACAGAATCTGGTGACCTACACTGATCGTTTATGATTGACTGATTTATCTTACCAATATATGCTAATGTAGGTGGCTGTTTATTTCAGGTGTAGTCAGGTTTGTGTTCTGAGATCTTGCTGTATTTGACATGTGTCCATGTGATTGTTGGCATTTGACAGACATATATATGTCAGCCACATCATAGACGTCCACATATCCTCTCTCTAAATGGACCTGTCCCTCTGGATGCAAACTTGCTCTTCTTATTAAAGGAAAAATAATCTACTAATCAAACATAGAAGAGACAGATGGGTTGGGACCATTTGCACTGGATTTGCCAGGTTAGAGCCTTCCTTAGGTCTTTCTAATTTATCAGCACTGTGATCTGCCACTACGAAACAGACATCAAAAAGACCATTAGAAGACAACCCTAAATAAAAGGGAAAATTACCTCTATATTCCCCTTTATGGAATCCACCCCAATACCTCTCAAATCTACTAACCCAAGTTGTCATGCCCCTAGGGTTACATTCTCTGAGTTACTTGGCTAACAATGTTAACGGCTTATATGAGATGACACATTTACCCCTTCCTCTGCTAGTCCGCCTTTGCCAGCTACGCCCGGTCGCCTGGAACCCCACCCACCTCGCCCTCGCCACCTTCCAGACTGTCCACTCCTACGTCGCCACCCTTCGCCCCGCCCTCACCAAACCAGACAGTGGACAGTTGCACGGCAGCAATGCAGCAGGACTGTGCGGACACTGTATCCAAGCATCTCCTTCTTTGTACTAAGCAATTTGGGGATTCTCTGCAGGCGACTCCAGAGGCAGGTTCGCCCCAGTCCACCTTGTGTACGGCTGCAAACTGGAGCGCATTTAACAGGGAAGCCTCCGACATCCTCTCCCCGCTCTTGTCCCCGCCTTCGACCCCTCTTGGAAAGCACAAGGGCGACACTGGGTCCAGTTCTATGCTGCAGCTAACAAGCTGCAAAAGCATGACGGGGGAGGGCTTATGTGCCCTCCAGTGGGGAAGCCCTTTTATCCATTGGCTGCAGGACTCACCAAGAACAACATCACCGGCTCCTATGTGTCCTTCTTTGAGCCAGCACAAGAATGTGGTTGCTCAAGTAGGAGTTTTGCTTCAGATTAACTGAGCTGTTAACTGGATTGCCTCAACGAAGACAAAGAGGGCTTTGCTGGTCAGGGAAGAAACAATAGCAGCACAGTTCTGCGCTATGTATGTGACAGTTTCCAGCCTCCCTGGGGGCCCAAAGTGGAAAGAGAAAGGCAAAGGGGAAGAGCACAGTAGCGTGTGTAGTAATAAGTAGAGGGTGGAGCAATTCATGTCGGGGAGGTGGTTGGCGTCCTAGAGGGGTGAGATGGACCAGAATGGCCGAGCTGGGTGGAGCTGTCAATGCCGGAGGGATAAACCCCCTCCGGCGCCCTCCCTCTGTCACTCATCTATTTCTCTCTCCCCACAAAGCACACCCTGCTCTCTCTCTTCCCAATCTCGACGCTCTCACCTTCATCACCGACAGCACAGCAAGTGTCCTCACCGCCCGCCACCACCCTGCTCCATGCGGCCACCTCCTCCTCGCTCTCTCCATCCTCCACCACTTTCGGCTCCCCACCCCCACATCCACATCGCCCTGGACCTGAACCTGGCAGTATCTGCTGCCAAGGGAGACGACACGGACAGCTCCCGCAAATCCAACGACCTCACCATGAAGCACCAGCAGAATTGGTTTGGACAGATGGTGGTGCTCTCCAGGCGGCCAATGTTGATCACCACGGAGCTCGTTGATGCCATCAACGAAGCCGTCTCCTTCAAGCCCATCAACTTACGGCGAGCTCCGGAGGACGATCTTTAAGACCATCACCCAGAAGTTTCAGATGGCCGTCAGGGAGGAGAGTCTCCGCGACCATCACCCTAGCTGAATTGGGGGAGAGAACAGACCCAAGCTGACCAAGATTAAGGGGCAGGTTAGTCATTTCCCCCCCGGTGACCCACCTGGGGTTAACCATTGCGGGAGACTCTTCATGGTAGGGGCATGATACATTCGTCATAAAGATTTGAGGGGTGTTGGAGTAAATTCCATAAATGTAGGGGCATAGAGGTAATATTTAAGATTTCAGATCAGGGGTATATAAGTAATTTTCCCTAAATAACATGCCTTGTTGCCCTTCATCTTTTTGGCTTCTTTCCTTTGACCTTTCTAACCACTTGAGCATCTAGATCAGAGTCTTATTATCCAGATTTTAGCTTTTGATCAAACAGAAGCCTTTGGTGTTGCCAAAAAAAAAAAACAACAGGAAAGATCTAAAATGCATGTGAAAGAATGAGCTGCACTTTGTTTTGTACCACCCCCCTGTTGTAAATCTAACTCTGTTATATGCTATCTGATCTTCTTTATCCTGAGGTTCGTCACACTTTGTCATGCAACTTTCTAAAAATGATGAATTGGCGCTTTCTCTGCGACCTAGCTGTGGGCCCTGTTGATATAAAGCTGAATTCTTTTTCTTTTCCTCCGTTTACTTGATTTAGCAATGTAAGTATTTGTTATTAATTTAATATATTTGTCATGATGTTCCTTTGGCAAAACTACCTGTATCATGCTATGTAGGAAATTCCAACGGCATTAGACTCCTCTTATAATGACTCACTCACATCAGCGAGGTAATTACCCCAACTTTCGGGGTTGAGTGAGGACAAAACAACCTTAGATTTGGGGTTTGGAGATCAGGTCAAACCTACCTTAGACAAGCCATCATCCCACATGGTCACCTATTGTGTCAGGTCAAAAGCCACTTCAAGCACATTCTTCTACCCATTGTAATAGGACATTTGGCATTTTCTTCAATTCTTTCTTCAAATAGAATTATCAAAAAGTTAAATGATTAAACCATAATAACATTTGAAACTGCAGATTGTTTTGTTCCTCACAATATAGTACTCGGTTTGGGTATGCTATTCAACCTTTGTTTTTGTAGTAACCACTAATGATCATGTATGCCAAAAATGATGACTATCTAGTTAAAAATATACTACATTACTCAATGACATTACCTTCCATAAAAACTACAAAAATGCATATTATCAAATGAATCTTTGTTTGCAGTGTCTTTTTTTTTGGGGGGGGGGGGGGGGGGAACTACTAGCTTTTTAAACACTTGGGGGACTTTTTTTGCAAAGATTTAACGGGATGTTGCTGGTTTTTAACAGTTTCTTTGGATTTCAAATTTTCTTGAGGATTGTGTCCTCTTTGAATAAAATGGTAAAAGTTAGGGCAGGGATGAACTTCAAAACTTCTGATGAAGACCTCTACAAAATCATAATCTTTGATAACCTGATTCATTAATCCATTTTGTTTACCGAGTCCTTTCAAGTCAGCATATCACTTATCATTTACAAATTACAGTATAAAAAGGATGCATTAAGGCATAGCTGCTAGCCGTTTTGACTTGAAAAGAAGAAAGACAAGATGAAAAATACTTTCAGGTCTCCTATCACAGCAGTGGATCTACATATTCTTCAAATAACAAGAAATTGCAGACTTTGAAACCAATGTCATCAATGTCCAATACATGATCCAATGCATATGCCCCTTGAGATGCAAAGTGAACCATGGTCCTGATCATACAATTCATGGGGTAGATATGACTTTCTGAAAATTATCTGAAAGCATTTAATAAACAATGATATGATACTTATGATTAATACTCCTTCTTGATGAATCCTAGAGTGAGAAGCTCCGGATCGAACCCCTTCTTCTCCAGTTCCAGTTCTTCCCGCCCATTTCGCCCTGCTGGTGTCGCTCTCTGCCGGCCATGGCCGGCGCGGCTGGGCCATCCTCTTCCTCGGAGATACCCTTGGGAAATATCTCCCCCCTGCCAGGTAATCGTCGGACATTTGCGCAAGCTTTAATGGAATCCAAGCAGAGATCTCGGATCGCTATTCCGGTGAAGGAACCCGCTTATACAGTCAGTGGTGAGCCTGCGGTATTTTTCTCCAAAGAAGATGTCCAAGCATCTGTTCGGTTCTTATCTTTCCCTGTGGTGGCGAAATGTTCATATGGCCGGCCATCCTTTGCTGAGATTAAAAGCTGCTTGATGCAGCACCTAGCTCTTAAATCTGACTTTGTAATTAGCAAGCTTAACCCTAGACATCTGCTTCTCCGTTTTGAGTGTGAATCAGATTTTATGAAATTGTTGATACAAAAGAATCTATACATCAAGGGATACCTCTTTCAGGTTTTTTCGCTGGACGACAGATTTTAGTTTTGATGCAGATCCGCCCACTGTGCCGGTGTGGATAGGATTTCCGGCTCTTCCTGCCAATTTGTATCATGAAGATTGTTTGCGTTCCATTGCTGGTAATTTTGGTTTGGTTTTACGGATCCATGAACGTTCATTGGCCTTGACAGATACCTCTGAGGCTTTGGTCTGTGTTGAACTGGATCTATCTGCGCCGCGCAGGGATAGGCTCTGGATAGATCTGGATGGTGATGGGTTTTGGCAAGCTGTCAGCTATAATCGTGTCCCTGCTCTTTGTTCTTTTTGTCATAAGCTTGGTCACTCTGTTGATAACTGTAAGAAAAAACTTGGCAGAGCTGGTCGTACTATGGTGGCACAAGAACAAGATCATCCAAAGATTAAACAGGTTTTTCGGCCTAGACAGATAAACCCCTCACCAGTTCGATCTAATGTGGCTATGGAGAATAGTTCTGAGACGCTCATTCAGTCAGTGGACCAAGTGTCCCAGCACGTAATCTCTACGGTTGTAGGTCCTCTGGATGTTTTGCAGGACAGGGTTCAGGAAATTAAATTACCTGATGCAGGTATGACTGATGAAATTGCCATTGGAAGAGGCCTTGTAAATGTTTTTTCTGGTAATAGAGAAATACCCACTACCCTGTTGTTCAAGGAGAATGCTGGTTCAGTTGAAGAAAATGGTCAACAGGTACATGATATTCAGATGATGGAGTTGCACCTGGTTACTGAGGTCTCAGCAAAGGATAACTCTGAGAAGCTTCTGAGTGCTGATAAGGAGCTTGAAATATCATGTGTTGGAAAGCTTGTGGCTGACAAAGCCAATGCAGATAACGAACTCATGCAAATTAATGTGGATAATGGCATCCCAAGTAAGCCTCCTGATGGTGGAATCATTACCAGATCTAAAGCTAGATCTATGGAAGACATAATCTGGAACCCATTATGATTCAGCCTATAATTATTTGGAACATAAGAGGAGTGGGGAATTCTTATTCCCGCAGAAGCTTAAAAAATTTAGCTCTTTCTAATAAGGCCAGTTTAGTGGCCATTTCAGAACCAATGCTTCCTTTTAATAAAGCTTCTCAGCTGGGAAGATTTCTCAAACTTAGTAGATATGCTGGCAATAATGCTGAGGAATCGAAGATTTGGGTTTTTTGGCATGACAGTTTTACTCTGGAGGTAATTGCTTCTTCTTCACAATATATTACCTTGGGGCTTAAATCGGCCAATTCTTTTAGTGCATTTTACACATTTGTGTATGCTTCTTGTGATCCTCGGATCAGACAGTCTCTATTTAGAGATATTGCTCTTTTTGCTACTTCGGTGTCGGTTCCTTGGCTGGTGGGAGGAGACTTTAATTGTGTAGCAAAAGTATCTGAAAAAGTGGGCGGTGACACCCCTTCCTTGGATTCTTTACAAGCTTTTAATTCCTTCATTTGTTCTTCTGGACTAATTGATGCTGGTTTCCAAGGCACTAGTACTACTTGGTCAAATAACAGAATTGGTGCTGCAAACATTCGAGCTAGGCTTGATCGGATTCTCCTCAACAGTTTTTGCCTCACTGTGGCTCCCCAATTAGTTGTACAACATCTTTTAAGGGGTCCTTCGGACCATGCCCCTTTACTGATATTAATGGACAATATTAAGAAAAATCCTGGCAGGTTTATTTTCCAAAAAATGTGGTGCTTGCATGACTCATTCAAACAATTGATCTCTAATGAGTGGCAGCAGGTCCAAAGCAACCACCCTAATGCATTGGTTAGGCTTTGCTCTAAACTGAAAGCTGTTAAATCTTCCCTCTGTCAGTGGAATAAGGATGTTTTTGGGGATATATTTGTATACAAAAGTCAAGCAGAAGCACAGGTAGAGATCAAGCAAAATTTATATGACACAGATCCTACTATTGCTAATAGAGAAAGTCTTTCTGCAGCAAATGCTATGCTTCGTCAGGCCTTGGCCAGGGAGGAATTATTCTGGCATCAAAAGTCTAGGGTGGACTGGGTTGAAAATGGAGACAGAAATACCTCATTTTATCATGCTGTAGCTCAAAGTAACAGAAGGAGAAATATTATAGCAGGTCTTAAAGTTGGCTCCCCAGCTGAGTGGTGCAATGACCAGGCTTCCCTTCAGGCCCATGCTGAAGGTTTTTTTAAACAACTTTTCTCTTCTGAAGAACATGTGGTGGATCTTGCAGGTTTGGATTGTATTCCTCAGCTGATTACAGAAGCTCAAAACTTATCCTTATGTGCCTTACCAGACGACAAGGAGGTCCGGAATGCAGTCTGGGCTTTAAAAGCCTCTAGCTCACCTGGTCCGGATGGGTTCACAGGAGAATTTTTTATCTCTTCCTGGGATATTATAGGGAAAGATGTAGTGGAAGCCGTCCGTGCATTCTTTATGGGTTTCCCTCTCCCTCGAGGTATCTCTTCCTCCTTACTCACTTTAGTTCCCAAAGTGAATGAACCAAAATCCTTCAATGATTTTAGGCCAATAAGCCTATGTAACTTCTCATACAAGATAATATCTCGGATAATGTCTGAAAGGCTGGCCCCCCTGATGCCCACTATAATTTCACCAGAACAAGGAGCTTTTGTAAAAGGCAGATATATTCTAGATAATGTAGCTTTTGCTCGTCAGCTTGTGGTGGATCTAAACAGGAAGGTCAGAGGCCATAATGTGATATTCAAATTGGATATGACTAAAGCATACGATAGGGTGGAATGGGATTTCATTATTGCTGTCATGAGGAAAATGGGTTTCAGCACTAGAGTTACATCTCTCATTGGCATGTTGTTGTATAACAGCTGGTTTTCAATCAACTTCAATGGAATGATTACTGGTTATTTTAAATCAAGCAGGGGCATTAGACAAGGGGACCCAATTGCACCCTTTTTGTTTATTATAGCATCTGAAGTACTAAGCAGAGGGCTCTCTGCTTTATTTCAATCTGGTCACCTAAAAAGATATAAAGGCCCAAGAAACAGTTTGCAAGTCTCTCACCTATTATATGCAGATGATACACTTGTTTTTTTGAATGCAAGCAAGCACAACATTGAGGTTTTCAAAAACTTTATCAGCTGTTATGAAAAAAGCTCAGGGCAAAAAGTTAACTCTGCTAAGAGCAGTTTCATTCTGTCTTCAAAGGCACCTGTTTCTCTTAGACAGTCTATCCGAACATGGACTGGTTACAAATATCAGTCAGATGGTCTGCAGTATTTGGGTATCCCAGTCAAAAAAGGCAGGTACTTATGTAGTGACTTTCAGTTTCTCATTGAAAGAATTCAAGCAAGACTAGAGGGCTGGCAGTCAAAACTGTTATCGGCTGCTGGTAGGGTGGTTCTTATCAATTCTGTTCTACAAAGCATTCCAGTCTATCTGGCATCAGTTTGCAATATTCCTAAAAAGGTCCTTCACTTCATTGAGAGCCAATGTGCCAATTTCTTTTGGCAGGGAGATCTAAATACTAATAGACGACATTGGATAGCATGGTCTGCTATACAGAAGCCAAGGCTTGAGGGAGGGCTGGGCATCAGGGATCTGTATTGGGTGCAAGTTTCTCTGGCAGTGAAGATGCTTTGGAATATCTTGCATGGGTCATCCTTGTGGTCCTGCTATGCTCAGAGGAGGTTTATTAAAACCCATTTCTCTTGTTGTACTAAGCCTTTCCCTTCTGGAATGCCTAAAGCAATATTTGGACGGGCGAAGGATTTAATTCTACAGCATAGTAGATGGTTTGTAGGCTGCGGATCGGAGATAGACTTTATGAGGGATAACTGGACAGGTAAAGGCTATCTCTCTGCTAGTATTCCACTTAATGCTGCTGACCCTTCAGTGACTTCTGTCAGAGAGGTTTTTTTAGATCCTCAACATGCAGCTAGGGGTCTATTTAGAGACCCTACATCCTTTTCCAATTTTCAGCTGACCAGTGGGGCTGATATATGTGTCTGGATGGGTACCCAAAAAGGAAACTTTTCAGTTAAGTCTGCTTATAAAATGATCAGACCAAGAGGCACAAAAAGGTCAGCTTGGGCAAAACTATGGCATTCTACCATTAACCCAAGAGCATCATTGTTTATATGGAAGGTCCTTCATCGAGCGGTCCCAGTGGACAGCAGGATAATGGATTGTGGTGTCAGTCTAGCTTCTAGATGCAACTGCTGCCTCTCCTATAGTCAAGAAGATCTTAATCATATTTTCATTTTTAGTGAGCTTGCATCAAATTTATGGGGCTGGATTGATCCCTTGATCAACCATAGGGCTTGGTTAAGTAATCTCATTACAGTTCGGCTATGGAACATTTTAGCTGTCACCAATATGCAGTCTGCTTTTAGTTTCATTGGGATGTATGCTGTAATTCTGCTAGTATGGGAAATCTGGAAATGCAGATGCGCTGTCAGGTATGAAGGCATTTCAGTTAATCTTGCTGCTATCAAAAGAAGAATTACTGCTGCTATCTCGTTGACATTGGACAGGTTAAACTTTCACAAGCCTTTGTCCACTTTTCATCTTAATACTTTGGCAGCATTTGGTCTGCACCCGCAAGTTGTTGTCAAACAGCCAATAGCTGTAAAATGTAAACTGGCTATTCAGGGCTATACCCTACATATAGATGGGGCATCAAAAGGAAATCCAGGTAAATGTGGGGGAGGAGGCTGTATAAGAGATGCATCAGGAAGGCTTTTGATTGCTTTTGCTTTCTCCTATGGCATGGGCTTTAGTCTATTAGCTGAAACAAGAGCACTTCATGATGGACTAGCTATTGCTAACCAATGTGGCTTTAGCCTATCTCAAGTCTATTCGGACTGTGCAGCTCTAGTGGAGGCTGGTAAAAAAGGAGAAGCTCCTAGTTGGATGGCAATCCCATGGTGGAGGCAGATAAATATCCTTCTGGTGGAAAGTGGCTGTCAAATTCAACATATATTTAGGGAAGGGAACCAAGTAGCTGACTCGCTGGCATCAATGGCTTGCAATGCTTCATGTAATTCTGTTTTTGTTCGGGAAAGGGATCTCCCAAGAGCTGCTAGAGGAGCCATTAGGGTGGATAGGGCAGGTTTGCCTGCTTTTAGGTTCTGATATTTTCTAATTTTAGATTAGTTCTTTGTTGGAATGTAAGGGCTTCTCTGCTGCCCTCATGTTTTGCTGGGGTATGCCCCTTAGCTTATGTACTTTCAGTGTTAAAAATAATAAAATCAGGGCCCTGGTGTAGCCTGGGGGAGTGAGCACATTCCCCCTCTTTGAGGGGGGGTGCACTCGACCAGCTCCTATTCCGGATTGGCCAGTGTTTTGTTAAAAAAAAAAAATGATATGATACTTATTGGAACCATGATTGAACTTTTCAAAGAACTCACAATGTAATATCGATCCTAACTACTTGCATAAATCGACTTCACATGTTGGCTCCTATGGGCTGACTTTCCAAATTCTCTGGAGTTATCAAACACGAAGATGCAAAAAAAGCTACAGTATTGCATATGACTAATACAGACCATCAGTTATTGACATTCTGTAGCCCAATTCATGAATATGATGAGATCATGTTACTATGTTATCTTGGTGAATCAACAAAGTCAATGTTCATTAGGTCAGGGGCCTAGAGATAGTTTATCCCTCAGCAATCTATTCCTTCTGATAGAGTCAAGCCAGCCAGAAGAACTAAAAGTACACTAACCTGTTAAGGGAAGAAAAAAGAAAGGGTAACAAATGAAGAAAAACATTCATGGGTCAATGTCACTCGGGCACTGCACTTCAACAAGTCTCATATTCAAAGTATTATGGTGAACCACTCTTTAAAAAGGGCATCATGAATACAATGTTCAATCATCATATAAGTTACATTCTATATTAGATGATAGATCATAATTGTTTTAAAGAGATTGATCGAGGAAGACACAGTAGCGATTTGGTAATATAATGCATATAATAAAGTTTAATCTTAAGACACAGTTAAGAGTTGGTATTCTTAAATATAAGAAACTTGAAGGTTATAAAACTGCTTACCTTTTCGATAGCATGCTCAAATAGTTCCCGGGCCCTTTCTAACTTTGTTTTTCCATATCTTGCAACAAACTTGGACAGGTATGTGACCCATATATCCTTCACATGAGGATATTTGAAAATCTTTACACCTCTTTCATAGACCTTAAATGCATCCTCAAAGTACTTATGCTCCTGCAAGAACCAAAACGCAAATCATTGACCATGTCAATCAACTTAATGAAAACATAATTATCAAATAATAATAATAATCAATTATACCTCTAGAAAATAGGCATAATTAATTATAATTTGAGGAGTAGCTATTCTCAGATCGAGTATTCTCTCATATATTGCACGAGTGGCTTCCAAGTTTTCAAGTCCCTCCTCCAGATCCACATACAAGCTCCAAACCCTCAAAGACTTGTGCAACTTCATTTGGACAGGCTCGCTCCCGTCAGCAGCAACTATAACAATAAAATACACAAAAATATGTTAGAAAACTTGCTAGCTTCTTAGGTAATGCATGCGGTACTATCCCACTACCTTAAGTTACTTCTAAGGAATGCAGCTCAAAAGAACAAGACATTCTTCAGCTGCTGTAAGTTGATTTTCCCTTTGTTTAACATTAAAGTGCCCATCCAAATGATAGCACCCCCAAATGCCATCAAACATGGATAATAAAAGAATAGATAGGCGGGGTTTTAATGTTCCCCAAAAGGCTTTCTGATGAGCTAATGTTAACTTAGACATTGACTTCTGCTAAGAACCACTTGATACCATTGACATGAAACCTCTTTCCTTCTTATGGCAAGAAACATTAAAAAATAGGATATCGCTACATCATTTAGTAAACTTTACCGGGATATAAAAACTAGTGCCCCATGATATGATGTTACAATGTCATTCTTTTCGTGAGGATGCAAGAAGTTATAGGACTGTTAAATTTCAAACAAAAAAAAGATCGAACCAGTTCATTACCTCTACGCTTAACCTCAACCGAGGGCTCTGCAGTTGCACGTTTCAGCAGCTCACGCGCCCCCTTGAAGTTGTTGTGTTTCAGCTCCATTTCTGCCCATTCACACCAAACACTAGCGAGGTGATCAACCGCCTTGTAATTAGCCTGTGTGGCCTTCTCAAAAATCACTCTGGCATTTGCAAGATCATTGTGGCTTTCATAGAGACGAGCAAAAGCAACCCACAATGTATGGGGCTTCCCCACTGCCTTCATGGGGTCCACAGTTCTCACTGCCTCCGTGTACGTCAGTATTTGCCTGGTGGGATTGCCCTCAAATAGTTTCACCCTGCGGTGCCACTGCTCCACATTGTGAGGGTTTTGCCTCAGAAGCACACTGTTGAACAGCTCGGGTCGCCTGCCAAGGAGATGTTCAAACCTAGCAATTCTCAGGTCAGTGTCATCGTCATCATTCAACCAGAAGCCTCGAAGGATCCTTTTCGCAAACTTCTCATCACTCTCTCTGCCATGAATTTCCCTTCTGCCTTCCCCATTATCTTCATTTTCATCCCCATTTTCATCATCTTCCTCAATCATATCCAAAGTCTCAATCTTTGCGGCGAGAGCACTCTGCTCGAATTGGGCATACGATTCGAATATGATACTGAAGTCTCTGACAGTGATCACAGTCGTGAGCCCCTCCTCAAACACGTCTCTGGCCTTCTCGTACAGCCCTCTCCGGACGTAGTAATCGGCAAGAGAAGTCCACAGCCGGCCAACCTCGTCCGTGAACTTGCGTATCCCGCCACGGATGATAGCGTCCACCTTGAGTCCCGAGACTTCTGTCGCGTGCTTGGTGAGCAGATCACAGAGCTCGAGCCACAGCTGGTGCTTGGTCTTACCCTTAATGGAGGCGAATTCGTCGTCGTTGAGGACGCCCGCCAGGCGCTCGGCGGCCTCCTGCCAGAGCTCGGACCGGATGAGGAACTCGATGAAGTTCTCGATGTGGGAGGGGTCGAACATAAGGTAGCGGCGGTAGACGCGGAGGGACGTCTCGATGGGGACGCCTCTCAGGGACACCAGGGCGAGGTAGGGCTCCCAGATGCGGTCGTGCTGGGTGACGGGGAGAGCGCAGAGGGCGCGGTCGAAGGTGCGGCGGGCGCGGGTGAGGAGGCGCTGCTCGGAGAGGGTGGCGAGGTACATGATCCAGATGCGGGGCATTTTGTGCATGGTGACCAGGGCACGCTCGAAGGTGTTGTTGAGGGCATCGTAGAGGTAGTGGGTGACGGGGAGGGGGCGGACCAGCTCGAGGCGCTCGCGGAGGTAGGCGTGCCAGAGCTTGTAACTGCCGGGGAGGGCCTTGAGGGCGCGCTCGTAGAGGACGGAGCGGTTGCGGAATGGGGCGTCGGCTCGGGCGCGGAGGTAGCGCCACCAGAGCTTGAGACTGAAGGGGTTGCGGAGGATCTCCTCCTCGTAGAGGAGGTCGTCCTGGCTCGGGTAGAGCTCCTCGGAAATGGCCATGGCCGTGGCCGCCGACGCCGGCGACGACGACGACGACG
Organism: Amorphophallus konjac; assembly: GCA_022559845.1. NCBI lineage: Eukaryota > Viridiplantae > Streptophyta > Magnoliopsida > Alismatales > Araceae > Amorphophallus > Amorphophallus konjac. The sequence continues at coordinate 211,512,817 of CM040117.1, read as the reverse complement.
ACGACGACGCGGACGGAGACCAGAGGGGGAAGCGAGGGGAGGAGGAGGAGAAAGGTGTTAGGGTTCCGGTAGGATTTGGGAGACCCAAGTAACAGATGTACTGTGCGCCTTCCTGTGTGCGCGCGCGTAGGCCTCCTGCGGAGGCATCCCGTGGAGGCTGGAGCGATTCACCGCGGCGCCAGGTCAGTTTCCAACACTCGATCTTCTGTCTCCTCCCCACTGTGGCCTATTACCGGAGTGACAAGTAAAAAAATGATGTGCAGGACGCAGGGTTCACTTCACCCCTAGGAGGGGCACCCTAGTTGGTAAAAAAAGTGGGGAAAAAGTGTGCGCTGTCGGCCCCCTCCCCTCCCCAGTTCCCCCCCCCCCCCCATCACCCTCGCCAATTGAGTCAATCTTCAAACAATAAAATAAAACAAATGACGTGTTAAACTCTAAGTTAAACTTTTTTTACGAAAGGATATTAGTGTAAGAAATAAAAATTATTATATTTATCGAATGATAAATATCAAAACCAAATAAACATCCCTTCGTGGAATTAGATTTTGCTCCATGCCCTCTTTTTTTGTCAGGATAATAGAGAGATAAATTGACAAATCTTTCGTATCATCGGATCTTCGTACAAGATTGATAGGGTTAGACTCCGCTCTTTTGTGCCCGACTGGTACGAAACGTCCTGAGATTCTACTACTTAGGATTCTAAGAGCTGAAATTACCCACATGTCAGGAGCGCTTCCAAGTAGGCCTTCCAAATCTAATATTCGAAGAAGTAAGATTTTCTTCGTACGAGAAAATTATGTCCCATATTGATTTACGTTAGAATTAGTGACATTGACGTTAAAATGAGAACAATGAGCACTTCCAAATAGATGTTTATGAATTTAGTCCACGGCGAGAATCAAAGTTTTCACCTTAAGAGCAAATCTCTCGCTCCCTAATTTACATGGAATCGATGTAAAATGAGTGAAAAAAAATATACTTTTAATTCCATGTAGATTTACATACTACAAAATCTAGTTTACAACAAGTTTTATTCTTTCACATTAATTGACAAAAAGGTCCAAGCGGAGGGGTCGAGCATAAGGTAGCAGCGGTAAATGAGGAGGGACATCTCAATGGGGACACCTCTCAAGGATTCCATGGCGAGGTAGGGATTCCATATACGGTTGTGCTAGGTGCCGGGAGGGCACAGAGCGATCAATCGAAGGTGCAGCGGGCGCGGGTGAGGAGGCGCTACTCAGAGAGGGCGGCGAGATATATGATCCAGATATGGGGCATTTTGTGCATGGTGACCAGGGCACGCTTGAAGGTGATGTTGAGGATGTCGTAGAGGTGGTGGGTGATGGGGAGGGGGGCAGAAGATCTCGAGGCACTTGCAGAGGTAGGCGTGCCAGAGCTTGTAACTACTAGGGTGGGCCTTGAGGGCATGCTTGTAGAGGACGGAGCGCTTGCAGATAGGGGCATTGGCTTGGGAGCGGAGGTAGCACCACCAGAGCTTGAGATTGAAGGGGTTGCAGAAGATCTCTTCCTCATAGAGGAGGTCATCTTGGCTTCGGTAGAACTCCTCGGAGATGGCCATGGCAGTGGCCGCTAACGCCGACAATGAAGATGAAGACACAGATAGAGAGCATAGAGGGGAGGAGGAGGGGAGATACGTTAGGGTTTTAGGAGGATTTGAGCAGCTCCACTATTTTGTGCTCGACTGGTATGAAGCGTTTAGAGGCCCTACTACCTCAGATTCTATAAGCTGAAATCGCCCACCTGTCATGAGCGCTTCTAAACAAGCCTTACGAATCCAACATTATGAGAAGTAAGATTTTCTCCTTGGAAGAAAATTCCGCCGCCTATTGATTGACGTTAGAATCAGTGATATTGATGTTATAATGAGTATGAGGAGCACTTCCAAATAGGTGCTTATGAATCTAGTCCATGGTGAGGAGCAAGGTTTTCACCTTAAGGGTAAATCCCCTCTCCCTAATTTACATGGAATAGATGTAAAATGAAAGAAAAAATGTACTTTTATTTCAAAGTAGATCTACTTACTACAAACTCTAGTTTGCAACATGTATTATTATTTCACCTTAATTTATAAAAAGATCCAAGCATATATAGGAATAGAGAGGGCCCCAATAGATCGACCGGTAAGGACCCCACCTCACAGTTGGGAGGTCCTAGATTCAACTCATAGGGGGCTTAATTAGCTCACAATTATTCATCGAGAGATGTGAGCCTGAAATTTACTAGTCTTCAGAAAAAAGAATTCGCGTGAGTTGGGCATTATTGGATTTGAAATCAAGATTCTCGCACTCCGTGTAGACTCAAATATCACTGTGCTAAGTTACTCATCATCAATATATATATATATATATATACTTCAACGCCATCACACGGCAACAACAGCGGGAACATCTCTTAATTTGTGTCATATAATCGCATCAGTCATCTCATTCTCTTGTTAGAACTCCTTGTGAAAACACCATTGTTGATATTTTATGTGCCTTAACAAAACACCAAAGTAGGACATGATCATAGAGTATAGCGCTAGAAAATGTGATGAGTTAATTTATAATCACTAAATCTCATGCTACTTCGTCATTCACTATCTGTATAAATACTACTCCTATGAAGTGTTTGAACAATTTACTAGTGATAAAGAAAATAATCTAATAGCCGGTATCCGAGCATCAAATCCACTAAGTGGCTCGAATATAAAAAAGACAATGAATATTGTACCCATGTACAAGTTATAACCTTCGTTAGAAAAGAATATATTTCAAAGGTGTTCTTCTTCCTAAGGAATGATAAAGTCAATACTAAAGTTAAAATTTGATTGATTCGATCTATTCATCTTTGTTCTTTTACATGTTAAGAAATGATATTTTGTGAGTTCTTATTATTCCTTGCGAGAGTTCTTCTTGTTCCTTGCGAGAGTTCATCAATCGAGTCTTGTAATATTTCCTTGTAACTGTGTCTTGTAAATGAAATCTTGTTGTAATCATGTGAATATGTGTGAGTAAACTCTTTATTATATATATATAGGAGATGATCCAGTAAGGACGTCCCTATTGAATCATTCCGTGTGAACACTTACGTTAACTTTTGTGCGCATATGTGAACATAGTCTTGTTCTCTTGCGTCTATATTACACTTAACATAAGCGCATAAAAGGTCACATAGGTGCATAAAAAAGTTCACATATGCACATAAAAGTTTACATAGGCGCATAAAAGTTAACATAGGCGCAAAAAAGTTCACATAGGTGCATAAAAGTTCACATAGACGCATAAAACTTAACACATGCACATAAGGATTCACATAGGCGCATAAAAGTTCACATAGGCGCAAGAGACTAAAAAGCTAAGTTTAACATAATAGTAGTTGAAAAGTGAATACAAGTGCATAAAAATTAGCATAGGCATTTGCAAGTACAAATTAGATGACTTCCTCTCCAAGTTTGCAAGATAGCTTCTTCGATAAGTTTCTCTTATAAGATAGACATTTCTTCTTTGTAACCTCTCTTTTGTAGTCTTTATGTAGAGGGAACCCTACGTGGTAACCCTATAAAGATGAGTCTAAGATATAGACTGTCAGGTTCTCTTCTAGTCATTTTCCTTTTGTATTTAAGTGATTTACTGAGTGGCTAAGATATAGGTCACTTTTTAGCCCTCTTTTTCATTTTATCTTCTTATAAACATTAGTGGCTAAGATATAGGTCACTTTCTAGAGTCACCTTCAGATTTTAACACAAGCAATAGACTTGTAAATAGACTAAGAATATCATGGCATTCAATTAGTCATGCATAGAAAGAAGCAACAGTAAGAGAGAACAGAGCTCTTGACTTGTAATGAAGAGTTTACTCACACATATTCACAAGATTACAGTAAGATTTCATTGACATGACAAAGTTTCAAGGAAAGATTACAAAAATCAAAGACTCGATTACAAAGACACGATTACAAGACTCAATTACACGAACATAAATTTAGAACAGAAGAACACTAGAACAGAGTGACAAACGGAGAGTACTTACAGAGAGAGGGCCAAAGGTTCCTTAGATCCACGTAAGGCAGGATGCCTTGAAGGTGGAAAAAGGAGATGAAAGAGGAGAAACGAGATGAACTCTCGCAAAAATGGGAAGAGAAGGAAGAGAGGGAGGCTTCAGGAGGCTAAGGGGCTTTTTGAATGCCTTGATGTTCTTGCCTTCCAATGCTCCAATGCCCTCAAGTATGAACCATTGGGGTTTATTTATAGGACATGGAAGAGACTTCTAGAGGAAGCTAGGAGGAAGCTGCTTATAAGAAGACAAAATGAAAAAGAGGGCTAAAAGATGACTCTAGAAAGTGACATATATCTTAGTCACTAATACTTATAAGAAGATAAAATGAAAAATATAGCTAGAAAGTGACTCTATAAAGTGACCTATATTTTAGCCACTAAGTAAAGCACTTAAAGTGAAAAGAAAAATGACTAGGAGAGAGAATGGACATGACAGAAAGACTCTCGGACTCCCGACAGATGTTGCGGCTCTCCGCAGCTCAGCAACTTTATCAGAAAAATTCGTTACAACTTGATAGCCTATATCGTAGACTCATCTTTATAGGGTTATCACATAGGGTTTTCTCCACATAAAGACTACAAAAGAGAGACTAGACAGAAGAAATGTCTATCTTGTAAGAGAAACTTATCGAAGAATCTATCTTGCAAACTTGGAGAGGAAGTCATCTAATCTGTACTTGCATAATCATTGTCATTTGGTCCGCCTAAGTTATTTTCGGTAGATATTATCATTTTATTTGCCCAACTTAATTCAGCTTCAACTTCATAAGACATTAAAATCTGTCAGACCGGTGTGACTGAATTGTAATATATTGGTCCGTAAAGCTCGTATGAAGTTGTTTGTCATAGCATCTTCATTTCGTTGATATACATATCTTTAATTCGTCCAATTGCTAACACCTTGGTTCGGATCAAACTACACTGAGAGATTTTAGTTGGCCTCTTGCATCTAGTGCCAATCTAATCTATATGTTTGCCCAAGTGGAACAGGATCATAGAGTAAGGTGCTAGATAATGTGACGCTAACTCTTTGTCATTTTCATTTTCAGTCCATTTCGGTGGTGTAGAGATTAACCGTAAAGTTATACCACCAAGAGTTTTGTTGATGTGCTGTCGGATTAATATGTCAAGCTTTTCAGGTATATTTCGCAGCTGATGCATCTCATCAGTCATGATAAAGAGCGTATGCATCAAGTCATCTTGGAGGAATTTTGAAACAGTCTAATATTTTTCATGTATTATATTATTTTCATTCGTAAGATCTATATTGATTTTGTACGTCCCATAGACCTCAATGAACTCGGGTGGCTATCAAATGCTTAATGCAATTCATGCTGAATGGATAAGGACACTCTCTCTGAACTTTTAACTAAATATTCTACATTATCCTTTATATTTACAGGCAGTAGAGAGGAGATGTATGCATGATACTTTTGTCTAAGGAATTTATAAAGTGCAAGATTCTTAAGGGTAAAATCATGTAAGCTAATATGCAATGGTCCTTTAGTTTCTACATGCTGGTCATGCAGTTCCTTTAAGTTATTAAAATGATGAATGAGAGTACTAATCTTATTTTCTAAATATTGTATATGTAATTCTAATGCAGCATTATTTTGTTTCATTTCAGAAAATAATGCACTTAGTTTATATATCTCTCTAATAAGACTATTACGCATAGTTTTAATATTAGTCCAGTTATAGTAAAAGAGATCATCTACTATGCATATCTGTTCATCACTAAGATATGGTCGCTCTGGGCAATTAACTTTTTCTGATTCCGTTGAAGAGCCATCATCTGCATCAATGATTAGGCTATTGTTATGAAATATAATGTTAGGGTGATCTTTTCTAAGTTGTATTATACATAGGGAGTAAATAGCTATAATATCGTCTAAAGCTGGATAATAGTGGTTGGAGAGGGGAATTTCTGCAGCCCACTCAAAGAGCAGCCCAACAAGACCCAACAGGGCCCAACGAGGCAAGCTCACCTGAGTGACAGCCCACAGGGCCTACTCGGAAAAGCCCAATAAAACAATGCTCGAGGAAACAACTCTCCTAGGCGGCCCCAAGGCTCGGAGAGCCCGAGCCTCGGTCAGGTCACAGGAAGACCCGCGCACGAGCTACCCCTCCGCCCGAAGGGGGGAAGCGCTAGCCGGTCTATCCGACCCATCTCCTCACCGAGCTAGGCCTATCGCCTGATAGGGCCGGCCCCCTTAAGCTCGGGATGACCGATGAGGTAATCATCATTGCAGCCGTTAGAGTCCGCAGCGGGCCAATCACTAAGAAGTCCAGGAGCTCCGGTTTCCTCGCGAGGCGATAACGTTCCCACGATAAGGCCATGAAAGCCCACGTTGAGGACGTAACTCCCGCCGGAAACCCCTCAGCTTGCAGGACTCCTGAAGGCGGCGTACTATTTAAACCAGGGATACCCTCCGATGGAAGGTAAGGGCCACTAAGGCACTCATACACCCAAACTCCTGAGCACAATCCGCTTCACCCCTTTGGTGGAGAGGAATCTCGCGCACTAGTTTTTCTCCTCCCCATTATTGCTTCCACCACAGCTCTACTGACTTAACCATCGGAGGGTTTTTCCCCAGGGAAACCCCCTGGGCCCTCTGATACGTTTCCCTGTCTTGCAGTTCATCTTTTGGTGATCCACAGCCCGCTCAGAACACAGCGCGAGATTTCGCCTCTTCATCTGACGCCGTCTGTGGGAAACGCACGAAGAGCCAAGATGGTGAGAAGAAGCACAGGGAGGAGGTCCGCCGGCGAGAGGGGTAACGCCATGGTGGCGGCAGGAGATGGCCCCTCTAGGGCCTCACAGAACCCTCCCTCCAACGCCAGCGTCCCCACCAACGGGCCGCCACCCCCTCCGACGGCGACAGGGGTACCCCCCAACGGTGGCGACGAGGTCTTCCAGGCCCTCAATAAGAAGCTTGACATCCTCGTGGAGCTCATGAGGGCCCAGGCGGCAAGGGATGCCAGGTCCCGCGCCCCATCCGGGAGCCCCCCCCCGTCGAAGCGCGTCCCAGCATACCGCCGGGGGCCGCTTCACCCTCCGCGGTCAGCAGCTCATCCGCAACAACGTTGGAGGACCCTCGCAAGCTCCGCCCCCGGAGCAAGAGGCTTCCTCCACGCCCAGGAAAGGGAAACAGGGGACGAGGCCTCCGCGCCCGGGCGTTGACGTTCCTGAGGATCGCCACGACGCTCCCCCCAGTCCCACGGCACGACCGCAGCCGGAACTATCCCTCCGACTGAGGGATTTCGAAAGATGTTTTGCAGAGCAAGAGCGCGCCCTCCGCGCCCTGCAGAAAACCTCTTTCCCGGAGGACGAGGAGAAATCCCCTTTCTCCGAATACATCTTGAAGGCAGAGGTGTCTCCCAGAACCTCCATTCCGACCTTCAAGCTCTATGATGGCCAGGGCGACCCAGCCGACCACTACGACAGCTTCGACGCCCTGGTAACTCTGCATGGAACGCCGGATCCTATCAAATGCCGAGCCTTTGCGGCCACCCTGGTCCAAGGCGCTCAGGCGTGGTTCCGGGCCCTCGTCCCTGGGTCCATCCGGGACTTCAGGCAATTCGGGCGAGTCTTCAAGGAGAGCTTCGCCGGGAGCGCCCCCCCAAGGTCAGTAGCGGGGCTCCTGGCCCTCAAACAGGCACAAGGGGAAAGGCTCCGGGCTTATGTCCACCGATTTAAATCGGAAGCCCACAGAATTCCCCGCCTGGATGTGGCCTCGGCCACGACCGCTCTGACCGGGGGCACCCGGGATGAGAATCTCCGCCGCGAACTGGTCCTCCACCCTCCCTCGACCCTTGCCGAGCTAGTGACTCTGGCACTGCGCCACGCCGAGTGCGAAGAAGTACTCAGCGCTTGCCGAGACACAACCGGCTCGGGTCTGGAGGGGGACAAGAAGCGGGCCTCCGAGCCAAATCCTGGCTCGGGCAAGAAGCGCGATCGGGATGGAGAGCGCAAGCGGAAGTACGAGCGGTACACCCCGTTGACCGTGCCAGTCTACGAGATCTATGAAGACATCAAAGACTCGGGACTCCTCCGCCAGCCCGAACCAATGAGATCGAAGAACCGCAAGCGCGACAGGCATTGCCTGTTCCACGGCGACCACGGGCACCACACCGGCGACTGTCACCAGCTCCAAGACGAGATCGAGCGTCTCATCCGTCAGGGGCACCTGGCCCGGTTTGTAGCCGGGTGCAAAGAAGACCGAGGCGCCACCGAGGAGATCGACAATGCCCCACGAGGGGTCCACATCAACGTCATCTCCGGAGGAACGGCATCGGGCGGCGACACCAGCCGAGGAAGGAAGTGTCATGCCGAGCGGGCCAGCCAGGCCTCAGAGCCCTCCAGGGGCCCGCCGAGGGAGCCCCAGGTCATAGTCTTCTCCGACCAAGACCTGGAAGGGCTGAACACCCCGCATGATGATGCCCTCGTTATCTCGGCCACAATAAACCATTGTAACGTAGATAGAATTCTGGTTGACAATGGGAGCGCCCCCGATGTATTATCTTATGACTGTTTCCTCAAGATGGGGGAAGACCCATCCAAGCTCCGCCCGATCCGAACACCCCTTTGCGGGTTTAACGGCCTGGCCACCTACCCCGAGGGAGCCCTAAGCCTGCCGGTCACCATCGGCACCCCACCCAAAACCGTCACGGTCATGGTGGACTTCATAGTGATCAAGGGTATGATAGCGTACAACGTCATTTTCGGCCGGAAAATCCTCAGCCGAATAAAGGCCGTACCATCTACCTATCACCAGAAAATGAAGTTTCCCACCAAAAACGGGTTGGGGGAAGTCCGAGGTAACCAGGCAACGGCTAGAAGGTGCTACAACATCTCGGTGGAAGCCTCAAGGCCGGACGGGAAAGATAAGGGCCCCAAGGGAGTCGAAGGAAAGACCGTAACCACCGAGCCCGGTGGCGAATTACTAACGGTATTCCTAAACGATGACCCGGCCCTCGGAGTAAGGATCGGAGCCGACCTACCACCTAAGGAACAGCAGCAATACAAGAAATTTCTTTCTGAGTACATTCAGGTCTTTGCTTGGTCCGATGATCAACTCCCAGGCATACCAGAGAAGACCGTGATGTACAAGCTCAACCTCGACCCCACCGTGAGGCCCGTACAGCAATGGAGAAGGAAGCATGCGCCCGAGAAGCAGGCGATCATCAAGGCGCAGGTCACCAAGGGACAAGAGACTGGCATCTTCAGACCGGTCATGTACCCTACGTGGCTAGCCAATGTCGTCCTGGTGCCAAAAACCACAGGCAAATGGCGAATGTGCGTGGACTTCACCGATCTGAATAAGGCTACCCCCAAGGACTGCTATCTGCTACCGAGCATCGACCAATTGGTTGATTCAACCTCGGGCAACGAGATACTCAGCTTCCTAGATGCATATTCGGGTTATCACCAGATCAGAATGAATCCAGAAGACGTCGAGAAGACCGCCTTCATCACCGACTACGGTGTGTATTGCTACACCCGGATGCCCTTCGGGTTGAAGAACGCTGGAGCCACATATCAGCGGCTGGTAAATCACATGTTCGAGGGACAGCTAGGTCAGAACGTCAAGGCTTACATCGACGACATACTCGTCAAGACCCCCAAGGCCCAAGACCACTTCACCGACCTTGCCGAAACCTTCGGCACCCTCCTGAAGTACAACATGAAGCTCAACCCTGCCAAGTGCGCCTTTGGAGTAAAATCGGGGAAGTTCATGGGTTTCCTGGTCACTCAGCGCGGGATCGAAGCCAACCCCGACAAAGTCCAAGTCATCCTGGACATGCGCCCGCCCACGTGCATTAAAGACATCCAGCGTCTAACAGGGCGTGTCGCCGCTCTCAGCCGTTTCCTGTCCCGTGCGGCCGAACGATGCTTGCCCTTCTTCAAACTATTGAGGGGACCCAAGCTAGCATCTGCTACGTTCGCATGGGATGAGGAATGCCAGACAGCATTCGCCGAGCTTAAGAAGTTCCTGGCTTCGCCACCGGTGCTCTCCAAGCCCGTCCCAGGCGAAGTCTTGCTGCTCTACCTCTCGGCGACGCCATCCACGGTCAGCTCGGTCCTAGTCAGAAATGACTCAGGAATCGAAAGACCGGTCTACTACACCAGCAAGGTGCTCAATGAGGCCGAACGGAGGTACCCCGCAACCGAGAAACTCGTGCTAGCGTTGGTTACCTCCGCAAGGCGCCTCCGACCCTACTTCCAGGGGCACCCCATCACCGTGCTAACCGGCGAGCCGTTGAAGAAGATTCTGGCCCACCCCGAGGCCTCAGGGCGACTCGTCAAATGGGCCATTATGCTCGGGGCCTACGACATCTCGTACCGGCCACGATCAGCAATCAAAGGCCAAGCGCTCGCCGACTTCATTGCCGAAAGCACCATCCCGGCCGAAGACAGGCCTCCGACCACGACCGGGCCAACCTGGGAACTGTTCGTCGATGGATCGTCCAATTCGGCAGGCAGCGGTGCGGGGATCCTCCTGAGGTCCCCCGAAGGGATAGAGCTACAGTACGCCTTGAAATTCAACTTCAGGCATCCAACAATGCTTCCGAGTACGAGGCCCTTATCTCGGGAGCACGCATGGCCCGACGGTTGGGGGTCGAGCGAGTCAGGATCCACACCGACTCTCAGCTGGTCAAGGTCAGGTCAACGGCGAGTATGAAGCTCGGGAGGCACCCATGATCAAATACCTTCAGTTGGTCCGGAGCCTGGCCCAACAGTTCGAGGAATTTGGGGTAGTCCGGATAGCTCGGGAGCAAAACTCTCGGGCGGACGCCCTCTCTCGATTGGCCTCCTCCCTAGACCCGGAAGGTACACGATCGGTCCTCCTAGAAGAGCTAGAACACCCGAGCATCGACACGGAGCTCCTCGTTGTTGACTCGGCCACTCCAAGTGACTGGCGCTCCCCCTACCTGTCCTGGCTACAGGACTCCCAAGAGCCCTCCGACCCTCGGGAAGCCCGCCGAATGAAGTATCAAGCTCGGCGCTTCGTCGTCCTCAACAACACTCTCTACCGAAGATCGTTCTCCGGTCCCCTCCTGAAGTGCCTCGGTCCCGACGAAGCAAGCCGAGCCATCCAAGAGATTCACCAAGGCCTATGCGGAGCGCATGCAGGAGGTCGGCCGCTAGACAGGATCCTGCTACGGCAGGGGTACTGGTGGCCCACCCTGCAGTGCGACTGCACCGCTCACGCACGGCAGTGCGACCGTTGCCAGTGGTTCGGCCATTTGGTCCACCAGCCAGCTACGGAACTTGTCACCCTAGCCGAGCCTTACCCTTTCGCTCGGTGGGGAATCGATATCCTTGGGCCATTCCCGACGGCCTAGTCGCAGAAGAAGTTCATCATCGTCGCCATCGACTGCTTCACCAAGTGGATCGAGGCCGAGGCTACGGCGAGGATCATCGAGACAGTCGTTTGGGACTTTGTTTGGAAATTGATCATTTGTCGCTTTGGCATCCCCCGAGTGATAGTAAGCGATAACGGTCGGTAATTCGACTCTCGGTATTTCCGAGACAGATGCGCCGACCTAAATATCCGCAACCACTTCACTTCGGTCGCCCACCCTCAGGCCAACGGGCTGGTTGAAAATGCCAACAAGACTATCTTTAAAGGCATAAAAACCAGGCTCGGCAAGGCTAAGGGTAGCTGGCTCGAGGAATTGCCTAGCGTACTATGGTCGCACCGAACGACCCCCAGGACGGCAACCGGTGAAAGCCCTTTTCAGTTGGTATATGGCACCGAAGCCGTCATTCCATTAGAGATCACCAATCCGTCTCTCCGAGTGATCAGCTTCTCACCCGAGGCAAACGGGCAAAAGTTGCTCGAGAATCTCGACCTGGCAGACGAACTCCGAGAGATCGCTAACGTCCGAGCAACGGAGTACCGGTGCCGCCTCACTCGATACTACAACGCCAAGGTCCGAGACAGACGTTTCCAACCGGGGGACTTCGTCCTCAGGAAGGCCGAAGCCTCTCGACCACTGGAGGCGGCGGGCAAGCTATCCCCCAACTGGGAAGGCCCCTACCGAGTGATCGAGACGCTCGGGAAAGGTGCGTACAGGCTAACTACAATGGAAGGGGAACCCATTCCCCGGACATGGAACGCAGCCGCACTACGCAGATTCTATTTCTAAAGTTGTATAGCAAGATTGAATGAAATTAAATTCCCTCTCCATTCATTCAAACAATTGTTAGTACATCAGATAGGCAAATGCCAGTACATCACATAGCAAAAAGCAAAAATCCGTCTAACACCGCTTCAAGAGGCCATCGCTCGGCTGACTCGGTCTTGATCTCCTCGCGTCCAGCCACTGACTCTGCCTCGTGTGGAAACTGGCTCGGACAAGAGGTGGTCGAGCCAGTTGGCTCAGGTGGCCCGTGACAAAGGTGACAGAGGGACTGCGGAAGGAAGGCTACCTCCCAAGTTGGCAACAACCAGGAAAAAGGAGCGCCGTGAAGGCCTCCCCTCTTCCAATCTGCCAACTCCTTGGAAGGAAGGAGAGAGCAAGCAGCCCCCGAAGAGTGAAAGAAATGAAGAGCAGAAGAGGGAAAAAGAGGCTGCAGACGGAGGAAGGCTTTGGTGAGAAGGGAACTTGATGCGCCTCCCCCCCCATGCAGAGGGGGAGTGGCGGCAGGCTTCCCTGATGCCCCCATCCGTCCTCCGCCTCGGCGCCCGCCCGGAAGCCACGTCGGAACTGAGAAAGGGCAAGAGCCGTGCCCTCACACGTCGAAGCCCTCTCCAGATCCGCGCGGCGACCGTCGGACCCGTCTCAAACCCGCGCGGCGACCGTGGGACCCGTCCAACAAGGTGGGACCCGTCCAACACGCTAGGACGGCAAGAGCCCTCCGCTCCCCGTCGTCGGCGGCGTCGCCCTCCGAAGGATCCTCCATGCTCCGAATGCAAGGGCACAACACAGAGTGAAGAGGAAGGAGTGAGGAAAGACTGTTAGAGAAAATCCCAAGCAGTAAAGAGGAAAGGGCGCCTTTCGGTCCTTCTTATAGGCCAAAGGAGGCTACACGCCTTAAATGACCCCCCCTCGGAAACACGCCAAAGGATTTCTCCCCTGAACAGTCACCTCCAACTCCTCGTTTCCCGCCCTAGCGGGATTCACGAAGCGGCCTGACATTCAACGCATGAGGGAACGGAAGGACGCTCCGTCAGAAGCCTACCAAAACAGCGTGCGAAAACCACGCAGGACATATCGGTACTTGCCAACTACTTCAGATACGCCAACCAAATCACAGCAAGGATAGCGATCAAACAAGTAAGCCATTTATTATCTCATAAAGAGGGAACTCCCTAAAGGAGGAAAGAGAGACAAACAAGAGGAAGGGGCAAAATAAGGCAAAATACATCAGGCCTCGGGCCCACTTTGACGCTCGAAACAGCGGAAGGGGACGCGTCATCCCCGGCGCCTTCGGTGACGGCCGGCTCGGACACTGACCTCGCCTGTGCGAGAACTGTCTCGATCGTGAGCCCTCCCGAAACGTCCGGAGCCGGTGACCCCGATGGAGGCGACCCCTCCGAATCTTCCCCGACCGACGATGAGGAGCTAGAAACCGACTCATCCGAGTCATAATGCTGGCCAAAGAGGAACTCGATCCTGGAGTTTTGCTCGTCGGCGTAGTTTATCGCCCGGCGATAGCCCTGCTTGAACCCCTTTCGGGTGCCCCGACGAAGTGCTACCTCGTAATAGGGTAGGGCGGCTTCCACCAGGTCGGCCGAGTAAGCATCCGAGCTCGTATAGCGCTCGATTGCCTCCGCCTCGATCTGCCCCGCCCTTCCGACGAGCTCGACCAGAGCCCGCTCCGCCTCGGCAGCACGCTCCTCCGCCCGGGCCCGGTCCACCTCGGCCTCAGAGCGGAGGTGCTCCGCCGCCTCCGCCCGATCTAACAGCTCGGCGCGTTCGAGCTCCCAGCGATTGTCTAGCTCGAGGCGACGCAGACGCTCCTCCTCCAGGGATCGGCTTGTCCTCTCAATAGACTCTCGGGTCTTGGCGAGCTGTTCGGTCAGCACCCCGGCTTCCAGTCGGCTCGCCCGCGCCACCTCCCGGAACGCGGAAAACTCCTGTCGGAGCCCCTCATGCTCTCCCTTGAGTCGGGCCAGTTTCCTCTCGCATCCCCCAAGGGTCCAGGCAAGGTTCGACCGCTCCGCCTCCGTCCGGGCATGCGCCTCCGACATCAAAGCCGCCGACTGAGCTATGACCAGGCCACCCTCCATCAGAACATCAAGGATCCCGGGGGGGTATTGTGCCTTTCTCCCCCCTTCGTCCTTGCGGCGATCGACCGGCAGACCCGATACAGATCGCCCGTAATACCAAGCCTTTCCAAGGGCTCCGGCAGAGGGAACCACTCCGCCCTGGGCACCCCTCCAGAAGGCTCTGCTCGAGTGACGGAGCTAACCGCCTCGCGCACCACGGTCGGTTGGGGTTGCGACGCCTCCCCGGGCGAACCCCCAACCTCGACCGGCGCCGCGGGATCGACCGCACCGGGAACTTCAAGCACTTTGGGCTGCAACGCCCTCGCGGGCGAACCCCCAGCCCTACCTGTCTCGGCCCGCACCTCGCCAACCGAGACATCACCGACTCCGACCGATCCCCCGGTCTCAGCGTCAACTACTTCAACATCGGCCCCCTCTACCCCCGTGGGGGGGAGAGCCGACCCATCGCCGCCCTCTGAGGGGCCCCCGGTCTCCTCGGCCCCCTCTCGCCTGGCAGGTGGGGGAGCTGGTCCCGAGGGGTCGGCCCCATCTTGCCCCCGAGAGGGGAGCGCCGCCGAGCCGGAGTCACCCCCGGCGGTAGAAGGAAGACCTGCCTTCTTGGCTCGCTTCCTGGCCTTCGTGGCCTCCCGCAACTTTACCGCCATGGGATCCTTGCGCTTCGTACCAGTTGGTCGTGAAGATCCCTCGGGGGCCACCCCCTTGCCCTTATCTCGGGCTTGGGCGCGACCCGCAGAAGCATCTGGTTCGTCGGCCGCCGAGTCATCTCCCAGATCAATGACCTCAGCAGCTTCCTCCAGAGGTTCCCGCCTCACGTCTGCAACAAAGGAAGAAGACCCGGTCAGGAGAAAGAAAGTAACTACCACCCCAGGAGAAGAGCCTCGAGAGCGGTACCTGTCGACGTCAACCGCGTAAGCAAACACCGTTCGATGTTCTCCGGCGTCACCAGCTCCTCGGTCGACTAGCGGTTATCCAGCAGACGAGCGGCCTGCCGCTCCACGTGGGGAGGGAACTCCTCCTGGCGAGGGGGAAGATTCGGATGAAAATTGGGCGAGACCAGACATCTCCAAAACTCGTCCGTCGCCTCCGCCTTCACCCAGAAGAATTGGGTCTTCCACCCCTTGTGCGAGGAGTCCTTCGCTGCGAGTGAGATGCAACTCCTGTTCCTCCTCGCCTGGATAAAGTAGAAGCCCTTCCCCGCCGACGGGTGTGCTTTCAACTCGAAAAAATAGTGAAAGAGGTCCAAGGAAGGAAAAATGCCGTGCTGACGATAGAGAATCCGAAAGGCGGAAAGAAGGAGATACGAGTTGGCCACCAACTGAATAGGCGCCAACCGGAAAAACTCGAGAAGCTTAAGTACGAAAGGCTCGAAGGGAATGCGAAACCCACTCTTCCAAGCCAGAAGAAAAGTACAAATGTGCCTCGTACGGCTGTCCAGACTCGTCTCATACGGGGCGGCGGCAGCAAAGCTGTACCTGAGAGGCAAGCGAAAACGATGCTCCAGCTTCCTCACCTCGGCTTCCCCCCACTCACTGCAATTGGGAACGGGCTCCCGCCTCACCTGCCCGATTTCCAAAGGTAGATCCGCCATCGAGCTGGAAGATGATCCCTCGCGCGAGCTCGAAGACTCCGGGGGGGAAGGAAGTTGCCGGACCGCCTCCGCGGTTATCCTCGCCAACTCCTCAAACGCCGCCGCAAGACTTTGCGTCTCCACTGTGCTCCCACGGCGCATCAATGAGCTCCAGAAGCAAAGAAACTAAGGAAAGCCTAAAACCCTGAGAAGCCTAGAACGACGAACAGCACCCAACGCCTATAAAACCCTGGAGGAAGGCGGCGCGTCGTTCCGTGCTCCGAGAAAAGGGGGGCCCCTTCATTTCAAATCCGTCAGGATCATCATTACGGGTCCAGGCGACCACTACACGTGGCTCCATAACGCCAACAGAATTCCACCCACTTGAGCCACGCTGGTCTAAAGCCTCAAAAACTACTCGACCGAGCCTCCATGGCTCGGGAGTAGGAGGGGGACAAGGGGAGAGGGGGATTTCTACAGCCCACTCAAAGAGCAGCCCAACAAGACCCAACAGGGCCCAACGAGGCAAGCTCACCTGAGTGACAGCCCGCAGGGCCCACTCGGAAAAGCCCAATAAAATAATGCTCGAGGAAACAACTCTCCTAGGCGGCCCCAAGGCTCGGAGAGCCCGAGCCTCGGTCAGGTTACAGGAAGACCCGCGCACGAGCTACCCCTCCGCCCGAAGGGGGGAAGCGCTAGCCGGTCTATCCGACCCATCTCCTCACCGAGCTAGGCCTATCGCCCGATAGGGCCGGCCCCCTTAAGCTCGGGACGACCGATGAGGTAATCATCATTGCAGCCGTTAGAGTCCGCAGCGGGCCAATCACTAAGAAGTCCAGGAGCTCCGGTTTCCCCGCGAGGCGATAACGTTCCCACGATAAGGCCATGAAAGCCCACGTTGAGGACGTAACTCCCGCCGGAAACCCCTCAGCTTGCAGGACTCCTGAAGGCGGCGTACTATTTAAACCAGGGATACCCTCCGGTGGAAGGTAAGGGCCACTAAGGCACTCATACACCCAAACTCCTGAGCACAATCCGCTTCACCCCTTTGGTGGAGAGGAATCTCGCGCACTAGTTTTTCTCCTCCCCATTATTGCTTCCACCACAGCTGTACTGACTTAACCATCGGAGGGTCTTTCCCCAGGGAAACCCCCTGGGCCCTCTGATACGTTTTCCTGTCTTGCAGTTCATCTTCTGGTGATCCACAGCCCGCTCAGGACACAGCGCGAGATTTCGCCTCTTCAGTGGTCATAAAAAAATCTCTATCATAACTCAATATTTCTATACCAACTTTGATTGCTATAGCGACAAAAGATTCTTTAGTGATACATAGTGGTTAACCATCTATATCTATCTAGAGATAATTATCTATCCTCTAGAAAATTCTAATATTTTGATTAGTCTAGACTAAAGGTACAGGTCTAAACCAATAAAACTTGTTGTTCATTCTACCATAAAAATAGACTTGATGTGTCCAATGTAGTTGTTCATTGTAACAGAAAAATGTTAGATGATCGTAATATTGAAATATTCCGAATTCTAATATTTTTATATTGGAAAGAAGTCAAAATTATATGTTAAATCTATTCTTTAAAGGATTTCTATCAACATGATAAAAATTAGCACTAAATGAAGTAAAACTAGACTGTGTAGATATTGTAAATCATTTATAATGTTCAGATGTTATGTTGAGATAAATTTTTCTATTCGCAAATGATATCCTAATTGGTTGTTGCCTAGGTGGTGGTTCATTCACAGAATCACAGGTGGTTCTATCAGTCTAGATAATAAATATGTTTTCCTTTTGTTAAAGACAATTATATGAATATATTGTAGATCATCATTTTCTTCATTAGAAAAGCTATCGAAAGATTCATTATCACTACTCAAATTATAAACACTATCATTATCGATATCTTGTATATTATTGATAAGTACTAAATCGAAACCATGTATCTCTAAAAAAATTAAAGGGGTATTTAACTTCAGGCAGTCTGATCTTATATGACATTTCTGTCCACATAAATAGCATGTGCAATTTTCTTTAAAAGCTCTTTTTGCTTCTACATTGTTTTATGTCCTAGTATATTTTCATCTAGATGTCCATTTTTTCTTATAATATCTTTTTGACTTATTTTGTGACCGTGGAGAGACTTTTTTCTTAAAGTTACTGACATCTCTAAAATTGGTGCTATCCCTAAGTTTGAAATTTTGTAATATTTTGTATTGATTTTTTTCTTTTTCTTATGCTTATATATCTGACTACCAAATTCCTCTTTGTCATATAAACTAAAATTTTTACATAATTTTTTTTCTTTTCTCGATTATGTTTCATTAATTTCTTTACATGTTTTTATATCTTATATTCATTACATAGTTGTATACATTCTCGCCTAAGAAAGGTTATAGCTTGTCCTATTGATACAATATTCATTGTCTTTTTATATTCAAGCCACTTAGTATAGAATTTTCGTCCTATAAGTCCAGCTATATTCATAATATAAACGTCTACTATATCGACATCATATATTTGGGCTTTTCCCATTTATGAAAGGTAAGTGTACGTATATTCTGGAATTCTGTTTAGGTCCCAACATTTTATGTTTTCAAGTTTTTATTTAAAATAGGCTAATTGTTCTATTTTATTTGTGACTAAGGTATCGCCTAGAAATACTGCTCTGACAAAATCAGCAATAGATTCTACTTTCTTTTGTTGTTTGCATTTTTCCCAACTAGATTTTTTATTTTTTTTCATATTTTATCATTATTTGGTATGTCATTCCCCTTAGTGTATTTAATATTATTATGGGTATATCTTCACCGTTATAAGTAATATTAAAAAATAATAAGATTATATTCTGTTGGCACAGACTACAAGTAAACAAGAAGGGGGGTTGAATTGTTTACCCCAAAATCGACGCTAACCACAAACTACTTGGAACGAGCTCTATTAAATTCAAGGATCAATTAAATTGCATGAAGGTAATTCTCTCAAACTCACCGTTCACACATGTTTCATAATCAGACCACATGGACTCAAGCATTCAACCATAGGAGACGCAAGATTTAAGGTGGTTCGGCCGGACCAAAGTGTCCGCCTACGTCCACCCCTCACCACCTCGGGTGAGGCTTCACACACTACTAAAAAGTAACAACGGAGATAAAATATCCAACAACCAACGGAGATGATGTCTCCAGACCACATACACACGCTACAAGACGTAGCCAATGACCGCACGTTGCGCAAACCGCAGCACAAGTCCACACACTGCTACACTCTCGCAGCGAACACTCAAACCACAAAGAAATCGCAGAAGTATTCAGAGAATATACAATTTTGACCACTTAGAATATGAACTCTAGAGAAAAACTACTGCAAAAACAAAAAGGGAATGGTAGAGAATCTTCTCCTCATAATGATAAGCTTGTTGCACATCCATCCCTTCGATTTTGGAGTGGTGGAACTCGGATTTAATTCTTCTCTCTTGAAATCTCGACCTTCGAACTCGATGATGGCGCTCCGACTTTAATAGATGATGCAGATCGACATTCCGCTATTGGATCCTTGATGTTCTGGGTTGAAATCAGGAGAGGAAGGGGCAAGAAGCTCTCAACGTTCTTCCTTCTCCTCCTTCTTATTCCTCCACAAGAAAAACCAAAACCTTTAGATGAGTATCCCAAATTCGTAGCAAAGGTATATATATCCGAGAGAGGGGCTAAAAGACATGGGTACCCCTTCTAGAATGATCTACAAACCTCCCCACACAATTAGAATGGAAGAGGGAGCAATTTGGTAATGTCAAGAGGCCAAATAAATGAGTTTTATACCCTTTTGCGAAACCCCACCGGTATGGGTCGACCCCTGAGCAAACATGGCTCAGGAAAACACCAAACAGAAGCTGGTGCTGGGGGGTCGACCCATAGTGCACTCTGTACACAGTCTGCCCAAAACAGAGGCAATGCCTTTAGGGGTCGACCCATGCAACACTGGCCTTTCAAACTTGATTTTCCAACAATGAACCCAGAACCCAGTTAGGGTCGACCCATGCCCAATATGTTCAAAGACCATCTCAAACCCTACAAAAACATGAAAAATACCACATTAGTTGAGTATTAAAATCAAATAAGCTTCTACTTTGTAACTAGCATTTCTTGATTGAAAATGCACAAACTCACTACATCAAACATCACATAAACATGCAGTTCAAGCTTGAGCATAATTTTCTCATTCACATGCCATATTCTCAAGAGTGAAGATTTGAATTCAAAACATATACAACTTGCACGAATACAATTCCACCAATATCACATTTCACACAACCATGCAAGTTCACTCGAATTGCCACTAACAAAGAAATGAATGAAATTAACGCCAAGACACACATGTTTTGGAATCATCATTACCATATGCCCAAAATCAATTAGGGAGTCCAACATATTCTTTTGCCATTCATCTATTTCTTTTTCCCAATCTATAATATCAATGTTATCTAGATTTAAAGTACTACCATACTTTGGGATGTCTATCTTAAATTTATATTCTTGTCCTAAAGGGTGTGAACTAGTAGATGGTTGGGCTTTAGTTGTTTCGATTGTTTGTATTTCTTCTAAATAATTGATCTGCAAACTTTTTAAAGAAGATAAGTCTAAGGAGTTATTATCATCAGAATCTAAAGACGCATCTAATTCCAAATTGTCGTCAATGTCTGAATTATTATCTTCAACACTATAATAACTACTACTCTCTATGTCTGAGTTACTGTCTTTAATACTACAAGTATCGCAGTTCTCCAAAAACTGATTTATTATGTTCTAATGTTCATCTAACATATCTATCTGGTCAGAAATTTCTATCACTTGTATTGATTCTTCAAAAATTTCTTCTAGATCAAAGGTTTTCAAGTTATTGACTACTTCCTCGTCAGTCCAATCAAATCTAAAAGTTTTCACAAATCTTTGTTGTTCTGAGTTACGTTGTTCAATTTCTAAATTGAAGATTGCATCTAATTTGTCAAAAAAATCTTTATCATTATAGACGTCTTCATATGATGTAAACACTCTGCTTTCTTCTATCATATTTATAGTGTCTAAGTGAGACTCTTCTTCATCGTCTTCGAACTTAAGTGTTGTGCTGTGAGTTAATCTATAGTCACTAAATCTCATGTTAAAAAATCAAAGACTCAATTACAAAGACTCGATTACAAGAACATAAACTTAGAATAGAAGAATACTATAACAGAGTGACGAGCGGAGAGTACTTGCAGAGAGAGGGTCAAAGGTTCCTTAGATCCAAAGAAGACATGATGCTTTGAAGATGGACGAAAGAGATGGAAGAGGAGAAACGAGATGAACTCTCACAGAAACGGGAAGAGAAGGAAGAGAGGGAGGCTTTAGGAGACTAGGAGGCTTCTTGAATGCCTTGATGCTCTTGCCTTCCAATGTTCCGATGTCTTCAAGTATGAGCCCTTAGGATTTATTTATAGACCGTGGAAGAGACTTCTAAAGAAAGCTAGGAGGAAGGTGCTTGCATATTAGCTTACAAGATTTTACCCCTAAGAATCTTGCATTTAATAAATTTCTTAGACAGAAGTACCATGCATATATCTCCTCTCCACTGCCTATAGATATAAAAGATCATATAGAAGATTTAGTTAAAAGTTATTAGGCAGTATCCTTCTTATCTATTCAGCATGAATTGTATGAAGCATTTGATAGCCATCCTGAGTTCATTGAGGTCGATGGGATGTACACAATCAATATAGATCTTACGAATGAAAATAATATAATAATGAAAAATATTAGACTATTTCAAAACTCCTCCAAGATGGCTTGATCCATACGCTCTTCATCATGGTTAGCAAGATGCATAAGTTACAGAATATACCTGAAAAGGTTGACATATTAATCCAAGAGCACATCAACAAAACTCTTGGTGGTATAACTTTGTCGTTTATCTCTATACCACTAGAATGAACTAAAAATGAAAATGACAAAGAGTTAGCACCACATTATTTAGTACCTTACTCTATGATCCTGTTCCACTTGGGCAAACATATAGATTGGATTGGCACTAGATGCAAGAGGTTAATTAAAGTCTCTTAGTCTAGTTTGATCCGAACTAAGGTGTTAGTATTTAGACGAATTGAAGATATGTACATCAACGAAATAAATATGCTATGTCAAACAGCTTCATACGAGTTTACAGACCAATATATTACAGTTCAGTCACACCAGTTCGACAGATTTTAATGTCCTATGTAGTTGAAATTGAATTAAGTTGGGCAAATGAAACAATAATATCTGTCAAAAATAAATTAGGCAGAGCAATTGACAGTGATTATGCAAGTATAGATTAGATGACTTCCTCTCCAAGTTTGCAAGATAGCTTTTTCGATAAGTTTCTCTTATAAAATAGACATTTATTCTTTCTAGTCTCTCTCTTTGCAGTTGTTATGTAGAGGGAATCCTACGTGGTAACCCTATAAAGATGAGTCTAAGATATAGGTTGTCACTTCGTAACGAATTTTTTTGATAAAGTTGTTGAGTCTCGAGGAGCCGCAACATTTGTTGGGAGTCTTAGAGTCTTTCTGTCATGTATATTCTCTCTCCTAATTATTTTCCTTTTCTCTTTAATTACTTTACTTAGTGGCTAATATATAGGTCACTTTCTAGCTCTCTTTTTCAGTTTGTCCTCTTATAAATATTAGTGACTAAGATATAGGTCACTTTCTAGAGTCATCTTTTAACACTCTTTTTCATTTTATCTTCTTATAAGCAATTTCATCCTAACTTCCTCTAGAAGCCTCTTCCATGGCCTATAAACAAACCACAAGGGTTCATACTTGAAGGCATCAGAGCATTGGAAGGTAAGAACATTAAGACATTCAAGAAACCCCCTAGCCTCCTGAAACCTCCCTCTCTTCATGATAGTAAAAACTTAGCCATACTTATTGGTTTTAAAGGAAAAATGTATAATTCTGAACTGTAATATATTGGTCTGTAAACCTCGTATGAAGATGTTTGGCATATCATCTGAATTATTATTTTATCTCTAATTATCACTGATTTTAAATAAGAGTTTAAAATGGTTAGGTGAACACGTACTTCTTTTTTTCATATTTTCTCATAAGTTTTATCATTTTATCTTCGAAACACGTCTCCCTATAAATATTTGTGACTATTACTCGCAATCACATCTCTTTTTAAAGTGATACAAATATTTGTCTACGTATATATTTGATCATGGAATATCGTAGATATGCTGTAAGATCATAATTTCCCTTCACTTTTTTTTGCATCAACTCAAGATAGGATTGATGGATGATTATACATACACAAACATATATTTAATGATAGAATCTTGTGTGTTCTACTCTACCTTCTCGAACCTTTGATACTATCATGCATATCTATACATTAAGAAATATTATTCTAACACTATTAAAATTAATAAAATATTATATTAAATATGTAAAACATGATGTTTTAGAGGGGCACACAAGATTATATGAAATATTGTAAGGAAATAAATGTCATTATCTTAATTACATGGAAATATTAAACAAGAATAGATTGATTTTTTTATGTTTAAATTCAATTAAATTAAATTTCATCAAATGGCAGATGATGATAAAGACATACAAAAATGATATCAGATTCGTCATGTAAATATATATGATAGAACAATGAATATAAAGATATAAAATAGAATATATAAAGTTATGGAGATAAATATGTAATTATCTTTAAAATTAATGGCAATTGACTCAATAAGTCAATAATATAAAGAACTTCATGTAACGGTAAGATTCAGGATCAAACTCTCTTTCACCAATGAATATGGGGGATAGTTTTTGTCAAGTTTTTTGGATCCTACGTTCTCTTGCTCTTTGTAGAGAGCAAGTCAACAATAGTCAAAGAAATTGTTAGTTGTCAATAGGTCGGGTGCACACCAAATTTAGTACAACTCACTCCAAACCCAACTTGTTAACTTTTAATACTGATTTTAGTTCAAGTTCAAATGATAATTTTTTCAATCAGGTCGATTATTACTATTTCACTAAATTATAAGATCTCACTTGACACTTTATGTAAAAAAATTAATAAAACACAATACATGTAAAAATATAAAATTTACAATCAAACATTATCTTTAAAAAGATTGATTAACATTTCAATACGATAAAGAGATATACGATATTTCTTCATAGATGGTTAATATTATGAAACTCTCTCTCTTCTAAATGTTTGATGGGTCGTTAAAAAGTTCAAGTCCGACCTGATTTTTAAATGAGCTTAGACTTTTAAGTCCTACTAAAGATAAATTAGTTGAAAAAGAGATGACGACCCAGCCCAACTTAAGGTTAGGCTATGGACCTGTCACGTCGACTTGATCCACTAACATCTCTACTGTCTAAATAATGGAACTTTCAAACTTCAACGCCTAAATTAATCGACTAGTCATAGTTTTTATTGAAAAATCAGTGGGAAAAAATTGCATGAATAATCCCTTAATAAGGGAGAATGTACGAGGTAGCTTTTATTCGAAGTCATAGCCTCCAAGGTGGATGATGCTTAAATGCTTGACCACCATATCACCTTACAAATGGGAAAAAATGTGACGTTTTGATATGTAGCCGCTAACACAGTCACTTCAAGAAAATGTTGTTTAATTTAATTTAAAATTTAGTCTAAATAATGGTTTGTTAGATGAGACCATATCATTCTTTAGTTGGGTGACTTTCACTGTACCATGGAAAATTTGATACGTGATACGATGGCAATTCGATCCAAGTTATTTAATAAATAAAATAAAATTTTTTAAATAAATTATTATTAAATAGAAATGTATAAAAATAACTCTTAAAAATATATTAGCAATCATATCACTACATAAAATTATATTGTATAAATATTTTATTTTTATTTATAGACATTTCATTTTTTATCAAAAAAATTATAAAAAAATCACACTTTAATGGCTTTATGTGGTATTTATATGCTATTTAATTTTACAAAGTGATATTACTAATATATTTTTAAGAATAATTTTTTCGTATATTTAATTATAATTATAGTTTATTTACAAAAAATCTCTAAAATAAAATTAAAACACACAATTGCGTGACTCTGTTTGAATCTAACTTAACTTCGTTGCAGTGGTACATAAGTCCACCCCCAACATCACAACAAATCTTGGTCCAAAGTTTTGTCTCAATGGAAAAGACTGGGACTTGCTTAGTGAAACTTTTGTTAACTCTAACGTATAATTAGTTTTCAATAATCACATAGATCAATCATTCTCGCGCAACAAAAGTGAAAGTTCGAATGGCTCATCTTTGACATTTTCAATTTTCCTAATCTTCCCAAAAGGAAACGGTCATGTTTTGAACAAACATGACCTATGATCAGGATGACTAATACTTATTCTCACTTAAGCTATCCCCATATCAAGCGTGATGTACCCATATGTCCTCCCTTTTATTGGAGAATATTTACGATCTTAACTAACTCTCTTGCAAAAGTTCAAGGGCCAAAACATAACTTTTTCTATCATAATATCTTACAAAATAAGTTAAAAGCCAAAATAATCTTAACATATTTGACACACCATTATACATATTTACAGTTACAGTTTCAACATTTTTAAAATTTTAAGAAGTATAATGCACATTTATATCCAACAGTGGTCCCTAGTCAGTGATGCACCCCAAAATGAAAATAGGATTTTTTGCACATATAATTTTATTAGAAGTAAAATTATATAAAAATCTATTTTATATTTATATTTGTATGAATACCCTCTTTACAAAAACTTAATGTCACTTATGTTTTTTTTATTAACTTACGTCAAAATATTCATAGAATGTTCCATTTTCTTTTTTAAGAGATTTTAATAACTTATAAACAAAAGTGGCCATAAAGATATTAGTTTTTTAGCTTTTGACCCTTACTATCTGTATTATATTAGCTAACAATCCCCCTAATATAATTATTTATTTATTAACCCTCAAAATCGTTTAACCTTCGATAGAAAACCCCTACGGTTAATCATTATCTAAAAATTAAAATATTTTGAAGAATATTTTTTTTCTCACTGTTAATTTTTTTCTTTATGTGTTTTACTCTTCCGTTCTCTCTCTCTCTCTCCATTCAATCGAAGGGGAGACACGGAGGTGGCCAAGGATGCTCGATGGTGGTGGTGATAGCAGGACCAGATAGCTCCCATGCCCCATCCGACAACCCCATCCTCCTCTCTCGTTCTCCATGCTCCCATCCCTCTCTCTCCTCCCCTGACCCCGACGCTCCCTCCAGTGGCCCCATCCTTGCATCACACCTCTCTCTCTAGACTGGGATGGAAGGGGCATCGCCCCTCTCTCTCTCTACCCCCCAAAACCCAACGCTCCCTCTGGCGGCCCCATCCCTATGGAGACCCTTCACAGATTTGGTTCGCGGCTGGCAGATAAGGTAGGGCCGACGGGGGTAGACTGCGAAGCAGGGGGGTGCTGCGAGAACCGAAGGGACTGGCCGTGCAGGTCATGGGTGGGATCGCGGGCGATGGGACGCGGTCTTGCTTAAGCGTAGAAGAGGAGGGGGGGGGGGCGAAGAATAGGAAAGCTGGGGCTTAGAAAAGGAGGGGGCGCGTTGTGGTTGAGGAAGAAGGTCGGGGTAGTGGGTTTGCGGGTTAGGGTTTACATGAGAAGAAGATGGCGGTCGACAGTGGCAGTTGGGACCCACGACGGTGCCGTGATACTAGGAGGGCGGCTCTGGCTCGCAGGTGATGCCCAATTGGGCGGCGGGGCATTCGCAAGGCCCAGGCAATTGCTAGGGGAATAGGTTGGAGCTGTGCAGGGTATGGCGAGCTACACATGGGAGTGGCAGTGTGGGCACCGCCGACGACCGGAGGGATCTCGAGGTGGCACAAGTGGTTGCTGGCAGCGGCAAGCATGATCCGGCCGGGGGAAGGTGTTCTCTTGCTGCCGTGGGTCTAGGGAGAGCAAGGGAAGAAGGGGGGAGGGGGGGGGGGTTGGGTGTGCGGGGGTGGCGGATCGACGACAGAGGACGGTGGTGCTACGTGGAGGCGTTGGGGCTTGCAGGGGGCGGTGCTGCGTGCTAGGGTTTATAGGGGGCAAGGGGGAGAGAGGAAGAAGGTGGCTGCGGTTAGGGTTGGAGGCGTGACCCAGTTGCTACGGGGACTGAGCTTGGTGACGGGGAGGGGACGGAAGAGGAAGATGTAGAAAGGAAGAGGGGGGATTGCTGGTACCAGAGACTCTCTCTGACGCCCTCTCTCTCTCTTTGTGTGTGTGTGGGGGGTTAAACTAAGGGGTTTTTGGTCTTTTCCTCCTCTTGAGTTTGGCTAGACCATGGTCGGGTTAAGTTAACCCAACCTTTTTTTGACATAGATAGACGGTAGGGCTTTTTTCTATAACGGAGAAAAAATTGGTGACTTGTTTATAAATAGTGAGATTGAATGTGCTTATTCTTAATTTTAATTTTTTTGTAGGGATTTATTCTTTAAAATCAAAAGATATACGTGATAATAAATTCATATATTACATGTATAATGTCACTCACAACAGGGATATATATAAGAAGCCCAATAAAAATTATGAGTGTAATTGGGGTACATAATATGCCGGAGTCAGGATTAGGTCAGCTTGGTGTGAGTTTGACTCATCAATTTTAAAGCCCAAGCCCGATCTAAGCCCAGGTTATGTTGGGCTGAGCTTAGCAAGACCCAACTATTTCACTAAAATGTAAGGCCCGATCTTAGCCTGACTCGGCTCACAAATTAAATTTAGAAGCGCTCAATGAAAAAAAGGGTGTAATAATATAAAATTTACAATCTCATTTGAGGCTATCAATGGACTAGTCCCGGGCCCAAGGAAAATAACAAGTTTCAAGTGAGAAAATGAAAAGAAGGAAACGGGTCAAGCCGGCTCGACGAGTCGACCCAAAAGCCCGTTCTCGACCTACTTTATTAATGAGCTCAGATTTTTAGGTCTAATTAAAAATTTATGGACTTAAAAGGAGGTGACAGCCGGGTCCAATGTCTATGCACGCGGATCCGCGACCTGACTCGTTGACAGTCTCCACCCGTGCAAAAGTCATCAGCCCAACGCATGTGACATGACGTGGCAACATCCTTGCTGCCGAAACAGACATCGACGGTGATCGCTACGCACCCTAACAGCCGTTAGATCGAGAAATGGACAGTCAGAAAACACCCTAATCCGAGCTCGGAGGTCGCGAGGGGTTTTTAAGCGATGGGGAGGCCCATCCGTCCAGTCTCGCAAAATCTCCACCTTCTTTACTCGAGGTCTCCGAGGGGCGGCGGCAGCAGCGGCAGCAGCCTTTCTTGGTAAACTCCTCCTCCCCTCTTCTTCCACCGATCGGTTCTCTAGCGCCTGATCTCCTCAGCAGCATTTCGAGCATTTGAATTCGTAGTGTCTGCTTATTCTTTCTCTCCTTCGATCTGCTCGTCCTCATTTGGCACAGAAGGGCAATCCGTCTCCGCAGTAATTTGATACCTTTTTGTGCACGGGAGTTTTCATTCTCCATCACCGTTCACAATGTCGGCAAATACCAATAGCTTTTCGTTCATGCATGTGGTTTTGTCGGAGATTGATCATTTCATCCTGTATACTTGCATTTAGACATGGGAATGTTCAGGGCCTTGGGAAGTGTCGATAGATGTTGTTTTTCGAGTTTTTGTTTGCGACCGTATCGTCAGGATCCGGAGATGATGTGCTTTTCTTTTGTGCATTTGATACTTGGTACGCTGGTCGCCCTTTGGTTGTTATTTTTCTGATTTACCTTTTGATGGCTGATCGAAGAAAGCCAATGGTTATTATTTGTGGATCCATAGTTTTTATAAGTTGGCATCCCTTGTTTGCAGTCTTATTTTGTTAGTTCGGATTTGCCGCATTAAATTCCTGATCAATATCTGTGAAGCAATATATGCTGTATGGTATATGTAAATCAATTTAATATCGTTGAAATGTAGCTTGCGTCGTGCTAATTTTTCATTAATGCATGGGAATATGAATGGAAAAATATTATAAAGAAGCCCAATTCTTTAGCTCATTGATGCTAGTTGAATTTGGGTTTTCTTCTTTTACCCATCATTCTTGTATGCCCGAGGGAAACAGAGTGGATTAAGTTGTAGATGAGCCAATTGGCATGTTATGTTCTAAGTAGTACCACTGATCCGTAATCTGTTGTACATTTTTTGTATCATCTTTTTCAGAACTCTCCAGGATGATGGAATTGCATCCTTTAAAATTAGTTATCTGCATTTTATAACATCCAACTTGGTGTAATGATTTCTGTTAGTCACTCATTATTTTGTTTGAAGTTGGTTCTCACTAGGCTATTCATTCTCCCAACATTCTGTGCCTTGTCATGCAACAGATTCATCCGTCATAAGCAATCATGGGGAAGGAAAAGGTTCACATCAACATTGTTGTTATCGGCCATGTCGACTCTGGGAAATCGACCACCACTGGCCATCTCATCTACAAGCTTGGTGGCATTGACAAGCGTGTGATTGAGAGGTTTGAGAAGGAGGCTGCCGAAATGAACAAAAGGTCGTTCAAGTATGCCTGGGTCCTTGATAAGCTCAAGGCTGAGCGTGAGCGTGGTATCACCATTGATATTGCCCTCTGGAAGTTTGAGACCACAAAGTACTACTGCACTGTCATTGATGCTCCCGGACACCGTGACTTCATCAAGAACATGATTACTGGGACTTCTCAGGCCGATTGTGCTGTTCTCATTATTGACTCCACAACTGGTGGCTTTGAAGCTGGTATTTCAAAGGATGGACAAACCCGTGAACATGCCCTGCTGGCATTCACTCTTGGGGTCAAGCAGATGATTTGCTGTTGCAACAAGGTAAAGATTCCAGGAATTACTCGTATGATGATTAATTTCATTCACATTTATCTGTTGATGATTAATGACTATTATATTTTCTGGTGTTTTCTTGGCTGATTCCTGTTCATGGTCTGAGCTGCGTCCAATGTCTCTGACTTTAGTTAATCTTTTGGATACTTGATTAGGATGCCAGCTACCCTTTAAGATTGTGTTACATATGCTGCTTAGAGTTGGAAATCCGATTTGAAATTTAGTAAAAAAAATCTCCTACAGATGAATTCTTTTTTGGATCAATTTTTTTGTCTAACATGTTACTTTTGTGTGCTTGTCTTGTTCTAATGGTAGATGGATGCAACTACACCTAAGTACTCCAAGGCTCGATATGATGAAATTGTCAAGGAAGTGTCCTCTTACCTCAAAAAGGTTGGATATAACCCTGATAAGATCCCGTTTGTCCCCATCTCTGGATTTGAGGGTGATAACATGATTGAGAGGTCCACCAACCTGGATTGGTACAAGGGTCCTACTCTCCTGGAGGCTCTTGACTTGATCCAGGAGCCTAAGAGGCCCTTTGACAAGCCCCTCCGACTCCCACTCCAAGATGTCTACAAGATTGGTGGTATTGGAACCGTCCCTGTTGGTAGGGTTGAAACTGGTGTTCTGAAGCCTGGTATGGTTGTCACCTTTGGTCCTTCTGGATTGACAACTGAAGTCAAGTCTGTTGAGATGCACCATGAGGCTCTCCCGGAAGCTCTTCCCGGAGATAATGTGGGCTTCAATGTTAAGAATGTGGCTGTCAAGGATCTCAAGCGAGGTTTTGTCGCCTCAAACTCCAAGGAAGACCCTGCAAAGGAGGCCGCCAACTTCACTTCTCAGGTCATCATCATGAACCACCCTGGGCAGATTGGCAACGGCTATGCGCCTGTGCTCGACTGCCACACATCCCACATTGCCGTCAAATTCTCAGAGATTCTTACCAAGATCGACAGGCGGTCAGGTAAGGAGCTTGAGAAGGAGCCCAAATTCCTGAAGAACGGTGATGCTGGATTTGTGAAGATGGTTCCCACCAAGCCCATGGTTGTGGAGACCTTCTCTGAGTACCCACCCCTTGGACGCTTTGCCGTGAGGGACATGCGCCAGACTGTTGCTGTCGGTGTGATCAAGAGTGTGGAGAAGAAGGATCCCACCGGGGCCAAGGTTACCAAGTCTGCTGCGAAGAAGAAGTGAACCGACTTGGGGAGCCGGTTGCAGAACTGGGTTCTTGACAGGCGGTGGCGAGAGTTCTTCCAGGATTTTGTTGGCTTTTATTGTGTTCTGTCATGTGGTCTATTTGACTAGTTTGACGTCATTTTGAAGTGAGGTAAAAAAAAACTTCGGAGGCTGTTGAGAGTTTTTAGTTACTTTGCTCTTGAGCAGCCCAAACGGGCATTAATTGGTTAAATATTAAAGACTGCTATTTCTTATTTCATTCTCAGGCTTTACTCCTCTTTATACACGTTTCTAGAAGAGGGTCTGTTTCTGTACGTGTTCCGCGGTCTGTCATTTATTAGAGCGAGATTGCACACCTAGTTTTACCTAAGGCTTAAGCCCTAATAAGGTTCATATTCTTTCATGCCGTGTGATGAAAGGCCGCCTTGGTTTTTAACTAGACAAAGCACTAAAATAAGGTGTCACATTCTTTTATGCTGAGTGATACAATGGACGGATTCTAGTGTAAGTGGAGATGTAGAGGTATACTTTGTTCCGCTCCGAGGGTTTCTTTTTTTTTGAGTTGGTGAAGTCCTACTCTGCTATCTTTGTTTTTGCAAGTCTTCTTTTCACAAATTCCTTCTAAACTTGATCTTGTGGGATTTGAACTTTGGTCTTCTGGGTGTACTTGGAGGACCTTTACGAAGTGAGCCACTCCTCCCTGAATGCTTCGGATCTTTAGCTACTGGCACTGCAATCCTAAGCCAGCCGAGACTGCTGGTGGATAATTGATGTGATAACGATGGTGATCTGTCTGTTGTAGCTTACTTTGAATCGTTCCTTCTTGCAAGTGTATCAATAAATCACATATCCTTTTAAGCATATCTGATTTTGGGCGTTGCAAGTGTTCTTTATGGTTGATTCGATTATTTACCTCGGAAACGGAGGTATCATTAATAATATTCCGCTGAAAGGACAATTTCCAGATTGGAGAGAGGGAAATATCTTAGGTTGAGCAACCGAGGTCGATGATCGTATTGGTCATCGAATTTTATTGATCTTACATCAATCGAATTGATATTATCGACATGGAAAGATCGAGTTTTTAGAGTAAGATAATAAAAAGTTATGGTTAAGACAACTATCTATTTCGGTCGCATAGTTAGAATCGTGAATGTCAAAGGGGTTGGAGGAGTGATTTGAAACAACGGAATGATAAAAAGAAGTGCTTGTCACCACAAAGGCGAGTTCCACGGTGAGATATGCGTACCTATTAGATGTAATATTTGAGAATGTGTTTGAATGTTTCGGCAGACAATTCGTTTATCGATCTCGAGTCCTGCAAGTTTAATAGATACTCTGACAGCAATTTAACCGAAGAGTCAATAATCAAGTCAACATTAAAAGAAGATTCCTAGGCATGTGTCTCTGTTCTGAACTTCATATTTGTGTCTTAAAACGCTGAACAAACCTTTGCTTCAAAACTCAAAATTGTGCATAAGATTCCCAGTCAGTGTCCTTGAAAAGTGTACTAAGAAAGAAAGTGAGGAAGTTGTCTGTATAACACCATTTTATTGAAATAGGATTTAGGCATGCAACTTCAAAATTAGAATAAAACCTACGTTAATGTCCAACATTTACAGTGTGTTGAAACATACCACTTCTAAATTAATTCAATACCCCTATCATGTTCATCCATCTATTTGTCCACAAGTTTCCGTTTGCAATCAGTCATCAAAGGTTGGTTTGCTAACGATCTCAAACTACATTGCAAACTTTGTGAGAAGTTATTCCTAATTAGTTCAGTTCCCAGTGGAGAACATCTCGGTTATCAAGGCAAAAAAAAAAAACATTTCCAAGACCACTCCGTCCTAATATGAAGATAAGCACTAAAAATTAGGAACGAGAGCTGCTACAATAAACTTCAATAGGTGCAAAACCATATGGCCAGAGATTGATTAACTAAGTAAAATAGTGCATCGTGACTGGAATTATTGAAGGACAACAATCACGCAATGTCAGATATTGCTCTTACTAAAAATTCAAGCAAGTTAGAAAGCTTCACCACATCCGATGGGAGAGTTTGTAACTCACCTATCACTTTCCCAGATTACAGGTTCTTAAAGGCAGATTCATATGAAGGTTTCTGAGGAGTCAACCTTGCTAGTAGAGCCTTGTTGTGAAAGTGCTCTACATCGATGAAGTAAAAATTGCCATCAGCCTTGAATGTCACAAAAGGCCTATTGGTCTCTGGTGGCCTTATGTCGGAAAACTTGACTGTTCTTGGAATGGGTGTGGCCAGCCATGACATCATCTCAGCTTCAAAATTATCCGAACCAGGTTTCCATCTCAGCTTGTGAATATATGGGCTCACAAACCAGTGAAGGGCTGCAGTAGTGGAGGCACTGAGGAATATAACAGTAGATGCAACGGCTCCCTTCAGAATCACATTCATGTCTGGAGATGTCATGAAGGTGATGACTGGACCCAGTGATACTGAAAGGCAGCATGTGGACAGGGAAAGAAGTTTTACTTTCTTGATGGTTGACGAGATTGGTCCCTGGTACACAACCCCAGGCTCCTTTTCATCATCTTTAGTTACTTCAGTTTTGGGTCCAATGCTGATTTTACCCTCCCCTGCTGCATATTTGGCTGCACCAGATTGAGAAGCCCATCTTGTTTGGTTTTGGAATTTCATGGTGGTGAGGTGCTGATGTTTGCTTGGAAGGAATGAGTACAAGTTTGCAAAGTCATCTAACTTTTCAAACATCGGTGAGTGCAAACCTGATGACAAGGAAATGAGAGTGAGTGCAGAAGAATGTCTATTAGCCTGCTTACAGAAGAAAGTTAACTCAACAGTGTCTTAAAATCAAGTCAGATGATTTCATTTGTACACCAGAGAGGATCCCAAGTGTGAAAACAACATAAAAACTTTTGAAAAGACTTTTGAGCAATGAAATGTACCTGTCATTACTTGTATCAAATTTTTGGGGATGACCATGGGACAAATTGCACTTCATGAAAAAGACTACCATCTAGTGGATAAGCAATGCAGAAATGTGCATGAGGTGAGAAACAAAGTCGGGCATTATTGTGACAATGGTGCAGAGGGCTAGACAAGCCGCAAAAATGTACACGTGTTGGGTGTTAAATCGGGACTTCTGCAACAAAGAGGTCCCCACAAAACAATAAAATGGTTGGAGCCAAAAAGATGGTGAAGGACAAAAATGGCACCAGATTCTAATTAAAATCACAGGTACCCAGATTCTATCACCACTTAATAGGCCTAGAATGCGTTGATTGTTTAGGCCTCATCCTGTACAAATCCAACTAAAAGCTCATCATCAGAACAGGCAGCTAGCAAAGCAGCAATATAAATTCAACTCCTATTATCACGGAATTGTTTTAGAACATGGTTACCCAAAATTTTTCTCGAGCTTCCCAGTAAATCTTTTATTCAAAAACAGCTGGCTATTTTCTAAGAAGTCTAATTATGAATGACAAAACCCTGTTCAAAAGGGGAAATCTGTACAGCTATGTGGAAAATGGCCCCTTGGGCAAGGAAAAAGGATAATTGAGAATCCCCTTCAAATGGGAGATAGAAGATGAACTGAATAACTTAGCTTCATGGATTACTTAGCCCACTGTTCCCCTCCATCTTTAAGTGTCCCAAAAATACTTCATTGATTTATCTATAAATCCAACACGTATGTTGGCCTGATATGAGAGTAA
Source organism: Amorphophallus konjac (assembly GCA_022559845.1). Taxonomy (NCBI): domain Eukaryota; kingdom Viridiplantae; phylum Streptophyta; class Magnoliopsida; order Alismatales; family Araceae; genus Amorphophallus; species Amorphophallus konjac. The sequence continues at coordinate 211,478,151 of CM040117.1, read as the reverse complement.
GCTACATGCCTGTGAGACATTAAAGGCCACAAAATATAGATCAAGTGATTTGACATAGAATCATGTGCAGTATGACTTGATATTGTCACTTGGGTCCCAGTCCATTTCCTATTTGGTCCAGATTTGAGACCCCCCCACATAGAGAGGAATTCTAACAGATGAACCAGCAATGTATGGCAACACAGAGCATCCAAGAATCAGCTTCCCTTGATTCCCTGCAAGCGAGCTAAACTATTAAGTGGGACAAGGCATTGGAACCAAGTTGAATTTGTGGGCAACAAATCCTCCATCTTCCCATATCCACATCCTTCATGAGCAGTGCCACAGTGGCACCTCAGCTGATTTCAAACCTACAAACTCCACCACCTACTCGTTTCTTTTATGTCCTTTCTCTTCTTTTAATCGACCTCCCTTCTGTTTCTTCATTCTTCCCATCCTCCTGTTATTTTCTCTTCTTCCTCCCCAATAGTGCTGGGAACAACGGGCAGAAGACTGATAATGACAGATCGATGTAGAAGGTGGACAGCTGTACAACATTGCTTGGCCACTTCATCCATTTCACAATCATCATTGTCAACATAATACACCTTATCCCATCAACCTAGGAGTGGCTAGGTCCAGAGAAGGATCTATAGACAAGGTTTTTTGACCAATACCAGCCCGATACCAACCCTTATTATCTAGTGTCAACTACCTAGCCAATATAATCTTAGCAGGAGGGGATTTCCAAAAAGTCCCATGAAATCAGTTAGAAGGTACCAACCTACCTTCTTGGCTACATACTTAAAGTTAATGTATCTAGAGCAACCATCAAAGGTCATCCTAGACTTTGGAAAGAAACTAGGTGAGGAAGAAAAGGGAAAAGTTTAGCATAGGAATGTGTGCTTTTTCTAGAACAACAAATTGTTGAAGAGTGAATAGAGCACAATACTGACATTTTTAGTGTGTAAGTTGCAGAGATTCCACTGCATTTGACGATGGAAGATGAAGAATTTGGTAACTTGTCAATGACTTAGTTCACTGTTCAGCTGGCACACTTGGACGCATTCATGCAGCAGCTCGGCTGCATATCTCCTTGTGAAGACATACACGGTGTGTGTTGGTTGTCCAGTTGCATCTCTATAAATGAAAGGAGAAAGTATAATGTGTTTGACTAGAAAGAAATCATGCATTTTCTGGTTTATGTTAAAGATTTCAGCACGGATAGAAGTAACACCATTATCTTCATTCTGGCAGAAAGCTTAACGATTTGCTTGCTTTTCAGCTACTGTTATGTTTCAACAATCCTTGGTAAATAGTGAGGCTACAGTTTAGTAATATTTTATTCTCCCGATTATGCAAGAAAGAAAAGGATATGCAGCTAGGCCCACCACTCATGGATAAATGCTATCAGTCTTATCAACTGCTTCTAAGTTATGACATTAAGTCAATCACTAGGGTCCAGGTCTGAAACCAACAGATTGCTAAGAAGAGGACCTTCTAATATTCATAATAATGTTTAAAACCTATATACCATGACTGGCACGGCACTGAAAACATTTGAGCCATCCTTTCACTTCATTCCTTTGAAAGGGTAAGATCTTACCAAAGAGCTAGGCTACAAAACCTATTTGGAAAGACAGGAAGGTGAAAGACCACAATTCATCAGTCATGGCTCCTGGTTCGAGGGGAATGGCGGGGGAGAAACTCTCTCCCTCCGACGGTGATGTTGCTTGGCCACAGGCCACCCTCCTCGTCGTCCTCTCAATGGCGGGGGAGGGCAGCTGCAAATCTTTCGAGATTCTTTTTTTCGAAAGAACAATATTTTCGTTGTCTCGAGAAAGGGCACAGGGCTTCCACTTGCAGAAATGCATCGGTCTGTTGGCAGTGTCGGAAGGTAGGACACCGTAGCATGGTTTGTTAGGGGAGTCGGTCTCCTTTGGTGTCTCCTCTGCAGGAGGAGGTGGACCGCACGGGTCCCTACGTTGATGTTCTGTGGTTTCACAACTACCAAAGAAACCTCGACTTCTTCTCCCATTGTCTTATGGGCCAATGTGTTCAGGGTTCTGCAACTGAGGTCGATCTTAGGGAGGCCTTGCCGGCTCATTGGCTAGAGTCTTAGGAGTGGAAGGTGTTTCATCTTCCCTCTGAGTAGTTTCTCACCTTTTGCCAGCGGACAACCTTTCCTCTTGGCTGCATCGGCTTAAGGAGTTCTCTTTCTCAAAGGGTTCACTTGTTTGCAAGTCATGGACCATTGAAGATGGCTCAACTAGAGAGGCTAAGAACAAGACTGGTGTCGGCTGGTTGGCATCCCTCTTCCCTTGCGGGATGTCAAGATTTTCCAGGCAGTCATGGCTCTGTTTGGTCACCTCCAGCAGGCCGACCAAGACTTGACGCACTGGAAACACCTTCAATTCGCCCGGATTCAGGTGGAGGTCGAGGATATGAAGGCCATCCCCGACCAGATCAAAGTTCGCTAGGGCCAAAACAGGTATTAGGTTTCAGTTGTGGTTGAGAAGGATCCAGTCAAAACAGGGGACTGGATCTATGCTGAGGTCGCCGCCGCGTACCGGTCGCACAAGTTGCAGGAGGAAGCCTCAGCTGGTGAGAGGAAGGCGATGAATTGAGTCCGCCCCGAGTGTGACAACTCGGTCTGACTTGGATGTCGTCTCTCAACGGGTGCAACTTCCAGAGTCCAAAAACCTTGAACCAGACCGGAAGTCTGTACCTATTTGAAATGTTGGATCCGAATGACCTATGGAGGCAAGGGCATTTGACCAGAATACCACCGTGCCTCTCGGCCAACGTCTTCCTCCTATGAAAGGGCAGTCTGGTCTTTCCACGGTGGTCGATTTCAAGAGTGCCTTTGAAGCCCTAACAGAGGCTCTGGTAAAGGGTATCTGACGGCATCTATCCACGACAAGGCAGCAATCTCCCCTGAAGTCTCCTCCAGGGCAAGGAAGTCGCGACCACCAGTGGCAAGGAGGATCGTGAAGGATCTCCCCAGCACGGAAACTCTGATCGCTTCCCCTTCACAGGTCAGTTCCTTCCCTTTATGTTTTGTCCTCCTGTAGTCCCCTCCTCCTTTACCCCTTATTCTGAGGCTGCGTCCAGCCAAGGAAAGGTCACCATGGAGCCTGTATATGAGGAAAATATGGAAACAACAGGGTGTTTTTCCAGCATTGACAGATCATAATGATTTGAGAATCGATCAAGATGGCACTTTGGCGGAGTGGGGAGACTATGCCGAGGAGGAGGGGCCACAGCCACCGTTCAATAAGTCAGCAGCGATCAGAATGGTACTTTGGCAAATTGGGGCAATTCTGAGATTTTTAGAGAAGACCGCAGCCTTGGGGTTACAAATCAGTAGTGCAAGCCAATTTCGGAAGCTCTGGAAAGACCAATGTTTGCCCAGTCCACAGTTGGTGGTGAACAAACCTAAAGGAAGTAGAGAGGTGATCAACTTGGTGCGCACTGGTCATCGACTAGCCATGCCACCTCATCTCAAAATAACAAGGCGTTGAGAAGTAGAGAACTGCTGTTATGATCGTTCTGTCTTGGGATGTTCTAGGCCTCAATGACAAGAGGAAGCAGCAGTTGGTTAGAGATATGGTATGGAAGAAGGCAGAAATTGTTTGTCTGCAGGAGACAAAGTTGCAAGACTGCCAGTTGCCGATTGTTAAAGCTGTTTCTGGTCTCTCAGAGGTTGATTTTGTGTATCATAGGCCACAAGTCTCTCAGGGTGTATCTCATTCTATGGAATTCAGCCAAGTGGGAGGGTCAGCTGTTGGAGATCGATGATTTCTCCCTTTTAGTCAGTCTCACTTGTCAATCTTCCAAGAAGAGGTGGTTGTTTACCGGAATGTATGTATCTTCATATGCTGCCAAGCGCCAACTGTAGAAGGAGTTGCGGTCTGTTTATGAAAAGCCCCAGCTACCCTGGTGTCTTGTTGGGGACTTCAATGAAGTCAGAAGTCCGGATGATAGAGATTGGGCCACCAGATTCACTATTGGCATGCCTGAATTTAATAGTTGGATTGATGATTGGGGCTCATTAAGCTACCTATTCCTAATCAGCGGTATACATGGTTTAATGGGTGTAAACCTCCTATAATGTCTAAATTAGACAGATTTTTAATTGATAGTGCCTAGGAATCCCTTTAACCCCTATCCTTAGTCTGTGGACTGCCTAGAGTGTTGTTTGATCACTCACCCTTATTGTTGAAGTACTCCTCCCAACAGATCAAGAAAAGGTTTTTCGACTGGAGAAAGTCTGGTTCTCTAATGAACAGTTGGAGTTTGTTAGAACCTCTAGGCCAAGGACTAGCATGCATTCCTCAAGGATTAAGAATTTGGTCACCAAACTCAGCCTACTGAAGGACAAGATTAAGAGATGGGCAGTACAGTGGGCAAAGGACAGGGTCAGCAAACAGGAGTCACTTCAGGAGTCACTTCTTGGAACCTTGACCCAACTTGAACAGAGCAGAACAGTGGGTATTATCTGACCAGGAGCTGAAAGCTAAAACTTCCACACACGCAGAATTGCTGGATTGGCTTTTTAAAGAGGAGGTTAGATGGAGGCAACGTTCCTGCATTTGCTTGGCTGCAAATGGGTGATCTCATATGACCTTTTGTAAAGTTGCTAATGGTCGTCGTCGTCGGAGGGCTATCAACATCCTCAAAAAGGAAGACAGTTGTTGGAGGATGAGAGTTCAATTGCAGCAGAGGTAGTTGACTTTTATCAGCAGTTGTTTTCAGCAGAACAGCAGCAGTCTCCAAGCTGGTCAGACGACAATCCCAAAGGCATTACTTTAACAAAACAGCAATAGCTCGTCGAGGACATTTAGGAGGCTGAGGTACATAAAGCTGTTTTCAGTCTCGGACACTTGGGGCCGACAAAGCTCAAGGAATGGATGGTGTCTCTCTATTATTTTATCAGACTTCTGGGAGATTTTAAAGGTGGACTTGATGAGAGCCTTCGGAGAGATTTTTTGTAATCAAGGTAGTTGTGAAGCTTCAAATCATATGTTCCTAGTGCTGCTCCCCAAGAAACCAAATGCTTCTGAATTGAAGGACTTTAGGCCTATCAGTTTGCTCAGTGGCTCTTACAAGATCTTTGCTAAGGTTCTGGCTTCCCATACAGCTGAGGTTCTGCCACATTTAATTGAGAACTTCTAGTCGGCCTTTGTACAGGACTGCAGGTTAAAGGATAATTTCCTCCTTGCCCACGAACTGCTTTTTGCCATGAAACGGAGTAACATCCCTAGTATTGTGTGCAAATTGGATTTAAACAAAGCTTATGACATAGTTTCCTGGATTTGTTTGTGGAAGGCGATGGCTGCTTTTGTTTTCCCACAATCCCGTATTGCCATTTTGAAGGATCGCATTAGTACAGCCCATTTCTTTATAATTGTTAACGGGATGGTGTATGGTTTCTTCTGCAGTGGTCCTGCCTTTCAACAAGGGGATCCTTTGTCTCCCTTACTTTATGTTATGGTGACTAATATCTTTAGCAGATGTAGCATGCTGAACACAAGAGCTGGATTCAAGGTGTGAGGTGTTTCCGCACTCCAATCTCCATATCCCATCTCCAATACGCAGATGATACTTTGATATTCCATTCAGGAGGATCACAACAGCTGGAACGTTTGATATTTCTACTCCAGTCTGTTGAGTTTTGTTCAGGTTTGGTAATTAATTTTCGGAAGACATCCTTGGCCTGCATCGATCTCACGGATGATGAGGTGCAGAGTGCAGCTGCTCAACTGGGTTGTCAAGTGATGGAGCTACCTCTATTGTATCTGGGATTGCCTTCACATTACAGGACCCGCAAACTTAAAGAGTGGCAGCCTTTGCTTCACAGGCTGCAAAAGAGACTAGCCACGTGGAAAGCAGTGCACTTGTCTCTAGGAGGCAGACTAACCCTTCTCATTTCAGTGCTTAAAGCCATTCCTCTCCATTATATCTGTTTCTGTAGTTCCAGCTACAATCAAATCAAGAATGGACCGACTTTGCGGAAGGTTCCTATGGGGTGGTTTAAGGACAATTCCAAAGGCATCCCATTGGTCAAATGGAAGAAGGTTTGCGAGCCTAAACACAAGGGAGAGCTCGGAGTTAAAAATATAAGGCTCGTGAATTTGGCATTTCTTGGCAAATAGCTCTGGGAGTTACTTGAGGATAATGACACAATTTCGCAGCAACTTATCAATTACAAGCACTATCAACAGCAGAACAGGTTTTATGTTGGCCTGGATATTGTATCTACTGTGTCTCTTGTTTGGAAAGATATTTTGCAGACTATTGAATATTTGGAAAAGGGAGTCATGATGGAGGTGGGGAATGGTCAGAAGAATCTTTTCTAGAAGGCCAAATGGTGTGGTGATGGCTATTTTAAAAATAGGTTTCCTACTGTTTATGCTCTTTCTTCCAATAAGCGGCGTTCAGTGAATCAGCATTATTGGCAGGACTACAACGATATTCAATGGACTGTCCAGGTGAGGAGTCTTAAAGATCTTGAAGAAGAAGAGTACTTCCAGCTGCTACACCTTTTATCCTCCATGAGCATTGATGTTACTAAGGAACTCTTTCTGGCGGCTTAAGTATGGTGGCAAAGTTACAGTTAAAGCATGTTATAAGTTTATGGACTTTGTTGGTCTCTCCAATAGGAGACTCTATGTGGAAGGTTAAATGCCCCTTGAAGGTCAGAGCATTCCTCTGGTTGCTACTACATAAACGAATTGTTACTAGATTGTACCATAAAAAATAGAATCATGGTTGTGATACAATTTGTCCCTTGTGTGGGTTAGAGGAGGCGAGTGTTGACCATCTGCTTATTTCTTGCCAAGTTAGCTCCACAGACTTGAAGATCATTGCTGATGTAACTGATGTCAAGGTGCAGTTTGTTTCCATCCCCTAAATGTGGACTTAATTTTTGCACAGAGGCCCCTGCTCAAGCAATAGATTGAATATACATGTGCACAGACTGATTCCAGCTGCCATTTATTGGAGTATTTGGGAGGATAGGAATGATGTAGTCTCCAGATGCAGTAGACTCTGGAAAATATTTGTTGCAGGGCAGTCAATTTTCTCTTCAATTGGAGCAGTTAACTGGCGAAGGCTTCTGTAGTTTCCTCATTTCCGAGCTTACAGAGATTCCTCGGAGTTTAATTGTTAGTTAGTTTATATTAGAGGCAGAGGTATCTCGCCTTAGCCTCCAATAATGATTGTACTCTCTCTTTTTATTTAATAAAATTGGTAGTGTAGTCTACCTTTTTTGAAAAAAAAAAACAACAATTCATTGAAGATACGGACCAAATTGTGCAAAGATGTCCAAGTGTTCCATAGTGGGCCAACACTAATGCCACAGTGCGTAAGGGTCTGCTCAGAAATCTGAATGGTTCACTTGAGAAAACCATGTCATAACTTAGACATGTTTATTGTATACTTATAAAAAAAAACATATAGGCAATCTCATAGTCCAGATAAACGAAACACGTAAGATCGGCTGATCAATCTCTTGGAAGGAGAAAATCAACGGATTGGTACTTTTGAAAACATAAGATATTCATCTGTACGAGTTATTTCTTTAAAACTGGCTCTATATATGGCCCTGGACAATGGCAGAACAAAATAAGCATGTTGGAGAAAAGATGGAGAATGGCACAATCCACTAAAGAAAAAATAATTAAATTTGAATATTATTATTTTATACGTGACAAGGTGGTCTAGGCAGGCCGCAAGGAATTAGTTAGAAATTTCAATTGTTAATGGTTTATAACTTCATAGCCTGTCCCAGTCTGTACTCCCTTTCCCCCTAATGTGTACATCACTTCATTTGTTTATCCTACACTCCCGACCCTTACATCATCCTCATCATCAGAGCCTTATCTCAATTATTTGGGGTTGACTATATGAATCCAGTTCCGCCAAATATTTCTATCAAGTGCTATATTCATATTTAAACCCAAGAAACTAATGTCCTTCCTAATAACATCGCACCATCTCATTGTAGACCTTCCCATAGCTCTTTTACTAGCATCCACTAAGATTCGGCCACATCTTTTAACCGGCGCCGAGTTAGGGTGACGAAGCACATGTCCAAACCACCTGAGTCTATTTTCTCTCATCCCCTGACCCTTACATCCAACCCATAATCTATCACTTTCCAGGACCTAACCTATTTACATACCATTTTACAGAACTTAAAGGTAAAAGAAAGATACTCACATATAGATACATACATACTTATGTACATGTATGTATGTACACACATGAGAAGTTTTCTCACCACCTTGTATTTTATTAAAAACAAAGGAAGGCTCCCAATATCAAAAAAAGGATGACAACTGCCATAAGAAAAGAAATAGAACATGCCACAATTCATTAAAAGGGGAAAGACCAAATACAATGATAAACGTATAAAACCCCATTTCAGATGCAAGTTTAGGTACAGTCAAGCCTCATCTCAGATGCAAATTCACCAAAGGCCTGTCTCAAATGCCAACTTACTGATGTAAAAGTACATGACAACATAACAGGCATCATACAAGGTTCCCCAGTATTCACAGGATAAAAAAAAGGAAATGAACAGAAAAACACCAATCTGACAAAGCATTTCCAGTCAAAAAGTTTTCACTTAGTTTTGGATATAGACCCCAGGATTCTAGTAGGAATAGATGAATCTGACAAGAAAGGCCAGCCTACCAAAATGCTCATAGATACACTCTTAGACTCATCCTTCACAACCCCAAAATTGCTCCCACTCGTTATAATGCATCGCAGGAATGAGATTTCTAATTTTCTCCACCTCCCAAAAGGAGAATGAACATTTGCTCCTGCTCCACGATGCCACTGATTCCTCCAACTTGAAATGACAATGCCAGACAACACTGATATAGCATAATCTACAAAATGCTGTCAAACAATTTCCTACATGATCATATGAAAAAAGAATTTCCAAAAAAGAGCATCCTCATATTAGCAGATGGGCAGTCTTTGGGAAGAAGGCACCCTAAACAAATGCTAGTCTTGCAAGGTAAGCCTTTGCACCCTAAAAGATGCTATCACCCCACCTTTTTTTCTCCAGATAAGAAAAAGGAAAACATCGGAGATTTAATCAGACTTCCCATATTTCCTCATTTATAGACCCATAATTTTGCACATTTCAACCGACCACCAGATAATCCAGAGTTGTCAGGAGTTCAAGACATCCAAATAACCAAATCCCTTTCAGGATAAAATGCTAAACCACCTTCCTCCAGATAGGTGATGAAGAAGAGCAGCCACATGGCATTAAATTCCCATGTCTCAATATCATGATGGTATTTTGGCCATGATGTTTGGCTTCACAAGCTTCCACACCCTGTCTGAGTTTCAAATGGTGAGGACACCCGAGCGCGGATCCGATTCGACCCGACCCGCGTTTACCGCCGTCGGATACCACCAGCAGTGACATCGGAATCCCTATGGCTTGATGATGACACATAGCACATTGATGTAATTTTCTTTTGATTATTTGACATTTATTTGAGAGAGAGGCCCATAAGGGGCCCATTTGATGTATTTTCTATTTATTGTGTATTTTCAGGTGCGATTTTAGCACTATTTTAGGTCTTAGGGACACTTTGGTCTTTAGTCTTGTGAGGAGACCACTAGGGTTTTCCTCCAATATAAATACTCTTGTAATTCCCCCTTTTTGGGCATGATGAAAAAGAAAGAAATATAGAAATTGGAGAAAAGAGCCGTCATTGTCTTCCTCCCGTGAAGGAAGCTTGAGGGGCGCGAAGCCTCCCTCCCCTTCCATTGTCCCATCAAGTCACTCCTCCGTGTACTCCTTTCTCCTGTTCAATCGTTTATTATGTTTTTCCCCATTACCCCCCCCCCCCACGTTGCGTTTGTTCTTGTTTTCCCTCCCGTGTTCGCAGTCGCACCCCACGCGACCCCACCCTCCCCACGCAAGTCTCATCTTCTTCCTCCTCTCCCCCCCCCTGCGGCAGCCGAGCCCGCGTACTCCCCCCAACGCCCGCTGTAGAGAAGCCCTCCCCTCGGCAGCAGCCGCGCTCGCGACCGCCCACCTCCAGCGGCATCGACGGTGGGACCCAGCCGCCGACAACCGCCGCCGCGAACTCCCTCCACCTCCTGCAACCACGACGGCAGAAGCCGCCGTAGTCACCATCGCCGCGGCCGCCCTCTTCTGCCGGCCAGCCACCCGCCGCCACCACGTCTCCACCCTCCCCGCACACCGGCGGCCACCCTCTTCCTCCCCCCATCAACTTCTTCTCTTCCCCCCTCTGCCTCTCCCCTGTTCTTTCTCCCCACAGCCGCGCACCAAGAAGGGTCGGACGCCACCTTCCACCACCGTCGCTGCCACCTACTTGCGTGGCCGCCCTTCTACCGGTCGCCTATAGCCGACCCTCCCCCCCAGCTGCTTTCTGCTGCCGTCATTGCAACCCCGAGGGGGTGGGGGGGGGACTGTTCACCTGCGCCTCCGCCTGCTCGACTCTCGCCGGACCTGCCCCGCGAGAGCCTGCACCGACCGGCAGCCGCTCACACCCCTCTATTGGGGCAACCCGTCCCCGCCGGCACACTGACCTCCACCCAGCCGCGGTCGTCCACCAGTGGCGGCTGTCCAGCGACCGCCAACGCCGACGCCTGTGCACAGCCCAGGCCGCCAGCACGGCTACCTGCCGCCCTCACCCGCGGTGACAGAGGCGGTAGATGTCGCCCTCCCCAGCGGCCCCGACGTCATTGCCAGCGGTCGCCCGCCTTCTCTTCCTCACAGTTTACATAGAATCAGTTCGTGCCTCGCTCATCAAGCCCGCTCATTTAATTTGCTTATTTAGTATCTATGTCACATTTGCCGCCGTGATTGAGTTAAGATGCCTAGCTAGTTAACTATTTTGCTGCCGGTTTGTGAGATTGTGAGTGTTTTCTTATCCTGGAGCGCGCCGATCTAAGTTCATTCTACGTGCGTGATCGATGCCCTAGGCCTTGGTAGTTCTATCTACCGTTCGGTCCGACGTTTCCCCGTTGCGAGGGACGGTTTCTTAGCGTGTAACTACTGTTCTTTAGCGTAATTTATCTCTTGGCATTCGAGTACACGTCGGGTTATTTGTCGATCAATTGTAACGCGTTTGCTGATCTCATTAGTCGCCTAGTCGGATTCATTTGAGTACACCGTCCCGCATCAGTTTTGGTATCAGAGCCTAGGTCGGCAGTCTAGGGTGTCACCACATTGTCATTCCATGTCTTGCATTTATTGTTAGATCGTTTGCATCGTTTAAAAAAAAAGAGCATCAATTTCACATCATAGTGTGTCGTGCATCGTAGTTTAGCCACATTTGTGTTTTATGCCCACATGTAGCGGTGTTGAGTATCACTTGTCAGCGCCGATGTCAGGTTCACAGCCGAGTATGTCAGGCACGCACGCGGACCCTCGGGGAGGTCTTGACTTGGCCGAGTTAGTGTCCCAGCTCAGGGCTGATATACAGATGATGGATCGTCGCCTCGTTGGGGGACTAACAAGCATAGAGGATAGGGTCACAGAGTCTGACCATACTGTCCAGGGGATGGTTGGTTGCATCACTGCTCTAGAGGGAGCCATTCGGGATCAGAGGCGCGATCGGACAGTAGATCGCCCTCAGCCGCAACACCCACATCCCCAGGCAGTGCCTCGGCACCTGCCCCCTAGGGTTGCCCCCGTTGATGACTGGCATGGTCGAGTTGAGGATTTTGATGGAGAGTCTTTTGAGGAGGCGGTGGGTGAGACTCCTAGGGCCCCCGCTGCCCGGGGGTATAGGAGGTTTGATAGGAGGCGTGATTTGGACATTGATAATGAGCGGCGGGCGCCCCAAGACCGGGACCAGGATATTCGGAACGCCCGCATCGAGGCTCCCAGCTTTGATGGTTCATTGGAGCCATAGGTTTACCTTGACTGGGAAGCCAGGATGAACTGCTATTTTGATTGGATGGGGACGTCCGACCCTAGGTGAGCCTTCTTCGCCAAGACGATGTTGCGAGGTCGGGCCCTGACTTATTGGACGAACCATGAGGATTGTCTTACGCAGCGATTTGAGGAGCCTATTGACTCATGGGAGGAGGTGAAAGCGAGACTCTGAGAGAAGTACGTCCCCGTGACGTACCGACACCGGTTGATTGACAGATGGCAGAGCATCACTCAGGGTACCCGATCGGTTTCGGAGTACATCGATGAGTTTGACGAGCTCCTATTAAGGTGTGGAGCTCGTGAGGAGGACGCGTTGACCCTTTCCCGATTTCGGAGGGGACTTCGTCAGATTTATCAGCAGGACCTATTCCGTCAGCGTGTGACGACCATTGATCATGCCTACCAGGTAGTACGTGAGATGGAGCAGTTCGAGTTAGAGAGTGATCCTCCCCCTCGGGCGAGGCCCCCGTATCAACGCACCTTCGAGCAGCGTGCTGTGCCTACGCTATCCCAGAGGGGTCCATCCTTCAGACTCCCCGAGGCCCCTTGCCAGGATCTTCCCCCTCGCCCATGTCCTTTTCCCGTGAGAGAGCATGCGCCAGCCTTACCTGTCCCTCCCACTCGCCCTCATACTACTGCACCACCTGTCAGGCGAGATGATAAGGGGAAGGCCCCTATCGTGGGAGGTTTGCCCCAAGATGGCGGTTCTCGTAACCGTTGTTATCGTTGTCAGGGGTTTGGTCACTATGCCTCCTCTTGTCCTACGAGGACCCTAGCCATTGAGAGTGCTGATCAGGAGGAGCCTCCACCAGTCCCAGTAGAGGTGAGTTATGAGGCAGGAGTTGACATGGCCGAGGAGTTTCAGCTAGATGAGGAGCAGTCGGTTGCACCCGAGAGGTTGGCACCGAGGATGTGCCGAGTGATGACAGGCTTGGAGTCGTTCGTTGCATTCTGGCCCAGCCGAGGGAGAGCAACGACTGGCGTCGTACCGCGATCTTCCACACCTACAGCCGCCTAGGTGGTAAGGTGTGTAAGGTCATCATTGATAGTGGGAGTTGCATTAATGCAATTTTCACCCGGAGCGTTACGTGCCTTGGATTGACACCTGTGGATCACCCTCACCCTTACTAGGTGTCCTGGGTGGATGCGACTTCTATTCCAGTTCGGTCGAGATGTCTCATACCGATACATTTCCACCCATATGAGGACCAGATTTGGTGCAATGTCTTGCCTATGGAGGTCGGGAGTATTATTTTAGGCAGGCCATGGATATTTGATGTGGATGCGACCCTCCTGGTCGGTCCAACACTAGTGTCTTCGAGCATGGCGGCCATCGTATCACCTTACACCCCTCCTGACCACGAGCTCCTACTACCCCACAGGGGGGCACCACGCCCAGTGCCATGGCTGTTGTTGGTGCATCTCAGTCACGCACCATTATTGTACCCGGTACTACGCAGTAGGGTCCCACTGCCGTTCCTAGAGTTTCCCCGTCAAGCAGCACCCCTACACCACGTGCCTCTATCCTAGGTGCCCCATCTTCCAGAACCCTGTAGTTGATCACCCCTCGAGAGTTTGAGCAGGAGCTTCCCGGGTGCGATACCATCTATATCTTGGTGGGGAGAGAGGTTATCGATGTGATCGTTGTGGGGACTTCGAGCGAGCATCCCGTTGAGATTGCCTCACTCCTCCACGAGTTTGCAGATATCATCCCCGAGGACCTTCCAGATGGATTACCTCCGATGCGTGATATCCAACACGCTATTGATTTGATTCCGGGGTCTACATTACCCAACCTGCCACACTATCGCATGAACCCGGCTGAGCATGCCGAGTTATAGAGGCAGGTGGAAGAGTATCTGAGGAGGGGCTCCATGAGGGAGAGCATGAGCCCATGTGCCGTCCCCGCACTGTTAGCTCCAAAGAAAGATGGCACTTGGAGGATGTGCGTGGATAGTCATGCGATTAATCGCATTACGGTGAAGTACCGTTTTCCCATTCCTCGCTTGGATGACATGTTGGATATGATGGCGGGAGCCACAATATTATCAAAGATTGATCTGAAGAGTGGCTATCATCAGGTCAGGATCCGGCCTGGAGATAAATGGAAGACGACCTTCAAGACGAAGGACGGGCTTTATGAGTGGTTGGTCATGCCCTTCGGGCTGTCCAACGCCCCTAGTACTTTTATGCGACTGATGACCCAGGTGTTGCGACCATTCATTGGTGTGTTCCTGGTCGTATATTTTGATGACATTCTTATCTACAGCCGCACTAGGGAGGATCATGTGGGTCACCTACGTCAGGTGTGCCTCACCCTTCGTCATGAGAGTTTATATGGCACCTCAAAAAATGTGCCTTCTTGACCGATCATGTTACTTTCTTGGGGTTTATAGTTTCACATGAGGGTGTCTCCGCTGACCCGGAGAAGATCAGGACGATCGTAGAGTGGCCTGAGCCGCAGACCATCCATGATGTGCGCAGCTTCCATGGCTTAGCCACTTTCTACCGTCGATTCATACGCGGGTTCAGCACCATTACGGCTCCTATTACAGACTGCATTCGGAAGGGAGCCTTTATTTGGACGAAGGCCGCTGCTTCGGCCATTCGTGACATCGAGGAGCGGATGACTCAGGCAGCTGTACTTCGACTGCCTGATTTTTCGAGGGTGTTTGAGGTTTCATGCGATGCTTCTGGTGTCGGCATAGGTGGAGTGTTAAGCCAGGAGGGCCACCCTATTGTTTACTTCCGCGAGAAATTGAATGATGCAAAGCTGAAGTACTCCACTTATGACAAGGAGTTTTATGCGGTAGTGCAGGCTTTGAGGTATTAGAGACACTATCTACTGCCACATGAGTTTGTGTTGTATTCGGACGATGAGGCCCTCAGATTTCTCCATGCGCAGAAAAAGCTCAACCCCCAACACAGTCGATGGGTAGAGTACCTTCAGGCCTATACATTTGTCCTTAGGCATCGGGCGGGCGTAAAGAATCGTGTGGCAGACGCCCTGAATCGTCGATCCTTGCTCTTATCCATGGTCCACACGGAGGTTACGGGGTTTGAGAGGCTCCGAGAGAAGTACCCCGATTGCCCGGATTTTGGTCCGATTCATGTTGCGCTCCAGCTAGGACCCTCTAGAGAGTACAATGATTACACCCTTTAGGAGGGTTATCTTTTTCGCGGGGATAGGTTGTGTGTCCCGCGGACCTCTGTCCGCGAGTTTTTGATTTGGGAGGTTCATGCGGGAGGTCTCGCCGGCCACTTTGACCGGAACAAGACCATTGAGTTGGTGGAGTACCGATTCTTCTGGCCCAGCCTGAAGCGCGATGTGGCCCACATCGTGGCTTAGTGCCGCATTTGCGCCATGGCTAAGCAGCGAAGGCAGAATATCGGTTTGTACACTCCTCTCCCTGTGCCAGATCGTCCGTGACAGGATGTTAGCATGGATTTTGTCTTAGGGTTGCCACGTACGGTCCATCGGCACGATTCCATCATGGTGGTGGTCGATAGGTTCTCCAAGATGACTCACTTTATTCCCTATGCCAAGACCTCCGATGCGTCGAAGGTAGCCCGTCTCTTTCTAGCTGAGATTGTCCGTCTGCATGGGCTACCCAAAACTATTGTTTCGGACAGGGATGTGCGATTTGCGAACTATTTTTGGAAGACACTGTCGCAACTTATGGGCACTAAGCTCCTATGTAGTCTGAGGCGTGAGGCGAGCGAGGCGACCAGGGGGGTGGCTCACGCCTCAAAGGCCTAGGCGATGGCCGAGGCGTTTGAGGCGAGAAATTAAAAAAAAAAAAAATTAAAATTATATGTCACAATATCACAAAAATATATATTATTGCCAAATGTCGATTACCCTGCACGAATGAGTGTCCACTGCCAATTGTCGATTACCCTGCACAATAATAGCATATATAAGCCTATTAAGCCCACTGCCACCCATGAGAGTGAGAGATCGGGGAGACAGAGAGTGAGAGATCAGAGGGACAGTGGAGAGAGTGAGAGTAAGAGTGAGAGATCGGAGAGAGTGAGAGAGTGAGAGACAGTGAGACAGTGGAGAGATTGAGAGAGTGAGAGACAGTGAGAGAGTGAGAGTGAGAGATCGGAGAGAGTGGAGAGAGTGGAGAGAGTGAGAATGAGAGATCGGAGATAGTGAGAGATCGGAGAGAGTGAGAGTGAGAGAGAGAGAGTGGAGAGAATGAGAGATCGGAGAGAGAGAGAGAGTGAGAGTGAGAGAGTGGAGAGAGAGAGAGAGATCGTAGAGAGTGAGAGAGAGAGATCGGAGAGAGTGGAGAGACAGTGGGAGATCGGAGAGAGGGGACATACCGAGAGTGAGAGTGGCCGGAGGAAGCTGGAGAAAGCCGGAGGAAGCCGGACTGCCGCACGCCGGATGAAGTCGGAGGAAGCCGGAGCCGCTGCCGCTCGCCGGACGCCGGAGGGAGGATCGCAGTCGCCGCTACCGCGGAGATGGAAGCATCGAAGGAAAAAAAATAAACGCATAGTCGAAACCCTCGGGGGGGGGGGGGGGAGTTAACCCGACGACGCGTATATCGGGTCGTTGAGACCCGATACGCGGATCCGGCAAGCGATACAGTGGGGAGAAGCGCTCGGGCGAGGCGCGCGGAGGCGGCCGACGCGCCCGAGGCGCGTGCGAGGCGCTCGCCTCGGCGAGCCGGGACGGCGCGAGGCGGGCGCCTCGCCCCGCCTCACCGCCTAGGCGACCGCCTAGGCGCGTTTTCAACTACAGAGCCAAGCTCAAGTTCTCCACAGCGTATCATCCCCAGACCGATGGGCAGACTGAGGTAGTTAATAGGAGTCTGGGTGACCTCTTGCGATGTCGAGTTGGAGAGCATGAGCGAGGTTGGGACCTGATCTTACCATTAGCAGAGTTTGCGTACAACAACTCGGTCAATAGGTCTACTGGCATGAGTCCTTTTGAGATAGTCACTGGCTATAGACCTAGGAGGCCCATAGAGCATGTCCCTATGCCCCGTCAGGCCCGTGTGTCACAGTCAGCCGAGTCACTAGCCGAGCATATTAGGAGTCTGCATGATAGCATTCGTCGTCACATTGAGGTCAGTAATGCAAACTACAAGAAGTCGACAGATGCACAACGTCGGTCACACGAGTTCCAGGAGGGTGATTACGTGATGATCAGGGTCAGACCTGAGTGGTTTCCCTCGGGAACCGTAAAGAAGCTACAGGCTCGGGGAGCTAGTCCATTCAAAGTGTTGAAACGTGTCGGGCCCAATGCGTATGTTGTAGATCTACCACCAGACTATGGTATCAGTCACACGTTTAATGTCTCAGATCTGGTCCCTCATCGGGACCCAACAGTGATTCCTAGTGATCTTTTCGAGCCTTCTCCTCCCCTTGTGAGTGACCCCCCCACCCTCTAGTGCCCACCAACGGCCCCAGTTACAGCACGGCGCGAGTAGATTGACCAGATACTGGATGAGCAGATTGTTACCTCACGGAGCGGAGCTTTCCAGCGCTACCTGGTTCATTGGAGAGATCGGCCACATACTGAGGACACGTGGGTCACGCGCGAGGAGCTACAGCAGATCGACCCCGACCTCTTGGAGCGGTACTAGAGCGGCCAGGACCCTTACTCGACAGGGTCGAGTTCCTCCCAGGCGGGGAAGATTGGTGAGGACACCCGAGCGTGGATCCAATTCGACTCGACCCGTGTTTACCGCCGTCGGAGACCACCAGCAGCGACATTGGCATCCCTATGACTTGATGATGACACATAGCACATTGATGTATTTTTCTTTTGATTATTTGGCATTTATTTGAGAGAGAGGCCCATTACAGGCCCATTTGATGTATTTTCTATTTATTGGGTATTTATAGGTGCGATTTTAGCACTAATTTAGATCTCAGGGACACTTTGGTCTTTAGTCTTGTGAGGAGACCACTAGGGTTTTCCTCCAATATAAATACTCTTGTAGTTCCCCCGTTTTGGGCATGGTGAAAAAGAAAGAAATATAGAAATTGGAGAAAAGAGCTGCCATTGTCTTCCTCCCGCGAAGGGAGCTTGAGGTGCGCGAAGCCCTAGGCGTGAAGCCTCCCTCCCCTTCCATTGTCCCATCTAGTCACTCCTCCGTGTACTCCTTTCTCCTGTTCGATCATTTATTGTGTTTTTTTCCCCGTTACCCCCCCCCCCCCACGTTGCGTTTATTCTTGTTTTCCCTCCCATGTTCGCAGTCGCACCCCACGCGACCCGCTCCCCCCCCCCCCCCCCCCCCCCCCCCCGCGGTAGCCGCGCTCGCGACCACCCACCTCCAGCGGCATCGACGGCGGAACCCAGCCGCCGCCGCGAACTCCCTCCACCGCCTGCAACCACGGCGAGAGAAGCCGCCGCGGCCGCCCTCTTCACCAGCCATCGGCCGCCACCATGTCTCCACCCTCCCCGCACACCGGCGTCCACCCTCTTCCACCCCCGCGTCAACTTCTTCTCTTCCCCCCTCTGCCTCTCCCCTGTTCTTTCTCCCCACAGCCGCGCACCAGGAAGGGTCGGACACCACCTTCCACCACCGTCGCCGCCACCTGCTCGCGTGGCCGCCCTTCTACCAGTCGCCTCAAGCCGACCCTCCCCCCCAGCTGCTTTCCACTGCCGTCACTACAACCCCGGGGAGGGGGGTGGACTGTTCGCTTGCACCTCCGCCTGCTCGGCTCCCGCTGGACCTGCCCCGCAAGAGCCCGCACCGACCGGCGGCCGCTCACACCCCTCTGTTGCGACAACCCGCAACCCGTCCCCGCCTGCACACTGAACTCCACCCAGTCGGGATCGTCCGCCAGTGCCTGCTGTGCAGTGACCGCCAACGCCGAAGCCTGTGCACAGCCCAGGCCGCCAACACGGCTACCTGCCGCCCTCACCCGCGGTGATAGAGGCGGTAGATGTCACCCTCCCCAGCGGCCCCGACGTCATTGCCAGCGGTCGCCCGCCTTCTCTTCCTCACGGTTTACATAGAATCAGTTCGTGCCTCGCTCATCAGCGAGTCAATTAGTGTGAGAAGCCCGCTCATTTAATTTGCTTATAAATCTATGTCACATTTGCCGCCGTGATTGAGTTAAGATGCCTAGCTAGTTAACTATTTTGCTGCCGGTTTGTGAGATTGTGAGTGTTTTCCTATCTTGGAGCGGGCCGATCTGAGTTCATTCTACGTGCACTGATCGATGCCCTAGGCCTTGGTAGTTCTATCTACCGTTTGGTCCGACGTTTCCCCGCTGCGAGGGATGGTTTCTTAGCGCGTAGCTACTGTTATTTAGCGTAATTTATCTCTTGGCGTTCGAGTACACGTCGGGTTATTTGTCGATCAATTGTAACGCGTTTGCTAATCTCATTAGTCGCCTAGTCGGATTCATTTGAGTACACCGTCCCGCATCATCAAAGCAACTTGGACTGCAATACTCTACTGATATTCTGGCATATACATACATGATCCATTGCCACCGGCGATAGTGGCTTATATTGTCACCTGATCTGTGCCACTGGATCTCTCAAACTGAGCGGCTGATATATAATATCTGAAAATAGTAATCAATGCTCACGTAAGATTCTTCGCCATTGTCGCAACTCCTGGGTCCTGATTTGTTTCTCTTCAAGCTGATCCCCTTTTGACTATCTACTGTCTGTAATCCTTTCTTCATCTACCACCACCTCCTACTCATCCCGACAGAAATTGTAGCAGAATGTTCGAGGACCATCTCCGAAATACAACAAAATATGTATGGTCTCGGTGATGGTACGAATCCACTTCTGCCCCTTCCATCGGTCGCCAGAAAAGAGGACAACAAAGAGACCACAAGCCCCTCTGTCCCACTTCTCTGCAGATAACAGTTAAATTTCATATAATTGCTACCATCATTATGTTCTTTTCCACCCATTGGTGTCCAAGAATTGATCGGATTTATGAAGTTGGGGAGAAGGAGAGGGTTCGTGACTAATGTTGATGCTTTGTTTTCTTCACTCCATTCAGAATATAAGAGGGGAGGATGAGTTGAGAGAATCATTGGGCAGGCTTTCCATCTTTCCATTGTAGCGGGAGAGGAGAGAGGCAGCATTAGAAGTGGTTTACCTTCAAGGTGGACACACAAAGAAGATGCATGGCATTCTAAGGCACTTCGCACAAGCGCTATACCATCTCTTTCGATATTTTATGGTTTTATCAGGCATGACAGGAAAACCATGGCTGAGCGGCAACTATCTTATCTTCAGATATGGCAGCAAGAGGCATAGGAGCAGGCAGCAGCCGATGGGAATGGGAAGGCTGTTGTGCCTATTGCATTCCCCCTTGCGCCATTGTTTTCAAGGTGTCGCCTAAGCGACACCTAGCCGATGGGAATGGGAAGGCTGTTGTGCCTATTGCATCCCCCCTTGCGCCATTGTTTTCAAGGCGTCGGGCATCGCCTAGGCGACAAGGCCGTCCATAGTGGCCAAGGCGACCAAGCACCTAGGCGAGAAGCTCATTAAGGCACTCACCTGGTTGCCTTGGTGCACATAGGCTTCCTTGCTTAAATACTTTCTTCCAAGAGGCTCCACCCCTCGAAAACTCCCTGCAAGGGGCACTGCCCCCTTGACCCCCGCGACTTGACTGTGCAGGTCGATCTACGGCGGTGGGAGGGCGAACAGTGGAGAGTTCAGGTTCCACTCTCCAACACAGGTGTTTTTCTGTGAAAAGGTGTACATGGACGTCATGAGATGATACTTACCCTTCTTTCCTGAAAAAGATCATAACCCAAGTTAGAATGAGATTATAACTTCATAAGCTTTGTCGTTAATTTATTATTGTTTGTCATTTATTTTGTTTTTATTTTTTTAAATATAGGAATGTGTAGAAGATTTGTGAATATCAAATTTTTTTATTAACTAAAAATAGAACTTATATGTAGAAAATATATAGTAGTAGTTCTCTTGAAATGTGGTTAGTTATATAAACTGGGCTTCGCCTAGGCGTCTCGCCTTGTCGCCTAAGCAGTAAGGCGGTGGACCACTGCTTTAGTCACCTTGACAACCATGCCTTGCGCTATCGATCATCTAGAGATCCATCTGTCGAGAGTTTCAACTTGGAGCAAGGTTGAAGAATGCAGGTGGGGGAGAGAAGATAAGTCAGGAACTTAGAAGGGAGAGGGATGCTTGAGATCACCTCAAGTGCTGGGTTGACGAGTTCCAACCCAGGATCACTTAACCGTTCAATGATTTTAATTTGACAGACGAGATTTGGTGGCAGAATAAGCCACTACCACTGGTGGCAATGGATCTTGCCTCATAATATATATATATGGCTCCTTCCTCTTGCCTATGCACCTTAGCACATTACAAGTATGCAGACCCTTACGGATCCTCCTCCTTCCAAATAAATCGTTCCTTGTAGACTCTGTCAAAAACAGAAAGGGAAAACATACAGCTAAATTCAAGAGCACTAATTTTAAACAAACCATGCCCCTTCCAACAGAAAGTAGTGTCGCTTCCATCTTTCTGGCCTTTGGTAAAATTTTTCAACAGCATTCCAATCAAATACTCATTTACAGTATAATATCTGCAAAGGAAAGTGCTTCCAAAACAATCCTTTGCCACTTTCATGCATTCATTCCCATACACATCTAACATATTCTGGAAGGTAAGTCCCAATGCCACTTCAATAGCTTCCCTTGCAACTACAAATTTTCCACTTAGTTACATCTCTAAAAGAACAGTATTGTCAGCAAATTGCAGCTGTGAACACATGGCAACTTCTTCGTACAGAAATCTCTTCAATCTCAGCTTCACTTGTGCAGATCCATACAGCATCATCATTTGACCAACTAGAACAAAGAAAAATTAGTATAAAGGTTCCCAGTTATGAGACTCCTTGTGCTTTTATCAATCCATCCAACACAGTCAAACTTAACCCCAGCAACTATACGATCCTCATCAAACAACCCAGGTAACTCTTTTGTACAGCTCGTTAAACTTCTCATTTTAAGCTACTGGTGTCATGAACTACACAAATTAACCCACATAGACCTCTCCTCAACAAGACTAATTGTTTCTTCACCGCCATATAATCCACCACCATTTTAATGTTGTTGTGAAGTCTTTGGTGGAAGTAATTCTACAGCATCCGTTCAGCAGGCTGATAACATTCTGATTGTTCTTCTTTATGACCACCTTCCCCATCAAAGGAAAAAAAGCTATCGAGAATGAGGCATTTATTGTAAGTAGTTTGCCTTTGAATTATTGGACATAAGGTTGGCCAAGTCAGCATTGAAACACCACTCAGGTTCTTGGAGAATACACATCAACTCACTCCAATTTGTATCAACTCATGCAAGTCAGATCATGTTGGCAAACTCTTTCCAAAGTGAATCAACGACTCAGGACTCAAAGTTGAAGAACCCAGTCGACAAATAAAAGTTGGCATAAGTCACAAGTCAACAAACTATGATTGGATAGATACCATCAAATAATTCTCAGTATCTTCCTAAAAGTGCTGATAAAAACCCATTTGGGTAACAACCAATCCAGAGATTTCCTCAGTCCAACTCTTACAAAAATGCTTGATAAAATTCATCAAATGGCCTGGTCAAAATTGCAGTGACACTTATGGAATTTAGAAAAAGAGCACACCCATCATTTCTAATGAGTTGAGTAATGTCCAACCCTCCTTTTTTCTAAACATTCCTTCATGAAAGCCAAAAACTGTGGTACCTAATGGCTCCTTTCTCCTCCATAATTGTCCCATCTCTGGAAAATTTTAAGGACTGTTCTCCTCTACCAGTCACTTTCCTGATTTTGTAACAAAATGTCCTGTCTTACATTTTTTATTTGTTCATTTATTTATGGAGTTTTTGCATCAAAACCATCCTTAAAAGTGAAATTGCAAAAATATCATGTCTGGCTTGATATTAGCAGGGATATCTTTACTTGTACCAATATGTTGCAAAAATACCATCACAGTGAACTTCCGTCAACGAGAAGATGAATAGTCCACAAAGATTCTATTATTCCCATTGGTTGGTCATCCTATGATGAAAATACCTTTTCTTTATGAAGGGTAGTTTCCTCCCCTCCCAACTACGCAGAGAGAGAGAGAGAGAGCAGGTGCATTGTGTTACAACTTGTCTGCCATCAAATCCAACCAGAGGGGGGAAGGAAATCGGGAAACCTCGATCATCTTCTTCTTCTTCTCAATCTGCATCTAAAGTATGCATTTGTACATGAAGGGCAACAACAAGGGTGGGAGGGTGCTCTAGGCCCTGCGGAGGAGGATAGATAGAGAGGAGGGAGAGAGAGAGAGAGGGAGGCGCCGGAGGAGACTTCTCCCTCTGGCGCCGGCAGCCCACCCAGCGAGTGTTTGCGCAAAGAGAGAGAGAGAGAGAGGCGCCAAAGGGGACCCCCCTCCGACATCAGCAACACACCTAGTTGGGGGGGGGGATTGCGCAAAGAGAGGGAGGAAGGGGGGGAGAGAGAGAGAGCACCGGAGGGGACTGCCCCCTCCGGCGCCAACAACCAACCTAGCGGGGGGTCACACACACACACAGAGGCTTGAAGGGAGAAACAAATGGAGAGCAGGGAAAGAGAGAGATGGGGGGAAGAACCAGAAAAAACTTCTGTCTCCGACGCCGACAACCCACCCAACGGGAGGGGGTGCGTTGCACACAGAGAGAGAGAGAGAGAGAGAGAGAGAGAGAGAGGATGGCGGTGTCGGTTTCAAACTCGGTTTCGGCAGAGTCTGAAACCGAAACGACGAAACCAAAACCGGCTGAAAACATTCAAAATAAATCCAAAAAATCTAAAAAAAATAAAAAATAGAAAAAATCAGATAAAAAATAGAACATTCATTAGACATGCATTTGACTGTAAAGAAATTAAATTAAGCGCAATAAACATATCGTAGGCATTGGATATGTTAAACTAATATTCTTGAGTACATATTAAGTATGAAATAGGTTCAAACAGTACAGTAAATATTACAAATACAGTAAATGTTACAAAAATCAAATGATCCTTACCTAAATGATGATGTACTAATATGGATAATAGCTAAAAGAACCTTCTCCCTCATCGTCTGGCTTCTAATGTTGATACCCATAAACATGCTGCATATATTCTGTATATTCACTGTAACCAAACAATGATGTAGCCAAGTCCTGCATCCCTCTTTAGATCCCTCTTGGAGTATAAAGTTGTTGGCTTGATTGGAATCCAGAATCAGCATAAGAAGTAGAATCT